>OV815994.1:45758432-47204775 GCA_929113495.1 Andrena minutula
CTCCTCTGCCTAATACGGCTCGTACAACCGCGCGGCGCTGCCCGTATACTACATACCCGAGCTGTATACACGTTGTCTCACGTCTGTCTTGCGTGACGTCACAGTGTACACCGGCAGTTCGCCAGAGCGGGAGAAACGTTGCCGTGACCTATCCCAATCCGGACGGGCGTAAAGGCAGGCCAATATAAACGAACGTTTACAGGCTCGTTACATTTTTATGGGCTCGACGCCGCAACTACGCCACTACGGCCATCAACGGAATGTCGTAAACCATCAACCAGCTCGCTCACTCCCCCTCGGCTTCCCCTCTGCCACCCCCGGGCCCCCCTTTCTCGCACTCTCCCTTTTTCTTCGTCTACCCAGCCAGCTCTCGTCAGCGCGTTCTCCGTTCCACGGTCACCCTTAACACTCCCCCCCCCCCCCTGTCTTCTCCCTTCGCCGCGACCTCCACCCACCCCGGCCGAGTATCCGCCTGTCCCTCCACCCAGCCCCCCCCCCACCTCCCCCTGGACCCCGCAGGGGCAAGGACGGTGGCGCGTGGCAGTTACGCGCGCAAACTTCCGGTCCCTGACGTCACGCCGCTCGTAGAACACTCTCCGGGTTACGTCACTTTATTGACTGCGATCATAAAAGTTTTTACACGCTGCCCTCCTCCTCCGCCGCTCCCGAGGTCGTCCAAGCCGTTTACAACCTTTACGAGCCACTTTTTCGCGCCTACCGCGCCGATACCCGACGCTCTTAACCCTATCGGGCCTGAGATTTTAATGCCCAGCCGGTTGCGCGGAAGTCGCTGGCCACAGGTGGCAAATGCAAAGGTGGAGGTTTTTGTGGAGGAAGACACAGAGTGGAGAGGAATAATGGATTTGTTAAGGTTGATATTTTGAGGGAGGTTTAATTTTTGTTTTTGACAATCGCCCGCTTTGTAATCGGGATTAGGTTCAATTTGCAGGATTGGATTTTGAAGGCGAGTTTCGAGCGCACGTTCCATCGGAGGCGGAGGCAATTCCCTTTCTACGAAGGAAGTTCCGTGTTCTATGAAATGAGCGACCAAGCTCGTCGCTTTTCATCGCGACACGGCCATTTTTCCGTTTTCCCATCATATTTCCCGGATAGCGATGGGGGCTTTCCCCTCGAAAGTGCTCTGCATGTTCAGTGGACGCCATTTTTCGGACGGCTTTCCCTTGGCACCACCCCTGTGCTGGCATTGGTCGACCAAGGCAGCCATCATGGTTCTCATTATGTAATTTATGCGGGGGGTTCCGCAATGGCCGCCGCGCTCTCGACCAATCGCCGCGGCGCCTTTGGCAGCCATCATGCACAGGGACCAATCTGCGCTCTGGCGGGCGTTTCCCCAACTTCAGGCTTTTATTCGCCGCCGAGAGATGGCTCTAGCGCTTTGAACGCCGCACTTCCGTTTTCCTTGGAAAAGGTACGGTCTTGTTATTATCTTATGATGCCTTATTCATACTTTCTTATGAGTAACAAGCGGATCTTTCAATTTAATTATACATCGTGTAGATTGTTTATTTATTACCAGGATTTTTCGTCATTTTACGAAGTTTCTTATTGTCTCGTTGATCAGGCAGATTTTAATGACTGTGTAATGAATTCTTTATCTTTTTTATTATATCTCCCTCGCAACACGATTTAAATATCCTTATCCTTAATTGATCGAATTAAATGATAATGCTCTTGAACAGTCTCATAGGAAATTTTTGATGGACATTTATTATATTGTGGTTTGGTTATCAATAACAAGTCACGCGTCATTATATTCCACAGTAATAATACCTATAGGCATGGACGTCCGGAGGGGGGTGCAAAAGTGGCAGTTGCCCTCCCCCCCGGCTTTTGAAAAAAATCAATAATTTTTCAGAACTGATCTTTATTAAGATTATACTGAAAAAATTTTTAAATTTCGGTTTTAAAATTTTAATTAAATGGAAATTATAAAATGAGTTAAAAAAATGAAGAGAAGTATAGTTTTCTTTACTCTAATCCCAAATTTTCCCCCACCTGGAAAAAAGTCTGCGGACGCCCTTGCCTATAGGTGCCTATTTACAAACTTCTATGTCTCCCTTTCGGGTTTCTACAAAGCCTGCTGCCAGATCCCGTTTAACCTTATCTGACCGCAGAGGTCTTATCGCGAATCTCAGCTGTAAGACAATAGAATCAGCCAGATGACTCGTCTAGCACTTCGCATTAGGCTTCATTAGGCTTGATTTATCATCGGACGTGTAGTTGACGTCAGACTTGGCCTACATATGTGTGAAAAGAATGTCTGCCGTGTTATTGATATTTATCCTTCCACTTTCCTGGTCATTTGTAACCATTTAGATAACAATAACAGCAAAAAAATAATGTTTGGCATTTTTATTACCTGAGTGACTGAGTTGTTTATTCATCCTTCTACACATACACTTATACAGAGTTGAATACATAACACCTGTCAATATAGAATCAAGGTTTGCTAAAAAAAAGGGATCTGAGGAGTGAATAATGGTATATTATTATATTTTTGATATTCCAAAAAAATCTATGAAAATTGGAGGAATGAAACTTTATGCAAAAGAAAACCTCCGAAAAATTTGAGAAAAAATGAGTCGGTATTGGTTAACTTTTGACTACTTAAGATTGTCACCGAAGTGCATCCTTAATTGTGGGGAGAGCCGAGTCGAAGATGTAAAAAATATTTTTAATGCAAATTCAGTAAAATTCATTAGGCGATTATAAAAATATATTTAAAGAATAAAATCCAGGTTTCTTCTCTTCTGCCCCAAAGCCTCTTCTTTTGGGGGTGTCATGGCCTCTTAACCCTCTCCTCAGAGTGCGCCACCGGCTACAATAATTACATTCGAAAAGTTCAAACATATGCTCGATCATTTCAAGTTCCAAGAAGATCTCCATCAATACCTTCAAAATTATCATACTCGCAACAGAACATCCCATCTCCAACCGCCGCATATTTTCGATTTGGAGCCAGGACTAGCCTCGCACGTCGCTCAGGTAGCCATCCTTGCGACGAAGTTTCCGCGGTATCTTCAGCGAGTTTGCATCGATTTCTCCCAGGAAAGGTCCAGCGAATCCTCCCTACCTGCCGGGAGGACTGGCGTTCCCAGCGTCCCTCCGCTTCGAAGAGGGCGACTCGCATGTATTTCGCTGGGAGCAAACTCTCTTCGATGCCTCCGCAGCACTCGCGAGGACACCGTCCTTATCCAGAATCCGGATAATTATATCGGTGTGTTTATTGCTGCCGGTCGGCCGACTCTGTTCCTGTTCAGCCGGCAAAAGGACGAGGCGAGGGGGGTTGTTGTGCCCGGCTGGCGGTGGCACCGCGAGCAGAGGCGGCCGTGCATGGAATTCCTGATGGCCGGCCCTCGCTTTCGACTCGTCCACTGCTCCCCGTAGGTGGAAGGACCTCGGGAGGCCTCGAAAATCGAGCAAACCGACCGTCGATCGATTCCTTCTAATCCCCCCTGTTCACCGCGTGCCGCGTCCACCCAGCTGTTCCTCTCCGCTCTCCACCGCTGGCTCCTCGATGCAAATTCGACGTTCTTTGTCTCGGTCAGGCCCGCCTGCCCGAGGAGGACGTCGCGGTGGACCGAACCGGTGCAGCAACCGCCGATCGATCGGTCCTTCGCCCGCTCTTGCTTTTTTTAAGCCACGAAGCGCGCGCCGGGGTGTGGCCCACCACGTCGGATCCATTTTCTACGCTGGGCTGCTGCCGATCCGCCGTATAAACAAGCGATTTATCCTCTCCGAACGAGAACCCTCGGCCTCCTCGCGACGCCCAGCGCGCTCCAGGACGGCTTCCATCGCGGGGAGGGTGGGTGGAGGTTCCTAAGGGCTGTTTCGGAGTGGTTGGTACCGAAGCTGCCGTTTACTCTGCACGTTAGTTCCTCTCCTCGGCTCTGGAGAGAAGGATGAATGGCAGGCGATTTGCATAGCGAATGCACGGGCGTAGAATTTTGAATGGAGCTTCGGCTTGGAGGGACACCAGACCGAGTCGGACTTGGAACGTTCTTTCGCGGAACAGCGGACAGAGGAACCCTGCGCGCAGGCGTCTACGACCCGTCTCTACGACCTTAACCCAGACCTAAGTCAAAGTTAATTCGGTCTTTAATCCCGCCTCGACGTCGATGCCCCAACCAACGGACGGAAATAAACCGCGCCTTGTGTATGAGACTTTTACGCGCGTTTCTTCTCGAGGTGACGATGACAGTCGCTTACACACGCCCCGGGGTAACGATGGCCTGAGTAATTTCAATGTGCGATAGAATTTGTACGAACAAAGGCGTCTTGTCTCCATCGGGGCTGTAAAGTGAAGCAGGAATGCCTGACGAGGAAAGTTCAAGATCCTTGGAACGAACGCTTCGGCCACTGTTTGCTATATCGACGGCTTTCGAAGTCCTCTAAATTTCAAGCTACAAAGTAAAGAGGAGTAACCACGTACCGCTCATTTTGCTCGCTGCAACCGACACCTCGTTCGCTCTGCTACTGTACAGCCTTAATTCACCCCCAATCGCGTCCAGTGTCCTCCCAACGCAGTACATTCACGTGAATCCCGGATTCGAGGCACGTGAGTGTGACGAAGACGCGTTGTCATTAACATAAAGTGTTCTATTTAGTTAGCTGGTAATTGTGATCTTCTGCAACCGTGTGTCTCCTTGAACCTTAGCTACTGCCTGATACTTCGTTCCGATTTGCCATGCTTTCGCGGGAATATATTGGCGAAGGAGCACGCAAACGTATAAATTAGCGACGTGCCCCGGCTCCGCGAATTTACGGAGCAACCCTCTTGCCAGCGTTCGCGAGGCATATCTTCGGTCCAAAGCGTGGGACGTCCCCTGGACGGAATTGGTAATTTAAGGGGTCCTTTATTCACCCGCAAGGATTGTATGTAAAACGGTCCTCGCGATATAAAGTTCGCCTTCCGAGTTGTAATGGCCGTGTACCTTCCCTCGTTTACCCCTTTACGAGCCGAGTCTGGTCGATATAATTCCGCTCCGGCTTCCTAGCAAGCTGGAGACTGGAGAGGATCTTTAATCGACGATTCTCTCCTTCTCTTTCTTCCTTTATAATTTCATTTAGTAATACAGACGGGGGTTGTGGACTTTGTAACGACCATTATAACTCTTCAGAATCCTTAGTTCGATGTAGGGTATGATCTTAAGAAGGTGGCATTGAATTTACTGCGGTGGGAAATTTATTCGTCCACCTTCGGAAAATTGGATACAGTGCGAGGTCAGAGAAGAGTGCTGCCACGAGAATTATATTGTTCGAGGCGGTAAAAAGGACAATTTACTTGCGATTTATTTGCTAAGTAAGTAGTGTCACTTGACTTCGCTCAGCAGAGATGGGCATTACCTAGATAAAAAATTAATCGAATAACGAATCGAATAAAGGATACTTTATCTTTATTTTTTATTCCAGTTTGTCTAGATATTATTTTTGCCCATCTTTGCTTTGCTGTCATTTAATTAGATTTGTTTAAGTTTGGTTCAATTTCTTATTATTTACAAATATATAATACAAAACTACTTATTTAGTGTTTTAATGTTTAATTATTATTTTTTTACTGACCCTACTGTTTTATTCTCGCGAATCTTCTTTAACAGCGCAGAAAAATGTTACCAAAAGAATTATCAAAGATCTTGGTATGCAGAGTTCGTAACATCGAACTTCGCTCGAAGGTAATTATCTCGCTAATGTACCGCGAGGACTCGGAGAAGAATCCAGCGATCCGTTTTCCGCGACAATTGGCGCGTTCACGCAACGAGCCTAAGAATAGGCGACGAAACGGAAAGAGAAACCGTGGGGAAAGAGGGTAGTTGACACGTAACTGAATACGAGCGTGTCTTCTTTACGACGTTATAAAATTACCGACTCGACGCTCGAAACTGGAATAAAACGATCGAGTGGCACGAGGGACGGTGCGCGCCTCTCCTGGGCGCGTGCAGATACTTCGAAATTTCGAATTGCCCGCTCGACCGTCCATGTTTAATGCCAACCTGGGATTTCAGGGGCTAAGGTGTCTGGGAAATCTCGGAGCACGTTCGATTCTGTCGTCTCCGCGGCGACTGATCCTCGGCACTCGAACAAGGGTAGTTATCCTATAAATCGCAGCTAATAAAATTTGTCTAATTATAACACTACAACCTGAATTTAAACTAGGGGCTCCCATGGTGATTTTTAATTGACGATTTTTGGCACTTATTTATTTTAATATGGTCACATTGCCATATTCCGATAATGACATAGATAACACTGATTTTTCATAAATGAAAGGGAGGAAATATTTACATCATCTTACTAAAAAAATCTACCTTACCTAAAAATGTGGGGAAGCACTGCTGTAGGTCCTACGAAATTACTTTACTGTGCATATTTACAAAATTGAAGGAAGGAACAGAAGAATAGTCGTTGAAACTTCTGCCCTATTACGAGATTCTAAATTTCTTAAAAAATTAACAATTTTACAAATTAACAAATTAACACAAGTTTTCCAAAGCACAAACATAAGTAGGTATAAGTACCTACAGAAGTTCGAATTAAGAATCTCGATGGTTCCACGTCGAATCGAGGCAATCGGATCGATCCTCCAGTTCGAAAAGATCGCTCGGAGCGTTCACCTCGCTCCTCTGCACGAATCGCTCGCACGTGCCTGGTATCAGGCAGTTTATTGGTAGGCCTGCGACTGCATTCGCGTCGCGGATGGCTCGTCTAACAAGGCGCATCTACTTGTCAGCTAATTGCCCAGTTCCCGAAGAACGTGTGCCACTCTTTATTACTCCTCCGCGTGAGGGGAATGAAACTGGTTCGCCTCCCATTTCAGACATCTTAAAAATCGAAGAAATATTAGAGTCGAAGGAGTCTTTAGGATCAGCCAGCCTGCTTACCACTGGCCTTTGCGTCGCGACAGGGCTACAGGGCAGAGTCCCTTTATATAAAAGGGTAACGTATCACTGCGCCTGGCTGTAAGGATACGCAAACGCGGGCATAACTTCGGGTGTCTTATGGAGACACACCGTATCTGCCCCCAGGGTGTTCGTAGACAGGTAGTACGTGTTTCCACGCACATCTACGACCTAAGCACTCCGCAAGTCTGCCGAGAATACCAGGGGAACGAACTCCTTCGCCTTTCCCTCGATATGCCAAGGGAGGGTAAAAGTGACGATCCTTGGATGGATTAAGAAAATTTGCATGAAGCTTAAGCGGGGAAGATTGCAACGAGGATATGAGTGACTATTTAGAAATGAGTAAGATTTATTTAAAAAGAGAGGGTACGTAAATATTAAGAAGAGAGTAGAGGGGACATTCTTCTCCCTGGAAGAATCCAGATAAAATGGTAAAAAGTAAAATAGTAAAATAGTTTCTCCCTCGAGAATATTACCGGAGATAGCTACACAAAGAACGCGACTACTCTCTTGATTATCATTTCTCCTGAAGCTACCCAATACAGAAGGTCCCCCATCGATATCTTCTTCCCGAAACTCCCTTTTCCCTCCAAACTGAATCTTTTCCCTCCGCAAGCTTCATTCACTTACATGCTACCCCACAATATATCTAGAACAGAATCGCTTTGGAGCTCGAGTCATCAACTTCCGCGTCCCAAATTCCAGTGACACGACCTTTCCTTTTTAGAATGCTCCCTTCCAATCAGGATGGATCAACATTCTTTGGCAGCTCCTGGCGAAAGCTCCCAGCGAATGGAGATGCGTACAGGCGTTCGTACGGATTCTTTCTTGTTTGAGATGCACCCGTCGGCTGGTTGAAAAGGGGGTTAAATTACGATAACGAGCGCGGCGAAGTAAGTCTGGCCGCGTCACGCGGAAGAGCGTGATTTAGAGCGGCGCTCTCGAGAATGCGGTTGCGCGAACCTCTATTTATACCGAGATCCGCGGCTGGAACGCGTAATAATCGTAAACCGAGCTTTCCGCGGGTCCTTCGGTTCCGCGCAGGAAATTGGGTCGCCGATCACACCTTCCAGGCGAAGCTGCTTGGCTTTCCCGCCGACAGGTACGCTCACCTTCATGCAACACTTTAAAAATGCCGCGCGGCTGGTGTTTGAAGATCGGGCTCGTTCAAGATTGCTTGGTTTCGGAGAGCAATGCGTTGTTTTCGAAATAGAGGCTGATTAAGAAAAGCGTTTATAGAGCAGTAGTTTTCCGCAATAGATTTTTTTATCGTCCGTGTTTGTTAACTCTGTTGTGTTTTCTGTAGTAACGTGTCTCTACGATGTTCGGTATATTCTTTTTTATTGTTACCAAATGGGTTTTACCCGTAGAAGTGAAATAAATAAATAAGTAAATTAATTATTCGCACGCTATATTCACTTACTCGTCGTACCATACTGTACACGGTAGCGATGGGCTACCTTTGGCCCGTAGTGAGCCAAAAGGGAAAACCTACTTAATAGTGTACGCGGGCCGCAATATTTAATACTTAAATATAGTACTTAATTAAAGAATTTGAATTTATGGGGTGAATTTGGTATTTCTGACATAGATTTACAATTGAGGAATTGAGAGCAATAACGGACTAACGCACATTTTTTTTTGCGAAATTGAGTTGTAGCAATAATGTATTTTAATAGGCTCTACTAATCATATAAAATAATAATCATATAAATTAATTTCTCTTCAATGTGGGTTAGTCAGTTTTTACTCCCACTGCCTCAGTTGAAATAATTGCGGGCCGCAGGTTAGTGGCTTGGGTGCCAAATAATAATAATAATAATAATAATAATAATTCGACTTTATTTACCACTAAATTACATAAATAATTATTTGACAAATGGGCGAGATTCAGCGTACCTGCTGTTTTGCAACCTATCCCCAAAACATTTTCTAGCAGAAATAAAGCTAGCGAGACAACAGAAAAGCGAGAGAGAGGATCGAAGGACAACGGAACTTACGGATAGTGGACGAGAATAAAAGAGCGTGCAGCACATTTAAAAGTGGTGATAGAGGACATTGAACGAATTTCCAAAGGAAGAGAATTATTATGACTGATTTCGGCGCACAGGTTCGGTCAATTTGAACTATATATATAAAAAAGAAAAAAAAATTGACCGAACCTGTGAACCCAAATCAATCATACTAATTATTACGGTCGAAATTATATTTAAAAAAAATTTTTTTGGAAGAGAATTATATCAAAAGCAGGATAGATAGGAGAAAAATGCCGTAAATTTGAATACTAATTCTAATCAATTTTCCCGGAAACTAAGCCTCGGAAGAAAAAAATTTATTCAACACTTTCGATTCATTTTTGCACAGGGGACCACCTCCTGCCAGTTTGTACCATTCTTTCGACCGCACCCTGTATAATTACCAAACTTAGGTACGTCTCCAGTCCCGCGACGAGACCCTTCGACCGATTAGGTACTTTGCAAAGGATAGCTGCCAGATGATTAAGCCATGGAGCATATCACACCCCAGTGGTCAGTAAAACGGCAAAGCCTCGCGTCGATAAAATCAAGCATACCTACCTATAGGTACCTACTCGTGCGCCGTAACTCGACCAACTCATTGTCAGCGATAGAGCAAAAGAAGGCGAGGGACGGAGCGCGAGGCTTCCTTGGCGTAATCCATGCATTCCGCGATGAGCCAGTATCTGTGGGGCGCGCACCGGTATGTATATGGGACAAGTGGAAACGACCAAGTATCAATAAAGACTCGAGAGGGTTCTAAACTTATCGCTCGCTCTGTTCCGTTCTCGCGGTTTTCATCCCCCTCCCCCGTTGCCGCCTCGCGCGGCGCGCAGGAGGCCTCCTTTCCTTCCTCTCCTTCGTTTTCTTCGTTTTCCCTGCCGCCTGTAAGTTTCGCCAACGCTCGAGCCCGCTCTCCATAAGGAACCAAGTCGATTCGGTGTTTTTCCTTCGTTTTTCCCTTTTTTTCACTCGTCCCTCCTGGCTCTCGACGAGCCTGGCCCTCCTCCTCCCTTTTCAGCCACCGCGAAGCCACCCCATTGGACGGACAGGTAAGCATAACGCGCACTTTTTATACGTCGCGATATCCCCTACTCCGCGGCCACGGCTTCGCCAACACAGGCTTATCGGGTCCCTGGCCAATGCCAGTGGATAAAATTCGTTATTTACTAATTCATTTATTTACTCCCGAGCCGCGAGGCCGCCCACGTGTCCTCCTGCAGGCCGTTTCTGTCTCCGCGATCGGAAATTGTGTCCCAGGGCTGCGGGGCCCAATCGGTTTCTTCTGTTTGCGCGCGGGAAACGCCTTGGGATTTGTCCCTTCGATGGTGTCGGGTGGACGACACCAAAGGATCGCGGACCTACTATAATCCGCGGGACCAACTGGCCACATTTCGTCTAGTTTTATTATTATTTTTTTTTTATTGTTTGTAAACGGGATGGGGTTCCCTTTGGTGTACATGAGTAAGAGGGTGCATTAAAACGAAAATGGTGCTTAAAAACAAAAAAGAAATAATTGGACAGATGACCCAGGATGACGTGTTAGTAAAGTGCAGAGCTAAAATAGAGAACAGCTGATGCATATCATAGTATATTATTTAGAATATTCAGATAACGTTTGAGTGCGGAATGAGATATGGCGAAAAGATCAAAGGAACTGGTATACTTATTAGGTACTTCACAGATACGATTTATAGGAGCAGAGTAGCCAAAATTCGACTTAGAAGAATTATTATTATTATTAACGGGAATCTCCATAGTAGTAAAGAAGTATGTAACAAATAATACAGTGCTTACAGATTCCAATACTTAATGATTAATTATTGACGCGTGGCTGAGTTAGCCGTCTGTGTACACATCGCTCGAAATGAGCTGAACGAGATTATGAAAGTATCAACATGATTGAAGTGGTGATTGGCATAACACATACCGTAAACTGGGGGAACATTGGCTGATTTTTTAAACTTTTTGTTATTTAATGTAAAAATTATCCTATCGTAACATTGCATCTTTTACGATTGTACTAAAAATGTAAAAATGCATAAAATTTGTGTCCTTTCCTTCTGTAATAAATGTTAAAAACGTTAATGTATCGGGGTAACATTGGCACATCATGTAAATACCAGTAACAGGTTAAGTTTTACTAATCTGACGTAAAATAACGTAAATGCGGCGTATGCCAATGTTCATCCAGTTTACGGTAACTTTATTAATTGAGTCGATAGTACTTATAGGTAATGAATATCCTGTACGCTTAAAAAATCCTTTCACCTCGATGTTAGATCGTCCGATATAGACTGCCCTAACTTATATTCTGCTAAAATCGCGTGGTTTTGTCTGTGGAAGGATTTGCGCGGTTGCAAGTAGGTCTGATAAAACACCGGAACAGGCTTTCACTTGCTGTCTGACTCAGGACTGACTTAGGCTGAGAAGAAGCTCATTGTCAGTCCACAGCTGAAGTGGAACTGGAGTAGGACCTGTGGAGAACTGAAGTAGAAGTGGACACAGATATTGATCTTGTAGTGGAGTGGATTGAGAAGTGCACAGGCTTCTACTTGTTTTTGTAGTGTGAGCGAGGGTTATGAAACAGGGTTCGGTTTAGGAAACTGCTTCTTCGCCAGTATAAAGCCGGGAATCTACCTGAAAGCTAAGCTAAGCTATTGCTATGTTATGTTTGGCTGTGCTATTCAATATAAAAGACATACTACAGCTTTGCTTAACTTTTGGTGAACACGGTTCCATACGGGTGTAGGTATTGAAGCTAATTTTTTAAAACTTATCACAGCATAGTATAGCTTAACTTGGGTTTCAAGTGGATTCCCAGCTCACAAGGGAAGATCCCGAACACGAAAATTCAAAAAATTCTGAAATTTTGTGAATATTCAGGGGATTTCCTCCTGATTACAACGCAATTTTTGTTTGCTGCCCAATTTCAGTAGAAGGGGTGATATTAACCCCCAAGAATTCGGATATTTTCCGATTTTGTATTATAATTCGCGAACTGTAAAAGACAGAAACAAAAGTTTCAAGACAAAAGTTCCTTCTTTGAATCTGGTAAAAAAAATATTTTATTGTTCACGAGGTATAACACAAAATTGGAAAATAACCAGATTTTCAGGGGTCAATTACACTACCTTAGAATAAAATTCCCTACATATTCACAAAATTTCAGAATTACTTACCTAAATGCAAGTGCGGATTTGTAAGTAGGCTAAATAAGCTGTAGCCCCTTAAGCCAGCAAATTTTGAGCGCAAGAAATTGGAAAATGTTTAAACACAAATCCTACTTGAGACAACTTCAAACACAATTCACTCTCTTTTCATGAAGCAAATTACACTGCGTTCCACATTAGAGCGTACTCGTTTCGCGCAGGGATACACTGTTGATTGCTACTAAACCGGCAGGGAAAGTGCTACGACCAATCGCGTGTGTCAGATCAGTGGGAGCTGCGCAGATAGGTCGCAAATCGGTAGGGACATTGATACACTCTTATATGGAATACAGTTCAGCAATGATTCATACCTGACTTGTCACATTGAATTAATTTCAAAATTGTCTCAACTCCTTTGAATCAAAATATTTTATAATATTTCACACAAAGGGCGGCAGAAGCTTGTTAGCCTAAGAGCGCTAAGTCTCTAAATCCGCCCTTGACTAAAAACACAACCGAGCACCAGGAAACCCTTCTCCCGCTTCAGAAGATAATTAAAAGTAAAATCGACTGGCGACTACATTTCCGTCTGTCTCCGTTTACCACCGCTAGCTTCCCCATCCAATTTGTCTACATAAATATCCGCGGACTTCATTATAAATTCGCGGCCAATTTATTTCCCCCGTGCTCCGTCTAATTTCATTGCAAATTTATGTCGAACGTATCGCCGTAAACTCCATCCAATTTCGCGACAAATTGGCAGCCGACTTACCCGTAAATCCCGCGCGACCGTTTTATCTCGACGCGCAACTCTTTACACGATTTCACGGATTTTATTGCTCGAAAAGTCCCATCGAGCCTCGCGTGTCCACCGAATCGCATCGGATCCCCGTCTCGCGGCACAATGCAGCTGTTCGACGCGCTACGCTCGAGCCGTTCGGGGACGAGGATTCCGTCAAGATTATTCGCCCGCGAAGGGAAAAAGAAACGCATTCGACCGTCCCGCCGAACGCTCGACAGAGGGGCGGCGGGTGCCAGATAAATTTCGCGGGGCAACGTTGATTTCGACTCGCGAAATTTATACGTACTCCTCCCTATTATTATCATTATCGCCGCGGACGGGAAAATGGCGCGTTCATTTCGTCTGTCGGCCATTAGCGAGCCGAGAGATCGTCGCTCGTTAGAGCCGCAGCGATCCAACAGTTCAGCCGCTTATCTGCCAGAAGATTAAACCGAACGATTCCACCGTTTCCTTTTTCCTCTGTTCTCTTTTCTTTCCTTTCTTTTCCCGCACCTTTTTTTTCCATCCGTCCTTTTTGCCCCCGCCAAATGGACGGTGCCGATTGCGCGGTTAGTGCTTCCTTTTTCTCCGCTGGCTGCTCTCGAAACGTTCGTGCCGACTGTACCCATTTATTGGCATTGCCTGCAATTCCGTCAGATAAGGATCGTTTTTTACACACTCGCTTTATTTACTCGCGCGAGCGAAACCGGTTCCGCGGTGACCGCCTGGTTTTTCGGCTGGCTGCCGCGACACGATCGGAATTCTCGACGGACTGTCGATAAACGCAAATGGATCGATACGTCGAGGTGGAATTGACTGTAAATCGGACTCATGGCCCTTGCTCGTTCGCCCGCAGGCGCGAGATTCCGATCTTTCACTGCTTCCAGATCGCGCAGTGACAGGGATTTTATGGGCGGAAGGGGGAAGAAGTTTTAACGAACTTGTGGGAGAAACTTAACGCTGGTAGTGATAGATATTATTATTATTAAGTTTAATCTGCAGGGTAATGACTCTTTAGATTACATTTGCTGTTGCAGGCGATAGCTGGTTAGTGAAATGTAAGCTTCTGTTTTTAATGAGTCTCTGAAGGTGTGAATGCATGATGAGATTTTACACGAGACAAAAATCTCAGCAATAATTCATAAATAATGGAAATAGTCGCGAGAGATGAGTTTTTTGAAAATATATCATAAATCTTGTCTGATGAGAGTGTAATTTGATGAAACTAATGACAAAATAATTATAAAATAATCAAATAATTGTCTCATAAGATTAAAATCCCATGCGAGAAGCGATATTTTCGTCTCGTCGTGTATTTGCACCTTAATGTCATGGAACTAATGGCAAAATAATTAAAAAATAATTGAATAATTGCCTCATCAGATTAAAGTCTCATGCGAGACACGCTATTTTTGTCTCATCGTTGATTTCCACCCTAAGAGTTCACAGCTTTCTTTTTTTTAAGAAACAATTGATTCTGAAAGTGCAATGATTATTGAATCTTCATTGAATAAAATTGAAAGCAGCGACGCTTTCATCGCACTTACCATTTACAAGGACAATGCGTTCTTAAAGCAATAAGTTCTGTTCATTTTTCGGGAAACATCGAGAAGCTAGGAGCGATCGAGACAGAGGAGACATTCCACGAAACGATCTCGCGCAAAGTCAAGGCGTCTTACGAGCCACTCTCGATCCGTGATAAGAAAACAACGCTCCTACGTGTGAAAAATACGAAGCTGCCCACACCGCCGCTATCTGAAAGTATAATCCGACGCGATTCCACCTAATGTATGCAGCCAGCCAGGCGAATTGTGCTCGTAAAATAGAGTAATGGATAGCCAGTCGTGGGATGGACCTATGTAGGTATCTTAATGAATAGTCGCGATTAATTAACACGAACATGTTTTTCTTTCATATTGCGAATGCAGGGTAATTACGCGTTTTACTGGTTTCTTTGTTTACTTGAATATACCTACTTTGCACCGGCGATTAAAGCGTGCTGTAGGAACAGTAAAGAGGTATTTTTGTGGTCGACAAGTCGCGCAACCCTACTGCGAGGATCTGTTTTTCTTAACAGTGATTCCCAACCTGTGGATCGCAAAGTGTTTTTACTGCCGGGTAGATTTTTGGGACTTTTTTTAATATTATTAAATTAGAATTATATTCTAAAATACCCATTTTTAATCTGTTTTCTTTACCTTATTAGATTCACCGTACATTATATGGGGAGGCGGGTCGCAGGTTATTTGAATATTGTAAAAGGGGACCGCGACTACAAAAAGGTTGGGAAATACTTCCCAGCACCTTTTTACTCTTAGATGTCGATTTTTGCACTGCAAACGAAAGCCATATTTTGTAAATATTTTCTCTACAGATACTCAAAGAGAAATAGGTAGATACACAAGAATTATTCGAATAGGTGAAGTGAATTTTGAAATATTCAATTTTCGATTTCGAGTTAATTCGATTAGCAGAATTCGAACTCGAATGATTTCAATTTTCCGTTGATACATTCCTCCTCATACCTAACTGCCCAATGTTGACAATAAAAGAATAATAAGGTCCTCCTTCCAACGAGCAATTAGTAATAAAAGGCGAGTGGAGTTTATGGTTTCAGGGTGCATCATGGCGAAAGCATCTCTGGAGCCAGCGAAATAAACCCACCCCCACACATCCCTCCGGTATTTTCATTTCCAGGGGAATTATCCTTGGTCCGTGTGCTCCTGCTTCGTGGAAATTTTTACCCCCGGCTCCGGTCCAGACAATTTACTTTCCTTCGGGGAAATCGCGGAATGGACGGTCGCGTTACTTTTTCGCGTGCTCCGCCGCGATAACAACCAGCCCACTGATTTCGATTTCAGTTTTGCTTCGACGAGCGCGGCACGCGATCCTGCGAAACTCTTCTTCCTTGCTTTTCGCGCGAGTGCCATTCGAAATCTGCAATTCAAGCGGCCTTGGCTGAAGGAAACGGTCACACTTACCTTCCATCTGAAAACTATCAACTGACAATAACAATAATACCACCATTTCTAGACTCCATCCAAACTATTTTCTTCATTTATCAAAAAAGCGAAACTTATCGCACTCAACGAGGCATTTAGCGCTGGAGAATGCACACGCGATTCCGCGAAGCGAGCTTAGGTATCTACATTTGTCGCAATAAAATTGATAAGTTATTATGTTACGTAGAAATGTGAAGGGTTTATTAACCTAAATTTATGGTTTCTTAAGACAAGAAAACCGACGGAAAAAGTGAGATTTACTGTATTGAACTGCATATTCCATATGCATCAACAGGATACTCGATTCTGGGCGCAGATTGGAGGCATGGGTCGTGAAAGCTGGCTATTTTTGGGCGATAAAAATAATAAGTTACAACATTATGTATTAAAGGAGAGGGAGATTGAAAAGAGGAACCTGTCAGCCACGCTTGCACGAGTTTATTATTTATTTACTTGCGTTCATCGGCAAGGTCTCCAACGTCTTCAGCTGGCGACAACATCTAATCGAACCATGCATAATTAATGGGCAAGCCGTTATATAGATACTTTAAGCGATAAACAGGAAAAGGAGAGAAACTCCGCTGCTCCACACTTGCGCAAGTGCGACAGGTCACCGATAGGATCAGGCGAACACTTGGTTTTTAAGAAACGTTAAAGAAATTTCGTTCTCTGTTTATTTTCTTTGCCCGTAGTAGCACTTCTTCCAAGAATATGAATTATTACCGAAACCTTTTAGCAGCGGTAATCGAATGCCTTGCATCACGATATATCGCAGTTGAACAAAGTCTTTTAATATTAAATTCCACGTTGGTCGCTGTTTAACTTAAAATCCACTAAATTCCACCTGGAAGAAACAGAATCCTTAAGAGGGATGATCAGGGAATTTCGCGAAACTTTGCCCCTTCTGTAGCTTGAATGCCTCGTCGACTTCCCTCTGTCTGTAAAGTTTCTTCATGTCTTTTTAATGGGTTTGCGACGAGACGAATTTTAAAGAGTCGCCTATAGACAGCCGTTTTGCGTCCCGGAAACGGACAGAATGGATTAGATTAGTTAGGTATTCATTGACGAAAGCTGGACCTACCTATATGAACCTCTGAAAAATAAGAAGAAATTTTTTTATGTAAAAATATATAAATTCAAACCATTCTGAAGGATAAACCGAAAACGGGATACTTTTCCTTCGACAGAATCTATATAGTTGCCAGCCTTAAGGGGGGAAGCCACTGTGACGGTCGAAAATAAAGGCTATTTTCAAGACATTCTTTTATAATGAAATGTAACTTTCTACGAAAAATATTTATTACCAATTGAAAATACATATCTTTAACTAATATTTGATGCTTTGAGATTGAAAATTTTTTCGGTAGTATGGCCACAGCATACGATAACGTTAGGCTCTGCACAAAAAAAAATACAAAACGGATGCACGTATAACTTTCCAACAATTGATCCGAATTTAAAATTTCCAACGGTTTCTTAAAGTATATTTCAATAGCTTCAGTTGCACGTACGGGTTTAAAAAAATATTCATTTTTGAAGAAATGGCGGACTTAAGAAGAAATCTTGACCAAAAAGTATCAAAAATGATTTCTTCTTAAGTCCGCCATTTCTTCAAAAATGAATATTTTTTTAAACCCGTACGTGCAACTGAAGCTATTGAAATATACTTTATGAAATCGTTGGAAATTTTAAATTCGGATCAATTGTTGGAAAGTTATACGTGCATCCGTTTTGTATTTTTTTTTGTGCAGAGCCTAACGTTATCGTATGCTGTGGCCGTACTACCAAACAAAATTTCAATCTCAAAGCATAAAATATTAGTTAAATATATGTATTTTCAGTTGGTAATAAAGATTTTTCGTAGAAAGCTGCATTTCATTATAAACGAATGTCTTGAAAATAGCCTTTATTTTCGACCGTCACAGTGGCTTCCCCCCTTAAAGGGTTCAAAGACACCTAAACACAAAAATATTAATAGTAGGTAATAAAAAATAAATTTTACACGAAAGCAAATGCTAAAGCTCTTTATTCTGTAATTACTTTCCTTCAAAAAAGTTTTGTAGCCCACATCTCCACACCAGTATCAGTGTACCTACCTCTTCAGGTCCCTGATGAAGCTGATATCCTCTCCTCGGAAAACTTTGCTCCTCGACGTTTCGCCCCAATATCGCCATTGGACCCCCAACGAGCCCCCTCACCGAGAAAAGAAACAAGAAACATAGTCCCCTGAAAGTTGCTTCCGAAGGACGCAGCGCGTTCCTTCACCCCGTCCCAGTTCACCAGAACTCGAACGTCGATTAAGGGAAGAAGCACCCCCTTCGGTTCGATGGTCGGTCGCGCGAAAGGCGGGCGGTTGTCGTAAAAACGAGAGCGTATCTCGCTAAGCTGCTCGGCAGGCTTAACGAAGACATTTTCGAGGTCTCGGTGTACAGATAAGGGCATGCTAGCGAGTTGTAAATGGAGCACGGCTATCGGTGCTTTCCAGCGTTTGGATACGAGAACTCCTTGGTTCTGGAGCTCCGCGAAAAATTGTCTCGGTCTACCGCGAAGGCGATTTCGATACTGACGCGATACAGCGGCGGTGTAGTGTCCGCAACAAGCGCGATTACTTATCCCCACCGGGACCAGATGCGGCGTGCAACGATGTAACGAACGACAGTCGCCTAATTACATTATCGTAATTAACAGCTAACTCCGCGCTCTCGGCGATACGCGGGCGACTAGGGAGATACGAGCCAGCGAGTTGAAGCGTGTTTCCTAAATCGACACGCGAGGTGGCGGTGAAAACGAGATTGTGGAAGCTGAATTCGAATTGGGGAGGAATGGAACATTGCCAATTGTGCGCGATACTTTCGTTTAACTTCTTCTTTCTCCTGTTTACATCAACAGTGAGTGGAGGAAGTCTGTTCGACCGAGAGTTTTAAGGCGGAGACAGACTGTTATTACGTCACGGGAACTCTCGTGTTATCACGTTGACAAATTTAAACCGTGGTACCATGGTTTTCTAACTATATTTCTATCAGATGATTGCACAAGTTCGTGCCCGATTGGAAAATAAAATTCAATGGTTACATTTTAAAGCGTACAGTTTTATTAGTCAAGTATGTAGTCACCATTCTTCTCTACAATTGTTTTCCAACGATCTACAAGCTTGTCGATTCCAGTTTTGAAGAAAGAGCTTGGTTTTTCTCGAAAAAATGTCGCGAGGTAGTAGAAAATCGGGCACGAACTTATGCAATCATCTGATATATACTATTGTCATGTCGTATCATGCTACAGTATTTTGGTAATTATTTACAAAAGCGTAGTCCTCGCCGATTTCGATGACCTTGAAATATGTTGTAAGTATTTTATGCCCGTGACGTGAGTTTGTGTGATAACACTTGAGCTCAGGTTGCGTGATAACGGTCTGTTGTCCGTGACCATGGTTATTTTCGTAATTAGACCCTGGATGAGATAAATCTCCTTGGATAGGTTTGTCTAATAGTTATGCCAGGAAAAAAGTTTCCTTGGAGAACAGGTAACGTTTAACTGACACTTTCTCAATGTATCTCGAAGAAAACTGCCTTTTCTAATGTATCCCAGTACAGGGACCAAGTAAATCTGAAGAGTATTGTCCAAACTCAGCTACACCGAAATCAAAGCCCCACCCGCAGCACCCCTGCGATCTCCTGACACGAGAATCGAATAAGTTGGCTCGAGAGGAGGGCTATAACACAAGTTTCCTTGGAATCGCAGCCCACTCTAATCCAGCCGTCCAATAAACAAAGATTCCGTTCCAGAGAGAACCTAATCCCCGGAGGGAAAGCGGGAGCGTTTCCAAACGGTGGCCGAGGAGTTCTCGCGAAAAATGTCTCTGCAGTGCAATTTAGCCGTGCAGCAGCTGGCACCTCGGAGCGTATCGCCGCTGGTTGCCGCGATGGTCGGAAGAGGTGCGATCGTACGAATCGCCTCATCGAAATCCAGCATCGCGGAGGGAAGGCTCGCGGCAGCCAGAGGAGAGCCAGTCTATACAGCGGAATAGCTGAACCCTGGAGCCGCGTATCGATCTGTGCGTGATGCTGCCGAGCAGCCCGGCCAGAGGGACACGGGGGGTGTACACGTTGAACCGCCTGGCGCACAACCACCTCGCCTCTGAGCGTCACCGACACGGTCGAACCCGAAGAGTATGGCTGGTGTTTGTGCGCGTCTGTGCGCTGGAAACCAGCAAATAGGACTGCTGTGCACCGTCGGGAGCAGTGTCGACGATAGAGGTCCGGAGAACGCACACGAACGAAGCCAGGGGAGACGTAGAGACGTCCACACGGACGAGACTGAAGAGTTTGATAGCGCGAGAGCCACGTGTACGTAAGTAAGAATGTGTGCCAGTTCCCCACCAGCCAGCGGGACTCCCAGCGAGGGTTCGAATCGACCCTGGCTCCCGTAGCCAAAGCACGCCGAGCTCGGTGAGAACCTACCCCCTGGCCGACGGACCATCGACGTCTCGAGGGTGGAAGACGAAGGAGATGAAGGTAGACGGGGGAAGGGATTGAGGTGAGGGGGCGTGTCATTGCAGTTTCCACACAGCTGCGTCTGCAGTGTTCCAAGGAAAGGCCTAAAAAGCTTTCTCTCGCCTCCTACCTCCCCCATCTCCTCCTCACACTCCTCCTCCTCCTCCCTCGCTCTCTCGCTGCGCCAGGCATGTCTACTTTCTCTCTACCCTCGTCGTCTTTGCCCTCCGACACGTACCGCCGAGAACTTTACCATTTCGCCGTCTGGGAAGATAATCTACCCGGAGCTCCACCTACACCTTCGCCCGTCTCGAGTGGAATCGAGCTTCCTCCGTCGCTCTTCCTCCACCCGGTTCGCCACCCTTCGCCTCTGGCTGCCTCCGAGGCCAGGAATCAGCCGCCGCTGCCTCCCCTCTCCGCGCCCATCGTTCCACGATTCCTTTTTTCCTCCCGTCAGAGTTGGAGCACGGGTGCAGGTGCGGCCGAACTGCTCTGGAAATAAGGAAAGTCTCCGCGCCAGCGGGAAAATTAAGCTCGCCCGGGGGTGGAGGGTAGTCGGTCCTCTCGAGTTTTCTGGAAACGCCGGTTCAATTTTAACGCTCCGAGCTGCCGCGGCGAAATTGAGACCTCGCATTTCCGCGCGACGCAGCGCCTGATGGGGCGCCGGGAAACTTCCGCACCTGCAAGAAATGGTGAATCAGAGATGCGGGAGCCTGGACCGTTATCGGGCGATAGGATTGCGTGTGGGAAACCTAGCAGGGTCTCTGCGTTTACCGCTATCCGGGCGTAAGATAAACTGCCTCGTTAGAAGATACATACGAAATCGTTGATTACTCGAAGACACGCCTTCGAAAGGATACAAGCTTACGTTAACTCCTTTCACAACAGGCACCGCGTGTCAGGGAAGAGGTAGTAAAGAAACAATCGCGTTCGAGGGGTTAATGTTAATGCAGTTAATGTGTAGGCATCGGCATTTGGGATTTAATTTTGAGTTTTTGTAGAGCTCGGAAAAGAGTTCCACTACACGGTTGATCCCATCAACAGAGCCAAGGATGAGGCAAATCAATGTCTCACAGATATTGCCTTGTTTTCAATTTCCCCTAAAGCCGGGAATCCACCGGGAAGCTAAGCTCAGCTATGCGGTGCTATGGCATGCTACGTTTTAATAAAATTAGCTTCATAACATTCTTATGGAACCGTTTCCACCAAAAGCTAAGCTAAAACGTAGCACAGCATAGCTTAGCTTCCCGGTGGATTCCCGGCTTAATACCCTTCGGAATCTCCTGCATAATCGATGTGTCGGAGGTTTGTTACCTAAGTTGGTTTTAATGCATAGCAATTGTGTTCCTCAGGCTTAATAATTTTGCTGATGTTATACTAAAGGTTTTGTTTCTCGTGGACAATAATAGGTAATAATAATATTATCGGAGAATGCGAGGGAATTGGTAACACGTCTGGTCAGTAAGCAGAGGTGTCCACAGATCGTGGGTTCGAGTTCCATCGACCGAGGGTCTTCTTTTCAGCTACAAATAAAGTTTATCAAACAACCCTTTATAATATTTGCCCCAGCTACGTTATTAACCCCACCGATCGAACACCACGCGGTGAAAGCACTCGACTCTTCTAGGCGAGCAATTTAGTCGTGCTAGAGACGGCGAAGAAAGTCGCCTTTTAATGCTCCCATTCGTAGTCCCCCTGGCGGATGGGCATGGTTGTCTCCGAGGAAGGCAGCGGGTGCGGTTAATTCGCGCCAGGGACCGTGAACAGCCTCGTTCATTCTAATTTTCCCCGAACGTTCCTGATTGGAGTCGTCCGATTGGGTCGCGAGCTCGCTGATACGCGAGTTGCACCTGCATCCACGCCCATGTCGTTGCATAGTGGCGAGGAACACGTTCCACGCGTGGCGTCGCGTCGTCCCGCTTCGACGCGCGGAAAAATGCCTCCAGCTACCTGGAAAATGCTTTCCATTTGACTGGCTATTGTTTCCTTCCTTCCCGCCGGCGATGAATGAGCCGGACGGCTAGTGGCTGTATTCATGTTTGGTGGAATAATGATGCGCGTGAATTTACGTAGAATGTAGATGATGGATACATAATCTTCTTTTTGATTTTTTCTTGTAATAATGGGAGTTTTTCTCTTGTAAATAAATGAAAAATTATCTCCGTGCGAGAAAAAGAGAAGGGCATAACAGAGTTGGGCATTATTCGTTATTCTCGAATACCTAGCTTTATTTTTATTCGAAGATTAATTCAAATTTTTATCCGAAGATTATTCTAAATCTTTATTCGAAGGTTAATTAACATTTTTATTCGGAGATCATACGAAATTTGATTCGATTATTATTCGGAATTTTTACTCCAAGATTATTCGACACTTTTATTCGAAGATTATTCGAAATTTTACTTCAAAGATTATTCGATTTAAAAATTGATTCAAATAATGCCCAACTTTCCGGCATAGTAATGCGACATCCCCTTTCTCAAAGGGTTGCTACCTATTTAGATATCTCAACCCAGCGCTCTGAATAACTCGCAACGTCCCCAAAACTCCCACTCTCTTCATCTCTCCATCGCCTCTATCCCCCCAAATGCGGAAAAGGTCTCGCAATCATCGAAACATCAACATCATTCACGAGAGATCCAGCTGTCTGGAGCGATCGGCCCTCCGCGCGAAACGACTTTACATCGCGCGCGTCCATCGGACCCGGTGGACGGGTTGCAATGAAAATTATGAGAAACGGTAATGCCCGGTGCGCCGGCCGTTGCGGGCGTCGGGGGCATTTTTACGACATTACCGGGCGCAACGACGATTCGAATAATTAAACGACACCGCGGACAATAACTAACGTGCCGCAACGAGCGTGATCCTCGTCCCCGATGGGGCATCGAGGCCTCGTCGGTGGCTAATAAACTCCGCCGCATGAAGAGGCTACTTGTTCGAGCCACCGGGGATTACGCGCCACCTTTTGTAACGGCTCAACGTCGGAGGAACGGAACGCCGAAGGACTTGACAAAATCCGCGGAGGCTCGCCGTAAAGACGCGGACCTGGGTTCAGGGACCAGCCGTCTGCGGAGGGAAGTATAAAATTCCGTATATTTTATAAAAGGGAGGACGAGGAGCCGGCCTGCTGCGGTGCGCTCAGCGCGGACCGGTCGGTATTGACGGAGAAATGGGAAAAAAGGACCGGAGAAAGGAGCGGACGGGGCGGGCGGGGGGAGAGAAGGGGTCGTGCAAGGGAGGAACGCGTCTACTCGTGAATAAACAACGAACGTAGCAGTCGCGGAGGCAGCATATTGAAGGCGAGGACACGGCGACGTGCGCGTCTGTGAGAACGCGAACCCTTCGTTCATCGAAGGTGTGGCCCTTTTGTCGCGTCAATTGCCTCGCGAAATACAACGATGGGCGATGGCAGGCTTGAGGGGTGAACGGGAACTGAAGTGCCATAATTTGTCTAGGAGGGACAATATACAGGGTGAATCACACGAGTCTGTTGGTATGATTGTCTCTGGTGTTAGTGAATCGACTCACAACCTTGTTTAATAAGATAAATGTCACGTTTAAGGTTTCTTGTTGCCAGCACTGTGGTCGACTAAGTTGCGCCATGTTCCGTTGGAATGGGTGTTGGCCTCTGGTTCGATCGACCGAAGAAACACGGGCAGCCTGACTTTTTCCAGCGGGGCTAGACCTTCCGCCGGATTTATGGGGGCCGGGGTGACTCTTTCGGAGCGTAATCAAAGTTTCTGTGGAGATTCGAGCGGATCCTTCGGAACGCGGAGGCGTCCATGGGACTCCGTCAGGAGGCTTATTAGATTCACGAGGCTATTTTCGGCCGTTACACGCTTGCCCAGCGCGGCCAGATGTTTAACGTTCCCGCGGATCGTGACGGGACTCGAGAGCATCGTGCTGGGCTCGCTGGGTCTCGGCTCCAATGAGAAAGGACAGGATGCGGACAAGTTTTTCGTCTTTCCACAGAAAAACTGACCTGTAACGGTCGGCTGAACTTCATAGAAAAGTAAAAGACACAGGGCCTCATCAAATCCTGAAGTCGACTTCACCCACGAAGAAGTCCCTCCTCTACTTTTATATTTGTCACAAGTGTTTGTATGAAAGACTTCAGTCTACATATATAGCTACCAGTTGCAGGACACATGCTCCCTTTTCCTCAATTAGAGACAGCTTCGAGGTGTCCAAGAACTACGTTGGACTCTGATCCTAACGAAGCCAACATCTCTCTCCAGAGAAATAACAGAGTATGAAAGAAGAAATGAGGAGAAATTGGGTCACGAAGAGATTGGCCAAAGCCCTTTGTCTCTTCCCTAGGAAGACAATGGGCAAACATTCGCGATCCCCGTCGTCCATGTTACTATCGATGTCCCCGGATCTAATACCCAGGCGAAGGAGCAAAACGTTAGCCTGTAAATAACTCGAGCAATTTATCCTAGCGTTTCCACCGCGATCGTCACGTATCGCCCGTTTACTTTGCAGTAACGAGATGTTGCGGTCACGGCTCGGAACCTCCCAAATTGCACGTCGAATCTCAGCTAAGAGATCATCTTCAGAGATTAATCCACTTCTATTTGCGCGTCGAGTCCGTTGCTCGTGGATTCGCGCGCAGACTCGGCTTTATCAGCCCCTATCAGAGCAGTCGAGCTTATTTACTTCCCGCTGACACTCACCACCGGAAACACCCCCAAAAAATCACCAAATTCATTTCACCCCCTCAAATTCGAACCCACACAAACCTACACAAACACATAAAACATGTTTGGAAGTGGTGGTAACGAGGCAGGATGCGGGGAACCGAGCGACCCGGGGCGTAAAGGTCGCGCCACCCCCGCGTCGATATAGCCAGACAAAGTTGGCGAGCGTCGACGAGGTTCGAGCGGGCAAATTAGCTCGATAGCGGAGCTGGCGCGATAACACGGGCATAATTTCGCGGCCGTGCACGCGAGTCGAGCCGCGGGATGAGCGTAATCCGCCAACGCGATTCCTCCCCCGCAACACGATCTCGCGGATGGAATCACGGGTGGCTCGTTCCAATGGCGGACGTTCATATTCGCGCGCGCACACGCTTCAACATTTCGCTGTGTACGCTCGCGAGCGTGTTTCCACGGCGCGCGGAAAGGTGGCTGGGTTTCTCTGCGAGAAATTCGCCGCGTTTCCTTCTCCTCTATTCACAGGACGGCTCTCTCCTGTTTTCGCCCTGCCGGGGCGCGTTCAGTTTCCACGTTCCACCGACAATCCAATTTATACGCTGGATTATTCGGAGAACCGGGGGTGGCATCGAGCCGCCTCACCCCACGACGCCCTAGTCGACGTCCTAGCCCTCCATCGTCCCTTCACGATCTGTCCCCCCACCCCCCCCTCCTCTCCCTCCTTCCACTTCGACTCCCGTTGAATCGCGATGCTCCACGTAGATCCGACCGAGCCCTACCTTCCCCCTCGATCGACTTCCCTCTGGCCAAACATGGCCGATTTCCTGCCCCGACCAGCCTCTGGACCCGGAATTCACAGGCTCACGTGCCACGATCCTTCCGCCTGGAAAGGAACCGAGTGAATGAGATCGTTTTCTTTTCCCGAGGATCGACTCGATCCACGAGCCTTCAAATCGCTTCTCCTTGTGGCATTGACTTTTTTGCTAAGACGATTCTGAAGAATCGATGGTTTTGGTGGAAATTGCTCCCTTGGAGGTTCTTTTCGGTTGAATTAATGTTTCTGGGGCTGTTGGAACCTTTGCTGAGGAATATAAATAGGGGTTAAAGAAGGGTCAAGAGTAATGTTAGTTTAGCGAATAATTGGAACTATTAGTTATGCAGAAAATACCAATTCTCAGTGATCTGAAACTGAGTAAAAATTTGAAGATTTGAATTATTAATGAAAAATAGCTTTATTTCTATAGTGGTTATATTTTAATTCTTGTTATTGTTTTACGTGGTTTTTAATGAACTATTTACTTAAATAGTGACTGCTAACTTAATATAATTAATATTACTTTAAATCTTCTGTAGATTTTGCTTTTTAAGCCTAAAATGCAACTACGGCTTGGTAGTTTTAATAATTGTATAAGGTAACAGTTGTTCTACGTCTTAGTAATTTTTTGCAAAATAAAAATCCCCACATTATGGGTTCCATCCTGCTTTTAACTTATTTTTTGTAAATTTGATAGTTTGTTGTTTTCTGCATAACTACTTAGGCCCAATTAACTCCTATTGACTTATTCTGTAGGCTTCAAAAAATTCCGTACCAATAGTTAATATCGTTTTACAAAAAGATAATGAAATATCGCTTCTGCTAATTCTCATGCACACGAACTACCCACATGAAACCTGTATTCATAACTATTCTAAAACCGATTGAAGCGTAGCGTTTGCCAGTTACTGGTTCCCAATGGCGCAAACGGCCAACATTTCCCTCAATTTCCCGTACCAACGTTCGCATAATACAGTCGTTTCGCAATATTCGCGCGATTTCCTTTAGATCTTTATATTCCCCAGTCCCCGTGGACAGATTATCTATCGGTGATACACGGGCAGCGGCGGAAGGACGCTCTTATCGACCATTATCCTATAAAATGCGAATGTTTATAAACTGCCCATAAGACTCGAACACGCTATGACATATTGCGGAGGAAGCCTACGCGCGTTTAGCCTTCGACCACACATAGATCCTCGAGCGGATTCTAGTAAGGGAGGCGATCGCTATCACAGTAACCCGTCCACTTTACCCTCCTCCTATCTGAGCTTCCAATATTCCAGCGTCCATACAGCGCTCCACTGTCTTCCTTTCGTGCCTTATCGAGGCTTTTCCTCTGCAGTCAGAAGACAGTCCAGAGTCGCTCGAATTTTTACTGGATTCATGCAACCTCCCACACTCGAGGAAACTTACTCCAGGGTTGCGAGAAATCTGTGCTACGTTGCACACTGTGTGTGGTAGCTATGAAGGGGTGGCTTGAGAAGTAGAAGCAGTTGCGTTTGAGGACCAATTTTTTAAAATTTTTAGTTATGACGTGCAATATGCGTACAATAATTCTACATTGTTTGACGCGAATTTGATAACAAATAAGTAATTTATTGCAATTTTTGAACCTGCACCAATTACTGTTTTGCGCAATATTATTGATTTGACAGCTCCAGATTTAAAAAATTCACCAAAAATAAAAGTACAAACTTATTTCTATCCTACTTATTTCTCTCAACTCAATAACTACTTAGGCACTACTTATTGCGTGAAAATATAGTTTCTCTTTTTAATGTTAAGTCAAAGCAGTAACTACTTAGAACTCGGAATGTTAAGTCAATGTTTTCTTTTTAATCTTTACTCAAAGCAATAATTTTATAAACACTTCTCTCTAATTTCTGCGAAGTTGTTAAAGCTGGAGCTGCAACCCTCTTGCTGCAAGGTCCCTATTTCTCTATTTCACGACGTCACTTTGAATTCCAGCAATATTTATTTATACATATGCCCCATTGGTATATATACGTCTGCGCATTAGAGACTTTTATCTTCCATATAACGAGCAAAGAAACAAAGAAATCCCCCAGAGATCGTAGATACGGATACACGGCTCGGAGGAACACGTCCACGGATAACGAGAACTCCGAGGACGTCGCGTAATCGCCCCTATGCAAATCGAACACAGCCAGTGATAACAATCGCCTACGATTTCGAGGCCCTCGATCGTACTCGTTCCAACATTTTTTTCCCTGGCAAAGCAACTGGAGTGAGCGGGCCAGTCGCCCGAGATCCTCCAATGAGAAGACTCGCAGCCTGTGCCCGCGATCCCCCCGCGATACGCCGTCCAGCTTTTGTATAAATAAGCCGCTCACGGAGCTGAAATCCTGGCGACCGGCGCGGAGGGGGATGCTCGCGAAAGAATTTAGTTGCGGAGCATGGCCGGGGGATACGCATCGATTCTCGATTAAACGCGCACAAGGTTGCAGACCCATCGCGCGTTCTACCTGCCGGGGCACGAGATTTTATTCGCGATTACTCGCCTCCGGACGCGGCAACTTTACGAGGGTTCTCCCGTGTAACGAGAAACGACGCCCCCCTCCAGTAAATATGACTTTTCATCTTGCCTCTTGTTAGCTTGCAGCATGCAGACGAGATGAAGCCATGCAGCCGAGCCATTCGTCGCCGAGTGGCTTGCAACCCTTGTTCTCTCGCGTTCCCATAGACTCCTCGATGAATCGTATCGTTCCCGGTATTATGAGCAATTGTTTGTTAGTCGAAGAAGTAATTTAAGAACGATCGCGGATCTTTACGATCCTGTTTTGCCGTTCCTCGAGGGAATTTAGTGCTATCTCGCCCCCGGCTTCGTACGAAATAAAACAAAGTAGGTATTGTTTCGCGTAGGTATTAAAGTGAAAGAATTTTCAACTGTATACAGTAGGCACTGGAAATATTTATCCGCATCGCTCAAATATTAAACACGATGTCACTTATACTTCTCTTATTATTAGTACTAAATAGGGAAATATTGTGGCGGAAATGTGTAGCTGACTATCTCACCCAAAATAAATGCGTGCCGCGTAAATTTGAGTGGCGCAATAAATATTTGACAGAGTGCTTCATTCCTCCGCTAAGCAGTGAATCCAAGAGGCGAACAAAGGGACTGTTTTCGGGGTGAGCTCCGTATCGAGGCCCAGCTCAGGAGGAAAGCCGGCGCGCGTTATCCTAAAGAACGTAGATACGGGCGTAGAAACTGTGGGTGCAGACGGTTCCCGGGGCACTTTAAAATGGGAATTTACGTGGCCCGTCCGCAGACGTAAACAATGGCTGAGACGCGGCGATAAATCCGCGGGGGAGCCCCGTTTCAAGTTTATCTAGGTCTAGAAGATGCTCGTTCAGCCACACCACCTCGCCGTTACATTCGCCATGATACCTACCCAGAGATTTACCACCTAAACAGTCGGAAAATATTCCCGTTTCACGCCGATGGCACCCGTAAAACTCCACGAGACACTTTCTTCTCCGATGCCGGGGGTGCGCGCCGCGTTAACCCCGATTCTTAGCGGAATTGCTGTCGCCACAAAGTGAAGGCGGCAGTTTTTAATTCAATCGAATGTGGGCCCAGGGGAGAGGCCAACAAAAATCTTGCCGTGAGCCTCTTCTTTGTAACTCTTGTTTTGTAATTTTACAAGCTTCGCCATAAAATTCAACCCCTTCTTAGCAACCCTCGCGCCCTTTAAGCTTCATTTTCTCTACTTTAAGCTTCTCTAATAATTGCAATTATTTTCCCTCACACTTTTATTTTGTGATTTATTATTTTCTTCTATGAATTAATTTCTTTGAATAGATAAATGTTACACACTCGCGAGCATGCCTCCGGCCGCCATTAAAAGAGGAGTCTTGTAACTTTCGAAGTTCCTTGAGCCGAAACTCGAGACCAATCGCAGAGACGAGCGCATCGTCTTGTTTCTGGTATCTCGGCGAGTTCCATCGATAGCTATAATTCTGGCGGGAAGGCACCGATTACCCAGAACCGTTGACAAAAAGACGAGGTCCGGCGACGCTGAGGAGAAGCGCAAAAGCGTGTGCGCGTCGGATAACACGCGGCGAAATTACGACGGTGTCACTTACCGGCGACGTTTACAGCCGCGCTAATTATCGCGTTTTATTGGTAAACTACCGGGCTGCCCGCTCGCGGACGTTTAATTCCGTGGCGAGATAAAACGAGCGTTCGTTCAATAAACGCTTGTTCGAGTTCATTAGCCGTACCGTTAAGACCACGGACACTTATATACGGCCGAATGATTTATCGGCCTCGATACGAGAGTTAATTAATTCCACGTGCAGATAGCGAGCGACGATTTCGAAACGACGGCGACGGCTCTATCGTTTTCTTTTCTCGAGTATCGTCGGCAGACCGAACGTCGGAAAACACGCGACGGACGGCTGCTTCCCTTTTTTCTTTTCCTCGGTGATTCCGACTGGAATTCAATTAGATCCGTCTTGTTTTGTTTCGCTGATCAGTGAATCACTGGGAGTGCCATTTTGCGATCTAAGTCGTCTATGTTATTACGTCATATTGCAATTATCTCGCGTGGGAAATTGTCAGTTGTTCCTGGAAAATCTCGCGGAATTTTCTGCTTTTGATTTCGACGATGAAGGAGGATAATCGCTCGACGGCCTCAAAATGGCAACCGGGGTCTCCTTCAGCGAGAACGTGCGGCGAAAGAGAAACGGCTCGTTCGACTTTCGTCGGGGGAACGACGCTGCTCGGACGAAAATCGGTCGAAGAGGCAAGGCTCGGCCGCCATGGACGTATAAATAATACATGAGACTGCGGGAATGAAGGAACTCGCGGAGAATGTTGCACGAAACGATTGCTCCGGGGTATCAGCGGCGAAACTGACGCCCGCAATGACGACGAATTGCCGTTAAACGGGCCCTCGGCCTTCGAGCAATTGCTTCTCATTGACACACAATCCCTTCGTGACAGTCCAGAGCGTGGCAAACGATAACGATCCTAATGTCTTATCTCGGGAGTAAAGTTACTCTTTCCTAGAAAATCTCTCAACGCTTAATGGACGCTTCCAACTAACGCGTAAGCTGACTGAAATTTATATTGAAAACCTAGACCACGTAGCAACCAAGAGAATCACCAAAAATATGTTACAAAAAGATCTCCATCCGTCTCGAAGAGCCACGGATAGATTGGATATATAAAAAAAATTGGAAAGCAGCGCAGGTCGGTTAAAGCGTTGATCTTGCTACTTAAAAATTCCTTCCGCGACCTCATCAAGCCTTCCCAGGCTTCGTCTCCAATCTGAACTTTCCCAAACTTCAATTCTAATCCCAACTTCGCCGAGGCTCGCGTTCAATCTTAACTTTTCCAAGTTTCAACCGGATCACCGTCCAACACCCGACGACCCTTGAAAGCGCGAAGAGGCTGACCCACGACACCAACATCCGACAGCGACTCGAACGACCCTGCACCAACAGGCTTGCCAGTTAATTACAAGCAAAGTTACAGCGTCGTTCTCGCGCAATTAAGATCCTCGGCCACGATATTATTCAACCGGAGCGGGTCGATCGTCGCCATCGCCAGCGGATCCGGAGGATTCGCGGTCAGTGTGCCTCCTCTTGGCGCGATATAATAGGAAACGACTTAAATGAATTACAACGGGAGGTAACGATAAAACGCCTTCAATTTATTTTAACGGCCCCATATAAAGTGCCCGTATAAATTTCGTCTCGAGGACGCGGCTTCCTGCACGCTGCCATCTTCCCTCCAGCCGAAACCGGCCCCGCGGTCGTTCGCTGATTTATTTCTCTATGATACGAGTCGTTAACTGCCGCGGAACGGTCGTTTCTCCAAACAGATGATACCTATGATCGGGGTTTATCCATCTTCAAGTCGGCAACGCCGTTTCGCGCGATTTACGCGAGGCTTCTTTCGAAACCGTCGGTGGACCGTCGGTGAATGTTCCGGCATCCTCCAGGCAGCTGGGATTCTTCAGTTCTTCCTTGGATTTTAGAAAATCCGAGGTGGTTTTAGTAGTGATTAAAGAGCGAGGAGTGTTCCTTTGATTCGTCCACTTGGGACCTGGGGATATAAGAATTCAATGGCTAGATAGCTACTCTGCTTGACAGAAATAGATAGCTGCTACGCAGGCAAACAAGCTTCCCTCGGAACTGAAATGGCCGACGGCCGGCGCTTGAATCACGGTGTAATATTTCGGTGGAGCCTTTAATGCATACAAATCAGCGTATTAGCTATGATGGAGGACGTTTCGATTGAACGAGGAAGGAATATGAAAGGCTCAGTGTTCATAAGAATTTTAACTTTGATTATACAGGAAGTTAATCCTCAGTTACTAAATAATCCCCTGCAGGATTCAGTTGACACCTTCATGCGTGTCTAGGACTAACGAAGTCGGCATAGTGGTAATAAATTTGAGAAATTTCATAATTCCATGACAATTCGAGCAAGTCGAAGGAGCCTGGGTCATCGACGAGGGAAAGTGAATTTTTTTCCGTGTACTTTGTGAAGAAAAGCCTGGGGACGACCGCGAGGAAAGGATCGAGAAAGGGTTCGCCCGGAAAAAAGGAACCCTTTCCCGTTTTTACAGCGCAGTAAATAAGGAACTTTCTCCTAACCCTTTTTAGCGGCTAGCCGGCGATCGCGCGTGTCCATCCAGCGTGTACATACTTTCACTTCTCTCGTGCTGTTCCTTTGCACCCTCTCCGGAACGTCTCACCCTTTTGTCGACGAGGCGGACGTTAGTCCGGGCGATGAAACACGAAACAGAAAATCTTGAGATGTTTCCAGAGCCTCTAGGATTTTACGAGGCGGCCTTACAAGTGAATTTGTTGCTCCGCGTGATTCATTGGGGCCGTTCTGCCCGCGCACCGCCGGCCACCCGTTAACAAACCTTCTTTACCCTAAAATTAAACTTTCGCGTGAAATAATAGCCCGTCCCCGTTCGCTCTTAAATTTAGAAGAAACGTCGGCGCGAGTTTAAAATCGCTCCTACACGATGCCGCGCGGCTTTTTGTTACAGATTACTGGTGCCGGAGCTGGGCCGCCAGTTCTCATCCCCGCGGAGGTGAGTTGTCGACGATTATGCGCTGATAATACTTTTATTACCGTTAAGAGAGAGTTTGCATCGCGAGGGACACTCGATAACATCCTCGACGATGATAGAAACGCGTAAAACGTCGCTCTAGTCGCTGGAGTAGATTCATGCCACCGCGTTACATGCTGTATCAACCCTTCTAACGCCACTCGTATTTAAACACGGCCGTTCGAATGTCATGCTGATCGTAAAGTAATGACACTTGAAGCTTCCTAAATAACTGAGAGATTTCTGGGACAAGTGGCAGTGACAGGTGTATTTAAAGGGTAAGGGGAAAAACTGGGAATGTCCATTTTTCCAGATTTGGAAATTTATAGTGTTTTGTTGGTGGCAACTGGGACTACTGAACTGTCGAATCACAAAAGGTTTTGAAGTTTAAATACCCCTGTGAGGTACCAAACATAAAACAAGAAATTATTTAACCCTTAACTGGTACTCTGTTTTTGGGAAACGTGACTGGTATATTTTGGTCGTGGCAGACTCCAAATAAAAAAAGGACATAGTAATTTGTAAAATTGACACTACTTAGATCAACCTCTATGAATATTTTGTTCTTAGGTAATGTATAAAATAATAGAAAAGTAGAAAGTTAAACTATTAGTTTAAAATTAATTAGAAATTCAGTTTACAAACTTAAATAACCAACAATTTTACAATGAACTTTGCGTGCTTGGGTTCATGAGTGACCCCAGGATACCAGTTAAGGAATAAGAAGAAAATTAAACTGGTTAAAAACAGGAAATGTCCCCACTATTTGCCTAAGCTTCTATCGCCGAGATAGAACAGGAAATTATATAAGAAAATTAAATTCATTAAATCTGCTTCTTTACTGGTGAACTAAAGTAGGGTGTACGTACCAGTAAATGAACACATACCAGTGAATGGCCATGTTTCATTAAAATCAAACAAATAAGTTATTAAACTAAGCAACTAATTAATTAGAGACTTCTTGTCACTTCTTCCTTCATATCAAACAATTTTTGCAGCACGTAGAATCAATCTCCCTTCAAACATAATTTTATAATAGTGTTAATTCATTATCCTCAAGTGTTCATTTACTAGTGCGTTTACCCTACTAAAACTTAACTTCTCAATAACGCTGCTTAGTGACATCCCTCATTTTCCCCTTACCCTTCATTCAACAAGATGTGAAAGGCATTCAACCGCGCAGAAAAATCGCAGCTCGTGGCGTGCAATAACTCCTTAAAACAGTTCCCCCCGATATTGCAACTGGACACTCTCGAAACGTTTGCCCCGATTGGGGAAAGCTTGGATCCCGATACGTCCAGGATCGCGGCTCGTTGTCGCGAGGAACGAGCTTCTTTGTAGACGGGTATCTTAATCCTTAAAATACCCCCGTGGCTGTCGGTTACCATACCAGGGCCCGTGAAACACGTAATATACAACTTCCTTAAAAGGCAGTTCGTAATAGGTAGTATTCCGCGAAGTACAACGTCATTATAAATTCACGTTTACGCCGGTTAACTCGGCCTCGAGCGTCGGCGGGAGAGTTCGGGAACACGCATCGGGAACGCGGCACTTTACACTTCGCGACACTCCCTGGGCCGTTAATTCGTTACTTTACTTTACCCTTTACGCCGGCTAGTCACGATTTCCTCGGTAATTTATAATAACCGATATCGCCAACGACCATACGTATTCGGAAACGAGCCAGCGCTCTTCTTATCTCCCTGCCGCGGTCCCTCCTACCCTGCCCCGTGCCCGGGTCTCAAGCTCCTCGCCAGCGAACCAATGCAACCTTTCCTTGCAACGCTTTTCGGATCGTTATCGAAGTGCACGGTGACACTTTGATTATTTGTAGCAGCGAGGGGGTGCCTTTTTCTGCGACAGATTCTGAAGACGAAATTTCTGATAGCGTCTCTCGAGTCTGCAGGATGGTGTTTAAAATTCGAGGGACCATATGTGTTAAGTGTAGTTCGGGAGTATTTGAGGAATCTCGTGGCGTTGCAAGCTTCAGGTAACACCAGCGTGCTTCAGCTTCTGTTTTGGTTCCCGCGCTGTAGACGAAACACACAAGTTCGTTGGGAGAAACGGTATGCGCTAAATATTTGTGGAGTAGTAAATCCGAGCACTCGAACAGGAGGTACAATCTATCTTGGACTATCGCTCGCGCACGACGAACAGTAGTCTTGAAAGATAAATAGAGCTGTGGGCGGCGGAATGTTTAGTGGTTGAGATGCTATTCGTGCAATCGATGCTTCACGCCGGAACGTTTATTCAGCGGTTATTTTCAAACATTCTAATGAGAGAGAACGATTTCTACCGTGTGAAACTGTTGAGGAATCTTCAAAAATCTCTGCTACTCGTTGGGATTTTAAATTGGAGCGCCCTGCGGGCAGTAAACTAGAATCAAGCGGACTTTATCTGCATTAAAGTTTTTTGCTAAAGAAATGGCTCATTCGTAACGAGATTAACTCGGCTGGAAGTATTCCTCGTCTGGTTAGAAACGTTATTACTCCGATGTTTATGAAACAACTCGATCTCGCAGTCGTGCCTTGACGCGAGTCTGCAAGGAGCATCGACGAGACTTTTGAAAGTCTTTAAAGGACGATATATATCCGCGAAATTACCAGCGCGTACGCGGATCAAGACAGGTGGATGGTAACGAGAATCAGCGGCGCTGTTAATTCCAGAATTAATTTCCATGAGCAGCGCGACGTGCGTCGTCAGTTTCAAGTGGAATTAACGCTGCCCCTGTCCTTCCATCTGCACCTACTGTCGCAATGTTTTCAATCACCTCGTATTCGAGATACTCGATATGCCAAGTCTGCGTAAGATCTTCGCTACGTTTTTCTACTGTGCCCCGTGAAGGTTGAGATCAATACTCCACGGTAAATAAAAGAAAACTTGAATGTTTCTTTGGACAGTAAGGTGCGAATCCACGATGAGATTTTACGCGAGAGAAAAAATTCAGCGGTAATTAAATGTAAATAATGGAAATAACCTCGAGAGATGAGATTTCTGAAAATACATCATGAAACTTGTCTGATGAGAGTCTAATTTCACGAAACTAATGACAAAATAATTAAGAGATCTCCACGTTTGCACTTTGAAGCAGAACCCTTGCGAAACTCGAGCTACTCGCAATCAGTAGATAGTATAAATGAATTATCAAACAAGGAATGAATTAATATTCCAACCGCGTTGTTTCCTCGAAATTTCCCTCGTCCCAGTTGTCATCAATCGAATTTGGGTTCTTTCCTATCACTACATAGCCTTCCATTCCAGCATCTTAAAAAAAGCCAATCCCAGGAACTCTACCAGCCCGTGTCAGATGAAAGATGAAATCGCAGCCATCGCGCGCTTCCCCCGCAAGCTGCAGCCTCCCTCGACTCCATGGAGTACTCGGGCCAGGCGTGGTTGGAAGTTTTACGCTACCGTGGGACGTAATTAGCCGCGACACGCGGGTCGCATCTAAACGCGAGAGCGCCGAGTTACGTTTCCATTATTCGACGCACGGCCTGGCGAGCGCAGAAGTTCGGCGAGCATGGAACTACGGTGCTGCAGTTGCTATCCCGCAGCATCCCATCATGGCTGGCAACGACGCCCACTCCCCTCCGGCCCCTGGACCAGCTCCCCTCCGCGAAGCGCCAGGTCCAGGAGGATCAGCCTGGCCTAGCCTAACCCTTACTTAAGCTCCCTTTTGCACGTGGCGGCCATATTGGCCCGAGGGTTGGGCCACCAAAAGAGCCAGCGACTCATTGGCCAGCAACGGAGAGATCTCCCCCGGTCTCTCTCTATCGTGCTCCCGTTCAAGCTCCCTCTCAGTCTCTCCCACCGCTTCTCTCAGCTTCTTCTCCGAGCCACGACAGCCTCTCTGTCCTTCCCTGCTCGAAATTCCTGCGCTGCTTCCTTCTCCATCCTACAGGAGCTCTCTCGCTCGTCGATCGAGCTCGTTGAACTTTGTCAAGTCGCTTTTCCAGGTCCCTTTCGAAATATCAGGGCTACCTCCGCCCGGTTCTTCTCTCACCCCCAGAGAGTTGCAGGTTTTTTTTTTACTTTTTTTTCGGTGGTGAGTTATGTCAGCACGGCCATTTGAGATCGTCGGCTCTGGGTTAGGTCTGGCCACCTTGGTTCGCTAGCTTGGAGACTTCTTTGCTGGTTCTTCGTAGGATATCGCGGTTTCCGGCTGCTCCTTATCGCGAGCGAGTAAATGTTTCAATGCTTTCGGGGAATTTGGAGTAGGTAGCTTTCGGCTCCGATGTCGGAAACTCCCTCGGCCTCTCGCTGACCGTTTCGAGGGCCGAGGAAGAAAGCACTCCATCATCCACTCCAAATGCATAATTCGAGGCCGTGCCTCTCTGCGGACTGATCGAGCGAGTTCAATGATCCAGATGCGCAACTTCCGTGACGCGAGGTTTGCATACGCGATGACGGTGAACACGTCCCTCGAATTTGTCGCGCGAATTTTGCACGGCACCGTCGGGAGAATTTCGTCGCGGGGACGTGTGCCCCTTTCGCCCGTAACTAGTCGCGACTCCTCGCGGAAACTTCGAAGTCCATTTGAATAATTCCACGGAGAGTGGTCCATCGGTCACGGGGGAGATGAAAAATTTAGGAGGAGAGGTGTAATTGAGGGAGTAGGGTCGTGGAAATATTCGAGGGCCATTGGTATTCGACGCGGTATTGAGAACCTACACTCGTTTAAAAAATTCTTAACGATTGACTAAGCTTCACATGGCGAGGCAAGATGGCTTATTCGATTGCAGGTGGGATTTCGAGAAGTTGGAGTGGCGAGAAATTATTAATCAGCTATTGGGAATTTATAAATGCTTGACAGTCAGTGACTCCATTTGGATCAGTGTTATCTACTTTATAAGCTATCCACTTCCTAGAGTCTATTTCCTAATTGCTTCAAAAAAGAATCGCAAGCTGGGACCCTTTTCAACAAATTCTGTCTGCTTGTCAGTTATTAATAAATATTGTAAATACAATAAAGTCCCTAATAGAATACTTTACACGGTACACCGTGATTAGTCTTCCAAGCCAAAACGTCACATCTAAGCTCCTCGCAACAAAACATTCGAGCAACCCGTTACCCACGGTTAATTAGCACCCCATTTCGTCGCGATTATTACCTACTCAACGAGGAATATCAACATCAAACCTGATGGCAGGTAAACGGCCTCCAGGTAGCAGGAGCGCCAAGCAATTCCTCGGTCAAATCCCTTTACAAGCCGTCGTAAACTTATTAACTTCCCGGTAACGTTCATCCCCAAGATCAAGAGGCACAGTAAACAAAAACAAAAACGTCACAAGAACGGTCAGCGTACACGCACCCGATCGCGATTCGAAGAGAACTGACGATGGCAGAGCTCCGCGAGCTCGCCTTCCGGTTCGAGAAAAGTGAAATTTTCGTCCCTGCCATTGTACCATGACAACCCTTTCTTCGCTTTCGAATTTTTAGCATCTTTATTGCCGGCCGTCGACTTTCACCAACCCTTTTCCAAATCGCAGGCTGCTCGGCCACGGTGGGCCTGCTTCAACCCTTTTTTACGAGTGCTCTAAAAGAGAAAGTCGGCCCGGAAGCTCCGCAGCGTGGAAAGGGTTGGCCCCCTGGGGGCTAAGTGGCGGGGGCTGCGGGGTTTACGGGGATGACTTACACCTTGTTTGTCTCGCTCGAGGTTTATTGGCAAACTTGGTACACACGCCGCTCGTAAACGATTTTATTCCGTGTTTGGCATACGACGAACTGTGTTCGGAATCCTTCAATGAAGTCCGACTCCTGGCCTCGTTTCGCGTTTATTCGATCTTTAACGTACGCTACGAGCTGCTGGTTAAAGGCTGGCGCAGCCTGTCGATGCTTCCAGGGCGAGGAGCGGGCTTTTTTCTCTGATCAATGATCATTCGAATGTTTATGTATAATAGTGGTGGTCGTTTTGTAGATAAGTACACTATGGTCGTTTATTTTGTTCAAGTTACATGTGCTTAGGAATATTTTGAAGTCAAGGGACATTATATTTCGATGCGATATGATTGTTGTAGCCACAGAGATGGTGTCGAGAGAGATTCAGAGATATTTCTAGGTTCCAGAAAAATGTACAAATATTTGTTACTCGTTAGAGAAGTAACTAAGAAGTTCTAGTAAATAAGAAGTTCTCATTAGAGAACTAATCACACCTCTGAAGTCTTGGGGAACAGTGAAATAGAAAGCAATGAGGTTACGTTTACTTGAAGACTTCTATCAATTTGGAACTAAAATTATTCACTAACATCTCTTTATTAACTAATTCTCATCGCTGAGATTCACTACTTACAATTAGCAAATTTACCGACACCACCTTGGAGTCACTCTGCATAATCAAATCTCTAACACCGCGGGCCAAGTGGCTATACAATCGTGCGGTTAATTCGACATTTCTCAATTCCCCCACGATTGTAATTGCTGTCGATAATCGAGACTAAATTAATTTCTACGATCGAAAGGCAGTGCTGCAAACCTCTTGGATTCTAATCTAAGTTTCCTGTATCGAATACCGCGGTTCCGTTTAATTGGCTCGCGTGACTCGAGAATGTTCGACGCGTGATTTCAATTTGCGCTGTTAACGTGCAGAGATTCTCGTCGAATAACCGACGTGGCAATTACTTTAACGTGGCATCAGATTTCAAACCGTTTATTTAATCAAACACACAGTATCTACAGTTTCTGAACGCATTAACATCGATTAACAGTTTCTTAGACTCCTCTTCTTCCACTTCTACCCTAAATCTGCTCTTAAGTTACAATAATCCTACGACGATTTCGCAGTCCCTCGTCCTTAACATTATCTCGAAGCCTACTTTAATCTCTCCAACATTCCTCCACGCAATATCGCTCGAGCACGCATTCAACGAATTCTCGAGCAACGCAACAATCATACAACGACGTAGATGGAATACAAATAGAAAATTTAATGTCGAGAGCAACGGTCGATGGCGAACATTTCGATTTGCACTTGTCCAGGCCCGCGGTTACGAGAGGCGACGTTGTTACAGGTAATGAAGCCAGCTATCAAACTGTAATCCGCTTAAGCTAAATTTACGATTAACGGGGGACATCAGGATCGAGGGCGAGTGGCAGCGTCCAACGTAGATCGGTGTAGCCTCCTGTTACGTATACTGAAGGTATACCGGACAGGAATACACTCAGGATACATTCAGTATACGTACAGGGGGTTCCACATTCCTCATCGAGCTGCTGCTTCGTTATCTTCGCCAGGGATGCACCGAGTACTGGACCACATATCAACGTATCGTCCACGATGAGCACAGGTAAGAAGTTCGCAGAGGATTGCGACGTTTCCTGGTGTCTGTTGAGGATTCCGGGAAAGCGCAGGTTTATTCTGGATCCGTGTTCTTCTGAAGAGCATTCGTTGGTGAATTATGAACGTGAAGCTCACTGCTGTCACCTGGCACGGACCTGCAAGCACATAGAACAATAGTGGCAGTGACCTCTGAAGATACTCTATCAGCGTGGTTCAGAAAAAAGTCACATCGCATGTGTCTTGTGAAAGAAAGGGACGATTACTGTGTGACGTCGCCAGGATGACATCTCGCACCGAAATTCCCCAAGTGTACCTGCACGCCCGGCGTGCCGGCTCGTCGGTCCGGTTGCCTGCTGCTCGGGCAGCCGTGGAAAAGGGTCCCTCGAAATCCAGCGTCGTTTCACGTGCTCGTGTCGGTCGATACTCGAGAGCTGTCGCGTCCCTACGCAATATCGTGGGCAATATGAAGTCTATCAGAAATGGGAGGATGGATGAACTCTGTACCAACCTCGTTGCTGTCAGCAGGCAGCGGCGGATCTCGGGTTGAGCTTCGGAGTGTCGGTATCTGGAAGCGTCTCCCTCGGCAGTCCGGATCGATGGGTTCAGCTGCACTGTTGGTGTCACAGCCGGGAACAGGTTCGCGGCGTTGTTAGTCGCGGGAGGCAGGATGCTTGTTGTCGGCGGGAGAGGTGACAGCTCCGCGCGGTCTACGTGCGACGAGTGACGTTGGAGCGTAGTCGGCGCGGTCGGCTGGTGGCCCATGCCACGGCGAGAAACAAAGTCCGGACAGCACCGGCGGCAGGAGAGGCGGCGAGGGGGCCCAGCCGGCAAGTGTCGAGAAGAATGCAGGCGGAAGGGAAGAAAGGTGTCCGGGCTGGCTGGGCTGGTCGGGTCGCAAGGTGGAAAAGCCGAAGAGGGCAGACGAGGAAGGACGCAGGAAGAAGAGATACGCGGATCCTGGTCGGTGGACGGGCGCGAAGTGCGGGCGGCTCGAAAAACCGGTCAGTTTGGAGACAACCGTGGCGCGTCTGACGGACGACTGTCGGGCGTCTGGCGGCGTCGCGACGCTCCGAGGGCAGCGCGTCACTCGCGCCGCGATAACGAAAGTTCTCTCCCTTGCTGGCTCCTGAGCCTGCTCCCTTTCCCTCCTCCCACCTCCGCTCGCTCCCTCTCTCCCACTCTCTGTCTCTGTCCGCTCCTTTCTTCGTCCGGTTCGTTGTTCCTTCGAGGAGAAGCGCAGGGAGCAGCGCGCGGAAGAAGAGGGATCTTCCGGTGACGGAGAAGAAGAGACGGCCGAGCTCGCGACGCCGACGCCATGCGGCGTCGCTCTGCACCCGGCTGCGCCGAGGGTCGGCGGCGCGCTACTTGTGTGGGTTCCCACCACCGTGCACACGAATGCACCTACGGCTCGGATACACGGGGGAGGAGGTGGGGGGGATATAAAGTCGGGGTGGATGTAGGGGCGACCGGGAGGGGCGGCTCCTGATAACGCGCAGGGTCGAGCAACCCCTCTCTTTCATTCTCTGTCTCCTTCCACCCCCACGCCCCCACCCATCACCCATATTCTCTCTATCCTTCCACCTTTTGTCTTCCTCGTCGTTCCTATCAGGGTCAGCCAATCTCTCCCTTTCTCTCCATCCGCGTCGCCTCTTTCTCCAGCTTCGTCCTTCCCTCCTCGCCCGTCTCCTCAGGGTCGACCAACCCTTCTCTCTCCGTGCGTCTTCCTCTAACGCTCCACCGGCCCCCGTCTCCGCTCCGCAGCCGCGTCCCTGTTCCTCTCGGCCGCAGCTGGCTCGCTTTGTCTTTTCGAACGGAATCGAATAACACCTATCCGCTCTCGCTCCCTTCCTCCAACGCGGCGGCCCTCTCTTGACCCGGCAGGGTCAACCAACCCCTCTCCGTTCTTCGTCCTCGTCTCCCGCGTCCTGCCCCTTCCACGCCGCCTCTGTCCTCGTCCCTCGGACAGCTTCGCTCCTTCCCACGTAGCCAGTCCGCGTCGATTTGATTTCGCCGCGGCTGTGTGCGACGTCGCCTCGATGCGGCCCTCCCCTCTCGTCCGGCGTATAGACCGAGGTTCGCGCTACCCCTGGGCAGAGCGTGGCGTAGCCTGGCGCCACCAGCCGGCATGCACCTCGAAACGCCTCGATCCCAGATCCCCACGATTTTATTGGGCCCCGTCTCGCGAAAAACCGTCCACGAACCCTTCCATTCACCTTTCCACCGTTTGTTGCTCCTTCCGTCTTCGTCCGACGCCAGATCCTCGCCGTGACAACATCACCGGCGTCCTCGTTCGTCAGCTGGACGACCTCGCGAGGGATTCCCCCGCGACACGCGCTCACGTTGCCACGGTCATTGTATTCTGCGAACAATGGACAGATCCGTTAGATTTAGCGAAATTCGAGATTTTAGGTCGTGGGATTTAGGAGATGATCTAACGATCAGCTTAAGGATTGATTAACTGCGAAACAAGTTCTGATGGCGGAAGCTTGGAAGTTGGTACCATTTAATTTAGTGTTTATTGGACGTTTCGATGTTGCGAGCTCAGGCAACCATTTATTTTGAGGTTGATTGGGTATTTCGATGGCTTCCGCGATATACAAAATCAAAACGAAAATGAATCCTTCCTCTCGGCTTCACGCTCCGCGTGTGATTTTAAGGGACAAGCTCTCAGTGCCTGAATGACGGTTATTGGAGTAAGTTGTAGATATATGGCGACATCGAAGAGTCGAGGAATATTATCCTGGACTTTGAAGAAGCGCCTACCACGTCTGGATAGCATTAGAATTTATTGGTTACGAAGGAATTTAGATGAAAAAGGGATTTGCCTGGGCGCCGAGTGCGGGCTGACAAACGAGGGGTCGTTACCACGCAGATAAAATTCCACGAGATTAGAATGCCGCTTAGCTTACAAGGTATCTGGAACATCTCTCGTAATTGTAGCTGGAAGATTCCAGCTATCAGAGATCTGTTTAAATTCAAAAACTGCCTCCATACTAATTAAATACTTTCATCGCCGCTTCGCTGCAGGCATCTCAACGAGAATGTTTGCGATATAATTCCTAACAGCTTAATACCGAAATGTATGTAAACCTCTTCCCAACATTTGCACCGTTCGATTCTCCTCCAACATTAGACGAAAATGTTCGGCCGTTTCACCCTATCCCACCCCGTCGTTAGGCGAGGGTGAATTCGTCCAAGTTGGATTATTGAGCTCCATCCGGATACCTTGTTAGCTGCTGCCATCTGTGGTGCCTGCACCACACCATTCGTCCGGTTACTCACGATCCTTTTGCAAGTATGTATATTTAGCATTCAATGGTGTTTGGAAAGGGCGACGCCGTCGTCCAACTTTATCGGGCACCGCGCTCCAATGTTGCGCGATTACGAGGGCGGGGAACTTGGTCAAACCGAAATCTCAAATGGAGCAGTAAAAATCGGAGGAAATGGAAATCGAAAATGGTGGGGCGGGTGAATGATGAAGAATTTTTGAGATTCTAAAACTGTAAAATTGGTGAATTTACGGGGTTGGAGATTTTCGAAAATTAAATTACTCGGTTCAGAAATAAGAGAAATTGGTGCTTATTACAGTGGTTACTTTGTAAAACCGAAATTTCAAACTTCGCAGTAAAAATCGGAGGAAATGGAAATAAAATGGTGGGGCGGGTGAATGATGAAGAATTTTTGAGTTTCTGAAACTGTGAAATAAGTGAATTGTAATCTTAGGGGATTGGAGATTTTCGAAAATTAAATTACACAATTCAGAAATAAGCGAAGTTTTCACTTACTCGTATTACAGTGATTCCCAACCTGTGAGTCGCCGCGGTTATTTCAAGTGTACAATTCTTGGCACTCATTTATTTTATATTTACATAGTCATATTTTATTAATAATGCAATACTGATTTTCCGTAAATGAAAGGAAGGAGATATTTACTTCACCTTGTACGAGAGGTGGGGGAGTCGCAGGTTCTTTAAAAAATGTTGGGAAACACTGACTTATTAGTTAAAGCATTAACTTCGTTCAAACATTTCCACGAGAGAGGTAGCCACAGTAAAGCAATTTGTAAAATGCCATCCTAAAAACTGATTCCCTCAATCGACGGGTTATAAAAATTCGGCGACCCTCGGAGTGCTTTATGGAGGGTTACTAAAAACTGTTTCGCCTCTAGATAATTACTGGCAGGTACCCCCGTACCTGGGTAAAAGAGGTGTAAGTAGCCTCGGAGCCTTGAGCCTGCCAAGCGATTGAAAAAAGCCAAGCATCCTTTCGATGGATGAAAGCCAGGTAGTTGGAGTCGCCAAAGTTCGTTTCCCCAACCTTCCTCGGCTTATAAGACACCTCTTTTATGACCGTTTTACAAGGCGCGAGCAAAGAAAGGAGTGACTCCACGGCTTAGAGTACCTAAGTCAAAAGAATACAGCGAATAAAATTTCTTCAGCCCCTGAAAACAACCAGAACTTCCAAATGCCACTATATTTGCTCATTTAAAACACACTTTTTAAGTCTCAGAACGACACACGTTCCACGCACACGTGATCTTACTTTTCTGCAAGAAATGCTGAATGAAATCCACGTCCGCCGTTTAATTTATTCGAGCGGCCGGGTTTTACGAGGGAGCGCGTGAAAACGGGCATCGAGAGCCGCGCGGAGTCGCGATGCCTTCGATGTGCTCGGGAGAGGAGACACGAAACGGAACGGAGTGCTCCCCAGCGTGCCTCGATGGCTAGGAAACGGGCCTATTCCCGCGGGACTCGATGTAGTCATAAGCTATGTGGGCACGCTAAAATCGCTGGCCAATAACTTGCCACGCATCGCTCGGTAAACCATCGTAAAACCCGAGAGGGAAAGAAAAGCGGAGAGCGGGCTGGCAGTGAAAAAAAAAAGGGGCCAGAACGGGCGACGCGGCTAAAGGCCGCGTAGGGATAATGGCCAACGGCCTGCGCGCGGACCTATACGTGCGCGAATGGCTTTTGGTAATTACAATAATGACGGCGCGATGGAAAACGGCGGTTCGCCCGCAAAGCATACACGTTCGCTTATTATCTCGCGGCAGCGATGGGAGCAACCGCCTCTCGAGCTCCTTGGATGACGGTTTCTTTGTACAGAGGGATGTTTATTTGTCAGGGAAGGCCGAGCAGCGATTTTGATGGCCCATCGACTTTGAGGGACTCGAGGAAATTGTGGTGCTGCTGTTGTTTTGTTAGCTGATAAGTGATTGAGCTCTGCTTTAAGTGCTGAGACACTTTGGAGGAGTGCTCTTGTTGTAGACTCCTGTTTAGGAGAAGTGGATCTACATACGGATGGCTACCTTAAAGGAAGCAATTGTCAATGGGTATCTTGAACGTTGAAATATGGTCTGAAATTTTTCTTTTTTATGTCCTTTATTCAAGTTTGTAATTGTTACGGGGATACAATTAATTACATTTCTTTTTAGAGGGATGATTTAATATAGCAAGACGATTTCTGAACTTTTATGAACAATCTCTGGAGTAGACTATTAAGAAGTGTTGTAGCTGTGTGTGTAAATCTGAAGAGTGATTCCTTTTGAGTCTTCTGGGGAGACCTGAGAAACAGTTTTTTGCGAGAGGATTTGAGTGATCATTTATAATGGCTTCGTGCATAAATATTATAAATAGGTAGCTATATGTCCACTTTTAGCGCTTTCGAGAAAGACAGATTTAAATAAATACTACTTAGTTTTGACAAATTTATGAAGTAGATATACCTAAATGTGATTTTTATACAGCGCAAAGAAACAATCAAGAACTATTTGTCGTATATAAAAACTCAAGTATCGCAAAAAATGGACATACAATATTTGTGCACTAACATAAGCCATCGATTTATCCGGTTTTGATGTGCTTTGGTCTATCGTGTAATTTCCTCTTCCTATCGTAATTTCTGATGTAAGTACCACGGTTTATTTAGATTAGGTAGATCTTAATATAATAGAAGGAAGCTTTTTATTTTCTTGCTTTCGATTCCTCAGCAATGCCTCAGACACTCTCAACTGGAAATTTAGGGTAATAAAGATCTTCTAAACAGATTCCCAATAAACACTAAAAGCATAAACACATTGATAATCCCTCGCATTCACTGCGCAGGTGAAATATGCTTTTAAAATACAAGAGAGCCTAAAAAATGTGCCTTTTTCGTAAAGTCACGTCTGCTGCGCCAATGAATCGATAGAAATCCCCGAGTTTCTATGGCCGGCAGTTCCAACTCGATAGGTCCGTGCATTTTCCGTGCGTAATATCGATAAATTCGCCGGGAATGTTGGCGCGCGATGCGAACGCTTTCAGAAAATCTCTCTCTCTCTCTCTCTCCCTCCCTACCCTCTCTCCGCGTGGAGTAAAACGAAGGAAACTGGTTTTACTATGAGTCATCGCTTGAATTACGGCGCATCCGGGTGACGGTGAATTTTTATGGTATTACGTTTCTCGTGCTAACTCTTTGTGTAAATTAGCTTCTAACGAGCCATTCGCCGTGATAAGCGTTTTAAGTACGCGCCGCGAACAGACTCGAGTCTTTAAAACAATGAGGGAAACGCGTAACCCGCAACCGGTCTCGTTTTCCTTCTTTTAACGTTTGTTTACACCCGCTTATCATTCGATGCGCGCACGCCGCGCCAGATTTATAGCCACCCGCCGCTCCTCCTCTCATTTTTAGCACGGGAATAGTACTAAACGCATACCTACTGCGTCCTTAATCTCGCTACTTAAAGCACGCAAGATTTAAATAGGAATTAAATCTATTCAACAGCTAATTTTATCGCTGGGGGCGATTCGAAAGGAAAATTCTAAATTTTGTTGAAAATGTGGACAAAAATTTGTTAAATCTTAGTAAAGCTGATAGATAGGGAAAATGGGGTGATGAAGAACACCGAGGGTTTTGTATTTTCACTAAAAAGTTTATTTGAATTACAATTTTTCAAAAATTCGATATAGTAGTTTGTAGATGAATAGTTCAAGTATGTTTGTAAATAATATATAAATTCGTTTGTCACACAGCTCTAGTTCCGTTTGTTTTTTTTTTTCCTTAAATGTTCGCAATTACCCCACTCTCCCTTAATAGGCGGACGAACGACCCCCTAAAATGGAATAGAAAGGTTATAGAATTTTATATCCTGGAAAAACGTCCCCGACCTTCGCCAACACCCTGCAGAGAACCGAGCGAAGGCTTTGTCGCTCCGATTCGGTTTCCGTCGGAATCGATACCGACTCCCTTCACGCAATACGTTCACGCTCGTTCGCCGAAAACTCGGGAGCCCTCTCGATTCCCTCGAACAATCCCATCGATTGAGTTTCCACGACTATTCAATTAGAGGAAGCGAGCCCGTAAATTTCGAAGCGATAGGGGATTCGAGGCGGATGGGATCGGTCCCATCGCTACTCACGGCTTTCCTCTCTTCCGCCTTGGCTGTCTCCAGCTGCACCGAGGGCCTTATTACGCAATTACCGCCGCAATTTCGGCCCCGATTTGCCCCGCTATACATCTGTCCACTTTTATGCGCCTCGATTGGCCCGCAAATACCGAGAGGCCCATTACAGAACGAACGCCGTTCTCGACTTAACCCGTTCTTACGCGCCACCGTTCAGCGTGCCCGCCATTGCTTTAAAACGTCGTTCAACCTTCCAGAAGCCTCTCGCGATGGGGAACAGTTCGACAGGGCTTTGTGTTCGTGCAGGTATTTTTGACTAAAGAATTTCTTTTAACCCGCCGTGGTCATTTTTGAGTTACCATTTTCGTATTTTTCAATCTTTTAACTTTTCTGCGATGATTTTATAATTCCTAATGCTTTAATAGTGTTTTTCTAGAAATGTAAGTTTTGATATGAAATGTGTAAAAAAGCGATATTATTAATTTTGGGGTGGGGGATGATGAATCTCCTTTGGAAGTCATAAAGGCGGGATATTTGAACTCGAAAATTGCTTCACCACGTGTGACCGTGAAGAGTTAAATCTCGAGATTTTCGGACTTTCCGAAAGAAAATCCCGAATCCCAAAAATCAATTATATCACATTCGAGAATTCCCCAATCTCGAGAAAGTAAAAATTCGAGAAACCACCATCACTATTTATGTTTCCATAGCCTTTTCCTTAAATCGTACAATACATTTTAAATTCACTAATGCGCTTGAAAACTAATCGTCCTCGAAACAGGTATATCCATTTTCTAAAAGCGACTCAAATCCCCAAATCCTCTCCGCTCTCCCTGCTGAACCAGGAACCCACAAGATCAGAGTATGTAAACCGAAGCGCTTCTCGGGAAGGAAAGCAGACCAAGACGCCCCTCGAAGCAACGCAGCGCAATGTCGCGGCGGATAATCACTGTGGTCGAGCAGATCCAGTGAGAAAAAAGCAGCAGCAGCAGCAGCAGCGAGAGTAGGTGGGGAAGCGAAAGCTACACGAAGGAAGGAGAAGGAGAGGAGTCGCAGGGTTAGCTTGGCCAGCAGCAGCAACAGCAGCAGCCGTGTTCCAGTCCGCTCGAAGGGGGCGAGCCTGTCTGAGGCAGGCCAGGCAGTCAGGCAGGCAGACAGGTTTGCACAGATGCGCGGCGGCCATCATGAATGCCTGTAAAATATGTATTCTCGTGCGGCCCGGTTGGCAAGAGAGGCTAGAGGAGCGGGGATGGGAGCAGCAGATGAGAAAGAGCTGGCTGGCGCGGAGAGAGGGCCGCGGCAGCGCCGGAGGGGGAGAAAAACCGTAGGAAAAGAGAGCCGGAGTGGGACGAGCGCATCCAGCGAGCAGATCAGCGGTCGGGGATCCGAGAGGGACGAGGACGCGGGGCGCGCGGAGCGAGGCGGAGGCGAGGGCAGCGCGCTTCGTGCATCCCAGCCTCATTTCACGGGGAAATAGAGGGAAAAAAGGGGCGACGGGAGATATCGAGGGTACGGCACGCTGAATAGAGATGACCGGGCGCGTTATAAACGTCCCCCTGGATCGCGGTACGCGCGCGTCCGGGCAGGAATACGAGCGTGCTTGTCGCTGGAAACACCGTCGCGTCGACTCGATACGCTCCGCTGGCTCCCCTGGCTGCCCGCCGCGCTACACGCGTTTTTCCGCGCGCGGCTGCCTTTCCAGGTATGTCCCTACCCCGCGCAGCTATAGGTCGCGCCCACGAGAGGAACACGCTGCCGCTGTTATTCAATTTGTCGGCGGAAAATGGATAATTAATGCGCGATCTAGGTACATACGTGTTCGACGCTGTAACTACTTAGGCCGGGCGAGTTGAGTTGTTAATGTTTGTTTATTACTCTAACCGCCTGAGAGCGCTGGGTGAGATTGTGTAAGAAGAAGGGTGAATAATTTAGAAGCGGGTAATGCTCATGAAACGTAATAATTTCCATTTTGTTTCCTATTTTTTATTGCACCACTGTGGAAATAACTTTGTGATGCAAGCGAGTTAACTCGTCTTCGCCTGGTCTTAACTGCACGAGTGTAAATGGCAGTTCTGGCTGAAAAATGGTCCAGATAACAGGTTGACGCGGGGTTTTAGCGTCACTTTAACGGAAAACATCGTTATTCGCACCTCCTCGAGTCAAAGGAACAGTCTCGGGTCGTCTGGAACGCTGTTACCAGGCTGAAACGAGCCCTCGTCGCGTCAGCTTCCTGGCCAGACGGTCCGGACCGAGTGAAACGGTGCTCGCATTGATTCTAACGACCCCGGAGAAGGTTCGCATAGGCGTACCAGCGAGCGCGATCGCGTGGGAGAATCGTCTGGCGTTCGATCGGCCGTGGATGACGCTGTCACGGTTTGATAGACGAACAGGGACGCCGATACATCCAGCCGAGCGGGAGCTACAATTCTAACCTTGACAAGTCGCGCGGTGGGGGATTATTGAGGTCATAAGAGTGGATCTTCGTCTGGTACAAATTGTTCCACTTCCAGACGCGGCAGACGCGCGGAGGGTCTTGATACGCTGGAGCTTGTCATCCTCAATGGAGGAGCTCTCTCCTACGCTCTGAATTGCGCTCGTTACGACGTCGAACCGGGGGTTACGGCGTTCCCCGATGTGTTTGCATCAAACTTGACGCTCCCGGCTCGGAGGACCTCGCGAAACTCCCGTGGATCTTCTAGCTCGGGAAAACACTGACAGCCTCGTGACCGAAAATTGCCATCAAGAACGTCAGGAGTGAGTTTCCTTGGAAGACTCCTCGAGGAAGAGAATTCAGCGATCGTTTAGAGGAGGCCCCGGTCCCGCCCAAGGAAATATAGTTTCAATTATCCTCGTAAAACTTTATTATGGGCCATTACCATTTACGGCGTATTAAATCGTCTCCGCGCGGCGTCCGCTTATGGTGTTGCGGGTCAGTTACGGAACGGCAAAGCGACGGGGCGCGTACGCGATACATTTTTAGCTGCGGGGCGCGCGTAATCGCGCGTTTCCTGAGTTACCTCGATCGTAATGGCAACGCTGGACGTTCCGTCATCATTCCGCGGGCCCAAGTTTTTATTCGCGTCCCTGTCATGCGTTTCCTTGGAATTTGTTTGCGATACGCGTCTATCTTCTGTAGGGGATGATCTGAAGGTGGAAGGGGATGATTTTGAAAATATGCGGCGCACGCTTGCGCTGGATTAAAAAGCGAGGATGTTTCGGCTTCGTGTATCCACGTCATGCATGCATGCAAAGTGCAGCGAGTTGGAAATTGGTGGCGTTTTCGGGAAAGGGTAACGCAATTTGCAATCTTTGGTTGGTTCAACTTTTGGTTTAGGGAGGAAGCACGAATTCAAGGAATTTTTGAAGGTCTTTTGGTAGTGTTTAATTTACACTCCAGGTGTTTTTGAGTAATTGCGAGGATTAAATGGATTTCCCAACAGAAAGCTATAAAATATGAGTTACAGCGACGCTCTGACGTCTAATTCCCCGTAACAAAGAAGCACTCTTCCTGTTAGTTAAGGAACGTCAAGCTGAGCCGGTCTAGGAAAAGAGGAACATTTGAACGACAACCAGGAAGCCACTCGACGATCATTGGTCTCGAATTTTTGCGCGTTTCCAGCAAACCAATTTGCCCTCCCTGGTGCACAAATAATAACGAAACAAAATGGTCAGGCGCTCCACTCGGCCAGCTAACGATTCGACGCGGGAAAAGACGGAGAAGTCCTCCCGCTCCACCACCTTGATGAACACAGACCACCCACGGTACTCTGCAATCTTATTCTCTTAATTAATGAACCTGCACTGCGACTTTGCTTAAAGTCTCTCAACGATCTTCATTACCTTGCCAAAGGGGATACAAATATTCCCCGTAAAAGTGAAAAGCGTAAGTAAAAATGACGCGACAAATATGGAATTCAACATGAAAAGATCGCAAGAAGTAATCCTGAGAAAACCTTCGACTTATCAGTGGCTCGTGTGCTGTGAACGCTCATGGGCGTTCACTTACCACGGTCGCAGCCTATGGCTGAACGATTTCCGCACAGCGACCGTCCGAAGCATCGAGATCGAAGTAAAAGGGATTAATCCAAAGAGAAGCGACGTGCCGCGAACAAGCGCGCGTACAATAGCCCGCGTCCACCTACGACCAGTGGCTGGACAACAGAGAAGCGAAGGAGGAAGAGGAGGATCGGAGGGATACTTAGAGAGGGAACGATAACGGTTATTTCGGTGCATCGATATCGTGGAATACGATATGTAGCGATGTCCAGGCGGTGTCAGCCAGCGTACAAGCAGTTCCCTTTAATTAGCCGTCGTACGAGCGCCGCGGACTGGAGCGGACGATATATTTATGCGTTGCCTTAGACATCGAGTAACGAAAAAAAAGGAAGAGCGGGAGGGAGGCACGAGGAGGAGGGCACGGCGGCCGCGGCGAGGCAGAGAGGTCGGGCAACTGGTCCGAGAGGCGAGCAACACGACCGACGAGCAGCCCAGGCGGTCAGGCAACCGGCTGCAACGGAATCGGGAGAGGCAAGAAAGCCGAGCGAGCCAGCGAACCACCACCGACTCTTTCTCCCCGTGTAACACGTTCCACGATTTTACAGCTCCTACAGGGTAATGCTGGCGTCACCGCAATAATATTTATGGCCGCCCGCGAGATTATAATATCTTATTTCGCGTGACGCCTCGGACGTATCCGGTTCTACCTGGGTCGCGCATGCGTGGGCCACGGCCGGGACGCGACGCGAAATATTTGAAAATTCACTGCACATTTTATATCCGTGCGCCGCCACAGCCAGAGAGAAAGAGAGAGAGAGAGAGGCTCGACACTGTGCTGGTGTGTCGATATCGCGTGTTTCGACCGCGAGAACACCGATATCGATCCGAACGACTCGCGCGGCTATCTTCCTTATTGCCCGCGGTAATGCAATCCGTCGGTGGATCAACGCCGTTCCGATCCGCGGGGGAAAATAGAACCGACGGAGGATATGTGCGGGGAATCTTGCGCGGCGATCTAGCGGCGACGATCGCTCGCGGGCCACGGAAACGCGCGCATACCAGCGTGGAAAGACGCGCGCGTTATTTACGGCCCGTGTGAATCGCTGCTGCGTTTAGATAAGCCACGCTGTACCACTCTCTGTCGCGAAACTGATTTTCTTGTTTTCTGCTTTTGGCTTTCCTTGCGGGGCTGTGTGGTCCGCTGTTTCTGGTCTCTCCGTGAACGGAGAATTCTCTGAATACGTTTTCCGTGGTGGACATTGAAGGCGATGGCGTTGGGTTTGTGGGATTCGGTGGAACCAAGTTGCTGTCTAAAAATATAATAGTGTAGGGTGACCTGTGCCGGTGAATGAACACCCCCAGTGAATGAATGTTACTTATATGTATGGGATAAACGCACCAGTAAATGAACACGTAAGGCTAGTGAATGGACACTATTATAAAATTATGTTTGCAGCGCGATTGATTCCACGTTCTGCAAAAATTGTTTAGATATGAAGCAAAAAATGAAAAGAAGTCTCTAGTTAATTAGTTGCTTACTTTAATAACTTATTTTACTCGTTTTAATAACAAATTAAATTCATTTACTGGTACATCCACTTTACATACTTAATACGAGAAAATTAAACCCTACTAGTTTACCACGCTCCCTTCACGTTCAAATTTACCTGCACTGGAATTTATATTGGAAACCCACAGATGATTCGCAAAAGCGTTTTACTTCTTATCTATAACCTGTACGGCAGTACATACTACATACTCTTTATTCAACAATTGTCCCCATGACGTCTCACAAGTTCAAGGCAAGTCTTGGTACTTGCAATCTACAATTTGTACTTTGAGATGCGGTTAATGGTCCTATTTCTGAGAATTTCTGAGAATTTTGTTAGGTATTCATGCATTGGGTGGAAGATAACAGTGAATACCAATGAATGAACGGTCGTTCATTCACTGGCAAACGTGGGTATTTCTTACTTTACCCATGAATCAACAACTTACCCAGTCTTTTTTCTTTCTAACACTTCCGCTGCTAGTGTGAATAGCGTTAACTCACCCCAGAAACCAAATTTCACCTGTACATAATTACGATCTTATAATACCAGTGAAGTAGATATCAAGTGAATAATATTGCGATTGGAAAATGAAAAAAATATTTACACAAAAATCGTCTAAATACATTGAAAACCTAATCTTTATTATTACCCAGTTCATTCATTAGAAATTTATGTTCACTCACTGGTCATTTTTCATTTAATCTTATGCCAGACTTTTAACGAAGGTTATAACCATCAAACAATGCTAGAATTGGGTTCCATAACGCTCAAGGAATTAAATAACGATTTGTGAATACTAATTTTAACAGACACGCAGCTTAAGTGTCATTCACTGGCCAATCATCCTAGGTACACTAAAAAGAAGGACGTACAGCAGAACTGGAGATGCCCAGCTGTAGATGGAACAATCCTACTACCCTCGGGAGTTATTTAGAAGGTTCCACTCTCTCCTGGAAGTGGAATCGCGTTAAAACGCGAGGGATTTATATACCCACTGCGGCATAAACAAGGAAATGATCTACCTACACTATTTAATAACACATACCATCCACGTTGCATTACCAGTTCCTCAAAGAACCGTATCGAACGACCCAGCTCCATCGGAAGTGTCCTCATGGCCAATAGCTTCGCGTTATTTTTACGCGAACGGTCGAGAGGACATCCTTTAATGCTCAAGCCTATTCCACCGTCTATCCACCGTATTACTTCCCCCTGTAGTCGATCCTGAAGGGCCGTGGCCCACGGAGCGCACACGCTTCCCTTTGCACGTTCTTCCCTACTTGCCGCTGTCCCCCTCTCCTCTCTCTCTCATCCATTCTTCCCTCTCTTTCTTCCACCCTACCTGTCCCTTTGTCGTTGGCTCGCTCTTCCCTCTGGCCATCTCCAATAAAACTTGCCCGTGGTAGGGGATGTCTACTATACCCTGGACTGCACTCGGTTTCATAGGATGGCCACGGCGAATGGTCCATCCCCCGACACCTATACCCTCGTCTTTATTTCCACCAGCTCTCTCTATGACTCCCAACCGCCCCCTCCCACCTCGACCCTCCACGCAACGACGTAACGACGTATAGATAGTAATGCATGTCCGTGGATCCGATAGAGATTATCGCGGGGCAACGCGCGCCCTGCGACTCGGAAAATCCTGCTAATTAGAATCTCCAACATGGCTGGATCGGGGACGTTCGCTGTCCTTTCAATCCTCGCTCCTTTTCTCTTTCCGGTAGAAAGACACGTGGGCAAACGAGACAGATCGGTCACCGCGATTCCGCCTCCCCGAAGAATGTGACATTATAAATTGCCCGAAAATTAAGCTCTCCCGCCCGCTCCGATTATCGCGCGTAAATCCAGTTTAATGAACCCCGGCCAGGTACCGGGACCGTCGAGATTTACGCTCGATTAACGGCGGAACGATTAAAGAAACATAAGTTACGGCTTCCTGAATTACGCGCACCCACCGCGGTATTTAATTAACACGTATGATTTGCGCGCGAATTAACTCGGCCGCTCGCTAATTGCCGTTCTTCTGTTTCGCAATGGACAGTCGGTATCGTCGCGGGCGCAGCTGATGCGGCGGAACGGGGGCAGGGAAACGGTGGCTCGTTTCGACGGAATTTACACGCGCCTCGTTTCGAAACGCGCTGCCAAGGAGCGCGCGGACTTCTGTGACGCCCGCTAAGCATTCGCAATCGCGCGTTTTTCCCTCGGACGCTGGCTTTATAGGCAGCGAAACAGGATTATTAACAGCTGCGCAGAGATTCGACAGCAATTATACGGGGTATTTCGCGTCGTTCAGGTGTCTGTTCCCGTTGACAAATGATACGGGCTGCAGGGGACTTATCGCTAACGACCGCGCAACTGCATTGCCCGCCTACGCGGCGACGATTTCTCGAGATGAAATCGGCTATGCTCCAAGCGAAATTAACTGGCTGGTCAAGGCCGTTCGGGGGTGGACCCGCTGGACCGATTGGCCGCTCTATCTCTGGTCTCTTCGCTCGCCCACTTCGCCCCGTTGTTTGCTCGAACGATAGAAAGCGTAAACAATGCTGGGGAAACGGAGACGTAAGTAGATTCACATCTGCGCCACCAGCAACGCTGTACAGGCTGTTAGAAATGCCATGTTCAGTGATTTCAGAGGTGAATTTACAGTCTACACCTCTGCAAATTGTTTTATAATATTGAAAATTAATGGCACTTTTGTTTCGTTGAATCAATATTGGGAAACCACGAATTTTAATACGCCAACTAGTGACGGAAAATTTAACTACTGAGAGTAGGTCGAAATCCGTCGAAGTCCATATGATTATCAGTGTTTAAAAAAACGTGTTGTGAAAGACGAGTGTTTTTAAATTTTTTTGAACACTAAATTTATACTTATTCGATTAATGAATACTTATTCGGAATGTTGATGAGATCCGGACCTACTTTCAAAAGTTTGCCAACTTACCACCACAGCTTTGGTATCTAAGCCACGCCTCCACTAAATTTCCCAATATTCCTTACAGTCCTTTTCTCCTTTCAGCGAGCAGAATATGCTGATACAAAAATTAACATTAATTTTTAGTATTATAAACAATTTGGCAGCAAGGTTTTTTAACCCTTCTCCACCAACCCAGAGGTTTTTCATTCACCCCTGAAAGAAGAGACCACAACTTTTTTAACACCCTGTACAGAAACCTGGAATTTCCCGTCTGCCCACCGAACTGGTGGCAGCGATGGACACGATCGTTGCTGAAATAGATGAACAGCTATTTATACACTAACGTGTTCCGTCACATAATGAATCGCTACTTCAGAGTCCGCCTAAAGCTGCAGATCCTCGACTAACGATCACTTACAGCGTCCATCCTCGATTACTACCAACAAACAACAAATATCTGCGAGGTAAGAGCGAGACACTGAGCAGAGAAGCGGAAGAGAAAGGCAAATAGATGCGATGGGTACCAACGAAGCTCGCTGCACAGCGACTCTAGGAGCTGAAAGACGCCCAAGCCTAAGTGGGGGTCGCTCGTGACGCCATTCGCAGCCTGGGAGGAGGTCCTGACCAGCCAGTCAAGTTCGCGATAAGCACAGTTGGAGCAGAACGAAGCCAAAAACCCCGCGTCGGGCACCTAGCAGCTCTGCAACCCCTCGAACAGGCTTCCGAGACAGTTTTATCCCCGCGGCATCCGAAACGCCGGCAATATCGCGGTAATATCGGTACTATACGATGGCCGATTAAACGGCGTAGACGTTAAACGGCAGATTAAGAAGTCCAGCCGCGAGTCGGGATGCTCCGAGTTTATTAACAGCGTCCGGGGGTTCGATCCTTTTTTGCCCCCGGTCGGGGGTAACCTGTTCCTTTCCGGATTCCTCGGTGTCTGGTCGGCCAGTAATTAAGTAACGGATAAAACTCGGTATTAACAGCAACCGCCTGATGCCGATCACCAGCCGTAATCGCATTTGCTAATATCTTACCAACTTTAGCGTAACGTCACCAGTGTTGCGTGTTTCTTCAGCTTCTTTCGCTGGGAATGTTCCTTGCGCCGTCGTTCCTTTCACTTGCTTAGCTACTTCCAGGGGTAAGATTGTAAATTCCTCCGTCTAATTAAGACAGTGTAGATAACTCGCAAGTTTCATAGGTAGCACCCTTATCGATCGACGCCCTCGTGTTCGGTGCCCCTATCCACGGATTCGAACGCCTCGCGCTCTCCCGCGAATATAAGCTATCTACTTTGCGAACGTGACGTTTACTAAATTCACGGGGCACCCGAGGCAACGTCTGCTGACACCTGACGGGGCACGGAGAACCCGAAACGAGCGGAGTGAAATAAAAGCACTGGGAATCCGCTCGCGGATGAAGACCGCTCGCTGGCGACAAACCCGCGCCCCGCTTTGAAAAGGCAGCGCCTGGCGGCCGATCGTGAACCACTGATTTTAATTAAAGCAGGAAGAAGGGAAGAAGAGGACGAGTCGGAATTGGGACGTCAGGGCTCTCTTTCTGGTTGAATCGAGGAACGATCGCGCGAGTCAGATCGCTCCGTCTCCTCTCCTTTTCGCTCCTTCCCTTCTCTCGGCCCTGAGTCCCTCTCTGTCTTCTCCCCGCGGCTTTTTCTGGGCTCTCTTCTCCCTTTCACTGGCTCTCTGCCTCTCCTTTCCCTTCCCAGGCCTCTCGTTCCCTCTTACCCTCTCTTAAGTTACCTCCGCGGACAGAAATATTCGCGGAGGGCCCCGCCTTGTTCCGCCATCATGCCTTCAGCCAGCATACGCGATTATTAAATAGGTACCGTAACGCGTATTTTCTGAAGAGTGTCGCCGACTTTCCTCCTCCCACCATTTCGAACTTCACACGGCCGGATCTCCGCCGGGTTTATCGGTTCGAATTCTGCAGCGGCGCGGGCTTCTTATCTCTATGGACGCGCAACTTGCTCCGAGGACAGTCGCCGTGATCGTTAACTCGCGCATCCCTTTGTTCACCTTAATCGAACACAAGTTTCCCGCATTCTGCTCTTCAGCTGCTGAACCACCTAAGGTATTTTGAGAGAATGGAAATGACTTTAGAGGAAGTGAGACGATTGGTACCAGCAACAAAAACAAATAAATAAATAAAAGACAGCTACGTTTTAGTAGATATCAAAGCAACGAGGCTCAAAGGTCGGAGGTCAGACACGTCCGAGAACCATAAGGAGATCTTTCCGCAGATATTAGGGCTGTCAGCGTGCAGCAGATGTCTCGCGAGAGTATCTCGCGGTGTTACGTATTCGCAGCGATTTTTACGGCCCATAAAGGTTGCTTTATTAATCCCAGGGGACGTTGTTTTCAACAGGGCCGAGGAGACGAGGCAGGCTTTCTCGAAAGCTGGCCTCGCGGCGAGATTTCACTCGACAAACCGTAAGTTACGCGTAAATCAGCGTGGCAGGCGTTTGTGGGTCGAAAGTTCAGCCGCGCTCCCCGCGAGAACATCAAAAGAGAGGTTTAAAGCGAACTTCCTAGCTTGTGTTCCACGTTCCACCGTTTTTTTTTTGCAGAGACACCGGATCCTCGGCGGTAAAGCTGATTAGTTTCACCGCGGTGTCGTTTGATAACTGCGGATGGCTCGATATCCTGCCGTTAATTAATTATTCTAGAGCTATCAAGGATTAAAGCCGCGCCGTCAGATAACCTTCCGTCTTTGCCAGCATGTTCGAGCCGTTTCGCTCCTGAATCCCTCGTTATCCAAGCGATCCAACCGACAGACCCTACCCGTCGAAGAAATAAAGGACCAAGTCGATGCGTAGATCCGGTGCAATAAAGAAATTGGAACGTCCCCCTTCGGCTGTCTGACGCGATGGGGCGCAAGAGTGTCGGCGTTGATCCAGGTTCGTCGAATGGCCACAATTTCTCATTTCCCTGGACTTTTCTCGGTCTATATTATCGATCATCACCGACAGGGACACCGTTACGCACGTGTGCCGTGCATTCACGCGATCATCGCTCCCTCTTCGCCTCCTCGTCCGGCTCTCTCTTTCTCTCTCTCTTCCTCTGCCCTACGTTCGTCCTTCTCGTTTTCGTTCAGCAACGTCCCAACGACGTCCTTTTTGCTCTTTCATTTTGGCCGCCCACAATCTCCCATGGGCGAGGATTATACCTCCCTTTCCACCGCGAGCCAACCGAATCGCCCATTCTCCTGGAGGATTCCTCCGAGCCCCGGCTACGCTCCACGGCAATTTGCATATTTGGCCGGGTTAAATCTAAAAACGGCGCGGAATGCACGAGCAGTGAGATTGGATAGAGGCTAAATTAGTTCATGGCAATCTGATGGCTAAGAGATCCGCAATCCCGCGCGAGCACTCGCCGGCGAACGCAGATTCTCCTCCGCCGATAGGGTGTGTATACCTCGTTCCAGCGCTGTTTCCTCGGGCGCTATCGGCAGCCGAATTTCCACGGACACTCTTCCGGGTTTCCTTTCGCCCGTTTCCGGCTCTAGCGGGTTTGGAACTTTCCAGCACGCCGGGCGATATCAGTTTCCTTTCCTTCTTTAGAGAAGCTTCTTGGATTTGGCTGCATTAGGTACTTAAATGGGAGATTAGATATTGTACCTGTGGGTAATGAGAAGTAATTTGGTGTACTTTCTTAGATTTCCGGGGGCGGATTTGGGTAAGTATAGGATGAGTAGGCTGCAGCCTACTTGAGGTGGCAAATTTTAGGGGGCGATACTTTTTGGGGAGCATGAAATATTGGGGAGCGGAAAATTTTGGGGAGCATCAAAATTTTAAGATACGACAAATTTTGGGGAGCATCAAAATTTTAAGATGCGACAAATTTTGGGGAGCATCAAATTTTGGGGAGCGATAAATTTTGGAAAGCGATAAATTTTTGGGAGCGGCAAAATTTGGAAAGCTGCAAATTTTGGGGAACGACCAATTTTGATGAGCTACAAATTTTTGAGAGCGTTAAATTTAAATTGTGAGGAGTATCAAATTTGGAAGAGCCACAAATTTTGAAGAGCGGCAATTTTTGGGGAGGGGAAAATTTTAGGGAGCGGCAAAATTTGGAGACCTGCAAATTTTGGGAAGCGACAGATTTTGGGAGCTACAAATTTTGATGAACGGCGAATTTTTGAGAGCGTCAAAATATGGAAAGCTGCAAATTTTGGGGGGCGTTAATTTTTGGGGAGCAACAAATTAGGGGAAGCAGCAAATTTTGAGCTAAAGAAATTTGAAAATTTTAAACAGATTCTTGAGACAACTTTAAACCCAATTCGTTTATTTTTCCAGTAGCGAATTAAAAATTAAAAATGACTCATACGTGAGTTGCTATATCGTATTAATTTAAAAACTATCTCGACTCTATTAAATTGAAATATTAAGTTCGCTAGCCACTGGCCAGCTTCGCAAATCTTCAAATCCAACTCCGCAGATTTCCACGAAGCAGATCGATGAAGCAGCGCGATGATTTACGCCCAGAGCTCGTTAGAGCTGTGAGACTCGAACTCTCGTCAGCAACAGTTGCCGACTACATTAGGAAAGATTTGGTTTGCTAATTAATCCGCGACCGCGTGAACGTGGAAAAACAAAGTCGACGGGCTTGTTTAGGAATTCGCGGCGCGCGTCGTCCTTTCACGGCCATTGGCAGCACGTTTGATCGATCCGTGTCTTCGCGAAGATCGATGACGCGCGGTACGCTCCATGGCAATCGAGCGTTTAAGCAACGTGACATTGAAGCTCACGGTCCCTTATCCCCTCCCCCTCTCCTTAACCTCTTTTCCCTCCCCCTGTCGCCAGCTCCGACAGATTTCCACGATCTCGAGAGTTTTGCGGATTTTTTTGCGAATTCAATCCTCCGGAGGGAAATCGATTCGCCACGGATACAACCCCTCCATTATGTCCCAAGTGCGATAGGAATTTTTACGGCCAGTTTGTATCATCTTCCTTGCAACGTTCGTCCTACGATTTGCATCGTACTTCGCGTGGGACTGATGGAAAGCCCGGGATCCCGTGAGAGAACCCATACGTGAATGGGTTTCGATATCGTCCCCATCGCAATTCCGTGTTGTAGGTACGCCGTACGTTTGCGAAATTCAAAGGCGATTTGAACGTTAACGAGGTCGTACATCCAACCGTATTTCCATTATTTCTATTACACTCCGCGATATTTCTATCGCGTGTCAATAAATCGGCGCAGCCCGCTGTTTATACTTTGCCACAGTGGGGCATCATTTAACTGAGACTGTACTTTTAAAATGTATCGTTTATACAAACTCCTATTTCACAATGAAATGTCCCGCGTCGTTCACCTTCAGCGATAAAAATTTAAAGCCCCCTCTAAAAATATCGGTAGCACGGATAAATGTGGATGTTTGAGAAAAGGAAACCGTCGTTAACGACACAGTTTACTTACAATTAGATGTCCCTCGTTTGACAAACGGCTCACGCAGTTGCATCGCGACAAGTGGAATTTAATCGACAAGCTGCTGTTAGAATCTCCGCGAACTAACGTCCTGGCGAACATTTCCGCGACGATTACAGCCCGCCGTTTAAATCACGCGCGACGTTGCGCGCAGCAGTGCGTCAAATTAACCGCCCGTCCGTAGCGATCCTCCTGTTCTAGAGAGAATTTCTAGAGAGGTGTCCGTCTATAAACGTCATAGACGGATTTACGAGCGGGCTTCCTAAGTTTTGACGATCGTTAGCTGCTCCCCGCTCACGACGCTCCCGCGTCTTGTATTCCATTTGCTTATCATTAGCGCGATTATATTTTTACGATGACTTTTACTGACCGGGATTCGACGCGGCACGCACGACGGGTCTGGGAATACGCGGTAATCCGCCTGTTGTGATTTACTACCAGCTACCTACTCTTCCTTTACGGAAGCCCAGAGATGGGCAAAATTTTTATTTAAACAGTATTTCGAATAACGAATATAACTTAAAACCATTATTCGCCATGTGTCGAATAAAGTTGACCGGGGTTAACTTAGTTAAAATTAACTTTCATCTAAAGTTAAAATAATTTTTATTTCATCGGTTGTTTAAATAATTTTTTATTTAGTTAATGCCCAACTCCGCGAAATCCTCTCCTTCGATGATGAATTCTTGGATCTCCTTCAGCGAAGGTTTTACCAATTGCCTTTTCATCTTACTTAGGCACATCTCATTATTCTTCGATGTGGGTATAAAATCCTCCTCAAGGTTAGAAGTTAATCTCCGGTTCTCGTTTGTCCTTGGTAGACGTTTGACATCATTCTCAGGCGCGGACTTCGTGGGAACTTAAATCTGAAAACACGTGGCTGTCCCTTGGCCCTTTCTCTATCTCAACTCACCAGCGTTCTCAAGGAATTTTCAAAATGGAAGCAGGGACCTTTCCACGGGACAAAGCTCGCGCGAAACGTTCTTATAAAATAAAGTTGCCGGTCGTAGGTCGTGCCTTTATGCGAGATTAAAGTCGCGCTGGATGGCTGGGGCGCGAGAAACTCTTCCGGCTGGTAGAAAATTCATTTCGGGAAAAGAACGACGGAGGGCGCCGTGAAGTTTAAGAACATTCCGTCGCAGCTGCGAACAAAAGTTTCCGGTGCTACCGCTGATGTTTCGCCGGCTGCGCGACCGCGCGACACGTGCTTTCCTCTTTCTTGTCGGCTGTCCTGCGGGGAAGGGCGGAAGGGCTGTCAAAGGGCTATTTATGCCGTCGCTATGCACCCGAAATATGAATTAACTGGGAAGACTGGTGAAATTGACTATCTACAATCGAAATTGTAGGAGAAACATAGAGGAGAGTTGGACCATTTGTAAACGATTTTATTATTAGGCTAAACAAGCTTTTGTTTAGCTTCACTTGTGAGTTTGTTCGTTAGTTAGTTTGTGAGGGTGAAATCTTGTACGCTAATTTTGACCCACTTCCTCATGTCCCATCGACTTGAAATTTGGCACACATACCTATGTAGTTCAGACGACAATACAATATTTTCTTGTCTCCGACCTGATTATGAAATCAGGGTAAAGGGTTATAAGTAGAGGGTGAATCTCTCGCGACAAAAAACAAGCTTTTATTAAAATGCACTAAAAAAATAAAATAATTTTGATACTGGCCTAAATGACTGCCTTAGAAGAATTTCCACATATGACCAACAACAAAAGCGTGGGGCGTAAATATTGAAATGTCCTTTAATATAAATATTTACGCCCCACGCTTTTGTTGTTGGTCATATGTGGGAATTCTTCTAAGGCAGTCATTTAGGCCAGTATCAAAATTATTTTATTTTTTAGTGCATTTTAATAAGAACTAGTTTTTTAAATTTTTATATTATTTAAATTTATTTTATTCAGCTTCGATCCTCTGTTCAAATCTAGAAACATTAAGGGGTTTAAAAAATTACCCAGTCATCAATAAATATAACCCATAACCACAAATCCCAGTAACTTGAAATCAGCCTATAATCACAAGCATATCAATTCAATCGACATAAAATCAGCATATAACCACAAATACAACTTAGACCCTGAAACGTAAATACATAAAAAAATATATTTAAGTTAAACGAGTTTATTTAAAATGCACTAAAAACTAAAAAATAATTTTTTTCTTGTACTATAATTTCAATGGTGTTTTTCACTTTAAATAAAATCGTGGAACAAGATATTTCATAACAAAATATGCATCAATTTAATCATCACCATCACTATACAGTAGGTATAATTTTTTTAAGATATGTTAATCATACTTTATCAACACAATAAAATCTACACACGATAAAATCTACATAAACTGTTTATCTTTTTCCCGGTTTAGGAAAAAAATAAAAAAGTGGCCCAGAATAAATAGAAAACTCTCTTCTGCATTTCTGTTGGATAAATATGCGCCTGTGCGATTACAAAATAGAAAAACTCTCTAAGTTCATCAGATTACCGCATTCCTGTACTCTGATGACTTACTTATCGCTAATATCTTATTCCATTGACGCGTACCTAACGTCTACACGTTATCATAGCTAATTAAATACCTACATTGCCTTCATCCTACCTAGGGATTAAAAATCCGCCACAGTTCTTCGTTAAAATACCTGCGCTTCCTCCGAAACCAAGTCTCATCCGCAAGCAGCGCGAAAAAGGAAATATCATACGCCAGCTTTACCTAAATATTACATTTAACGATGCCCCGAGACAAGCCGAAGTATCAGATAAATTCATTAAAAGCGACCTGGACTCGTCGTGCCGGCTAATAGTGTTCACGCCCCATCGCGTTTAATCCGGGTCCGCGCGAAATCCACGGAATCTCTATCGATGATCGCGAGGGGCTGCTCTGCGCGCTGCGTTCGCAGGCGTTGCTCGCGGTCGATCTCGTTGGGGCGCGCTCGCGATCTCGTCGGCGGTAACGGCCGCGCCGGGGATGAAAAGGAGATAGAGAAAACAGTAAACGCGGGTGGAAAGAGTGCCGGGAGGCTCTCGAGAAACTTTCAAAGTAAATGAGTTCAGCCCCGAGGCGTGCACGTGTACGCGGGCGTCTATGTATCCGGGCGCGGCGTCGGGATTCTCCATTTTCCATTCTCGGCTAGGCGATAGCAAAAGTTGAAAATCGTCGGCCATTGCGAGCACCCTGCGCGCTTTTAACCAAGCCTCGACCTTCTCCCTTTCTCTGCCACCTCCGCCATCACCCCCTCCGCCCTCCCTTCGCCGTATCCGGCGGGCCACCTAGAGCAGGGCTGCCGGTTCCTCGCCCTTTCCGCCCGCGCGTGTGTGTACGCGTTTCGCGTAGCGTATATTCGCATTTGCACGCCCGCTTGCACGTGGATCCTATGTAAACGAAACGTAGAACGAGCAAAAAGGCGAGGCAAACTCTTGGCGGAGAGGCGCACCGACACATGCTCCCTCGCCTACCCGACCGACGTAACCCGCTTCATTTCGTGTCCACTTTATATGCAGACCATCCCGCCTCTCTCGCTCTCCCCCTACCTCTCTCTGTTCCTCGCTCCCCGCCGCTGCTCCTCGATACGTAAATTCCCTCCCCGCCCGCCCCTCTGTCTCTCGCTCGGATGTTTAAGTGGCCGCGCGAGGTGAGGCCGCCGCTTTTCCCTTTCTTTAATCGAACGTCCACCTCGCGCGATAAGCCCGCCGAACGCCCTCGATAACGTCCCGAGACGCTGCTTCGTTTCGCTGATTTTCACTTCAGATTGGTGTACTCGCGTACTCGCTTGCGTCGCGCCTCTCGCAGAGTTTCCGACGCTCCACCGCGCGGTAAATAACGGCGCGGAAACGCAGCTAGAAGCTTAATTGACTTTCGACTCGCCGCGACCGCGGGAATTTGCAGACGGCCCCGGTTGCAAATGCAAATTCTGTAGATGTCGCCGGGCTTTCGGGGCGGTATTTATCGATCCCGATATCAGCCGCGACGCGTCGTTCGAGTGGCGCGGGTAATTGAAAGTGGCCGTGGAACGGCGCTGCCGGGAGGAACACCAGATCGTCGCGAAATATGATTAAAACTTGGATAGGAGAGGCAATACGGCTTATTCCTTATTCAAATCGCCCCCCTTCTTCGTTATCGCACTACCCCCGGCCGTGCATCGTCTAACTCGAATTTGACGGACACTTTCGACGGGGAACGAGCGTCGTTCTGTATTCCACCTTCAGCGAGCACTCTCTTCCGCAGTTTTCCTCCCCACGGCTGGGTCCCTTCTTCCGTTTAATTTCGCGCCTACCCCATCGCGACGGCCTCGCGTTTCTTTACGTAAAAAAGCTGGGTTTCCACGTATTCCACTTGGAATTCTAAAGATTCAAGTGCTTGAAAACCACCAAAGATAACGTCAGCATAGATTCGTCGAGCTGTAAGTCAGGAATCAATTTTCTCGCGACGATTCCCCTGGATGTTCCACTCAGCGCTGGAGAGCCGCAACTCTTTCCTGGCATCTCCCGCCATTAGCGCAGTTACTCGCAGCGAGGGAGCATTAGCCGAAAGAGGACAGCGCGGGAGGAGAGGCGCGGAGAGCAGGCTCGCTGGCCGGCCCCGGCGCGCTGCATACCAGCAGCCGAGCGAGCCGAGTACCATCGCGCCGACTACGCTCGAGTTTCTTAATGTAATTTTCCTTTTTTGCCTCCATTCGCTTTACGATCGAAAGTTTTGCACCCCTCCTGCCTCGCCACCGCCATTCTCTCGCCAAGCCTCCCCCTGCGTTACTTCTTCGTCTTCTTCTTGCTCTTCTTCCTCGCCTTATTCGCCCACCTCTTCGTGGTCCACCTTCGCGCCCCCCGGCCCCTTTACGCTTCCTTTTCGAGCGCTCGAACGGCCGTTCGAGTACGAGTTTGCGAACTTTCGTGATTCTACGCGGTGCCCCGTCGATGCTCCTTTTATGCCCTCCTCCCCCCTTCCCGCCTCCTCCTTCTCATTCCTCCCTCGCCATCTTCACAAGGAGGAGCCTTCTCTCCGGCCACGGGGCGAGCGTAATTACGCGTCCAACTTGGAGGGCCGATTAAACGATATTTTGAACGGGGAGTGGGAATGAACGCCTTCATCGGGACGTTTTCTCCGGTTTTTAGTGAACCCTCGGCGCGTTCGTTGCTCGCTCCGATCGAGCGAGTAGAACGAGTGGATGGGACTTTTTACTTGGCGACGTTTTTATTTCAAGCGAAATGAGCTTATCCCAGGGCCGATTACAGCGCGACGGATCGTGAAACGACGCTGTATCTAGGCGAATCAAGGGCAGAAGCGAAATCGAGCGTGGAATCGTCGGTGGGAAGCGTCTGAACTGGTCCGTGTATTTATGGAATCGGCCTCGGGAGATTTTACGAGTCAGGAACTGTTATAAATACTGCATTAATACGCGGTTCATTAAATGACGTCACTTAACGGCCTATACGGCTATTTCAGTCGGCCGTAAACGCAGGCCTCTGTTCGCTCTTCCCGGAACGCGTGACTTTTTGCACGCGGCCGAAAGACGTTCATTCAGGAACTGTTCCGGATGGCGAGATCCCCCGGCGAGGTCTCGCTCGGTGCGAAGACGACACACGAATCGAGGACACGTTCCAATTACAAGGGAGGGAGTCCGCGAAGTCGCAGGTCGCAGAAAAGAACCAACAGGGGAATGGTCCTAGAAACTCCCTCGACGTGTTTCGAGTTTCGAGAAACAAAGATTTTCCCTTAGGCTTGCCGAGGAGGGAAAAGGCGGCGGTGTAATGGTATCGCGGTTATTAATCCCGGCGATAACGCGCTCGTTTCCTCTCGTGCGGTAATTGAACGCGTTATCTCGTGGCGAGTTGTTCGGATTTCGCGAGGAACGCGAACGAGGGTTGAAGGAACCTAGGGAAGCGGTGTGTGTTTCTGTGTGTGTGTGTACTCTGTAATACTCCCTATCGAGTAACGTACGAGTACATTACACGCACGGTCAATTTTAAGCCAATAAACTTACTTACGATAACTGCGGGATAATAATAATAACGGGGGAGCATAAATAGGAACTATTCCGCTGGCCGAGCCATGGAACGGGCATCGGAACCGGCACTCGACTCGGTGTTTATATTGCAGGGGATTCATGTCGGATAGTACGATCGCAGTATCCTTTGATAAAGATTGGAAACCGGCGTGCGTATATTCCCGTTAATGCTCGCCGAGGGTTTTCGCTTCGAGCTTTACGCCCGCCCGTCGCCCTTCCTCCTTCTACACCTCCGCCTTCGATCCCTGCGCCGCGCCGCCGTCCTTATGCGGCAGGACGATGGCCGGACACCGTGACTATCTGGGCAATAGTTTGGTTATACGTGCGTTACATGTGTACTCTTACTATACGCCCTTTTTTATAGGCTGGGGGAGTACCCCTAGTGACGGATGCTTAAGGATTTTTTTGAGTAAGAAGATAGAAATGCACGCGCGACTGCAACGTGTCGAAACCTAATTGTTGGTTTTTGTATATTTTCTATGGTTTACGCGGAATAACGGCTCGGTAGAGTTTCAAATATCACAGATATAGCTAATGTCCGGTATTGAGTGCCGTTTGGTGTTAAGAGAAGTCCCGCTATATTTACGATTTGTTGCTTTGAAGTACAGGAGGCGGAACAGTCACGCGAATAATTTCGAAGTTATTCGTTATTTACTAAGTGACAGTGGCGGACCCGGAGAAGGCCAAGTGGCCCTTAGACCTTCCAAAGGAAAAGGAAAAATATATTAATTTAACCACGACTGAAGTGATTCAAGCGCTTTGTAAGAAGAAAATTGGATTTTATTCTTTAAATAAATTTGTATGATGAATTTTAATGAATTTGTAATAAAAATATTTTCTCCGTTCGACTCGGCTTCGCACAAGATTAAATCCTGAGTGCGCCACTGCCAAGTGACATAGGAGTCGTCATTAAATTACTTGAGGGAAGCAGGTCACGAATTTCTTATGTTTTCTTACGAGGGAGGGGAGCAGGTAGCGTCTTATGTAATATTTTTTAACCTAATTTTCAATATGAGGGCCTAAAAAGTTTGAATAACTCTAAAAATTGCAATGTAAAAATTATTACGTAAGAAAGGGTTGAGGCGTTGCAATATAAAATCTTATGAATTCTTATATTTGGGGACGCAGGGACTAAGAAATCATGAAAATTACCCTTACGTAGGTAATTTAAGGGGGAACTCAACTGTGATGGGCGGAAAAGTACATAAGCTAAGCCGTTTTTAAAAAAAAATGTCGGGAATAATTTACAATTTTCATTAAAAAAAAAATTCACCTACCCTTAGTACAATGTCTTAAGCGACTATATAACAATAAATAAATAGAAAAACATACATAAATTTTAATATATTAATTAATCTTCTAGAAATCTAAACCATCCACGCCCGCTGGTCGAATATGCAACTATGGAATAGCAGGTCCGAAATCAAATTTCATTTTTTTTTTTATAAAAAAAATGTCCGTTGCACGTACGGATTTCTTAAAGAAATTATTTTTGTAGAAATAGTGCGGTTTAGAAGAAAAGTTTCGAAAATCCGCGAATAAGATGGACACTTTCAAACTACACTCATATAGTTCATAAAAAAATGAAATTTGATTTCGGACCTGCTGTTCCACACACTGCGTTCCTACCAATCAACAGTGTATCCCTGCGCAAAACGAGTACATTCTAATGTGGAATGCAGTGTAGTTACAGTGGGGAGTCTAGAAAATTAATTAAAAATTTATACATGCTTTGCAATTTATTTTTTTATAGCCTCTTAAGACATTGTACTAAATGAAGATGCTAACAATTTTCTATAAAAACTGTAAATTATTGCAGAAAATAAATTCTTAAAAATGGCTAACTTTTCCAGCCGCCACAGTGGTGTTCCCCCTTAAGGTACGACCCCATAGTAAACCAAAATTGCCAATGGTCTCCATAATCCACAGTTCACGCTAATCCTGCCCATGTAAGTACCTACCTATCGCAAACAAGCCTACTTCTTTCTAGCCGATTATAATCTCACATGTCGGCTAACGGGGCCACACATACCTTATTCTGTTCGCGAAACTGCCCATGTCGCATTAAAGGGAGGGTGTGCCTCGTGGAGGGTGCGAAGGGAGTGGAGATGGCTGGACGAAGATGGCTGGTTGAAGAAGCGAGACCCGAGGCTCGTTGCCGCGGAGGCCATCGTGAAAACTGGGCATAATCCTCGTTATTGCGGGAATCCTATATATTCCAGCCACGATCCGACGAGGGGCTGCTGCCACTCCTTGCCACTCCGGCTAGACGGCCCCTTGTCGCGTGTGCTAATTGTTGGAAGGTTATTTACGACGCCGGGCGTCGTGGCGCTCCGCCTGACTCGCACGTTTCTCAAATGGGAAATGCGGTTAACCGATAGGCCGACGCCGAACACGGTTTTACGACGCTCCTACTTGAAACCGGCGTATACACCACCCTGCCCGGCTGCCTCTCGATTCGCGGAATCGAGCGCGTCGCCCCCCGACGTCCCTCTGGATGCGATAAATCATCCGGCGAATTGCCACTCGCGTTTACAATACCGCTCAATTTCTGCTCTGCCTGGCGCGAGGGCACGTGGGAATGCAATCGACTAACGTATGGACCGCCACTGCGAATTATGAACGATGGAAGCGTCCTTCCCTCTTATGTAATTCCGATAGATGGGTTGGAAGATGGATATAACGATCAAGGTTGTAGCAACGGGGGTCTGGGGGAGGGGGGACTGCAGGAGGGCGCCGTTCCAAGCCTTCCAGTTATGTAAAAAAATAAATGGAAGAGATGTTCTCTCCTGGTTCCCTTTTGAAATCATTAGAAATCGCACTAAAAGTTTATTTTAAAATATCTTTTCGATGTTTGGCTTTTAACTCTTAATTGGTATCATGGGGTGGGTCATAAAACAAGCACGCAAATTGTCTATGTTTGTAAACTGAATTTCTAATTAATTTTATAATAATAGTTTAACTTTCTACGTTTCTATTATTTTATACATTACCTAAGAACAAAATATTCATAGAGATTGATCTAGTGTCGACCTTACAAATTACTGTGTCCTTTTTTATTTGGGGTCTGCCACGACTCAAGTATACCAGTCACGTTTCCTCAAAACTGTATACCAGTTAAGGGTTAATATTATTTATTTCGAAATCATTACTTTTCGTCATTTTAAAATTAGGTATGTTCAATTTTATTTAGAATAAATTTCAATTTTTAAAGATTCGCGTATTTTATCTTGTGCTTTATTACAAATTTTTTACACAGCCTCCACCTTTTCATCCAATAGGACCCTCGAAGGTTTGACAGTCCCGGGCCTCAAAAATCTTAACCCAGCCCTGATAACGACCTATAACGTTTCAGGGTGCCCCAGGAATGGGTGGTCAAAGTTTGACAGCTCATTTCCCTCGTCCCGAAGATGGAAATAAGAGTAGGTGGAATAAAAAGGGCACCTTAGGTCCTCGCAATCACCTGAATTCTATGAACCATAAACGACCCCCATAACTTTTAAAGAACCAGCCACAAACTTTCCAAAAAAAGTCCAAACATCTGGAATTCCTCTCAGTGATTTCACTTCTTTCCACGTGCTCTCCAATTTTCTTCAGCGCAGGTCAATTAACTCTCTCTCCTTTTTTCCGCTAAGCGCCCGGTGAAATTCATTTTCGCGCCGCCGGGCCAATTAGACCTCGTCAAATTCCGGAACGCGAAAGTTCACGACGAAAGTATCCCGCTGAAAAGCTGCGAGAGTCGCGGGAACTATTACTCGCCGACTATTCATCGACACGTCGCGCCTCGACTTAAACCCGCGCGGCACACACCGCGCGCATTACGTTTCCGTGGGAAATTACGCGTCACGCTGAATTCCTGTGCTTCCACTATCGCGAATGACCGTTATGACATCATTCTAGCGCCTTTCGAGTGGCGCAATATCGCGTAGCGCCGGCTGGAAAGCGACAATAAAATTTCTATGCGAGCCATTTTTCCCGGCGCGGCTGCAGCCGTCGTCCCGTGGATATGCAGTCGATCGTTTTATCGTTTCGAACGCTGGAACCGTGACACGCGGATGGGAACGGTTGATTTACTTCAATTACCCGCACTTATCCTTTATCTGACACCAATTCGGAACGCTGACTGCACGTCTGTCATCGGAGAAAGGATATTATCCTTTGAGGACCCATTCGGACGAGAGTACCTACCCATGTATCTACTATTTTTCCCTTAGTTTACGCCAATGAATATGAGAGAGGTACAAAAAGTACCTCCAGAGCCGGATTTACCTTTCAAGGGGCCCTAAGCTAAATATTTGGTGGGCCCACGGTTAAATGTAAAAAATAAAATGACGCTGATTTGATTTTTTTATAATAATACTCGTATAATCTAAATAAGAATTTAATTTCAAAATTAACATTGAATATCAAAACTAAACATAACATTAACATAAATAAACATTAAAGATACAAGTTAATAAAGACAATATAAAAAAATGCTAATTTTCGAAGAAAATATTTAGAATAATGGGCCCTCAACTAAACGGGGCCCTAGGCTTCAGCCTTGTTAGCCTATAGGGTAAATCCAGCACTGAGTACCTCCACCCTGGACAACTATATTACCCCACAATATTCCTGATTCCAGAATTGAGAGCCATATTTCAAAATATTTAATTGGCACCTCTTAGCGTCCTCCGAAGATCTCTGTGAATTAGTACCTACTTATAGGTATAGAATAGAAGACGATGGTCGAAGCAAGCCTCCAACGAAAACATCTATTGAGTCCTCGGCACGCAAATGATCGCTCCTTACGAGGCACTTATTGACCCCATAACGATCGTAATTAGCTCGAACAGTGGAGCCAGGTAGGTGGATAAACGTTTCTAGAGCGCCGTTCTACCTGCCACTGACGGGTCAACAGAGTCCTGGCGGAGGGCAATCTACCAAGTGTACTTCCGGTGTTGGAGCAAATACGTGTCTCTCGTTATCGACAATCGCACAAAATTAATTAAAGGGTCGATGTCGGCGCTGGGCTCTCGACAGTGATTACGATCGCGTTATTTATCGTCGGTGACTATGGATTTACATACACGGTGCACGCAAACGTCGCGAGGAGCCTCGAAAATCTTGGCGGCTAATTGAATGGGCAGCGAGCGCGACGTTCTAAATTCGTATTTATACGGTTTCTTTTTTAAAGTCAGATTTATGGGCCCGGCTCATTGAATAAACCGCGCCCAATCGCTGGCCATTTGCATGGACGATGGCTCGCGCTGCCCGAGGTCTATTTTCATCGGTATCCTTCGCGGCAATTGTCCCAATTACGACATCCCTTGGATCGATTGATGTAGTAGGTGGTTGCGCGGAGGATTCGTGCGGATCTAATAAATTGTGGAGCAAGGACGACGCGGAGGAGCAGTGTGGTTTTTAAGGAAGGTTGTACAGAGAAGGTTGTTGCCTCCGCTTATCTGCATCAAATTTGATTCACGCAGCCGCGTTAATTGGCCACCGGTCTCTTACTGTGACTGTTCCACGTTCCGAACTCCTTCGATCCGTTATCCCTCGGTTCACCTTCAGCAACACCCGGGTCTAATTAGGGTAAGGAGACCAGCGGCCAGGTAATCGTAATTTTATCTTACAGGAATCTTCGTTCACGGAACGTGAAATAAATTCAATTCCCCGCAAATTACTTCCAATTAATTTTTGTAATTCAAATATGGCATTTCTCGATGCGAATTTAACGTCTCTATAACACCATGTCGAACAAGTACTTGGCTCGTGTGCGCTAGAACAGGGGAGCCATCCTTCCCTTTGGCATTACTGACTTGCGTGACGAGCAACACCTCTTGCAAAACACTGCATTGGATTTTAATCACCCAAACACGGTTAATCGCTGTCGCCTTGGGGACTTCAATTTCCTCCACTGTGATACTTATTAAAAAAATTAAGGTATAAATATCGCAACAATGCAAACGAACTCTCCAAAAGTTGCTCCATCTCGGTTCACCGAGCAATCCTCCGAGGTTACGCGGAATTCGCAGTATTTAGCGATCCAAGTGGCCACAGATCGAGCACGCTTGTAAAATCCGTATAAAAGTCGAAAGCACTCCCTTATTCGCGATCATTCCCGCTTCTCGCCGAAGCCTCTGCCGGTATTCAAAGTATCCCGCGCACGATTTACAGCGGTTTACACATCGAGTTATAACCGTTTAAGGGGCCGGGTAGCCGCGGCACGATCGGCCATTAAATTACAGGCCATTCGAAAGATGGATACTTAAGGCGCCGCCGACGTGCCTCCGAGCGTTTTACAGCCGCGGAAAGTGTGATCAAGATCGGCGATCCGTTGTCGCGGTGGAACGGTCAGTGGAGCCGCCTCGCGATACCGAAACGTCGCGAAACTTGAGGAGTGGAGAACAGTGATCCGGGACGCCGTTGGTAGCTTCGAAAATTGTGTCGTTCGGCGCTTGAATCCTCTGGTAAGCGACGATTTTACGATCGAGACCGGGCAACATTGCAGAGCCTCGCTTTAGAGCGGTCGAATCCGCGCCCGGAGGGCAAGCGTCGCCCGTCGAAATTTATTTACTGACCCGTTTTTATTCGCCGGCCGAAAACTCGCCGGAAATCGCGGACACATCGATAACGGCTGACGAGCCGTTAGCTCGGCGGGGCACGCGGGGGTCCGAGCACTTAAAAGCGCGTTTACGCTTCCATTTAGCGCGCGCCGGCTCGAGAGCAAATAATCCCCCGGGCGAGAGTCAACGGTGTTTGTATAAATTACGCCGAGATACGGCTCGTCGCGTGTGTTCAACACTTTATTAGTTCATAACAGTTTGCCGGTTAAGCGAACGCTGAATTCCCCGGGCAGTTTACATTTAATAAACCGTCCCCGGGCACGCCACCGTCCCGTTTCTCTTCTTCGCTCCGCCGCCTAACGAGACATCGTCGGATCCGTTGTTGCATGCCACCGATCGTTCGTCTCGAGGGCACCGCGCGCGGAAAAACGCCGCTCGCGCGCCGCATTTTCCGGCTGTTTAACACTCGAAGCGCGAGTTTTTCGTGCACCGTTTGTCTTGATCGCCGGCGCGGATTGGTTATCCGCCGGGGAATCGCGGGCGCATGCGCGCTCGGGTGAGATGGGAAGTGACAGAGGTGGACGAGGTGGACGAAGTGGACGAAGTGGACGAGGCGAGAGCTCGCGTGCCATCGTGTGATTAATAAAACGACTCGGACCGTTCCTTGCGGTCGTTGCTGGGATTTAGAGTCCATCGGCCTTGTTTCGCCAGGCGGCTTGGAAGCGGAAGCTGGTGGAGTTTCCCAGGAGTCGGTAGCTTTGTACTCACACAGCACCATAAGATTGCAGCAATGTCTCTGCAATATTGCGGTGCAAGATTGCAATGTTGCACCATAACACTGCAGAGATGTTGCAGGTTCAGTCATATTCCGGTTTCGCAATATTGCAGGTGTGTATTTTTGCAATGTTGCGGCAACATTGCAAATATGTAGTCCTGCAACGTTCCGGCAATGATTCTGCAACGACACGGCAATAAAAACTGCCAACGAGAAATTCTAGCATATCCAGTCAAATGAAATTTGCTGTAGAATTTACTCGATGTCATATTTCAAATTTCGTCAAAGTCATAGTTGCTTCAGAATATTGCTGTACTTTTTCTACAATATTTGCAAAACAGTATTGCACGGCAATATGTAGACAATTTTGCTGGATCGTTGCCACTGAAACATTGCACGGCAACGTTCTTGCAATATTGTAAGATCATTGCCACTCCAATAATGCACGGCAATATTACAGGTACGAAGTGTGCTGTATGGGTAGGAGGCCTGACGGATTCAGGAGAGAACAGGGTTGTCGGAAGTTGCGATGTGATACGTCAAACCCGTTTTTGTTGGTAAACTGATTGGCAACCTAAAGTGATTGGCAACCTAAGCGGAAATTCTAATTGGAATGACTTTATTTTTTTTGGGACGTTTTTATATGGGCTTAGTTTACAGTTATTGTCGATGATTAAGGATGTATCATTAAAATAAAACGGGTTAGGTACCTATTAAGTTTTTTATTTTTAAAATATTCAATAAAAAACAGAAATGGGAATCACAATACAATGGCACCCGAAAATTTGAGGTTATAGGGGAAAATCTTATTAGCGTATTTGGGTTATTAGGGTAATGGAAACGGTATTTATTAAATTTTTTCATAAACTACACAAAATAACAAAAATATAATTAAAAAGTTCAAACTAGGTACTCAGTTTAACAATAAAACAAAACCTGTTCTTTTTCTATATAACATACGAGTGGTCAAATCCTACTGGTACAATTGTAGTGGTACGATTTAGGAAACACGATCAATTTATTTATAAATATCAATTTAAACTCTATCATGAATGTAATATGTACTTACTTAAACTGAATGTAAAATATTCTACTTTAAACCCGCGTTTAAACAAATAAAAAAATACAGGACAAAATTGCATTGTTTGATTAATGTCAGCTAAAATAAACTGATAAAAAGTTACATCAATCATACCTGATTTTTTTTAATGTTTATAGCACGCACAAAATAGGGTGTAAGCTCAAAAGGTTTTGTTTCTGTTTTTTATTTCACATTCAGTGCTGGATTTACCATGTAGGCTAACAAGGCTGAAGCCTAGGGCCCCGTTTAGCTGGGGGCTCCTTATTCTAAATATTTTCTTCGAAAAATTAGCAATTTTTTATATTATCTTTATTAACTTGTATCTTCAATGTTTATTTATGTTAATGTTATGTTTAGTTTTGATATTCAATGTTAATTTTGAAATTAAATTCTTATTTAAATTATACGAGTATTATTATAAAAAAAAAATCAAATCACCGTCATTTTATTTTTTACATTTAACCGAGGGCCCACCAAATATTCAGACTAGGGCCCCGTGAAAGGTAAATCCGGCTCTGTTCACATCTACTTGATATTTATATTATCAGATGTTGTTTACATTCATTAATCACTGAGAAATTAATGACGTACGATTTAGGTGACCAGTACGATATTGGCAACTCTCCCATACTGTACAGTACGACTTGTGCATACAATACAAGAATTCCCCCGCTACTACTCCCTACCACGTGATAACCCTATTATGCCTACATCTAGCAGCCGTGCAAGTGAATCGAAGTGGAAGCACTCAACGCGTGCTGTCTGAACACAAATACGTATTGCTGTCTCTGATCTCGACAAATATCAATAAGCCCCTGCAAACGACTTCCCTCCGAGATCTCCTTCGCTCCTCGAGCAAAGGACAATCTGTTCCCTCGCAAGCAATATCGTCCCCGTATTGACTCATAAGCGACGGCAAAAAGACAAAGGGACACGACAGTTTACTCCTCGAAGCTGACTCAACGGTGTATCATCTCGAAGTTGGAGATTTTAATTACCAGACCGAGATGCTATCGATACAACGTGGTCGTACAACGTTCACAAGGCGCTTCGCCTCGCCAGCGGAGCGCGGCCAGCGTAGGAAACGCGGGGAGCGTATAAATACGAATAAATTAGGTTATTTACAGTAGCAGTTAGCGTCGTTGCGCGGGGTTAATGAAGATCACCTGGCACGACACGCCGGCATTTGCATAAGGGCATTTATCAACGCGAAATAACGAACACGGGGGGGAATCGTCGCGATTCCCTTTCTCGTCCTTCCTGCGAAGCACGCCCACCTAATTTCGCTCAGCTACGGATGTTGCACGATTGTCAAATCCCCCCTGACCCTACGTCTCACCTCTCTTCCCTTCCGTCCCCGTCTTCTTTCTATTTCACCTCCTCCGCCGGTTCAGATACACTAGCCTCTCTCCCCCTCTGCAATGCTCGCTGCAGAAGTCTCAACGAAATAGTTTCCCTGGAATTGCTGCCGCTGACCGAAAAGGATCTGCCTCCAAGACGCCAACGGCACCCCGGAACACCGGCTCCCCGATTCGAACGGCGCAACATCGACTCCCTTTTCCAGGGCAACCGTTAACAGTGATGGTCAGGGAAGTTCGAGCCCCCGAGTTCCTACACCGGACGTTCGAATCGTCTGTCTGCTCCGTCTATTCCGGCGCTGCTCCCGGGACGTAGGGGAGAGCCTCTGACGACGAGAAAAAATCGCCCAACGATGCCACCGACAGGATTAAGCCCGTTCCTTTCCTCCGACTTGCCAGCCCTTTGCTCTCTGCCCGACGAGGGATGGGTGTGCTGGCGGACGACCTTCATTGGCGGCGAGTGTTTCGCTGAGCGAGGGGAAACTGATTTCAATGGCTGATTTGACGTGGACGGTGTTTTAGGAGAAAAACTTAGATCATGCAAGAATTATGCACTGTGCCTTTGCTTCGTTCAGGGATTCCCAACTTGTTGGGCGCGAAGTGTTTTCTGGGGGTTCACCACGGTTTCTGGGTAGAGATGGGTAGAAAAGTATTTGAAATAAAAATTTGTGTATGAAATTTCATCTCTGCTTCTGAGTTTCTTTTTTTTTTAATGAGGCCTCGAAAGATCTGAAGTCTATTTTTATGGTTGGGTGAAGTATGTAGGTATGTAAATATAGGGAACAAAATTTCAAATTCAAAGTTTCAAATTCTAAGAAAAGAACCCTAAGTATTTCAAACTTTTACAGCCGCCTTCAATTTTTATATTTATTATAAATTTAATATTTAAAAAGAAGTAGGTACCTATTTTATTTTGGAACTGTAACTATTTAGTTACTTAAGCTGATTTTTATATTGTTGCTTGTAAATCCGGCCCCGTTTTTGAGAATCGAAGGTGGTTCAAAATTTGAAGGAAATCAGAGGCATTGACGTGGAATTTAATCCTAATTTAGTAAATTCAAGTATTACTCGTTATCCCATTTAGAACTCCAAAGCGCTTGGAATCAGTTTCATTGCATCAGGCACGAGAGGCACGATTCCGTGGCTAAGCACAAAAATCGAATAGAATTTCCCGTTCGTGAGATCAGTTTCAATAGAACTGTGTCGCCCGGAGTTCCGATCTTTCCCCTCGGATTGGGTTCGATTCAAGAATGGCCGCCTCCTGGGCTAACCGTTGCCCACAAAAGCCACGAGGCTGGAGATCGTGTGCCCGATGGAGCAGAGCGCCCAGAGCGGTGCGTACGAGGCCATGGTAAAATGGCTGCACGCGGGGCTCGCGCGCGCGTGTTCCTGCGCCATGAACGTGACTCGTCTCCACTATGGCGTCCAACAAGTGACTCTGACCGACTCGCCAAGGAAATATTTGAAACGACATATAATCACACGAACGAAGGATTCCACTCTGGAAACGCTTTCAGTCGAAAGAAACTCGCCTGTTAGACACTACCGTGTATCAAATTTCTGATGGAGTAAATGGAAACACGCACGGGAACTTGAAAAATGGTCCCTACTGATACTTGTATTTATACAAGAGGAATTTGTCGATAAGGTATCAGAGGCGGATTTGAAGTTGTGGTGAGCCTAGGCTAAGAAGCATTCGGCCGCCCTTTTTGCGAGATATCAACAAAAATTTGAAGTCATAAGAATCGAGACAATTTTAAAATTAATTGAATGTCACAACTCATATTTGAGTTATTGCTAATTGGAGGTATGAAAAAATAGTGAATTGTTTTTTAAAGTGTTTTCAAGCCTCTGTGTTTGAAGCTTTTATAATTTCTTTCGCTCGAAATTTGTCGCTTCCCAAAATTTATCGCTCTCTAAAATTTGTCGCTCCTCAAAATTTGTCGCTCTCCAAAATTTGTCGCTCCCCAAAATTTATCGCTTTCCAAAATTTGACGTTAACCAAAATTTAGAGCTCCCTAAATTTGATGTTTCCCAAGATTTGGAGCTCTCCAAAATTTGACGCTCTCCAAAATTTATCGCTTTCCAAAATTTAACGCTCCCCAAAATTGATCGCTTTCCAAAATTTGACGTTAACTAAAATTTAGAGCACCCCAAATTTGATGTTTTCCAAGATTTGGAGCTCTCCAAAATTTGCCGCTCTCCAGTTGCTCCCCAAAATTTCCACTCTCCAAAATTTGCCGCTCCCCAAATTTGATGCTCCCCAAGATTTGCGCTCCCCAAAATTCGTTGCTTCCCAAATTCGATGCTCCCCAAAATTTGCCGTCCTAAACCGCAGCCAACATAGCCTACACAAAAATCCGCCCCTCTAAGTATTTTAACGCGTCCTACTCGTTGGGCATTGAACCTCCAATCGCGCGATACATCTACTCCCGTGTAAAACTACGTAATAAAAATAGGTGTTCACTGCGCCAAATAGAAGAAGATATAATAACAAACGAGCGAAGAATCGAGGCAGGTACGATATCTCTGGCCTCCCGTTGGGTAACCCGCTATTGCGTCGAAGATCCCGCTCAAGCAAGAGATTGTCGCCGAGTACACATTTTACGGGTTAATACATTGTACGCGGGGCAGTTAAGTTACCGTTAATTTATAGTCAGAGAGCGGCCCGTCGGCTCGCACCGCGAAGGAAGGAGAAAAATATTAGCCCGGCGGTATTAAACGAAAGTGATGGAACGATCTTGCGCGCATTACCTAGCGATAATCGCTAACGCTAATTACTCGAAGAATCGTCGTTTTCTAAAGGGAAAGTTTGATGGCCGTGGCCGCTCGTAAAATAAACTGGACGCTTGGCTCTGCTTGAGGTATTGCGAAATTAATTAAGAGCGTCGCGGTGCTTGCCGGGAGCGCGGAACGACTCGAATCAGCGAGGATAATAGGCGATAACGGGCGATAACCGGCCATAACGTGACGTGAATTTGATCGTCCGCTTTCGTAACGCGGAACGAGAAGGAAGCTCCGCCGTGCGAACGCGCGGCCCATAGAAACGTATCGAAAATCTTTCCTCCCGAGTCTGTCGGATCGGATACCAGTCCATCCATGTAGCTTTATCGGCGGGAGGAGAGCGCCGCGATGATAGAAAAGGGAATTCGGGACAATCGGTGGATTCGGCAGAGCACGCTGGGAGAAAACAAAACGTAAGAGGCAGACGTGGAAAGGTTTTCGAGATTTCTCGGAGAAGTCTCGAAATTATTGCCCCGGGGGCTGAAGGTCATCGCGATAGCGACTTAAACGCAGGATAATGTCGCGCTCCCCGACGTCCAAGGCCTTAAGAAGGAAGTGCACTTAAGAAGATAGTGGACTCAATCGAATTTAATATTAATCGCGGTATTTATGGGACGTTCTCGTCGACTACCACGTAAAATGTAAACGAAAACAGCTCTCGGAATGCGATGCAACCTTTCGACGACAGATTATCAGCTTTTTCTTTAATACTTCAGCCAGGCCTTACGCAACATGCCGTTCTTGCAATGAAAAATTTGTAAAATCAACGTGTCGGAAGATTTTAATGTAGGTAGGCCTCTAATTTAAGTCTCGGGGAATTATTTCCATCTGAAAGTCAACTGACTTTCACGCATGAAATTATCTCGATCAAATACATGAAGACATAAAAAATTGAAGCGGCTTGAAAGTCCCATTGTCTAAATCGCTTTGTCGCGACCGACGGGGACCAATGCACTCGTCTCTTTTGCGTGAAATCTCAGCCAGCTCGCGTGTAGCACATATAGGCTTGCCACCTGTACTTCAAAATAAAGTATCTTACGTTATTACACATAAATATACTCTATACTTTTGAATAACAATAAAGTACCTACGCGGAAATACTTTATTTTACGATTAACGATATTACGCGAAAGGTAACGCAATATTATTGTATGTAGTCGCCAAACGTACACAAACCATGATCATCTCAAAGTAATTTCTTATCTTCTGTCTGTCCCTGCCACCTCGACATTTACTGAGAAACTTTTCTCTGCCATGAATGTGAAGTGGCGGGATGATAGAAGCAAGGCGTCTCTGAATTTAATAAACAACGAATTATTCATATACTTTAATATAATTATTGAGCGCAATAATGCCACTGAGTTATTTAAAAATGATAAAAACTTGCTCTGTAATGCTAAAAGCAATAAGAAATATGTTTGTAAGAAATAAAAACTGATAAGATTAAAATACATTTTTACTTCTTTAAGCATACTTTTTTTTATACTCCACGAAAGCAAATCTCTGTTATTTTCCTGTGAAAAAGATGGCAACCCTAAGCACGTTGGGACTCCAAAAGAGCAAAAGACAAGGCATTAATGCTTGAAGAAAGAGCATCGTGGAAGGTGAAGGAAGACACTCACCAGGGATCAAACGGCCAGATATTCCTTGCTGATCGATGACGATCGGCGGCCGTAAGGGGCACAGACACAGCACTCGAGCCGGGCGAACGGCCGCTCGTGAAACTTTTACGCGGCCGCTCGGCGGAGGGATGATTCGAGCTCCGTCGCGAGCAGTGTTTGGAAGACAAACTTCGGTGGCGGAATGACAGAAGCAGAGGCACGCGTACCATGCTGCCGGCGAAGTTCTCACATACACAGACGATCGGAGGATCGAATAAAGTAGATGGGACATCCGAGTTGCGAGTTGGAGCGTGACCCCTCAGCCGGGACGGTTGGACGAGCGGTGCGACGCGTGTGTCGGACGCGGGACTAGAATAATTGCGGCACACAGCTGGCTCCCGAGTCCTCTTCTTGCTTTAATCTCCTCCGCGGACGTCTGCTCCGCGCGAATCTAATTGGACCGGGAGTTTCGGGACGAAGAAAACACTTTGTTACACCGATTCGCAGCCAAGGATAATGTGTTGGAAATTTAGGGGCTCCTCATGGACGGTTGGAGAGTCCTCGTGGAAACGCAGCTTTCCACCAATCCAACAGGCGCTCAGGAATTTCTGCGGAGTGGGGGGAATTTATGGCGGGATCGAGGAGCAGGCGATTCCGCGTGCATGGTGAGTTGGACATTTTTCATTCGAGGTTTGATTGAGACTCGATACTTGAACAGCGGTTAGTTTACCTGTACGGTGAGGTACTTTAGTAGGAAAGTAAGAAACTTACTTAACGAGCATCGATGGTGGATGAATCTTGGCGCGAAGATGCGTCAGCCTCCAAACTCCACGAAACAAGTAAACCTTTCCCAAGATTACCAAGACTCAGTTCCGCACTTTCGACTTACTCCTTCACAAGGAATTGCCCACTTCTTCATTTACGACCCAGATCGGTAGCCATACCGTGCACGTTTCACTCGACGCAACAACTTAAACTGGACTAAACGTGGCAAGATCCGCGACGCACTTCGACACAGTATAGAATATAGAATCCTCAATGACACGACGCGGAGTAGACGCGAATCGCCGATTGGCCCGTTTGCGACGGAGGAAGCGACGACGGAACGGGCATGCCAGGAATTGGCTGGATGACGTCGGTGTTTCGTAGACAAACCTCGTCGGCGGAGTGACAGAAGCGCGGGATAACGGCACACATACCGGGGCCTAAACCCTGTGACAGAGGCACCGACAGACGCGGCGCACGGGACGAGAGAAGACGAGAGACGAGGCAGAGAGGCATCGTGAGTCAAGGTCCGGCCCGAGGAGGGCTGATTACCCCTTTACGAGGAGCCAAGGTCTCTCGGCGCTGCTGGATGGATGCGAGGCCAGGGAGCCGTCACCTTGCGTCCTCCTCTTAAAAACACGTAATAACGCGCTGCGAGCCTCTTTTTTCGCCCCCCTCCGGCCCATCCACCCTTGCCGCGCAATTACTACCTGAGAGGATGGAGCGAGGAAAAAAGGAGCCTCGGTATAATCCTGAATGCCGGGGATCGTTTGGCCCGTTAACCCTTCGCGGGCCTCGAAGGACGCAAGGGATGCCTGGACACGTTGCGTGTACGGAAGGAAGGGTTGTTGTTTGGCCACGGCGGTGGCTCGCTCGGCCTTGACGCGGCCAGGCCGTAAAACGCACAAAACAACCCTTTTTTCTGTTAGCCGGACGACAGGCGATTCGGGAGCCCGCGACCTTGGACGCTGCAACGGTCATTCCTTCCCTTTTTTTCTCTCTGCTCCGCTCGAGGTCGCGGTGACGTTTTTAAAAATTTAGAGAACCGAGGCACCCGACCGAGACGGGGATTCTCTGCGTGACGGGCTTGTGGCGTCGAGCTCGATGCGCAGAGAAGCTTTGGGAGAGAAACAGTAGTGATCTTTCGGAAGATTTCAGTAGATTTAAGGTGTGGAGGAGACACTTGCTTTTAAATGATTGTGCTTCTCTGTGGCTGGTGATGGAGAGAGGTCCGTTTAATGCAAAATTTATATGCCTATACTGATGTCTTAGTTCAAAAGAGCGTAGATAAATCACTTTTACTTTGATATCGGTATATTTTCTTTTTATCTAAATATTTGTGACAGACTCGTAAAATATTTCATAAACTCAAAAGGAAACTTTGGTAGATAGGTATACCGAAAATATATTTATTTATACATTTTCAGTTTCAATGCAGATATGGGTTTCTTATTTATAATGTACCTACACAGGTATGTACAAACTGAAGGGTAAAGGGAAAAAACAGGGAACACTGCAATGTATAATGTACTAGCTTTACTACTTGGCTTCGCCCAAAATTTAGATTCTGATTTTATAAAAAGAAATCTATTTTTTTTTGTGACAATGATCACATTCTTCTGCATTAGTCAGGCATAATAAGCCGAGGCACATTTCGTGATCCCAGAGTTCATCGTGTAAATGTTTTTAGGCGATAGACAAACACAACTATATAGAAGCTTTCTGCTTTATATATTAAGATTTTGTTGGCGACAACTGGAGCCACAGAACGGTCGAATCACAAAGGTTTATAAAGTAGAAAAGTCCACATAAGACAGCGTTAAAGATTTGGTGTAGGTACTGGTTAAAAACAAGGAATGTCTTCACTCCACTGGAATAAAACAACGAATGTCCACAGTCTTCCTACTTGCACTAAGGTAAACGCACCAGTAAATGAACACTTAAGGCTAGTGAATGGACACTTTATAAAATTATGTTTGCAGCGCGATTGATTCGACGTGTTGCGAAAATTGTTTGGATATGAAGCGAGAAACTAGAAGAAGTATATAATTAATTAGTTGCTTATTTTACTCGTTTTAGTAAAAAATGTCCATTCACTGATAGTGTCCATTTACTGGTATATTTACCCTATGTGTTTTTGCTTAGCGTAGCTTGGGCTGCCCAAGAGTCCTCAGACGTCATTGTGTACCTACATATCCTTATTTTGATAATAATAGAAGTGGGCATTTATTTTGTTACAGTAGGTATTCTCCAGTGTCCCATTTGAAAGATGTTAAAACAACGTAAAGCAATTATCTTTTTCCTCAGTTCTTTTCTAATGCCTAATTAGAGTATAAATTCTTCATGCTAACCTTATTTTCTGATGGACTAAAGTATTAAAACCTGATTTTCTCAATAAAGCTGTTTTGTGACATTACCTGTTTTCCCCTTTCGCTTCAATTATCTTTGTGCTACCTGGCAGCAGTAACTGAATTGACGCAAAAATTGTAGACACGCCCTTTGGAATTAACACGGCAGAGAGCTTTGGAAAACTTAAACTCATACGTTCGCCCGAAATTCTGTGCAAAATAAGCTTTTAAATTTGAGGTCAGACTGCAATACAGCTGATTAATGCACCCTATCGAAAACACTGGCAATACGATTTCAAAGCGAGCCTCGAAACCCCCCGAACATAATAGCTTCCCCGAAAATCAAAATCTCCAGCATCTTCCCACGAAGCTGCAGTCAAAGCAAACACAGACCCGAACTCGAAGCTGCCTTGCATTTCGGGTGATTTCGCGAAACCGACACCTAAAGTGCTATTTCCGATGGGGCTCTTTGCGAGCGTATACGCCACTTTTTGTCAGTCGAAAGAAACTAATGTACCTATATCCCTCCCAAAAATATCTGCCTCGGCAGAGGAGGCTCGCTTTCAAAGGTGAAATCGCCCAACTTTGTGCTGCTAAAAAATGACTTCATCCGCATCGTCCGAAGGTGAATTCCCCGCCGCGTTTTTTTCCCCGAGCACCCACTCGAAAATTATTCGTTCCAATTTGCATGAGCACGGAGAGGCACGACCGTAATTTACCCTTGTTAGCGACTATCCTTGATGGCCTCTAGGAAGGATCGCGCGGAAGAGGTAGCGTCGTTGCGACAAGGTCACTCTGTATTCTCCGAGACGGTCGCGCTCACCGAAAAACCGTGGCCCTCTTTTTACCTGGTGTACACCGAGGAACGAGTTAGAAGGAAAAAAGAAATACGTGAGTCGGCAGTCGATAGGAGTGAACGACGGTGAACAGTTCGCAGGCGTGGAAAGTGTTGGAGACCGGGATCGTGATCGGTGGCAGTGAAGTTCTCGTGTCTTTCGCGATGCGCTTGATAGCTTTGATTAGCAAGAAGCTGCAGCATCATGACGCCGCTGGGGTATTTACTTTCCCTACGGGCACTAAAGCAGTCGCGACAGGAAGACTTAATATTTAGAACACGCGTAAGATGGTCAAAAGCTCGTTCAGCCGTTCTTCACTCTTCTATTATAAATGTACCACACAGTAGAATATCGTTTAGCTAGCACCCTTTTCTTGGAAAGCTAGAATCAGAGTCGATTCGAGGCAACACTTTCCTTCTTCCAACTTACTCCACTCCAGTTTCCTCCGCGACTGCAGAAGGAGTTCGACGACATCGTTGACCCTTAATTGACACTCCTGACAGCCACTCGGTTATTCCCAATTAGACGTAAAGTTGTTGCGCACTTTGTAGTCTTTCAGCGTTAATTTCCCAGCTGCTATCCTTGTCTCTAGTCTCCCACGAATCCCTGCTTCCAAAACGGGACTGTACACTGTTTATTCGTTGCTCCTTGGCTACGTGGACAAGTTCCACTGTCGATCCGTCGTCTCCCAAAGTCGCCAACTGCCGAGGAAAAACGGGAACGTGGTGCCAGCGATACCGAGTTGCTCGCAGTGGGGCCGACGGCTGTCCTTCTCGAGGAACAATGTTCGGTGGAACGCGAATCGAGGTGACTCGTCGCAGCGCGCTCTGTTTCGTGGCATGATTTACAGCTGGTTGATAGTTTGTGCGCGCAGCCGACGGGTTTTATGCGAGCGTTTTAAATGGGAGATAAACATAAAGAGGCCTTTTACGGCACCATCAAATAAACAACTTGACTCCTCCTTCTGGTGTACGCCTCTCCTTTGCCCTCTGGGCCCACGATGCTCCAGAGACCGTTCGCGAGATTTTTCACGCGTCGGTCCAACGGTACTTGCGAATCTGCTTGATTTCTTCAGGGTTGCCGATATTCGAGGTTCAGAGGGCTTCGAAACCTTTGATTGCTAGGACGAGTCGTTGCGGAGTGTCTGCTGTGTAGTTTTTGGGTGGAAGTTTGTCAGTTCAGTATGATTTCACTCGTTTTGGCAATTTAGCGTTTTTAATTGTGATGTGTAAGGTGGTAGATGCAGGGCCTGATGTTTAAAGGCCGTAAGCCTCGAAAATATTTGAGGCTCCTGTATGTAGGGTGTTCGCTTTAAAGCGATGGACGATTTCTTAGGGATTTCTGAGATTTTTAGTAAACAGGATTCCTAACAAAAATTAGATTTTACAATTCAGAAAATTTCTATGGTGCCTCCCTTGCTTCTGATACCCTAAACACGTGCTTATTTTGCTCATTGGTTCATACAACACCGGTAGATGCTTACTTTGGAAGCCGGCTTCTGGCTTCTACAAATTTAAAAAAAATTCGGTGTGCTCATAGAAACACAGAGGTGTATTAGTTTCGCAGAAAAATACTGTGTGTTACTTTTAATAAGATTAAGTATTGGGTACCAAACACCTTACTGTGAGATTTGCACGAATATTGGGTTCGATTAAGCGGGTCGTGTTTTGAATACCTATTTGAGGGATGCTGTTCAGCATAACTGAAGCTGCTTAATATAACAAAGTCGATCGAAGGACCTACTATCAGAGGTGGTATTAAAAGCTGGCTCCAAAGCGAACGCAAGCTCTCTCATTCATATTCATAACATCATTCCCTCCTGCGTTCAAACTTCGCATCCCTTTCGCAACTGAACAAGCTCGGGAAGATTAAAAATCACCTTAATTTGCAAGTATTCTGTTGTTAATTGAGATATAAGACAATAAAGCGTTCATTCGTCGCGTGGAAAGCAAAGAATAATTTGTGCGAAATAATCTTCCCGCCAAATCAAATCTTTAGAATCCAAAAAAGCTACAAATTCGTAAAAGACGCGACGATACCGCGAAATCAAAGAAACTTTTGTGAGAGCCACAGACATCATCGGCAAACCACCGAGTCTTTAAAATTTTCTGTGCAAGTAATAATTTTCATCGCCCGTCCAACCACTGACAATTCCCATAACACTCCCAGAGTCGCCAACCCTCCAAAACTTTCAAGAATTCGAGCATTTCTTAAAAGAATCCTGCAAGCGTTTCGAAACTTTTCTTCTACGCTCCCGAGTAATTTCGAAAGCGACTGAAAACTTTCAACCAGCTTCCAGGAAGATTCAAAGCGATTTGGGACCGTCGCTATTAATTACCTCCAGATTTCCCATCAAGCATGCATCCCCCTTTAACGTTGCAACGAAGTTTCGGCCGCGGCCATGTTTGAACTGCGTCGCGTGTGAGGCACTTGAAAGCTGGTTAACCGTATATTGGGCTATTAATCGATCAACTGATTAATTATTTAGTAGCTGACGGTGCGCGTGACGCGCTAACAATTACTCTAATCCGTACACACTATAATCAATCGATTAAAATTAGAAATAAAGCGTAGAAAATTGCACGCTTGCTATAATAAGCATATTTATTACTGCTTCCTTATTTAATAGGTACTCGGTAAATATTTTACAATTACCTATTTCTATACTACATAGCTGAAAGTATTGGTAAACAATAAGAAGTCTCTATCAACGCAGATAATGCCAGTAATAAAATCATTCTCGTATTCTCTATTTAAAATCCCCAATCGAAGACGTTAAACAGATAAATAATTAAGCAGACGAGAAGCCTACTCGCCGAAAAAATTCAATCCTCCCCACGCGGCGCGGACGCGAAAGCCACGCGACCGGGTCGCGTCTCTGTAGCCCGAGGAACGCCGGAAAGGAGTGGATCGACGGCTCGCGATCGCCGTAAAACGAAGCAGCGCGACAGTGTGCTTGAACTCTTAACGTTATCTGACTCACCTGAGGATGATGGCTTGGTTGGACGAGAGGAATCGCGGCGGTCGAAGGGCGCAGCCGGGCAGCCAGACGTTGGGTACGTGGGTACTAAGGACGGCCATGACAAGCGCGGAATTCCAGCGTCGCGACGCTAGTCGGGCACGCGGCCCCAAAGTATCGACCGGCGTGCTGGCACAGCACCGTTCCGCTCGCCGTAGAATCAAGCGGCAGAGAGAGAGAGAAAGAGAAAGGGAGAGAGCGAGGACGGTAGGGAGGGGACGGAAGCGCGACGAGCAGCGGAGGAAGGGTAGAAAGCAGGGCGGAGGGTGCGTTAGCCACCACGCCCAACCCCCAGCGAGCGATCCGAACCCCTATCTTCCTCGTGCAACCTCCCGTGGAGAGAGCCACCATGCCACCCCGCTCACATTACCATATATTTCCTTTTATATCCTTTTCCGAACTGCTCTGCCTCCCCCTCCGCCCCAGCCTCCGCTGCCCCATTCTCTCTTCCTCTTTCTTTCACTCCCGCTTCCCATCTTCCTCCGATCCTCCACCCACTCCACCAGCTCTTCTCGCTTCGTCACCCCCCGCGATTTTTCCACCGGCCCTCCCACCGCCGCCGGCTGAATTCACAGCCGGAATCTACAGGCTTCCACCCCCTGCCCAAGCCGCTTTCTCTTTTGTCGGTTGCCGGAGATTAGGTCGATCGGTTCCTCGAGTTCTCGCGCGATCCTCGCGACCGTTTCGATCCTATTCTCGGGGAACGGTATCGACGCGCTGCCTGCCACGTCTCACGCCGCTAGCCACGGGATCCTCGGTCCGAGTTTCCGTTAAAAATTCGCACTTCGGTCAGAAATATCAGAATCACTGTTCCCTGTGTTCACTTCGAATTCTCCTATTCGACAATTGTCTCGACTAAACGCGTGGCTTCCGACTAAACCAGAATTCGCGGGGCGACGCAAACACGGTCAACGGAGTATTTTTATCTCCGCTATATCGGAACGCGGCGCGGCAACTGCCGTCGACGCGATGGTCAACGAACGACGCGGTTCCCGAGCCGCGGTCGAACGGCCCGCATTCTTGGTGACGGACGTCGCGGGGACCGTAAAGTAACGCCGCGGTTCTCATAAAACCGGGTTACGTCATGTTTACGCGTTATTATTCTAACCTGACGAACGTGGCGCGCGACGTGGCGTAACGCTCGTTCACGCGCCGCGTATATTCGCCTGACATTCGTAATACTCGCGAAAGCAGCTTGATTTACGGCTGCCTGCTCTGTGTTCCTCCCGCTGAAATTCCACACCGATACTTCCTTTCAGAACTTTGCGATTCACTGAGTCATAAGTGTTCGGTTTGATGATTCTTCATTTCTTTCAAATATTTAGAATCCAATTTTTTACAAATCTAGATTCGGAAAGGTGTCTATTAACAGTTATTAACAGTTATTTATACTGCAGCCTCGCCTTTACTCGCCTTTACTTTCTCCTCGTGTACTGCATCTTTATTTTTTTCTCCTTTCTATTTTTGTTTGACGAGTAATAATGACGAAATAATAATAATAATAATATTAAATCCTACTTTGGCTATGGACCCACAGGTTAATATCCCCAAATAAAAGCATCCACCGTTAGGACGAGCAACCCGATAAACAATCGCCTGTGGTGGACCGTGAGGAATTAAACTCCGACGATAGGGTAGGGGGAGACATTTTCGCGAACAACTCCCACGATGCACAGCTCAGTCCACCCGTGTTTTTCATTTACAGTTCACGCTCGTTTTTATATTTCGCCTCGTTCTCCCGAGCGGTGGCGCGAGAATCGGTAATTGGAAAGCAGCAGAGGGGGCCGGAGAGATAAGATATCCGGCCGCGATTATCATTCGAATGTCGCTGCGTCGACCGGTCGATTTTCGTTTCCACGATATTACGGGCTCGTGTCCGAGGCGAGGATCCCGGCGTCCTCGAGTCCTAGCGGGACGCGTTATCCACGCGAGTGCAATCCCGCGAGAACTTATCCCCCTACTTCGATGTTTATTAGCCGATGCGACGCGTAATCGCGGCTGAATGTTTTCGCTCGGATCCGCGGCCTTTGGTCGCAACACTGTCGTGATCGCTGATAAGCTTTCCATTCCGCCAACAACGCCCTGTTTCAACGGGGACGCGACTCCTTTTCCCTCTCTTCGCCTAAGTAGACGCGCTGCTCACGTGAGAGTAGCCGAGGCGCGTAAATTTTGCGTGCTAATTTTGTTGTTAGTGCGTCGAGGTGTTATTTATTAGCACCGTCGTCGGGGGAGGTACTCCTTTTTCTATAAACGATCATTAATTGCGATATGTTGTATTAATAGGAAACATTTTTATTTCTAAGTGCATCGCGAAGTGTTTTCTGGGGAGTCTCCACGATTTTTTTTTAATATTATTGAGTTGGAATTGAATTATGAAATACTTATTTTTAATGTGTCTTATATGGGGAGGGGGCACCCAGGTTATTTGAATATTACACAAGGGGATCACGACTCGGAAAAGATTCTGAAACACTGCTATGATACTTTAATACTTGTTATTGTCAAATGTTTCCATTAAGGTAGGAGGTCTTTAGCCGTATTCCAAAAGACTATGATTCCTCAAACCAAATGAGCAAAAGAAATAATAAAAATGCATATTTCACAATTACCCTGGAACATATACCGTAAACTGGGAGAACATTGGCAGCACGGGGTAACATTGGCATTTAGAGCTGTTCCAATACTCGAAAAAAGCGAGCCGAGCTTGGCTCGGCTCGAAGAACCAACTACTCGTAAAAACCGGGCGGCTCCAAAGAATCGAGTACACGAATTTTTTCGAGCGGCTCGAAGAGAACCGACTAGTCGATTTTTTTTGTTTTTCTCTTCGAGTACTCGGCTCGGTTCGGTCCGAATTTCAAGCGACTCGAATATTCAGTACTCGAACAAATCTAATTGGTATACTTACGCCGGAGTTACATTGTTTCACTTCAGATTAGTGAAACTTAACTTGTTAATGCTATCTATATGACGTGTCAATATTACCGTGGTATGATAATGTTTTTAGCATGTATTAAAGAAGGAAAAGGTAAAAAATTGTATGCATTTGGCACTTGTAATACAATCACAAAAGCTGCAATGTTATGATAGGATACTTAAAGCAAACATAAGTATGTTAATTTTCACATTACATAACAAAATGTTTAAGAAACCTGCCAATATTCCCCCAGTTTACGGTACGTAAGGTGGATGTACCAGTAAATGAACACGTACCAGTGAATGGACATTTTTATTAAAACGAGTAAAATAAGTTATTAAAGTAAGCAACTAATTAATTACAGACACCTTTTCATTTCTTGCTTCATATCCAAACAATTTTTTCAGCACGTGGAATCAATCGCGCTGCGAACATAATTTTATAACAGCGTCCATTCATTAGCCTTAAGCGTTCATTTACTGGTGCGTTTACCCTACTCTACCTACCCATAACAAATCCACGAGCATTTTTCTACACGACCGAAGCGTGACACGTGACAGCCCTGCCGTTAGCAGCAATGTTTTGAAAAAACCGTGTGATACGTCCTTGGAATCGTCATGGCACTTCCCCCATAAACCCGTAGGATTTCCAAGGAGTGGTTATCGCGCGAGCCACCTCCATATGTCGCGTCTCCGCGCGGTGCGGCTCCCATATGCGTGCACGCGCGTAAGTAGAGCCGCGTCATCGCCGTTTTACGACACAAGGCCGTGCAATCGCGAGCGATCATCCTCCTCCGTCGACATCGTAAATCCGACGGGGGTTCTTAACCTTATCGATCGGCCGTAACTCTGCCGCGATAACGGCCGACGAATGCACGCTTCGCCCTGGTAAACGTCCGTCCGCCGCATTCTTTTCTCGGCGAGCCGCGTTCCACCGTCCCGAACGACTCTTCCCTTTGCCACGCGAACCTTTCCGTGAATAACGACAATTGGAAATCGATCTCCTCGAGTCCTCCGATCGGCCGCGCTACGGAGAAGAATACCAGTGCGAAATGAAACTTGAAGCGCGCTCGAGCGGAACAGTTTTGAGATTTATCGCGAGAGTGGCGTAGCAGCGGGTTTAAAACCGACAACGAAGGATTCTTGTTGCTTGAGATACCCTGGAAATTTGTAAAAGTTGTTCGCTTAGGTAGTAAAAAATTTGAGATGAATAAATTATGCCAAAGCAGTAGTAAACAAATTCGCGGATCGCAGTTGGAACTTGAAACAGGTCGCTCGAGTTTTTTCCACGGCTGGGGAAGGCGTGTTACAGAGGTCCCAAGGTTTTAAGCAGACATGTGGTAAAACGGTTGAATAGGGGGATAGCCTGCGTGCCCATGTGCACAATGAGCATAATGCGCGTAGCCTCTGAGATTCATGCATTCCTCGAAGGACCACAGTGGCTACTGCGCGCGGTCAGGAATAGTGCGAACGGCCCTCCAAGGCCAACCACGCAACCCTTGCATGGTCAGGCTGGCGTCTCGCCATTCAACATCACCCTCAAAGTGCGCGGCTCTTAAAATACCTTCCTGTTTTTTGTAGAACCTTACCAATAGTGCGTGTAATCTTCCATGGGAAATGATTACTTCGACAGGAAACACCAAGTCGAACAGAATTTACGCTATTAGAAAAGTAGATATACATTGCGTCGATAGCAGTAATAAATAAATAATAATAAAATTGTGGCTTGTTATGTTTCTATTATCAATAATGGTAACATTTCCCATATCTAAGCATACATTAAAAAATTCAATTGAACTGATACTACAACATTGCTTAGAACCTGTTTGATATTAATTTGTGTAGAAAAGAAGAGAAATAAATTTACTGTTATTAGTTCAAATAAAAGATAATATAGAGTTGACGTCTCTGCTTTGAAAACTGCCTATAAAGCACGCTGAATTCCCCGCGCATTCCGCGTACCCATTCACCGCGGAAACCCTGTCGAGTCTGTCAAATAACAAGACTCCCTTTGTTCTGGAGCACGCCGCAAAAAAGGCACACGTGGAAAATGGCGCGCGCGGGTTTTGAACGGCGCCGCCTCGATGCCCCATGAGAGATGGGACACGGCTCTGGACGGCGACTCCTCGCGCGAGACAGTAGCCCGTAACGTTTTTATTAAGCAGTTAAAATTTTATGAACGCTTTGCCGCTGTCGAGCTACCGTGCGCGGTCGGCCTGCATTGTTGAGCGAGCCGGACACTGGTTCCGCGGCGATTCGGCCAGCCAGCGAGAGATGTCACGCGCTACGCTCCGACCGCCGACCCCCTCCTCCCTGTCTTTTGTCTTCGCCGAGTCCACCTCGGGACTTCAACCAAATAGTATGCAACTCACGCGTTCCAAAGAAACACGGTTTCTGCGTGTGAAACATTTCGACGATGGAACTTTTCCTTTCTAGCTAGCTTTTCTTGTTAAATCGTAAAGTCTTCGGAGCCACGATGTGCCGACGCTCCTCGACCCCAATCGTCAGCCTCCAATCGTTTGTCCTTGACGTTCACCTTGAGGCTTCAAATGACTCCTGCTGCGAGCACGTCTTCAAGGAATACAGTCTCTGTTCATGGAACCTTACGACGCTGCAGTATTTAGTTTTTCGGCGAAGAATATTAATTATTCATACGTGGAATGATAGGGTAAACGCGGAGTAGTTGTGCGATCGCGTGAGGAAGTTGACGCCGCTGGGGGATTACTGATAGAAGACTTTGAAGTTTCTTGGCTCGCGCTGCTCGTGTTTCATGTTGCGTGACTTCGCATAGCTTCAGTGTCCTTCGCACGACCACTCTAGTGTGATTTCGTGGAACTACGTATCTCTGAGGGTATCCCGGAAACTTCAGGGAAACTCCACGGGGTACGGGGGTAAGGGAGGGTTTGCCAATCGGTGTCTGTCTGATCGGTCGGTTCTGCAGAGGGGTTGGCGATGCGCCCCAAACAAGGGAGAGCCCAGCGTTCAACCACCCCTCGTCAGATGACGCCACCGTATCGCCGAGAGTCGCAGAGCCTCCCCCAATTTTGGCAATCCCATTAGCCAAAGCCACCGCACTGTGCCTCGCCAATCCGACCTCACACGCAGTATATTCCGTTTCAACGTAAAATCAAAGATTCCATCGAACGAATTCATTCGCCCGGCGAGATTAAGACGAAATCTGGAACCGAAGCTCCACCCTGCTGTTCCACAAACGTTTATTCCTTGAGGAACGGAAGCCGATAGAATCAAATGGGCATACATAGTGTGCATAGTTGTTTATCACGCGACACTAACAACGGTCCCTGATGCCGATATCGTGCGGTATCGACAACGGAGTCGAGGAACACGGCACGCAGGCCCTCGAAGGGAGAAGCCCACGAGGCGACCCACCACTCGGCCGATTAATGAAATTTGCAACGCACGACCGTTCAATTTACGAACCGCGCGTCCTTGTAAATTTCCCGGCGGAGTGCGTTTTCGTTTGGCGAGCGTGGTGCCGGTGCCCCGAACACCGTGGCCGGCTATCGCGTCGAAACGCAAATCGCCCGTCCCGGAATGCGCCCGCCTTTCTCTTTTTCTCCGCCAGACAAAACGCCGTAATGGCGCGAGACGATGCCCCGGCCAGCATCGGGGATCGCCATTTTCTGAGATAATATTTCCTCCGACCAGTTCCGAGGATTCCACCTCCGGAGGGCGAGCTCGGGGATCCCATCGCCTCGGGGGCGTGAGCGCGGACGGCACTTAGGACTCGGAGCGGGCGAATCTCTTATTATCACTGATTCCGCAACGGACACACGCTGTCGCGAACTCTACGCAATGCGACTATTTTTAGTCCTTACTGTAGAAGTGTTTATGCGGCGCTGGTGACAAAGTCTAGCCTTCGCGGGCGAGGCGGGATACAGTAGAGAAGTTGAAGAATGTGGACCTGTTCCCGTAACGATCGAGGAAAGCAGATCGTGGGGAGGTGAACGAGCACCATTAAAGAAGCCCCGATAGGCTGGAATTAAAAAGGAGAAATCGACGCGGTGCTCTTAAGCTCTCCGCGATAAAATATCGACCGGCGAAGGGAAGATAAAGTCCGGGAAGGGTACTGCGAATGGCGAGCGCGAACGGATAATAAGGGAGGCTGGAACGAAGTTCCTGCGAGTTTGCTGCGAGGGTGGGGCGCGGGGGAGGTGGGGTGGGAAAAGGAGATCGCGAGAGGCGAGGCGGAACGCTCCCCGCGGCACGAAATCGGAAAACGTTGTCCGGTTTAACCGGCAGTCAGCGGTAAAAGTAAAGTGGGGGTGTACCCACGCGTGTGCACGCTTCCCGGCCGGGGCACACTTTATGCTTTGATGGCGCAATAAACCGCCGTAAAGCAGTAGTAAAACGCATCGAGTCACAAGTCCGCTCGCTCTGTCTTTCGCCTCTCCTTTCTCCGTTTCCCTCCCTCTTCCTTTCCCATCGCTAATGTCGTTAAGTGGCCCGCCCCGTTCGCGGCACTGTCTCTGTTCCGCACACTTGTCACCCGCAGATCCAGACCTTCCGTCACGTCATTGCGTCACAGTGTTCGTCACCCTGTCATCGTATTTCCGGATCATTCTCCTCCTCGTGGAAAACCCGTTCTTTTTTTTCAGCGCTTTCGAGGAATCGCGAAACCACCGGGGCGCTTCGGTGGTTCACCGATTGGAGCGTCCCGGGGAGACTGTGATGCATCATGGGAGAGAAGCCTGCGCGCGCAATCGGGGATTCAAATATGAACGATGGGGAAACTTGGGCTTTGGAAGATTTTCTTGCTTCGTGTTCATTAAAACGAAGCGTGTATTGTAAAACACTGTTCTCTGAGTAAAGTGAAGATGAAGAAAATGACTATGCAGCAAATGACCCTATCCTCCAAAAAAGTATGATTTTATCTAAACACTCGATATATTTTTTTTTGTTTCCCATAATTTTCATACCACAGGTGCGTTTTATTTGTAATTCTGTTATGTAAAATGAGTGTCCCAGAACGTTTGCCACCTAATAAGCCATTTTTCTTAAATTTGCCATTGCTATGGCGTCGTTCTTAAATTACTTAAAGGGGAACGCCACCCAAAATTTTTTAAAAATTCAAATTTTTTGTTTTATTTGAAAGCTTAAGGGAAGTAGTATATTGTGTTAAAATGGTTTTTTGATATTCGCAGTATTAAAGGAATTACAATGAAAACTGTAGCATCGCGTCACGTCAGATGAAGAAGGGCTTCGGACCGCATTTGGAAGGAAGACGCGCCTTTATTATAGTGAAATATGTATTAGGTATCAAAATAAATTAGGGACGAAGATCTCACCTCGGACGATCTTCGAAAATAATGCGAAGTAGGTTTCAATCAGAATAATAACGAGAGCTTGGACGCCGTGAAAACATTAATGAAAACTTTAAACGCATTTCGTCTAAACAACATATTTCAACCTGGCCCACACTATATCTCCGAAATCTTCCATCCACTTTACTTATCTTTTTTTATATTTAAAACTATTCTCTCCAATCTAGCGTAGAATTTTATGGATATTTCAATTATTCGACATTTTACAAGCATTTCGGTGCAAATTTTTATGTAAAAAATTAAAGTCAATTCTTCAAACTGCTACAATTTCCAAAATAATTCGAATTTTCAAAAAATCCAACGCTACATGGAAGATAATATATATTCCAGTTTATATATTTCTTTTGTATTTCCATCTCAGATGATCCAGTCATTCCCAGGAGTGTGGGCTAGATTTTTGCAGTGCTGTGCGAAGACATTTTGTTCGCCGCCATTTTGTACAATTTTCCATGAAAAAATTTTTTCTAGCAAAATAAAGATTGCATTAAAACTATATAAAAAAAGTTCAATATTTTTATTTATATGAACAAAAAATCCCAAACTTTTTAGTGGCTTCTGGGTGGGGGTCCCCCCTTAAGGCTTTTTGAGAGATGAGGGTGTCACGAATTTCTTAAGTTTTCTTACAACGGGGAAGGGAGAGTCCGGTAGCGTCTTACGTAAAATATTTTAACCTAATTTTCAATAAATACTAAATCTATCACTAATGTTCCATAAAACTAAATTTAATTTAAATTTTTTTAAACCGAGTTAAATGAATTATACAAACCTTTAGAAGAATTTGAATAGCTTAAAAACTCTAATGTAAAAAATATTACGTGTAGGGGTGAATATAAAATCTTACGATTTCTTATACTGGTGAAAGGTGGGGCTAAGAAATCGCCAAAATGACCGATTCCAGGCCGTGTTTCAACGTTAACTGCTTTGAGGAAAAAACACCTTACTGATGGCTTCACAGCCGTGCACTTATTTATCACGAATCTACGATTGCACACCACTCGAGAAATTTCTCCGCGTTTTTGACAGTTGAAAAATTCATAGCACTCGTAATTCAGCAATCAAATCACACGAAAGAAAGCAAGTAGCCGCTGTTAATACTTTTGCACAGGTAGAAAAGATACAATTTTTTCTCTCAAATAGACAGCCGCAGTGCTCCGTAGAATTAAAGCCACCGAGTGAAAGTTTATCACTCTTTCTTCCTCGTTTCGGTGCCATTATTCACCGGGGTCAGAACTATAGTTCTTGCCGCGCAAAGCGGCGAGTACCCACGTCGATAGGACGTGGAAAATTATTATTACCATCCCGTTGGTACCGGCGCGTTCCAAGAATTGCCCGACCAATCGTCGGAGTGCACCATAATCACCGTATTCGTGCATCAGGGTTTCACCGTACTTTCTCGGAAGCTCTAATAAAATTGTTGGTAATGACAGGCCATGCATCTTGAACGCGAGCACCGCTCAGCCTCGGCGCTCCTCCCGAACCTTTTACAGCTCCAGGTTTGTTTAACAAATTACGTTACATTTTTCCACGGCCCTCGGTAACTCGAGGCACAATGGAAACACTCGGGAGGGAAAAAGAAGCTTGCGTTCCGGCACGGGAAAGGAGCGATTAGACTCTAATCATTAGAGTTTCATTACGCTTTCCCAAACGACGATCGTTACCCTTAAAACCACTTAGAACCCGATGCCAAAGCAGCACGACTCTTAGAAATCGTTTCGCAACACAGTTTCATAGTAGCTCTTGGAATTCAAAAAACGGGAATGATCCCAAAAACATACTTTTTCTGTCTACGATTTACGAGGGAATTGCGCAGCTATTAATATATAAAATGTCACGCATTAACAATTCCGAGGCGCGTGGTATCGCCAGGAGAAGCTACTTCCGCAGAGGGTTGCGTCACAGAGTTCTCAGGAATGTCTGATTTAAACATTAATCAACCGCAAAGTAAGCGAGGCTAAGTAATATTCCTTGTAGCGATATGGTGATGGAGTTACTTACGATTCTGGACACGGTCCATCGGAGATCCAGCAGCTTCTACGGCCTGCGCTCCGGTCGAGCGTTGGACGGGAACTTTGCACCTTCTGCGGGCCGACGCGGCGTTCAGGGGAATCGGTAATCTGCAAGATACGGACAGAGGAAACGTCACGGGATTGCCTCTTATCTGTGCCTCGTCGGCGTTTTAGGGCCGATCTTTCTCTGCCGCCCGGTGCTCACGCTTTTTTCGCCCTTCGATTGCCGCGCTTCGCTTTATCGCCCGAAACGAGAGGCTCCCAGTGACAGCCGAGCTCCCCGCGCATCTGCGTAAACCGGCGGGATCGTACTCGTAAAACGTGTCAACATCCAGCACGCCCTTTTCGCGTTAGCCTTTCCGCTTTTAGTGCCCTGACAGCGATCAGGATGCCCGAAACATGTGTCTGTCGATACTGAACAGATTTTCACGAACAGGCGGCATGTATTTACCATTGACTATGTATAGAAAATACAGCTTTCATTTAAGTCTTTAAAAAGGTCACGAGTCACGTTTAAACGACTTTGAATGACACTTTTTATTGGCAAATTTAAATTGTACCATCAAATTTAAATTATTTCACGACTTTCATCCCTTCATATGTATATTCAACTTGCTATTTTATATTACGTACCTATCTTTACAGTTTTGTATTAAATTAACAAGAATTTTCAATTCGCTGGAAGTGTGGCAAAGAAATTTCGAATGGGAAGAGGTGCTTGTTGGTAAAATACCCACTCAGCTGGCGAATTCTTCTCGCTAGGTAAACAGGTCGCGCGCTAGACAAAGCGGGTCGGTAAAACAGACCTTGGCAAAAAAACGGACCTTGACCTTGGCTCGCAATCTCTCATCACGCGGTCATTGATTTTCAATTGTACGTTTAATTAGACGTGCGCGCACGACAGTCGAGTGACTTTGCTACTTAGCTTGTACATTACGATTAGATAGACCCGGTAAAAAGTGACGCCTACCGACTGTTTGCATAATGAGGATGCGAAAAAAAGTCACTTATAGCTATTATCGTTTAATGGTCTGCATTAATATACCTGTTATTCGACGCAGAAATAGCCCGGCAATAAACTCCGTCGACTCGTTTTCAGCCTGTCGCTGTTCCACTTGCTCGCAACAATCTCATTCTTCCCCTCCAATCTGTATATACAGATGTTTACAGATCTGCTCATTAACTCGCACCTAACACGAGTACCTTTCATTAACAGTTAACGATTAAATAGCTAATAGCTGTGTGACGGCGGCCATGAATCAATTCAGTGACAAATTATAATCGTTTGCAATTTACCAGCCTCGCAACTTAGCGGCAGATTTGCCAGCCGTGACGTAAAACGCACCTCTAACGTCCCGTGTAATATACTACCTATAACGCACAATTAATAGAATTAATTTCGTTATACTTAGAAGCCCGAAGAGACGCGCTCCAAGATGCTTAATGTCCTCGCGACCAGAATCAAGGATCCGATCGCTGGGACTGTTAAGAACCAGTTCCGAGGAATTAATTTCACCGAATGTGGCCTCGCCACCGTGAAAATATTATTTACGGGACGTTAAATAAATCACCGCGGCGTAATGCGCTGCAGCAACATCTCGAGTAACGCGTCGCAGCGACGCGGGCAACGTTACAAATTACGACGCGGCGACTATCGAGACGGTGCTGGGGCAGGAGTAGACGGGCGATATTAGCCGGGTGGGCTCGCAAGGACCTTTCCCCGCCGCCACTAAATCTCGGGATCCGCTGATCGGGAGGCGAGGATGCCGGTACGAGGAGCAACGGTACGGGAATTCTCTTTATCTCCACGAAGATGGCGCGCTAGGTGCCTCTGATCCGATCGCCAGGGCGTCACCCCGGCGCGGCGTTCACCTCCGGCCGGGGTGATCCCGCAGGACCACCGCCCAATTTCTCTTCCCTTTCATTCCCGCGGCTGCCGCCCGCGCCCCCCTCTGCTCGCCCGGTGAAAATTTCCGCCGCGGTAGCCGTCGAGCGAGAACCTCGGCTCGAGAATTCCACGGGAGTCGCTGGAGGCTCCGGCAGAACCAGACCACCTCTTTATCCTCCCGTGCATCTTTCCACGCACATACCAACGCGGCCGCTCTTCTGTCCCTGTCCGTCTAGCTGGGCCGTCGATGCCACGGTCGCAATTTACACCCCACGGTGCTCCAGGCAGGTACGCTATCGTTGTGGGGCACCGAGGAGCCTCTGCGTGGCTACGCACGCACACGATTGGGCGCTAGCTTCGCGGCTCGTCCACTCTGGACGCGTCACGATTCCTCGTATAATTGGACCGGTCTCCTCTCGCATCGCCTGCTGTACTCGATTTTTGGCTGCCCCTCCACAACACCTTTGTCTACGCTCCGATCGGCCGCTTACGTAATCGTGGGATCGCTGTGAATCCCGCGATCGTACGTCAAACTGGGCCTCGATCCTCTGCGGTTCCACGCCGTCGACCTGGCGCTGTGGCTCGCTCTACCCGCCCCTGCGCTCAGCCCAACTCGACACTGGGTTTTACGACGCTGGCTACATGTCCCAGAGATCCCGGCGATAGCGTATATCAGTTGCGGAGAAATTTTATTTCTTATTTCTCATTTTACGCTTCTTATGTAATACGAGTGCGATGATAGGGGTAAATTGTATGACGTTCTTGCATGTGGTTGGGTATATGATTAAACTAATTCTAGGTATCAAAGATTGCAGTTTATTTGAAAAGATTCTGCTGGGTGTAGATACTTAATAACAGCTCAAAGGTTTAATTCTCTTCGATTCTCCCATCACCTTCCACCTCCAAAATCTAAAACAACGCTTTTATTTAGCTACCTACTCAGGTCTCCATTTTTCCCCGCAAGCACAATCAACATTCCCTGCTGAAGAATGTCCCAATTAGAAGGTGAAGCTTATCGCTGGCCCCGAATAGCTCGGAACGACTAGATTCCGTGGTAGCCGGATCTAATTACCCATCTCGTAAATCCGAGGAGGGCTTGTCACCCTGTCAGAAATATTTATCGCCCCCCAATACCCTTAACACCCTCCGCAAGTAATTGTCGAGCGAATCGCAAAGCATGTCGGTCGCCGAAGGGCAATAAAGAGGGTAGCTCGCCAAAACGGCAGCGCAGTTTCCAGTCCCTTATCTCTCCTCCAGCGGATCCTCCGTTGCCGGTGCTCGCGGCAGATTAAACGAGTTCACGTGTTCCCCGCGTATAAAAAAGGGGTATAACCGTCCGTCGCTGTTGTTTAGGTCGTTTTCTGTATCGTCCCATCTATCGAGCCGCTCCGGGCAACAAAGGGCGGCGCGGAGTCGTTTCTCCTTTTGTTCGTGGCAGTTGCCATGTTGGATATCACCGGGGCGGGCGGTGTCTTAAAGAATCGAGGCCCGCTCGAGGACTCTGCCAGGGGTGGGACATTCATCTCCATAGATTAGGCACCGAAGCACCACATACCTTCCATATTCTGACGCGCAGCCCGCTTCGGGATACCTGGCAGGCCACGCCTGCCCGTCCCCTGTTTCCAATTCCTTCAGCATTCGGGACCTGGAATTAAAGGATCGCGCGGGGGATAATTTGTAATCGATGCTATGAATCACGGGACTCGAACGAGTCGGTGGTCCACCGAGCTGGGGAGACCTCTTCTGGCGTTCCGCGCGACGACGCTGGGAGCTCTCCGGACCTGAATTTGCGTGTTTAAGGTGCCAACCGTGAAAGGCTACTTGGTTTGTTGCTTCTAGATGCGTATACATTGTGGCCATTCGGCGAAACAGATTATCTTATCATTTATTTGTAAATTCACGCGCAGCCTCTGTTGAAGAAATGGTCCAATTAACAGGTTAATTACATGGACATGTATTTGTTCACAGAAAGTTATTCTCTTGAGATAGCTACTTTACTAACGAGGTCTTTATTTACGCTCTGTTGCAGGAGGAGTGGGCGTCGTCCAAGGTGAGTACGAAAGCTTCGCCTTTGCAAGACTTTAAGATGCCAGGGTATTCAAATAATTTGCCGCGGAGTGTAAATAAATCGAGATCAATCTGGTGAGACACTGATCCCCCGATTTCTCCTTAATACCTTGGAAAGCTTCATAAACCAAGAAGTTGGCAAAATACGTGCAACAAAAGCTACCATTTATCTCGTTCTAACTCAAAATAAACAGTCTCGTTAGCTATAGGTAGTTACGATATTTATAAGATATCTCGGAAGAAATTCTGGGGCTGATATTCGGAGCTTACTCTACTCGCTTTGAGGCTGAAGGAGCAGGAGCCTGTGCTAAGCGTTGCTAAAGTGTCTACGTCACCCTTTCCCATCCCAAGATCAATAGAACAAGTAGGTACTCGAAGTTTGACCACTTGTTCTGTGCAATCTACCGAGCATAGCGAAGGTCGTGCTCTTCGGAAACGCGGAACGGAAGAAGAACAGTGCGATCAGGTGATTAAAAAAAAATGCATTTCGGGAGGTAAATGGTGCCATTTCGCTAGGTATACCTAGACAGTGCACCGCGATCCAGAATTTTCCCGCCCCTTTGCACCCTCGCGCGCGATCCAGCGGTTCGCGGGGCTCCCCCCGGTCTCAGGCTGGTCGGTGTCCCCTTCCCCCGGCCCCGCGAGCCGAGTCGCTCCTTGCCCCAACGCGGTACCACCACTCTGGGAACGCAGGAATGCCGCCACTATCCCGACCGGGACGAGTTCAGTGGTTTCCAAGAGAGTCGAGCAGACGACGCTGGCGAAACGTGGTTGTTTCGCTCGCAATTTCGTTGCTGCAACGGGGCAGAGGAGAGTGGAAGGCTCGCGGTTCCGCGAAGAATCAGAAACGGGTCCGAGCGCCCTCTGGATCGTGGTCGATCGGCAGAGAGCGGGAGAGGAGGCCGCTCCGCGTTAATTGATTGGATCGGGAGACTCGGAGGAAGCATCGTTCGGACGAGAGTAATAATTCGAGGATATAGTAGCACCGTTCCTCTGCGAGAGTGGATTTAGATAAGCATTGCTCGCGGAACAAAAGCGACGATAAAGGGAGAGGAGATAAGGCGGAACGAGGAGGGAACGCGAGGTGCCGCGACAGAAGGAAGGAAACTGTGAAATTCGACGGGCTCGAGAAGAAGCGGCGCAGGCCGTCGGACGGGCGCAATCCCGCATCAGCCGAATCGGAAGTTACCGGTGCGATTAGCAAGATCGATACGAAATTGCGAGCCTGGGAAACGGCGGGCGGCGCGTTTACGAGCTGGTCGCAACGAGGGGACGCGAGGGGAGGCTTAAAAACAAAGGAAGAGGGATGCAGGAGGAAAAAACTGGACAAACGCGTGCGAGGCTGAGGTTGAAAAAGCCGCTGGCTCGCGAGTGAACGCAGCACGAGAAGGACCGACCGGCTCGGAGGAAAGCGAGGGACCAGACAGCAGTGGCTGAGAAAGAGAGGAGTGGAGATTAGAGGGGAACAGAGAGAGAGAGAGGGAGGGAGCGAGAGAGACGTGGAAGGCTGCAAGGCAGTGTGTGCAGAGTGTAAAGGCAACGTGGCGGGCAAGAGTGCACTGGCGAGAGAGAACGCGTAGAGTAGGGTATAGCCGAGCAGAGCAGAGTGGTGTGCGGAGCCGGGAACGTGGTACGGACGAGGCTCGAGAGCGTGTGGCGAAGCGAGAGAGCGGACGAGAGTGGCGCCCGTGCCCGCGGCTGAAAAGAAACAAGAGAGAGAGCTGGAAGCATAGGCGGCAGAGCGAAGATCAGAGAGAGGCGAGCGGACGTCGAGATAGATAGAGGGAGAGAGAGAGAGAGCCATTCATCTTGGCGCGCCTAGGCGGCGCGGGATTGGCCCGCCGCGGACAAGGGAGCCACGGGATTGGTCGGCTCTGTTTACCAGCTGGTACCCCGGCGCGTTCGTGGATCGCAGGAAGAGAGGGGGGAACAGAGAACGGGAGAGACAAGCGGCGCCATTATTGTAAGGGGTTACATTTAGCTGGCCGTGGGTTGTAGTACGCGGCGTTCGGGATAGGGGGCTATAGTACCTTCATGCATGGCCCATAAAGGATTCGTCGACTATCCGAGAAGTACGCAAGAAACGGCTTCTAACACCTGACAGGGGCCACGCTCTCTTCTCTTCTCTTCTCTCTCCGCGTGCCGTCGCCTCGTTCGCCGTCGCAGCCCAATTTCCTTCGCTGGGACCGCCAAGCCTGTCGTCGGATCAGCTGGGCTGGGCCCCGACCGGAGACGAAAGGACCCGCTGGCTTTATTGTCCGGAGACCGTGGCCACCCGATGCGGAAGGAGTCGTAATTACCATAGAGCAATCCGTAACAGTGGAGACCGGGGACCATCCGCCGGGGACGGTGGATCCTCCGATGGCACCGGCCACGCTGCCCGCCGACTACACGATGATTTGAGAAGAGGCCCGGTTCACCGAGAACCACGTCGCCTGGAGCCTTCCTCCCGGTGTGCCCGTCTGTGCCGTCGCGCGATCTACGCCAATATCGCGTCCGCTATATCGGTCCTGTGATAATGTGTGAAGTTGCGTAAGTGGCAATCACAGTGGGGGTTAAAGGTAACGGATACAGCGTGGAAAGTCGAGTAATAGACGGAGCAGCAGTAGGAACAGCAGCATTAACAGCAGCAGGCCGGAACAGTGAGAGAAAGAGAAGCGGCGTGGCGCTCGGCGGCAAACGGAACACGTTCAGAAGAGTAACGAGTGCGCGCTGAGGGTGCCCGTAGATCTCAGAGTTCGATCGGTTCGGTTCGGGGAATATTCGGCGGATAAGAGAGATAACCGGTGAAAGTGCGCGAAAGGAGATGAAGCCAGCGACGCGGTGTCGGTGTTAAGGCGGCCGACAGGGTCCCCGTGCCCGGGCGTGCCTTCGGCGTCGAGGCTCCGCGATCGGCACCGGTTGCAGCCGCTATGAGTTCGAAATTCATAATCGATAGTATGCTACCAAAGTACCATCAGCAGTTTCATCATCAGCAGTTGTTTTCAAGCGCGAACCCAGGCTCGATCCAGGCGTGTACCAGCGGCCCGGCCACCGCCAGTCTAGAGTCCAGCTTATCCGCGGCTGCAGTCGCGGCCGCGGCAGTGAATTACGCGCATCAGCACAATTCCCCGAGCCCGACCGGCTCCAGTCCCCAGCACTCCGGAAGCTCCGCGTCCACGTCACCGGCAGCACGCACCTCCAGCATGTATCCGTACGTATCGGCGGCGGCGGCGCATCATCATCATCAGCAGCAGCAAGCGGTCGCCGCGGCCGCGTTCGGCGCCACGTCGAGCATGGTGCCCGGCTTCGGCTCGACCGCGGCGTCGAGCGCCGCGTTGGCTGCCGCCGCGGCCGTAGACGCCGCCACCGCCGGCGACAAGTCCTGCCGTTACACCGCCAGCCTCACCGGAAATGTCGCGCCCACGTCCGCCGACCCCATGGTCAACTATACCCTCGGTCATCATCATCAGAACGGTGCTACGCCCGGTAGCCTGGTCTCCTCCGCATCCGCATCGTCCGCCGTGTCCGCTGCGTCCGCTTCCATGGCGGCCGCCGCACAGTTCTATCACCAGGCAGCCGCCGCGTCGGCCGTCGTCGATCCCTTGACGTCCTGCCAACAACCCACCACCGGCCAACCTGGCATCTCGGACATACCTCGGTACCCATGGATGTCCATCACCGGTGAGTGCTCATTATGTATGTCCTCTTTATATCCTGGACCCGAGGGTCCTGTGTCTCTTGTGCTTGCTATACCTAAGTAGGATACGTAGTTACATTGCTTCTTCTTTCTTCTTCTGGAGCATGCTGCATCTCTGTGGGACAAGCTTATATAACCTTTGCAGAGTCCGTTTTCTCCCTGCGATCAGAGTTGGGCAGAGTTTATCTCCTTTTACTCCTTACTTCCATCTTCTGCTGCGCGCTAAACGTACCATGCACCTTGTACTCTTAGCGACGGCACAAATAAAATATTTCTTTAGAAATACACTTTATTCATATGTATAGTTACAGAAAATACCCAACTCTGCGCGCGACATGCTTTCAGAGAATACCTTGAACCGTAAAGATCCTTCTCCTCGAAAGAATAGCGCATAACCAGTCATCCGCCATGCGACTGTTAACATCAAACACTTGCACAGACATAGAAGATTTAACCGGTGGCATTCGAGTAACCGCATGTATCACGATCGCTGCCGCTATTAAACGCTTCGCTAGCGTTTCCTCTTCCCGAGCGCAAGATGCAAAGCGGCGATAACCAGGCTGGAATGGTAGATCCGCCGATTCCAGCTGTCGTTCACGTTTTAATATGGCGTTAAATTGGCCGTCTGAAATGGTGGAATCAATAATGGAATTAGCGTTATCGAGATACGGCCGTTCGTACGTCATCGCGGCCCGTTGTTAACGCCGCGGGCACGCATTCCCGAGCGGCCCGTCGGATATCCTCTTCAATAATGCACGCGGAGATAACGATAACGCGGCTCGATCTGTACTGTTGCATGAAAGTACGAGGAACATGGGGGTAATCGTAAAAAGAGAAAAACGTCCCGCCAGGCCTGCGAGTCGTCGCTTGAGCCGCCGCTGGAAATGGCCGCGTATTTGCAAGTCAAACCGCTGCCACGTTTCAAGTAATGAATTAACGGGGCGATAAATTACGTTTGATTCAAGCCACGACTTATTGCCCCGTGTAAATCGGTGTCGGTACAGTTTTATGGCCGATCGACACCGAGCAAAACACGCGAGCGGACGAGTACACACTACACATCAGTGTTTATGTATGGATTTCAATTATTCCACCTTTCTATCATTGTTTTCCTCGGCCGCGGCGGATTGATTGCAGATTTATCGGCACCATTGTGTAGAGCGCGATCGTTTCAACACTTTTTACTTTTGTCCGCTGAAAAACCGTTGAAATATTCCTCCGTCGGATTAGCTTTGCACGGCACACCTCTCCGCCTGGTTCCTGAAGAGCAAATCGAAACTGACCTACGCTACACGTGTTTACACTTATTCTTCCCGTGCGGAATGAATCCTCGTTCCAGCATTGTTACGCTCTAAATGCTTCATGAAATCCGTAAAAAGCAGAGCAGGCTTCCTGTTTCAACCGAGTTGAATCTAAATATCGTATTAAGCTAATTATTATCGTCCCGCTGATAATAACATCGGCTTCTTATGGATAAACAGATTAGTCCACTTAAACTCGGGCCTATAAATATCCATCAAAAACTTTCATCGGGCCATTCAAGCTTCTTGCCCCGGCGATTTGCCTCTATCGTTTATAATTAACATGTTAATTAACATCAGCATTATTAATAATTAAAAGCATCTTGCAGGCAAGAAATAATAGACGCTCCGTGCCAAATTCTTTCGATTATTAACGACTTCGATATTGATACTAACAGCTGTGTTGATAGACTGCAGCGTTTAATGTTTTGCGGATAATTAGTTCCCGGTGGAAATACGTCAGTCGCATAGGTCGATCCCTACAAAATCTTGCTTGAACTCGCGATTGAATCGTTCCACGTGCATAATAATAAATAAATGGCTTTGCTAGCGCGCATTAATTTGCCAGGAGGTCGAGGCGTTCGTCACGTCGACAGCTTCTGACAAGGCGGAACAGCGATCGCGATTGAAATTCCCGTCGATCCTCGATGCTCGATTTACGGGGACAATGGCGCCGCCACGGAGGAGCGTGCTCGAGGGCCTGGAAAAGCACGCCGCCCGGTTTCCGCGGTCGGCCATTCCCTTCGTGTTTCGCATAATGCGTTTCGCGTACGAGCTTGTACACGCGGCTTTGTCCACTCGGCCGTATTAGCGCGGACAAAGTGCCGACGGCGTTAAACCGCGTGTATTTGCGGCGAACAAACGAGCAACCAGGCGACGAGCTCGTCGACAAGCGCGGAAAGCTCCCTGTGTAGATATTTTTAAAGCCAACCGATGCTTCTCGCCGGCCGCATTGTTTTTCGCGTCCCTTGTTAACCGCGGCGATAAATTTTCGCGCACCGTCGCGCGTCTTCTACCGAGAATTTCATGAAAAAAAGCCTTCTTTCAAGGCCCGCATCGAAAATAGACTGCGCTGAAATAATTGGCTTTGTCCACGCGCCTAGGGACTCGTGGGCGGTTGATCAGTTTCCGAGTCAAGTGATTTGGGGTATTTTCATTGGGTTCCGCTTGGACAGATTAAGGCTTCTAAATTTAACTCTATCGCTGCATGCTGAAATGACAAAGGATGAACAAAAGAGGCGCTGTTCTTTGACAGACTCAACGTCTCAGCTCTGAATGATTTTCATGAATTAGTTTCTTCTTCTTGTCGTAACTTCTCGACCTCTGAGCTTTCTTCTTTATACAGTTGCTTGAAGAAAGAATATATAGGGTATAAGTAAGCAATGTTTATTATGAAACAGCGAAGGGGTTGAATTTTCCCCAAAGCAGTAACAGCTTCGGCTACGGCGAGTCGCTTTAGACGCACCGGCGAGAACAATGGTAATAGGCGAATCGGCGATAACGATAATCGTCTGGCCGTGATTTCGCGCGATCAGCCGCCGCCATAATTCGCTCTAAACTGTAACGATCTCGTCGGTCGGTTGCTCCCCGACGAACGGGCGGGGGCCGCCTTAAAATATCGCGTTGCACGCGGCGCTAACGGGCGAATTCACGCGATCCGCGTATTAACGTCTCTCCTAGCCGATTTTAAATTACACCCGCGACGAAAATTTCGCCCGGGGGCCGCTGCAAGTGCGCGCTCCTCCCCGGCTCGGATAAATTTGCGATGAAGTTGTAATCGTCGGGTATGCAAATTATTTTCCGAAGACCGTTCGGCTATCAACACCTTGCTATAATGTTCCTATAACGTGTTAAACTGCTAAGCCGTCACGCTTTTTTTTTGCCACTGGTCCGAGGGAAACGGAGATAGAGAAAGAGCGAGAGAGGGATTCGCGTTATATTCGCAAATAATGCGCGCGCCAGCGTTCTAACGTCAACCGTAAATCACGGTCTAACTACCTTGACCCACGGTGTACGGATTCAGCTTGCAATTTCCCAGCTACTCCAGCCGTCCAACGCTTTGCACGGTTCCCGAGGAACGAGGCAGAAGCCTTCGCCGGTGGCTAACGGTGCGGGACGCAGGGAAAAATTTTCAATCAAAGATGTCTTCCTCGACTGCTTCCGACGCGATCTACCGTTCACTTCTGCTAAGTAGACGTCGGAACGCCGAGACTAACGGCGGGGAACAAGTAGGTGACGCAATTCAGTCGCGTCCTTGCGCATTTAGACAAAGAACTGTATATAGCCTGTTACGTTTTTGGAAACTGTCTAAATTGGGGGGTAACGCCACGATGATAGGCCAACTTTGGAGAAGAAGTTTGTCAAGTTTATTAAAAATCTAACGCAAGGTTCTTATGACATGTACGAAGAACAAAATATTTTTTCGGATGGTTTGAACAAAAAATTGCACAATAGCCGCACAGCTGATACATATTTTCCAGTTGACAATGAGTTACTTCGTGGTGAAATTTTTCACGTCCCAACCGTTGGGCGTGGAACAAAAAGATAAAAGGTTTTGTAATTTACACACACAAATTTACACATAAATAAATGCTAGAGAATTGCCCAAGATTTCGAAAAAATATTAACTTTTTACGGAATGGCGAAGGTTTGAATTTTCTAGCAAAAAAGATCGTTTTCAAATGTCCAAATGGTTATTGTACCACCATTTTTTGTTCAAAAAATCTGAAAAACTATATTCTTATTCTTTAAACATATCATGAGAACCTTACCAATGTCACATTTTTAATAAATTTCATAAATGTCTTCGTAATCACCTTTCAATTTATCCTATAATTCTTGGTCCATAATCGTGACATTACCTCCCAAACCCCGCTATTAATCTCTGAACGCTACCAGCGAATGAAACGCAATTAACATCATCACCAGGACATCAATTTCGATTTTTTTGTGACACCTGCCTCCCCGTAATTCCCAACGTCGTTCACGTTTGTTGCGCGTCCTTGTTCCGCGACTAGCCGTGGCCGATTATTTTTCCTCGTGCGCGGCGCAGCCTTATCGGGCAACGTTCGCGAGGAGCGTCTATTCGTGATTCAATAAACTCCTTATCTGGTTTACGAGTGCGTAAGAATAACTTTATGAGCGGGGAACGAAGGGAACCGCTGCCGCGCGCGGTTGTCGGCGAGAGATTTATCGGGATAAATCCCGCGAGCCGAGATAGCGTCCGCGATCGGGGCGGGACAGTCGTTAATTAGAATCGTCGCTGGAAGGGAACACGCCACCGTCGCTCGGAAGCTTCTGTCGCAAGACGTCGCCCTAGCCGATGGGCCGTTTCGAAACTGCGACGCTCGGCCTGCCTTTGATCGGACGCGTTCTCGGGGCACGTGAACCGAGCCGGGCCGGCCGTTCCTCGCGGCCGCAGACGCAAAGATTGACGCGGACGTTTCTGTTTAATCAACGGAGAGGGCAGAGGGGGGCTGACGGAGGGATTAAGCCTGTTACGCTCGAACGTTCACGATCCGTTCGTTTAATCCTCCTTTCTAGCTGGGAGAAGTTACTGCGAGAGCTTTGCGTGTCGAGCTGCCGCGAATTTCCTACTTTCTAATTACGTACCCGCTGGGATAACTCCCCTTCTCTCTCTCTTTGTCTCGCTGTGCCATTTTTCCTTCCCTTAGTGCTGGCGTCTTTTAGCAGCATGCCTGTGTGTGGGTAGTTTATCAGAAGTGCATGCGTTTCACGGGGGAGGTTAAAGAGCTCGATAATTTTCGTATCGGGATACATTGACAACACTCTCTCTAATTACCGTCCTGTCTATTTTTACTTTCAGATTGGATGAGCCCCTTCGACAGAGTCGTGTGCGGTGAGTATTATCTTATTGTCGCTACCGACGATTGCCGTTAGCTCAACCTTCTCGCCTGCAAACTTTTTCTTTCTTCGATGCATCTCGATATTGGAGACGAGCTTTTCGGAACGTATTTCTGGTTCCATTCGCGCGCGATGAGATTGTCCGATGCGAAAGAGTTGCGCGCATCGAGCGGCATGTTGATCAACGCTGGCGAGCGTTGCGAGCTCTGGATAAAACGGTTGTATACATAAGCCCAGTGGCGCACTGAGGATTTAATCTTGGGGGAGCCGAGTTGAAGGGAGAAAAATATTTTCAATAAAATTCATTAGGTGATTATAGAAATTTATTTAAAGAATACAATTCAGTTTTCTTTTTTCTTATAAAGCCCCTTCTTTGGAGGGCGCTGGGGCTCCTTGGGCCCCCTCCGCGTTGAGTCACTGTACAAACCTATGACCCAAGGTAATAGAAGAAGGGTACAGAAAAGAAAACTCGACAAAATTCAACGATTTAAAATTGGAGGTCGTGTTTAGACCCACGAATCACAGTGGAGGATCGTCGGTGTGAAATACTGAGGAGGTAAAAGAAGTGCCAAGCACGCAGGGACGAATCTGTTCCCAAGTGTGCGTCGCCGCCACACATGGCAGCCATATTTTCCACCATAAGAGCCCACTTTCATTCACGAAGCGTAATCATACAAGACGGTTACCACTTTTTCCCCGGCTCCTATTTCAGCCGCCGGTCAAATTCCCGCCTCCATGAATCCTCTATGAAACGTTTCCCTGTCCAAAGCAGTGATTATTTCATTCAATAATCGCGCCCCACGCGGCGCCTGGCTTCACCGCGCGGCCCCCGTCGTTTTCTTTTATTTCCACGATTGTCCTCTCCCCGCTCGGGTGCAAGAGCCGGTAAATTATTTGAACGGCCCGATCGAAGGTCATGAAAGCGACATCGGATTCGGCGGAGGAGCGAATTCCAAGACGCGGCCGTTCGCGGGAGATTCGCTTGTAAAAGTTCACTGTTCCAGCAGGAGCCGAGCGATAAAAGCAACGTTCGTGCATCGTTAAACTTCACTTTACAATCCCGCCTAACGGTACACCCGTAGAAATAAGTTGTTTTAAAGCTAATCCGCGCGCCTATATCTCATTCCAACTCCTTCCTCGATGATCCCGCGGCTCTTGCTTTTACAAGATGGCGCTCTTCGCGGATTCATTGCTCGCGTAAAAAAAGAAAGGAGGAAGAAAGAGAAGCTTGTCCTCGGCGGAGATGGTGACCGACCCATATGCCTCGATGTGTGTCAAGAAAAGTCAAGGACACGCGGCCGCTGGGTCGTTTACTCGAATCCTGGTAGCACGTGCCGCCATACTGGTATGCCACCCTGCTCATTTATGTTGCTTGCGCATGCAAGAAGGACATGTATACGGCCAACTACACCTGTCGTCACCGTGTGATAATGCTGGCCGCAAATTATCCCCGTGACTATCTTTTATATGGCCTATTACCGGGCCCACAATGACGCAGTAAACAGCGATTAGGCGAAATTAAAACCTCCGCCGTCGCCGGCGGAGTTATCGCGATGGTTTGTTTACACTCGCCGGATCATAATTTCAAATGCGAATACAGCGATTGGAGCGGAGGAAGTCATTGTGCGCGGTGGGAACATTCTCGGCGGAGAATTAGAGCCGATTTTATTTTGAAAGCAGCGCGATAACGGGGCCCTTTGTGCTGTGCCGATCGCGCGGCGCGGGGACTGTGGCGATTTCGAGACAATTTCACCGCACAAATTCGTCTGATCTAATATTATTGGAATTGACTTAAACCGGCAATTCTTAATGCACTTCAAACGACTCAAGTAGTTTCTGAAATACGCGACCTTCGACCTAAAAACATTGGTCGCAGCAGAGGAGCGCTCAGATTCAGGAGAGCCTCCCGTCGCGACGGTGTCACGGACGAATTGGCGTATGTTTTATAAACGCGATGGCGCGAACAGGTTCGGGTAGCCGTTGTTTCCCCGAGCACCCTACTCCATTTCGCTGGTCCGTGCTTGCTGGAAGGACGTGACGTTTAATGCATTTGGAAGTTGGGGCGCGTCAGCCGAAATACCTGTGGGAATGTTGCGCAGCCGAGACCCCCAGGATGTTTGGCTAATTGTAATTGAAGTTATGTACGCGAATCGACGTTAGCCCCGCGGACACTGGCTGCATAATGCATGCGGCTCGTCCGCGGCGTATTTCTTTGCCCGCCGATCTCTTTTGCATCGATAATCGCGAAAGCTCCCGCTACTGCGGTGTCATCTATCTCGACGATTCCATCGCGCAATTGCTCGTGACATTTATAACTCCTCGCCGGGCGAAGATAAAGTGCTCGTCATGATTTATCGCGTCGCCGGTTCGTCTTCTTTCCCATCGACTCTCTATCCCGGAATCGAGCAGCGCCGCTCGAAGGACGCTCTCCCTACCGGCGCGTGTTCGCACCTCCGAAATTTTTAATACAATCGGGAAACGCCGGTTGATATTCCGCGGTGGATGGCCCCCGCCTCGCCATCGGGCAATATATAAGACCGACGCTTTGAATTCAACTCAAGCGCGTCATTCTTTTTCTTCCACTCGCTGCAATATCCGTCGCCGTGTCTATGGACGTAATCTATCGCCGCTACGTGAACGTACTACACTCTCGGGTTTAGAATCGGGATTGGCGACTGGGTGGTTCCGAACTCCGCGATGGCGCACCGTTTTACCTTTAGAATTCTATCTGAAACGAAAATTACGTATCCTGCGTGCATGTATATATGTATACTCTCCTCTGACACTCGAGAACTATTGGAGAGTGTGTTTCGGCGTTGAAATTAGCTCGCCTCAATCTTCTGAAAAGATTCTTGCTGGGAGACACGCGCGTACCCACGAATTCCGCGTCGTAAAATTAGGGAAGAAACGCATCCATTTTATAATACAGAATTAACTCCGAGATACGGGTATCTAATCTTTCACTCTTGGTATGTGAACGTACTGCATTTTGAGGTCAGGGATCGCCGGCCTGCTGATGGCTCCGTGGATATTCCGCGAGACCGTTCTCTCTGCTTCGTTCCGTTACTGCTTCGTTTGGACTGCGACCAAATTTTTCAGCAACCGGAAACTTATTATTTGCGCCGGGGCGAGCTTATACTGGGTATGCTCGAGGAGAGCAATTAGAGCATTTGTACGGAGTCGTAATAGGGTGCAGGCATAAAGTGCAGCAATGCGAAATATTTCTTCTGCACCCTCGATTTATTTTTCCATGAGAACAGTAATGAGCAGCCGCGCCTTGCGCCAGAAAATTCTCCAAATTTTTGCACCTGTTTTCGATTTACTGAGTAGAAAGAAAAGGAAATTATATTTACAGTTTTTTACGTGGGAGTTGGATTCGTTTATTATTTATTAAGCGCGCGACATAATTTCTTTTCCGCCCACTTTGGACTTTCTTTTAAGGGAGAGAGAGGATTGGAAAATGTTGGAAATCCATGCAACGCTCGCATAATTCAGTCCTCCGTGTCGTTTCTCTTTCCTCTGCTTCCCCGGCACCGAATGTTTGGCGCTTTCACGACAGAGTTCAGTGGCCAGTAAACGTCTAGCCGGGTTTTGTGTACGCCCTGCTATCACGAGATAATGTATAATTTATAAACAGTTCGATCTGCCGGGCAACAGCGCGCCAGCAAGCATTCCTGCTGTATTACTCAGGACTGCCCGAGCGTTTCCGTGCTCCTCCAGCCTTTGATTAACCCCGCTGGTACTGTCTCGTTCCTGGAAACAGTTTACCTCCCGTAACCGAGCAAAAAGGAACGGTAACGGCGGAATCTTCGAAATTACAGGCTAAATTCGTTTCGTTTCCCTTATCGTGAGACATTGCCGGGCGAAATGGAGGCAGCGCTGTCTCGCAGTTGCGCAAGTATTGTGGGAAATAATTGACGGCTAGGATGTTCGAATAGTCAACTTCGTGGATATAATCCGGGACTTGCGTTAGAGCACTGAAGGGGTGAGAATTCAGATTCGCGATATTTGGTCTTCTGGAGAGAGAAGAGTAGAGGAAGTGCGGTATATTTGGAATGTCAGTTTGTTTAAGGGGTCATGCTCAGTCAGGAGGCCGAAAAAAGGGTGATCTTTGGAAATTTTTTACTCGAAAGCTATAACACATTTCTCAAAAATCTTTTTTCATTTTAAGGATTGTATCTAGTACTGTGTATCGTAATTTTTTTATTTAAAATATTTATTAATAACAAAGTTATTGTCAACCACTCGGAAGGCCTCTCAGAAAAAGGCTTCTGCGGTGACCACTGCTGTTCGAAAGTCGATCATCTAAATTAAATAATCCAAAAATTCATAGGGAAACTAATAAACTGTCATATTTCATAGTCTCGGTAATAATAAAAACAAAAAGTAACTGAAACTTTGGTTTGAATGAAAAATGACAAGTAGTATCGATTTCGTTAAGGTGCAGGTAATTTGGAATACCGGTATTCCAATTTGCCTTCTCTTTGTGAAGTTAAACAAATCCTCCGGACTCCACTGCTTCCTTGTTTTGTATGTGTTTACCGTTGCCATTTCTAAAATAAAGATATCTCGAGGAGATATGTATAACAGAATATTTATAAAAATGATAAGAACGGTTATTGAAAAAGTTTTGCCGATTGACGTTGTCTTCCTCTGCAAATTAAGTCGAAAATGTAAAAATGACGGTTCATCCACAAATGTGATTAATGAAGAGGTCATTAGCCCCTATAATCTACGGGGTTACAAATTAAATAGCATTAGCAGTTTAGTAGATATTTAGGTACATATTCCAAATTACCAACAGTATTCCAAAAATGCTGCACTTCCTCTATTCAGTATTCGGCTTTTGTAAACAGAATTTGCGTTGTTGATATTGATACTTGGTAGCAGGACACATTATCGGAGTATTTTCTTGCATTTAATTACATTTATTACAATTTGACAATATTTAAAAGGGCGTATAGACAATACTCTTCTCTCCCCAGAGGACCAAATATGGCGGATGCGTCACCTTTTTAGTGCTCCATTTGCTTTCAAATTTAATTATTTCCATGGACCCACGCTCTGAGTTACCAATTCCCTTCGACTATATTTCATTACCTATACAATTTCTTTTAACCCTGGGATTTAGAATCATGAGCAGCTTCAAAGGATACTTTAAAACTTGGACTCCAATCTCAAACTATCCTGCGATCTCATTTCACAGGTCACCGCGGGGTAAACGTTCGGTATCCCCTTTACGATCTCGTAACAACGCGATGCAAACTAATACCGATCAGCGATTATCGAAAAGGGCGCGATTAACGATCCTCCAAGGGGTGTGACGCGGCGACGCGACTTTTGCTTCCCAGTTGGCGGTAGCAGCGCAGCGGTACTGGCCCTTTAATCTATCTCTGGTTCGTTAAACGATCTGCATTTTGATGCGAGGGCTCAGTAGCCTGCGGACGTCTAGTTGGATTTCGGTGTGTACACGGGGGCTAGCACGAGATAATGTATAATTTATAATCAGACCGTTTCTCTGGCAACAGTGCGCCACTGCACGGACTGAATCTTCCGCCCCAAAAGCCGCCAACCCCTCATTAGCATTCGATGATGGCTGCCGCGTCCTGCAGCGTCCGTATTATCCCATTTCATCGTTCCAGCCTCCCCTACCTGGGCTTCTGCTCGTTTCCACCCACCTCTGCTCCCTCCCACCCTGTATCTCTCTCTACCTTTCTCTCTCTTTCTGCCTCTCTTCTTCTCTATTTTACACCTATCCCGCCGCTCTCGGCCGCCCTGCCATTCGACCCGCCAGGTACCCGGCATTTTCTGGCAAAAGGGAGCGACAACGCTCGAAATTTCGGACAGAAATCAAATTCCCTTTTTGCAAGGGTTGCTCATTGCGCCAACTTCCTGATAGCGTGAAATTTCGCGATATCGCAGGACGACCAGCCTTCTGTCGCCTCTGAGTCAATAAAGGACTCGCCTGGTAGTTAGGTTTTGTATGTACACAGGGTTAGTGCATTTAATTTCGTCTACCAAAATTCAAATTGTTCTCAACTGGAGGGTAATTGATATTTTCATTTCCCATTGCTTAGTCTCAGGTAGAAAATAAATTGTTTGGGCTTCATGTATGGCTGGTTAGAACTGTCTTTTAAACACAACGAGCAAAAATTGGGATCTTAAAAAGGTGCACATGTTTTTTACGAGCTTTTAAAGTTGTATTTATGTATATTTATTATTTTTAATTGTATGGATATGGGGACGCTTTTTCTCAATTTTTACCATTTTCTTACTCTTGAATCTTTTAACTTTTGAGTGATAATTGTACATTCGTAAAACTCTAATAGCATTTTTCTAGCAATATAAATTTAGATACGTTAAAATTTGTAGGTATGTAGAAAAGGACGATTGATTTGATTAAAATTCAAAAAATTTCTAAATTTCACTATTAAGGTCTAAAAATTTACAGAAATATTTATAAAGACACAGCTACCCTGCAATACAATACACCTCGCGTGGTCACGAAGGCTTAACAATTTTTCCCAGAATACTCCAACACTCCTACATTTTTTAAACTCATCTACTCCCAATATAATCTAAAATCGCCACGTTTCAATAAATACTTACGCCATCAAGATTCACTAAAATACTTCTCTCAGCTACCCCTTGCCGAAGTGACGTTGCACCCATAGTACCTCATCCCACACACGCCTGGCTCCTAACTCATTTCATTACCAACACATGTCAGCGCTTACTTGCCGCGATATTACGAGTGTGGGTATTAGGTGCTAGGCGATATTAAGTGCACTTACCCTATCCACGCCGAAGTCAATTTTCACGGAGGATACAGCTGTTCCTCTTATATTCCCGGAGCCTCGTCGCTCACCCGACGAAAAGAATTGACGATTCATGCTCACCCCTAGCCTTCCGCAACGCTCGCAAGAAAATCCATGGAGGGCCTCGGCCCGGGGAACGAGCTACTCAGGGGTAATCCTGAAGGTCGGCGGCGCGAAGCCCCGCTTCCGGAGGCCCTGGCAGAAGTCTGCGGCAGGTCAGGATCGTGTTGTCACCGAGATTATTGAAACTGCAGTTTTATGGGCCTTAAAAGCAGTTTAATTGCTGTTATATAAGTGTTTATGCGCAGCCAGGTTTGGCCTCCGCCTGCGCCACCCCAAACGCTTATTTTATGGTCATACGGCGGCGGCGCGTACCCCGTTTTGTCGCGTGCCGATCCCATCATACCAGTCAAATCCTCGGGACACGGCCGATTCTAAATGTCACCGTAGATTCACACTTCGGCCTGCTTCAAAAAAACCACCGTCCGTCCCGGTTTCCTCAGCAACGAACAGCCTCGAGCAACCTCCACTCTGGTTATTTTCGGTCGCTCAAGGTAATCCCTGCGGAGGCTCCGAGACGCCCACGCGTCTCCGTCCTTCGTTTCTTCCCCTTTCCTCAGCGATCGTGACGCTTTCGATTCTAATTAACTTCGTCAACGGTCCGCGGTATCTATTTCCACTTTTCCTCCTTTCTTTTTGCCAGCTGGCGGGTTTTATAAATTTCCACGATAAGCCAACTAAGTAGCGAGGTCAACGGGCTATCAACTATTCGCCGAGCGGGCGGAAAGGAAGTTGCAGGCAGTCCTCCGCCAACGTATATGCAACTTACAGGCGTTTTAACGGTTCGCGAATCTGTTTACTCTGTCTTATTCGTTCGCTCTCGGTTCTCGCGACGCGTTCATTACGGAGGCGGTTTTCTCCGCTGGAATCGGCTGGGATCGGTCACGCCATTTACGCACAAACGCGATACGCTTCACCTGTGGCACGATGATATGCAAACGATTGTGTCGCGTGCTCCGTTACACGCTCTTGCGGATTTAAGGGACATACGTAGTGACGGTGTTACGCGAGGCGAGGGAATCTCCCTCTGGAAGATCGATTTAACACGGGTTCTTCTATCAATCGTATGCAAACTACCCCCGCGTAACCGTTGCGGAGTTTCTGTCCTGAAATTTTGAATATTTTCTGGGACAGGCGGAGACACAAGTTGGCGAGCGAGTGTGGAAGTGACGTTATAGCCTACGGCAGCTGGAAAATGGTATTTTTACTCGAGGACGACGCAACAGTGTCTCGCAGTACGCGAAATTTCACCAGACCCGTTCGAATTTCACAAGGTCGCCACTTTCCTCCAGCCCTTTTTATGGCCGCCTCTATCCCGAGGCTCGGTTTTTTCCTAACCTGTCGCAAACTTTCTCCTCACCCTTTGTAGACAGTCGCGCGCTTTCCCCCGTCCCTCAAGAAGCAATAAAGTTTACCCCATCCACGAGCCGGAGGAAAGCCGGCCAAAAAGTCACTTCTCGGCGACGTTCGTAAATCATGCCGAGCCGTTCCACCGGCTGGGTGAAAGTAAAGGCTTTGACAGTCGTGTCTGTCCTGGGAATCGATTCCGTTGGCCGTCCATCTGTTTTCCAGGGGGTTCTTATTCCGAACCGTGTCCCTGCAGCGAGTTCACGTTAAAGCTCGCGCAAGTATTTCATTTAAATACCCCAGCAGATCGTGTAACATTGAAATAACAAAAATTACAAAAATTCGTAAATTATTATGGGATGGTCCCGCGGACATTGGAGCACTCACGAAAATACGACTGTCCCCGGAGCCTTTATCCCAGGCATCTACGTGTAACGCGCGAGGAGCCACACAAAGAGCGCTCTAATTTATAAACTCGGCCGGCGAACAGATCACCGGGGGAGTCGGGAGCGGCGTGTGTCTTTGCCGATCGTATATTCAGCGGTGCCATTTGCGCAAGCGAGCGGGGAGGCCGTGAAAAATCGAAGCCCCGTAGGTGAGCGGCGAGAAACACGGACTCGCCGTATCCCGTTCCACGGGGCATGCCCATCTTGCGATAATTATCGTAAAAGGGGAACGATTTATCGTAATTACAGCGGCGAGGCGCTATCTGCTCCGCGACGGGCTCGTGTGTGTTCGCCGTTTTTCCAACGGCCGGGGCTGCTCCCTCGGCGGAAAGGAACCCGTCGGCGAGAGAAACGGGAACTCGAAGACGAGGAGGGCGATCGTGAATCGTGACGCCTTCTGCATCGCCCCCCCGAACCTCTTTCGCAGTCGCAACTCGCAGCCGTCGAGGAACGTTTCCCCGGCTGAATTATTCCGCGAGATTCGGCTCGACCGGGTTGATCGCGCCCGGCAACCACGACGGAAGGTAAATATTCAAGCCGAGAGCGTTTCGCGCTCGCGAAATTGCGAGAGCTCCGGGCCCCGGTTACAATGGGAGAGCGCAGTTAGGGTAAAATAGTGCGCTCTCGCCGGTTGGTCTCGGGGCTGCCTAACAGGATTTCGTTGAGATACGATTACGAGCGGGTTCAACGAGGATTCAGATAGCGCAACGACCGTTCTAATGAAAACTTAGCTTTGGAGGTCGGATCTTCCGCGGCGACTCGCATACCAATTACGGATGGAAATGCACGAGGACGTGGCTTCAAATCCCGGAAAAATAATCGAGCTAGGGGGAACGGTCGGCTGAACGCGGGTAATCACGCTCGCGTTTCGCGCCGCCAGGCAGGTGCGATTAGAAGAAACGTGGAATACATATGCGTCGATAAGCGTTATCGATTTGCACGTGTCTTGTTGCAGTGTTTACTGGACGTAAACCCGTCAGACGGGAAACTTATTAGGTGGACGAATGGGAAATTTCGTGTTCTTAGAGTTTTACTGAGTAATAGACAGTGTAATGCTTACAGTGTATTCAACCGGAATAAGGTAAATGACTCCAATAGCGATTGTACCTAATGTGGTACAGTGATTCCCAACCTGTGGGTCGCGAAGTGTTTTGTGTGAGGTCGCCACGGTTTTTAGGTTTTTTTTTTGGTATTATTACGTTGGAATTATATTCTGAAATATCTATTTTTAATGTGTTTTCTTTGATTTATTAAATTTACCTTGCGTTATATGGGGGGAGGGAGGTTGCAGGTTATTTGAATATTATAAGAGGGGATCGCAACTCCTAAGAGGCTGGGAAACACTGTTCTAGTATTGTGATTCTACTTTTGAAAAAATGTACTACTGTCCATGAGTATTAGGTAGAGCTGTAATGAATATTCGAATAAGTATTCGAATAATCTAATATTCGAATACCAGAGAATTCGAATAATCTAATATTTGGATACCAGAGAATTTGAAAAATCTGATATTTGAATACCAGAGAATTCGAATAATCTAATATTCGAATACCAGAAAATTCGAATAATCTAATAATCGAATACTAGAGAATTCGAATACTAGAGAATTCGAATACCAGAGAATTCGAATAATCTAATATTCTAATACCAGAGAATTCGAATAATTAGGAGTCTTCGAATATTCGCATATTAGTAATGGGGGTTGAAATCAACATTATAGTTCCTCAAAATCGTTTACGGGGTTTTAGTTTCTTTGAAAAAATTCTGCTTAGGTATACTGTTTGTCACCTGTTTATGGTGGGACACGGGTGGGACTGAGTCGAGGTCGTCCACTCACTATTATTAGAATAATAATATTAATAACTGATGGTTGTTTTCGTTTCAAAATGTATAAATTTAGCAAAGATTAATACAGTTCCAAATTTATTGTCTAAAAAACGAATAATTGTCAAGGCGAATATGAAGAGAATTTCACGGTAAAGTGTGAACAAATATTTCATGTTTAGATTCTTATTCGGTACAATCCGATATTCGATCACTCCGAATATTCGAACACTCCTAAGTAATTATTGGAATATTCGAATACTCCTAAATAATTATTAAAATATTCGAAGAAATTGGTCGTATTCGAAATTATTCGAATTGCCATTACAGCTCTAGTATTAGGACACCTGCTGTATTTGCAGAAAATGTGATATTTCGTACAGCTTGAATACATTTCACTACGTTCAATTTAAAATACCAAATAAAGTGAAATTTCAATTCTTCAATAAACTCGAAACATTTTTCACAATAATTATTTCACATAGAGTAAATGTCCCAATACTTTAGAACAACAGTGTAGGTACTTATATACCTCCATGATATGACTTAAATATGAATTTCATACTTGCTCAACTCACATCTACATATGCAGCGAGGTTTCACTGAAAAAAGCATCAAGCAACTTTGCTTGTTCTCGCTAAAAGTTGAATGGTCCTTCCCCCACTCATTCCGCGAGGTGTTATTCAGAGGTGCTTAGGTAACTCTCAGGTAATTCCTCGGGATCCAGTTGCTAATTCGAGAAAACTTGTCTCCATCGACGCGAATACATGTACAAAAGGAAATTCTCGCCTTTCCGAGCTGAACGTCGAGTCCTATTTCCCCAGCCCCCCCCCCCCCCTGCCGCTACTCCGCGTTCTTCGCGATTAGCTAAAAGTTCTTCCCTAACAAACATCTCGTTCAGAGTTTTCGTCGGATATCCTATTCTTCCGAGTTGGTAGTCGAGTTCGTGTCGAACTTGTCTTCATCTCTATGCCAGAAGTTTAAACTTTAGCGCGGTGTTTAAGAGAAAAATTGCTCCCCCCTTCTCTCAGCCAACCGACCGACAGAAACTTGGAAACCGTCCTTGCCGTTTCTCGTTGGCTTCGAATGCGCTATAGAGCGCGATGCAAACTTTCTTGATTCAAAATGGAGATGGTAGAACGCTTTACATTTTATTCAAACGTTTCGCTGAACGGAGAAACCGTGGCTCTCGCTGCTTTTCCCGCGACCCTCTAGTCAACCCCGCAAGATTTCCCATTTTCCAAATGCAATCGCTTTCCATAGGTACGTTCTCGCTGTTAGAAAAATGGCCCCCCCTGTCGATAAAAAATTCATACGCGCCGCATCGTGCGTTTGTTTTTCTCCTTCCCCTCCTCTATGACTCGATAGGCGAAGTTCGAGGAATGAAATCGAAAAAAAAAACAGGCTACCCGGCTGACAGATACGGAGGTGCGTGACGGTCGTTAAAACTTGGAGAATGTCACTTGGCAGATATAACACGGACAGAGTGTTATTTTCACGGTCGATAAAATTTTACGACAAGGATAGAACGATCCAGTGAAATATGCGACGAATAAGGATGTGCGAAGATCGTTAAATATCCGTGGAATTCCTCCGCCCGTTGTTCCCTGAATCGACCATCCTCTAAATCGATCTACCCGATCGCCCATTAAAGTTAAACGGCGAATTAATTGGGCGGGTGGTCGACGCCAGGACCAACCGACAGTGGAAGCAGTCTAGCCCAGGATCTCCAAATCAAACCATGACAGGAATTTCTGCAGGAATCATTCTAGACCACACATTTACAGACACCTCGCCAAACAAAGAGTCCACATCCCCAATATTCAGTTCAATCCCCCCGAACTGCCAGGAAACCCGATCCCCAATTGTCCCTAACAAAGCAATTAAAATTCACGGCCATGGTGAGCTCACGACTGCGAGAGAAAAAAAGCCAAAGACTGGCAACCGTGGGAGTGGGGGGCGGGTCAATGAAGAGGAACGCGAGCGTAGCGAGGCGTCTCCTCGCGAACGATGATAACCTTCGCCAGAAGGAACGTGGCCGTCGTCGTTAAACGAAAACGTACCGCTGACACGCGGAACGACGTTGTCCAGGCGAGGAGGACGTGCTCTCGCCGGGGCTAGAGAACGCGAAGCGGGCCGGGGCGAGTTGCTGGATGGCTGTGTTAGCTCGGGCCTGTACGCCATGCCGCTCCACGGAGCTCCACGACGCTGGAGAACGACCCCCTGGCGAGCACTATCGTAACAAATGTGCCCGTTTGCATAACACGACGACGAGCAATTCGGGTAGGTTTGACGGCGCGCGATATAGACCTTTAGCCGGCGCGGCGAGAGCTGGACGAAGATGGCTGGCGGCGAGCGGGGGCGGGCGAGAGGGAAAGAGAGAAACGCGCACGAGGGGTTGCGAAGCTGGGAGCTCCCTTCCCATCCCCCGGGGGACTCCCCTGTATAATCTATGCCTCCGGATGGCCGATACCGAACGGAGGGAACCTCGAACGCTCCTCCCAGGTAGATTTACTACCGATCAGAATTACGATGTTTACCGTTCGCGTTACGATCGGGGCTTGATTTACGCCCCCTTGGAATTCGGCCAGTATCTAATTGTCGGCGGGTAGTTTACGATTATTGGCACTTCACCTGTTCAGGATCATTCGATAGGAATGAAATGCCTTAGTGTGTATAGCCTCAGGAATCTGTAACTAAACGCTCCTGGGCCGTGGTGGTGGGGGAATAAGGCGGGAGGCAGAACGATATAAACTTGATATAACTCTCTGTTAAAGCGGCGCGTTAAAAGTGTCTTTCAAGACTCGTTTAGGGCTCTGAGAACCCGCTAAAGACTCCCTAAACTTGCTGTAACGACGAAGGCGTTGAGAATTCTCTAAACACTTATCTTTGACACACTTTCAACAGTTTCTCAATTATTACTCTACAGACGTATATAAGATCGAAGCTACTTTTAATGCGGGTGCTCCCCCTTGGAGTCTCGCGCGAAACGCGCGAGTCATAATGGAAGGGAAGAAAAGGAATTGAAACACGAGACTCGTATCCCCGAGGACGTCAGTATAATCTTGTACCCTCCCGGACGATTGCCTCCGAATGGAAAATTGTCGTGTTTTTTACGCGAGCTCTCTACCCCCCAGTGTAAACTGCCTCGCGCCACGGTTTAAGGGGGACGTTGCGAGAAAAAGGAGGAGCGAGGAGTAGTTTTTAATGGGGCGGGAGAAAATTGAGGGCCCGATCGGCTGGTCTGTAACGACCCAATAACATCTGCAACGACAGGGTAGTATTCGAATGGGTACGAGCTACTCGGCGAGGTCGTCGAATGGAACGATGCTCGCGCGCCAATTAAGAAATTCCGATCGATTGGGGACGTTAAGCCCGAGCGTTTCGTTTTCCACAATTCGTTGGCGAAAGTATCGCGCACCCGCCGGAGTATCTCCGGTGCCGATAACCCCCGAAATTTCGGAGCCCACCCTGTGTAGAGACGCGGCTGGTGGGGGGGCGTGTAGGTACGGCGCGCTGGTGCACGCCAGCACGTACACACTGGCACCGATCCGGTCTAGATATCGCGTGAGTACGTCGCCGTGCTCTTTCACGGTACACCCCTGATACAGCTTATCACGACTTTTATCCCCCGATAAAAACTAAAGGCTCCATTTCCAGCTTTTGTACCGTCCCGCGGCTCCGCTCGAGGATATTACGCCTCTTCTCTTTATACTTACGTATGTGAACAACCCCGACCGGTAGTCGGTGTGCACATCCTCGCCACTGCGATCCTCCCGTCGACGTTCGTGTTCGTGGACGGCGCGCGTGTGTGTGACGGAGAGCTCGATGCATGGGCGCATGTAGGTAAACGAAGGAGGGAAAGGGAGAGAGAGGGCTCTCTACGCCGAAAGCAGTACACGTAACGCGACCGTGCCGCTTCGCACAGCATATTTGCCTCCCTACGTCGCTCGCGGAAACTGCCTCTGCGCTGTTCGCGTCGATAGTGACGGCTTCGAGCCGGGAGGGAAAAAAAGGAAGGGGCGTCCTGCTCGCTGGTTAATTGGAACGTAATTAAGGGCCGCGGTATCGCGCCGGGGACCCCTGAATCGCGACGATTCCTCGCGTGTCGCGATCAAATGCGATTCCGGCTTCGGAATCGTTGCGAAATTTACGCCGAATCCTCGAACCGCGCCCGTTAAAGTCAATTCTTCCCTGCGCCGCGCCGGTTTAACGGGCCACCACGATCGGAGAAATTATAAGTTTGGCGCGAGTCAATTATGTTCGGTTGAGTTTACCTTGTAATTTACGTAGTACTTGGGGGCGAGCACCGGAATAAGGTCTAATGGGGAGTATGAAAATATTGGGATCGCGTTTGATCACGCCCTTAAGCACCGACCACTCGAACGCTGATTTTATATTTCACTCTGTAGTCAGTACACGGGATGTACCTACAATCCAAAATGAAACGGCATCGGCAACTACCTGTATTAAATGTGCAGTTATCTACCTGAAATATTAACACATATATATATATTCATGTCTGCAGGTTCCTTTTTCTCTTGACACTGTAAAAAATAAGATCGATTATCTACATATATATATTTTATTTTATTGTACATATTTTTCATATTATCTTTATCGTTGCACTAATTTAGCTTTATACTCTGTAACTAAAGGGTTCTCCCGGTGTTATAATAATAATAATAAAAATAATAATAATAATAATAATAACACTCAACCTACCAGAGCGGTCAAATGACCGATTTTGAGATTTTAATCATAAATGTTTTCTAATTAATACATGCCAATTATTTTGTGTTTTATTCCCCTGATAAATTCTGTATTATTTATAATCAATTGAAAAAATATAACGTTTATTTGAAAAGCGGTCATTTGACCGCCATTGGTAGAAATAGGTATATATAAAATGTCGGTAGGTTTAGTGTTAATCAAAAGCTGAGAATAAAAATTTCCGTGTAAACCAGTGATTCCCAAGCTGTGGGCCGCCATGTGCTTATTTTTAGTTGACGATTTTTAACACTTATTTATTTTAATGTGGTTACATTGCCATAGCCTGGTAATGACGTAACACTGATTTTTTCATAAATCAAAAGTGGAAAATATTACCTTATATTATTATTATTATTCGTTTTTATTACTCGTTAAATAGGTATTAGAGCGGAGCGAAACTACATAGGCGAAAATTTAAATTTGAATTTTCAGTTGGCCTAGGTGCAGTATAGTTGTGTTTTGATTAACCAATCACAACTGTAAAACATTTTAGAAAAATATTCATGTCTGCAGGTTCCTTTTTCTCTTACAAATATAAAAAATGACATTGCGAATCTTATTTTTTACAGTTTCAAGAGAAAAAGGAACCTGCAGACATGAATATTTTTCAAAATTTTTTTACAGCTGTGTTTGGTTAATCAACAGACAACTATCCCGCACCCAGGCCAACTGAAAATTCAAATTTAAATTTTCGCCTATATAGTTTCGCTGCACCCTAATAGGTATACAAAAAAAAGACTGTAAGTAGTAATACATTAAAGCAGATCCAAGTAAAAGGCAAGCTTGCAGTCCAATACTGTTAAAAGCCTACCTGTAACTACAAAAAAAACTAAAACTTACACTAGAACTACTTAGGAAGCAAAAAAAGAAATTATTAAAATACTATAAAAGCGCATCGCGACTCAAAAAAATTTGGGAAACACCTGCTTCGTGTAAATACCAGCTTCGATAAAATAATATACAAAAAAAATATCCTCTGTATTAGTAGCTCCCTACTACATAGGCGTACTACAGCGATTCACACACAGAATTAACGCAGCCCAATTTACCGTCGTTCATTTCGTCGTTACCTATTTCTCCCAATTGTCACCGGTGCCATCAAGCATGTACCTCCCCTTCCCCCCGACCGGGAATTGGAAATCGAAAATCGGATCGTAGCCATCGCCAGCGTCGATGCCAATACACCCACACAGCGAACTCGCGCGCCAGTGTGCGCGCCTCGGAGAGCCGCACGTACGTAGGGAACGCAGCTCGTGTCGGGCTGATAGGGTGGTCGTCGAACGAGGGGCGAGGGGATGCTGGTGGGGGCGACAAGTTATAACAGGGGAGGGTGGAATCGTTACTAGGACCGGGCGGTGAGCACGCATGCGCGCAGGGGTCCCCCTTTGTCCGCGTGGCGTGCCCGAGGAGCGAGCACGAACGCTGGAACGAGAGAGCAGACTATACGTTGCGGGGGTGGCTACAGCTCCCGGAGGAATTCGCCTATCTTGCGACTTTTATTATACGTATGTTTGCCTAGCGAAGTCTTCTTCGCTGGGTGCAGGTCGGCTATACAGTCATGACACGATCGTGTGCAGATTTCGTTTCGAGTTAGGAAGATGGCTTCGATAATTCCTCCTCCCGTTTCCTAGCCACTTGTGTTTGGCTACTCGCGCAAACTTTCGGTCTCCGGCTAAGTTTTATTAAATCGTAGAATTAATGGGGGATGGGCGAAGTTCTCGCGCCGCTTATTTAAAGAAACCGTGGAGGTTAGTCCGCGGCGGCGGTTGGTTTTATTAAATCATTGCAGTTGCGACGAACCCGTGAATCGAAATGCGAAAATATATAATCGAGGGGATTAAATCCGATGGAATATAGTCTACTGCTGACGTCAAATGCTCTCTACATTCGAAAGAAACTCGGACAAAGACAGCTCCCCTTATCAGAGCTTTGTGGCGTTTAATGTACTTTAAATTGGGGCAAATTAAGCTTTGTTTAGAGTCATCACGCGTCTCGCTGAAGGAAATTCTCAGTCCCCGTCGTCGACCGGCACGAAAACTCGTGGGCAGGCTATAAACTCGGCAATGTTCGACGTGCACGAAAAATGGCCCCGGACGGAGGGAAAAAAGGGAGCTGTAGCCGAGTATTATTCTCCCCCGCGATGCAGCGAGGAAGAGACGGATAAATCGTCGCGATAAAACCGCACCCCTGGAATTATTTGTATTAGATTTACGGCGGACTCTTCGTGGCCATTTCTCTAGGTCACCGGGAGCTTTTACCGTCCATTATTGGCAGCCACCTAGAGCGCGCGTTATCTGTTTAGTGGCTCCGAAGATGGCGTTCGCCTTGAACTCAATAACGCCGTTATAAGCCACAATGAACTTGGTTGACCTTAAATGGGCAGTTAAACGTAAGTATGTAGATAGACTGGAAGCGAGGCTTGATGCCTGAACTAGGCCAGCATGTCTGGTTCCTTTCGATCCATTCGCACGAGCGCGTTGATTAGTAAATCGACGAGGATCCACGTTCGACCTGCGCCTGAATAAAACTAAGCGAAACCATCGACTGAAGCTTCGCAGCGTTTTGACTGCTTCTTTAAAAAAGAATGCCTACTCCAGCGTGCACTTATCTCGGACAAGTATATCCAAGCCCCGGCGGCAGTGCTCCCCCTGCGATCCTCCGATCGACCCACGTTCGTCCCGATTCGATGGAGCGATAATATCTCGGCCAATATGTACATCCTCGCTGTCGCGCGTAGACTCGGAGGGGCAGGGTTGGCTGGCAAACACATTTCGGCCGGGCCGTGTCGAAGGTTAAACACCTCGAGGCTGTAAATTCCGAAATGCCCGGAAGATCCCGGAAGGTGCCGTTCCATCGAACGGCCGGGGATGAAGAAAACGGGACGGCCAGCCGGGGACAAAGGGTGAAGGAGGGTGCGTAACAGGGACTAATGTCGTAAAGCCGCAACGTGCTCTGATTAAACATTATGTGGGTCCTAACGTTTCTCACCGCGACGATAGCCACTTCTGCTTTCGCCGCTACCTACCGCCAAGATCTTATCCTTTCAATTGCTTCTTTCAATAAGTGAACGGTTCTCCGCGCTGTATACATCGCCTCGTTCTAATTGGTATGGATCAGGCGTCAACCGATGGCCGTCCACGTTGGCGCCACGTGTAGAGAGGGGCAGAGTGCCATTAACGCGGGCAGTTGTTAACGGAAAATGTAAACGGCATTACTGATGATTAATAATAATTAATTAGTTGTCGCTGCGCTTCGGTTTAGTGTGCGCGGGTGTGTAAGAATCAATTGTTTATAAAATTTCCACTGTGCTTACTGCATTAAGGGGAGATTCTCGTCTAACAGACCCAAAAGTAACTGATATTTAAGAATTTTTTTTATAACACTGTTGGTTATATTCGATTAAACTCTTTTGGGGTATAAGGAGGCATCTTTAAACTTGCAGAAAATATTTTTTTATGTCGATCCTCGTTATTTAGTAATTATTGTAGAATTTTGTCCACGTCTTCGACGATGTAACTTCTGTTGGCGGGATGTGTAGCACCTATCACAGTCATCTGATTGCAAAAAAAATAGAAGTTTCTTCAAGTTAGATAGTGTACGCTAGGATTGGTGAACTTTAAAAACAAAAATGAAAAATTGAAAGAGTTCCAGTATTGTCTCCGTATGTGCTCGGTTTGGTGTACACGATGTGGGCTTTTCGCTATCCCCACCACTTCTGTCGCACTCTTGTCCGGCGAAGGCGCGAGTGAGACACGGTCGCGAACGCCTGCCGCGCACGCAAAGCGTTCCATCTCGCTCCCCCCTTCGGCCAAAAGAAGCGAGAAACGAACACTCGGAATTAGGGCTCTGTTCCCGCTGACGGCTCAATGCCGGTCCCGACCAGCGGGCAGATACGGAGACAATACTGTAATAACTGTATAGCATTTGAAAAAAGTCAGTTTTTCCTTAGACAAATTTTTCATATTATTCTTTATACGGACAAAAAAAGTATTATAAGTAAAAACTGAAATTAAAATTTTAGGTCCATTCCCAGCGTGAATTATTTAACTTTAAGAAAACTTTCTTCTTTTTGTAATCAGACGACTGTGACAGGTGCTACACCTGACGCCAACATCGTCGAAGAGGTTCACACGATTCCACAATAATTAATAAATAATAAGAATCATCGACATACCTAGAAAAGAAAAAATTCTACAATTCTAAAAACCCTCATTATATCCCAAAAGAGTTTAATGCAAAATTAACACTGCTTTTAAAAAAAAAATTATAAATTTCAGGGGCTGTTACACGAGAATTCCCCCTCAAAGTAGCTTCTGCTTCCCATCCATCGCGAGAAGCGATACACGCTACACGTATTGACAGATACGTCCGCGTACGTACATCTTCTTCATGAATGGTGCTCGATCCCACCGCAATGGTATTAACAATAGCCACGATACCCGCCACCGTGCGAGTAAACATCCACGCGAAACCCTGCTCGCTATCGAGCGTGTCAAGTTCACCGATAACGGCCGATAATTGGCCGACCTTAAATACGCATAAGGAGATAGCATTCTTTTCTCGCGAAAGTGTCATAAAACCGTTTACAGCTTCGTGCAGGTGCAGAGTCGCGGAGGTTGCCGTGCAATTTGCGTAGGCTTTTAAACAACAATTGAAACGGCCCCGCGCGGCCAGTGGCCAACATAAAACGGCGGATCGCGGGCCGTGTTGCCCGCTGATGAGCAATAATTTCCTCGGCGCGTCCTGGCCTCCTCGAACTTATCCCCGTGTCTCGCCGAGTATCTTTCGGAAGCCGGCTCTACGTCGGATGTTCTAAATTGCGCGGCCACGACTTTTATTAGCGGAAAGAGACAACCGTCGGCATTTGCATGTAATGGCGCGCGCGGAGGGCTGCGAGGCTGGAGCACGGGGGAGGACCAGGAGGAAGAATGTCGGAAAATATGAGGGGGTAGGGCGCGGGAAGACGACTGCCAGGGAATGTAAGGCCGTAATTAGAGTTTTAGAGGCTCTATGGGGTGGTTGTTCGCGCTGCTGGCCCGTTACACGAGAGGGGCTGAGTAGGGACGGGGGTTGGATGGGATAGTGGAGGGTAGCACGCCTCCCTTACGGCCCTTACGAGGGGCGGAATGTTTGCCAACAGCCTTCTAATACGTCATTCTTTATTGCAAAATTAAAATTTAATCCTGCCCCGTATCGACCCCCGTCTCGCGCGCGGGATTACGTGTATTTTAGGATTGGCGTGTTGCCGGCTGGTTTATTTTTGCGAGACTCGGTCGCCAACCGCTCCCTGCGATCCTCCTTCGCGCCGAGAATTATGGGAACAGCGTGACACGCAATTAGCCCGTGTACTTGTTGGCTGAGTGAAAAAATGGGCCACTTGGGGGGAAAATATTTCGATATTATTCCTGGTGTTATTTAAAACAGCGGATAGGGGCCCTCTTGTCGGGGATTTACGCGTATGTTATTGCTGTTTGAAGTAACGCCGGGGCAACGGTACCGTTCGTTCCCCTTTACATCTCATTCCCGTTGGAAAATACACGAAACGAAGGCTTAAATAAAAGCGAACACGCCGTTATGTATTCGTGTATGCTAATTACGGGTTCGTGCGCGAATAACTCCCGTACCGTTAATAACGTCTCGCATTCGGCCAGGATTTATCGGTATGGCTGCGGGACATCGTCGATTCGTCTGCACGAGGGCCGTTTCCAGCGACGCTGCCAGCTCTCGGCAACTTTGTTGCAACGCTGATGCAATTTACGCGTGATACTATTGCATTCGCATTATCCCGCATAGTTTCGCTCGCAACCAACGCGCTCGCGAAAGACGAGGACAGGTTGCGGGGGAAATTCTTTCTCACGTTCCACCTGCTGGTGCTCCCTGGGAAATCATCGTCGAGACTCATAATAATTGGAAAAGAGCTTTATTACTACACAATAAGAAAACTTGTAGTTAGCTATTTTGAAATTCTTTAGCATGTTCGTTTTGTATGTTGATACTGTAAACTATTATTATAAAGTTGACCCTAAGTAGTAGGTTCTAATAATCGTATGAGAGAATGCGAGTATTTACCACAGCAAATGTTGCGCGTGAAAAATGTTCCAGAAACGAGTATTGTAAAGTGGGGAAGATTGACAAGTTTTTGAAATATTTTGTTATGTAATATTAAAATTAACATTTTTATATTTAATTTAAGTATCCTATCATAACATTGCATCTTTTGTGAGTGCACTACAAGCGTCAAATGCATAAAATTTGTATCCTTTTCCTTCTTTAACCCGTAACTGCTATACTGTTTTTTTTTTTTTTTTTTCAAAATTGTATACTGGAGTCGTGACAGACCCCAAATGAAAAAGGACTCAGAAATTTGTAAAGTCGACTCTAGACCATCCTCTATGAATATTTTATTCTTAGGTAGGTAATGTATAAAATAATAGAAACGTAGAAAGTTAAACTACTATTATAATATTAATTAGAAATTCAGTTTACAAACTTAGACAACCAAAAATTTTGCAGCAAACTTTGCGTGTTTGGGGTCATGACTGACCCCAGTATACCACTTAAGTGTTAATACATGTTAATTTGCAGATTAAATAAATGACACTAACAGCTCAAGTTATACCAATCTGAACTTGCATTGACACTTAAATTTGTTTCTTTTTACGTTTAATGCGCTGTCGTTTCACATATTATTATTTTTTATTTCATTTTAATTTTAATTAACAGTTTTAAATTTGCTTTATATATCCTTTAGGAAAATACTTAAAATGTTTGTCCTTTAACTTCTTTAATACGTGTTAAGTAACTACCAATGTTCCCCCAGTTTACAGTACTTGTTCAAAGGATAACTTTCCAAATCATGTTTTAACGACTTCAACGTTTCTTCAATGCATCGAATTTTCCTTATCTGACAGCAATACCACCCGAGACATTTCATAAGCCCGAGTTAGACAAGACAGCCGAGTAGAGCGAAGCAAGTGTTCCACCAGATTAATAACGCCTAACGTTCGGCTAAATCGTGGCAACCGAGAGGCTGTCAATACAGAAGGTCAAGTTTAAATACCAGAGGGAGCGCACTATAAACCGTAATGTAATTCCGATGAAATACAAGCCAATCTGTCCCGAATGTAAAAGAAATAAGAAAAAACGCCTCGGATCATCTTTCACCGATGCGTCGTCGTAAACAGCAATATTTTCCCTCGCGACAGTATCGAGAGGCAAAACAAAGAAGCCTACGCGCGAGTCCTCTTTTCGAGGATCCGTGGCGTCGAGGCTGGCGCGGAGGAGCTCGTGCCGCGCAGGTCGGGCCTCTTATAAATTTCACTGCCAAGGTGACTTTACAATTTCGTGGGAGATTAGAGCTCCTATTGCCAGCGGCGGAGGAGGTGGCGGAGATGGAGGAGGAATAGCCGCGCAGTCGGCCGCCATGTAGATACGATTCCGCACACCGTGAAAGGCACCGCCATGTCGCGCGCATCTGGGTAGACTCGATCTCTCTCCAGTTTCGCTTCACCGGTGTGTGTGCGCGCACACACACACAGCGTCCCCGCTGGCTGCGGCGGCCGCGTGTGCGCGAGGCAGATACACGGCAGATAATGGGAGGCACCCTTATGGATGACGTTTGGGTTCCACCGGGAACAATGGAGCGAACTTCCCCCTCTCACCATCCATCCTTGTCGGAATCCTTTATTACCACCCGGTATATATACGAATGGTGTACCCTCATATATATCCTCCGCCCTCTCCTCCCTCCGAACCCTTCTGCCTGACATCCGCGTGTGTGCGAGGCGCACAGGTCGCCAACCGCGCACACCAGCCCGAAACGAGCTGCCCAACCAATCGGGACTTAAGCCTATTGGCCAGCCGTGATGGAAGCAATGGCCCGCACACATTCGAGCGTGACGAAGGAGCGCGCGAGCACCTGTACGCTCGTTTCGCCATTCGGGCCTTGTCTTTCCCTGCTCCCCCTTTGCGGGGTATTAAAGACACCCACGTTGCGCCCGAGCGGGGTCCAGCCATGCCTCTTTCGCCTCTCGCGTCTGCTCCCCCTTCGGCATGTACATGCTGTCGAGAAAAAAAGAGACCCAAGTTTTTAGCAACATTTATGTAGATATCTCTGATTCGTGAAACACCTTCGCATATCCATCGGACTCCGCCGAGCAACGACTCAATGTCTGAGCAGTCCGCGCACAATGCCGCACTTGTGCACGAGCCTTGGACTGTGGGTGTACTTGTAGTTGAAGACTGGACGTGTATAAGCTCGATAATTCTCAAGAGCGAGTGCAGCGTCGAGACTGCTTTTAGGCCAGAAGAGCAGATGGACGATTCCGGCCGTCCACTTTCGTGAGATTGCATTCACTTCCATCTTTTGTCGTGCTCTGCCCCATAAATAGCTGCGCGCCCGGCGAATGGCTTGCCTAGGACACCGTGCCTCCGAGCACAAATCTCCTCGCGTCGATGGCGCGAAACCCAGCTCGACAAGAGAATTCCTGAGAAGTGTCCTTTATCGCTGCCCACGTGTTCGGTTCGGTATATCGAGGTGGATAATGCGCAATCACTCATCCGGTACTGCGCGACCATTTGCACGGTGTTTAACACTATGTAGTCAGCCGGAACACGAATAACGAGTTTCGCGAGTAGATAAGGTGATTGCGCTGATCGAAAATACCCACGCGCTGGAGTTTTCCAACTTATTGCTGCTCGCTCGTCCATCAGATATGTACATACGTGGATGATGTCGGTGCTGTCGGAAACGGTAAGGGACGCGGATCCTCTTGCCCGAGTGGATGGGAGTTATCGTAAAACTTCCAGTCGGGCGGATGGAGCGTCGAATCCTGATAACTTTATCTGACTGCTCCGAAACTTCGAGAACACTGTTACGTTTAAAAAGAAAAAGGTACCTACTGCGATGACCTCTGGAGAAAAGCGATTCGTTAAAATGTTCGCAGTATCGAAGCTCCATTGTTGGGAGCATTTGGAATAGGTACTTACTGGGATAGTTTGTCGTTTGAGCCTCGGTCTCATTGGTCAAGTAGCTGTAATTCAAGTAACTTGATTTTAAGTTTGTGTTCAGCAGTGTCAATTGCCTTCAAGTGACTTTTAAGATTACTTGAAACAGGTGGATGTGTAAAATGGCGTCAAAGGGGAGACGTTTGGTGGATTGTGTGTAATAAGGAAGGAAATTAAGAATGAGGTATTAAAAATGATTAAAAGGAAACAGTCATTACTTCGCCTATTTTTACAGTGGAAGATCCCAAGCCAAAAATTAAAAAAATTACGAAACTTTCGGGGTACGTAGAGGATATATAGATATGTAAATATTCAGATTTATTCATTTTCTTTGAGTAATAAAGACGATTAATAATAATAATAATGCTGATAATAATAATAATAATAATAATAATAATAATAATAATAATAATAATATGTGTTACGTACTTTTTTTGCTGCTCAAATTCACTCAGGGATAAGGGGGTGAAATTAACCCCCAAAAATCCGGCTATTTTCCGATTTTGTGTTATAACTCAGGAACTAAAAAAAAGGGAGTGGAATTGACCCTTGAAAATCCGGTTATTTTCTGATTTTGTGTTATGACTCGTGAACAAGTAAAATAATTTTTTTACCAAATGATAGTCCTAATAAGAAGTAAATTTTGCCTGAAAACTTTTTTCTACCCCTTAGAGTTCGCGAGTTATAACTCAGAATCGGAAAATAGACGAATTTTCAGGGGTCAATTTCACCCCCCTTAGAGTGAATTTGGGTAGCAAAAAAAGTGTCTAATATATATCTATATAAACTCTTCATATGCCCAAAGTTTCATAATTTTTTGAATTTCCGGCTTCTTCCCCCCGTTAGTCATTGTTTTACGATTATAACCTCACTTTTCAAAAGCAATAGGCAGCGAGCTCACTTCAAGTGACTTCAAGTTCACACTTGTGTGTATGTTCACACGATTGAAGCTGTGCTTCAAGGCAAGTAAAAGTTGAAAGACTACTTCTCTTGAATCTCCAAAGAAACTTTTAAGGATATTTCAATTCAAATAAACACCTTCACATTGGTAAAGTAGTTTCAAGTCACTCGAATTCAAGCAGCCAGAAGTCAACTAACTTCACTAATCTGAACAAGGCTTTACCTCCACTCAGCGTTGCCATTTTGACAGACCATGGCGTAGGTCCACAGGTACCTCGTTCGTTGCATCCTACGAATGGTCCTAAGAAACCTCCGCCACCGACTTTAACTTTTAATCACGTCCTCGTCCGTCCGCCTGCTAAAAAAAGCCACCGTACACAGTCGACGGCTAATGTATTCGTATACGTGACATCATATAGGAGATATGCCTGCTATCCGGGCGTCGTTGGAGGAATTCCATAGACAATACCATGGACGAGGGCGGGGGGTGGGTGTCGAGGGGGATCTCATGAACGAAAAAGCCAACGGCGCTGCGACGGCGGCGGCGTCTAGTTGGGCGCAACAGTCGCAAATCGCGCGGAACGGTGGGGAACGGTGAGGAACGCGACGGGCCGCTGGCGTCCCTCTTTGTTCGCGAGCGGCGGGTCCAGCGGTGCCCGCTCGGCCGGATCCATTCATAAATATCTCAAAACGGCTTAATTTCGCGGCACTGCGGGCGAATAAAATCTCGAGCCGGTGAAAAATGTAGACAGCTCCTCGGCGCGAAGGGGGACGGGAGAAGATACGGCCCAGCCACGACCCACGAATCGCTTGATCGCCGTCTCGGGTCACTGCAGCCTCCGCTAGAACGCGAACGGAGGGGAACGCGCTGTACGCGATGGAGCAACAGAGACACGGAGCGGGAAAAATGGTCACGATAACTCCGCCATCTACTTCGTCTCCCCCTATCCCTCTCTCTCTCTTTCTCTCTATCTCTCTGTCCCCGTCGCAATTCCGAGCGCCGTCAGGCGAGCGCGATTTATCCGGCTAATCCCTCGCACTTTTCGCGGCCGAGTTGCCATTCGCTGCCGCAGGTATCTAGGGAGCGTAGACGTTTACTCGATTGGCCGATCACTTGCGTCCCTTTGGAAACGATTACAGCTTCGTTCCTTGGAATTTTCTGGCTTTCATATTCATCGCTCGGAGGTACCTAATGAAGCGATCGTCTCGATTAATCATACTCGTCACAGACAGTCCGTAGTAGAGACACTATAATAAGAGTCTGGATACGAGCCATTGTCCGCCATGTTTGATCAAAATCACACGAAAGAGAAAGAGGTATACACCATTTCACTCTTAACTACTCTTAACAACTCTTACGTTTATGGCGGTATTTTAAAGTATAATAAAATAACATATATCAAATAGAACGCAAAATTGGTTTTTTACTTTATATCTTCATTATCTTGGTATAATCGACAGATTTAAAAATCAGCGGGAATAGATGAAAAATGACGGGCCAATCGAACACCCAAATGTACATTTTCAGGTTAAGAGTGGTTAAGAGTGAAATGGTGTGTATCTCTCTCTCGCAGGATTTCGATAAAAAATAGCGCACCAATCAAAAAGTGGACTTCTCGTGTCCCAGACTCTTATTATAGTGTCTCTAGTCCGTAGAGGAGACTGGTGCTAGATATGACATAGGCTGGTTGTTCATTACAAAAAAATGAGAAAACCGACAACTTAATGAAGTTCCCCTCTTTTTTTAATTTATGTTTTCAATTCCTAAATTTCCTTCCGAATACAAGGTAACGGGAGTACGGCATTCATGATGAACTGACGGTTGCACAACATTATAAAGGAGTTTAAACTTTTGTCGCTTGGACTATCACTTTGAAAATGAAATGACTGATGTGTTTCAACCGTACACGGTTGTCTATAGTGTTTTTTTTTTGTAGCTGGTTCACACGTTGCCACGCTATTACCGTTTTTTGGTTTTCGGTACTAATAGTAACTTTTCTCTTTCTACTTCAATCTTTTCCACCGAGCAGTCAGATAAATGTACATAAATTAAATTTTTTTGTAGCCGGTTCACGCGTTTCCACGTTATTACAGTTCTTTTGTTTTCGGTACTAATAGTAACTTTTCTCTTCCTACTTCAATCTTTTCTACCGAACAGTCATATAAATGTATGTAAATTAAAATTACCACGTTTGAATCAGTGTTCCTTTAGCTACAGATTCATACCAAAAACATAAGAATACATCAAACTGGTACGAACTTATAGCATTTTAAACAAGATAAGGGGCATGCTACATACGAAAATCTCTTTTCATAAAATACAATCCTGTCACAACTAGCCCCTACTCTGGGCACGTTGATGCAACATGTCTCAACCTTCATAATGACTTTTTTCAAAGTCGTGGTTTTCGTTTCATTACATGCAATAGCGGTCATCTGTAGAGAAAAATACGTACTTTAAGTGGGAGTCATTAATATTATTGAATATGAAACGCAAAAATAATAAAAAATAAAAAATTGAAAAATGTCCCAACTAGCCCCGGTCTCCCTTATTCCACGACTAGAGACAGGCAAACAATTATTCGACACAAAAATTTCATACACAAATTTTGATTTCAAATAATCTTTTGCCCATCTCTGTCCACGACTCCTCGACGCTCCCGGACCCAACCAGTCCGCGACCCGCGAGCCCTCGAATTTCCAGAATCGCGGACCGCTCCGTGACGTGTTTATATTAAGACCACACACGCGTGACGTAAATCGATTAATATATAAAAGCAGGGACACATTGTGCACAGTTTACGTCCACTTTAGCCGGCCGGCTGGAAATAGACCACGACGCTGCTGGACAGGGACGATGAAAGGAGCGCGCGAGCGGGCGGCGTTAGAAGCGTACACTTTGAAATGGAAACGGGATACGGCCACTGACAGCCGGAATGACTTCGATCGCCCGGTAAATTCGCGGCCCTAGCTTTGCCGCTCGTACGTTCCCACTTACCCTTGTCGCTTTTATTCCGCATTATTTACACGCGCCTGAGTTATCATTCCGCCGAAAACACGGGGCAGGCCCCGCGTTAGCGGGCCGGTAACTCTGCTCGCTGCACGCCGCTCCCATATATTCCCCCCGGGTCCGCGTGCTCGATTTTTCAAGACCCGAAAGCGAGCGCGCGGGTGAGTCATAAAGTGCGCGTAACTCGCGGCGAAACGCGCGCGCTCTCGATCGGCACCGACTTCTAATGAGATCGGGCGAACATTAAGGTTTCCTCGGGAATTCCGTGGGTTCCGATCCAAGGGGCGAGCGCGGCGCGCCGCTATAGTAAGTAATTGGACGGCGAGTTCCGCGTTCGTTACGCGCAACCAGTTTAACCGTCGATATCTAAACCTGATTCCTGGTCGTCCTGCCGCGGATAAATCTCGGAGCTTTATGTCGGCAAGGCACGAGGGAAAGACCTACGTCATCCGCGAATCGCTGAGGCAATCCAGACAAGCATTATCGAGGCAGCGCGGGGAGGAGGTCGGCGATACCGTCTCGTTGGGAGCCGCTCGAGCCACCGCCGTTACACGCCGAGGCCTCGTCACGCTTAAATTCACGGGTAGATCTAATCGCGGGCCCTTTCGTGTACCGATTACAATAATCACCCGCGATCAGCGGCGCGCGTAAAATTACCATAAATGAATCTCGCGCGGTCGGTATCTCATAAGCGCTCGAGCATTCCCGCTACGAGCGCGCGCTTTTCCGCGACGGGGTGCTTTCCGGAATCGAACGTCGCGCCGGGATTCCTGGCTTCGTGCTCATCGAGTGCCGTAGAGCTTCTCTTTTATAGATACGAGAGATAATTCATCTTGATGTTGAGGTTAAGGGCCTGTGCACATTGAGATGTGAATCGATACATGTGTTGTTATTAGAATCATTAAAGAGAAAAAGGCGTCAAAGAAGAATATGGGGAAATCAATGGTTATATTAGAGAAACACGTATACTGTTTTTAAATTACTTCAGGAATTAGGAACTAAGGACGCAACTGATTTCGGAAACTATTTGCGAATGAATGATACATATTTTTAATAATCTGTTGGAAATAGTAAAATGTAGAATTGAAAAACATAATACTGTGATGAGAGAGGCAGTAAGTGCTGAAGAAAGCTGATTGTAACGTTACGATACTTGGCTGCCGAAAATAGCTACTAAGACTTAAAATTCTGTACAGTCATTTCTCTACAATTACTTGGAAAGATTATTCCTGAAATATACTATTTATTATTTATTATATAAACGGGAAAGCCCTTTAGTTACATAGTCTAAAGTCAATTACAAAGATTACGTTAATGTGAAAAATAATTACAATAAAATAAGATACAACAAAATTTAAGTAAGTAGGCAATTTATGAAGGGCTTGTTTCATTCGCGCATGCAAAGTTCATTGGTTTCTGGGTGCTTTTGTATCTCAAATTTCCTGGTAATATTTTAAACACTAAACTTTTAAAAGTGTCATTCCATGGAAAAAAGTAAAAATCTTCATAGCGCGATATAAGAGACAACAACATACACGCTGAAACATGTAAATATTCGTAGAACTTGCACCCTCGCGGTATCGACGTTTCAGTACATTGATACAGACGACGATACCAGCTAATACCGATACATCGATACTGAGTGAGTCAAACACATGTTAAGATTTGTATCGCGATGCTGACACTTGCAACATGTATCGACACACATCTCAACCTGCACGGGCTCCTTTAGAAATAAAGCTTCTAAAATTTCTGTCCTTCGTCGTTAAAGGAATAAGGTAAATGTCCCCATTACTGACCACGTCCCCATTAGTGACCACTTCATTTTGTTATTGTTTATTGCAACACAGAAAGCGAAATGTTTGAGTTATTGTTTCATACGTTATTTATGTAGCCGTACATTCATCTTTAAGTAAATTCACATGTAAATTAAGACTTGGTCATTAACATGAAAGTTGACAGATTCTAATACCGTGAGATTATACTCCAGATATCATTAAACTCGCAAATTTTACAATAAAAATACATGGATCAATGCAGTAACTTACTCAAATTAACGAGAAATATATACAGAATTATAAAATAAAAAGAAAATATCCATTTTCTTTCATTATTGTAGCAGAAAATCGTGATATAAAATAGATGGTCACTAAAGGGGACATCAGGTCCAATATAATTTTCGCCATAATTTTTGTGTAAATAGTCAAATATCACTCTAAAATTAATTTGATTAAGAAACTAGAGACTTCAAAAAATACAATGATCCATACTTTACTCAAATATTGTCGTATATTAGTAAAAAATATACTATTTCGAACCAGTCACACTCTTAAACGGTCGCTAATGGGGACATTTACCTTAAATAGCCAGAAATAGTTGACGCTCCGGCGAATCTTCCTATTGATCGGCCTTCGCATCTTGAACCCCAGCACTCGCCCAGGTCGTGACCCGCTCGCGCGAGACCACGCGATCCTCGCCTGCCTGCGTTAACGGCGCTCCCGAAAGGAACAAACGGGAAGGGGCGACGGAAAAATTTACGCAGCGTAACAAAGAGCGCCCGGTGATATCCAGCGGACGGTGAAACAGCGCTGACTGATAACCGCGAAGCGCCCGGTGGCCCGATAACGCTTCAGGCGAATGAAACGACTTACAAAGCCCGTTAAAATCGCGTTATTTTCGCGCGTTTTGTACTCCGCACGGAAGAAGCGAAATCGTACGAGGCGCGCGCGTGCTTGACATTTAATCGCCCGCCTAGATTTACGACTAGCTCAGGCCCTATTGCCACCGCTATTGCGGTACGGCAGGCCTCTCCCTGTCATTTCGTTCCACTCCGAGCCAACGACTGTCCAGGCCCACTCGAAACGAACGCCACTTCCCGTCCGCCCGACCCTCCGGTCCCCAGTCATTTTCCGATTCGTAAATCGTAATCGCGTTTACATTGCTGTTTTCGCCGCTACTCATAGCCTCCGCGTCCCTTCCAGACCCCTCCAATGTTACCATTCTTTTACGACCACGGACTGGTAGTGCTCGAGTAGCATAAATACCGGGATGCATAGTTGCAATTATTTCTCTGCGCGTTGTGCACCTTTCTCTTCTGCGATTGCGAATAGTTGCATGGATACGTAATTCCTGACGATCTCCGTGCATTTTTCGCGGGATCGCGCAATCTTGCGTCAGGAGTCGACAAAAACACGCGGATATTCCCTCGGGTGTTTAGCCGGTTTCGTAATTACCCGGCATTATTTGCGATCGCAGGGCGCGAATAAAAATATGAGCCTTGACAAGTATTGCGGGAGGGAGGCGCGAGAGTCGTTTTCGCCCCTTCCGATCTCGATACCGGAGCATCGGGATGTAGGTTTGATGGCCGTGATGGTCAACCTGATGCTGACATTAACCACCGTCGAAGCGATTTATTGCTTCTCTGGTTATCACGCGGGGGCGAAGAGTATGGAAAGAAACCGACGGTCGTTGGCCACGGTGGCGACTTGACGCTAACGCGGGGGTGTGTCTACCAGCGAAAGAAAATACACGACCGAAGTTTCTCCGTACCTGTCCCTTCTTTTTCAAGCATGAAGGCAAAATTCAGTTAGAGTTTAGAGCCTCGACGTATATATGTAAATACCTGTGTACATTCTCTGGGTAGAAGAAGCTTGAAACCATCGTCATCGCAGTTTCTTGGAATACATCAAAGTAACAGATGTAATTACTGTTTTAATAAGCATAATAAAGAGCGTCGTCTCTGCACGCAACGGAATAACACGGTAATAAGTGAGCCGGGTAACACAATATTCTATCTAAAGTTGCAATTAAGGTGTAAAACGAGGTACAGCTAAACGCTGCCATGAATCTGACATTGCACTGCCTTTAATTGCCATTTATCTGGATCTACCAAATTATAAGTAGGTAATCTAGATTCATGAATGGATAATAATTCTCCTACGTCGTCGCGATTACATTCTTTCACCATGCCTTCGGCTGGATTAAGCAATTAATGAAACAGGGATCGGTAATAAAATTTCATGCGCAAGCATCCATTGGAAAGTTTTAACACGAGAGTGGCTGCTTTTGAATTCTAAGGATGTAAAGCAGGCAGAAATTGACTATGAAATGTAATTTAAAAATGAGGGGAGAACGCCTGTGGTACTGTGAAGCGTCATTAAGGAAAGTTACGTACCGAGAAGACACAACTATTACATTGACTTAATTTATCCTTAATTGCTTCCGCAACAAAGTAGCGCCTTTCTCACCGCAAGCTTCAAGTATCTATTACCTAAATTCCAAATAACTCTTTAAACGTGTTCGTAGAATAAAATTTCCTAAGAATAGGCGAGCTCTTCCCTCGTGATCCAGTGTAATCGAATTCAAAGTTCAGATTCCGCGGGTATGGAGTAAATTCGCGGAGTTAGCTGACAGCGGGGCGTTCGAGGGGTATTGATAGAATCTTGGTAGTGGAAACAGGGGGTGTAGGTCTGGAGTTCTGGAGCCAGAGGGAGGCGACGCAGTCGAGCAAAGTTCCGCAATAACCCCCGTCTAGTGGAGGAACGGCGAAGCGGCGTGCGGCGACCGAAAGCAGATATTAAACTTAATATATAGCCGCAATTAGGCGCAGGCCTCCGCCCTCCTCTCGCGCCCTTCGCAGCCTCCACGTGTACACGCCGCGCCGTGTCACACTTCTCTGCCCTCTGCCAAATGGACCGCCAGCTGTCAACTATAACTACTTTGTCCTTAAATCACTCGCGACCCAACCGCTAATTAGCGAGAATTCTTAAGCAGAAGTCGCGCGCGGATTTCAGTAATCACTGTCGCCATTCCTGTTTGATCTTCCAAGGGCTACGCCCGCGCGCCTGTAATTGGAGCGCGCGAGGGCGCGCAGACGAGCGACAAACGAGTTGCTAGTTCTAGTTATAGAGAAACTTTCTGTTTAATTTATTATGTAAAAACGGTTTCGTTTTGAGTGGAGCTTCTCTCGTTCACTCGAGTAGGGATCGATCGAGGCGGATTCACGTGTAGGTAGGTATCAGTTCTGTGACGGTTGAGGGGTAAAAAATATCGTCATGGTTGTAAATTGTAGCGTTTATCAGTTACTAGAGTTTCCTAGAGTTTTTCCTCTGAATTATAGGTTGTTATGAGCGTTACTCTTTTTATAAAATAATAATTGCCAAGGAAGAATTAATTAAAGAGGAAGCGTGTTTTATCAGTTTGTACTTGGTTGGGTTAGGGTACTTCTTTATTCAATATATAATGTTAATTTGAAGTATAATAATCGAGTTTAGTGTAACTAAATAGATATTAAAAATTGGGACTACGACAGGCAAATAGAGCTGTTATGAGTAAATCATAAATCCACCTCTATTCGTCGACTGTAACTATTCAGAGTTTTAGAGTTTAGACAGAAGATGATGGGAACAATAGTTGATACGTGTCATCTGCCGTCAAATATCTTAAGGGGTCATGCTCAGTCAGGAGGCCGAAAAAAGGGTGATCTTTGGAAATTTTTTACTCGAAAGCTATAACACATTTCTCAAAAAATCTTTTTTCCTTTTAAGGATTGCATCTAGTACTGTGTATCGTAATTTTTTTATTTAAAAATATTTATTAATAACAAAGTTATTGTCCATCACTCGAAGGTCCTCCCAAAAAAAGGCTTCTGCGGTAACCACTGCTGTTCGAAAGTCGATCATCTAAATTAAAAAATTCAAAAGAATTTACTTATTATATTATATTATCTTGTCTTTGAACGAAGGATTTTTCGAAATATTGATTTGGGAATAAATGGCTGATGTTTAAAGTAAAAGTTTCAATTTTTATCATAAATCGTGCCTTATTTTCGTCAATTAAAAGAAAACTAAGCATCGGATAAAAAAATCCTTCGTTCAAAGACTAGTTTATTGTTCCTATAGTAAGCTTGTAAAATTTTAAGTAAATCGGTTGAATGGTTTTTTAAATATTTTGGTCACCGATTTTGAAAACACTGATTCAAGAAAAACGCGTTTGAAGTTTCAAGTCCAGTTTATTCTTATATAAAATATTAACTTTTCAACTTACAAGGTGTCATCGATACCAGGCCCGTACTATAAACCTTCAGCACTAGTTGAAGCGCTAAAAATACAAAAATTGAAAAATCGATTTTTCGAAGGTTTGTGACTGAGCATGACCCCTTAATAGATGTACCTATATTACAAGTTCTTCCAACCACTTCATTCGGTGTTACCCTTAATTTCCTTTGATGATTATTCGACAATATCCGACACCAACTTCCCTTCACGACCCCCTCCCATCCCCCCACATACCTCCACTGATTTCCAACGTCCTTTTCCCCGCGCTAAGCAAAATCGACCTCCACAGAAGCCGCGAAAAAAGCGGCAGAAAAAACTGGAAAAATATTCGCCGAAGGAGAGACGGTACATAAATTAAGCATTCCCGCGAGCAAACAAGCCTCACGGCCGGGTGTTAACCCCGTCCGAGCGAAATCCTGCCCGGACAGCTCCCAGCGAGGAGGGGCGAGAAGAAGAACGGTTATCTATAAATTCTGCATGGACGTTAGCTTGATCCAGCGAAATCGTTGATAATGCCCGCGACAGCGCTCGGTCGACGGTCCGCGGATATTTATGGCGGCCGAAGTGGGGACACAATCAGGTTCACCGGCTAGCTCTGCGCGACGAGAACAGTGGGAAGGCGAGGCGAGCTCTCGGCAGGGAGGATGCAACGAAGGGTTTTCTGGCTGCTTGACTCGCCCCTGGCATGATGTGCCGCCAGCAGGATGGAATGGTTTTCCCTCCGGTTGCCAAGGTAACCTATGGCCCACCCTTCGAGCTTCAGCAACCACCCTGCGGCTGCACCGGCTGGCGTACGTGCGAGCCGAGCTCACGCGCACAGACGCCAGCGAAAAACCACGTTCCCTCCTCGCGCACACCGATCCCACGGGTGTGTTCCCCCGTGTTGTTGTTGTCGCGTACGCGCGCCACCACACGGACACCCGAGAAATTCGTGGACGCGGAGCCCCGCACCCAGTGAATCCCGCCGGCCGCACTGCTGCGAACGGCCATGCTGAATTCAATATCAGCATTCCCAGCATTCCCTCGCCGACCTTTTTTTTTTTCCTCGCTTTTGAATGATGAGGGCCGGATGGCCCGTCCCGCGTCTAACACTGCCTCCGTATCGCCGAAAGTGTCGGACGCTCGCGAAACGCCCGTTTCGCGGCGGGTCGTGAGGGAAAACGAGGAAATACTGCGGCTCGGGGCTTTCCCCGCTACTAGGAGATCCGAGGGAGAGCTCGCGCGAATTTCTCGGCGAAGTCGTTTGTCTTTATTCCCGTGTTAGGTAGGCCAACCGTGGAAATGGATCCTCTTTTCAGCGTGAGAAACAGGGTGAGAAAGATCGCGTTGCTCGTGGGCGTTACACAGCGCCGGGGACAAGAATAAGTCGGAAGAGCAGGTTTATAAACACTGTTAATGTCCCGGAACATCTATATTTGTAATACCGGAGCTTATTTCTGTGCAAGGAGTCACCCTCTCGACTCCTGCACCGTCGTCACGTTCTTCCCGTCTTATACAAAGTACGGTGTCGATACGCCTCGGCGATAACCGTGCGGAACACAAAATCTTCCTATCTTTTATTGGCCGGTAGCACGTATTTGCTTCATCACGAGGCTATAATGTGCCCACTCAGCGTCTTCCTGAGAATGATGGTATTATGGCTGTCCGCTCATTGCGCCGGGGAACCGGTTTCTTAGGGACGAACCGAAAATACGAGTCCCCTCTGCCGAGCCGCAGGCTGAAAGTAAAATTGCCTCTGGGCCAATTGCGAAAATGGCCCGTGAGAAATTTATCAACCCTCTGTGTAACAACGTCCAACCGCGCGAGTAGTCGGGCGCCATTTTAAATCATTCGTGCTCCCTGGGAGCGTCCTTTATTCCGCTCTTAACGCGTTCGTTGCCACGTCGATCATCGCTGCCGGTGCTCCGATGGCAACAATCGTAAATTTAGTAAATGCTCCTCCGTGCAAGTTAATCTTGTAAATCAGCTGCATGATCCACTTACGGTCTAAGTAACGAGGTGACCTGAATTTAAAGCCCACTGACAAAAGGCAGATTTTAAATCCAAGGATTATTGGATCTCATTGATAAATGGAAACGTCGTTGCTTTAAATAGGAATTGCTGCGGCGCGCCGCGCGCCACCTCGCTGTGCGACGCGCCGAGGCGGCGTCTCAGGTACAAACCAGATGACAAACACGAGTTTTTTACCTGGTTAGTGCGCCAACACGGACCCGATAGCCGCCTAAGCACCATAAAAAATTCTGCGCACCCCGTTTTACGACTTCGACTCCGAGTGGAGAAAGTTAGGGGTGTAAAAGCCAGTCGAAGAAAGGGTTCAGTTTTCGAACAATGGGCAGCAGGCTCTTTTCGGAAACTTTCTTTTTTTTACTCTTCCTTTTTTACCTCGTTTAACCCCTGCAATAAACTGACCACCCGTACGGCGCAGCTCTTTTTTTCCTTCCCCCAAAAGAGAAAGCCAGGAGAGAGTTGTGATTTGTGGCTCGACGGACGGGGCATGCCTGCCAGTCTGCGGGAACGTGGAAAAACTGAACTTTACGGTTTACACAACTGGGTAATCTTTTTTTTTTTAGATGAACGTCAGTGACTTGGTACTTAAGGGTCGGTCTTAAATTACGAAAGGCATTTTGGGGGGGGGGGGGGGGGTCGTGAATTTCTTACAAGGGGAGACGGGAGTCAGTTAACGCCTTACGTAACATTTGTCAAACTAATTTTAAATAAATAGAAATTCTATCATTAATGCTCCGAAAAAGTAATTTTAGTTTAAACTTCCCCAAACTCAGTTGAGTAAATGAATTATATAGGGGAAAGCGGGGTAATTCCGGCCACATAAGCAGTAAATGCTATAAAATTTGAACAAGTTACACATTTGTTAATTTCTTTTATATTAATTGATAGTTTGAAGTGTCTAGTTTGTATTAGTAACAAGTAGTAGTTGTAACAAAATTGGGAGTAATAACACAAAAATAATCATTTCGCCGGAATTACCCCACTAGTGATTAATTTTTCATGATTTTCTTTATAAAAGAGATAGGAAAACTGTTAAATTAATACAACATTGTATTATTTTTTATTTTAAAATTAATTAGTACATATATCACAAGTTTATTCTTCACGAGTATCCCAACCTGAACATTCTTCACGTGCCCATTGATCACATACTGTGCACCGGACCCACATTTCATCACCTATTCCAAATTCTTTGCAAAAGGGGCAAATTTCGTGCTCTACTTTTTTGTAAAAAATATCTGAATTGTATGTGGAATCTACGCCAGAAATTAAACAATGTTAAAAGCTGGCTGGAATTGCCCCACACTTTTAGTCGATATTACCCCACACTTTATGTTCAGATATTTGAAGTAATACACTGAATTTAATTTACATACAGTGACTCACAGCCATAATCGTACACTCTTTAAAATCGCATAACTTTCTTAGAATTGGTCCAAACGACTTGAGTTTTTTTTTAAAGCTAGAAGGATTAGTTTGCCAACTCATGTGTTTCATCGTTTAAAAAAAAATGCAATTGGTCGGAATAGCGAAGAAAATAGTAAAGGTCATTTTTAAATTCTTTTTTGTGAGCCAGTAATGAAAATTCAAAAAACCCGTTTGTAGCTAATCCTTCAAGCTTTTAAAAAAAAAACTCAAGTCGTTTGGACCAATTCTAAGAAAGTTATGCGATTTTAAAGAGTGTACGATTATGGCTGTGAGTGACTGTATCACCAAAAACCAACTGTGAGTTTGAAAGTAAAAACATTCCTCTATTTAATGAGATTAATATTAATAATTCATATCTATTCCATGTACTAATTTACCTTGCTTAACTGTCGACCATTGTTATAAGATTACGGTGCGAAATGAACGTTCCCGGATTTGTTTGAAACAAAGACTGCTATCGTCATGGAAATCACGAATATTAGCTCGCCGCATCATTAACAAGTGGTAGCACCATACAGAGTCAAGTTGCGCGGTTTTTATTTAAAGAAATAGAAGCGGCCAGAATTACCCCGCTTTCCCCTAAACCTTTAGAAGAATTTTAATAACTAAAAAAATGCATTGCAAATAATATAAAATCCTACGAATTCTTGTACTGAGAGAGGGAGGGAGTAAGAAACCACCAAAATTACCATTACGTAATTTAAGAACGACGATTTTAGAGCGCAAACTTAATACATCGGACAATCTTTCGTATTATTTTCGCGAAGAAATGCTCGTCTTCAAGATCGAACCAGCGATCGAAGCTTTTATTTTGAAACGTATCCACCGCTACTAATTAGCGTTCAGGCAGCCAACCCTTTGCACTCCTTGCGCGCTCGCGCGGTAAGTGAACAGTCAATTTCGTCCACTAGCTTCACGTGAACGTGTCGTCGATCCTCGCATAGCCATTATAATCGCGTCGAAACTTCAGTCCGCGACAGACAGCTCGCGGTTTTCGGTGGTCCAGGACCCGGAGCCGCTGTGATGATTGGTAAGCATTTTCTCGCGACGAATTGACTGTGGCAGTGCAAAGGGTTACATGGTCATATCTTCCTACATGAAAAGACTAACCTAGGAAAATCTGCGTTTCTGACGTTTCCAGGGCCGAACGGCTGTCCGAGGCGTAGGGGTCGGCAGACCTACACGCGGTTCCAGACCCTGGAGCTGGAGAAGGAGTTCCACTTCAACCACTACCTGACGCGACGGCGGCGAATAGAGATCGCGCACGCCCTGTGCCTGACGGAGCGACAGATCAAGATCTGGTTCCAGAACCGGCGGATGAAGCTGAAGAAGGAGCTGAGGGCGGTGAAAGAGATCAACGAGCAGGCCAGGCGGGAGCGGGAGGAGCAGGACATGATGAAGAAGCAGCAGGCGGAGAAGCAGGCGAAGATGCAGCAGGAGCAGCAGAGCGCGGCCCTTCAGCACCAGCAGCAGCATCACGTGAGCGGCCTCGACAAGACGCAGAGCGATCTCCTGAAGGCGGTCAGTAAGGTGCCCACATAGGAGACTTTGCTCAGCCGGTTGTCTTTCTTTTAAAGAAGGAACAAGAGACTGGGCGCAGACTCTGGACCTAGACTCTAGCGGACATCGAAGCGTGTGTAGCTGGTGAGGTCGCCCCGCGTAGAGAGCTGTGGGGACCTTCGAGCGCGAGAGAGCATCGGCACTCTTCCTCCCCTGTTCGCGCGCCGGCGACGAAGACATACCGGGGGACACTCCGCGGTGTTCCTCCAGAGACGAGGAGAGGTGTTCGCGTGGGAGGCAACGCCGAGTGATCTCTGTCCTCTTTTCTTTTTGTATCGAGATTAAACGGAGGGGAGACGTAAGGGAAGTTACGACGGGCTCGTACACGACTCGTTGCCCAGCGGACGGTGGGGGCCGATAAGGTAAACGAAGACCCAACCACGCGGGAGGAACCGAGGGGGGACCGAGAGAACGTAGGCGCGCGTCGGTGTTCCAAGTCCTCTGTCTGTCTTCTCTTCTCTAACCGAAGGAACGGGACCGGGGACGCCGGGGTGCACGCAGCAAGTAACCGTAGACGTTTAGAGGCGGCAGTAGAACGCGAAGCTACGAAGAAGCGGAGAAGCGCACCCTCAAACTACGTACTTATTTTGGCTGGGCCAAAGGAGGACCTAGCCTGCGACTGATTCCTAGAACGTATAATGTATAATTGTTAATCGGGCGCCGCGCGACCAGTCATCGCGAGTTAGCCGGACGACGGAGGCAGCAACGGGGACGGGAGCGGTTGGCGCGATGATAAACTGCCACACGCGCAACCACCAGCCAACTAGAATTAGTTTTAAACGAGCGGAAGCCGAAGGGATTGTAACGCGCCGCCCCTGTCGTGAGTTGTTTACGCCGGTCGCCGACCAGACGATCAATTAATAACGTGTAGGGGGGTAATTAAGCGAGGCCGCCGAAGAATATTCGTCTAATTGCGCCGAATCCACCAACGGGGGACGTGAGCTCGTTGCCGAACGATCTTTGGGACTGATCCTTCGAAATTTCGCCCGCTATTCCAGCCCGAAACCCGATCGAATCCAACCCACCCCTGATTGCCAGCTCTCCCGATACATCCAAGACGAACGTTCCAGTCGGAACGACGACGATACGGGCAATCGGAACCTCGCGGTGCACGTTTTCCTCGAGATGGAACCGATAACGGGCTACATCCGCGTTACGATTAGTCCCGCTCGAACAACGAACGTATCTCTCGAGCGATTGCAGACTTCGGATACCGCGGACGCGCGCATACCTTCTTCGGATACCGAGCTACGATTATCAAGGGGAAACTGGCGTGCATGCATAAGTACGTACACACTCACACACACACCGTCATCACACGCGCCTGCTGGCCGACTTCTTTTCTTGAGAGGAATTTAGTGGTACAAATCGCAGATGCCATTCGCCGGAGCTCCTTTTACAGAGTTAATTAGCCGTGGTTTACGTTCCCCGTTTCTTCCGAGACCTCGCGTTGTAATTAGGCGAGTTTAAGTCGCTGCCGATAATACTTCTGGCGTTCCACGCGAACCGATCTTGCTCGATGACGCAAAGATCGTTTTGCGCGTACAGTTCAATTCGAATCGTTGCTATTTTCTTCGGTGTTCCTGGTTTGAAGGAACGTTCGAAGATCGACGGAAACACTCGTTGCTTCGATTGGCAATTATTTTTTTTTTTTGTTTTATTTGGAGTCTGGTTAATATTGTCTATAATGCTGCAGTTACTTTTATCTCATGAGTGCAATTCTGAGACTTTCGCGACGTGGCCACTCATCTTGATCAGATAGCAAGTTGCAAAATGGAAGTTTATTTTTCACTCGTCACGAAGAGATTCACCGGGCTATGGAAGCAACGAGGAGTCGTCGATTCCGCGTTTTTAGTTTCTGGGATTGTCATACCGTACTAATGAACCAGTCGAAACTCTCAAGAAGAAGAAAGGGACATGTGACTTGACGAACAGGACGAGAATTCTGAATGAAAAACTCGGAAGATGGGGCAGTCGATGTTGGAAAGGCTGGCTCGTCGACGATCATTTTAAATTCATTTATCGCTTCAGTTAGATCTCAGAGGATATCGCGCCAGGTATCGCGAAGGCTTTTACTAATACGAGACAACTTGTATGGAAGCAGCACGTTTCTCCCCCTCATATTATCTAAGACAATTTATCGAGATAATTTATCTTTCGTTGTATTCGGAACGCGACGTTCTTCAGAGAAATTTATTTTCCGACTACCTTTCGTTATTCCTCCGTTCTTCTTATTTTCTCTAAGTGACGTTATCCATCGCGGTGGTATGTTAATTTTCTTCTGTTAATTTTACGTAGTGTTACCATTGTTTATATCGACGCCGCGTCGAATCGTTCGAGATCGTTAAAAGAGTTTTATTCACTTTCTTCTTCGTTCTTTAGACCTTTTTCATTTACGACCTCGGCTCGTTTCTTATTCCATTACGATTCTGTTTCACCGCCGTGCTCGCGACCGTGCCCCTTTGTTGCCGCGGTATCGCCGTGCATCGCGAAAAAAAGCAGGGGTGGAAAGTAACGCGCGAGGACTAACGACACGAACACAGGACTCTCAGAGAGCAAGACAAAACAAAGACACATCACCGGACGAGTATCTCACTCTTAGTACATTAAATACGTAATTTGGTGTCAGGGTAGACCTTTTTCCATAGAATATAGAAAGCCGTTGTTGCTAATTAACGTACTCGTAAAGCTCGTAACGAAGAGGAGGGACGTCGAGGAAGAAATAGAACGCGAAAAGAGATATGCAAACATCAGATTATATAAATTATCACCTAATTATTTTTTTTCTCCTCCCCGTCAGAACGCGATTCGTACAAAGCATTCCGAACCCTCTCGCGAGGTCTGTCGACTCGGGCGTAGATCGGTGTCTTTTTATACGGTTAAAGATTCGAACGAATTCTGAGCTCGCGACTGATTCTTTAAATTTTTATCGCGACGTCGACACTCCTGTCGATCGTTTCGCCTCACTCCGGTGTGTTTTCTTTTTTAAGCGTGAATCGTTAAGTTTTTTCAGGCACTCGTTTGCTGGTGAATCATTTTAATGGACGTTCGAGGGAAGGGCGTGTACAGGGATCGTTGAAATAATGCAAAACATATACGTAACTCGTACCAAGAGAAGATGAACGTGGGTTTCTTTTCCAAGAAGGCGGGGAATCTGTTGTACGAATCGTCCAGTGACTATCTATCTACGATGTAAAATCATAGTGTACACAGTACCATATTATATATTATTAAAAAGTAACGAGTATATATTATATATACAAATATATAAATATATATAAATATATATATATATGAACAAATGGTGAAGAAAATCCGTTGTACCGTGCTCTAAGGGCAAAAAAAAGAGGAAACAAGACAAAAGTTTTTGATAGTAGCGTCGTAAGAATTTAGGATACGTGTAACGTACGTAAATAGAGCAAGTAAACGAGGAAAGCGAGCGCAGAGGAAAAAAAGTAACGACGGAAACAATAAGACACTTGTGTTGGGGAAGAAATTTCTAGGCCGGTGGGCAGCCAGCGAGTTTAACGGGATCGAGAACAAAGAGAGGAAACAATAGACGTCCGTAGTCAAGGCGAAATAGCATCGTTTTAGGGGAAATCTATAAGGGAAAAAAAAGTAAAAGGAAAAAAGCGTATAGAAACCGTATCCAATATTAATACTGTACCGCTAATTACCTAAAGTACTATTAGAGATAATAATTGCCGTGCGTAAAAGTAACGATTAAGATGAGCATGCGAGTCTACACACATCTCCATCGTCGGATGATTTACTCCCATCCTCCCCCACCCATTTCGCCCCCCCCCCCTCCCCCTCGTAATCATACCGATGTCTCGACGTGTAACGGGCAAGACGGATCGACGAAAACGGTGGGAATACGCGAATGGCGTAGGATATAATGTACACACACGTGTGTACGAATTGTCAAACGCTCGGAGAAACATATAGTTGCTGCTGGGTCCCAATCATACTGACGCTGTTCGACGAACAGAGAAATTGTTTTGTTTTTTTTTTCTACGAAAAGGCTTGTTGATTTGTTGTTTTTACTTTTCTTTTTATATGTATAGAGTTGTCTATCGACGGACCCGCGAGGTCGTCTCGTTACGGCGGCACGTCTGTCCAGTGTGCTCAGGGGGGTGGGGAACGAAGCGAACAGAATCGTGCTTTGTTTTCGTTTCTCGAAAGAAAGAAAAAAAAAAGAACGTGTCGTGGTAGCAGCTCCTCTCGTCGCAAGTGGCTTCGGAGGCAACGCACAGTATTATTGCGACTTCTGGCGTCCACAACTATATCTTCCTCGCGGGAGAGAGACCGCGAAGATCGCGAAGGGAGGAAAGTAGACGTGCAGTCGTATATCGGTTCCGCTCCACGCACTCTCGGTTATCGAATTTTAGGAAAGGGGCAACGAACGCTACGGCATTAGCGCGCGCCACGCATCTTCGTGGTCCCAGTTCGAGGGCAATTAATGTGTCTATTGCCCCGCCGAACGAAACGTGTGTGATCGCGCCTGAATCTTATTCGGCTCAATGTATACGTAAAAAAGGATAAACAAAAGAAAAAGTGAAAGGAAATTGAGAAGCTAGGGAAACGACAGCGGGAGAGTTGTTTTGTTTTTTTCTAAGAAAAGAAACGCACGCGACGCGCGATTGATGCCCGAGAATCGGTGTAACTATTTGTAGAAAAGCTTTACGCGTGACTCTATTTACGAATTATTCTTATTAATGATATTATCGTCGACATTATTTTTTATTATTTCTAACGATGTAGCGTAGCTAAGTAGTTACGTTTTAGTTTTCTTTTGATGTTACGGTCCGTTTCTATACATAATAGGGTACGACTTAAAAGTGACGCGGGCAGAGCCAGGCACATTGGCTGGCGGAAGTGGCGGCGCCGGATACGTCCGACAAATTAGGGATATACGTAACGCGTAAAAGGTTAATAATAATTAATTATCACGAGCGATTTAGTCGGGCAGTTTGTACAGTACTCGCAACCGGTGAGATTCGTAGCGGCCGTGTTATATACGTACGTATGTGTTAAGTCTTAGGCGTTAGTGACCGCGGTTCCAACGAACAGAGCAAACGAACGAGACGATAAGATAGAAGGGGACGTAGCTGAGCGCTAGCGTGCACCGGCGCGAGTTTTTTTCTTTCGGAGAAACTCTCGCCGGGTGCTGTCTCGACCGAACGAACGCACGATTTGGGAATCCGGGCGTCTCCGTTCCTACCTTCTCCTCCTCCCTCTTTCCTTTCCTCCAAAAGAACTGCTCACGCTCGGTCTCGTTGTTTCTAGTTGTAACGTCATTGACGCGTTTTGTTGAACGTAAAGATAGTTGAGCCTTTATTGCGTGTTATTCGATCGTTGAATTGGTTCCCCTTTAAGTTTGCGCGCCTTTGTTAAAAGAAGAAGACTGTCGGTTTCGTTCGAGCGGGTCGCCAAGCGTTCCCAAATTGTTCGGGCAGGCGGGAAGGGTCAGCGCGCGCGACGAGCAGCTTTAGAGTAAAAATGTGCGGGCGCCGTCCACATACGAAGCTTTCTCTCGGCTTATCTTTTAAGCTATCTATGGCATCTACACTGTTATAGAATATTATTCCAAATAATTGACGCGTAATCATATCATATAACGTTCATAACGCTTCTCCGTTCTCCCACCACCCTCTCACCCACCCCTTCGCCAATTCGTACCTCCCCTAGTCTCCTCATCGCCCTTCTCCCCAATTCCCTCCCACGTCCAAAACGATTTACTCGCTCTATTCTTACCATTATTATATAGATGTATCATATTGAACCTTAAATATATCGATTAGGTCTATGCGTATACATACATACACGTAGGGTTACGAAAGGAACGCGAGAAAAGCGGGAGGGAGCGACAACGACGAGGATGACAGCATCAAACAATATTAAATATCGTGTTACGGTAGTACAACTTTGCCCGACTTGCCAAACTCGCGTAACCACGAATAAATTACTTGACGAATCGATGATGAATACGAATGGGAACGAGTGTGCGCGCTGCTCTCGGGAACGAGACGAGAAACTTGCCTCGGGAAGGGCGCCGCGCGTGCACGCACACATACACCGACACACACATACACGCCAAGACTTCTCTTATCCGAATTAAGGAGTTACGTGTAAAACGAACACTGGAGTGTGGCTCAAGCGTTGGTCGAAACGATGTCATCGACGTTTTTCTTCTTTTCTTCGGAGTGCCTGGGAGAGTGACTGCGAGAGATCGTCCCAAGCTCGAGGAACCGAGCGTGCGTGAGTGAGAAGCAGGCAGAGTATAATTAATCGAAATTGTATGAGAGAAAGAGAGAGAGAGAGAGAGAGAAAGAATGAAAGGAGACACCAGCATAAATCGCGCCGTACTACACGCATACACACATGCGCAAGGCAAATTAAACGGGAAAAATTAAAGTTAGTTCTATTCTTGGGTAGCTGCGATAACGAAAAATTAAAAAAAAAAGGAAAGAGAAAAGAATGAGGTTATTTAATAAGCTATAGGCAGCCGAAAAATAAGGAAGAATTTGTTATCTGTTCTTTTTTACCTGTAAATCTGATTGTTTATTTATGAACTGTTTATTTTACATATCTTTTCGTATATTTGTTTTTTGTTAAATGCGAAATGGGCGATAGAGAGAGAGAAAGAGATAAAGATACCGACGAGTTTGGTCTTCTTCTTTTTTGCGGTTACTATTATTATCGTTTGTACTGCCACGAAACTTTGTGTATAGATATTTAAACATTACGAGCCCGAGAGGCGAGGATTCCTTCGCGCACCGCGCTTCGCGAGAATATTTTAGAGGCCATCATAACGAGACCCCAGTCCATGGTGCCATAGAAACGCATGATCGCGGTGCGAAAGGAGTCTATCGCCTTTGGGGGACAAGAAATTAAATGAAAAACTGCGTCTGGTTGTAATATATTATTTCTACGAATGTTTCTTTCTATTCCGCGTGTCAGGGAGCGTTAGAATTCGGTTCGCGTGTGTTACACTTAGCGTCGGAATTAGATGTAAGCCACCCACGACGCGAGCGACGCGAAGGATTTCAACACCTCCCGAAAGAGGTGGCCGATGGAACGGTGTAGGTATATTCGCCTCGTACGCTGTCGCTTACAAGCGATCCCGGAAGTCGGCAGGCTGGTCAAGCTTGCTCGGTGGTCTACGCTCTAAGTGTTGTTTCTTTTATTGGCAGCTGTCCCATATTTTCGCGCGTGCGTTGAATACTATTACGTTTACGACTCCTTTTCGTTTCTTTTTCTTCTTCTTCTTTGTTACGGCGGCTCGATGTTCCCGAGCAACATTGCAGCGTGTCCTGCCAGTTAGAGTTTCTTAGCGGGTCGATGGCGCCCCGAGAATTGCACGCTCGCGCGGAGAGGGAGGGGGTGACACACCCCGCTCGCCCTTGCAACCCTCGCGCACCCAGCGAACCCTCCCCCGCGTCCCACCCCCTATCCGCCGGCGAAACGATTCTCGAGGCAGTCGAGGCGCGTAATTTGTTAAGCCCCCCATCCCCTATTATTGTATTGTTCTGCGCCGTTTCGCGGTTACTTAAATGCGTATATTGTTTATCGTCTCGACGATTAAGCGAGTGATGGTTTTTATCGTTTCGAGGGGGTCCGAGGACCTCGCAAGGAAAGCGGTAAGCCACACCGTAGCCAGCCGGGTTTGTGCACATGTCGTGATTCTTCTTTGACGTCCCGAGAGTCAACGACTACCTCGGGACTATGTACTATTTGCTATTGGAAAGGATTCCTCTTTCGAGTGCTCGGACGCGTCGACGCGACGTACTGTGATCGTTATTGTTTTTCCCCGCGCAGAAACGCAAGCCATTGTTCCTCGTCCTCTTCTGTTTCCTTTTCTACTTCTTGTTTTTTGTTACTTTCAAAGCTTTCAAGGCACTTGTTTCAAGTCCAACTCGCGAACCATTCGTCGGAAGAGAGCCGTGCGCGCACGGACAGACGAGAGTGCGCGCACACTTGCAGCGTTTACACTCCCCGGATCGTGCAAATACATAGTTACACACAGACTCACATGACGTACCGTTCGGAGGTGAAACGATGGAGGGAAGAAACGAGATATCGGACACCGAGAATTTAGGTCTTAATTATCGTCTTACTCTACCTACAATTAAATGAATGGAAAGCCGTGTACTACTTCAAGAGTTTCTTCGATGTAAATATTAACACTACGTAACGTTAACGTTGCTCAGTGAGCGATGGGCCGCGACTGGCTCGATCGATCGATCCAAATCGATTCGATTCGATTGGTTTGGCAGCTCGACGGGGTTGGGCGAGTCGCGGTCCGTCGCGTGCCGCTGGATGATACCTAATTAATGTAATAACTATAACGATAAGAGAGCGTAGCTGTCCTTCAATACCTACCTACCACGTTAAGTAATAAAAGTAACGGAATAATGGAGTCTCATGTCTTACTGACTATTTCAACATTAGTATTATGTACCCGTACGACGAAAGGTGATGACGACGAGGGTGGCGAACGACGACGACGGTGACGACGACGACGACGATGACGATTTGACAGGCGAAAAGGTAATCCATTGACAATGAATGTAAATGTATCCATTTTCGAAACTTGATGTAGAATTATACTCATAAGCTATATCTATGATATACAAACGAAATAAAAGCGTATAGTAAATTACGGACGCGGCGTCTTCAATTCTCCGTCACCTCCGTCCCAATATATCCTTCAGGTGGAAATCCAGGATCAGACAAAAATGTTGTGTCTCTCGTGAGACTTTAATCTCGAGAGACAATTATTTCTGGATGTGTTTTTACTGGTTGATAAATTTTAATTTTATCACGAAACTAGACTTTCATGAAACAAGTTTTATATATTTTTAAAAATCTTATATCTCACGGCTGTTTCCATTATTTATATTTACTTGATGCTCAGACTTTCTATCTCGTGATAGAAGAGTCTCGGGGAATATCTCAGCGCCGATTGGCCAATCTCAAGAATTGAAGAGTCCTTGTAAAAAACCACTATAAGTGCGAAAAATCAAATTTTACACTATTTTATATTTTTTGATATTTTTTTTTAATTTTGGCACTTGCAGTATTTTCTACAAGGATGTGCTTCGACTCCTCTTTTGCTTCACTTCACCTTATTTTCCTGTTTCTTTATGTGTAATTTACAGCAATACTCTTTCCCTCCTAATTAACAATCTAATCAAACGCTTTAGGATCCCTTAACGGGGACAGAAATTCGAAGTTCCAATCATTAAATGCACCCACTGGTCCAATCAGCGAAGCAGCTCAACGAAAGCTACCACGAAACAGTGGCAGAAAAGAATATCGAGGTTACTTCAGCGTTGCATCGTCCCTGTAAAATACTAAACTACTGGTTCCATGCACTGCATGCAGAAAATTTCGAATCGTTCGCGATTCCTCCTGATTCTCTGAGGCTAATTCAAGGAGTGGCTGAGTTTACGTTTGGATAGCTCGTTGCCAGCCACTGGGGTACTGTGCGCCAGGCTTCTCTCTCCCTCTCTGGTCGCAGCCCTCGCAAAACTCACCCCATCTGCCGACGCATTTTCGCCACTTTTACGCTCGGAGGGGCGGAACATTGAAATGGAAGCATCGAGTGGTCGCGTATGGCTGCAGATATTCCGAAATAACCGTATCGGTTTATGCGCCATGGTTCCCCAGGTTCTCTTCCGATGCGCCACTCGACCATTTGCCTTACAATCCCAATGTCCATTCGACGATCTTAACTTGTATTGTTCGCCGACCGACCTCCCGGCAATCCTTTGGGACCCCTCTCCGGCTCTTTCTTCTCTCCGATCCGTCGTTACCAGCGATCGTAAAGCAATTATTCGCAATGCGATTTTATTATTCCAGCCCCCGTAATAATCATAATATAATAATAGTAACAAGGGTAATAAAGAAACTGCACGCTCGAGTAGCTTAGAATTCTACATAGATTGCGCTATCGGCAACAGTTTCTCAATTCGAACGGTAATTAATGCAATTAACAAGGTCTTTCCGTTTGGAAGACGGAATGCTACGGTAATTTGGCTTTTTTACTCGAGTTCTCTTGCCGCATTTAAATAAACTACCTATCGGTTGCTGTGGAAAAGCAGTCTGTACTCGAAAACGGCCTAGCGGAACGCGGACTGGATAAAAAATTCCGTGAATCACAGGGAAAGCCAAAAGTCAATTCCAATTACGTATTGAATTACAATTTCCCGCGAACAGGTTCCGCGGAATGCGCTCATTATCGTTGCGGTGGCGTTCTTGGAACGCGAGCGATCTGCGGCGCACTCGGCCTATCGCCGGGCATAATTTCCAATTTCCAATTATCCGTATCTCGTCAACTGTATCCCACGTACGCGGCCCACGTAACACGCAAGAAGTAATCGCGAGGAATCGCGGCGAACACGCGTTGACATCCTCCCTTATCGCGCGGCTACGTCGGGAATCTTGCGTTACGAGGATTCACGGGCGTGCCTAGACGCCGTGTGTAAATTCTTGGCTAGCCGAACGAGGGAAAAAGGCAGTTTAATGGGAATGGCAATTAAGAGCGTGACAGGGCGGCTGAATTAATAAAACCCGCGATTTACAAGCGGGGGTTGCAAAAGTTGCCTTCTTCATCGGAGTCCGAGGGAAGCCTTCGGAGCTAAGATCCCACGCGACTGAAGTGCTTGGAACTTATCGCTGGGCCAATATCGCGAAATCTGAAGGATTCCCTAAAACTTGCAAACTACTATAACGACGAGGGAGATGTCCCAAGTATGTTCTCCGGAACCCATGTCCAACGTGTAGCTGACAGCGACGGCGTAACGATTCCTCCCCAAAAGCGGTTGAAGCTGAAGTTCTCCCCTGAAGAATCCCCGAGGAATGTCGCGACCCGCGTCGGTAACTCATCGGATCAGTCGCGAAATTGCGTTCCCTCGCGGCGGAATCTTATTTTCCACGGTGGGAGAGGAGGCTGGACCAGGCGAGGGCCCCGGGCTTTGTTCCGGCTGACGAATGAAACGGATCCTCGCCGCTCGTCCCCGGTGCTCGCAGAGGGTCCAGGGGGTTGACGCGCGTATCCAACGGCATTGGCAATCTGCGAGACTGGTGTAAGCCACGCGGATGGAATATTAATTCGTGGGGCTAGGGTTACCGAAGGAGTACGTGCACGGACGCCGAGCGTCTGGGCGGCCGGCACCTCGGCCATATATCCACGTCGCCACGGGAATATATATGCTCCCGGCGTGCCAGCCTTCTATCCCGTTTTTCCTTCCCTTACTTATTGGTTTCGTCGGCCGGATGGCGGAGGGAGGAGGAAACCGGCGGCCAGCTACGGATCCCAGGCCCTCGCGGGCAACGAGGGAGCAGCGCAGGACGATGGTGAAAGGTGCGAGCTCCCTCGGGGACTTTAACCGAAATGTATAAATGGATGGGAGCGAGGAGGCCGCTGGACCAGCCACCCTGGTCGCCCTGCGTCTCGAAGAATTACGCTTGCGACAACGACTATGTACGCGCGCTACTGATGGATCCTTTGGATTTACTTTTGATTAGATAGTTTGCTGTTTGAGGGATTGGTTTTGGACTTTATTCTTTGGGGGAGAGGCACTTGCTGGGCGGTCGTGACTCGATGGATTATTGAAGCTAGGGAGTCATTGTTTCTTAGTTATTGGGGGCCATTTTTAAATTATGTATCTGAGTAAGGGGAATCTTACGAATTTAAAGAATTCGTAAGATTGTATATTTCAAACTTTCTCCACCCTTGCTTGCGTAATATTTTTTACATTGCACTTTTTCAGTTATTAACATTTTTGTAAAGGTTTATATAATTCATTTAACTACTTAGGTTTTGTATGTGTGATGAAACGTCATTTTTTAGGCTACTCTGGCTCAGCTCAAGTATTTTTTGCGCCTTTCATTTATAATACATTTATTTAAGCTTCTCGAGAACCTCACATTTATAGTTCAATTTCTAATATTTGATTTAACTGGTCATGCTCAGTCACAAACCTTCGAAAAATCGATTTTTTAAAAAATCGAACTTTTACTTTAAACATCAGCCATTTTTCCCCAAATCAATATTTCGAAAAATCCTTCGTTCAAAGACAAGATAATATAAAACAATAAGTAAATTCTTTTGAATTTTTTAATTTAGATGATCGACTTTCGAACAGCAGTGGTCACCGAAGAAGCCTTTTTTGAGAGGACCTTCAAGTGATAGACAATAACTTTGTTATTAATAAATATTTTTAAATAAAAAAATTACCATACATAGTACTAGATGCAATCCTTAAAAGGAAAAAAGATTTTTTGAGAAATGTGTTATAGCTTTCGAGTAAAAAATTTCCAAAGATCACTCTTTTTTCGGCCTCCTGACTGAGTATGACCCCTTAAAGCCTTATTTTATAGAATGTCACGAATGAAAATACCATTTTGCGCCCCTCGTCAACTTTACGCCGTAGGTAGCTGCCTAATTTTGCCTACTCATATTGAGAATGAGGTTAAAAAAATAATAAGTTCAACGCCACCTGACTCCCCATGCCTCCCTTGTAAGAAAACGCAAAAAATTCGCGACCCCTTCCTCCCAAAAGCGTTATGTAATTTAGAGATGACCCCTTACGCAAAGTAGCGAACAATGTGGCTGGTTTAAGGGATAAAATGAAAGGCACCCGTGACCACCACTCGTATATCGTGTCGGGAGCTGACGCAGTAGTCGCTCGGCGTAAAATTGCAGACAGCGGATCGCGAAACACGGCTACCCCGTGTTACTTGCCGCATTTGTTCGACGTACGAGCTTGTCGTTGTCAAGCCGTGATTGTTCGATCGCCTGATCGCCAGGCGATACACGTGCAGGGGAAAGGTACCTATCGGTGTTAGCCGAAGGGGAAACTACCTCGAATACTCGAATTGCGAAATGGCGAACACAGAGTGACGCAAAGTGGACACAACGGTTTTTCGAAAGGTGACGATGCATAGCGTAAGAAAATCCTCCCCTCTTCACTCCTCGATGAGCATGGAGTACAGTGGTGCACGGGGGGGGGGGGGGAGGGGCAAGGGGCCATGGCATCCTCAAAAAAAGGGGTTTTGTAAATAGAAAAGAAAACTAGATTTTATTCTTTAAATAAATTTTTATAATTACCTACTAAATTTTATTAAATTCACATTAGAAATCTTTTGATTTCTTTATTTATTATTCTTTGATTCTTTACATTAGAGATTTTTGAATTTTGATTGAGTAGGTATATTTAGGATTGAGGAGTAATTTAATAATTTAGCATTATTTTACTAAACTACTCGACTAAATTTTTCTGTCCACACACGGTAAATTACTAAATTACTCACTACTCGACTATTTAACACTATTCCTACCGTTACTTCACGTACACCTATTCCTACCGCGATCGGTCAAATGACCGGTCTTTAGCCCAATTTATATAACTCAGACAACTTAGCTAACTACAAATTTTCCTCAGAAAATAAACAATAAAAAAAGAAGTGAATATTGAAAAATGTATTATACGTATATTTGAGGAAAAGTCGTGAAGTTTAAAGGCGATTAGGAATAGGGTAAAGGATCCAGTTACTGACATCTGACCAATTACTGTCACCTTAAGCTATTTTACTTAACACTTTACCGACCGGTAATGCTGAACGTCGTGGAGAAAAAGCCTATTAATAGGCTACCGGTCGGTAAAGTGTTAAAATAACGAATAAATAAACGTGGTAAAATGATACACAAAAAGAATTATATGTTTCAACCTATAATCTATACCATAGATTATATTCTATACTTTGTTTTAACTAAAATAGCTTAAGGTGACAGTAATTGGTCAGGTGTCAGTAACTGGGTCCTTTACCCTAGTGTTAAATTACTGGATGTGCCTGAATCAGCCTTCACCTACACTCACCTAGAACATTATATCACGATCCAAAATCCAGAAAAACTAAATCTCATCTGCACCTTTGCAACCAAATCCCCCACCCGACATCGCCCACTGCCACTGGCTGGACAGTCTCTCTAAACCCAGTCTCGTTGAAATCCGTTTATCGCCATTATTAATTCTACGATCGGTGCAGAGGTGGAGCGGTGCAACCGTGCTGGTTATGCGCCTGCAGATTTATCGCCACGGTCCGTTCTTCTCGCGGCCTCTTATCTCTGCCTGTCGTAACATCGTGGTCCTCGTTATCGCTTCCACGGTCCTCGTTGTCGCGGCTGGCCGTCCGTATGCGTTGACCCCGACTCTGTTAAAGCGGATTGGATCGCTTTCTTCATTTCTACTGCGCCTGACCGTACGAGGATGCTGCACACTCGCGCGTTTCCGCGAATCTGCGTGACCTTATGCGCTCGGTAGCGTGCATGACCTCTTGCTCCCCGAGTTACCGCTCGTCCAGCGAATTTCAAGATTCCCCGGCCCCTCTGTGACGGCTGCGCCAGATATCCCGGCTTTCTTCGTCGGCTCGCAGTTGTGAATCTCAAGCGGAGCCGCGAGATTTATTTCGCCCTTCTCGTTAGGAGGTAGTTGGGCAGTTCCTTCCAAATTTCGGCGAACGCAAGAAAGTTTGCGGTACTGGTGTATGAACAATTTTAACTATCGAGTAACACTTATTATGTTGATAAGCAGCACTTTATCTACAGCGCCACCTTTAAGGGGTCTTTCCAGTGTGAGGATCTGATGAAGTATCGCTGTTTGGATTTTTTTTGTCACAAAGGAATGGGTTTATTAAATTGAGGGTTTTTTCTATTTATTAATACGTATTTTGAGAATACAAAATTATTTTTTTCATATTTTTTTAATGCTTGCTTGCGCGAAAATAGCTAAGTAGGTGTTGTATGCGCTGTGAAAAAGAAGAGAAAAGTGGTCGACTTGGGGAACCATCAGGGAGGTTTGTAATCAGTATGACTGTCGCTGTGGCCCGAACTTTTAAGTAGAATCACACATTTTCCTTTTTTTTCCTCATCTTTTGCGTTGCAGAATGATTAAAAAATTTAGCTACTTAATTTCGATAGTTCAACTTTGGACGTCCGCCAATTTGTTAATTCTTCATCGACATAATTAATCTTAAGTAGTCTCTGCCATAGCGACAGACATACCGATTACAAATATTTTTGATATTTTTGTTTCAGTTACACGGGTCCTCCAAAATCGCCCACGCAGTCGAGGCTTTTTTACAGCGCATATTACAGCCACCTATTTTATCGCAAGCAAGCATGAAAAAATATTAAAAAAAAATAATTCTGTATTCTCAAAACACTAATTAATAAATAGAAAAAAAAACTTAAATTTAGTAAACACATTCTTTTGTGACAAAAAAAGTTCCAAACAGCAGTAGGGTAGATGTACCGTTTGTGGTCATTGCACTGTTTTCAGCCATGTGCATAATTATCTTATTTTTAAATTGTTTTTAGATGATTATTCTGTGGAAAATTACACACCGCAAATATTTTGTTTAGTATACCTACCGCTCGAAATATAAAGTTACATTTATTGCTTACGCGGAAAAATATATTTTTTAAAAAGTGGCCAAAACTGATATAATACCTTAAAGTGGCCACAAATGATGCATCTCCCCTACTTTATCAGGACGCCACAGTGGAAAGACCCCTTAACAATTCACAAATCACCCAGGGATCGTGAAATGGCTAGAAACTCACGACTGTTGCCTAGCGTTAGCAAAGTGTTCAATCAGGCCACCCAACGTCCCCTTAAAAGCCACTGTCTCGTTAGTTTTCGCGAGAGGGAAAGGCCGCGGCGGTTCGGCGTCGTGGGGTTTCGGAGAATCGCTCAAAAATCGAGGCGATCCATAATTCAAGGGAGTGGTTGCGCGGCGCGTAAGTGGTACGCGAGGTCGAGTTCTTATCGCGGCCCGCTTTCGCATGGATCCGGAGCATTTCGGGGCCCCGGGACTAATTGGGATCGTATCTTTTTACTCTTTATGGTGTTTCGGCGGCGGAGCATGGCAGGATGCAAATCGTCGGGCGTTTAGGCGAGCTCCCGCGGCATTGGGAGAGCCGCGCTGCTCCATTTGTTCGATCGGCGACCAACAGATCTCCGACTCGGCCGCTCGATTTCCCCATTCGTACGTAAATGGCCCCGTTAACGCGACGGCCTAATGGCCATAATACTCACCTAAATACGGATTTCAATTTGCGCCTAATACCGCCGCAGGATCATCGATGCTTATTATCAGCGCCAACGGAATTTACGCAACCCCTTCGTTATTTACTTAACTCCGTTTTGTTCGCCACCGCTTTCCGCCGACAGTAAAATCGCTTTACAGCCGGCCACGACGGGGCACGCGGCAATTTTATACTATTTAAGTAAGTAAGTAACGCGTCGCTACGGTTCACGGGAGAACAGAGCATTGCCTTGCCAACCTTGCGCGATTTCCAACAAATTTTCAACAAAACATTGTTGGAAACAACTCAGTTTTTTATTTTTTATTTGGGCAATACAATTTTTGGCATTGAATTGGGAGATGAAGTGTGAATTAATTAATTACTTAAAGTGTAGATACCTAATTTGAATTATGTGAGTAAGATGATGTTGGAATTTTTAGCAATTTTTCTACTTTTATTGCACCTCTTATACCACCGTTAAGCTTTTCACGACACGCAGTTTCTACGTAGAGAGACTGGAATAAAGGATATTTCGCTGGAGAAGAAGGGACTGTTTTAGCGAAAGAACGAGGCCAGAGGAAGTGTGCGAACCACCCTCTGAAACAATTTGAATCGTTCCCCACGGCGGACGGCCTCGAGAAGAAAGTTACTGTGACGGGGCTCGTCGACTGCGGTGCGAAAGTGCGGTCGTAAAAATTTCACGTTTTTAAAAAGACAGGGTTGAAGAAAGGCCCTTTGATCTCGGACGGACTTTCCCTTTCCCTGCGGCTGGGGCCTCGGCCTTTTACAAGGGGAATATTTTTTGGCCAATGGCGGAGGGAAGCCTTTCCCTCCGTCAACTAAGGATATCTGATGGCGAAAAAGTTTCTCCTGTCAGTCCCGGGTTAATCGTTTGGAGGAGTTCGTGCTTTCTAAACGATTTCCATCTGCGCCTCTCGGCTCGGCTGCGTCGCTGATTTTTATGCAACGTTGCGCGCACGGTCGCGTAAAAGTGCTGGACAGGTGACGGTGTCTGTGGGATTGATGTGAAAGTGTATACAAAAACGCGATCTGATGTGACTCAAATACTTGTGATTCGAAGAGATATTGCGTTGATTAGAATAATTAGGGGAACACCTATACGTAGCTATGGAAAACTTGATTGGTCAATTAGGTAATTGTCTGATACCCTGGAAGGTGTAGCACTCTTTCGCCCTTTTGTTCAACTTTAATTATAATAAGTACTACTATCCTACAGAGCTTATAACGTCTCGCGCGGTGGGGAGACTGGGTACTTAAGTATCGGTAGCTAATAATTACAGAACGTACCAATACACTAATCGGACTCTCGCTTACGACTCTGCCATTTAGCTACCTACTTGCCAATTGCCGCGATTCTCCCATTTTGTGACACACACACATTCACTCGCGGCAACCGAAAATCCGTAGTGGCATGGATTAGGTACATATAGACGCCACTATCAATAGGTACACTTAAATACGATAAAAATATTTTTAACGCAAATTCAATGAAATTGATTACGTGATTATAAAAATTTATTTAAAGGATAATAATCAGGTTTCTTTTCTTTTTACAAAGCTTTTGAATTACTTCAGTCGTGGTTACATTGATCTGATTTTTAATAAAGGGGATTTTAGAGTTCGATTGCAGGCACATTGAAATAATTTTTCTGCTTCAAATAGTTGTGTGGAATTCTTTTCAACCCTGTTTTCTTGACCCCTCAAACCGATGGGTACCTAGGGTAAAACTATACAATACGCCCCACTTTTAAAGAAACATCTATAAAACATCTAGAAACATCTATAAAACCAATATTTTTTAATAATTCTTTAAATTTTTTGTGTAAAAACATTAAGTGTTCATTACTCTTCTCAACTACGTCGGAATTGTGAAGAAAACATAACTGGAAATAACTGTAAATAATAATTTTCCTGAACCTTACGTGGGGCGTTTTATGACACAGTTGCCAGACATAAATAAGTCATTTCTTCTTATTATTTTTATCAAAATGTTATAGAATCTATATTATAAAGAATATTATTAACAAAAATAGAACATTCTTGAATCAAATTATTACATTATTGTTTATTTACATTTTCTTTTAACCTTCTCCATCGCTTCATTAAGATCATTTTCGGACCATGGTGCCCGTAATGTACTCTTTACATATTTACTTCACATTTCTGTTATCCACGAAAAAAAGAAAAGAAATATGTTACTCGTTAAAAAATGATTTTGGGGTTGGGCGTAAATTCTTTTGCTATGGCATATTGTAAATTCTGGAGTAGGTACAAAACTTCAATTTAGCAACAACATAGTGAAAAAGTGTTTGGGCAATAACGATTTAAAGAGGGTAGTTTGTCTACTCTCGAAATATATGTGTGAATTTATCGCAAAAACAATAGTGACTTAGAAAATGGAATTTCTCCCAAACTCGCCGCAATGTATTTGAAGGCAGAAAATACAAATTCTTGTATATTTTTGTAAAAACAGTAATATTTGCTCGTATTATTATTGCGGCAGTTGTGGACGACTGACAAGGGAAGTTGCCGAATCCGGAAATTCAGAAAATTCTGAAACTATGTGAATATGTAGAGAATTTCCTCCTTCTTACAACGCAATTTTTGTTTGCTGCCCAAATCCACTCTAAGGGAGTGGAATTGACCCTTGAAAATCCGGTTATTTTTCGATTTTGTGTTATGACTCGTGAACAAGTAAAATAAATTTTCTACCAAATGATAGATCTAATTAAAAGAAGTAACTTTTATCTTGAAGCTTATTTTCTGCCCTTTACAATTCGTAGTTATAACACAAAATCGGAAAATAGACGAATTTTCAGGGGTTAATTTCACCCCCTAAAGTGATTTTGGGCAGCAAACAAAAATTGCGTTGTAATCAGGAGGAAATCCCCTACATATTCACAAAGTTTCAGAATTTTTTTAATTTTGCGAGTCCAGGATCTTCTCTTGTATTCTTGTTTGTTTGCGTAAAATAATGGTGGGGGCGTTTTGTCAGATGAGGTGTATTGTATAGTTTTCCCTATTAATACAATTAAACACGATAACAATATTTTTAACGCAAATGCAATGAAATTCATTAGGTGATTATAACAATTCATTTAAAGACTAACATCCAGTTTTCTTATCTTTCTACAAAGCTCTTGAATTACTCCAGTCGCGATTCCATTAATCTCCTTTTTCAACAAAGAATATTTCACAGTTCGATTACAGGCACATTGCAATCATTTTTCTTCCCCAAATACCCGCGCAAAATTCTTTTCAACCCTGTTTTCTTGACCCCTCAAACAGATGGATACCTACATCCAAGCATATTTACAACTTGAAGATACACGATTCCACATTCCCAATCCCCGCAGCGAACAAAGCCCCCGGTATATACTTCACACTTTAAATAACGGAACGGCGAAATATCGATTTCACCCCCGTTATGGCGGCCGTCGCTCGCTAACAACGAAGGATGCTCCCCTCTTCACCAATTTTCCTCTTCCCTCGCGCAATCCTAACTCACCCATAAATCACACGAGTCCACATAAATTACAAATACTTGTATATTCAGCCATTAAACCGAAACCCGTGGGGCGAGATTGGAATCATTGTCCCTTAAGCATAATTCCCCGGAATCGCTGTATCTCATTGCACTTTATCTCGAATCCATCGCTGGTCTCCAAGTACGTAACCCGACAAAACCGTCACCTTTCCTACAAACCATAAGCTAGATTTACTGTTTATCCCCTCTCCTACCGATTTCGCGTTCCATACTTACACAACTTCCATACTTCATACTTCAAAAAAAAACTCCATACTTCAGCATTCATCGCACGCTGCACATATTCTTCAGCTCCAGATCAGACGCCATCTCACCCCGTCACACTAATTCCCTCTCCCAACTATCTGTCAAATACTGCTACTCCTCGGTTCAAAGAACTCGGCGTCAGGTTCGCGTTCCCCTCGAACGTTTACAGTCGCCCAGAGCAATCCCAGCGGCCGATACTCCGCCGCGTAATTTATCATAGCCCAATCCATCCACCAGCGAAGTTGCCTGCCTAGCGTTCCGCGGCGGAACAGCGTGTCGCGCACTAAATCTTCCAGGGCACTTGGAGCGACGTTCGGACGTCGACGAGTGAAATTCATCGAGGCTTCTCTCGGCACTCGGCTCTTGACATTTCGCAGGCCCGCCGCGGCGGAAAAGGGGTGCGAGGGTGTATCGAGCGAGGACGAGCGAGGGGGGCCGTCCCTCCCTCGTCATAGCTAACAATTTACGCGGACACGTAGCTGCTCGTTACACCCTCACCCCGCAATTTTTTCTCTCTTTTTTTCCACTGCGTGCGTAATTTTCTTTCGGCCTCCGGAGTTCGGCTGGCCCGATACCAGATAGGAGGCCTAGATTGTCCTTAACGAGGCCGTTCCGCGAGCACACGCGACTACAAACTTCTGAGCGCGATCGTGTCCCCCGCGCAGAGTCGCAAATTCTTCGTCGTTCGCCACATAATTGGCCGGGCCTGGTCGGGTAAATTGCAGCGCGGCCCCAGATTACAGAGAGGGGACACACGGTTTCGACACCGCCGCCATTCGCGGGCGGAATGTCCGTGCCCCATGTAAATCCCGCGCGTCCCTTATAAATATTTCCCCGCGCGGATCACACGCTGCAACGACCCTGTTTCTTTTTCTCCCTCCGCGTCTCTCCCGGGGAACGCATCGACCCGTTTACATTGTCGCCGGATGGTTGCGTTTGGTAGTTCTCAAGTGGGGAATAGTCGGAGCGCGATGACAATCGTACGCTGTTCGTATAGAGTCAGCTGGAAGCTCGATTATGCACCGTTTCGGTATCTAAACAATGTCACGTAGCAAAGGGAAATAAACGTACCCCGTGTGCGTCGATTCGCATAGTTCCGCTGGTCCAGGAATTCGCGCCATACGAACTTTGCGCGCAGGTACTCATTCAGGTAGGTGGGATAGTCGATCATCGGGGATACATGATCACATCAGTTTTTTAATTAATATATTGGCAATTTGTGCCTGCTGCCACGTTAGGGTAATTCCGGGACACAGGGCCAGGCTGGAGAGTTGGTTAAAACAGTTGATTTCTAGAGAATTAATTGTTCCGGACCTTAACACATTCTTACATATACACAGATGTAGAGTCTGAATATAGCAACTCGACCAACTCTCCAGCCCGGCCGCGTCTCCCGGAATTACCCTATAGTGGTAATGTTTGCATTATTACAACACTTCATATTGCAGTTTCTTTTCGGGAGCATAGAATAGTGCAGTTAGAAGCTTCGATCTTATTTGCAGCCAAAAAGTAAATATTTCGGTCACCTTGTTCTTCCTCCTTTTCGACTGAATGTTGCATTTTCAATGATTTAAAATATATTAAGTAAAAACAGCCATATCTGGTCTATTAATGCTATTTATTGATTGATCTAAATATTTAAAGTAAGTTTAGTTTTTCACCTTTTTCAAATCGAGTGTATTAAGGGATACTTGATCAGTATGTGAGGTGGGATACTTGAACAGATGAAAAAGCTCCAGAAAAAAACCATAGAACGGCTAATGAAGCAGAAAAATACAGCAAAGAAAGTGAGAAGGAAAATCTTTCCTTCATCATCATCTGAATCAGATGATATCTAATGAAATATCTTTTAAGAATGCATTTATGTTGTTTTATGTCGTTCTTCGGTTTCATTTTTTCAGTAATTGCTTCAAGTTAGTTATAGTTTAGTTTCTATTTATGATATTCCCTTTATTTCATGTTATTGACTAAGATAATACATATTTTTTAGAAAATTAATGTGTTATTTACTCTTAAAGTTCGCTGATCAAGTCTCCTAACCTTCTGATCAAGTCTCCCCTTTAGTGGGGGATACTTGTGCATAACGTCACTGCCGGAAAATGTTTTAAATTCAGTCATTAAAATTAGTTTTCAACTCTCAAATTTGTACAAGTATATTGAGAATACTCTAAGAATCACAACTTAAGTAATTAAATAGAAACAAAGCAAACCATTATTATTATTTTAATAAAAAAGCAAAATTGTGATCAACTATCCCACCTTTCCCCTAACATCGCTTCAGGCGAATCTTTCATCCTCTCTAATCGCCGCATAACTTCTTCATCCGCAGCTGAAGTTGCACCAAGAATCTTAGATTTCGAGTAACACCGAACGCGTTAGTATCCCGCGCAAGCACCTCGAGATTTCGCCTCGATCGGAAATTCCTGGCATATCGGTTTTCAACTGCCGCTCCGACATGGATTCCTCGATTCCTATGGCATGAATTTTTCAAGCATTACTCATGCGTGAACCACTGGCTTACCAAAAGTAGAAAGTCGGCGAGCCGATCGCGGCCGAAAGATCACTCGCGTTTCTCGATCGATTAAGCTCGAGCTGTGCAATCGTCTAATTAACGAAACTGCCGTTCGAGTTGCGAAATCGAACGGAGGGCAACGGCGGAATAAAATATAATAAAACGTGAAACGCGGTGGGAATGGTAAATTGGCGAGGTTTCTTCCCGCGCGAGAGGGAAACGACGCGCGACAACCGATCGGGCCCCGAATGGCATAATAATCGTTTTGTATAATGCGAGACGGCGATTAGCCGGGCGACGGTAGAAGCATACGCTTTATAATCGCGCGCCATCCTTTCACGGAACATAAATATTTAACGGCGGCAATAAACGGTCGATTCCAGATCCATAAACAACGGGGAATCGAGCGCGGCAGCGTCGATCACGATTAATTCGCGGGCCTCCGCGTCGCTGGCCGTATTTAAAAGTTAATTTCGAGAGCTGACAGAATTCAGCTACTCGCCGATGGCCTTTTACGCGCCAACTGGACGCTCGGCCGATGCGAGAGGACGAGAGACGCGGATGGCTACAAGTTTCGCGCGACCTAATCAAATCGTGCTCCATCGTTCTCCCCCTGTCGACCTGTTATTAATTTTATACCCGAGGAAGTGTTTAATTCAATCGGCCGACGTAAAATATCGCTCAAAGTGATTTCTTCATTGGCCGATACCGGCGCGCATGGGCCGTGGGCTGACGCGCTAATAGAAATGAAGATTAATCGAAGAATTGTAGCGCGTTTACCTTTCATTTGTCAGCGTTCATTTGCGGGGAGATTAATGAACCTGGCTAACCTACCTTCTTCTTTTTTTCTTGTTCTTTAAATAACTGTATTTTAGATAAAATTGCCAAGGCTTCGAAACTGTCAGAGGGTTTTGCAGTAGGGCTGGGATTATTCGAATATTTTACAAGTATTTGAATGCTACGAATAAACTTCGAATATTTGAGTATTCGAATGTTATTATTCGAATAGAACAGTATTAGAATAGTATGGTGTGAAATGGGTCAAAATTAGTTTACAAGATTTCACCCTGACAAATCAACCTCAACAACTTGATTTATAATTCACACCATACTATTCGAATACATCAGTATTCGAATACTCAAATATTCGAATAGTATTCGAATACTTGGATATTCGAATAGTATTCGAATACTTGGATATTCGAATAGTATTCGAATACTTGGATATTCGAATTATATTCGCCAAATAATTGAACAACTGAACTATTCGAATATTCGAATACCAAATAATTCTACAAATACTCCCAGCCCTATTTTGCAGAGTCTCAGTCAATCTACTCTCCACTCGATTATCAATTTTTATCTTCAATTCAGCTACCTTTCTTTATTTCGCTATAGAAGCCACATTAAAGACACTGTTATCAGCGCAATACATATTCCCAACTGCATCAATAAAAGATTACCCACCCAGCAACTGTAAAAGCAGTCTGTTATAAGCTTCGTGGAACGATAAATCGAGTAATCAGCCTGATCAATGACAATGCACGTTCTCCGGGCGATTAAACTTAATCACTCGCGGATCTTTATTCTCTACTATATCTGGCTCTCACAATTATACGCGAAAGTTTCCGCTACATGGTCCGTGAAGCTCGTCCCTATCTAGCCGGCCTCATCATATTTATTCGATTATAAAACAAACGCTGGGAACGATCGCGCGAAGACACGCGCGGTATCTTAACGCACCAGTGAATAATACGTAATACGGTTTATATACCCATAATCAACGTTTCGTAATGGCACTTAAGCATCCACTTGTTGATACCATTTACGGCCATTGTATGGTGTTACACGCGTTAAAACGGTCACATCGACGTCGTACCAGCACGCACCCCCGGCCGACTGTGTTAACGTTAACACCGCATACACACGCACCTCAGATTTACAAACCGCCAGCACGCCTGACCGCCGCGAAGCGATCGTCCACCGTTTTTGGACGACGGAGAGCCAGGGAAAGAAGCAGTGCCGGGCTGATTGCGAGTGGGTTTCGAGCTTCCACAGTTCTTTCTCACTGTTTTCCGTGACTGGAGCCTACAACGCGGTGTTCTCCAATTAGTGTAATTTTAGGGGGATTTTAGGACGTCGAGTTTGATTCGAAATTGGTCAGATGGACAGATTGCGCGGAACAAAGGGCGAACGGCTCGGAGTTAGGTGGAAAGATAATTTACATAGATTCCACCGGGGGCAGATTTCTATCTGCGGCGGAGCGTAATAACACGCCGGGGCAAGTTCGGTCATACCGCGAAGATAAGGGGCGGGAGTCAAGAAAAGAGCATCACTTTCGTAGTAAACACACAAATATTTCTGGAACAATGGAAAAGTGCCGCCGCGATCCCGATCGTTCTGGATTCCATGGCGATCTGAACCACCACGAACTACCCACCCCGAAAAGGGGGAGTAGCTGGAAATGTTTTGCAGCATCCAACTTATCTCTCTGTTTTCCAGCTCCTCGGAGCGTCTCGCAGACAACGACGTCTCTGTCCGCGCGGTTTTGGCACTAGTTGCCACGGTTCACAATTTCTCAAGATACTTGCTTACTCTTGTCCTCGCGAGGACGAGCTCAATATTTATTTCGAGCTTAGCTTAAGGCTAATGAATGGACACTGTTATAAAATTATGTTTGCAGAGAGATTGATTATACGTGTTGGAAAAATTGTTAGAAAAGAAGTCTGTAATTAATTACTTGCTTACTTTAGTAACTTATTTTGCTCATTTTAGTAAAAAATGTCCATTCACTGGTTCGCGTTCATTTACTGGCCATAAATGGATCGCAGAGTCCCTTCTGCTACTGTCTAACATAATATTTGATAACTGGAATTCGTTGATGCATGTAAACAATTAAGGAACTATTGCGCATGCATTCTTATTTTGATCCAACTCGCCTGGGACTACTCTACTTCTGAAAAATGGCACCCTCGCGTCTTACTTTGCTCCTTAATTATAATTATTTTTGAAGAACAGGCTGGCTTATCTAATAAACGTGAGAGTATCGAAGTAGGTGCTGTTGGCCTGGGGAGGATCGCGAGTTCGCGCGCCCGCGGCATCTGGATTCCGATGAACGGGCGAGCAGCGCGATGGCGTATTGATCTTTTTAGTGGCGTAGCGTCTCCACAGACGCAATCCAACCGCCGCTGCAGACTAAAGGTCTACATTTCCCCGGAGACGGATCCAGCCCGGCTGCTTCTATAACACACAATTTGGCGGGGGTAATATCGCGTCACGCGACTACACGCAGGGCGCATTTGTCCTGTTGTCATCGGACCCGGCGAGGCCTGACTGGAGCAATTTAATACGCGCAGAATGTTGGATAGCTCGCGCGAGCGAGTAGTCTACTCAGCGGCCTAGCAAGTCGAGTGGATCTGTTTATTTAGAGTGGGTAAAGGAACATCGAACGCGCGATGTCCCCGGCAGAGGAGGTCCCAGTGACCGAAGGAGAATTAAACAGCGCGGAGAGAATACCGAAGCAGGCTTCGCGGCTGGTTTTCGAGGCAGGCAGAGGAAAGAAGGCGGCCGTCGGACGCGCGGCTCGCGGCTAGCGCCGCCACTCCGTCTAGCCCGACGTCTACGCTCTGTCAACTGTTTTATATTTAATCTGGGCCGCTTTAGCGAGCAGTAAACAAACACTGTATCGCATGAGCGCCGCTCGAATTAGCCTCAATACCGTTTCAAACGGCTGACTCGCATTTATGAAGATGACCGAGGGTGCTGGCCCAGCCGAGTCACAGCGGAGCTGTACGCGGCGCGGCGGAGAGCCGCGGAGCGCGTCGGGTGGGGAGACAGCGTTGCTCTCGGCGCTGCGGTGGGGGGAATGGTGGAACGGGGAGGTGGAAGCGACCAAGAAGTGGTGGCCCCCCGAACACGGCCACCGAGGAGTAGTAGTGGGGCGAGCCACCAGAGGGAACTGGTGGGGGGGACGATACTGGTGACGTCACGGAGCCCCGTGGCACCGCCTACCAGCGCCCAATGGGCGGGAGTCCGCCGAGGATTTACGACCGTCGACCGGCGCGACATCTACTGGCGGCGCCGGCAACCACGCCACCCGACCAGTGGCCATTACGCTGTCACGATTGGTCGGGCACGCGGTACAACGCGAATCAGGCGACGGTTTAAATATGGATTTTTTCTCCTTCGCGGCCGACGGAATCGTCGCGATCGCGTCGCGTAAATCGAGATTAATTTTCGTGGGGAATCGCGGAACGGCGGGAAGGGACGAGCACCGCGACCACTTTCAGCCGCGCATTTGCTTCCGGCGGTAAATCTATATTTGGCCAATCGAACCGACGTGAACGCAGCGCGCTCTTTCCGCTGCTTTTTCGGAAGTCGTTAGCGGGGGATGGCTGTTGCTCCCTTCCGACCCGTGCTCAGACTGGGTGCAGATAATTTTTCAGCAACTGCCGAAGGTGTACCTTCGCTTGTGTACCTCATAGAAGCAGTTTTAATGGCGATGGGGTGGATGTAGCATTAAATTGTCAGATAAATAGACTTTGAGGAATTCGTTGAGCTTGGATTTTCACATTAATCGAATTTTTTCGACGTTTCACAGAGATCAGCTTGGTCTTCTTTCCTCTTCTAAGAAGCCGATTAATTTTAATACCATTCACTTCAAATTAATTTGACTGTGAGAACCTCTGACAACGTAAATACGAATATATAGTCAGTATTTTTATTGACAATAAATTATCTCTAAATCTGTAGTAGAGAATTTATCCGTAAAATGGGTGAAGAAATGAATTGGAATGAATTAGAAACTACAAAAATACGTTACAAATTGTTTAGTAAATAAAAAGCTGCAGTAAATTGCATTAATATTTTACCAACATATCAAAGTCAATATTGTACATTTTATCAGTACACATTTCTATACGTTAGTATGTTTTATAACTACCCTAAAAAGACCCCAAGGATCGTTAAGGAATCAGTAACTAAGCCGCTCTTACGGGCGACGCTTAAACTAGCTTGACGTCACCCACTTAAACGGTAAAGTACTAAACTTCCTGTAATGTCCGCAGAGCGTAACTATCACGCGATGAGATTTAACATCCAAAGCATGTAATACCAAATTAAACAAACAAATTTAAATAATATCCTAAAACTCGTGAATCGATTCAGAAAAAAAAGGAGATTACTTCTAACGAAATTTGTATCACAATTTACAGAGTGGAATCACTGCTGACAGCTCCCTATACATCCCTAGAACTTCGATTATGCATCTCTCCAAATGTTGAATCGTCAAAATATTGTTACCACTTAAGCACCTGACATAAAACTCGACGCAACCCGTCGTGACACCATCCCCTTATTAAATACATCTCGCGACAAACAAGTCCATATGTTACAAAGAATTTATAGACCCGTTTCCTAATTAGAAAAAATTATTACTTTAAATTCGGTATAATGTTCGCAGAGAGTAAATATAGCGACAGTTGGAGTTGTAACACAAAGCTAGACAATAGCGGGAAGATGGTGATTTTGAAAGGAAAATTCCTGACAGGGACATAAGATCGGGAGACATCAGTGGTCGTGGGCCAAGCTACACCGCTGGCGGTTACGTCGGTTTACGGCTGTTTTAACGAGCGCTGTTGCACGCGACTCAGCACTAAACCAGCCTTACAAAACGCAGCCACACTAGTTTAACGTTTTACGGTCGAATTTATTATCTGTTACCTCCTTATATGACGGTACAATAACAATAATTGTCAGTTTTAATTCGATCGTAAATCAGCCGGCAAAGAATTCGCAGGCGCTTCACGGGGAACTACACGACGAGGAGCATCGGGCCATCTGTCGTCGCGTTACCGAAATACTGTCTCCACGCGCGCAGCTTTCTGTAGTGCTCGACCGCGCTGGCTTTTGTTCCGTGTTAACGACGAGCGATCGTAGATGGTGCTGGCGGCGCTCCGATCCCGTTCACTGGTATTACCCGCGTTTTACGATTGCGCTTATGCCTTTCTTACGATGTTTTATGTTATTTCTCGCGATTGCCTCTTTTGTATGTTTATTTGAACGCGTATAACCGAACCACAGAATCGACAACGAGTCGGGATAATAATTAAACTCGTACTTTGTGTCAATTTTTTTTAATTAAAGTTTATAGTCTGTAGTTGTTTGGTTGAATGGTTATAGGAGATTTTAGAGTGTATGAATGTCGCGTTTAATTAGCGTAAAGAATGAAAAGTAATTTGTGCTGTCTTGGACTTTTAATTTCTTACTTAGGCTTTAAATTTACATTAAATTACACGCTGTGATATTTTGTCAGGAATATACGCGAGTAAGTTCTTACCATCTCGATACTTACTATCCGTCGATTGGTTTCTCAACACACTCCGACCTGCTTTGGATTTCTTTTGTGAGGTGGCGCCACTGGAGGCTGCAGTACATAGTGATTTTTAATTTGCGCTGTTTAGAATTCTGGTAACACTGCGTCCCAACCGATATTCGATCGAAATTTATGTCACGGGCATCCCCTGAATTGTAACTTACAGAATTTAATAGTAACCGTTTTATCGTCTGGAAAAAATAATTCAATATATTCGATCCGTACTAAGGAAAAAAGTAACGAGTCCCCGGATTCGTTACGACGTACGCGAACGTTCCGATAGTGCAATTTCGGTGGCCGAGGTGGGAATAAAAAATTTCATAACAGCAGGCGGGAACGGGGAAAGTTAAACCGGGAGCGGGACGGGCGTGGAAAGGCGCGGAAAGTTAATCCAGTGCAATGGGCCCTCTGATTTTTACGAGCGGCAACGTAAGTGGGGTCTCGTGCCGTTCTCATCAACACAAAATCCACGGTGTGTTTCTATGGGTGGCGGGCGCTGAACGGGCGAGACGAGTCAAACGTATCTGGCAATGTCATCAGTTACATTTATGAGGCCGTCAAGAATAAAGTGAGCACCTTGAGGTTGCATCATCGTCACTTTAAATCCCGTTTACCCGCTCGTAAAAGTCTTTGACGACTTTGCCGGAGAGCTGCCGGTACAGCACGGCCAACTTGCCCGCCATAAAGTCAAGGAAAGGAGCTCCCCATGCCCCTCAGCCCTCCGTCCCGTCTCAACGACCGCTCAGCTTTGACTGAGACCCATATCGGAAGAGGGATTGACATTTACTCATTCACCTTCCGATAATCGTCGCTCGTTATGGCCAGCGACGTCACAATACGGGCAATATCGATTGATTCACCGTTTATGCCACTCGTTACGCTTTCGGGGTCTGGCTTTGGGTCCCACAATCGTGGTAGGCCTTCTTGGGATTTCCTGACTGAATAACTTTGCGGTATTGGTAGAGGAAATGGCGCTTGTTGCCAGGCTCAGAAAATTTTATACGTGGTTTCATATTTATTTATTAAATCAATACAAGGAGACACGAATGCGGATATAGGAATCCAACAGTGGCGGGTTTATACACCTAGGCCGCCACGCAGAAGGCCCCCATCTTCCAAAAAATTATGATTTTATTCAAACATTACCGTAAACTGGGGAAACATTCGCATGTTTTTGGTATATTTTGCTATATAATATAAAAATTAACATTTTTAAATTTGCTTTAAGTATCCTATCGTAACATTGCATCTTTTGTGAATGCACTATAGGTGTCAAAATGCATAAAATTTTTATCCTTAACCTTCTTTAATACATGTTAAATATGTGCCAATGTAACCTCGTAACCGTGAATATATAAATATATAGCACTAAATAGTCAAAGTTTTACCACATCTGTACTTACATTAAAATTTAAATTTGTTTCCTTTTATGTTCGATGCACTATATTTTATATTTTTAATATTTTTATTTTTTTATTTCTTAATTAAAATGTTTAAATTTCGTTTACGTATCCTATTATAACATTGCATCGTTTGTGATTGTACTACAACTGTGAAAATGCATAAAAAAATTTCCCTTTTTCCTTTTTAATTGATGTTAAGTAGATTCCAATGTTCCCCCAGTTTACGGTATCTAATTTTTTTCTGTACTACTACGCTTAACCCGCTTTACTAAACTACCTCTTCACTTTTCCGAAAAAAATGGACCACAAAAGATTTTCCACCTACCGAACATTTTTCTTAAATCCGTCACTGGTGTCCAGTTAGTTACAGCTACGTAAATTATGCAAATACTTATCGCTTCGTCCCCTTTCCCTCCAGAAAAGGAGATTTTATTAACAAACATACAATCGCGTATTTTCTCACCGAAACTAACACCGCTCTACTATCTACAGTAGCGCGGTACTCGTTACTGGTTCGACGGGCTCGTTCATGAATTGGAAATGTCCTACAGTGGCAGCGAAAGAAGTCATAAAACGAATAAAATCGCCGTGTGTATCGGGAATATCATCGCATCGGCACTACAGCGATACGAATGCCAGCCGACACACTGTTCGAGTCAACAAAAAACATTTTCCGCGCCGGATCGTTTGCATGCGCGTTAAACGCTTCGTTGTTACATTTTCCAGTGCTGATTTTTTATATAAAAAACAATTTATCCTGGAGCGTATCTTACCAGATCAGAATTTCAATGGCACTTGATAAAAATATTCAAAATAATAAAGACACGCATAGCGATGACCAAATCGTTACAACCAGCATTGCGCAAGTAATTCCAGCGGCTGTAAATTGCACGCGAGTTAAGTGGTGCGCAATTGAAAACGGCAGTTATCGTGTCATCGGTAAATAAGGCGCGCGCGTATAGGGGATTAATACATTCTCCTCTGATGGCCAACGTGTGAGGTACAAGATTCCATTTTACGATCTCGCTTAAGAGGACAAGGGTATCGTGATTCCCTTCAATGACTGTTTCCATCGCCACGTACTAAAGCCACTCGACCAAACGACCGCTCGGGTCACCGGCAACCTTCGGGACGGACTGCACTTCCCCCTGGAACACACACAATAAAGTAATACACCGAGGAATGACACGGTAGCGCCAGTGATTCTGCGGACATTTTCATACACCTTATTCAACATCCTCGGCAAGCTGTTTATTAGACGCGGTAGAAAAGGCTACTCGAGTCATCGATTCTTCGGAACTTTCCCACACGGGAGAGACAGCGGGGAAGTTTGAAAGTTCTGGACCCGCCGCCCCTCGTCCCCCCGACCAATCGGCTTTCTCCCAGCCAGCATAGGTATCCACATTCGTCGGTGTCACCGCGTAAATCTTAGCTCTGACGCGTCTCACGGATGACACACACGGGGCGATTCTCTTTTTGCCCCGGAGGAGAGAGGGAGCCGGTCCGCGTCGGAACGGTTGCGTGGCGCGTTATTAAGGTCAGCCACCTGCCGCTCGATGGAGCTCACTTCAGGGATGAACACTATTATACCCCTCTGCGCTATAGCTATACATAACGGGGAAGAAAAAAAGGAAGAAAGCAGCACCGGCAGCAGAAGAAGAAGAAGAGGAGGTGGAGGAGGAGGAGGTGGAGGAGGTGGCGGAGCAGGTACGGGGGATGCAGCGGGGGTTTGGACTGGCTGAACAAAGAAAATAAGAGATGCGAAACGACGACGCGCCGGAGATGGTGCTGGCGGAGAAAGGGGGAGCGAGACCGAGGGCGAGCGGCTTTCACCGGGGCGGAGAGAGAGGAGAGAGTCCCGGGACTCCTGGAGCCGGAGAAGAGAATAAAGGAAAAGCGAGAAAAATGTGTCTAACGTGGCAGAGGCAATTCTTCAGCCGGAGTTGCCGCCTTAATGCTCGTCGGAGAAAGGCGATTGGTTCTCGAGAAGAGCCCGTGGGAAAGATGGCCGCCATTTCCCTCCAACCACCCGTGCAAGTGTCTCCCCCCCTGGCCACCTTCCACCTACTCGCTCGCCTCTCTCTTGCACCTCCGCGGCGGCGACCTGCGAAAGAAACCCCGTTCGAGGAATAAAGGGGGAGAACACGCTCCGGAGACTCTTATTCTTATTAACTGTTTAATCTTTCCACGTGACGTACGGGACGCATTAAGCTGCGCGGATCTTGTTTATATTTCGCTGAAGCACCACACGAGGATCCGGCGCATCTTCGTTACACAAGAGAGTTCAACGGGGCACCGTCTCCCCTTTACTCCACACCCTCCCCCCATTGCAGCCGAGTAGTTGGCGTGTAATAAAAATCTTTTTGGACCCACCAACAGCGTGCCTGTGGCTGAGGAACAAAAGGGGATTATAATGATCAATATTCCTTTGGTCTCTTCTTAGCAAACACCCGTCTCTTTGATGTATCCACTAGCTACCCCTAAACAGAGACTCTCCTTCAACGTTCGACGGGGACATCAAGGATTTTACTTCATTCAAGGGGGTGGTTCGGTTATCAGGGAGTTTTGCGCAGCTCCCCATGCAAATCAGGCTTCCACCTGAGATTGAAACATCTTGCTGGAATTAAAAGATGTCCGCCGGAGCGTAGGGAGATAGGGAGTTATCGTGGACGAGGTCGCCGCGTTAACTGAAGAGAGAGGGAATCGATCTAAATAGTTTGGGGTGGGCTTTTTGCGGAGGGAAAGAGTGACAAGAGTGGGGGGCTGGAGGGTATGAGGGCGCGGCGCAGATAGCGGTGAGTTACATCTCTCAATTATTTGATAATGCCGCCGACACCGAGCCGAGGGGAGCTCGTTAGAACTTAAAATGAGCTCCCGCCGTAATCTTCTCAATGTTTATACTTGCTTCGTAAATCTCCGCGAATCTCGGCGCGGGCATCGTCGTAGCAACGTCGGGAGGAACAATAGATGACACAAAGTTCCCGAAGAGTGGCTCTCCTGGACCTCGTTTAAAATTTTTATACCACGCCGACCGCTGCTCCCGGCTTTCCCGTGAAAACTATCTAGAACCTAGCTCGGTCGCTCTAACTGCATCTTAATTATCCCTGGTCCCTCTCTCCCGTCGCCGGTTGGAAGAGTACCGAAGCAGAGCGGACATACGGCTGCCATTATCAGTCCGCGAGGATTCGTATTTATCGCTCTATTAGAGCCTCCCCGCGGGGTTCGCGATAAATACAGCTCGACGCGGATCGCCTCGTAACAGCCGCGCGTAACTTACGCTTTCGTAGTTTTCTCGCGTGTCTCCCGCTATCGGCTCGTAAAATCCAATAGTAGGTAGCTGAATCTGCGATCTAGCGCGAGCGCAGATACCGAAGGAAGGAGGATCTACTCTCGCGGCAAGATTGCACGCCGATCTCCGGACCGTCAAAACAAACGTAAGTTCTGCGACAGTAAATTTTACGCCCTCGCTGTGGTACTCTAAGCAGTATTCCTTAAGGGACTCTATCTAGTACACTCTCTTAGCTACTGCGCTATAAGCTCAGCACCACTTCGCGCCATTTGTTGATAGTCACCCATCCCCTGCAGCGTCCCATCCCAAAATCGAACTAACTCGACGACTGGTTGCACCTATCCGCAGCCCGGCTAGCCGAATAAACGGCTCTATTAACGATAGCCAGCAAGATTACCAGCACGGTACTTCCCAGCGATCCTTGTCCGCTCGCCTGTCGGCCATAAATAGAGCGGCGACATCCCCGGCCGAGAGGAGGGAAAAGGATTCGACTGGCAACGGCGAAACAACGACCGTGTCGTACGAACCTGTCGGGCCTGGTGTCTGTCGTATACATAAGGGGCGAGAAGGGGAGAGACGCGCCAGGAGGCAGGGCGACGAGGCGGAGGGAAGGTTCGGGTGGAAGATAGGATTAGTTGTTAGCCGAGAGAAGGCACGGAGGTCAGAGGCTGGGTATATCTAGATTAAGATGCGTCAGAGTCCTTCTCCGGTCCAGGGTAGACAAAGGGGGAAGAGACGGACAAAGAGGAGCAGAGGAGAAAGGGAGCCCTTGGTCCCCTTCCGAGACAAAGTGACGAACGACATCACGGAAACCTTGAATTTCTTTGCTTGTGCACGGGCCCTCGATGATCTCCCCGGCATCAGGGGGAAAGGAGCCGGAGGGACGTGGAGCGGAGGATCGTGCCGCGTGATGTACGGGCGCAGAGACCACCCCTGGTGATCAAATCCCGCATCTTCCAGGCGGTTTCACACAAAAATCATATTTATCGTGTTGCCTACCTGCACGGCCAACGGCGTGTCACCCTGTCCCACCTTTATGGACGGGGAGGTTGCCCCCTCTCTCCTTTAATCTTAGACTATCGCCGGTTATGGCCGGCCGGAGTAATTGCCTCGCAAGCCCGAATTTATTGCAAAGTAGAAACTCGCCTCTCCGCTTAGCCTCTTCGAGAGGGTATGAATGCATAATCATCCGAACTGATACGAATTCCCGCGAGCGGGGTGGCGGATCTAACGTGGGAATCTGCTCCCGCTTGCGCCCCAACCTCTGGCACCGACTTCCAGTAATTTTATTAACACTATCCTCGTCTCCATCTCGCCTTTGGAAAACGGAGACGCGTCTTCTTGGCCGCAATAATTGCCCGCGGAAGCATACATCGCGATGAGGAACGGGGAAATAGACTTCTCGATCGTCTCCCTGGCAATGGGAAGGTAATTCTCCGAGGCAGGGAACGGCGGGGAAAAATAAAGACATCGGGGCCATTACGAGCAACTCCTGAAACAATAATCGATTGTTATCGACGCCCCACTCTTCCTGCAGATCGATAGAGAGGGCGGGCGGCGAGCCCGCCAACCGCGAAACGACGACGGTTACGTCATCGTTACTCCTTTTTATTTACAAGTTTTTTCCCCCCGTTCCGCGGGTAATGGCGATAGATGTGTTGCCGCGCGCGGAGGAGGGTCGAAATAGACACGGGGGGTTGCCGCTAGACCAGGGCGATTCCTGCGCGAGGGACGAACGCCGCCGTTCCATAACTCAAATCCGACTCAATTTCCCGGGAAGAAAGTTCGCCGGCCGGCTCCAACGGTGCCCGCCACCAGTCGTCGTCGATCGGTTTATTAACCCACGTCTTTATGACCGATTATTGCGATACTCCTAACGACCGTTCCATCCACAGCCGCGATAAAAATTCCTGTAGCTGCTCCCCGTTAACCGTCTACTCCTACAACGTATCGCGGCATTCTCGAGTGCTCCGGTACACCCCGAGTGGCAATCAGAATGTTTATCCTGAAATTATAGCCTGGCATCGCGAGTGTAGGTATCCGTGGAATTCGAATGTAGAATGATCGAGCGTCCTTCTTTCGCGAATTCGAATTAAATAGTCATCCAAGGAAAACTTCCTCGCTTGTTTCTCTTCCTCCCTTCCAACTGAAGTCTCGCCATCTGGACCCCCTAAAAAATCGAATATTTAGAAACCCTGGAATCGCAACATCGCGCGCGGGATATCGCTTTGCTGGTGGAGGAGGGGTGCGGAGAGGAAATGAGAAATGCCAGCAATGCCCGAAGCGCATTAAGAGGGCTATACGGAACGGCGTCGTAATGAATTAAGGGAAATCAGAAATTGCTTTAAATAGCACCGTAAAAATAAAGTTTATTTAAAGAAGGGTGAAGGGGAAGATGCGGGGGGTTGGGAAGAAAGAAGGGACGGAGAGAGGGCGCGAAGGGAGAGGGGAGAGGAGCGGCCGACGGTATCCGACTCGGAAGGGGTGCTAAGTCGACGGAGGAACGTGTAGCACGGAAATTGCCGAGGAACGCGTATTAAAATTGCTGGATTTAGTAGGGAGATAAGCTCGCGGCGGGGGCTACGAGCCAAAGGAAAAGAAAAACTCTCTTTTACTCGCGCGCTGGCATTACCATCGCCTCTCCGTTGTCGTTATCCAAAGCTTAAAGCCTAGACTGCGCCATCATCCTCCACCGCCGACTCTTACAACTCTTTGGTTTCACCCCCTCCAAGCAGCCTGACATTTAATTCACCGTTTTCCTTCGCTGGATTATGCTTCTTTCGGCGCGTGCCACCTTTCGTCAACATTTCCTTTCGGACTTCGAGGGAGGGAATGGTGTTTCTTCGTCGTCGTCTTCACAGCTCTTGGTTGGTCCCATTTCGGTTCGTTTGTAGAGGTTATCCTCGGTGAACCCTGAAACACAAAGGAAAATTGAGTTCAATGCTTGGAAGAAACTTATTTACTACTTGATAGGACCTATATATATTTATTATAATATCATTAAAGAAATATAATAGTATAAACTACTTAGAAACAAAATGCGTTTCTGCGGCTACGTGCGCGACATAGGTGGCGAGATTGACTGACTGTCTTTGTCATGAGGACCTCTTTGACTACGCTAGGTGTCAGCACAATACGAATACCGATATACACTTCTCTTAACAAGTGAGTAAAATAAATACGAGTCATTTCACTTCCTTGCGAGTTCTTGTAGGTATGGGAGCGTTGCCAATATCGTACTGGTCACCTAAATCGTACCTCATCGATTTCTCAGTAATTAATGAATGTAAACGGCAGCTGATAATAAAAATATGAAGTAAATGAGAAATAAGAAATAGAAACAAAACCTTTTGAGCTTACACTCTATTTTGTGCGTGCTATAAACATTTAAAAAATCAGGTGTGATTGATGTAACTTTTTACCAGTTTATTTTAGCTGATAATAATCAAACAGTGCAATTTTGTTCTGTATTTTTGTATTTTTCTAAAAGCGGGTATGATGTAGAATATTTTACATTCCTTATAAAGTTTAAATTGATATTTATGAATAAATCGATCACGTTTCCTAAATCGTACCAGTACGATTTGACAACTCTATATGTTATATAGGTTATGTATGTATATTATATTCATAGATCATTGTGGCCTGTATGTGATCGATATACATATGTATATGTAACTATATAATATTCATTACTTTATGTAGAATATTTTCTTCTCTATTTGTTATTGATACCATTTTTAATGGAGGTACGATTTAGGAGACCAGTTGCCTAAATCGAACCTTTGACAGTATGTGACAAAAAGATAAATAACAAATTAGGGTAAACGCACGAGTAAATGAACACTTAAGGCTAATGAATGAACACTATTATAAAATTATGTTTGCAGCGCGATTGATTCCACGTGCTGGAAAAATTGTTTGGATATGAAGCAAGAAATGAAAAGAAGTCTCTAATTAATTAGTTGCTTACTTTCATAACTTATTTTACTCATTGTAATAAAAAATGTCCATTCACTGGTACGTGTTCATCTACTGGTACGTCCACCCTAATTTGTTCTGAACAAAAGGTAAAGCATATAATAGTAGGTGTCTAAAAGATCCAAGCTACAATATCCAATAGTCATTTGCGTTCAAATTAGTAGTTACCAAATATGAAATATAACGTAAAATGTCTTAAGTGGTACGATACAGGCAACCCTCCCCTATTAATATTATTAAGCGTCTTTGTGGCACAAACAAAATAACTAAGAGAAAAGAAAAGAAGAACAACACTATCGCAAATGCGAGGTTTTCCAACCTAATCGAAACCAAACTATAAAAATGTTTGCGAATAGCAGTAGCAATTTTATTATATAAAAGTAATAAAGAATAAACCAGTCAAGGAAAGCTATTCTCATGGATAAACCAATCGCCGAGGCCCATGGGATGGATTGTTCGAAGGTTTCACATGATATATTGTCTTTGCGTGAACCTCTGATGGAAATAGACGCTAGCTTGGTAGAAAATAGGCCAATGCGTCGTTCCTCTACAGCTCTGTCCCTAATTTACCTCCGTAGAAATTGTAATAACTTATAGAAACTGCTTAGTAAATCGATAGTTGGAGAAGTATTAAAGCCAGCCGCCGTACACCGGCCCCTGGCGCATATGTAGCACCACATGCCGTTGCGCGAGTCAGGCGGGTGCTGGCTCTAGGCCCCTGAAACCGGGCATTCTTCAATACACTTCTGCGCGTGGAAATCAACAAGATATTTCATTAAAAAATAAACCAGGAAGATCGCCAGTGAACCTGTTATTCACTCGCAGTCGACAATCATTTTCTAATAATACATTTAGCGAAAAAGAACTAACCTGAACAGCTCAATTGTTGAAGCTATCAGTTGCTAAAAAAACATCCACCGCCAAAACCCAAACAAAAAGAGTCTCAAAAGCGATTAAATAAAATCTCCACCTTGAACGGTCGATCGTGCTTGTCGGAGAAACAACTTCCTCCCATCGTTCTTGAAAAACAAAGAAGCAAGCCCGCAGATAGTGGCAAAAGTCGAAACTGGTTCCCCGCCTCATCGTTCTCGGCTGCCCGGCACAAATATATGTATCTGTTCGGTGATTATATTGTTTTCCCGTCTTCGATTCGCCAAGGCGACGGTCTGCGGCGTGGTGTGTAGGTATACACGGCTCGTATAGCCTCATCGGAGGCAATAATCCACCGGGGGAATCCCCCTTACAGCGTCGTGCCCACTCAAACGGTCGTAGACCGCGCTTTTATGCCGTCGTAAAAGCGCAGTAACAATTAATAAGTATCTCGTAAAAGCGATTGTCGTTGACACCTTTTTGAATGACAGGGGCGGGATGAAAGAAGGAGAGGGCGCCGGGGAGCGAAGGCGATAGCAGAGAAAGCGAGAGAGAGAGAGAGAGAAGAAGACGAAGAGGAAGAAGAAGACGGTCGCTGTCGGCGAGAGTCCCGCGGCAACGGTCGAAGACGTAAAGTAGGTGGCCCCGTGATTGGCCATAAATTTCCTTTACGCTTAAGTCGTTACTTTTAATCAGGCAGTTACGCGCACTGCCGCGCCAGCTACCTATCAGACTTCTGACGTTTTAACGTAGCCCGCCTTCCGCAGCCAGGACAAACGCGCTTCACGATTTCGGCTCTCTAGCCTACAGCACCGACCGCTTTTGCTTTTTGTCCAGCGAGAGTCGATGTCGCTAATGATAGCCCGGCTTGTATACGACCCAGGTGTGCTGCCTGGACACCAGGGAGTGCCGCCGCGCCGGCTCCTTTCCGATCGGACTTTTAGATGAACTCGTCTCAGCTCCTGCCAGGGATTATTCTCCCAGCTCATTATCGCGCTTTAATCGCGAACCTCTGCCCGCTGATTTATCCGGCTATACGATTCGCCGTGTCGCGGGTAGCGTATAATTGACCGTTCCCGTGAGATACGGTTGCTACTTGGATCGGGCTACCGCTTTGGACTCTCAGATCGTTCATCGATAGGGAATGGCAAACACTTCCCTCATTCGTAGTTTATGAATCTTTGTTACTAGAGGAGCAGGGCGAACACGATGCTCCTGCTAATAATTAATTGCATTCAGTCGAGTCTAGGTACCTGATTTGACATAGGAACCTGCGTCCTACATGATCCTCAAAGGAATATCATAAAACAAAGGAGATCATAAATATCTGGATTATCTCAAAGGCGATGACCTTCGACAGTCAAACGGTAGTGCAAACTACGTTTCACCAGTTTTCTTTTCATTAAACCACGCGTACCTCCGCGGTGCTCCGCGGTCTACATGCATCACGGTGTTTCCCGCGACAAAATGGGAACGCGGAGCTAGCAACGCGTTTCCTCCGGCAATCTCCCGAAGAGGTCGTTGCCGGTGAATTATCGTCCGGTCCCGATAACGCGGAATTAGATTCCGCGCCATCGAAAAGTTAATTTCCTTTGGCGAGCCTTGAGCGGCGCGTACCTATGAATATTCGGCCATTTTCTCGGCTCGCCGGAACCAGATTTAACGGAAGACAGAGCGCGCAGTTAAACGTACGCGCCCGCCACGCAACAACAAATACAATTCCGCCCTGTTCCCCCCTGCTAGTTCCTGCCACCCCCCGGGCCGTTGGCAGAGGGCGGGCGCTGCGGCGTTTCACGGGGGGGTTGCGAAAGGGCACGGGAGGGAGAGAGCAGGCTAGATAATAATGCGCGAACCGGATATAGGGAAACGGTGGCCGCAAAGCCACGGTCAGGTCCGCGTCGTTGCCTTAATTAAGTTACACGCCGCTCGCATTGTTCCGAGCGTATAAATGTCACTGCAAAAGAGGGGAGAATGATATTAATTAGTTTCAATATCGGCTTCTCTCGTTGGCCAGACCACGCTGTGGATCTTTCTCTCCTTCTCCCCCTCGCTCTTCCTCGCACTCTCATATTTTCCTCGTGAAACAGGCACGTTGAGAAACCGATGCCCCCTTTTTCAGGAGAAGGTGAGCGTTGAATGGTGAAGGAACGAGTATTTTTCGAGCGCCCTCGAGTTACATCGAAGTGGAGGGTGGCTTCTCGGCGATCGATTTTTCGGATATTTTCAACGATGTCCACGTACAAGCTTACGGCTAAGCCGGGGCCGTAAACATAATTTTTAATTATTGTTAACGCCTTTAAATACGGTCCGCGGGAATCGCGTTAAATATCGCCGGGCGCGCTCGTGCGCCGCCGGAAATTGTCGAAATATTTACGGAGATAAGAACCGTGAACGGCTGGGAATTATGGGCAGGCTATTAACGATACATTAGTGCGTGGGTGGGGGGCAATGATTTTCACTAATTCTCGTTTTTATGTCAGAGCAACGAACGCCCCGCGCGCACTCGCGTTATTACAGCTATCGTTTTTATCCGCGACTCTGCCGCGGTTTTCATTTCCTGTAAATTATGTATTTATGAAGCTTTGGTGGTGTAAATGCTTTCTACGTTTGCGAATTCTTGTGAAGCAAACAATCGTGAATATAGTCTCGCGTATTTTATTGGTAGCTTGTGTCGTGCAATTTGTGTAACAGTGTTTGCAAGGAATATATTTTATTTTTGCAACATACTTCATAGCTGGTATAGTTGAATTAACCGTTCGTGATCCGATGGGGGTACTGCATCCCAGGCAGTTTTTTTTTTATTTGACAATATTCCTAATTACTTAGGTATTCAAATTTAAAAATTTGGTGAATTTTTATAAAGGCATCGTTTTTCCCACAAGTATTTTTTCAACTACAAATTTCATCATATTAAAATCTACATTTCTATAAAAAGACGATTAAAAAAGTAAAAAGATTCATAAATACGAAAATGGTAACTCAGAAATAACGCTGAGGTGCAGTGAACCACATGTGACAAGTGTTAAATAAGAAACTATGAGGTTGCCCCACGATCCACCGCGTTTTCCATTAAGGGGCCGTCCTTAAATTACGTAAGGGTAATTTTGGCGATTTCTTACCCCCTCCCTCCCCCAGTATAAGAATTCGTAAGATTTGATATTGCAATCCTTTTCTTATGTAATATTTTTACATTGAATTTTTTCAGTTATTAAAATTCTTTTATAGGTTTATATAACTCATTTAACTCAGTTTCGGGAAATTTAAACTAAAACACTTTTCTGGAACATTAATGATAGAATTTGTATTTATTAAAAATTAGGTTAAAAAATATTACGTAAGACGCTTCCTGACTCCCTCCTCCCCCTTGTAAGAAAACATAAGAAATTCGCGACCCCCTCCCCCCAAAACAGCCTTACGTAATTTAAGGACGACCCCTAAGAATGCAACAGAAAGAACAGCTGCAACCCTGCGTAAAACAATCCTGAAAAGGGTGACCAAACACTGCTCCCAATTCAGTGACTCAATAGCCCTAAAAGTACCCAAATCGATACTCGCCCTCTGAAATCTCGAGAACCTCGATTCGCGGGTTCTTAAGGAACAATTACAGCGCCTCGCGGTAATTAATTACCGGAGGCCCCGGTGCAATTGCCGATCGACTTAAGCGATGTTCGATGTGGACGTTTCGGGGGTATAAATGAGGTGCGTATAGAGGGCCAGGAGGGACGAGGCATCCGGGTGGCGCTAAGCCAGCTTTCTCCGGCCCCGAAGGGCGCGGAGGGGTTGGAAATACGTGGAAGGAAAGGACGGAGGGCAGAGCAATAGCCTTTACGACTCACCCATAGTATCAAACGATCTATCCGACCATTAAGATAGTCTCGAAACGATTCGGTAACCTTTGGGTCCGTGGAAAGCGATACGCTATCAAGCTGGTAGCCCGGTCGCGGCATTTTCGTGAGCGTATAGGAAAGCCGCCCTTTTGCCTCTCGTCCGTCCTTTCACCCACCGCCATTTTGTCTTCTTTCTTGCATCCCGCGACGCCGACAGGATTACTTACTGCCACTTCCCTCGATAGAAGGATAGAGCCACCCTTATCCGACCTCACCTCGCGATCCTATCTCACCCCAGCCTTCGTCTCTCGCCAATTCGTCAACGACACTCGTCGCTAGTTATCCTCACCTTCTCTTTCATTTACAGGCCTCCTAAACGATAATCGGGATCCGTCGTGTCCCACCACAGCTTTCCTCGAAATTCAATTACTCGAATCCCGGGCCACAGAGTTTACTTTGAAACGAGTAGAAGGAACCTCGCGTCTGCGAGCGATGCTCTCTAGAGGAAAACCACCGGCTGGATATGTATTGTTAGAGCAATCGGATAGCCAAAATTGGGTGTACTCCGATTAAACGCCTTTCATTTCATTACGCCATTCGCGTGGATTTCGTTCCCTTGGCAAATGTTGATCAGGAGAATCATTGGGAGTGCTATCAGATTGGGGCTAATACGGCAGTAGATAATGGCGCTTTCGTGTACCTAGCCGCTGTCTTTCCCCGTTACGACCCCCGCAAGGCAGACGCGTCTGAGCCGAGGAAACGTCCGTGTCGTCGAAATGGGAGCACGTTTCTTAGGAGCCTCCCTTTTCAAATACCCCATAGCGGAAGATTGCGATTGCGTAATTTTTAATGTAACCGCTGGCGACTCTTCTATCATTTTTATAGAAACCTCTCCGACTACGTCTGGCTCGATAAATCCAACGAAATCGTCATTGAAGCGGGGGACAACGCACTCCCGGTCGCCGGAGTTCATTAAAAGGGAAAAGGGTCGGTTTTCCAAGGAAGCCGGCGATCGTTTATCTTCTCCATGGATATTATCTGTCCGCGAACTACCCCTCTAAACACACGATGGGGACAAGTCTGTAGGGTCATCGAGAAGTAGGCGATCCCTTACACGAAACTCGATGGTAACTGCGGAGTAATAGTTTCCGTTTCGAAGGCTCTGCTTTCCTCAACGTGGGCGTTAAAAATTCATCGAATAAGAGGGTAGTTAACGTACAATACTGCAAGAAGCGAGTCCACGTAAGTACACCCCGGTCGCCCCGGGCCGGACACTCCATCAGGGGTCTTGATCAAGACCATTTAAACGGGCGGCGCAGGAAAAACGCGCGACTCGAAACTAGAAACGGCCAGATAAAATATAAAACGCAATAAGGGTGTTCGGTTAAGAGGCGGTCCGGTAAAAAGACGCCGGTGGCGAGAGTGTGGGTGGCATGCATATACATCGAAGGGAATAGAGAGAGCGTGGTGCGCGAGGGAAGTGGGGACAGGGCTTGCGCGGCGGCATTGCCGGAAACCCCGTGTTTCACGAGGGGGGGAGGGCCACCCCTGGCTGCGCGGGAGCACGGGGTTGGGGGAGGAGGACGAAGGGGGGCGACGGTTCTGCGAGTTTCTAGGATGGTTTCAGAGTGGAGAAGGGGTGGAATGGAATGGAATGGAGTCGAGCGTAGTGGCCGTGGGGCGGCGAGGGGGTTGCCTAGGGGCCGAGGGGACGAGGGGCTCGGAGATTGATAACGCAATTCCAAGACTGCCATTACCCCCGTCCACCAAACTCGCTTCGTCGCTTCTATCTTTTTTGCTTCTGCCTCCCTCTCTCGCTCGCCCCTTCCGCCCACCCCCTACTCTCTCTCTCTCTCTTTCTCTCTCCAGCCTCGACCGAGAACCGGCGAGTTTTAGAAATGTTAACTCCATAAATGCCACGCCGTTTCGCCTTTTTTCCTCTTCTTTGCGAAAGGCGAGGGGCCGAGGGCGAAGGGAGGAGGGGTGAAAGGGAAGGTAGACCGACACGCAGCCACGCAGCCTCTCGCTTATGGCGAATAAAAGGGATCAGGTTACCGTGGGGAGAGTGAAGAATCGCGAATGGCCGCGGCGTAACGCGAAACGTACCCCCGATTGTTCGCTGCTCGCGATCACGAGCGTTTCCGGTGATCCACGGGGCCCTTTCTTGGTCGCGGTCGAATCGATGCGGAGTTTACAGAGTACGTAGCTTTCCCGGAAAATCGTTCTCCCCACGGTGTTTCGCCGAACGATTGTTTCCGGCTTTTCTAACGATCAATCGAAGCTTTTACGGCGCAGGAAAGCGGTATTTTTGCGTCCGCGCGGAAGCCGGAAAGGAAACGTTGGGAAACGGGGGTCGTTGGGGAAAGCTGGGTTGATCTTAATTCTAAAGACGAAAGGGGAATACCTGCGCAAGAGGTCGAGAGGAGTCGTGGAGATTGATAATCCAATTTCAAGACTCCCATTATCTCCGCCCACCAGCTCGCTCCAGACCTTCCAGATCCTTCGAGGTTCTTTCAGGATTTTCCTTGCTTTTGACTTTTTCCTTCTATAAGAGTTGATGAATTTTATGAATGGTCCTCTCCATTCCCTGGCACGTAGAAGGGCCCGGGAAATGGAACGTTTGATCGAAGATTTCTCGAAAAATTTCACTAAAATCACTGGTAACGTCGAACCTTTCGCGCCAGCAGTTTCTCATACTGGCCCTCCGTGGTATCGAAGTATCGACGGGGGAACGAGACATCGGTAGAGACTGCGAAAATCCACGTTGCCACATCTACGAAAAAATGGTACCTACTTCACAATTTTCAACTTACTCGAGGAATCGTCATCCTCCTTCGCTCGCTTTTCAATCCACCTGTTATATTTAATCCTTCCGAAACTAATCGTTCTCGAAACGTTTTCTACCTCGAGCAATCGCCACGGAATGCTTTTAGAAATAAACGGGGTTATCCGCGCCATATCTGTGAAAGAATCGCCCGTATTCCTCTGAATGACCGGCGAGCGACAAAAGTGGAATAAAAATACTTGGGCGAAGTTATGCGGCGCGCGAAAGCATGGGATTCGCGTTTAAAAATTGCAAACAATTCTCCGACGGTGTATTTTTCACGGGGAATGGTATTTCCTAGGGGTTGCTGGCTGGTTGCCGTCGGCGTTAACCCAGCAACCCCCACCAGGCCAGTATTTCCTCGGCAGGGAAGCTCGCGCTTTCGTCTCGCCTCCCAAATCCCGGCAGGAAAGTTTTCACAGACTATGGGACGGTTGAGGTGGAAGGGGAGCGGAGCGAGCTTTTCGAAAAATACCATTAGAAAGATAATTGTGTGCGCGGAATACTGCTCTACATTTTCTTTATTCGTTCGCTGTCCACCCCCGTAGTTACCGGGAGCCAGCGGTGTTTATTCGAACGCAGTATGCCTACATTAGGCGCATTGCGAAAATAGTGTGTAGGTATTGCTGTAATAGTGCAATTTTAGGGTAGGATTTTACGAGGAAAGTGGGGTTGAAACTTGACGACAGAAAACACTTTTTAATTCGTAAATGTAGCATTAAGCACACTATATTCTAGAAAAATTCTACCCTCGCGTGCTCCTATTTCCACATATAAGGGGGAGTTATTAGTATTGTATTATTTAACTAAGATATTTTACTTTATATTTCCTATTTGATACTAATTTGTACGAAAGTTAATATTGGATATTGCATGAAACCGCATTGTTAGATTGTTATTAACTAAAATGAAGTAGTCAAAAGTTACATCAGTCGTACTTGACTATTTTAAATTTGTATAGCAAGCACCAGTGCTGGATTAACTTATAAGAAAAATGCTTGGGGCACTATGAGAAAAAGAGGCACCATAGAAATTTTCTAAATTTAAAAATCTAACTTGTGTTAGGGACACTTTTTAATCAAATTATCGGAAATGGCTAAGAAATCGTACGTTGCACAGTGGTCTGGATGGTGGCCAAAATTAAATTTCTCAACTTCAACTTTACAATGTCATTTTTTTTTTACGAATTGACAACCCTCCAGAGCTTCTAAATCCGCATAGCTTTCCCTTTTCAGATGATTCTTTAATTAGATATAATATTACAAAGACAAAATCATCAAATTTTATGGGAATCTAATTGTTTTAATTACTCATTATAGAACATCAAAATACGTGTTTATATCATACAGTTATATAGGTAAGGAAGTATATTTCATTTATTTATATGTGTCATAGGCATTTTTTAGTCCATGAACAAATAGTGCATTGTTTATATGAATTTAAACTTTGAGAAGGCTTATAAAAAAAGGATTAAGCGAGATTAACATCGGAGTTTTTTTACATGAACGCTTACACAATTGTTAACAAGAGCATGTAAATTTCAAGTGCAATCTCCTGCAAGTTTCAATTTTATGCAGACTTTTATAAATGACGCTCGAGGTATTTGGGCGTCCCGGACGCGTGAATTTTTAATATTTTATTTTTTTAAGTCAAAGATAATGTTAGAACTGATACTTTTCCTCATTTTTTTCTCTAGTACGGCTATGATTTTTAATTTTGGCTATAAAATACCGCTCTCCAGACCACAATGCGCGCCACATTGATTCGCCATTTAGAATTTTAAATTTTTGGTGCCAAATTCGTTATCAGCGACCTCAAAAACCCTTAATCATCAAGTTTCAGAGAGATCAGAATTTTGGCCGCTAAATGTAGATATCCCCAGACCACTGTGCGTTGCGTTGAAAGGGTGACTCTAAATAAGGAGCTTTCAATTTTTTTTAAGTACTCATCGCCTCTGAAGTTCTTAATCCTTATGTAGGTACCTAATCTTGAAACTTTTTGTTTCTATTTCTCATTACTCTCATCATTCAAATTCATTAAATTACAAAGAAATTGATGAGGTACAAATCAGGAGACCAGTAGCTACGATATTGCCCTCCCTGCAGTACCTTTAAAAAATTTGAAGAAACTTGATAATAATTTCTCCAGAAGTTCCGATCAAACGCACGAACGGCCACCTGAAACGGTAACGTTGCTGTACCGGTGATAAAGGGTGGAAAAAGCACGTTTCAGGCGCGGCTCAACGAGGAAAGTCCAGGGGAAATGAATAAGCAGAAAGACGGAGAAGTTTACCAGGAATGGTCGCGCATTGAGTAGAAGATAGGAAAGTGTTAATCCTGCCGGGCAACTTTGCCCCTGTAGGGAACTTGCACGCTTATGCCGAGAGGATTTCCATCCAATAAATTTGGAGCTTTGTATAAGCTTTCCACGCTTGAGTTTAAATCCCGGCGTCGGTGGCGGGCTTACGTGCCGCTGTGTAGAGATAGCTATATATCTGTGGAGAGGAAAGCCCTCTTTCCCTCTGCTCTGCGCCAGACGATTTCAAAAAGACGTGCGAAAATTATTGAATACTTGCCGAAAGCTCGCCGTTACAGCCCCGCGGCCGTTAGTCCACGGCAAAGCGGATAAAAATATTAAATCGATACCCAAGGGTGGGTTCTCCCCGCGATTTTTGTCCACCGTTTTCTACATTATATTAAATACACCGGTTATCGTTACGAGCCTCGAGTTAGTTGTAGCTTGCGGTCGTACTTTCGCCAAATCCACCCCGCTCTTTCGTATTACGTCCCTGAGAGATATTCTGTAACACGATGAGCGATAACAAGAGTTGTCAGAAAACAGTGCCCCGGGTTACTAGCCACTCCTCGGAGAAACTGAAAGGATTCCGACGGCTATTCTAACGCTAAGGAAGCAAAGATTTTGTTGCTTGCCGAAGTATCGTTTACATATTCTCGAAACGGCTACCTTGGCTCGCCAAGGGTGCAGTAAGGGTTAACATCTATCCGAGGGTGGGTTACAAGAGTTCGTTTCTTCCTGTCCTCCTTGTCCTATCCCTCTACCCTCTGAACTCCCCTCGCCGGAGGCTGAAGATTAGAAACTTTTTATATGAACTCACGTGCCTTCTGCCCCTCATGGTCACCTCCAGCCCCTGGCGCGCTTCAAGCGAATGGCCCCGACGTGACAGATGTAAAATGTTTTATCGCCGCCGAGTGCCCTTTCCTTATTTCACTCTGCTCCCTGGCATCCCGATCTCTCGCGGACCATTTTAGCATACGAAACGACACAGCCTCTCCTGAAGAAATTACGCGACAGCCTTGTATAACACGTGACACGAGTCCTGGGTATATTCCGCAAAGATCATGAAGAAGCTAAACTCAGAAACTGAATAAACCGCGGGAAACGTCTCGCTCCAGCCGTATTTCCTTCGTCCCGGTGATTTGAACGCTCGATAATCCGCGGGTAATGTCCCAGCACGTAATTAAGATAAATTCGCGTCGCTGATCTCGCTTTCCAACCCAATTACTGAAATCCACCTGATACCGGGGCCATTCGAAGTCGGCGGGTCGTCCGGGCTCGCGATAGGCCTGCGGAAATTTAGCTGCCGCACGAGTATCTATCCCCGACGACGTCGGGGGTGGTGTTCCAATGGAAGGGTATAAGGTCGGCGAACGTATGTAAACAAGGGATCGAATATAGACGAGAAAACAGTGGCCGCGGGTAGCTCCAGCGAATTCCCATGCGGGAGTAAGATATTGGTTTTCATCCGGCTCGTTCCAGCGCTCGTAACGTTTGATAAAAATGCGTGTTACGCGCTCCGGGCCAGACCCAGCTCGGACCGAAAGGGCGCCCAGGGAATCGTACGCGAAGAGATCACGAGAATTCACCCCCCTGGCTGGTCCCTGTTCAGGTATTCCTGCATAAGAGGGTGACGGCCGGCTCCTAGCCCTATAAATACACCTACGCGCGATCATATCGCCTCCTATGGCAGATTTTTCGGATACCGCGCGAGAACGGCACCATTTCACCCCCTCGCTTATTGCCGATCCTGCAAGATTTCGTCCTGCAGCGGAGATTAGAGCCACGGCTCTTCGACTGTAACCTGGCCACGCAACAGACTTTCACCTTCGCCGGCGAGATTATCGAGAGATAGACGAAAGGGAAGCAGATTATGTCGCTTATGGTCCGTTTGCTCATTTTCTCCAGGAAGAATCGCTTCCGTATTACCGTCCCGCGATTCAGCCCGTAATAATCTAGACGGCAGACGGAAGCCATTTTGGCGCGCATACTGACGCCACCGACTGTTCATTACCCTGCTCCTTATTGTAAAAAGTGGTCGATGAACGTCCACGGTTTCGTGTCGTGCATCCTTATCCCCGGCCGCCACGCCACGTTGATTTTTACTGTATTCCCCGGCAACGATAATGTCTCATTTACTTGAAACGCTGGCACGCTCGACAAAGGGAGACAGCAGCGTTTTCACGCGTTGCCATTGCCCAGTGACACGTAAACCCGCCGCGGATCTCCGTTTAACGGCGGTATTGCTTTAATAAAACCGCGAATTATCGCGTTTAAATTAACCATCGGCTAATTAAGGTCGATTCCACGCGCTGAGAACTGTCGGCTGCCCGCTGGTTCCCGATCCACCGGGCCCGACGGTTTCGAACAGCCGCAGATATTTACGAAGTACACCGGCCTCCGAAGGTGCGTGGTCGCGAGCCTCTTGCGATTCGAGGGGACATTAATCCGATGAAGGAGAAATAACGCGGCGTTTTATTAAATTAAGGTTAACGCGGCGTGTTCTCTGCTGCGTGTCCCAAGAGTTCCGCTGGATCCGGCCTGGGGATTTTAATGAGCTCGGTCGATCGGAACTCGAGGCGTTCCTTAATGAGTCGATTTTATAGTCCCCATTCTAGTCGGAGAAAAACAGAGTCAATTAATTGGTTAAGCCGCAAGATCTGACCGCCGTCTCGCGGCGTCTTTTATCCGGATTTATCGATCCTCCCAGAACCTCGGAACATACAAACTACGCCACAAGGATTATTCCAGGCTGTAAAAGGAATTTATTCGAGCTCGCGATTTATCGCGGAGAAACGACGCGTCGTGCTGCTCGGTCCGTTCCTCGAGAATTCTTCTTAGCTGTTCTTGGAACAGTTGACTCTATCATACATGGTAGAACTAAGCGAAATAATCTTCAAATCTGGATTATTTATCATCTTTGCGAACAATGATAAAACGATTCGTTCGCGTATAACACGTTGCGTCCGGGTGACGTGTACGGTCACGTCATGCGACTCTTGGGCCCGGTCCCAATAAATGTGGAAGGTGAAGAAGAATTTTTCAGGTAGGGGAGACCGGGGCTAAAAGTTCCGGGGGTAAGTTGTTCCGACGGTTCTATCTTCAAAATGAACAGAGCGTAGTACTTGAAATTATTTTTTCCGTGTGAATTGATCACGCCACTCTGTCGCCCATATTAATAGCAGCCGCGAAAGCGAATCGTGTGGCTGCAAGCAAGGACCTGTTAGTCCCGTACCAGATAAGTAAATATTTTTCTATTATGATTTTTTGGTCTATTTCGATTATTTAACGTCGATATTATTGATTGATTCGTTCTTATGGATCAAATGGCATTTAAGAAGATGGAGTGATAGTGTTTATCGTTTCAATATATGTATAAGCAGAATAGTCTGTGAAATTGTTACATGTGTCGATAGGGGCTAGTTGTTCCCGTGACTTGGGGCACGTTGTTCCCGTAACAACTTGCCCCACTACAAATGTATAAATTGTCCCTGCTATGCTTTAAGGTGCGAACATATGAAAGAAAAGCGGAAAGGGGCACCATTTCCATCGAAGTTATCCATAAAGATAAAAACTGTCGCTAGAGAATTCAATATCTGTCACTTGACTCTATCGAGAATTATTAAAAAACTACAATCTGGACAAGAAGCTACTTGTAGACTAAAAATACAAATCTCATTAAGAAGATACCCACAAACAGTTGAATGTAAGACTGATTTGTAGATTTTAGTTTTTATATCGAAGATAATGTTTATGGTTATTATATTGTTTTGATTTTCTTTTAAAGATAATACATTTTTGTTGATCTGAACCCTCAGAAATAAACATTATTAATAAAATTCTGTTTCATTTCATTAGAAAATGAAATATTTCAATAAAAGACAACTGTTATATCTTAGTAACAACTTACCCCAATGCGATAACAACTTGCCCCAAAAAGGGGTAAGAAGTTCCGCTTTGTCCAGCCACAAATAAATTACTTTTTATGAAAAACCCATTACAATATATTAAATACAAGCTCAAAATCATAAAATATAATAAATTTAACAAGAACTCAGTCAATAGTGAAGAGAATAATTACCTTATTTAACCGTCATTTTTTATGTTTTATCGAAATCGGAACTTTTAGCCCCGGTCTCCCCTACCGAATTTTCCTTTTGCATACGCATTCAGTACGAACGTGTTCATCGGTGTGTGCAAGTCGTTACAAATTTGCAATTTTTTTCACCATGGTGCAGCTGTTTCTTGTATTTAGGTGAAGGTCAATTATTTTTGGTGCCGGACGCAACGTGATAATTGATGTCTGAATCTGAAATGACTGGAGCATTCGTAGTCTCGGTTGGGAAATGGTGGAATATGAAATTTCTGGTGGGATGGTGGTAGCGGGGTTGCAACAAGCGGCAATGATAGCTAAAGCAGTACGGGGGATCAGGAGCAGCCTCTCTAAGCGGCTGGATCGAGCGTAGAAGGTGGATGGGGATACGGCCCGATAAACACCGCATTACTCCACTGGAAGAGCATTTCTCGCGCCAACATACGGCCTACGAGCCGTAAGCTCGGTCACCTATCGGGTAGCTCGATCTAGATTAGGACACTTAACCGTAACAAATTTGAATCTGATTACCTCGAACGAGATTGGCCGAACTTTCCCGGGCATTACGTCGCTAAACAGCCCGCCACCTTCGCACGCGCATCCACTCCTCGAATATTTCCAAACTCATCCGGCAAACCATCATGTTCCGCAACGCTCGCTAATGGAGCGGAACATTTCGAATCGTTATCGCTCAAACAGTACGCAGTTTTAAAGATAAAACGCAGGACAATTTCAATCGAATAGCAGCTGTAAATCCGCTTATCGTCGGCTGTAACTGTAACGATAATTAGCGAGATATAAGCAGCTGGGGAATGATCAGGATGCCCGCGCGGAGGCAGGCGATGAATCTTAGCGGTGAACGAGGACTGATCAGTTGAACGGATCGAAGCGCTCGCATGCCACAAATCCACGGCCCTCCATATGCATATTTTCACAATATCGCGCGGTCCCATGTTGCCCGAGGATAGGTACACGTAGATCCCTCATAAGGGAGATATCGTTTCCGAATCAAATGACCCATTCGGTTTTAGTGGGGCCATTTAACCGACATCTATGCGCCTCTGGCCATCCGACACGAGGTTACGTTGCACGGCAAACACAGAAAGTCTGGCCAGCGGGCTTTCGGCCATCCCTCGATAACACCGCTCGGCCACCCTCCGCCCGCCTATATCTCCCGGCTAGAGCAATTAACAGCTCTATCGTTGATCATCTCGGAGCGGTGTGTTTCAGATTTTATCGCGAGGCGTGTTGTTCGCTCGTTAATTGCGATTGTTGCGCGTAACTCCGGCGAATTCGTCCTGGGTTGGGTCTACTAGAGCTTTTGCTTGGCTAGCCTTGGAATTATTCGCCGTTCAATGGAATAAAGTACGTCTTCGGTTATTAGCCCCGGCAAGTCCGCGCAACTTCCATTAGAAACTTCCAACCGTTCGAGATAGTTGGACGTTACAAGGAATGGTTGGAGATTGCCGGAGTTAGTAGGCAATTTGCTCGACCTTCTGGATGCCCTTCGCACTAAGTTAGCATGCTCTGCTTAGAAAATAAGAGGAGGTCGACCGACGGCTGTGTAACAGCATCTGGGACCACATCCAACGAGTTCGGATGAGATGGTTAGGGGTGGGGGGAGGCAGATCAGCGGGGGTGGAACACGTGTTCGATGCTCCGGGTGGACTCGGGAATCGCGGGGCGGTTCGGCTGGGTGGCAGAAAAATAACGCAGGGCGAGGGGTAGCGGATGGAGTAGGTAAGACGTCGTTACGTGCATCCGGCGCTCCTACAGGATTCGAATCCGAACTCTCCAACTCGAACCCGATGGCAAGACCTTTCGTTCTGTTTATACGAATGGCTATGAGGACACCTTATAAAAAGGCTAAATCATCCCCATCTACGCCCTCCGCCCTCCTCCAAGATATTAATGCGCTTTACGCCTGTAGAGCCTCATTTATTCCGCGGCGGGCGAGCGAGGCGCTCTGCCTTTTCAATCTGGCAACCTACCAAATTGGAAAGCGCGCAGTTGCGAAGTTTTCCCCCGCGGTAGACTTGGCCCGACTTCGAGCCCGGCCCCACGAATATGTATTACAGCAAAGTAATCCAATCCCCGGTGAATGTTACCGTGGCTTCCATTGATTCATCGAACAATCTGCGAGAGAGCGCTTAGAGTGCCTCCCTCCCGGAGTACAGGCGAACGAATTAGATGATTTCGGGAGAGGATTCACCAGCTCGCGGTGGAGCTTCGGATTAGTCTGTACAGGAAGGAGGTACGTCAAGTGGGTTGCCATTTCAACCAGCTAGCGTCGATGACTTTGCTGATTGCTTCGTTCGAAGCAATCTTTCAGTTGTAACAACCCACTGATAGACCTGCGGTCAGATGGAGCCACCCAACAGTGGTGTTCATCAAGGTTTCTTGAGCCGCATTCCAGTCAGGTGCAAGCGTAAGTGGCACTTCTTCTAGCGCCAGGAATAACGCGGATGTTAGGCCTCGTCAAACTCATCCATCAGCAGCACCCAGCGCGAAATCAGGTCTGCCAGTGGAGAAAGGGTTCCTCGCGTAGCTTTGAAGCCTGGCGGTGATCCAAATTGAAAAATACATTCACGAGGTTTTCTTTGGCCCTGTCGGAGCAGACGCCGCGCAGCCAGGATCTCCGGAGGGTACCGTGGGCGAGGGGGGACCGAATGATATAATGGATCGTGGAAAATGCGGGTTGAAAGTTAGGGGTTCAAGGGGCTCTCTGCTATGGCTTGGTGGCGGAGGAGGCGGGGGTGGATTTATAATGAAAGCCGTGGAGTTGGACTTGGATTTGTGAGGGTACTACAGCCCTCCCAGCCTAGCCGGGCCAGCCAAAGAGCCGGTGATCCACGGTGCACGGCGAAGCAGCCAGCCAGCCAGCGAGCTAGAGAGCCAGCGAGCTGGCGAGCCAGGGGGTGTGCTGGCCAGGGATGCTCGCGTACTCAACAAGGAATCCAATCGCCACGTGATCTGTATAATAGCCGTGCTAAACCTTCTCTCCTACCCTCCTCGGCCGTCTCCCTGCCGCCCCTCTGCGATCCCACGGGTGGAATTGCAAATAACAAACGTTTGCCCATCACGGGCCGCCCCTTTCCACCCCAGCGTCGCGCGCTCCTAACCCGTAACCCGAACAAAGACTCGACCAGTGTACTCTTCCAGCGTAGTAGTCGATGGGCGACGAGACAGCGGTGAAGCAGAGCCGTAAATTCGTCCGAGCTCGTAGGCGCACCTGCAACCACGGAGATCGCTACGGCTTAATTAACCTACGACGCGAGGCACTAGACCGGATAGGGTTTAATGAGGTTTCACGAGATCGGCCGGGCACGCACGTGAAATTCAAAATGGGGAATTAGCTGAGAAACTGTTTCGCGCCAGTCCGACGCGCGAGGAGCCTAGATCGTTGTTGGAGATCCTGTTCATTGAAATTGATGCCCCGGCTCGTGTACGCGGTTAATTATTCAGGGGTATTGTTGCGAGCTGTCCGATCGAATTCGAGTGCTGTCCGCGAGCAGCGAGATCCTCGGGACCACCCGGGAACGAAGTCGACCGCCACATGGACGAGCAGCAGAGGATTAGTCGCGACGCGTTCTAACGTAAGCGTTGATGAGAGGGAGGTACATTCGTGACCGAGGCTAGGATGTGCTCCAGCAGTCCCTCAGTGGCTCGTTAAGGCATTTGCATTTCATTTCGTCCCTCTCCAGCCACCCCTCATCCCCTTCGAGCCTCCTCGCCAGCCTCCCTCTTTTCCCGTATAAATATTAATGCAACATCCTCCTCTCTCGGGGCGGTTTTTGTTCCTCTTCTCTCCCGAGGAGCGGCGCCCTCCTTCTACAAGAGTACTTTGAATGCTGATGCGCTACCAAGCCTCCGCGTCCTTTCTTCTCTCCTCTCTTCTCCGCCAAGCTCCCTGCTCCGCTACTCTCTCTTTCTCTCTCCTCTCCCCCTTCTGTTCTGGCGAACGGAACGCTCTCGCGCACACGACCCACGTTCTTTAATGAAACACGATTTATGAATATTTCCCGGACCCGCAACTCCCTCAAAGAAACAAGAAACCCACGCTTTGTTTACCGTTCGGCCGCCTCGAATCGTACCAAATGGCGAGTGAAGTCAGTTCGATGGCCCTGAAACGGCCGTAACTCCCCGCGAATGCTCGGTGTACGCGACATAATTGCCAGCATTGCTTACGCCGGGCTTTTCTTTACGAAATGCCGCGGGAAACTGCTCGGACGTTGCGAAAAGTGAAGGCTGCGTTGGAGGCTTAAGGGGTTACGTGCGCCTAGAATGGTCGAAACAATCGATTTTTCCAATAAAGATTTCGTAGGAGCTACAACATCGAAGGAAGGTTAATTCTACGGCCTCAGTATAGACTGTAAATGTAAAAAAAAAACTCACTTTAACCTGAACCTTAAACTTTAAACGCTGTTTTCTCGGAACTACGTTTTTCGAATCGGTGCCAAAGATATTTCAAAAACTACTGAACTGATTTCAATGAAACTTGGCACGATTATTTCTTACATCAATACGGTTTTTTTTTGTAATAGACACAGCTTGGTTTTAATCAGTAAAAAACTGATGAAATTTGTCTGAGAAATTGCATAACAGGGTTGAATTGAAGTTCAAACTCATATTTTTTAAAATTGAAAATTTTAAAAATAGAGTTGATACCATTAAGGAACTATAGTTACTTAAATAGTACTTGATCAGACGCTAATTTTTTATCAGTTCGTGAAATAAATCGTTATTTTAAGTTTGTCAATAAATAATTGTTTGAAATAATCACTAAAATAAAAATTGATAATTCAAAAATATATGTGTTGCATGTGAAAGCAGTTGGTATTGATCGTTTTCGTGAAAATTAGTGTGTAAGGTATCACACTTGCAGAAAGTCCTGTTGAACGCCATCTCTTATTGATCGGAGTAAGAGATCATCATCTACGACACAATCGATTTCTTTGCTGGATTTGCAACTATTAAAGGTTATTTTTATATATTTTGTTTATTAAATAGTTTACAATTTACGGCCAAAAATTTTAGTGTTATATACATCATTTTGCTTTAAATGTCAGTGATCATTATTTAAATAGTTCCAATTTTTGATTACCTGAATAACACATAGGCTTGTTCAGACAAGTGATGGACTTAACCTAAAATTGCAAGTCCAAAAAAGAAGAACTCTTATAAAAATTATAGCGAAGAATATTTCAAATAAGCTCTAGAAGATATAAATTAGAATAAATTATCGTGCGTGTTGTTGTTTCTTATGTCATGAGAAATTAGTTCCCATGTATTTTAGATGGTCAAAAAATAGTTCCTGGTCTGATAAAAAATTAGTTCCCATGTATTTTAGGTGATCAAAAACTACTTAACAGTCATCTTATTATTCCATACCTTATAAATAATTAGATTATACTTGTTTTCAACTGTTTTAAATTTTTCCTTAAAGTTTAAACGTACATTCATATTTCAATATCAACAAAGTCTATGGTTTAAAGTTTTATTAGTTTATAAATAAATATTAAAACGGGAAGCATTCTAAACTGATCAGAAACTATTAGTTCCTTAACGGTAAAGACTTGTTTCTTTTACATAATCTAAGGGACACTTTTCTTTTTTTGTTACTGGGTGACACCAGGAGGAGATATTGTTGTCAAAGCCAACTTCTTACGCGACGACCCTGTTTTGTTCAACAGCAGCTACACGACGAACAAGACGAATATTATCGTCACTTTTCTTTGGAGAATATTCTACAATCTATAAATTATAAGCTTTCAAGTGCGTGTTACGATTTATAATTAAAGTCTCGTTCACATTAGCCAAGTTTACTAGCTTCAGGTTGTTTGAAATCAGTAAACTAACCTGTTATTCACTTCACTTGAAATATCCTTTCAAATTTCAAGCGAAGTACAGAGTGTTCCAACTTTTCTTGCCTTGAAATAATACAACTTGAATAGTGTGAACGTACGTACAATAGGGTAGAGCGAAACTATATAGGCGAAACTTTAAATATGAATTTTCAATTGGCCTGGGTGCGGGATAGTTGTCTTTTGATTAACCAAACACAACAGTAAACAATTTTGGAAAAATATTCATGTCTGCAGGTTCCTTTTTCTCTTAAAAATGCAAAAAATAAGAGTCACAATGTCATTTTTTACATTTTTAATAGAAAAAGGAACCTGCAGACATGAATATTTTCCAAAATCTTTTTACACTTGTGTTCGGTTAATCAAAAGACAACTATTCCGCACCCAGGGCAACTGAAAATTCAAATTTAAATTTTCGCCTATATAGTTTCGCTCCACCCTGACGTACAACTGTGAACTTAAATTAAAGTCACGAAGCGATTTGAAGCCAGTAAACTAGACTAATGTGAACGAGGCTTACCAAAATTACTCATAGATAAAAGAAATCATAAAAAGTCCCCTCTTTCCACGGTCCTAGGTATATAAAACCCCTTAAAAATAAATGTCAACTACAATTTACAATAGAATTTACTTTTCCTAAAAAGTCCAGCCTCGTGTCTCTACAATAACTTATTACACCTCCACATTGCCCACAGGAAGCTCGGACCAAAGGGTGCAATTAAAATGCGCGGCGCTCGTCGTTCGTTAAATCCACCGGCGTGGTATTAGAATGCGAGGACAGGTGGAGCTTCCGTATTTTCCCGTTCGGATTTCCGCGTCTCGCGAATTTCTTTGAGGTACGTGACGGGGTGGGAAGCGTTCGAAGGAGAAAACGAGATAGAGGCGGACGGGTGGAAAGAGAGAAGACGGTCTGTGGAAGTACGGAGACAGTAAATATATACGGGATGGCCGGGGGTTGGGTATATGCAGGGCGGTAACGTGGTAAGATGGGCCTCTGCATTGCCGGCATGATTGCCTCTATGGCACATCGAGGCAATCCCCGCGGCTACGTGCCCAACATACATCCGCTTCCATCTTACTTTCTTTTTCTTCCCCTCTTCCCACTGCTCCGCGGCTCGCTCGCTTCTTTCTACGCCCGCGGTTTTCGCCGCGCGGACGGATTTTAGATATGCAAGCGACTCGACGCCCGGCCAATCGCAAACACTCCGACCCCGCGAGCCGAGAGTCTTTCGCTCGGACCTCGTACATCACGGCTAATTAGGGGAGCTGAACGCGAGACTGTCGTATTAATGCCTGCCAACGAGATAACGCACTAATTCCAGACGCAGCGCCACCGAATTGGATACTTTGATACCTACTGTTGGATCGTGGCCATTTCGATAAACGGGCAGGCAAGAATTCCAGGATTAACTGGGGGGACCAGTCGGCGAGTTAATCATCCCGATGTCTCCACGCCTAATTGGAGATCGGCCATTGAAATCTCTCCGGTGACGGTGAAAGAAGCGCATTCACCAGGTTTCACGTGCGCCGGGAATCGTGTTACGATCGCGACGGAGGCTCGCGGAGACGAAGGGACGCTTTATCGCGGACCTTTTTCTCCAGCCTCGGGATCGCGTTGCGCATTGCGACGCGGACGATTTACATTCGCGCGTGGCTTGATGTAAAAGAAAGGAGAGTTTACAGGGCGTCCCTTGAATACGTTCTCTCTCACGAATTCAGCCGGTGAAAATAGCTCCCTCACGTTTTGCCGTAGATACCGTTAAGGTGGCCGAATGGATGGCACCTTAAATTAGCATTAGGCGACGTATCCGTAGTTACGATCGGGTAATTTACCTTCCGCGGCCATTGCATGCCACCTACGTCAGCAACTAGTAAGCCGGGCGGACTGGCGGGATTCGTTTTCCCTTTGCAATGAAGATCTAGCCGCGCATTTAGGTCGTGCGCAAAGCCTCGCCGTCTCCTTGCACTTGATTTATCTTATTCTCGTGGTTTCGTTTATTCTGTTTGCTAGCGAGGAAAAAATTGCCCGGTTTGAATCTCAAAATGTCACTCCCTATGGAATTCTACTTCACAAGGGTGTACAGCAGAGGCGCACCCAGAGGGGTACAAGGGACCCTGGCACCCTCAAAGAAGGGGCTTTTTAAACAGAAAAGAAATGATTCAATTTTATTCTTTAAATAATTTTTTATAATCACCTAATATATTTTATTGAATTTGTATTAAATGAAATAGCTTTGAAAATGAAATTAGGTATTCTAAAGCGGTCTGTAGACGTTCAATATAATTGCGCAATATTCAATATTGCACATTATTATTGATCGTCTGTGGATCATATTGGAAGGTTGCACAATAAAATTGAAAAGTTGGGCAATAATATTGAAAGGAATATTCAATATTGCACAATATTATTGACCGTGTGGGGCACACAGCAAAATATTGTGCAATATATCGCACAATAATATTGAGCGTCTACAGACCGCTTAAAAAATATTTCTATCCATTCAACTCGGCTCCCCTCAAAATTAAATCCCGACTGCGCCACTGGTGAACAGTAAATACCTGTTCACAATTACTTAGGTATTCAAACTACCTACGACACATTTTAACATTATTTTAGTTATTCCATAGCAATTACTTAAATTAACAAAGCTATTCTCGAGCAATTAACGAGTTCCCAAAGCTCCTCCCTCGCGAATGTATAAAACAGGGCGAAGCTTCAGGAACCTGATCCCAGCTCTGACGCCGTGCGTCCAAGGTTGATTACGTCGAAGCATCCTTCGATGAAAATTAATCGCACGCCGAGGGGGCGGAGGCGTGAATCGGCTTAATTGAATACTCGCGCTAAAGTGGATGAGTTGCCAGCGATTAATCGGCGGGCTTTTTGCGCCGGGTGATTCATTCCTCGTTAACGAAGGGGCCGATAAAGCATCGGCTCGCCTGGAAACGAAGGAAAATACAACGCGATCCAGAGCGCAGCAGTATCGTCGCGGCGGATTCGGAGGGCTGGCATTAGTGAGTCGCGAGGGTGATTCCAGGGAAGCTCTATGGTAAAAGCTGCCGGCACGAGGCGGCGGTAGCTCACCAGCGTTTCATTAGCGGAAGATGCTCCCCGCGGAGGCGTGCAGACAGAGAAAGGGAGACGAAGGAGGCGAGAGGCGAGGTGAGAGAGAGAGAAAGGGAGACAGAGATACCACGGCTGCTTCGAGCTCGAAGAAGAAGGTGGGACGGGGGTGGTCGGAGGCGGGAAAGCGAGATTAGAATCCCGTGCATGGTTGGAGGCGCATATATCGACCAATAACTCACGTCCAACGACGTGTATCTTCCCCCTGGATAGCTTTTCCTTACTTGCTCCATCTCGAAAATCCGATAAAATCATTGGAGAACGATTCGAATTATTATCCCACATTCAAAGACACTTTACGCGAAGGAAAGCTCAACGAACGAGAATTCTTTTGATGTATCAAGCTTGAAATGCGGTAGAATTGCTTCCACTATCACGTGCAGTGGACAATAGCTACAAAGCTCCAAGGAAAACGCTGGCCAGGGAAGCTCGCGAAAACGAAGGTGGAGAGTGGAAAGGGGTGCGCGGTGTCTGTGTCAATATTGGTAGAGTCTGCGTGTACAGTAAAGCAATTTAATCGAATCGGTCGGACGCCGACGACCGGGCGACGCTACGGCGCCAATGACATTTACATCCGCGCGAAGCGAGCGGACAAAAGGGAAACGGACGGGCGAGATACGTCAGTGAAATCGCCACCGACCGGGGCAGCCAGGCTTTGATGGGGTTCCACGGTCGCCGGTTCGGGTCGTTTCGCAGTAGCATAAATGAGAGGTGAGATTAAACCGGGGGTGACGTATGGTGCGCGTCGCCCTGCCCAGGGACAACCATTTCTTTCTTCCTCTTCTTTTTTCCGTCCTCCCCCGCGCGGGCTTTTTTTCGAGCCCGCGATTTTTTCCCGTTACGCCCGCGGACCCTCTCGCCCGGGGTAATGGAGGAAACATAGAGGGATCACGCGGATTCGAATGAACACGTTAAAACGCGGAAACAAAAAGCAGCGAGGAGGGTGAGCAGGCTGGAACTATGGGGACGGGCAGGGTGGAGGAAATGGGGAACGCGAGAGCCACCGCGAATAAATAACTCGTTATGGGGGGCCGTGCAAAAGTAAACAGCCGGACAAAGGAGCCGGGATCAAAGGTAACTAAGCGATCGTGCTGATCGTGATGACCACCGCGCGGAAAATTTCGGAGAGGAATTTTTGATCGTTGCAGCACTTTTATGGCAACGTAGTTGCGATGGGAGTGAAGCTAGATAATAAGGCTTAGACAAAATTCCAAGAAACAAGTATGAGTTGCTGTACCTAGAGCATGTTGCTCGCAATCAGTGGAGCATTCCCGAGACAAGGAGGCAAGAACGGTTGAAGCTGGTGATGAGGATGAAGGGTACGGAGCAAGTACTCGGCTCGGGGCAGGAGAGGATCCAGCGGACGGGAGGAGGACCGCATCGTTTGGTCAGAGGGTGTTCGTATATATGCCAACACGTGGGATTAACTTGTATCCCGTAAAGCCGCCCGCCGCCCAGCATACAAAGGCGGCTCGTAAGTCTCTTCGGATACCTGGCTAACGAAAATTACGATCTTACTAGCACGAGATTCTACTGTACCGGCACATTAGTTTCCCCGGCGTGTCCCTCCTTCCCTTCTCTACGTTTTCTCTCGCCTACGCCTTCGGTACGCCTACCAGGGCCCGCGCGCCGTGGAGACGCTCGCACGGCCGCCTATCCTCCGTGACTCTTTCCTTCCTCGCGTTATTCACGGCAATAACTCAGGCCGCGAGCGTCGATATCTCAGTGGAAGCTATGACGGGGATCACGGGAAACAGCGGGGGTCCTTTCTTTCCCGTGGGCAGCCCGATGGTATCGGAGGCGGGCGTAGGAATAATTAATTGCCGTGGTAAAAGAGTCCGCGAAATATAGGAGGGGGACGTCCGGTGAGAAAGGGCGACGAGATTTGACGGTCGCCGGGCTATTCGAGATACCGCCTTGGTACCTAATTGCCACGGGAACTCCTGGGATTCCTCGCGAATACAATTTTATCCTGGCCATCGGGTGGGAAGGCCCCTTAAAAATGGACCGAGACTTTATCATTCCGATTACTTGTCGCTAATGGGGGAACACGTTTAATTATCGACGAGCCAGCAGTGTTTGTAATGTCGCGTCTATAACGCATGGAACGGTAATGGCGGAGCCTCGGAGATACGGGGAACGATACGATCGAGTCGAAAGCGATAGAAGAAACCGTTCCGAAAGTGCATAGTTCGATCCTATGAAATTCGTAGCCAATCAAGTTGTCCAATAAATGCAGATAGACGCGTACCTGTCCCTCTGAGAGAGAGAGAGAGGGAGGGAGAGAGAGAGAGAGAGAGATGGGAAAAAAAGAAGAGCTTCCCCTTTTTCCTGCGAGAAGAGAATTTAGCGTCGCCATTATGCAGAACGGGTTGTATTGGCAGAGCCTCAATCCCAATTCCCAGGGATAGCTAGCTGGTCGAATGGCAAAGCCAAACAAACCTTATTTATGTCTCAATTAAAGCCGGGAATGGGATGCACCCTCGATGGAGCGGCTCCAGACAATAAAGCAGTCGAAAGAGGGAGGTGGGGAAGGGAGGAGACGGAGGAAGAAGAGGTGGAGGAAGCGGAGGTGGAGGTGGAGCGGGAGTAAGAGCAGAGAAGAATGGGGGCGGAGGGGTGACGGGGAGCGCGAGGGGGTGGGTAGGAGAGGGAGAGGAGGAGAGAGACGAGGGAGAGCGGGGAAGCGCGAGAGAGAGAGAAAGAGAGTGAGAGGGATAGAGGGCCAGCAAAAGGGATCGGGGATGGAGACGGAAAACTGTGGATCGTTGAACGCCGACCTCTGGACTCTGAACTTTCCGGGGAGGCACGACCAGAGAGGGATATGCGGGATACCATTGGTTTTAGCCGAGGGATTCTGCGTATATCCGAAACTGAACTAAATACCAGGGGGACACGCCGAGCTACCGAGGAGATAACGAGCGAACTCGTGAAACGGCCATAGATCAACCGGCTTAATTATCTCCACGCATCGCTGCCTACCCCTTCTAATCGCCGGCCTACACCCACGCCCGGCCCAAGCCAACTCCCTTCCCACTGGCCATCGAACGCGACAATCCTTCGGCCTCCCTCCGAATCATTCCATCTACGCTGCCACTGCGATCGAGTCATTCCGAAGCCGAGGCAACTCGGCAGACACGTCGTGCATGCTCGTTATTATGAGATACGGTATGGTATGTTATAATGAGACACAGTGGGTATAATGTTTCATAGTAAATTAGCCATAATTGGAAGTTTCAATGAGTATTAGGTACGTGCCAAGATCCATAGCGATAACGAACAGGATTTGAATGGGTCTTGTACTCGATGTAAATGTCCTCTGTGACGCGGAGCTACTACATACATGTGTGCCTATATTCTAAAGCGCATTCGTCATTCGGGAATAAAGTTATTAAGCTGAGAAATAATTATAGTATCGGAGTAAAGTTAGAATACATTATCGTCGGGACGATTCCGAGGCGGTGGGTTAACGCGATTGGTTAAAAGAAATGTTGTTGCCAAGCGAAATTCCCTCGCGTGTCTCGCGGCTCCTTGTTGTCGTTACTTTCCGAGGGGCATTGGGGTTTAAAAAAAATTCGCCGTGACATTAATTTGCCGCGGATGCGTCGGGAAGACGATTCTTACGTTTTCGTGAAACGCGCATCGTATCTGGGCAGAGTTTAAACGAGGCTCGTCGGCGATTTGAATATTTCATGCTTATCAACTATGCATCACGTACACTGTCTCGCCGCCTGTATTCACAAGAGTATCACGAGGAATCTTAAGTTTATTCCCACTTCGGCTGTATGTTTGTACGCAATAAGATATGTTGATATTCCTCCCGTCTAACCCCTTCTTTTCCTCTATCATCCCCCTCGGCAACCGATCCCGAGGCAACACCAACCCTCATTCCTTTTTATCTCCGCAAAGTTTCCACCCCATCAGGCTCACCCTCGTAACCCCCGCAGCCGTCCCCTCCTTCCTCCGAGCTTCTGCGCCCTCCCCACGGCTCCTCTTTCCGCTACCGGGGCACGAACCACCCTCAACCCATTCCCTGCCAACCCCTGCCTCCTACGAAGCGCCACGGCAGTCATGGCGGCAGTTACGGAATCAATAAAAGTGGTGCTCATGCGCCTCAACTGCCGTCGCTACTGCCGTCCGCCGCCACCTCTCAACCCCCCGCTCCATCTTCCCTCCCTCCTTCAACCTTCCCACCGACCGTACACCGCCGATTCACCCGCAACCCTCCACCCCTTTTCTACCGCGGACCTCCATCCCTCTCCATCCCTCTCGCGACGCTCCCTCTTCTTCGCCCCGCGTTCCCGACGCTGCACGACGCCCTCCCACCACCCTGGATTCATCCTCCCCCACCTCCCACCACCCCCCTCGGGGCTCTTTGAATCGCGCCAACTCCAACCCTCTCTCCTTCCACGTCGTATCCATCCTTTTTGAAACTACACCTAAAACTATACACACCGACTATCCTCTGTCCGTGTACCGGGTGTCCCGATAGCAATTTTTTTTCTTTCCCTCCTCGGGATTTACTCGCGGCCAGAGGGGGGTGGCGATAAATCGTTCGAGTGTTACACGGGCGAGTGTACTGAATTTTGATCGCCCGCGAGCTCTTAACGTGGACCGTCCCCTCGGCGTGTCCATCTTTCCCGTGTTCCTCGATATCGACGACGCTTTCATTGCCATTATACTCGAATCCTATAGGTATGCAGCGATGCTGAGGTTCACGGATATATACAAAACGGGTCTCTGGAATCTCAGTTTCCACACCCAAGTGCGCTCTTCTTCAACCCCAGTAAATTCCATTGCATTAATAACCCCATGTTTAAACTCGGTTAAATGGTCCTTTACAACTGACAGTACCCACAACTCGTCAAACAAAACATTAATTCCGCCTGACCCTAGTTCAACATTCCTATCTTCAGAATCTGGATCCACCAGCTGCATGTATCAAAAACAATTTCGCCCGGCGCAATTGCATCGATGCCGCGCCCTATGATAAACGGCAAAGATTATTCACAAGCCCGAATAAATATTTCCCGTTTCGAATGAAAATATCGCTGCAGATATGAATTAAAAACAGAAATACGTATGCGCGCGTGTGCAGGGAGGAGCGGCGCAATACCCGTCGTCCCATCGTTATCTGTGGCAGCGATTTCATTGAAAAGACCTATTGCAGAGGTAACTCTGCCCGCGTCAGGTCAGCCCCCACCCGCGGAATAAATCGAAAATCGGTTGGTGTATCTTAAAAGATCATCTATCCGCGGATTTTTGGGAATAAAATGCGCATGAAGCGCGCCTAGCGCGGAATGGGAACAGGCCAGCGTAGGGACACTAGCGGCCATAAATCGAGGCGTATTTCGGCGGGCGTAACAACAGGGTTTCCGGTGGCTCGATCGTAGCTTGCGGTTGATCGAACCGTCCCACCGCTAATTTCGCGGGTATCTGATTAATTAACCGTTGCAACGTCGCGCAGCCTGGCCAAGGTGATTAATCATTTTCCAGCGGCCCGGGTAAACAAGCAGTCCTGCGGCCGCTCCGCTAGGTTTTCCGCTGGCAGGCTAGCGGATTTTCGGGCGGGCGGGGTGGCTGACTACCGACGCGTAATGCCGGAATAATGTTTCGCATAAACTGCGGCTAGTCGTGCGTGTACCTGTGCGCGCGCCCGTGCCCTGCGCTCTGGAACCTCGCGAAAACAATGCCATCCGTTGTAACGCGTACGCACCTCGTTACACCCGCGTCATACGTTACGCTCGGAATCGATTCGATGCTGGTGGGATCAGTGCCGGGTCTGCGGGAGGGTCGGTTGGGTTGCAACCGAAAGCTTCCATTTCGGCGAGAACAACGTGGCAAAGACGGCTGGATTGCCGGGGCACAAGTTTCTGGGTTAGGATTTGTCTTTTCGGCTTGCCTTTATTGCCTCGACGTATAGAATGAGGGGGAGGGGGGATTGAGACAACAGCTCGATTATACAATGTGGCGAGAACATAAGATGTAGGGGACGTGGTGCTCGTCTTTGTTGTGCTGTTGGATGCAAGAACGAATTTTTGCGTGAAATGGATAATTAGAAGATTCCTTATTCTTTTTTATACAGTCGCGTCGGAAAGTGAGTTGACACTCTTTAAAATGGCATAACTTTTTTAAAATTTGGCGGAACGATTTGAGTTTTTTTTAGAAGCTAGCGGAATTAGTTTTCTAGTTGACGTGTTTCGTCGTTTTGAAAAAAGGGACTTGGACGGAATAGTAAACAAAAATAGTAAGATGGATTTTTAGGCGTGTGTACGACTTACTTAAATCTACAAACGGGTTTTCCGAATTTTTATTACAAGGCTACAAAAAAGTTTTAGAAACAATCTTTACTATTTTTTTTTTGCTATTCCGACCAAGTGCTTTTTTGTCAAAACGATGAAACACTTCGCCTAGAAAACTAATTCCGCCTAGCTTCTAAAAAAAAAACTCAAGTCGGTTGGACCAATTTTAAAACAGTTATGCGATTTTAAAGAGTGTCAAGTTACTTTCCGATGCGACTGTATATGTCCTCTAAATTTGATTGCTGTATCTTTAAAATTGACAGAGCTATGGTAAATTTTGTGGAGCGATGTTGACCAACTCACCCTAAATTCGTATCTATTTAAGTATAAGTCAAATATAGGTACATCAATGACTATTTTTAGGACTAAGTAGATATATTTTTTAAATATTCTATATTTCTTCAATATTCTATATTTATCCGAGGTATTCTTTATTTTTTAATATTCTATATTTTTCCAAATGTTAAATATAATAATAAATAATGTTAAAACACTACATTTTTTCTCTATATTTCTCCATTTCATGCAAGAAGGGCTTGTGAAGGCTATAATTAAAATTAATTTCCCTAATTAATTTGTTACATAATTCAGTTAATAATGCAATAATGCACCTACAAAGAAAATATATATTAAATTTTTAAATATTATAGACACTTTTACACCAACTGAGGCCCTTCATGCACCCAGCAGTACATTTCGAATCACAAACCACGTCCTTAACAATAAAACTTAACTAAAGCCTCATCCACATTACACAAGTGGTATTTCAATGCAAAAAAAAGTTAAAAAAATCTCCACTTAACTTGAAACTTGAAAGAAACCTGGAAGGATATTTCAAGTCAAGTAAATAACAGGTTCGCATTGGTAATATAGTTTTGCATCGTCTTCCTAATAGTTACTAGCGTTAATAGTTCCTACATTATTCCTCTAAATTATAGATCGTTAAGAAGCGTTACTCTTTTATAAAATAATAGTTGGTTGACAAGGAAAATTGAATTACGAAGGCAAGGTATCTTCTTAATTCGTAACGGTCGCATATCAGTTGCTTATTTAATAAAATATCGTTAAACTGAACTTTGCAATTCAATTCATTGTAACTTAACAAAGATTAAAAATTAGTACTATAACAACCAAAGTTACAAACAACTTCAACTCATTTAACTCGACTAATGTGAACGAGACCTAACACTCGAATTTTGATCCTGAATTTCCCCTCGCGTGTCTGAATCAGTTGTACCTACCTACTTATTCGCACCTCGTAACTGCAATTTTTCATAACGCAAACATGGACGGCGAATGAATAATTAATCGTTCACGACTTAGATTCGAGAGATTCGAGGACGGTTAATTAGCAGCGACGCGTTGTCCGCGGGGCTTTCCACAGACGGCGGACTTTCGTTTACAGGTTGTGCATTAATGAGACTCGTTATTCGGCCGCAATCTTGCTTCTCAATATAATCGCGTAATGGCGGATAATATTCGCGTAGCTCTGGCCGATGCAAATTTTCGGAGCGCGATACGATCTTCATTGCGCGCGGTCCGGTCCGTCGCAATTAGCGTTTAATTGAAAAATTTCTGTAATCATCGGACGAGATACTGCTCGGGCGTTCCTCTCCCCGAAGGATCTTTCTAGATCACCGCGCGCCAGCTGGCCATCTCCTCGCGGGTTGCCGCTTTTATTGCGGCAGCCGCGAGGATGCCTGAGCGCGTGTTCCTCTCGAAAACGACTCGGGGCGATCATCTTTTCCCTTTACGCGCGTGTGCAGCGCGCAGCAGCGCGTTGTAATTAAGAGCGAGCCACTAATTTAAACGAAACCCGCCGCGGGACACGTTGCCCGCGCGGCGTTATTACGACATACTATAATAAAATTATTTTAACGCGTGCATGCGTTCTCGTTAGCCTAGAGTGCGGGGTGGCAGGGTAACGAAGCTCTCACCTTGCCGGTAAATTGTTTCCATTCTCCCTCTACGAAGACATCCAAAGAATACCTGTGTATAAATACCTAGGTACTCCAAGTGTCGTCAGAATGACGCGTAGCGGAGGAGGAAAAGGTTCGATTCAATTATCGAATGCCGTGTACGATCCAGCGAACATCCATCCAACGAAAAGCGCGAACCGATCGAGAAGAATCGGCGGAGGGGTTGGTCGGGGTGACGCTTACGAGCGATCCAGAAGTTTTTCGATTGTGGAAGCTACAAAAGAATGCTTAGATCCCCAGCGGGAAGAGGTAGGTCGAAACGGACGAGATCCTTTCACGCTGAATGGGTCGTACTCTCGAGGCGAAATAGGCCATAGCTGCAGCAACCAATGGGCAATGCAACCGTGGCAAAGTATGGTGAACACGTCTGTATAGGTGGTGTGGGGACGACGCTGGAGAGTGTGTTGGTCGGGATACCCCCGTGCAAGTACGTGTAGACGCGACGGTGTGCACGGCGTGCGATATGGTGTTTTAACCTTTTCGGTAACACTCAGGGTTCCCTGCTTGAAAGGCAAGTTGTGCCACTAGCCGCGTGCCACCGTGGAAACCGCCTGTTCTATCCGAGGCGATAAACGCTCTTCCGCGCTGGCGCAGCTAAAATCTGGCATCCTACTTAGCTACGTGATTCATAAATAATGCAAACCCTCGCCACGACTCGTCCGAATACTTCTTGCATTGTGCCTCGCGCTGGAGGATTCGTCCGCGCTCGACGAAGCCCCAGCTCAACCACCAGCAGACTAGCATTCGTTGTTCTTATTGCTATTTGATCTCTCGGTCGTTGCGATGCTGAGTAATGAGCCGGCGATACGAACGAGTGACCTCGCGCAATCGGGAGACTCTTTATTCTCAAAGGATTCGAAGTGTTGTGAGTTACACATGGTGCGCGTGTTATCGCAGGCGATTAAGTCAGTCTGACACAATTTCAAGCAGACAACAGCCGGGAATTATCTCCCTTTCTTTTCGCTTTCGACAGCTGCGGTAGAAAATGCTGTTTCGCAATCGGAATTTTCGCTGACAATCGCAGTTGCTTTTCTAACGAAAGGACAAGCGGATAGTCGAAGTGGAAAGAATAGTTATCGGACGGAATACCATAGGCAGATTGATTGGCTTTTTTGTGTATGCAGGAGTGATTTATGCTGGAAATTCATTAATGGCGCGAATCGCGATAGCTGGCTGACACATTCCCACATAATCGCGTCGCTAAAGTAATTCTTATCGCGGCCGGTGTTGTGGTATCCCACGCGATGTTAAAGTCGTTAAGTTTAATAATACTGGACTATTTTATAGGGGCTGCGAAACCCTGCGACCTCGAGAAACCAAAAACGTTATGGTAAAACCGTTGGAGGTGATAAACCTTAAGACGCAGCTAATCATTACCCAGTCTTTAGCTTTTTCGCTATCATATTTTCGATAACAGAATTCCTATACTTGAGGCATGTTTTCTTTTATTCTTAAGACACCTTGAGGTTAAAACTAATCGTACTTTGCCAACTTGAATAGAAACACTGAATTTGCAGGAAACAATGATTTGCAATTACAAGGGATTGTGCAACTTTGTGTGCAAGTAGAGTGGTTCTTTCGGGTGCGCCGATACCATAAATTATTAGACAATACGGTCGAAATCTAAATTACACTAAATTACAAGGGATGTTAGAGAACCCAGAAATTTAGAAAATTATGCAACTTTGTGTGCAAGTAAAGCAGTTCATCCGTAACACAACCCTATTTTTGTTGGTGAGGGGGGTCGACGTGATTTTTGGGGGTGAAATCACCCCTGAAAAAATGGATAGGGTGACTGTACCTAATATCGCCAGGCAAAAGTTAAATCGCTGTCAATTGAATAATAATTGATAATTTTATATGCAGTTCGTTTCAAAATAAAGAGAAATTATTCATCTTTCGTGTAGCATAAGTTAGAATCGTTCAAACCTACTAATTTTTAATTAGGAATCGAAAAACGTAAGACATGCAGAAATCGGGTCCTGAAAAAAGTGTAGATACCTACCTAATATCGTCAACTCAAGAAATATTGATTAATTCATGTATATATGAGTTTTTTAAGTCATTTTCACATGTGAATTTATTATTTCTTGCAGTATAAATGTATTTTCATCCATCTTTGATTTCATTTTTATTAGAAAAATATATGTAGAAATTTAAAAATATAGATTTTTAAAATATTTTATTTTTTACGTTCCAATGTACATATTGGACAAATAAAGTTTATTTCGATGGCTCTGCACATTTTGGAACCCTTTCTGTAACAAACATTACATCAAAACCATTTCTCTCCGGTGGGCAGTACTAAGAACACCCTACTGCTAAAAGAAAAACACTATTTTCATGACGGAAAACATTTGAATCGATTATTAATTAGGTATTTCTAGTAGATATTCTTGCATTCACGGAATTATTAGAGTTGCCTTCTCCGAATGGGATATAAAATTGTGGCAGTCCAATCAAATTTTACAATATTAAGATTCTCTCAAATTCTTCCCTTTCTGTAATTGTTGATCACAAGACGCTGCAATTACAGTATGTCTTCCTAAATATGTTTAGGTACTAATTCAGTGCATAACCGATAAATTTTAGTGCTTACTTTGCGAGATATAGCGGGTGGCGATATCAGGAATAGTGGCGATATTAGGTACTGTCACCCTAATTTTTTTCACAAAATATCTCGAGAACAGTGAGAAATAAGCGAAACGAAGTTTAAACAACAGTTTAATCTTTTTTTTATATTTCCAAAACTGAATAAAAATAATTATCGAATTAAGGATTGCTTTTGAAGATAACTTGAAAAGTATGGATTCTTCGATAATTATTTTCACACAGTTTTGTGAAAATAAAAAAGCTACAACTCTTGTTTAAACTTGTTCTCGATATCTCTCACCGTTCCCCAGATATTCTCCAAAAAAGAAAATTCTCTCCTTTTCCAAGGGCTGATTTCACCCCCCCCCCCCCCAACCACATTATGTTACCAACAAAAAATATGGTAGTCATACGAATGAACCGGGTCGTCATACGAGTGAACCGCAAATTTCCGGGTCGCCCAACACCCCTCGTCCCTATTTTTTACAATTTTCCCTCCTAAAAGCGTATCGTCAGAACCTACCTATCCGAAGTGCTCCGCTGCATCGGCGGATCGTTTAAGGAAGCGCCTCTCCACTAGAAAAAGACGGCGTAAAGCCAAGGCGATATCGAGGTTGGTAACGCGGCCCGTCCGCCCATGTCCTTTTGTCCTGGAACGCCACAATACAAGCGCGAAGGCGCGATAACAAGGGCAGACATATTAGTCTTGCCGCGGCAAGCTTGTAAGATGTAGAACGTCCCCTTCTTATGCAAACCACTCTCTCCATCGAGGGCGACGGTATAAAAAATATCAACGGCGGCCCGTTATCGAGAACTCCTCTTTATACGCGCACCTAAAACCTGGCGTATACACTTTTTACCGGCGTGTACGTACGCTGTTGCCCGGCCGCGGCAGAGGTGGTGTAGGGGGCGCTAATGTCCGCCGTTACTCACGATTCTCATTTGCAAGATTGCCTATACATCTCGTGGCATCCTACCATGACCGTCCTCCTATATAGGTTCATCGGTGTGTAGGTACGTATAACGGGTGGATCGGGCGTTAAAGCTTCGCGGATATTTAGATTCGCGTCAAGCCCGCTCCGACTCGCGTATAAATATCGGGGCTCTCGTATGTTACGGGCTTACGAGTTAGTTACTGGACGCGTTAAGATTCATCTCACGCCTATAAAGCTCTCTATCCCGCTCGGTTAAAAATCGAATGCCAAGGGACAGGGCTCTCGTAGTTTATTTCACCCGCGGGGAGCAACGAACGGGCCACGAAACCGCTGACCTTGTCTATTGCCACCTTTCCTCCCGACCTTCGGAGGAATCCACGGTTGTCTGCCGGCTGTCGTAAAAACGTCGCCGCGCAAGTCAATGCCGGGCCGCTTAAACTGCTGTAAAAAATGCGGCGCAAGGCTGCGGATGTTGGTCGGAGGGTTACAAGCCGCTGGCAACAATGCAGCCGAGAATTGCCGTTACGTGGGCAGCGCAGCCCTTTTGTTCGATCCTCTAACCTCCCCGCTGACGAACAATGACACGGTGACCCTTTAACTTTAACTCTGTCTCTGGATCTCCGTGAGGCATTTTTTTCCCTCGACCTTGGAAAGCTTCCTAGGGACAGCGCGGAAGACTGATTTACGACCCTTGTGCTACTTCTGGGGCTGCGTCGCTCCGCAACTGGGTTTCGTGTATTTTTTTCGCCAAAGGACTCCTGAACCTGTCCCTCCTCCGATTCCCGGGGTCCTCGAATTTCAACGGTTGCGCTCAATTAATGAAACGAGATTAACAGCTCTAGCGAGGAGCAGGAATGCGAATGTGTAGTCGCTGGACGCGATAAAGCCGGGGCACGTTTAAGAGAGCTCTAAAACGCTTTCCAGTTCATCGTATTCCCATGCATGTTTTACCACCTCGCCGCGACCATTCCGCGATGTTCTCCGCCCGTTAGCTCCTTTCAGGCGGCGACCAAAGCCGTACGCAGCGCAATTGCAGCGCGTAGAAGAGAATACCTGCCAATTATACCGCGCTGCCTTATAATTACTCCGTTGCCTCGCAGTAAGATGGTCGGCGCGGAATGGCTGGTCTAGATCAGCCGCAACAAGACCAGCCACGCATAGACAGCGCCCTCGGTCTAATGGGAGCGTGCTTCTGGAATAATGTACTGCTACGTGGGTGTTGCAAGATCCTGCGCACAGACGTGTAAGTGTAACGTTACGATCCTTGCTCTGCAACTTCTTGCCTCTGCCAGCGCGTAACTCTAAATTTGGTAATGGCTGTGCTTCTTCCGAGAAGTGATTACGAATCGTGCATAAGGATCTCGTCCGAATTCGTGAGGAAAACTGGAGCAGAGGATATTAGACCTTTGTTGACACAACTTCTTTTTCAATCAATTTTGATGTACCTGGGTAGCTCACACCCAGATCAATTTCTGAACAACTGCCATTCTTATCTAAAGAATCTAATTATTATGAAAAAAGTCATGGGTCAGTTTCAAGGTCTCTAAAATAGTCCAATAGTATTTTGATTGAAGTTTTATCACAGTTTTTGTAAAACAATTCTGGATTACCACATGTCAAGTAAAAAACGAAAAAAATCTTTTAAAAATTGTAAATTTTATCAATTTCAATATTAGAAGCTAAAAATCTACAGAGTTGTTGCTCGGATATAAAATTTTGAGAGAAAAAATAGTTTGTAAGTCGGCTTTGAAGAAAAAGTATTTATTTTGTGTATAGAAGGTGTAGAACGTCAGAATTAGCTTATGGGTGGATCAAACCCAGAGTGTCAATGAAGGGTTAATGGTGCTGTCCAGAGATTTTGCAGTAGGATTGAAAATAGTTTCAACTTGTACTTATGGAGGGGGAGTTCCCTTGAGGGGGTGTTTCGGTCTAGGGTTTATTTAAAATAGGTGATTTTTAGGAATTAATTAAAGGAAAAGTATCATATGTAATTTAATGGCACTTTTTGATTTCTATGAGGGATGTTTTAAACTATAGAAATATATTTTTTTGTAGGGAATTAATCATTGCAAATGGCACTGGGAGTCGTTATAGTCGAGGCGTCGAAAAATTCATCTAAAGCAGTGAGACTTGTGGCACGAAGAAACAATGAAAGATTATTAAAAGACATGAAATTCCCTAGTGGACATAGCTTTAAAAATGACAAAATATTACATTTCTCATTCTTGTTCTACACTACTTTTTCTGAATCTGTTTGGGGTTAGGCATAACAACAGCGACGCTGAGCCTCGCCCTTTCTGTATTAGTGTTACTAACCATTCTACGTTGTTTCGATTGTTTTTTGTTGTAAGAGAATAAAGACGATTTATTATTATTATTATTATTATTATTTTTGGAGAAATATCGGCACTTGAAATTCGAATCCACTTTGTCCCTATGTGATTCGTCCTTTCAACTTTCAACACCATTAAAAAAATACAAATTTTCAAGAATTTTAAAACGTTAGAGGTTTCACCACTAAAGAAGTATATTCTTCAAAATAAAAAAGTTTCAATCTAATCGGATATTAACTTTTCTAGATATTTCTCCCACCGATTTGAAGAACACTGCTCGAGAAACACGCGTTTAAAATTTTACTACCCAAATGCCTATAACTTCAGGAATTCTTCGAATTTCAAAAAATTGAATTGAATATTTTTATTATTATTATTATTATTATTATTATTATTATTATTAACGGGTAAACCCTTTAAAATACAGAAGATACATAGCATATAGTAAATATAAATATAAACATAACAAAATAAATTAAAATAAAATAAATAACTAAATTAAATAAATATGCGAAAAATGAAATAAGAAGTCAATTTTTAGATGGGAACCTCCCCTTAACGTCGTACGGCATCTAATAGCAAAAGCTTTTAAATATACCTATCTATGAAATTTGAAACACTACCGATTACGTAGAGGGAATAGAAAAAGCAACAATTACGTTTCGACAAATTGCAATCACGTGCACACAGCCAAGTAGATCGATTTACCTAATATTATTTCTTTCTTCCTACTCGAGAAAATTCCCTTAAACGTCGAGCACTAAGGGAACCCACCCTAATTTTTACAGACCATCCCCTCAAGCTAATAACTAATTAGACCATCAGAAACTATACCTCACTTCCCCTCCCGCAATCGCGTGCACTAGAAAACCCTCTCAAGGCCATCAAACAAGACGTTTGCGCGTGGGACACGTATGCGAATGGTAACGACGCGAGCAAGAAAGGAAGGAAGACAAGATCGTAATGCAGAAACAGTGTACAGGGGAGGAAGGCCGGGCCTCCTAAACCAATTTACTCAGCCGACGAAGTGCCATAATCCGCGAGACGAACGAAAGCGTCGCGAAAGTAGTCGCGAACAAGGATAAATCAGACGGTCGAGGGTTCCGTCCGCGGCCTAAGCGTTTGACAACAAGACTCACTTTCCCGACTATACCGTGAACAATTTGGATGCAAAAGAGGGGCCTCGTTTTTTATTTAATTACGGCATTTCACGGTGATTACGGCCGAGGTGAGAATTGGGTGGCGAGAATAAAAAGCGAGAAATCCTATTACAGTAATTTGTTGTATAACGAAGTTATAGACCGTAAAGCGCAGGCGCGGCCGCGTGAAAAGTCTCGCCGACGGGCTGTTAAGACATAATCGGATATTAAAAAGCGTAGGGCTACCGTGGCTCGCGTAATTAATTCATAATTGGCTGATCTCGCAAGAGGCTGTCGCGCAATCTTAATTCAATCTATCGCCATTCGTGGCGCCTCGTTACGAGGGCCCCTCGTCTTCGTAGACTCGGCCCCGCGCGGCCGCCACTCGCTCACACACGCACCGCCGCATCCGCCATTCTCGATGTAATAATAATTTTGAGTCATCGCCCTTAACCCGGCAATAAAAATTCAGACTGTAAATATCTCGCTAATAAGGTACGTGACGGGCATCGGGGATCGCGCGCCTCGCTACCGTGGACGCTAATTGCGCGCGCCTCCTTTTCGCGACGCGCCTTACCGACAAAAATCGGTCGGAAGAAATTGCTGTCGAACGAGCTGCGAGATATTGCGATCGGTTTGTATACAGGGTGTTCGAGAGAGAGAGGATTTATTTACGCCGAAGCGAGGTTCTATAGCGTGCTATACCCTCGACGTGAGTGGTTCCAAAAAAAATACTAAAAGTATTCCTTTGAAGTTGTAGCAATTTTTTTTAAATACCCCAGGAACACCTGGAGGTGTCCTCCGAAGACCACGGACCCCCTCGCTGGAGCAGCCTGTAGAAATGGGCGTCGGTTGCGCGCGCGACATTAACAAAACCCGTTCCCGCGGAATATTGATCGATTTATATATTTATAAATTGCGCGCGCTGAATCGTTAATTTGAAACGCGTCACGCAATGAAAACGACTTTCGTGCCGGTTACAAAAGCGAGCGCTGCGATATCGTAAATCGGCCCTCCGGTAGGCGTAATTGCCGGGTTCGAAAATAATTTCGATTCGACGTCGATTTCCGTCCCGTCTCGGCGAGCGCCGTTCGTTTCGACCCCGACTGTCTCGAATCGAATTGAACGGTGGGAGGTTTTCGCTAGTGCCGCTAGATGCCGGCACAGTTACCGGCCGTTGAGAGCCTCTAGAGAGGATGCCGCCGCTCGTTCGATGCCTCTAAAATTATCCATTACCGTGGCCATCGCTTTCCCTTCCATCGACTTTCCTCGCGGAAAACTTGCCGAACTAACACGCTATCTATATCGAATCTCCTGTAATCATTCCAGTCGAATTAAACGCCCAAAGTAGTCATTACTATTGACAGGATGGGTTTACACTTTACAGGAACGTGTAATCTGCAATTAACTTGTTTCGTTCGCGATACTAATTTCCCAGGGCAAAGTAATCCTCGAGCTTCCAAACGGCTACCTGAAGCTACAACGATCCTTCACCACCGTGCCGCGCTAGTGCAGAAAACTGTCTCGCCGTCCACTAACGAGCAGAGACCGTATTACTTTCAAGGTCAGATCGCGGTCCAGAAATACTCGAGCTCGTTATTTGCAGTCCATTAAGAGCAGGAGGTCTTTACTGTGGCGCAGGGATTCCAAGGGCCGGGCAGAGAGAGAGAGAGAGAGAGAGAGAGAGAGAGAGAGAGCCACGGACCCGAGTCAGTTCGTTCAATCGTACGGGCAATCTTTACGCGCAATTCACAGCAGAAAAAAGAGGGCGGAGGTGTGGGGGCCCGGGCGGAGAAGGGGGAACGGAAGGCGATGATCTTTCTCCTTCATTTTGCTCTCCTCAGCTCTCGGCGTACACGTCGTCCGGCTATCTATCCCTTCCGCGATTCTCGTTTGTAAGGTATTCTAGTTCGTTTTCTCTTTTGTCCTCGTTCCACGGTACGTTGGCAGAGCGACGGGGAAGCCAGGGAGTGGTTGTCCTCCCACGGTCTCCTCGGCTACGAGTTTTCGTTCGGTTAGAGGAGTCGGCGGGCGCCCATTGCCCGTCACTATCCCCAGTTTCCGCGCCATTTCTCCGTAACGCGCGCCATTTCCTTCCCTTCTCTCGTGCCCGCGTCGCCCTACGCTTCTCCGTCCCTCTCTCTCTCTCACTCCCTCGCCCCTTTCTATTTTTCTTTCCCGTTCCCGGGTGTGCCGCCCTGCATCCCCCTTTCCAACCCTCGTCTCTCCCCCACCCTCCCCTCCTCGCATTGCCGTGCACCCTCGCTGTTTGTTCTTTATTTGGGTTATTTGGCCCGCGCAAATACCACCTTCCGCCGCCACCCACGTCCACGCTTTTGGCTCCCTTTCGCGCCGCGACCCACGGGACTGGGAAAAAATTTTGAGAAATATCCCCACGCTAGAATACCCGCGGCGGGCACCCCTCCTCTTTCCTACGCGCCTCGTTTACGCGCTCACGCCGTTCGATACGTCACCGAGGTTTATCGATTCATTAAACGCTTTGCGCGAGCAAGCGCTTTCCCTCCTGGTAAAGGACGTCGTTCCTACAAGACTCTTCCAAGATACTTCGAACCGCCGTAGAGCCCCAGCCGCGGAGAACAAAGGAACGTCGCGTGGATGGCAATCGAAATACAAAGCGTCGCTTTGGAACTGGTCCAAGGGGACCCGAAATCGCGAAACATCGAACCCCTCTCTCCGCGGCGTGGCTGCCTTCGTTAGCCCGGAGCGTATCTCGAGCGATTTCTGATCCCCCATCGCGGCGAACACCGTTCTCGTGTTCACGATTTTAATCAACGTGTCGGATCGACCCGTGGCGCCCATGCTGCCCGCGGACTATAATTTTGCAGTAAACGGTGCGACCGCCGGTTTAAGAACAGGGAACCGCCGCGACGAACCGGCGCTCCGCGCCCGGATACGCCCATTTTAAATACGATCATTCTCCTTATAGCCGCTTTTCCCTGCACGGCAAACTGTTCTGTATGCAGAAGCAGTAGAGTTCGTTACACTGCCAATTCCCAATCGGCGATCATTTAAAAATTCTCTCCCTCCCCTCTCCCCGCAAGCCCGAGCATTCCTGCCGGCAATAATCCTCTCCCCGGTGCCTACGCACGGCCAAAGGTGTCGGAGAGACGTTCCAGTAACCGAAGAAGCGACGGGGGATCGCCCCTCGGGAGCGCATTTTTTTGCCGCTTTAAATTCGGCCGCTCGCGTCACGATCGCGGCAATATTATTGGTAAGCCCGAGGGAATATCGTAGGCGCGAGAACGGCGGCGACTGAAATATCAGCCGGCGGTGAGGATCTCGCTCTCGGATCTATTCGTACGGATTCATCTGGCAGCAGCCCAAGTCTCTCGTCGACCTAGGGCACCCCTGTATATGTCGAGGTAGCGTTGACAGCGGCGGCAATGAAAATAAATATCGGCACAGTCGCCGGGGCTGACGAAAAACCAGAGAAGGGTGGACGAGATCCTAGCTGACGTGGCACGTCGTCGCTCGCCGATAGAAATGGAAGGAGCCCGGGGGGCGTCCGACTCGCTTCCGGCGGGAGAAATGGCTTTCCTCTCTTTTGCTTGCTTTTCCCGTGGCAGAGTGGCCGCCGAGGCGTTTCTATCCCTTCCCGATAAGTCCGCCGGCGGAGATAGGGCACGGGTATTGAATTAACGACTCTCCATCGGACACCGGAAGGAAACTCCCCGGCGAGCGATGCCTGCTGGCCGAGGGGGCCTAGACGTTTTTCCAACTCGTCAGGCGCTCGCGTTATTCACAGAGTCGCGGCCCCGCCTCGGTAAACGCGCGTCATATGCGCCTCGTTATTTACGTGACAGTTAATTTCGAGAGCCTCCCGCGTTACGGGGCCGGAGTGCTCGCGCGGAAATTAATTAAACCCGGAAAACGGTAAGGCGGCCAACATTCCACGGTTTCGTTATCTTCTTTAGCGAGGCTGCTATGTTTAATTACAAAGTTAGATTAGCCGGTTCGACGGCGGAATTCCGAACTTCTTCAACGACCGCGTTTTTTACCGTAACTGCCGCGGAGGATCGACGACGGGAAATGGCCCCGAGAGGAGATATCCGCGGGGAAGGAGGCGAAAACGAATTGAAATTTCTAGCCCGGAGACGGTATCGATGCGGGCCGGCGAGGAGACGACGCTTCCTTCTTTTTTCCTCGCCCGTTTTGCTCGTACAATACTTTTAGAGACCGTTTCGGCGGTTCGGTAAAATCACGAACCTTTCGAGACGTCGTTACGAAGCTACGTGCCTTGCAACTTCAGACGCCTAATTCTCCTTATGATCCTGCACTATTTCGTAAACCGCAGTCGTTGTACTCCCGGGACGATCGTGCAACGAGATTCTGCGGAACATCTGCGCCAGCCGGGGGGAACCCCGCGCCAAAATTGCATTTCTTACGTCGCGGGTAGGGATTTCCTTGATTCGAAGACAACGCTGAAATTACTAATTTCCGCCTCTGTTAGGTTCTCTCTTATTCGAAGATACACGCGGGGTTGCCTTCGCGACGAACGATCGCAGCAACAGGACGGGGATTCAATTAATAGGGGGTGGGGGAGCGTGCGATTGATAATAAGAAGATTGTAACAAGTATCGGAGATCGCGTTTTTATCCAACTTTTGTCAGAGTTCTGTTTACACGACGGATTCGAACTTTAATGGAAATACAGCTGTTGGGGACTAGAAGGACCTTAGTGTCACAAGTTAGTTTTGAGAAAAATATATGACCTTAGCCAGTTTCTTTTTTTATATGTAGTAAAGTTGTAAAATTGTCTATCATAGGACTTAAAAATTTTATAGGATAGATTGTTTTAATTACTGTAAGTGTGCCTATTAGTGCCATTTTATTTATTTTACTTAATAAAATCGTTACGTATAAAGAATAGTGTACAATAATAATAATAAGAAGAAGACGAAGAAGAAGAAAAAGAACAGTTTCAATTTAATAATGAATTTTTTTTAAACACTATTCTTTATACGTCAGGTTTTTATTAGATAAAATAAATAAAGTGGTAGTAATAGGGACACTGGCAGTAATTGAAACATCTACCATATATCCAAGTAGTGTTCCTGATTTCTCGATATTTTTCGCATCTCGAGAAAGGAGGAATCAGATTATATTTCTCGAAAATGCTCGAAAATTCCCAGGAAATTAAAAAAATATTGCAAAATTTATATTTTTGGGAATAATGTTGATAATATTTATCTAAATTTGTATTCGTATCCAACTTAGACAAAACTTGTGTAAATGAAAAAAAAACAAATATTAAACATAATTGATAAATTTATTTATTTAATATAAAAAGTGAGCAAGGCGAAACATTACTTTTTTGTTTTAAAATAGTTTCTTCAAAAACATAATGTCGCGTCAGCCAATCTACTTATTTTTTTTTATTACAAAATCTGTGGCCGTAAAAAAATTTCTTTCATTTTGACAATTTGAACTAACTGAAAATTCATTTCTGAAAACAAATGGGATTTATAATAATTTTCTTACACTGAAGATTCTCGAGAAACACTAATTTCTCGAGAAATGAGAAATAAGAAATTATAAACATTTTTGAGAAGGAACACTACATATATGCTTCGTAGTTGCATTATTATAATCAGAATTGTATAATGACTTAATAAGCGAAATTAATTTTAATTTAATATTTTAATGCATTGAAATTTAAATGTTCGGCTTATTGTTAAATACGAATTAGGGTCAGTCGATCACCATCGATTCACAAAATTTGCCATAATCCTGTTAATTTTAGGGATACGGCAATGAAATTTAGAAGGCATATGCCGAAAAGAATGAGGAATCAAATTATGCATTTCCTGCAAAAAGGGCCTGAGCGTCCCAAGGACCTTCTTGCACTCAGCAGTACAATTATTGACGCGACCTGCGCGACATTTAAGAATAATCTGAAAGGGAACGAGTTCTGTGGGCCCGCACGCGGCTCCGGAGCGTTTGTTGCAGAAGAAAAGAAAAGGAGAAGGGGCGAGTGGAACTCCCCCCATGCGGAGGTCCCACTTTAGGCCCCGTGAGCGACCAACAGGTCGGCCTTGAATGGTCGACCCTACTCCTACCAGCGCCCATTACCATCATGGCTGGTGCTAAAGCTTCTCCATCAGCCACTTCTATATTACTAATATTATTCCGCTGGTTATGTAACGAGTCAACCAAACAGACTCTGACAGATACAGGCGTAATCGAATTGTTGGAGGTGCTTGGCCTACGATGTCTTCATAACTGTGCTTGGGCTCGCCCTGCGAAAGGGGTTTCTTTTGTAATGAAAAATTCTTGGAACGAAACGAAAAAAAGCGCAGGGGGATAAATGTTTAGATGTTCTTAAATACAAAATCAAAATGGCCAATAGGTATTTAACAAAATATGAAGGAAGAGTCCTTGTAGAAAACACACTCGGTGCCAGATTAAAAAAAAATTATTAGGGGATATAGGAATCCTACGTGTCAATGGTAATACTATAGTACCTGTAAAATTTTAATTTCGGCACTTAGGGGTCGTCCTTAAATTACATAAGGCTTTTTTGGGGGTGGAGGGGGTCGCGAATTTCTTATGTTTTAGTAGCTTCTTACGTAATATTTTTTAACCTAATTTTCAATAAATACAAATTCTATCACTAATGTTCCAGAAAAGTTGTTTTAGTTTAAATTTCTCAAAACCGAGTTACATGAATTATATAAACCTTTAAAAGAGTTTTAATCACTGACAAAATTCAATATAAAAAATATTACGTAAGAAGGGGGTTGCAATATCAAATCTTACGAATTCTTATACTGGGGGAGGGAGGTGGTAAGAAATCGCCAAAATTACCCTTACGTAATTTAAGGTCGGCCCCTTACAGTGTTTTTACAAGGACACTTCAAATACCTTTTTCCGATTAATCAATCCATCTATATTATTATCAATTTTCCCAAGAAAAACTTCTATATGTCCTCACCAAGTCCACAAACAAACTCGGTACACAGAAAATTTGAATAGAGAAACAGAATAACAAGTAGCGAGCCGGTTATAAATTATATCTACGTCCAACTGCTCTCAGTATTATTTCGAATGCCGCCTCCGAAGCATCGGCGAGTAAAAGTCCCTTCATTCGCCCGACATTCGCAACATTTAATGTTCCAGAAGTCGTTCTCGATGTTAGATCTTGATACCCGACGGATTAATAGCTTCGCTATTGAATGGGTGCACCGGATTCGAGATGAAGATATGCGCGCAGGTGTACTCATTATCTCTGGCCAGTATTTAATGTACACGAAATGGCAACGACGTGACCGTGATCGGAGATATCGGCCACAATTCCCGCATCGCAATCGATATTTCTTTCGGATGATTGAATGGAAGCAGGAAGACCGAGAGAGCACAAAATTGAATGGGTTGCCCTTCCGCGCGTGCTTTTGCGAGTACTTATCGCAGAATTGTTACACCGACAAACTACGCAGCAACACGCTTCTACCACGGTTATTTTTCTAATACCCAGCGATAATTCCCTCAGTCAACTACGCCCTTGGAAATCGGCCATATCGATTCGAGGCTCGCTGGAGAGAGCGCACCGTATCCGACGGATGCAGACGCAGCAGTTCAATCCGTGCAATGGCCCCTACAAACGGGGAAAAAGCGGTTCGATATTTTCTATTTAGCTGTTTTGTGAGCTCCGATGAGATATGGATTTGATCATGGAAAGTGCTACTTCCAAATGTTACGTTCTATTGTTATGGCTTCTACGGCAAGTGATCGGAGAGGAATACTTTGCTGATCAGCGAAATCTTCCGCGGAGGTGCACCTCGTTCCGCGAACGTGAAATTTCATATTACCATCGTGGTGACGTTGGCTCGTTACTCTATTTAATGCCACCTTCCCGTTGGACCCGCGATCTCAGTTGAGAATGAGTTTTCCGCGACGTCGGCGAACTTGAACGTTGTTCTACCTTAGTAGAAATTACAGAGATGCAAATATGCAGCTAAGCTTCTTTTTTTTCAATATCAAAATCCACGCCAAGGATATTTGTATCGACGTTATACGCGCGGATTAAAAATCGCGTGGGTAATTGTAATAGAGTAAAAAACATTAACCGTGAGGTTATTAAACGACTACAAGTATCACCAAGGACGAACGCGGGGTGAATACGAAGCTAACGAAACGAAAGCGCGCCCATTCGAGGGAAAAGAATCGTTAAAGACAAGGTACGGCTGAATTTATCGCCCTTGGTATGACGCAGTTAATAATAATTTATCGCGGCGCATAATCGATTTCCAATAACCACCGTGGAATCAAGCTTTCACCGTACAAAGGCGCATAAAGAAGATAATATCACCGACATGGTGTTATAATAAGGTGGTATGTATATAATTTTGTTATCGATATCGGAACAGGTGTTCCTTATCTTTATGCGATCGAAATCCAACGGAAGCTTCTTCGCTGGCATAATGTTTATCTGGAAACCATTCTGGCGTACTGATTTGCGGCCATTAATTACGCGCACTTGCGTCTCTACGATGTCAAATTCGAGGATATATCGCCGTCTCCTCCGGCATTACGTTCTTCGCTCGAGGCGGGCATCGTTGGAGATGATTAGAGTTTGAAAAGAAAAATGGGAAACCTGTAATTCTCTGCCTAAATGTCTGACTTGTACAGGGTGGTTTGAATAGCCCAAGAGACATAGGCCTGTAAATTTAACGCTATTTTTGAATATAGAAACAGCAGAGGTGGAGTTGTGTGTACGTTGAGTAGGCTGTAAATTTTGGGGCGGCAAATATCGGGCAAAAGAGATTGGGGAAGGTTTAAAGTTTAGACACAGAGGCTTGAGACCAATATAAAAACAATTCACTTTTTTTCAGAGCCCAGTTTAAGTTGAGAAACAGTCCCTGACTGAACTTCGCCTTTGCTTTTGTCGTTGTTTATTTTCTCTTCGTTGTTTTCTGCTTGTGTTTTGCAATAAAGACGTTTAAGAATAATAATAATAATAATAATAATAATTCAATAACTCATACGTGAGTGGTGATATTGAATTAATTTTAAAATTGTCTCAAGTCTTTTCCATTAAAATATTTGAAGGGTAGAGGGATAAAACAAGGAATTTCCATTTTTCGTGATTTTGCGATTTGTAGCATATTTTGTTGGTGGCAATTACAGAATTATGAAATCAAAAGGGTTATAAAGTTTAAATGCCCCCGTAAGATAATGTTAAAGATTTGGTATTACTGGTCGAGAATAGATAATGTCCACTCTGCACTGGAACAAAACGCAGAATCTCTCCACTCTTTGCCTACTTAAGCATAAGCTTCAGTTGTCAAGGTAAAATAAGAAACAAGGGACATCTTTCCTGCGAGGAAAATTTGTTAAAAGATGTCCCCGACTCAATAGAAATTCCTTATTTTGTTTGAATATATGCTGCCCTGTTCAAACTTAAAGAAATATTAAAATAATAATGTAAAACAATTATTATTTTATTGCTTAATTTTGCTGATACCTAATTGGAGAATAAACTTCTTCTAATGAATGATACCGATAAATTCATTGAAACCTGTTTCTTTTCTAATGAACTAAAACTTAATTTTCTCAATAAATCTGTTTTGTGACACTCCCTGTTTCCCCTTCCCCTTCATTCGCTAAAATTTCACGTCACCTGACAGCCACTGATACCAATTAAATCAGAAAAATTGTTAACGACACAAGCCTACTGAAACTACAAGAAAAATTTACAACGAAGAAACTTGTCTACAATCGAAGTAGTACAGCAATATTGTCTACTTTCCAAAAACAACGTCGATTCGTTAAATCGGACCCTTTTATTTCTTCATTGGAACGCTGGTATATAAACGTTTCGCTGGGCTCACCCTATGTGCATGTAGAACGGAGACTAGACATGTATATAGATATGTGCGGTATCTCTACTGCACGGCCAATGGGGTTTGAATGGCCGTGATAAAATGGTATGGCTTCCGAATGTTGACTAAACTGCATCCATTGCAGGTAGAAAACCAACTGGAAAATAACAACACGGTTTGATGAATGAGCCGGCGTAATGGGTGCATTACGTTGCCAAGGAACCGCAATGCAAATAGCGCGTTTTTACTCCGATTTTCCTCCACATTCTTCTAAAATGAAGATAAAATTTTTACCACGCCGCGCTCGTTGTCCAAAGAGAGAAGATTTCTTTGCGAGTTGAAAGGAACTTATTATCTTCTAAATTAGCATACCAAAAGCGCACCTGAGCAGAGCAACAATTTTTTTTTAAATAATGTTGCTGGACGAAGTATGAAAGGTTACATTTCACCATTCACCGATGGGATATAATTTTAAAAGCGAGTTCCCGCGCACATTTCTCTCGAGCCCGTGCCATAAAACGTTACATAACGTGGCTACGTTCAATACCATCCAACATCGTGCTACATTCGGCAGGCTCCGTGAAAGAAACCGTAACTTCGGCCGACCTAAATCAACTTACTCCTCGGTAACATTGGAGCATCGCGGAGGAGATACGCTCCGATCGTATCTCCATCACGTAATCTCCATAAAGAATAGATCTCCGGGCTGGCCTAAGAAAAACTTGACCGAAGGAGCATCGAGGCCCTTTTCTTTATCGCGAGGGGGGTCAAGCATTGTTGTATCGGTGAGTTGTGAGAAGCTTTACGTAAGGATTTCCACTCTGAAGGATCCCGGGAGCGTTTCTTCCATGCGAATGCAACATCGAGCGCCCCTTTCTAAATTTCAAAACACCGCTCGCTCGGAATCTCCCTATCATTCCATCAGCGGATGAATTACAGAGTCGAGGAGCTTCAAGCAGCAAATCACCAACTTTGCGCTAGCAGAGAATTTTAATTTCAAAGCTCGTGCTTCACGGTTCCAAAGGAATCACAGACTGAAAGGCAATCGAATCATCGTTTCCCTGTTTTTACCCGATGGAAAGACATCTTGGCGCGGCGAACGAAGAAGCGTCACGCGACAGAAAAACACTGCGCGTAGAAATCGAAGCACGAGGCCGGCGTAAACACGAGGCAGGGAAAAATCTGTGGGGCGGTTGTTATTAAAGGTTCGTCGGTCGCTGAAGAACACTGGGATCGAGGGGAGGCGAGTTTTTCTACGCCGGCAGGAGATTAAGAAAATGAAGGCCAGCCTCGGGACAGAAGGGGCAGAAAACCGGAGCGAGAACCAGGTGGAGGGCGCGCGGCGAGTAGCCAAGAGGCAGGGAGGAGGCGAAGGATAGAGCAGAGGGAAGACGGGTCGGTTAGCGTCCAGGCACGTCGTCGCTATTACGCGATGAGTAGGTAATTTGCAGATCGCTGATCGTCGATCGGCGAATAACACGGCGAGACCGATCGCGAATTAATCAAAGACCATCATCGCGGCACCGATAGGAGGAGGGCATGGAAAAGGGGGAGGAGGACGGGGGCAAGAGAGTTTGACTTTCAATCGCACCGTTTATCTTTCGACACGCAAAGACCGCGAGGGAACGGCGGAAGGGAGACGCGAGAGGGAGAGGAACGAGAGCATAATTGCTTTTTCCTCGACAGTAGGTACCTACGACGGGTAGGTACCTACTGAGAATGCAGAGCCTGGATGTGTTATTAAGTCGCAACGCTACGCGGCAGCAATTTTTCGTGCAATTTTCAACATTGTAGCACCGGGCCCTTGCCCTCTCGAAGCGCTCGCGCTCAGTGCCTGCAAATCAGCCCTCCGATACGTGTTATTTCATCGCGCTCTTCCTCGGCAAATGATAGATCGTCGCGGACAGCCGTGAACGCCTGGAATAATTTTCCAAAAACCCAGCCGCCGTTTATCGCCTCGAGCCCAGGAAAAAGACTGCGATGCAATGGTTGGCGAGCCGCTTGAAACGCGCAAGAAATACGCGGTTGGGTGGGTGAGGTATTAAAAGTAATAATGATATTATTTATTTTATTAGGATAAAAGTGATTTGTTCAGAATTTTATGCTGATTTAGAAAAAGTGACGATATTTGTTTTAGGACGATATTTGACGAAAATTGGTTGAAAACTGAAGTCGTGACATCTGACCATCTCTCCCGAGGTGTCGGGAGAAATGGCTTTTTTCGTTGGCAGAGACATTCGCGATAAAATAACAAAGAAGGATGAAAAATTATTTGTAATTGAATACTACAACTACAGATATATTGATATTTAATTTGTTTACGCTAAACAAATAGAGAACACATTAAACCTACTGGCGATTAGCAAAGCAAACGAATTCCAAAGTGTATAAATAAAATAGGACAGGGCAACTTTGGGACAATGGTAAACAAAAACATACCCCTCTTGCTTTTTAACTCATTTTGTGGTGCCAATTTAATTAAAAACTTAAAACCGAGATTTAAAAATATTTCCTTTTTTAGTATAAACTTAATAAAGATCAGATTTTAAAAATAAACTCCGGACGCCCATGCACTCGACCATCTCTCCTTTCTGCAGCAAGAGATGGTCTTCTCGTTAGCTTAGAAAAGAAAACTTAAAATGGCCAAATACTTCAATAGGTTTTCACCTATAAATTCTGAAATATCGAGACTCGGCCAAGTCTCCCTCCCTCCCGACACCCCCGAATTTACCCCACATGCAAATTTCACCGAATTCTGTAAAAAAGAACAGACTACAATCGAATTATAGCTATAACCACCGAAAAAGTGTTTTCATTCGACCATCTCGTTGAAAAATAGAAAAAAAAAAGCTTCAGGGCGAGCTAATTAAATCCGATAGCCCAGCGACGATTAAGGCTAATACTGTTTGTCAAACGCCGGCCAATCCAGCGCGAAATGAACGCCGCTCTCGTGTGCGTGTGCACCGATACGCATACATCGCGAATACTCGCTACCCGTTATCAGCTTATTGTCGCCCCGCTGAAGTATGAGTTAAATCTGCGCGTTCACTTTGCCCCGCGATTATTTATGCGCCGTTAGAGCCGCGAATGTTTGTAGCGCGCTTAACGATGCGTTATTCAGCCGTAATGACGGAAATTGAAGCGGTCGTTGCGAGCTACGATTACGCTTACCGTTGAAGTTACGATGAAAGAGAGAAACGCTACCGTGCAATCCGCGTTTGCATTTCGATGAGCGCGATTTCCGCGGGTGAGAAAGGCGAGAGGGAAAAATCGGCAATCTTCGGTTACAAGTCCTAACAATGTTGGCCTTAGCTGCTATATCCTCCGTTTCGAATCGTCGTCCGTGTTCTGCGCCGGATATATTGCTCGTTAATGGGAGATAAGGTCCCTCGAATTTCGAAATAAAGGAAAGATTCGCGGCTCGGCACGAAAGAGAAAAAGGCAACCGGGATAGGTTTATCTGGTCCGCGGCGTTACTTCCTACGCCGGGATACGTGCGCGTGGGGCCAGCAGCGCGCACAATCAGGACAAAGCAGATACTCGTAAATATGCAGATGACGGGAGATAATCCAGATCTATGGCGGCCCAGATGAATCACGCGTAGGATTAAGTTTGTGTTTTCTTCGGCGATGCTCGTTTTCGGTTGGCTCGCCGCCTCTGCTCGCCGCGCCGAGCTCGGCACCGCTTCGACTCTCGCGCTCTCCTCCGGCCGAAGAAAAAACACGGCGCGCGCGCACACACAGGCAGACACAGGGGCGAAGCGGGAACAGAGAGGGAAGCCCGAAGGAAAACGGGGAACGGAGAGGGAAAGAAGGAGCGTAAAGTTAACTTAAGCAAAGGACAAGACGAAGAGGGCTCTCCCCTCGACAGGAGATGTATGTCGGTACGGTGAACCCTGTAGGATGCAACGGGGCAGAGCATGGAAGATACGGTGGGACGTGTAGCGGGAGGGGCGAGGAGGGGTCGGGGACGGGAAGATGGATGTTCTCGACCCCCAAATCCCCCAACCTCGAGCAACCCCCTCCAGCTTTCCTTATCTTTGCCAGCCGTTCATCCCGGACCCTCCAAACTCAAGGAGCGGCGGCCATAATGCCTGGATGCACCACCATCCCCGCCGTAGGCGACCTTCTCACTGTCTCCTTCTCTCTCTCTCTCTCTCCGTCTCTCTCTGTCTCTCTCTCTGTCTCTCCTTCCCTACCCTGTACCCCCTTCTTCCCGCTCGACGCTATTCTCTTCAACCAATTTAAGTCTTAATAAGGCACGCGGCAACTCCGTCCTAATCCTCCAGCAGACGTCTTATTATCGTCGTAGATCAAACCGACAGCGACGCGACTATCCGAATCGCGTAGGCAAAATTGCGGCGATAGTTTATGCGTTGCACCTGACTACTATGTGCCGGATGCCTTTGGCATCGTATCGCCCGGCCGAAATTTACTCCTATTGACGTTTTATTAATTCCCCCGGGCCGCGGCTGCGATTCTCCAGCCAGCAGAAGCGTCCCAGCCAGCGCGCTCCGTTCTTCGCCGGGCAAACGGCGAGGCGGCTTTGATCAATGGCACCATTTAACGAGCCTTTAAGTCTACGGTCGCTTGTCGACGAATATCTTTTATGGCTGCGTATGAAAAAGGTGATATGAAACGGTATTCGGCTCGAACGTGACACAGGATTGAGTAGGTACCTATAGTCAGCGCTAAAATAACGGCGAAATCGTAAAGTTGGTGATTTAATTGGAGCAATGAGAGCCACTCGCAACAGCCTTCTGCGGCGTTCTACTTCAGGCTTCCGTGCATCCATCAATGGGAATACATAACGGGAAGTGAATGAGAAAGGTAGCTGAACAGTCCACATGACCCTAAATGCTTGTGAGTCTCGGGCGTTTATTTTCCCACTTCTTTTCTCTAAGCGATTGTCCCATGGATCGAGAAATGATTAAGTAAGGTAAATGTCTCAATACATGGACATTTAAGGTACGGCGGACACACGTTTGAGAATTTTTCAGTTTTACAAATCGATTTATATAAAAACTATTTTGTAATTATATGGAGCTTCGTGTGTATTTTATCATAAAAAAACAACATATTGTGGGATTGAATACTTTTGTAAAATATTGAAAACTTATACTCCTTACAATTGGTCCAATCCTGGACACATGGTTTTGGATGTTTTCTAGGGAAATTAAATAAAAAAAAAACAATAATTTTTTTCTTTTGGCATATTTCTTGTGTATAAGTAATATATAAGTAATAAATAAAGACGAATTATTATTATTATTATTATTAGTATTATATTCAAATCAGTAAACAACCTTAAGTAAAAAGAATCTATTATTGAATGACTAATTTTAAGGTTATGTGTATTCGTGTGTAACACATGAATTTTACACACGAATGAAATATTATCATTAAAACAAGATACGAAGAATATAAAGTGTTTGCAGATTGCAAATTATTGTTAAGGTGTTAAATAATGATTTTATTATTGTGTCAACAATATCGCGTACTTATTTCACAGTTTGTACACGTGGTCAGGTTTAGGGTCTTTCCGCGATTTCACTGTACCAGTAGATAAATATGCGAATAAAAAACTAATACGAACTTTAATTTGAATCTTCCAATCAAAAAATAATACTACAAGATACCATTTTTCTAAAACTGTATTAGTTGTACCAATATACTAAACATTATTAATAATATTCGCTTAAGAAAAAGTAGAGACTATTTAGCAAATCAGACAAGAGCAATACTAAAAAGGTATAAACTAAAGAGTTCAAGAAACTTTATTTTTATTACAAATGTTACAAGTTTACTAAGAAAAATATGTATATGAATATATTTGATTAAATATTTGAGTAATCGAATAAAATAATTCTTTTATGGATAAAGCGAATATTAAACGTAATAATCAGCATTATTTGCACTAGTGTCCAGGTATTGGGACATTTACCTTACCTTTACGCCTGGTTGGTATGCTAACTTCGCCATTTCTTATCCACTGATCGTAGGCACCTACATGTATGATCAGCAGTGAAGATGGAGGCAAGCCAACTCACCCAGGCGTCAAAGTAAACATGCCTCGGGGGATGGAACAAGGAAGTAGAAAAAAAGCTGTAAACACGTGCAACACAGACCCACTTGAAGCCATATCAGAGCATCTCCGCTTTCATTCTAAGGACTAGGAAGCTTCTAAAAAGAAGGTTCCTGCGTTCATTGAAATGATTGACCGACAGCAGAGTCGAGAGGACCATCGAGCCGAATCAATTTGCGTGTGGGCACGCGCTAAGCCCCGAAATTCTGGTCGACGTGAGATACGACGGTAAATTTGTCGTATGCTTTAATTTTATGGGCCATATGAATCCATTATCCGAAGTGGTGGCGTTCGCGTTAGCAGCGCCGGGCCCGACCCATCGCACAAGGCGGCTCCTGGTATTGTGACGTCAGTTTATAGCCTCGTAAAGCAGGGCAGAGGTACACGGCATTAGAAAATCACCGGGAACGAAGTTTTCGCTACTGTTGTTCCGATCCTGCTTGTAAAACTGTAGCCAGGTCGGCTCCTTCCAACGGCCTGCGCGCCAGACTGCCCAACGCGTCGCGCGCAGGCCAGTCTGCACAAACGTATGCCGGTTGAAAAAAACTGCCCGCTACCCTACATTTACAAACCCCGTTCGGCGGTTAAAAATTCAGGATATCTAGTTACCGCCTATTACGAGAAACCCGATCACGGCTCGAATGGTCGCGTGTATAGTGGCGGGAAGCCAGCTCCAGAGTTTCCGCTAAAAATTTCTGCGTGTCTCAAAAGACCGCGGAGCTGCTCGAAAATGGCCTGAGGAGGGAATCCCGTAACCCATTTACCGATTAGAACACAACTTTGTGGGTTTATGGAGTGATTTCAGACAAGAATAAGGGTAGCTATGTCTCATTCTTGTCCAATCGCCCTCTAAGGCTGTGAAAATTAACTTTAAATTCAAATAGGCACTCCCACTTTTCGTGTACCATTCATAAAACTCAAGAGACAGGAAAAATATTTTGAAGCTGAAACTCAATGGTATCTACAGTACCTAAGTGTTGCAAACTTGCGTTAACAAAATTTAGAGAAAGTTACTTTCGTCAGGTACTTATATTTTTTAAGCTCCTTTCAAAATTGTTTTTAACGCAGTGAGCAAGGGTTCACGGTGTTCCCTTGTAAGTACCTAAGTAATTTTAATCAGCGCGTTGCCACCATTTTCTCCCACAACTATCTGCCGCTCACGGCCCAGCGGAAGGGCTACTAAAAAGTTTAGGGCACGCGAAAAGGGGAGAAAAAGCTGAGGGCGGTATTCAACAGGTTCGGGGGTGGAAGATTTTCATAAAAGCAGAAAGTGTCCGGCGTATCTTGTGGCTGCTTTCCGCCGTGGCACCGCGGCGAGAAGTATGGCCGTTCGCGGTCTTCGACTGCCTTTTCACCGGGTCCATCGTAATGGTGCTCACAGTTCTCCGATTACACAGAAGAAGAGGAGGAAGGTGTACGTACACGTACACGGGGATCACGTGAAGGATAAATGGGGAGTGGATAACGAAGGTACAAGAGTACGAGAACGAAGTAAGTGCCCCCAACCCCCTGTAACATAGCGCTTTAGGACGGAGGGAGCGCCATGAGCGATGTCCTGTCGGTCCACCGCTTGCACGTAGCCCACTCTCGCAGTACGTACACTTATACGCATGCGGTATGTACACGCAGGTACGCAAGCGAACCTACAGTGCGCTCCAAAGGTTTGCTTCTTAGCAAAGTCCCTTAAAGCTCCAACTGTTTCAGGATGAATATGAAATTTCAGGTCAATTTGGTCCACGATAGGAATAACTATACAAGTACAGTGAGTATCACTCAAAATCGTACACCGTAACGCGTGCCAGATTATCGGTTGAAAAATATTGTTACTATAGATTTAAGATGAAGGTTTTTTATGAATAAATACACTAATATAATTGTATTCAATATGTACTGATTGCAAGTATGACACTTTATTCGTAATAAGAAAAGTAAACATATTGGAAAATAATATACAGAAAATGCCAGTCACTGAAAATCGTACATGTATCTACAAAAATATGTTATTATCGTTTTTTCCATTTTTATAATGGTGAAAAACCAATTCCCGCTATTCAAGAGTGGTTTGCTTGGTTTTAATTAATTTTACTCGTTGTGCACTAATTTGGGACTTTTAGTTAGACAAAACATTTGACTGAAGGTAAAAAGAAAGGATAGCCAACTGTTACAGAAAACAAAATCGGATTATTCCCGTACTTTTTACAGATATACGATTTTTAGTGACTGGCATTTTCTATACATTATTTCTAAATATTTATAATTTTCTTATTAAGAATAAAGCTTTTTATTTGCAATTAGTGCATATTATGTAAATATAATTATGTTAGTGTATTTATTCATAAAAAACCTTCATCTTAAATCTATGGTAACAATATTTTTCAACCGATAATCTAGCAACCGTTGCGTTGACGTTTTTGAGTAACATTTACTATATGTAAGTATTTCGATAGTAATATTTCAGGGAATACTCTGGCTTTATTTTTGCTCCGATGGTTACCTGCTGATCACGAATTATTTTGCGTGTGCAATTCAGAATTGAGCATTAACTAAATAAAGAATTATTTAAATATATCGGATCCAATTAAAGTTACATTCAGTTTAGATTATTTGACGAATAAACTTAATTTTTTTATTTTTTTAACTTCTATTCATTACTAGAATTTTTACTTAAATAAAACTTCGATCCATCTCTGAATTCAGATAGAGACTACACACTGCCGAATGATTAGTAGTAAAAAATTAAGTCACAAGATGCATTTAACCCTCCAGTGCAAGGATTGGATCAGTGAGACCCTTAATAATATTGTTTTTCAGTTATTTCAGTGCATAGAGCGAAAAAAAATAATAATTTTCTTTGCTCTCCTAATGATTTGTTTGCCCAATAAATTGTTTTGTTACATAGTGTTATTATAAGTAAATAGAACTGCCTTTATTAATAAAAGAGTGGATACAACGGTGGGACCCTACCCGTGCACTTGCGGGAAAATTCCGCACTGAAGGGTTAAGGAGAGGTTCCAGTCTAAAAGTCGATTTTTTTATTTCATTCTTCGAATGTTCAACCTTTTAAGAATACTACGTGTTTAAAAGGATTTGTTAAAATTCGTAACATTCCCGAAGTTATAGGCATTTGTGTAGCGACAAATGCATAGGCAACAACTGGGCACTCAACACTCACGTAAAACTAATTTAGATATCGACCGTATTTTAATAATAAAAACGAATTAGTGTTCTCGGCGCACTGGTTCGGTCAGTTTTACAATTAAGCTAATTTGCAATTTTAAATTTTAATAATATCCCGACGTTTCGGTCTGTGGTTTAGACCTTTTTCAAGGAAAGATTTTAAAATATTGCTTTCGCTATTGAAGTCACACGTTTGATAAGGCGTGTGACTCGCGAGCCGGTTGGAACTTGACTAAAGTAATCATAACATTCAGGAGCATCTAAAGGTGAAGCAAACTGTGGTCGGAAGGAGTCAAAAGAAAGACCGTTAAAGAGTCAGAACATATTTAAAGTTATAAATCAAACGAACATTTTCCACATCATAACAACCGTCTGTATACCACTAATTGAAGTTAACGTGGTAAGAGCCTGAACAACACTAGAATGTATGATCAAATGATTACATAATATAATTTAATTATGTATAATTGAGTTGATATTATTAGACCAATTGAAAACGACCATTCCGCTGGAAAAATTACATCATAAAGCCCTATTGCTTTAATAAAGTTGCGAGTCACACGCCTTATCAAACGTGTGACTTCAATAGCGAAAGCAATATTTTAAAATCTTTCCTTGAAAAAGGTCTAAACCACAGACCGAAACGTCGGGATATTATTAAAATTTAAAATTGCAAATTAGCTTAATTGTAAAACTGACCGAACCAGTGCGCCGAGAACACTAATTCGTTTTTACTCACGTAAAACTTTAAACGCGTTTTTTACAAAACAGTGTTCTCAAAACGGTGAGACCTGTATCTCCAAAACTTATTATCCGATTCGACAGAAACTTTTTTATTTTGAAGAATATATTTCTGGCTATGGGAAAACCAGAAAAAAAAGTAAAAAAAATGGAAAATTTATAATTTTTTAATGGCGTTGAAAGAACGAAAAATATAGGGAAAAAGTGATTTCAAACTTCAAGTATCATTATTTTCTAAAAAATCTAATTTTTGTAATTTTTCTGGTTTCCTCCCTAGCCAAAAGTATATTCTTAAAATTTAAAATGTTTCAGTTCAATCGGATAATAACTTTTGGAGATACAGGTCCCTCCGATTTGGATGAATTTTTTGACGCCTCGACTTTAACGACTCCCCAGCACCGTCTGCACTGATTAATTATAAAACAAAAAATATATTTCTATAATATAAGACATCCTTAATACAACGTAACAAATCCCATTAAATTATATACAATAGTTTTCCTTTAATTAATTCCTAAAGATCCCCTATTTTTTGGGCTCTAGACCGGAACCTCCCCTCAATGACGCAAACATCCCAACTTATTCAGCTCGAATCCGACCACCGATAGGTGGCCCGTTGGAACGCGCCAGTTGTCCCAGCTCGTGGCAATAAAAGGATGTTCTCGAGACACCCTGTACATAGGCAGAGCGCGTATACACCGATAGGTTTCTCTCGCGTATGCAAATTAGCGAACGTTAGGTATGTATTCATGGGATCTTATCCGCGTGCACGTGTACAGGGTGAATGATCTCCGCGCGAGCAACCCCTGCGAAAGGAGGAGAAATTCAAATGTTCTATACCCGCGAATACTTCTGTGGAAGCGCGCGTATCTGTTCTAAGTTACGAGGCTCGGGATTCGCGACCAGCCCGGTGACGGGTTGGCGAAAGCTCGCGGGGCATACAATTTGCGAAACGGCGGAGGGAAAACGTTAACGACCGCGAAAAAGAGCGTGCCTGGATGTGCGCGGTGCTGGTGACTGTCAGTGGGGCGGGCAGCGCGGTAGGTGAATACCGAAGAAAACGCTCAGGTTCCATCCCGATCGTCTTTTGTATGGCCGAACACGTAATCGTCTCATTTACGTATAATTGCAATAACGATGCACTCGTACGTGTACTGAATTATCTCTTTATCGTATCGTGCTTCGAGCGAATGTCTCATTTGAATAAGTGGCTCGGGCGATCCTCTGCGAAAGGGTTGATGAAAGCTTTCGCCGCGCATAAAGATAACGCGACCGATTTGCGCCCGGGAGAAGTTGTTACGCGGCCGGCGCGTATCCCTCAACGATGTATTAATTTCGTTCGATCCGCAATCACCGGCGTTGTGGGTTTATAGAACGTTACACGGCGGAGGAGCGAGGTGATCGGAGGCGAGATCGTTGACGCCTCGCCTTAACGGCGCCACCCTCTTCCGGGTGGATATTTGAAAAGGCGAGGACCAGGAGGTGAACTGTGAAGGAATTTAAGTGGTCGTCGAGCTAATTCGTCTTCGCGCTAGTCGCGGCAAATCAACGGGAAGGGTGGCTCCTTCGCCGATCTCTGGAATAATGGCTCGCCTTTCTTATAAATTTTCAGAGCACTATTATTCTCGGGAGGACGCGTTTAACTTCACCGCGCGGACTGTATAAGCAAACGGCGTATGTAAATAACGTCAACGGCGTTAAAGGGGGTTGCGCGCTTGGAACGGGTGAATCAAACGATCGATGCGATCCGATTAAAATAAAGTCGTGGCGGCTACTCAATCGGATCCATTGTTTGAGGAAAATAGTGTTGGGTGAACAGCACACTGTTAGACCTGGGGCACCGGAGGGTGTGACTGATGTGTGTTGTCTAAATAGTATCTAGGGGAGAATGAGGCAATCGCGGTCAGTTGGCAATGATGGTCAGTATTGTTATTATAAAACGGCATGTTGGAAATGTGCAATTTTTTTTTCTTACGTTCCACAGCATTCTCTATGGCAAAAAATCGCCCTAGAAGAACTGCATACACCAAGATCTTCTATAAAAACTAGGAAAGATCGACAACAGCAACATGCAGCGATTTTAATTTCTGTAGCTAATAGAGAAAATTTAATAAGAAAAGAAGAGAAAAAGAAAAATTAGCGGAAAAAGAATTAGAAAAAAATAAACAGAAAAACAACGATAAAAGGATAATTTGTAAAAAAAAATTAAGCTGGAGAAGGAAAAGCCCAAAAGACTTGATCTCTGTGATAACGACGTAGATAACGATTTAGGCGAAGCGGAAAATAAGTGCATTATGTGCTATCAATTTGGTCAGGACAATTTCGATGTATCTCTTGTGGCCTCTGGGCCCATTTTGAATGCTGTGGATGCAGGGCCAGCCGAAGGGGGCGCTAAAAACTATATCGCAGACTTAATAATAAAGGAACCCAACTCCCATATAAACAAAATATAAATGTAATTCTTTTTGTTAATTCTACCTCGTAAAGGCAAAACGTATTATTTAATACGAGTTTATACGTTTATACCTGTTTTCTATTTAGAAAACAGGTGCAAAAATTTGGCGCGCCAAAAATTTTTTGCATAAGGACGCCAACCATCCTCGCGCCGACCCTGTGTGGATGGGACACGGCGGATGGATAAATTTTCGAAAAATGTAGCAGCCCCTAGACCGCAATTGCCCGAAACGTGGCCTCTATTACCCATAGGTGTGGACGATGACGGACAAACACATATTTTTTGTTTTTGTATTTTGATTGAATAAATCAATATAAAATTAATTATTTTCGTATCCTACGTATAGGTTGATAGTTTAAGTTTACAAAAATCATTTTCAAGAAATACAGCACCTTATATCTATGTTTTATTACACTTATTGCTAAAGTGACCGCCATTGTCCCCTACACATTCTCCCCTACTCCCAGAACTGCTATTATATTAGTGAAACCTATCGGATAGTCTCTAACTCTATACACTTGGGAATCTTTTCCCAAATAAAGAAATATTGTTCCACCAGAGCGTACTACCTACTTAAGTACCTAATTCTAATTCCAATAAGAATTGAACGACTACTCCTAATGTCCCCGGCGTGTGTCCCTTCCCACAGGGCAAGTATGTACAAGATGCTCTATCAGATCAACCTATTTCTCAGCGGTCATTGTCAAACACGACGACAGTCCCTACTTCAGCCATTCCTATCGCGTCGTTTTCGTGCGACGTACACCGACCGGCGACAATTACAAACGAGCGAGATCTCGGACGGACAACGGCGGACGATCGACATACACGCCATAGGTACACGCGTGATATCGTGACAACGCATAAAAAAGCCAAGCAACTATGGCGTGGCTCGGTGTGGCTCGGTGTGGCCTGGCGTGGCAGGGCTAAGTGCGAGATACATCACGGCCACCTTCTTCCCAGTACTTCGACTTCTCTCTCTCCTTCCCTGCCTCTCTCCTCCGTTCCTCCCCCCCTCTTCACCCCTCTTTTCACGCTGGCTCCCTTTCGGTTTGGTCTTGGATAACGCCAACAACACCGCCGTAGATAAAGGGCCTTCTGATCGTAAAACACTCTCGTTAAGAATATGATCCGGGCTTACCTTCGACCAACGCGGACACGAGGCACCAACACAGCACCGGCGGTCGCGCGCATTCGACTCGGGGTACGGGCGAACGGGCGCGCAAAGGAACACACCGAGTCGTCCGGCGAGAATTACGATCGCTACTGCCCCTCTTAGATACCGTGGCGCATATCTACCACCTCGTGTATAACCTCGCGAGGCTCGTCAGTGTATAACGAACCACCGTAAACAGCGACAAGCATCCACTTCTCCCCGCTATATACCAAACGCCTCCATACGTTTTCGTGGCCGCTGTCCCCCAGACGGATGAGCCTGCCCCGCGAGATTTATCCTCGTGGACGGCCATCGCGAATCGATTATTTAACGGGGGAGAGCGCCTCGGGGTTGTTGGTTACTCGCGAGCCTATCCGTCTTCGAGGTGCGCGTTAGTCGCACCACGGCTAAATATAGACAGTCGCCCGATACCCTTTTTCCTTCAGTTTCCACAGATTCCCGGCGTAATCCTCGCGCTGGCGCGTGTCCCTCCCCGCGACTGGTCCCGCAACCGGCCGCGGCTTTCTTTTTTGCGCCGCGGAATTGATCGCCGTTTCATTTACAATTTAAATCGCGCCAAGAAACGGACGGACGCGTCTCAACCGTTAAATCTCCGACGGTTTTGTCCGGCCACTCCGGCAAAACGATCGAAAGGAAATAAAGTTATAATAATTACCATAAAATACGAGCGCCTTCGTGTTACTGCGCCAACGATCCGATGGAATTTTATCAAATTATTGAATCTCCGACGAGTCCAGCCTCCGGGACACGATACCGATAAGGTAGGCGCGCGAGTCCTACGCGAGGAGATCGATGCTTCCACCAAGAATTACGATCTTTATCCAGCGATGAGGGAGTTTCATTGATCTATCGCCAGGCCCCGGGCACCGTTGTTGCGAATTCTACATAAGACTTGTTGATACCGGCTTCCCAAGGCCTGTAATTGATTAAACTCCAAGTTTCATTTAGCTCACTTTGTAGCCGCGCGGAAGAGTAATGGCAGCTCTCGCGCGGAGCTAATGCAAGAGTAGCAAAAGCTGCGCGATACATCCCAAGGGGTAGGGGAGAGGTGCTATAAAAGTGACACTTTTGTTTAGCGTCCATTTCTGACAATGTCTTTATAGGTATTTAAAAAACAACTATATCACAAGAAAGCGTGTTTATTTCCCTCCAATAAAAGTATATTGCAAATTCATCAATTGTAGTAGAAAATAACAAAATCTTCGATTTACAAAAAAGTGGGAAATGTCCCTTTTACGACTAGGTGGTTTTAAATGGGACAGTATACGTCAGGAAGGAGACACGTTAATAAAAATCAACTTATTAAGTATTATAATTATAATTCTAAATCTTAATGATACCAATTTTAATGATATAACACTTTAACACTTTGTATATACCTTGATCTCGGAACACGACACAGAACACCCCTGAAAATTTAACTTTTACTTCTAAAAACATCAACCGTGGATTACTACTCTGTTGCAAGTGAGACCGTAGTGAAATTTACGTCAAACGACTAGACACTAGTGTTGCAATAAACAGGAAAATAACTTGTTTGTGTAATGCGTTTAGAATTTTAGAAATTCGATTTGTCCTTTTTAAGACGTGTCCCCTTTATGGCACCTATCCCCTACATCGAACGTAACCCTCGCGAAACTAAGAGAGTTGCCATTGAAAATATTCGCGCACCATCGCAATAATCAGGAGAACCTCCTCTGACCAGGAGATAGCTACTTCATAGAAGCTTAAAAGTAGCGAATCGGCGAGCCAGCTCGGATCGCGACAAAGCAACAGCAATAAAGCAAGGTCGCGTATATCATCCTCTCTGCTCATTGGCGCATAACATCCACCATAACCCCGCAGTGTCGAGATTTACAATCGCGGGCCGGGCGAATGCGTGCAGGAATGCTCTCTCTCCCGAGGTTCTCTCTGTGGCGCGCGCGAAACAGCTCTCGGAGGGCTATGCGCGCCGCCATGGTGGCTTGAATTATTCATTCCGAGGGCCCGCTGCATTCGTTGCTGGTACCATATCAGACCGGCGCGTCACATTAACCTAAGACACCGGCGTTGTTTCACGTACTATCAGCAATTAGATTTCGCGGATAATGCGCAGGGGCTATGATAACCGAGTTTACCGGACGCTTCGCTGGAATCTCTTTGAGATACAGCTCGACGACGCGCGCTCCGCGGCCGCGCTCGTTGCCCAACCACCGCGCGTCCACGCTCTTCAACCCCCTTTCTCCCGCCTGGCGCACGCTTTCGGAACGTTAAAAATTTTTAACGTCGCATTTATATGTCCCGCGGAATAACCGGGATCGCCCGCATGAATATTTATCGGGCGAGGACTCGTGGATTTACCTTCTCCCGATGATGAGGCGAATTTCGCGGAGGAAATGCAGCCCCGCGGGGGAGGGTTTCGCGTATTTCCGTGCGGTGCGTGAGCATTCGTCTCGGGTAGCTCTTGCCGGCGGCTCTACGGGGAGGCAGCGCAATGCATGCTGCCGGTGCATCACGGGACCCGGTGATTAATGCATTCGGCGAACGTAGACGGGCAGGAGGTACGAGCCACGGGACTCGGTTTACCTGCACGTGTGCTCGCCGCTGATTTTCTCCCTTTCATCTTCTCGGGGATCTCGGGGAGCTGCGAGCATGTAGGTGTACAGGCGTCTATGTAGGGGCGTGTGTGTACGGCCACGATCTGATTCCAGGACGTTCTTACGTGACGCTAGGGAAGTGCTCCTCGGAGACCATTCGAAGCTACGGAAAGAGCGACAGAAACGCTTTGTAGACAGCTTTCCGAGAAACGAACAACCCTGTACGTCAGCCCTGTCAAACGGAGTCGCTTCAAGAAACACCAGCTCCGATCGAGGCGAGAGGGAGACTCGATGCCTTTGATGCTACCAAAATTGATTTGTTGAGTCTGCAAACGTGTGGAGCCTGAGCTTCCTGACTATATTTGCGTCGGGAGTCGAGAAGCTTGACGGGGTTAGAGGGTCGTATTTTTTCTTTGCACAGTGGAGTGTGGATCAACAATTTGTGCGCCTGTAGTGGGGTCATTTTTTAGCCTGTAGTGGGGTCATCTTTTACTATTTAATTTATCAGAGTAGATATCTGTTTTATACGCATTAAAACTGCGCACTGTAAAAATTCTTTGAGAAATACGCGCAACGTTTATTCTAGCTTTATAACTTCTAGATCGTCTTCCATCTTGAAGCATCGAGCTCTTCAGTGCCTCGAGAAAATTCCCCATCCGCAGTCTACCTATCCGCGAATAATTTTATTCAAAGTTAACGCAGGTGAGTAACGATTACAGCAGCCGGAAGTTCGTGCGACGCGTAGGTGGACGATTTATAAACGCAGGTAAAAGTTTCGCTTGGATGTACGCACACCATGGGATCCGAGAGCATAAAGGCAGCGAGAGAGAGGAGACCACTATGGCGTATAGGTCAAGGGACCATATAGTTGGCTGAAGTGGTTGTCGAGTGACATTTGTACGAGCGTCATGGGCCGCCTGGAAGTCCGTAGAACGCAGAAATTGATGATCGTTACGGTGACGATAAGAGGGACGAAATGTTAATGAGTCATCCGTAGGTATCTCGTGGCTCGAGCTCCCGGGAATCACTCGGCGAGCATACTCAGGCTAGATCTGTGTACGTAACGGCGTAATTAACAAGCATGTAATTGCCGGCGCGGTAGCGCGTGTGCTACTTCGATATTGTTGTAACGACAGAAATGAAATCCCAGTCGATAGATACTTACCGTTTTAATTAAGAGGCATGGGAGACGTTGATGCCTATGAACAGCAGGAAATGCCAGTTAAACGTGTATTTCAGCTTGGAGGAAATATGTAGGTACTGTGATTTGTATTGCGTCGATACTATCTTCTTCCCGAGAGAGATAGGGATTTAGAGGTACAAGTGATATTTAACAGTATTAAAGATTCAAGGTACAATTGAGACTATAAATTAATTAGAGAGAATTTGAGTAAAAGAGGGGAAGGGAGGCTCTCCTCCCTAGAAATTGATAGCTCGATTGAGGTGTGGTAATCTTGAGGTGAATAATAGATATTGGATGAAGGGAGAATAGAGAAGATGCGAACTGAGCGAGAGAGGGGATTTCGAAGCACCTAATTGAAGATTGCACGGAAACAGAGAGACTAAATAAGTAAGATACAGTATAGAAAGAGTATTAGAAGGAGTAGCAAATGGGGCATAATAGAATGGCTGACAAGGGAAGATTCCGAAACCGAAAATTAAAAAATTCTGAAATTTTTCGAATATATTGCCAATTTCCTCCTGATTGCAACGAAATTTTTGTTTCCTGCCCAATTTCACTCGAAGGGGGTGAAATTTACCCTTGAAAATTCGGCTATTTTCCGATTTTGTGTTATAACTCGCGAACTGTAAGAGATAGAAAAAAGTTTCGAGACAACAGTTACTTCTTTTAATTAGATCTATTATTTGGTAAAAAAATTATTTTACAGTTATAACTCGAAATCGGAAAATAAACGGATATTCAGGGGTCCGGTCAATTACACCCCCTTAGACTGAATTTGGGCACCAAAGAAAAACTGCGTTGTAATCAGGAGGAAATTTCCTACATAGGGTAAACACACCAGTAAATAAACACTTAAGGCTAATGAATAAACACTATTGTAAAATTATGTTTGCAGCCCGATTGATTCCACATGCTGCAAAAATTTATTGGATATGAAGCAAGAAATGAAAAGAAATCTGTAATTAATTAGTTGCTTACTTTAATAACTTATTTTACTTATTTTAATAAAAAAAAGTCCATTCACTGGTACGTGTTCATTTACTGGTCCACCCACCGTATTCACAAAATTTCAGAATTTGTCGAAATTCCGGTTTTGGGATGTTCCCTTGTAAGAGAAATAGAAATAAAGTTTAAAAGCAGAGGGAAATGAGTTAAATAGACTTTTAGAAGAACAAATAAAAAAATTGTAAAACAAATCTCTTTTCAAGACCACTGACGCGGAAAATAAATCATATATGTATAGAAACTATTTTCTTCTCTACTGCGCATCGCTTTCGTGGGAAACATGAATTCAGAAGAATTTTTTCCCAGGCGCTTAGGAATTCAGAGAGCCACCTGCTCCATTACGACTGCGACGTAACACCTACTCCTCGATGAAGCCAATTAATTCCGCGTACAGTGCAGCGAGAAATAAGACCACCGGTCCCTAATATCGCCGCGAAGGTACATCCGACCACCCATAGAGAAGCCTACCTCCCCGAGGAATATCAAGTGCACGGCCACGAGATCTGACCAAAGACACCTGATTATCCGACAATTTACACGCGCGCAGCGTGTTCGAAATGGCACTTTTCTCACGAATCAAAGGGCCGTTCGGATTAAGAGTGGCGTCACGTTTGACACGGTTCTCACATCAACGTAATCGCGGCGACTCCGAGCAAACAGGTCTGGAAACGAGTCAGTCAATAGCCTTTAACTCGAAAGCCCCGCGTTACCGGCACGGTCGACTGTACGTTTCAATTACACGACACCCAGACACCGTTTCGCCGAAGACGCGAAACTGATCGTAAACATCTCGGAATATCTATCGAGAGATTTGCAGAAAAATTAATACACCTCGTAATGTTTAACACCGCGGCGAAATCCAGTCGTAAAAGAAGAGACCGCGGCCCTCGCATCATCGTCAAAGAACACGCAGATATTACGGAGCGGCGGAAACTGCGCCAGCCATCCGCGTGTAAATTCACGTTTGCGGAGGAAGAGAAAGGGAGAGGAAGTTGGTCGGACAACGCTTGTTATTAGCGGTTTAATTGGGTCCAGTCTCTTATCCCGCAATATTCCAGGGGCTGGTACCTGCCGGCCATATGGTTGCCCTAATCCGCAGCCACCGGGCAATCCCGAAACTACCGGTAATGAGGCACACGCGGACAAATTCGAGGTGCTTCCAGCCGTGAGTTTTTCGAATTACGAGCCAATGGGAGGCGGAGGGCGACGAGAACGAGGGAAGAGATGCTTAACGTTTTTATCAACGCTCCGCGATGGACGTTCAACGTATCCCCGGGAATATTCTTATTCGTATTTAAAGCGAAACACAGAAACTAATCTCGTGCATTAACGATAACGGTGCCTACACACGGCAGGGGCTGGAAACCGCCTTTATTGCGGCGTTCCTCCGGCTCGAAATGGCGAACTGGTCCGACTGGTCCTCCTTCGATTTTTCTTTATTTTCGGGGCCCATTCAGCTTGTCCCCTCGCCGGGCGAAAAGTCGCGGGAACTTTTCAATCGGCCGAGGGCTCGCCCGACGCGATAAATCTCGCCGTGGTCAGGAGCTGATCTCTCACGCTCTATTTATACGATTAATTGGTGATCCGTTAGGTGACGTTTTATTCGCCGCGGTGAGGTACGAGAGGACGCGTAAATCCCACCTTTAATTGACACTGATTTAATGGTCTCTTTGTATTAACTTTAGGCGGAACTGTCACTAGAAAACGGACACGGAGTTACGAGGATGCCGCGGAGCGTAATTCCACGCTCTTAGCGAATTCTGGCGACTATGCATTTTGCGAAACGTCGACACATTTACGAGGGTGAGCATCCAGCGGCAAAAGCGTGCGTGCTAACCGTGCGTCTATAAATAAACGGTGAAATGCTGCAAACGGTCGGCTTTAATTGGAAGGTTCGAGCGCACGCAATGTTTGTTGCGATAGGTTTCGTTCAGGAATGCAATTAAAATGGTGATCTCATCGAGTCGTGAACAAAAAAAGGACGAAGAAGAGGCGTCTCGCGAGGCGAGGCGAGCCTCCGGCGCGCGATATCGGCGAGATGTCAATCGCGACGCGCGATCGATCCGAGGCTCCTCGATCAAATCTGCGTTTCAGCGGCGTTGCGGTGTTGGCTACTGGAGTAAGTGTTCTTGGATCTATTTAAGACAGGTTGAAAGCGTTCCTGGCACTACAATGTGAAGATTAATGATGGGATTCCAGTGGATGGTGTGATGTAAAAAGTTGTGAGGTGCAAATTACGAGGCTCCGTGATTACTGTGGACACGAACGCGTGAGGCGTTTGGTCAATCAAAATTAGAGAGGAGAGGGTTTGAATTCTGGGGGTGAAACGGTCAAATCGCTCGAAGATCAAGTATTTTTTGCGAATTAATTATAAATAAATTTGGGCAAAATGTAATTTAATTACAGCTTACAAATTACGATTAAACTGTAATTGTGTAGTTGATTACAAATTATTTTCTGTAATCGTTAATGTAGGTGGTTGATCACGATTTTATCAACTACCTAAATTAACGGTTCCAGAAAATAGTATGTAATCAACTACACAATTACAGTTTAATCGTAATTTATCAGTTGTAATTAGATTACATTTTGCCCAACTCTGATTACAGGAGGTGAATACAAACTGTGACTAATAATAAGTAATACTTTTGGGTAATATTTATTAAGATTATAAACTGTGAAAATAATTTTTTTTGATAAATTATAGGTACATGCATATGACGGCACTACAGTCGTCTGATGTGTGGGCGTTTATTCTGTGGTTTTGCCCTGATTGTAACAAAACCCAGGTTCGAGGCGACTTGAAATTTTTACAGTTTGTTCAAAATATATTCCTCTTTGGAGTGGAGCTCAGCATTAAGTGTAAAAGCTCTAGGTTTTGAAGTAAAAAAAATATAGCCGTGTATGCACCCTGAAAATCAACATTTATCGTACAAATCGCTTTCTCATACTTAGTTGCTATTTTAATAATTGTGGTTCAATTATTTTCTCCGAGTTCCCCTCTGATATTGCAGGTTCTAGGAGAAATATATTCCAATATCAGGTCAGAATCAAAGACACTTTTCTAAAACACTCTGTACCAAATCAATCTCTTGTGGCGCCATTTGTAAAATAGATATATAGACAAAAAATATATATTTTTACTGTACATGATAGTAGTAAACACTGTGTAAAAGGAAAAGCCGCTGCTTGCTTTCATCTCCTTATAATTAATTCGCAAAAATACTTGATATTCGAGTGATTGTCAAATCTGCCTCAATCCCCTTAAATACTCGCAAGGTGAGTTCACAAGCTCGACGAACATCCTCAACCAAAAAGCGTCTGTCTTCATAGCGACCTTGCCGCGAACGAAAACGATGGGAAAAAATAAGCCGAGCGTTTAGAGAAGGTTACGATAACGTAACAAGCGTTGAAAGTTGCTGTTCAAGACTCGAAGCTGGCAGCGTGTAATTGGAAGCTGAGTGAGTTGAGCCAAGAGCCAAGAGCAGCTGATTTACGACGAAATTTCGAACAAGATTGTTGCAAACAATCTAGGTTGCATACCATAAAATGTAGCCTGCGAAGTGAGTGACAGTCTCTATCCTACCTAACAAGAAGTAATAATAAACTAAGAAAGACGGATGGTACTGTTCCCTCGCCAAGGAAAATGTGCAAAGTCCAAATAGACACTATTCGACGCGCCGCAAGATAATATATGCTTCTTGAGCTGCGAGGGCTTTAGGGTGGAGTCGCGGCGTTTGGGCTGGGATTTGGGATTCGTGGTGCAAAGCTGGCGGAGAGCAAGTGCGCGCACTGGATGGCGGGAGGAAGAGGAGCAAGGGACATAGAACGCATTGGCGTCAGAGGTGTGGGGTCAATGTTGCCTCATCGATATCGGCCGCCGGCATGAATCACGTGGAATAACAAATCTTGATCTTCACCAAGCATAGATAGGTAAAAGCCTTGCGCCTCTCCTCTAAGCATACGCACCACAGACAAATAAGAGATGCAAAGTTGCAAGTGCAGGATGGATTTGGAAGAAGCTATGGTGACGCAACCCGTTTCAACGAGAAGCCAAAAGCGACCGGTCCCCTAAAAACTATCCTCGGCGCCACTGATCACGACCGGGGCCATATAGAATCCGGGAAGCGAGGAGAGAGCGTGTGTACAGGGAGCGTAGAGAGAGGAGAGAGGACGGAGGCGCGATGAGAGAGTGCAGAGAGACAGAAATTGAGGGGCACACCCGCGTCCCTGCGGCCGTCGTCAATCAGAATTCCGCGAATTAGCGTTAACGGGCCGTTATTGCCGCGTCCATTTGGCTAGTGTACAGTTTGGGTCGTGGATATGAGCCCATAGATTCCCCATATTCTACGCCGTATGGGGCGATGGTGCTGCCGCGCATAGCCCACCGGAATCCGGTTAGTTACTACCGCATGTTATGGACCGCCGCGCGCTATTCCCTCTCTCTCCGCATTCTCTCCCGGTTTCTCTCACTCTCTCTCTCTCTCCCTCTCTCTTTCCCTTCACCCCTCTCGTTCCGACCGCGCCGTGTGTGCGTGTATCCCGAGGAAAGCTCCACCCTGCCGACGGGCACAATGCGAATGGCCGCGGCCTCTCTGCCACCGGCTTTATGCATCTATCGATACCTATTTACCCATTCGCGCAGGAGCAATGCTTCCTATTTCCCGTGGATAAATGTACACCGGCACGTACGATCCACCGCTGCGTGCCGCTAAGCCCAACTCTTTCGAATCAACGGGGATACGTGCCCGAGCGAGAAGGGGTGATCGGTATCTGGATGAACGCCTTTTTTGGGGTAGAATGTAGGCGACCACGGCCACTCCTAGAACACTGGTCGACAATGGTAACATTGTTTTATGAGAGAGCGCTGTAAAATATCGAGTCCCCAAGCTGTCTGCTGGGTCGTAAGTGACGCAAGAGATTACGGCTGGGGAGCAGCGGTGAATCTGGGTCACTCGGAAGACAGTTTTTATAGAATTAGACAACTGTTATCGAGTAATATTATATGGAGAATATGGGACAGTGGCGCACTCAAGGTTTAATCTTTGGGAAGCCCAGTTGAACGGAGAAAAATATTTTCAATAAAATTTAGTAGGATATTATAAAAATTAATTTAAAGAATAGAATAAAGTAGACTTTTCTTTCTTTTTTACGAAGCTCTTGAATTACTTCAGTCGTAGTTGCATTAATCTCATATTTTGGGGGTGCTAAGGCACATTTCCCCTCTCGTAGTGCGCTACTGATATGGGAAGGAGAGTTTCCTGATTCTTGTGTACATTACGTAGAATAAAATGCGATATCAACTGTTAATACGACTTAAGTCATTATTATTATTATTTTGTATTCTATTCTGTTACTTTTGTTTTGTGTCGTGGTAACGCTGTTTCTCTACTTCGTGTCTTTTTCACCACCTCTATCATAAAACAAGTCTTACCCGTTCATGAGAGAATAAATAAATAGAATAAACAAAATGCATGAGCGACGTGAATTTTGGCGCTCGTTCCCAGACTATTGCACTTGGCCGAGCCACGTTTAGATTGACTGTACGGTTACGGTTTAGATTGACTGCATGAAACTTGCAACAACGATCGTCCGTAATGAATGATATTTTACAAACAACATGGCACAGCGGTGGATTACGAGGGCGGTGTAACTGGTCGAACATTTGGCGCTCGCTGGTAACCGCGATGAAAGTGATTATTATTTATACCGCACTGCGAGCATTACGTTATAATTCCGTTGCATTAGAGTGAATTATTTATCGTGGCCGCGCCGCAGACGCGAGCGCATTAGCGGCTTGTTGCCAAGCGCTGGCCGAAGAAAAATCGAGGCACAAAAGCGGGAATGCCTGTCTCTCCCGAAAGCAGCCAACGGATGCAGTGGCGCGACGCATAAAAGTCAGCGCGCAACGGGCGAAACAACCAGTTTTCAATAAATGGAGCCACGCGGCTCTCTGAATATCGAGTTGCGGAGGCCGAAAGAAAGCGAGATAGGCGACGCTTCGCCCCGCGATGGCGGCGGAGAAATCGCGCAATGAAACAGGAGCCCAACGGACGAAAGAAACCATCCGCGCGTCCCGCTGGGAAGTTGCGGTAATCTCCAGCGATCATTGCCTTGTTTAAACTTTTATGCAACCGGCCATTCTGGCCGCCGATAATTCCCGTCACGTCCCAGACCTCGGGTATGATCTGCACCGTGCGCGCGTCAGTCTCGCGTAGATGTCTTAATCCGATTAACGGCGCGAGGGTTCAAGGCGATTTGCGACGGCGCGTAAGAGGAAACAGCGATCGTACGAAGGAATTCTTCGAGCGAGAGAAAAGAGGACGATCTGCATAATTAGAAATGCAATCAATGTTGCGAACTTAGCGAGCTTACCTTGGCAGACGTTGTATTCTTGATTAATGGCACTAACGCGAGTGTTAGGGGTTATTAAAATTAAGTAGCGTTATCCGGGGGAGTGAAACGCGGTAACTCGACTATGTAGAAAAAGTGGAAAGCACGCAATCGTCGACCAAGCGCGTGAACGTCGGAAAGTAAACTAGGTACCCCATAGATCCTGGCACAGTTAGCAGCGATGCTTGGCCGGCTTTTTAAAAGTCGCACTTTTTACCTGCCTCGGTAAAGATTGCCGTGGAATCGCTGTGACCGTCAGCGCAATTTCCTTAAACACGGACGGATATCCAGAGGCCCAAGGACTCGGAAGGGTCGTCCGTGTTTTATACTCCTTCTGCGTTCACCCTCCTTTATTCTCTCGCTCCTCCGTTCGACGCGGCCACGGAGGGGCCTTAAAAAAGCGCCCGTAAGCCGGCGGCCACGGGAAGCAGTTACGAAATTGCGAGGAATTTCAAGGCTGCTCGTAAAAACCTCGGAAAAGAATAGCCGGGGTGCCGCGTTTCCTGCAATAGTGCGGCTTTTTTCTCCTCGCGCCGCGCCCGGTCGAGCGGCTGAAAGGGGGCCGAGGGTCCGAGGTCTCTCAAGGGTTGTTAAAAACGGGCGCTTTGGCTAAAAAAAGCATTTAACGGGGTGACAGAGGGGGTGTTTATGGCAGGAATACCCGTAAAGGGTCATAGCCGGCGTCGCTCGCCACGGGGGTGGCCGGTAAAAAGGCGAGGCTGCAAGGTCGTTGCGCTTCGACTCGTTCAAATCAGACGCTCCACGATCCGCTTGACCTCGTAAAACCCTCGAAATTCCGGCTTTAAGAGTCAAACTTGTTGTTTCTTCCGAGCATAACGACCTGCCGACTTTCCTGCTCACGTCCCGGCTGCAAATACCGACGATGCCACCCTCACCCCTTCAAATGCAGTGTCGCGTTCGGTATCGGTGTTCCTGGCACCAATTAAATTCGTACGGTAGTTGTATCTATTTTATAATTAACGATGTGGAGGTATTGGATGCTCGAGATTTTGTTCAGTGGCTTTCACGAACTTGAGATATCATTTCGTGAATTTGTTTAATAGGTAGTCCCTATTTAGTTGGATATTAGATACCTAAATTGGGAAAAGTAGAAGATACTATGTTTGAAAGGGGAAATAAAACTCTGGTGGACTGCAGTCGCTTCTTTCCCAAGGCGTCTCAAGTCTCTCAGCCCGTCGGAATGGCCTCGAGCTTCGTCACAAACGACACTTTGCTTCGCGGAGTATTCTCTCAATTTGCCTGATATTTTCAAAAATATTGCAAACTCCGATTAAAAATGATTGTGTAACACATCTGTTAACCATACTTCGTTCAACTTTCCCATCATTATGGCTCGACATTAATCACTCTAAATAACAATCATTACTTTAATTAATTGCATTATTTAATTCAAACGCTTTAAACAACAATCATTGAATTTATGTAAGTCAATTGATCGCAAGTAACTGCTACAAAGTAGAAAACCTAATTTTGTAAGAAAAAAGTGTTATGTTTTTCCCGTGAAAAAAAAAGAACATCTGCCACCAAAGGTTGGTTTATGACTTGACGGCTCGTAAAAGGGTCACAGCCGGGTAACAGGTAAAGTCCACAAGACCGATCCGTCGGAAGTGGTTATGGCGACCCGTCGGATCCGGCTTCTGACTGAGACCAACCGTTTATGCTCGGCTTGACCTCGTAAACCCTACAATTGCCCATTTTGGGGTTTCTGCTTTTTTCCCGTGTCCCTCATTGAAGCTAGGCTGTTTTTTCGCAGCCAAGGACAACGTCCGTTTGACGACCACCAGAAGAATCCGTGGGGTTAAGCCGACAAGAGTTAGTTTGCCGCTGACCAACGCGCCTCTAACACCACCGTCGTCTTTGCTCCAACAAAAATTCAGCTTCTTATCGCGATACCGTTTAAGAATCCTTTCATTCAATTAAGCGACGGTTCGGTGTGATTCGGGATGCAAAGGGTTGCTTTTGTGCGCGAAAGTGATGTGTTCAAACTATTATCTGTAGGAATGAATGGTCGTCCTACTTATCACGATCTTTGAGTTCTGTTTGATGCTAGTGATAGTGCAGTTGGCGAGGAAAATAAAATTAATTAAAGTGTTGATAGTGATAGAAGACAGTGCAGTGCGGTGCGAAGGCGACATCTTGCGTCTCGGTGATTCAGAACTCCCCTCTATTAAACCTCTGGAAGTCTGCAGAATGATCACTAAGTGTAATCGAAACTCACATTGCGATGAGTAAGTAAAGGCAGACTCGCGTAGAGTTATTATTATTACTACAATGTACTACAATGTACTACAAGTTGTATTATACGAGCTCGTTGCTACGCACGCTATCGATTGGAAGATGAAGGAACTAAACAAGCCACTTCTCGTGGTCTTCGCAATCTCGTAGAAGGTTACTCGCGATAAACTCACTTTCCTGCTTGCGTAATCGATCTCGCCTCGGAATATTCTCGAAGAAGGACAGTTTGAACTTTGAGAGTGGCATAACCCGATGATAACGTGTTATTATCAGGGACGTACAGCGATCGACGAAATAACGTCGTGTTGATCGTCCACTTCCGCGAAAATTCTCCCACGGTTGTAAAGATAATCGTGGCACTCTCGCGAAGGAAGAGTTCGATATACTTATATGTGCCTTAATAATACCATCGAATTAGTTCGTAATTCGAAAAGTTGTTAAAGTGTGTCGTTCACTTGGTAAAAAGAAGACCGCTAAATCGGGGGAATTACGGGGAGGGTAGTTCCAAGCCTACAGGCTCACTGAAATTATGTTTCTTTTAAGAAAGCTTAATACACAACGTGTTTCAGAACTATTAGTGTAAAGTTGACTGCTTAGTAGACTTCTAATAAACACAGCTCTCCGAATTAATCGCTTTTGAGACATTCAGTTCTTCAGCTTGTAAGCTAGTAATTCCCTATAATTACGCGTACCGTAGATCGATATCTCAAGAATTCAGCTCGTTAACGACTGAGCGACTGACTTCTGATTAAATGGGTACTCAGACTAAGAGATCTTGTCATTGCTCGATTGTATTTACAATTTTTAGAATGGTCGTTTGAATGGTCATAGCTTTTCTGCATACCGTCGAATGTAACTTTGTAACTTTGGGTAACTTTGACCACAAAACTATAGATTTTATAAGCCAAAATAAAATTTTTTTTTTTAAAGAAGCTTTTCGGAACTACGTATGTGTGCAAAACTTCAAGTCGATTGGGCATGTGGAAGAGGGTGAAAATTAGCTGACAAGCTTTCATCCTCAATAACGAACAAACTCACAAGTGAAGCGAAATAAAAGCTTGTAAAAACAAATACCTCAAGCATTTATTATAGAACAGGTGTTACGTATTCGCAGACAAAGTGCCTTGCATAGTTTTAATTGCCATTTTGTCTGCAAATAATAGCATTATTTTTTAAAATCTAGGTTTGTGGTGAAAGTTACCCCATTTAATGGCACCTACATACTCATTAATCTATCCAACATTTCTCCAGTTCTGAATCCTCACGCGCAGCCCTACAAGCAGCAATTACCTGGCAACCCATCGTAATTTTTCAACTAACTACCTACCGAGTCTAATTGTCGCAATTATTGTCCACCACTTGGTTCTAATCAACTTATTCCCCGCCCATTTTAAACGATAACTTCTGCCGCGCAACAAGGTAAGAAAAAGTGCATAAAGCAGAGCCGGTGACGAGCGCGCTAACACGGCACGAGCGTATAGCGGGGCCGTTGGCGTTGCGGCAGGTCAAGAACTCGTTGCCATATCAATATACTTAAGTGAAATGATACGAGGCAGCCGTAAAAGCCGACAGTAATGACGCATTAGGGGGTTGCCGGGCCGATTTAGTTGGCTATCAAACAAAAGGTAACTTTTACCGAATGCCGTCCGAGGCGCGCGCGATTTAAAAGGTTCGAGTCGAAGGAGTGCGCGCGCCCGCGCGCCCCCGGCCATTTATACCTGACGTTTTATGCGTTTTATAGGCGCGACGTGCGTCTCGTGTGCCAAACGGCACATAAAAGTGCAACCAGATTGCCCGTTCCCCTCGTTACACCGTTACAGATTATTCTTAAAATTTCACACCTCCCGTCCCACGGGCAGTTCGCGATTAATTTTAACGGAGAAGAAGCTCCTATTTCATTCGATCCGTACATCTTAACGCCTCATGCGCGATAAATTACCCGTCCGAGTATTTTACTGGCTGCGATTTCAATCGATTTCAAATAAATTCCTGTAAAGAAGTAGTGTAGCGCCATATATTGCCGCCAACAGAAGCTAAGTGATACTAAATTCTCGGATATTCGGCAGATTAAAAATTTCAGAGATCGATGGCGACAGCCTTCTTCCGTGAGTAATCGCTTGCCGATATTCTATTATTGATTTGTTCCTAGATTCGCGATATACCGTGGGAAACACTAGAAATTAATTCACTTTCCTGGATAAAAGCTACAGAGAGCCTCGCTTCCTTGCGTTAATAACGACGACGGCGGGAATAAAAATTGCTAGGTGCTAACAACGCGGTGTAAAAATATTTATGGCGCGGCAGAAGACGAATACTGTCCGCGAGGCGTAATAACAGTGCGCCGCGTAGCTCTGCAAGGGAAAAACGATGATGAATATTTAGTGCGATAGCAACAATAGATTATCAGAGCCGTAAAGAGTGACCTGGATAACGTCCCGACTGGCATTTGGAATCGTAAATACAGCCGCGGTACAACATCGGTAAACGTGCTTTTCCTCTGGAACGAAGAATGCTTTGAATGCGCAGGGGCGCTCGACTAACCAGCTTCCATAAACCTGACATCACGTTCGCGTTTATCGCGTCCCACCGCGCAATCTATTCCTCATAATAAACACCACCGGCGAAAAATCGTGCGGAAATGTGTCATTTAAAAAGGTCCGATTAGATATTACCTTGCGTTCCTCTCAAAGTATCGACCAAACGGGAGGACGGGAACTTTTGCGGGATTTACGGCCGCTTCCGCACGCGCGAAAAGGAAAGACAGAAGGGAGAAAGCCGGAGTGAAGATTGATGGGATCAATATGCAGTAAGTCTGAACAGCGCGCTCGGGGCTAATGGCGGAGACGCGCCAGGAAAAACTGTAATATTTCTGCTGGTCGGGAATGCTTGAAAGTGCAACAAGGATCGTGTAACTTCGTAGGTTTGAGCAGAAAAAAATGCCGCGTCGGTTTGTTTCAATTATTAACGAGGGGAAGGCGGTAAGAATCTGTCGGAAGCAAAAGGAGAGAGACAATGTACATACGCGAGTGTTTAATCTGATGCGAGCGCTTCGAATTCGGTGGGGAGGTACGAGCTGCTTCGATGCCGCGCGGATATTACGAGGCACGAAAACGAAATTTCAATTGGACCCTCGGGGCGCGAGCAAAAAGCAGAGGAATCCCGATGATTATCAATTTTAATTCGATCCTTACGGAGTGAGAATAAAAAAGGGCGGGAATCTCGATTCTTATCATCCGTATGCCGATGTACCGTGATAGCGGACTGGTTCTGCGGTGCACGCCCAGAGGAAATTCGATTTCAGTGCCAGCGTGCGTTTGAAGCACTTTGCAAATGGTAACTGGAGAGACATGGGCGAGTTGGAACGACGAGCACGACAAATAGAGACGATTAATCTTGTATATAAAATCGTTGCGTCACTCAGTGATTCATCAACGCACAGTTCAAGCTGCTGAACCGATTTAGGAACATGAAATTCGGAGAGGATATTCCTTTTACGACGTACATAGGTGCTCGATAAGAAGGTTTTTTAAATTCCTTCCCCGAGCTGGTGAAAATTCCTTAATATCTCTTAGGCCCGATTAGATATTAACTTGGTTTTTACTTACAGAGGTTAGCCACAGAAATGCCTAGAATCCAATTTCTAAATTTCGCTCTAACCAAGCTATAAGGGGTGAAAAGGGGTAAAGTGTGTTTTCATGCACTTCTGAATATCTCTCAGGTCCAATTAGATATCACTTTAGGTTTTATTTACAAAGCTTACCACAGAAATGCTTAAAACCCAAATGTTCGTTAAACAAAGGTTACTTTATAAATTTTACCTAAAAATACAAATATAAAAGTAATTCCTTTTAATTATTCTACCATAGCGAAACACGACTACTTTGCTACTTACTATAAATATAAATAGATAGACAGTTTTGTTCTCGATGGCATGTACCTATTACTACGAAAAGCTTTGAACAGTCCTCTGAATCATTTTCACCCATAGACACAGAGGAACTGTTGACAGATGCACAAAAAAAAGTTTGTCCGCCAAATAAAATTTTCGAATGCACGGCGAACGATGGTTTTACGGTCGGCAGTGCCCCCGACGACAATTTCGCCGTATCGTTTATTAATTGCCCGAAATGCGCATCAAATTAGTTGCGCTCGTAAACGATACGTCACGTATTCAATTTACAATCACGCCGCTCGCGATGGAATAAATTAATGCTGTCGCGATAGCATCGCGCTCGCATAATAAATGCCGCGTTATCGAGCGCATACATCCGAGATATTAGTCCTCGATGCATATATAGGTGAAAGCGGAGCAATTAATCGGCGAAATTTTTCAGCCGTCGCGCCGCCGGATTAATGAATTTATAAAATATAGCCGCCATATTGGAAACGGTAGGATATCGATGGATATTAATGCCGGGGACAGGCAATTACGGGACGGTGAAGAATGAAATTGCGCGAGAGGATGCTCGAGGGGAGCTAATATCCTTAAATAAATAGGAACGTTTCTGTTAGTCGCGTTGAAAAGCAGGTAAACGGCGAAAGAGCGCGAGCACAAAGAAGAAACGGGGTCTTCCGCCGAAAAGGATATCGCGAGAGATTAAAGAACGCTTCGAATTCGAATCTATAAGTGTTTTGCTCCTCCGGGAATCGGGCGGCGGCACGTGTCAAAGGGTGGAAGAAGAAGAAGAAATCCAGCGACGCCGGTGGTAACGCGCAAGCGCGGACTGCGACGGAGTTATCGGCCGCTGCAGCGCGCGCGAGAAAGATACCCTTTATATTCAAGATGGCTGCCGGGCTCCCTCCCATGTCGCGCGTCTCCCACCGCTATGTCGGCGGCGCGACTGCCTCGAGGAGAACCGATCCGGCTCGCACACCGTTGCCCCGAAACGGCTACGTACGATCGCATACTCTTTCGTCTACACTTACCCCAAATATTTTTAAACCTCTTCCTCGCGTTGCTCCATTTTTTTCTTCGCGCCGCGCTCGCCGCCTCGGTCTTTCGGCGGTTTCGCTGACCCCCGGCGTCGCGTGTATACACCGCTCCGTGGCCCGCGTCATCCTTTCTCGTGCTCGTCGATTTTCCCCGAAAAGGCACACACGAAAATGTATCACTGCGCGCGACCGACGCTCGCGCGACGCAGCGCTGCTCTCCGCCGCGACGCGACCCGCTACGGCACTAAACATTCGGGAGGGGAATGGCGACAAGGGCGGCTTTCGGGAAGGATGTGTGTTGGGAACAAACGATTTTCGAAGCTGTCTCGGGGCAGCCAAGGGGAATGAACTTAAATATTTCTGGCGTTCGAAATTTTATGGAAATGTCCAGGATTTAAATGTTTAGGAAAGGGGAACAATGATAACATTTTATCCGGATTGATACCTATGTAGGGAAAAATTAGTGTCTTGGGTATAATTTAGGCACGAAGTCATCGCGTGCTTTGTTCTGTAGATTCGCAACATTTTTTTACCTGTGACCTCCTTTTGAGTTTAATATTCTTCTATGGCCCGACAATAGGGTTACCAACTGTACTATAATATTTAGTATTGCATTACATTTTTGTCTAGTGCACTATATACTGTTAGAAACAAATATAGTACGTAAAACTAATATACCTATTTCCGGTACATCGATAAAATTCTACAATTTTTTCTTATTTTTTTATGTTATGGCAACGTCAAAACTTTAATTTGCGAATTTAAATTTTAACGGAAAGGATTTTTTCTATACTGAACATGAGGTGGGGGGCAGAAAGAAACTGAGCCAATCTATCTCTCATAAGAATGAAGTCCTCATATATGTTAATTTGTACTTTCAGTGCAATCAAACCTTTAACATATTTCTTAAAGACAATAAATTAATTAATAACGCAAAATACACAAAGAAATATACAATAAAAACAATAAGATAATTTTGTAGGATTTTTCTTAGAAAAGTATTATATTTTTTATTACATTTTGCCATAAAGTACTATAGGTATTAAACCGAAAATAAATGGTAACCCTAGGTTCCACCAAGAATAGTTGCTCGGAAGAAAGAGAAATGTAAAAGTAAAACATTAAGGATTGCACCGCTTTTTTAAAAATACAAAATGCATTTTTAATCAAAATAATTATGACATGTTTCTTATAAACTACATACGTAATTATCTATATATATTCCTTTTTAAGAACAAAATATGTAATAAATTGACGGTTACTTTATTTACTCACTAAATTGAACACTTCCTTCGTACTTTTGTATTTTATTTAAATATAATATCCTCATGAATTTATATTTCTGTAATAAAGAATTTTAATCGCTTTCATTCAATTTTAATATTTTATTCTGACTGTGGCCCCCCTAGAGATTGCTCTAGCTCCACAAAAGTTAATTTTTAGCCTATGGCTGCCTCGAAATGTTCTGCGGCTCCCTTGGGGATTGAGAACCACTGCTTTCTGCTACTAATCTTACTACATAATATCTATAATTTTCATAGAACGTTACTCTCCCCGAGAACACTGTTCTCATCAAATAAAATAACAGTACATACATTGTAGCTCTCAAAAGAAAAAGTGCTCGCGATAGTCTTTTTCATCCTGCGGAAAGTAATGACCGAGCCTCCCGGGTGACTCGAGCGTGTCCCGTAATGGAGGTTAGCGTGCGAAACAAAACAATATCGATCGTTAAGGTAGCCGGTGGAGCGATAGTTCGCTGGTCTTCCAAAAGGTTCGCGGATTTGCTAAATCGCACGGCGGTAACAGAGATTCTTACCTGCGAGTGAAAGAGGCGGTCTGAGGATGGGACGGGTCGAGGAGAGCGGCAGCGGGAGAGCGAGGAGGACGAGGCGGCGGAGGCTGCGACAGATGGACCGTGCCCGTGCGCGGCAAGGTGGAAGGAGAATCCTAAGATGGCTGCCGCGTGAGCACGGCGTACGCGTCGCGTGCAACGGCAACGTGGGTGAGCTGACGGGCGCCCGAAGTGCAAGTGCCAGCCGCGGCTCGGTTGATTTTCCTCGGGAGTGAATATCATTCTTCACGGCGAGTTTCGTACAGTCGGGAACGTTTTCGTAAAACCGAAGAAACACGTAGGCCCGGCGAACGGCCACGCCCTAGGCACCGGGCAGCCATCTTGCGTGTCAGCTGAGCCGCGATGCACCACGGTAGACAGTGTTGCAACCTTAGCAACCAGCACGCGATTTACGCCACTCGCACGCTTTGCCAACATTGGCTCACGCTACTGCTCAGGTACTTTTATCATATTTTTATTTTCATTCTCTTACGAGTCAATTGATTCCCCACCTATCGATCGAAAGCTGCATTAAAACTCTGTAGCTGGGCCGTTGAAGGCAAGGTTTCTTTGTGCGGGGGCCATTTTATTGAGGGAGATTCTTTTTGCAAAGAATTTACTTACTTAATATTCTTTGTGTACAGTTTATTTAAGATTTTGTAGTTGAGTGATGACTCTGTAATTGTATTTCTACGCCGTTGAATATTTTTAAGCGTTTAATATGTTTTATTTAGAACTGAGGGGATAGAAATATTTTTAAAGCAAATTTAATAAAATTCATTAGGTGATTGTAAAAATTTATTTGAAGAATAAGCTCCAGTTTTCTTTTCTTTTTACAACGCCCCTTCTTTGGGGGATACCAGAGCCCCTAGGGCCCCCCTCTGGGTGCACCATTGATTTTTCATAGGTTATACAAACGAGGAAAAAACTGAAAATTCAAAAAAAGTACTAAAATGCAAAACAGAAATACATTTATTCTTTTTGCCTTCCTATTTATACCTACTTAAGTACATTCTGCACTTTTTCTGCAACCTGTGCTCGACTACAAGTTGCACCGTCGTTAATACTCTGTAATGTAACCTTACCCCGGCGTTGATTATACCGCACCGACTGTCGTTCGTGTGTGTGGCAACAATAGAAATACATAATATTTATTAGGATTGCACGTTGAATTTATTGGGCCGCTGGATTGGAAGGCATTCCCCGGCTGTTTCGTCGATTGTATTTTTAACCGTTGCTTTATCCATATGGTGCAGGCGGCGGCGCAGTTTTTAAAAATAAATACGCCCGCGGTTCTTTGTTTTTGGCGAAACAGAAGCAAATAACGGCGGCGTTAAGTCGGATTACGTTTGTTGATTTATCCATACATTTTCGCCGGTATAAGGGGGGCCCCGATATCATCGCGCTTTAGCGAGCCACGGAACATATCCACTTACACTCCGTTGCCTATCAAGCCGAGTACTTCAGCTTGAGTTTCATGCTGCCTCTCGTCTCCGCGGAACTTATAAACGTGTTATATATCAGATAAATGCTTTCCCCTCGCGCGAAGCCACCGTCCTACACCGGCGTGTTTGCTTACAAGTAGCAAAAAGTAAGCCTAGTAAATATCCCCTGATCTCAGATAAACTCATCGGCGAAATTCCAGCGAACTCGCCGATTTTACGATAGCCGTACGTCTCTCGCGCATGAATTTCACACGGTTCCTTACGTCCTCCGTTACGTCCAGCGTGTTCCACGCGTGATTCAAACTGGATTTACGATCGGCAACGATAAATAAGTAATTCTTATAAGGATATTTTACGACGATCCAGAAAGAGCGACGGTGCATTAAATGTAGTTACCCCGAAGAACCTCTGTCGTTTACTGAACGAACAGTCGTAGTCTCTTCAGGAGAAGCTGCTGTTACATCATGCAAGTTAGAATTTGAAAACTTCCGCGATCTTGTTAAATCGCCGGCACGTAGATTGCACGAGAGCGCAGTATCGTCAGAAAAGTCGGCTCGAATTGCTTCATTGCGGGTAGGAAACAAGCTCTCTTGACGGAGAATCTGGTATTAATCAACGTGCAAACGTGTACAGTGCGCGAGGGGAGAAAGAAATTGAAAGATGCAGCTGATGTAAGTGGCTGGGGTTGCCACCTGTACTTTAAACAAAGTGTCTTACGTTGTTAAACGTTAATGTAGTCTATATTTCTGAATAACACTAAATAATATTGTAGCTAGTTTCCAAACGTACACACGATCATCTCAGACTAATTTCTTATCTTCTGACTGTCCCTGCTACCTCAGCATTTATCGAGGAAGTTTCCTCTGACGTGAAGGTGAAGTAGCAAGGTGGGAGGATCAAGGCCTCTCTTAATTTAATAAACGACAATTTATTTATATATTTTAATATGAATATTGAGTGAAATAATACTAATGGGTTATTTAAACATAATAAAAAATTGCTCTGCAATGCTAAAAGCAGCACAAAATATATTTCGAAGAAATAAAATCTGCTAAGATTAAAATGTTACTTTTTTTATACACCACGAAAGACAAATTTACGGTATTTTCTTATAAAGAAGATGGCAACCCTAGGTACCACCTTTTCCAGTAGTCTTTTCCGTTTTTTCAGCTGTTGCAATTGACAATTAAGAGCGCAGGAGGACAGTAAAAAGATTAGGGATAGTGTTGCCCGAGGTGTGAGTAAGAGGAAGCCGGAATAGAAGAAAGAAAATGAAAAGGGGGAGGATAGTGTTAGCGGGGGTATATACAATGTTTTGCTCTTTGTTTTCTCTCTCCACCCTTCCTTCCGTTGAATTCGTCGGCCTCTCTCTCGGTACTTCTTTGGATGAAGCGCATTCCTGAGGCTCCTCTTGGCCCCGATGAACCCACTTGATGAAAAGCTTACCAGCCCACGTCGCCACTCTTATGTACACCGCGTACCCTGCACGACCCTATCCAAGCCTACGCGCTGGATATCTAGGAGCATTCGTCTACCCCGATAATCCACGACTTCTGTTTCGCGATCCTATCTCACCTCTATTGTTTCTATGATCGTATGTACAGTTAACCGTAGAAGTCGTCCGTAATATTACAAAGTCTAAACCGGACGGCTCCGCGATATGCATCGTGGTTGTTTCTCCCGAACCAGGAGCGAGATGCTTTGAATTTCCTCGGATATTTTTCTCGAAAATTCTGCGCTACGTCATGTACACGCTGGATCCTGTTTACTTATGCATTTTGACTCGACCTGCTTCCTGCCAGAGGGGCAGAGTATCCAGAAACACCCTTCAATATTACATTGTCCCCCAAACGAATGGAAAGCAGAGTAGTTTTCTTGATGGAAATTACTTTGCATCGGTTAAATCTGTATTCCAATTGATTTCCCGGCACCGCACCCTCCTCAACGCTCAATAAGAGACATATCGAAGAAAGAATTGCCTATTTTGATGCGGCTTTGGTTAATAGTGGTTCTTACAAAAATATTTGACACGTATTTTTTTTATCAGCTAACATTCGTGTTGAAGGCGTGAAAACAGTGCTCAAAATTTAGGGGGAGAAACGTGTTTGGTCGGATATCTTGGAAACTACTAGAGCTAGGAGAACGTCGTATGTGGCAAAATTGTGTATTTTTTAATAGGGAATGTAGTTCTGTAAACAGATTGCAGAAAATTCTGTTTGTTTAAATAATAGGTACATTGGCAGAAATAGTATTTTTTGTTAATATTTTTCACAGTTGTATTTCTTATTAGAAAATACATAATTCTTTGTATTATTCTCGCGTTTAGTGTTAAGTCTTAAGATCACTTTTACCTTAGTTCAATTCTAACATTTATTATATTTGTTGCCTTTACTTTAGTTTCACGGTTAGGCGTTCCCAACTTAAGAATTGTTCCGTCAGATTTTCTTTTCTGATTAATAAAGACGATTAATAATAATACTAATTTCGGATACCACATCTTCAAAGTTGCAAACGCTCCAAACATAAATTCCTCAATGCCTGTACTTGAATGTAAAATCAGATAAGACTGGCGTCTCAGGAAATTTACGCCGCAATTCGATGGGCCATTAAATGGCGCGCGATGCGCCGTTTAGTGTCCATCGAGGAGCAAGCTTGCACGGTGTAATAAGTAGCAGCGGGATTATCGATCTGGCAGAAATTTCCCTTGCGCCATCAAAGGTGAAATATTATTCCGCCGGCTGCGCGTAATTCACACACGCACCGGAAGTTCGTTTACGTTGCAACCTATCTGGATAATCTAAAACGTTCAGGCGTCAGTCACTTCTTGTTAGCGCCTAGGGTTATCGTGTATAACGCCATTAATGTGCGCATCACGGTGGCGCATTAAGCAGGTAGGCACACCGGGTAGCTTGTAGTAATTACAAGTAGTACACTGTGCGAGGAATTGCTATGTTCTTTTAATGCGGTCTCGTTTCACTTTCGTATAGTGCGCGCTACCGTGGCAATTTTGAATAATTGAAGCCGGCTGACGCTTGCGAGGCAAATAAGAGACTCGGCTCGCGAGGAGACCGGGCTATCTGTAATACCGGTCGAACCTGTACCCAATAGATCTATGGGCGTAGAAAGCGAAATTATTAGGTATTGAGTTTTTGCGCCGGCTACACAATAACGCCGTTTACGATAGCCCTGCTTCCCTTTTATTGCGCTTGACGGAAATAGCCCTGGATGAATGGCCGTTGTACCGAGCTTCCCGCTGGGGAGCTTTACCTGTTATGAAATTTCCAGTGACCAGAGTAAAGAGAAGTCCTAATGTCGCCGATTTGCATGGCAGATTAGGGAAATTAGGTGGGCGTGCCACCTTGTGGTAGTTCTGTCCAAACATTGCGGCACGCCTATTTGCCTTTGCTCGGCTTACCTACCTGCTTGCACTTACTTAAGACCATCCAAGAAATGATTATACGATACCCCCCCGTATTTGCCCTCACGATTCAGGTCAGAAGTGCCTTTGTTGTAATCCAAGATACATTCTTGCTATCTTCAAACCGGAGAGCTGCCTCCAGTCGCATCGATTTTCCATTCTAGCTAAATAACTTTCTGCGTCATAACTCAAGTCGATCTAGAATCTAGAGAGTTATAAGTCTCGATAGTAGTTGTGTATCATCTACAGTAGGGTGTTCGAAAGATAAATACATATTTTTCCATTATGTACAATTACGCTTCACAAGTGCGCAACGTTGTAAAAGCTTTTCTCGCCGGGCCTACTGCACCTAAGTAGAATTTGCGATAAAGCGAGGCAACGGCCCCCTAAGCTCGTCCACTAGATAAAAGGATTCCCCAAATGCCTGGAATGCTTCCGACATCTGGAAACGTTACCGTTCCCGCTGCCGCGCCAAAGTAGCCCAGGGAGCGCGATAGCGTTTCCCCAGTTAAAAATGCAGCCCGCCGGAAAAGCGTGGCGCCCTAATCGGATGAAATATCGGGGCACTTGATAACTCCGCTTGCGATCGCAGGGATAGAGAAACGCGTAATAACGAAGCGTTTACAGAGCGAACCGCGGCGATTTCATTATCCCTACGGTTCAGCAATTTACGGACCATTACGGCAAAGTCCTACAGGCTATACCGGGCACGAGATAGCCACGTCGTACCATCCATTATTCATCACCCACTTCTCCTGGCCTCCGTACAGTCTCGCTCGTTGACTTGCGCGCCCCCTCCCGCCCCCGCCTCCCTCCCTGCCCTTAAATCTCCCATCGCGACACAGATTTTTTTGCATTACAGCTCCTTTTAATTAGCCACTGATGCCGCTATTGTTAAGGCTCCGGTCCCTTCCACTCTTTTTTCCTCCTCTTCGACGCTCCGCGAATTTCAACCGCGCCGCACTTTATTTCCCCTCTTATCGCTTCACTCGAAACTTGCACGGACCGCTTATCTTAACGCATTACGATGACACTCCTGCGTTACACAATGAAATATTTAATTCATGAGAGGAACGGGCCCGGCAACTTTCTCGTTGAGTAGCCGTGGATATTTTCATGATTTCTGGCTGTTGCTGTTTTTTTTTCTTCGGTTTTAACTTGTCGCTGCTATTGAGGAAGATCTGTGATTGAGCAATAAATACCTAACATTTAATGGCACGGGTACAAGAGAGTTCGATTAGCGATGACTGGTCGCGGAAGTTTTGGTCATTTTTTTTTTAAATTGGATACTCTATATTTCAACGCATTTTTTTGGATGTGGAGAGACTGTTTAGTCCTTGCCAGAGGAATGTACATTTTTAAGAGCCTCGTCGTGCTACATTTTTCTGGCTAAGGTGACCTTGACGGTGACGAAAGGAATGCTCAGGCAAGGATGGCTACAAGTATTTTGAGGGCGGAGTTGCTAGGGTGCGGGGTATTTTCCGATGAGTCTTTTTGGTCACTCCCTTTCTCTTTGTAAAGTTTGCGCTTCTCTCTCCTGATTTGCTACGGAAAGATGGAAACTTTTTAACCAAGTTTGCGAGATTTATCACTTCTCTTCGCGATTTTAGATATTTTATTCAGTCTACCTTTGTAACAATGAAGACTTTTAGATTTTCAAGTGTTTTGGTAAAGACACTCTGTTTGTAGCCAAACATCGAGGGGCTCGCGTCGTTAACGTCACAGATAAGGGACATCTTGATAAATAATTGAGTGAAAGAGTTTTTGTAAAGTTCGGTTAAGCCACAAAGCTATGGTGAAACCGATCCGGAGTTATTTCAAAGGCGGAGTTGTCAGCGGAGGCATCTCGGCCACAAAGAGCCGAAGTCCTCCCCTTTTCTTTCGAACACGTCCCCTTCCTAGAACGTCCTTAAATCCAGTCCTCGCCCCTTCTAACCGACCACCATGAAGAAGATCATGATGGTGGACCCCGAAACGATCATTCGAAAGAAAGACACTCGCTCGAATTCTCCACGGGTCGCTTCTAATAAAGACACTTTTCATATTTTTTTTTCTATCCTCTTTGTACCTCGAAGCCGCTAGCGATACTTACGGTGCCATTTTCTACGGTCCACGGCAGAGTTACTGCTCCCTAAAAGGCCATTTTCTTTCGGCTTGAATTATTGCCACGATCCTCGAGCATAAGGGGCGATTAACACAACTTGCCAATGTAAACCGAACAGCGGCTAGGGTTAAATTGAAATGGCTATTTTGATTGAAATGAGTTTGGACAAATTTTTTTTAGCATTGAGGGGCCCAGTGGAAAAAAGGGGCACCGTTTTATGATCATAGAGGAAAGGAAGTTGAAGGAAAAATTGTTTTCGTAATAAATGCGGCACGAAATTGTAATTATTTTAAATGGTACTTGAACTAATTAAAGGTTCAAATTCAATTTCTAAATGACAACTATCCTGAAATTTTAGCTGAAAAATTAATTATATTAGGACATCTGTCCCCAAGGAACCGAGTGCCCCTTTTCCACTACGCATTTGTTTTTTCTCAGCTTGCAGAAAATTTAATATGATTCTGCTCGGTGAAGCAGTAGGTTCATGCTATTATATTAGGAGGTTGGGGAATTACACTACATTGCGGGAACGAATTAATGGTACAAAGAAACGAAAATTTATGCATAGGTATTTATATGGCATGTGCCTGTGTTCCACTGGGCCCCTCGATTTATAAACAGTGTTTCCACCAAGTATGGAGAATATTTCATCTTGATATTATATCATTAAAAAATTTCAAGTTTAAGCGTATAATATTTTCTATGGCAAGCATCTACAGAAAGAATGTAATGCCACGTGTCTTGGTAGTGGATTTGTAACACATTCTCACCGTGATTAATCTTCTCGCTGGGTAATAGCCACAGTTATATGGACACAGGGAAAAACGCGTAGTAAACAATTTTAATTATAATTAAAAACTTGTAGGATACTGGAAAAAACGGCAGTTACCGCAGTAATTGCGTATAATTTTAGGATCTATAATGGAAGCTGTTAGACCGATAAATAAAGGAAGCGGGCGATTAATCGGTGTGTACATTACAAGGGGAAGTAAGATGATGTATAGGTTCTAATTGCGATGTTTAAAGATTCCTTTACACGTTCAATTTACATAGATATCTTTAGTTTAAATGACCTATCTAGCATTTTGAAACAACCGAGAAAACTGAAGTTTTATCATTTACTTTGTACCATCCTTATTTTCCTTCATTCAAATTAAATCATGTTGTCATTATTTCGTAATAGTCTAATATCATTTTTTGGAGTAGGTGTACCGGTAGGGAATGTATTATTAATGTACCAATTAATTAATTGCTATAGATAAGATATTTGAATCATTTTGAAAGAAGTTAGGTTAAATACATTAGACTGTTTATAAATCTTTACGAAGCATGTAGAGTTTTCTAACTTTACTTAAAAGGTGAAATACGTGGGGAATGTCAAATATTTCAACATATCTAAAAAAATGCAAAAATGCTACATAGGACAGTTTAACTAAGGAGGGCAGTATACATAATCGTGTAATTTCAAGCATCGGGTATCGAAGTGAAAACTCTGTTTTCATTATAGTTGTTACTCCAAATGCGTATTATCGTTGCACGATGGATTTTTTATTTTCCACCAGCTGTTTGCAACCAGGGTCCGGTCTATCTCTTCCGCTTTTGCTGCGAACTAAAATGACTTTTGCCGCCCTTTGTATTTAATTATAAATAATTATTTTGAAATGAGTGAAATTGAAGAGAGAGAGAGTGAAGTTTTTTGTGAGTATTTATTGAATTTCGAACGCCTTTTGTAAACATCTTTAGTACTCACAGGTACCTACGTACCTTTCCCTAAAATAATAGTAATTATATGGGTGATTTAAAAACAATTTAAACTTTTATACCAAAATTCAAACATATAGGGTAAAGGACCCAATTACTGGCAGTCAACCGAATTACTGTCACCTTAAGCTATTTCACTTAAAATAACGAATAAATAAACGTTTAAGAAAAAAAACTTAAGGTGACAGTAATTGGGTTGGCTGCCAGTAATTGGGTCCTTTACCCTATTACCTAGCTTTTTACCTTTTCGTTAAAAGCTTCCACTTTTCCATTGGTTTGTATTAATCTTAATTTTCTCTTTCTAACAATCTTACCGTTCTGGTAAAATAGATCGGGTCCCGTTTGCTCCAAACTGACCAAAAGTTCCCAGATCGGAAATAACGGGGGACTCGATTCAAGCAAAATAAGCACGCTCTCGAAGCCAGCTGCTAGATCCACGTTGCAGAATAATGTCCTCGTTATCCCTCGAATCGACAAAAGATCGCGACGCGCATTACTCTGTCTCTCCGTGGCCCTCTTGTCTCGTCTTTCTTTCCTCGTGATCCTAGCTCTCCTTTCTGTCCTCCGGCTCCTCACAGGCCCGCCTGTTCGCCCGTAGATACCTAGATACCCTCCTATTCCCCCACGAGTAGGTATCCCCCCCGATTTATACGTATTATGCTCATAGACGTTTGAATTGCAAATCCATGTCGTGCACTCGCCTATATAGCGCAACCTAAGCCACGGAGAAATGCATTATTGTTATTGCTGGCACGATCCTCGACGGTTCAACGACGCCGGGGTATTAATACATACGGTCGATGTCTTTCGTTACGTAACACTTAACTCCCATAATCTGGCCCGATAGACTCGCTGATTGCGAGTTTGCGGCCTGTCTCACGCGCAGTTCCCTTCTCGTTATATGGGGCACATAGGTGCAACGAGACGCTCTAAATTATCTTGCGACACTCCGAGGCATCCTTTTCGGACCGTCTCGTGGTCTCGCTGACTCTTTAGCCTTCGCTTCAACTGCTTCTGTACTTAGGAACCTACCTAAGATCGCTGAAATTTATAATAATTTTAGATATCCATTTAGCCCTTTTTATTCGCAATTATGGAAGGATCACGGGGATCGTTGTATACAGTGACACTGCGAGCAAAAAAATCCCGACGGGAAAACGATCGAGCACCGTGAATACGGTCGTTGAGACGCTATCACTCGGCCTGCGCTCTTGGAAACCAGAATTCTTTTTTAAGGCTTCAGAAAAACAGGGGGAATTAGTGGCGCGACAGAGGAGGCAAAGTCCGTCGCGCAACGAAACCAGCGAATATGGCGGTGCTGCACGGCCGTCTGTCAGGCCTCCCTCTTGGAATCTTAATGTCACGATAGCCTGAGCACAAAGACCATCAGTGTCCCTACGAAACAGAAAATCATTGTAAACTCGGAAGTCAGTCGCTCGTTATTCGGCCCGGATGAATATAGGCGCCCTGTGAGATTCGCTTCAATAGTCGCATTTATACAAAGTAGACACTGGCGCCCCTCACTCTTTCACTCGCCAAATACAAATTGGTTATTTTTCTGCATAGTTACTTAGACCCAATTGTAGCTCGGAAAGAGCACTGCTTTATGAGATTTACTTTTGTTTCAGGGCGCAGAACGGAACTCTAAAGACGGCCATCACTTGAAACTGGACGGCAACAGCGGCTGCGACGCGATGAGGTAAGAGCGCCAAGTTAAATCAAGCAATGTTATTGTTCTCTGTGCATAAAGTAACTAGAAGAATGAGATCTGATCTGTGGGATTACTCATAGAGTATTCTAACACACTCATGAATATCTACTTTATGATTACCTTTTCTCCTCGAACACACTCGCGACATTGTCCTTTTGAAAATTGCCACCATTCAACGTGCCAGCGTTGAATACAACGGAATGAAACTGGTAGGATTAGGATTTCGATTGAAGAGACGATTTAAAGGGAGCACGGCGCGAGTATTTGCAAAGGTATCGAGCACGTTCTCTCGCAACGTCTCGCATAAGTAACGATCTTCGAGCAATAGCTTACCCGCACCCTACCATTAGGTCTAAGTATTTATGGGCTCATTCATTTCGTTTTATGTTTCAATTTGGACGCATTGATACTTGTTTGTTTACATGTAAGCTGCCACTCATTCATTCGGCCGCGCGCGGCTACTTCTAACCAGCCGTTATTATCCCCTTTGTCGTCGCGGGCACACTTTCTTCGTTACCCACAGGCCAGCCCGCCGTATCCTATCATTAGGCATTACTTACTGCTCATTGCTATCTTGATAACACGCTAATGAATCGTACATTTCCATGTTTATACTTCAGGCTGGTGTAACTGCGCGCTACGCGAACTATGCCTGAGGTGAACGATCACCCTCACCGCGATCATTCTCTCTTGCAAGCTACCTGAATATTTTAACCTCGTCTAATCAGTCCCGAAGCGAAATTACTTAACAGCGCGGGTCGCGGACAATTTTCCTGATATCCCGCGGCCGATTATTTTTCCATAGCACTCTCCAAGCTTCCCTCAAGATCAACGAGGAAAAGTATTTTAACGTAGTTTTAATTACTTAGAAAATTATGGAGATCGTTATACTTTCCATACTCATAGGATAAAGCATTGTCGGGTCAACAATGCCATCTCCCAGTCGAAGCTTCTGATTCAAGGCAACGCGACGTGGAATACGAGTCGTTAATATTTAAAGCGGAAGCTTAATCGTGCAGCTGGCCCAGCCAATTACCCTTCCTCGATTTATTTCCGCATGCGGGGCACCGTTTTCGATCCTCGACGCAGTCGTTAAATATAGGCGCGCCGGGCGGTAATTCCGAAATTTGCTCCAACTTACGATTGCAATCGCTGCGAGAAGTGTGTACGCGAGTGGAACGTGTGAACGCTCCTTAATATTTCGTGTGCCCCCGGACAGGTTCCTCGACCGGTAAGGTAGGCCACCATCAAGTTTAACGAGACCTGGACTCGCGTTTAAATAAATTGGTCGCCAATTACGTGGACGTAGGTGCCGTCTTCGCTAGCTCGTTCCTTTTTCCGCAGATTTTTTTTCCCCCACTCGACTTCCCGTTGTTTTTCCTTGGATATATTTTTTCTCAGCCGCGTTTTCGCGTTTCCCGGCGAGATCGGGTGGCGTGCGAAATTATCGTTAAGATTAGCTTGACCAAAGACGCGAAACTGCCCCCGCGGTTATTAATCTGTTCAGTTATTCGAACATTCGCGCTTTAGCCGGCGATTTACGAGTGCAGCTGCACGAGCAGGATTGGCAACAGTAGCCGTCTCGCATCTCCTTAGAGCCTCTGCGTCGCAGTGGCCGGCTAGCAGCGTAGAATTTCTATTTAGACCCGAAACGGGGCCAGAAAATATTTATGTACCCCGCAAGTGACCAGCGCGGGCGCGATTTTTCGCCCGACTGGAAATATCGGCAGCCAGAACTGCAGAGAGCTGCAAAAGATATTTTGCAGGCCGGTGATACTGCAGGAAACCGCCAGATGGCAAAGAGGACTTCTTCCGTGTCCTTGGCAGGCGATCCTGCCTCCCTTCCTGACGTACTGTAAATCACTCTACACAAAATTCCTTCTCATCGTCGCGAAGTCTTGGTGTTAAATCTTACTTTTGTTGCTTAACATGCTGTAACGTCCCTCATGCGGTCAATGTAAAAAAATCTATTAGATAGCACTTATTCAATTCACTCGAGTCGCGTGCAATTGAAATGTATCAATGGCGTTTCAAAATGTGTTCTCAGCGAAATTTTTTCAGCGAAATTTTTTAATGGGTGTCTTTGATCATTTTGGTTTGCCGTAATAAATTAAACCGCGCCCAGTTCACTGCTTTTCCTTTGCTGAATTATTTTTCATAACTCCAAGCGATACAGATTGGTTTGCAAAATTATTCATTAATTCTTGCGAACCTATTCCCGCGTTGTTTCGTTTCCCTTCTAAATAATTTTCCCTACGCACCAGCGAGTGTACACCGAGTTTCTATGCACCTCCCAGTACGCCATTATCATCTAGCGCCGCGAGTGCCCTTATATCACAGGTTGATCCCCAAGAGTTTCGATCCGTGCGAATAACGACGACGAGAATCGCGCTTATCTGAAATTCTGACGCTCGTTCATGATCGAATATTCATCCCCGGTCTCCCCGGGGAGAGGGGCGACGCGCGGGAGGCGGGGAGGAGGGGGGTGGTGGTGGTGGTGGTATAAGAAAGCAAAAGGGAAGGAAGGGAATGGGGCGGTGGGGGATGGGGGGAGGCACAGTAGGGTTAGAGGAGGGAAGAAAGAAAGACCAACCAAAGTGAGAGTCCAAGCAGTGCGTTGAACCATGCTGGAGGAGACCAAAGGAGCCAAAGCCACCGGAGCGATGAAGAATGGATGCTGGTTTAGCAAGAGTGCAGATTTGCTCGAGTCGGGTGCAACGGCCCCTTTGCTTTCGTGTCCATCTTCTCGTTGCTATAGCTACGCCCTCTAATACCTCCCTCCACCTTCGAATGTCCGTTCTCCACTCTTTGGTTTTGTTTGAAATCCATAAGGAGAATGTCCATCATCCGTTTCGGCCGGGGCAAGATCGCTCCCCTCGATGATATTCGCCGATATGCGGTTAGATTTATCGTCGCCGATATTTGGGACCACGAAAATTAACCAACGCTGTTCCGCTTCGTCCGAAACGACGGGCACGCACGAACGTTATTCGCGCCCGGTAAAAACAACGTCGGGAGCTGATTTAGCTTGTTGGGACCTCTGTCACCGTGGCGAAGTCGCCAGGCAACGTCCAGGATCTCCTGGTTGTCCCTTGCCACGGGACCAGCATCGAACGCGAGCGCTTAGAACGCAGGTGGATAGTGGGTTGAGGGAAACGGCGCCGGGAAGGGGAGATGAAAAAAACTTGTAATAATCATGAAGCCATCAGGTAACTGTCGTCAGTAGCCGCGGAGTGTCCGGTTCTGTGAGAACAAGCGCGGTCATTAAATAAACCCCTTTTAGTGGTTGGCCGGCTATCTTCAATGGCGTTTTAAAAGGGGCATTTAGGCCCATTTTGGCTACCCACACAGCCCCTGACACTCTTCCTTCCCCCGTTCTTCGACGTTATGGCGTGGCTCTCTTCACGCCCCCACCATATTCGACACGCGTCCTACCATGCTATAAGCTTAAAGGCCCTGACTTTTACGATTCTGTTCAAGTGGTCATAAAGCCGGGGTTTATTGCCGTCATGATTTTCAAGCAAACGGCCTGCCACCTGTCGGAGTCCCACAAAAGCGAAAACTGCATCAAGTCTCTTCATCAGGGGGCTCTATCAATCCGGACGTTTCACGACTGTTCCCGATGAACCGCGAAGCCTGCTCGAAATACTAACAGTTGCGTCGCGAGAGATACGCGCCCAGTGGTGGTCATTGTTTAACAATTATATATCGCGTATTTTTTAAACATTCTTCACACCACTATCTTCTTCTTCACACGCTTCTAATACACTATATTCAACTACAAACGCAGTGATTGCAAGTCCATACAGAATAAATTTCGAAAACAGAAATTGTGTCGCGAAGGTGATTCCGAAGAATGATCATTGTCACCTTAACGAGCAGTAAAAAGTGTGGAACTTAGTGATTGTAGGTAGTTATAGAAGGTGGACGCACGGCGTTTGAATAATAGGTCGTAAAAGGTAGCGGCACGCGAGACGCAGACGTTGGGAGCGTTTTTTTCGAGGCGGGCGCTAAGTAGGTGGGTTATATCCTAAACATTCGTAATGGCGAAAGTGAACGAGCAAATAGTCCGGGTCCGGCCCCTGAGAGCAGCTTATGATGGGCATTACTCGGCTCGTTACGGAATAATTTACGAGGTGCGAACCGCGGGGGCGATAATCCAGCGACATTTACATCCCAATAAACATTCCCTATAGCGGTGCGGCGCGCGCCACGCCGCTCGGCCGCTCGCTCTCCTCACGACAGAGAGGAGGCCCACTTTTACGGCGTTTTAATTGTGCCGGCCGTAGTCTAATTGGTTCGTAAAACGCCGGAGCATCTCGTAAAAGACGTTTATGATAACGTTCCCGGTCCCGTGCTCCCGATCGCGGCGTCATCGAAAGCCACGGACAGGCTCGTGGCACATTGGACCGGTTCGACCTGAATCGATGGAATCATCCGTGTGCACGGAACGTTTGTTTCCGCCGTATGCGTTCCTACGATCCTTCTCTCTCTCTCTCTCTCTCTCCCTCCCTCGTCCCCTCTTTTCACCGCTTGTCGATCAAACGATCGCGCATAAGAGTCAATTCGCGAAACCGCTTTCGCCAATAACGATAATCGCAAGGTGCCTCGTTGATGTTGGTCGTTTGAACGTCTGAATGGATCTGGCAGCGTTAGTTCGCGGCGAAACTCAGAGGTGGCGGTGCACGTATGCCCACGAGCGGCCGGGGCGCGGAGGGGCGAGGGCGGTGGAAGCGTTGCGTGACGCGCGTGTGGCGTGCAGCTTTCGCTCTACCGCACGACGACGGCCGACGTGTCTGTATCCGCGGCTGCTCGCGCGTTCCCGCTTGGTGGGGGCAACGCGGGGCGGCGCCTAGCCGGTCATGGGCGTCGTTCCAACTTGGAACTACTTTCACATGGCGTAGGAATTTTCGTGCTGTGCCGGCGCGGTACTCGTGACGAATTCAATTCTGATTGGTCCTTAAGCATAACCTCCTCCCTTGGCACCCTGTTTTCTTCCCCCCTCCGCTCCGTACCGTGGACGAGACGCGGCCTCGTACTTCTCGTCTCCCTCTTAGCTGCCACAATTCCGCGTGCTTCTCTCTCTGTCGCTTCTCCTCCTCCTCGTCTCTCCTTCTCTCTCTCTCTCTCCAGTCGTTTCTTCGCCGCGTCTTGAACCCTTGCTCCCCAACAAGCGCGCTCTCGTCTCTTTTCGATTCTCCCGTCCGTCTCCCCGTTCCTTTCGAGCCTTTCTTTTTCCGTCCTTCGATCTTTTCCACCCTGCTCCACGGGTCCCGTCCCGAGCGTCTTATCTGCTCCGGTCGCCTCGAACGGTGAGACCCGGCACGGCACGGCTCGGGCTCGGAGCAGCGAGCGCGAATTTAATCTCGCGGCACGTCATCGAGTTACTCGACCGCTCGACAGGGGGCGCTGCGAAGTCTAATCGCGAGGAAGAAGGAGAGAAGAGAGAGCTCTCTGGCTCGGCTTGGCGCGGCGCGGAGCGAAAGGTAGAGACGAGACGCGTCCCCGTCCCGCGGCCGAGAGGTGGAGCGAGACGGAACGAGAGGGTGAGAGAGCTCGCCTGGTGGGGCGTCGTGTGCGGGGGAGGGGGCTCGCCAGCTCGGACGGAGGAAGCGAGAGAAATCGGTTATCGTATCGGAGAGGGGGACGTCGCGTGAAGGAGACAAGGAGGAAAAGCCAGTGGTGCCGCGATCCTCGTCGGCATACGTAGAGTACATCGCGTGGAAGAGTGTGCGCGCACGAGCGAGAGCAGGAGCGGACCGCGGCTCGCGACGAGGAGAGGGAACGCTGGTGGAAAAGAGAAAGAGGAGAAAGGAGGGCTGGCGGGCGTGCGAGCGTGCGAGCGTGGAAGCGAGAGCCGGGACGGTGGTGAAAGAGAGAGAGAGAGGAGCGGAGGCGAAGGAGCGGGCAAGAGACAGAGGACGGTACAGAGTGGCGGTACACGGGGCGCGAGAAAAGCGGTAGTGTGCCGTGGACCACCGCACTGGCATACCGTGGTTCGTTACGATCCCCTTCGGTACGTCGCCTCGTACCGAACCGCTCACAGTCATCAGCGAAGTCGTCACATTTCGACTAGTGCTAGTGTGCAGTGCGGACACAAGAGTCAGCGGTTGCTTTTTCGCCCCCATTTAGAGAGATCGATTTGCCGACTGTGGCGAGGCGCACGGGGCCCCGGGCCTGACCGATCACACAAATATCATACGTACATTTTTTCGAAACGGATATAGAGAAATAGAGGAGGAGGAGAATAGAGGTGTTCGCGAGGGAGAGATCGTCGCGTGCCGTCGACGGGCGCGCACGCGGTACAGAGACCCACACCAGCCAGTTTTATAGCCCGTCTTATTACCCCGGTTTATTGCGTCGTAACGGTTTAACGATCATCGCCTGTTTTCCACCGCCTATAGACTACCGCCAGGCCGGTTCACGCTGTCGCCGGTAGCGGTAACCATAACAAACCCATAAAAGTCAGCCCCCGCCGCTGCCATGAGTCCCATTCTCAATTACACTCCTACGGCCTACTGACATTGACACTCTGGCTGCAACCGCCGCCTCCCTTTACCTACCTACCTACAGACCTACCTTCCTACCTACCTACCCAGACCCACCGATGACTTTTATGACCTCTTAAAAGCGGTTTAATGCCCGTTCACTGGCCCCTCGTCGACGCTGTCACCTGTCGCCAGCCGCGTCAAACGGCGTATCGGTTCACGACGCGACACCACGCGCCTACCTCTCGCCTTTTGGCGCGAACCAGCCCGGCTCCGGGACGATCAGCTCGTGGTACGGAACTGACTCGAGATAAATCGGACTAATCTTTGCCGGTACGCTCGAACCGCGTGTGCTCTTACTCTTTATCCATAAGCGACGAACAGACAAGTCAAGTCAAGTCGGTCGATTGGTGGTCGACCGTCACTGTCGGAGGTGTGCTGGTTGCCTCCACCCTCGCCAGTTGTTTTTCTCTCTGGAGTGGCGGTGTTTCAGTGCAAGTGATCCAAAATACCCGGGATAATGAACTCGTATTTCGAGCAGACTGCGGGTGGCTTCTACGGGAGCCACCACCATCAGACGGGCGCCGCCAGTCAGCACCACGATCCGGCGACAGCCGCGGCCTACAGAAGCTTCCCCCTTGGCCTGGGCATGTCGCCGTACGCGTCCACCCAGCACCATCATCACACCTCGTCCTCGCTGGGCATCCATCCAGGCGGGGGCACCAACACGAGGCCGCCGCAGGACTCGCCTTACGACGCCAGCGTCGCGACGGCCTGCAAGCTCTACTCGACGACACCGGAGGCCACCGGGCACACCACCTCCTCGTACTCGGCCACCGCCACCAAGGACTGCAAGCAACAGGACCAGGGAGCGGCGCATCAGAATGGTTACGCGGCGGTGATGGCAGCCGCGGCCGTCAAGGACGTTTGGCAGTCAGCGACCTCGGGGGCGACCAGCCAGAGCAATTCGGTGGTCCGTCCTTCCGCGTGCACCCCGGAAGGCACGAGGGTCGGCAGCTACGGCGGCCTCGTAGGCGGCGACCCGGCCTCGAGTCCTGGCAACAACAGCTCCTCGAGGTCCCTCACGTCGTCCTGGAACACCTGCAGTCTGAACTCGTCCGCGAGCCAACCGGTTGCCACGCAACTACACCAGCAACCCACCGCCAACCATACCTTCTACCCCTGGATGGCTATAGCAGGTGAGTGAGCTTACCATTCATAACATCCTTCTGTCTCTGTCTCGTGCTGTCTGTTTTCCGTCTGTCTCCCTCGCTCGCTCGCCTCTCTCTCCCCCTCCTCTCTCCCCCTCTCTCTCTCTCTCACTCTCACACTCTCCGGCTTGCCGCGCGCTACGATTATCATAACAGCCGTGATGAAATATAGAAGCGACACGAGTGCTTAGGGGGAGATCGGAGTCGGTAGAGTAAGGCCACGTGGTCGGGAAAGGCGTGGTGGATCGAGTTCACCCGGGCCGACTACGGCCAGGCTTAAACCGTGCATCACCGTTTCACGGTCAATGCTCGAGTTACGTGGAAGACGCGGCTCGGACCCGTTTGTTTTACTCCACCCGGCTTGTATACTTTTGCCCCGGCTTGCTACCAGTCTCATTGTATTTGACGGGAAACGGATGGGATTTAACAGCGAACACTGTACGGCCTCCGGGCGCGTTCGCGCCAGGCCGATCCAAAACAAATCATTCCCTCCCCTGGTTCCGCGCTGAAAAATGGAAGACACGGCTGGTATACGATCGTCGAATGTAAGTTGACGTTGCGTTACGTCGGAACTGGTTGTAATCCTCGTTCTCGTTTTTTTTTTCCTCTCTCTCGTCCGAGTCTATTTGTGCTGTCGATTGAATTACGACGTATCCGTCACCAGCCGTAGCCGAGAGATAACGGATTTATAGTCTCCAGCGAACTAAAAATATTCCGTTGCCTTCTGCGCGAATGAATGCACTCTGCGCGCTCGCCTGCGAACGGGGGTTGGTAATAACTAACCCAGCCGTGTGAAAGCGACGTGCAAAGTGACACCTCGAGTTATCATTAATATGCGCGCGCCTCCTCGGAGAGAGGCGTATGCCCAACCGACGTTACAAAAAAAAAACAACACCGCCTCTATTTTCGAGTCGTGAGGCATCGTCTTCGGCAAAACGAATCTGTCCTGGTTCCTCCATCGATGCCGAGTCCCCGGCTTCGCGTGGCGACCTCTGTACTCCCACCTCGTGGGACGTTCCAAGCTGAAAAAGTAGTTGTTAGGTGTCGGGGAAAGTTCTTTGTGGAATTCTGTCCCTTGTCTGTTTTCTAAGGACCACTTTTTTACGGCCAATTGTTCCGAGGACCTTTACGAGCTTCGGGAGGTATTCGATAGTATTTGGCGGGATATAAAGGGCGTATCTGTTGCAACTACTTGAGAAGAAAAGGGAGTCTACTGGACAGGTTAGTCGAGTGATCTTTCTGATGCAGTGAGAATGCTCGAAAGCGTCACAATCTCGGGACAAGTTTTTTATGCTTTCTGAGTACCCTTTGTTTTTTTTTTGTAATATAGCACGAGTTACTTGTCGCCTTCCAACTCAGTTTTATTTCTCGCTAAACTTACCCGGGGATGATTAACTAAATTATCACGAAATAATTCGCATTTAATTATTATCAGAATAGGTATATTCTAAACCGAACAGATGAGGTATCTGATGGAACAGAAAAATCCAGAACCGAACCGCCTCTATCGACCGCTGTATCATCCCGTGCGAACGTACGTTGTGTATAGGTATCCAGAGTTTACGCCTCTCTGTACGTTGAGAGCGTCAGATCGTGGAAAATCGGTTGCGGAGCGCGATAAAGTTACGTCTGGTGGATAGGTAGAATGGAGTCAAGTGCGTGTAAAATCGTTGGGTACGTCGAGTATAATGGGGAGGCCCTCGTCCAATTGGGGTTCAAGTGCCTTCCTCGTCGTACTCACCCCTCCGGAACCCCGAATTCCGGTAGTCAGCTGTTTCTAGCGATGTCTTTGTCCCTCTCGGCGTGGAGGCTCCCCGGTAGCCCTCTCGCTTAGTCGTAGGCAGATATATAATCACCGAGGCCTCTCCTCGAGAGCGAGCGAGAGAGAAAGAGAGAGAGAGAGAGCTCTGTCTCGGTTTTTGGTCGACGCCTCTTCTCTACCGACTCAGCTGTGCCTCGGACTGTTCGTCTTGCCTCTTGGATCCTTCCTTTTTCCTCCCCGTCCCGTTTCGCTCTCTCTCTCCCTCTCTCCGCTCCGCTCCGGGGCTTCTTCCTTCTCTAGCCTCCTACTCGCGCCCTTCGGTCCGGTTTAAGGTCCGCCTGGATTTTTTCTTCCCGTTGGTCCAGCGCCTGTTCCTCTCTCTTTATGCATACAAAGGTGTACGGGGATTATTTTATGAGCTTTCGTGACGTAGGCGCGTGCTTATTCAGAAGACAGGAAACGGGATTTTATTGAACGAACCTTATATTCTTTACGCCTCCTATAAATACCAAGTCCCGCCACGGGCAGAGGGGGAGTTTTAATATTCATACGGGTGCCGATGGCGTTCCTGTTTCATCTAACGCCAGCTCAGGGATCCCTGGGCAAGGCGAGCTCTCGCGTCGCGTCCCGCTGGCGTATCCCTGAATCAGGATCCTGCCGGCCTCTTCCATTCAATAACTGAAACAGATTTATAGCGGATGACTGGTCCCGGCCCTGCCGTTCGCGGCCAGTCCAGGGGAAAGTGGTTTCCCCGGTGTTTATTAGCGAAACGGGAAGATGTAATCGGCCGATTATGAGTTGCAAATGGTGGCGAGACGACGCGGCGGAATGCGGCGATCGTAGGTGGACTCGTAGGAATGGGAAAAGGCAATTGATCGGCTTGCACCGTGGCGTTGGAACAGGTTCTCTCTATGCGCTCTCCGCGGATCGAGAGTCGTTGACTCATTTCGCGGCTCGCCTCGGCAAGTGCTCCGCTCGGCGTTGCCGGCACAGGCGATACGCGGCGCGCGTAGGAAAATTTATTGATACAGGATTATGGATTATTTCATCGTAGATTAAAGTCTCCGCGGGTAAATATAGAGCCATCAAACGTCTACCGGCGAGCCGCGGCGTCCGTTCCCGCGGCTGCCTATAATAAACAATTTGGCTTTATCGTTCCGCGCGCCTAGAGCCGACCGACGACCGTCCCGACAGCATTACTATCGTGTCGCGTGCGTCGTAAAAACACCTGGCCCGAACCAGTGATGAACAACGATTTACCAAGGCTTCGGGCGTCAACAAGTTCACTGTACTTCCACGTTCGAAGAAACACAGACTTTTCTCTTGCGATCGGATTAATCTTACGAACCTGTTTTCAAGGTCGATTATATTCCATTTAATTTTTCATTCTTCAAAGCAATCACCTCCATTCTAATTGTAAAACATATCTTCTACTTCGTGTCACCTAACATAGTTTCCATTGCAAAGGTTAGAGTAGTAAGAGAAAGACCTGAATCGCTCTCTCGTTGTCCTCCTCGCTGTACCGATTTTTCACCCGACCGTCGAGAATAATGAACCCGATTATGCCACACGAGACGCCGCGTACCCGAGGCATGATTTATCGCGCCCCTAACGGTATTCGCGTAAACGCCTGTCGAAAGTGTGCAATAAGTGATCGGCTGGCCGATTATGCCGGCCAAATCGCACAAATCAGAGGGCGATAGACACGGGTATCATTAACTCGGTTTTACTGCGGATCGGTGTCACGGGAACACGATCTCGAGACGCATTGACGACGGTGGGATACGCGGCCGCGCGTGTACGCGTGATCCGCCGCGCGCGAGGAACTCGATTACGCGGAATGCATTTGTATCATTGCCGTGATAAACATCAAAGGGAACACGCGGTTGAAATTCATTGGTGATTTACGACGGCCGCGGAGCGTCCGTATCGCCACCGTTTTCTCATGTAAATGTCGCCGGCGTTAATGTCACGGTAATGAAGCAATATAACGCTATCGAGTGTGTATAATGAATCGTTCCAGATACGGCCAATTTTATTTAGACAGACAACATTTACGTAGATAACATCGGGCGAGGAGCTAACGGCGCTGCGCGACGAGATTGTCGAGGCGGATGATTGAACGGTTGAAGTTAACTTTATCGGGCGGGTTTCTGCGCCGGCGGGTAATTTTCAAGAAGCATCGCCCGGCCCGACAATAGGCTTTTCCGTCGTGCCGTATCACTTTCGGGGGCTGTTTTCAAATGCGACCGAAATTTATGGCCCCTCATTGAAGGGTCCGCCGCGTCTATGGGGTAATTAGAGGGCGTGAAGACGGGGCTTCGAACACTATCTGTACACCCCGTGGTTCATTTATCCCTGACTAAAGTGCCTCGTTTCCCGAACGCTCTTCTTTCAACGCTAAGTAATTCTTGTCTCGTGTTATTTAACTATTTAAGTAGCAATACAGTGTGAGAAAAAATATCACAATTTTAAACCTTATGATTCCAAAAATCACTGTTCAAAAAGTGTATCTCACGATCAATTTGTTCGAAAATCTAAAAATCGTCTTCTTAACAAAAAAAAAATAAAGAATCGATCTTCTATCGAAATGAGAACCATCTCGAAGTTGATTGGAGAAATCCGCGGTACGTGATGGAATCTTAACGACGTTCCTTTTTTTATTTAAGCGTGTCGATATAGCGTCGTTATGGGGATCTTTATTGAGCGGCTTGTCTAGCCACGACGCTCGGTGTGTACGAAAGGATAGAGCTAACAAACCTTGAACTCTTGGTGGCGAAGCGGCGAGGAGGTTCCCGCGTAAAAGCCACGTGGTCCCTCCCGCCACACACACTCTCTTTCTCCCTCGCTCTCTCACTCTTTCTCTCTCCCTCCGTCTCGAGTTGGAAACGAGTATGGTGGTGCTCGACGATACGACGGTTGCCAGTAGGTGTTACGTACCTCGGGGAGCAACCTCGTTCAATATAAACCAGCTAGGAACAACGCTGTAACCGTAACGTTGACGTTTACGACGACGAAATCGTGGCTCGGCTCGTTTACCCCTCCCCCTTATGTGCCTCCACGCTTACTGCTATCGTCGCTGCGAGCCTCGTCGGTAATACAGGGCACATATCTTCGTGTGTATCGACCAAGATCGTTCCGCGCGCCCGAGCCCGCGCCTCTCCCTCTTCGTGTGCGGTAGAAATGGATTTCGCTGGAACAGAGAAACACGGGCAAGTTCATTGTACAAATCATTTATGGTCCGGCGTTTTTACCGATCCCTTTCACGCGAGTTTCTAATTACCGGCACCTGTTCAAGGAACAATTCCCGTAAATCGTACATTTACTCACTCGATTCCGCCGACATTCCGTCCGCAGCTTTCCCCTCGTCGGCCATTTTTTCTCTCTTTCCGGCTTTCACAGTCGATCGAGCTCTGAAAAATATTCATCGATCAGTGGGTAGAGCGGACCAGCGCACCCCAAGGTGCACCGTGTCCCGCGAAGCGTACCTCAATGGCTGACGAACATGGCCGAGGGAACTTTCCATCTTGATGGTCTGAGCCCCCCAGTACCCAACGGTGCCGTTTCTGCACAATCCCGGCGACGTTTTTTTCGCGGACCGCTTAAGGGGCTAATTTACAATCGGAAAATTGAAAAGATCGGATCGTCGAGTTGCGTCGAATATAGGCGTGCGTGCTGCACGCCCGTGACCAAGTGGTTCGGCCTCTCCTACCTCTAGAGGTGTACGAGAGAGCCATGTGTGTCGGTGTCCGTGTGTTGGCGCGCTAACACAGGCGCGACGCGACCTAAAGAGGCGACCCAAGTATAGGTAGGTGCGTTGATCGTGCATGGAGGCTCCGCAGGCCCTTTCCATGTGTTGCTCCGTTGGCCCGGATGGAGGATGACGTACGAGCCTCTCCGTATGACTTACTACGCCCTTTTCCCTTCTCCACGCCCGCCGCTCCTGCGTACTGCTCACTCGAAAAACATTCGGGCCCCTGGAAATTACGCGGCCCTTTGCATTTCATCGAATTCCTCCCACCGCCCGCCGCCGAGCTCCTCAAATATGACCTGGAAACGTCCCCTTTCCGTCACGAATCCATCCGTGCAGGCCTAACGGGACATTATAAACGAGGGCAGGGCGTACAATGAGGGCTTTTTCGTGCGTTTAACGAAACTAGGGTGTCTCCACGAATTGTACCGCATTTATGTAGGTTGCCATTTAAGAAGTTACCTAGCGTTTCGACGCGCCCCGTTTCGCTGATTGATTTTCAATTAACCCTCGTTAATCGAGAGTCAAGGCAGTCGGGTAATTGGGGAAGAAGGACGGCGCGCGGAGGCCTTTATCAGTGAGACAAAGTGCCGTAGGACTGTGTCATTAAAAGTAATTGTAAACATCGATCAAAATGTATCGGGATGTCCGCAATTTGCATGATCCCCGGCCGCATAATTTCACCGCGCACCACACTGCGAGTGTATATCGTTAATCAATTTTTATACTCTCGTGCCGCGTTATAACGCGAAAACCTTGGAGGTACTAATCACGGGTGTTGGGGGATTCGCCGCATGAAAGTGTAATTTCTGATCGAGGGAATCACTTACATCCTGTCTCACGTTTTTTCTGCCCGACAAACGGCCACGCCGCTCGCGTAAACACGGCGTAATGTTATTTCACGCGATTGGTAACGGAGGTTGAGCTGCCCCGTCTTTGAAATAATTGCAACTGGCATTGCATACGATCTGTGCTACTAGTCACCGCTAAACATTACATCCACCACTTACCGTCACACGTAAAAATACTATTCGCATCGAATTACCGCGTTTACCTGGAAGACGGCAGACGGCGTTAAAAAATGCTGCTCGCGAGGCGAGTAACAAGACCACGGGGGACGAGGAGAGGGGTCCGTGTGCTACTCCTAGGGTGAATCATTAAAATGGTGAACCCTTCGGAGGGGAAAGGCTGGGTTTCCAGCATGACGGGAACACGACGACAACGGATGGTCGATTACAAGATAAACGGAGCGATATTAGCGCGGCCGCGGCGGTAGGTATCCGATGCTAGGGATCGAGGCGAAGGATGCCAGTGTGTAGGTTACACGTGTACCGCGGAGGAACAAATGAATCGGTGGCGATGTCAACGGCGAGGAGCGTCTCTATCGAGCCGCCGGCTTGTTAGCGGCGGTGAACAATAGCGACGGTTTATTCGTGGCAACGAATCGAGTTGCGTGGAGGTGGAAAAGAAGCGGAGGAACGTGAGCGGGCGCGTAACGCGCGCGCAAGCCATGGGCAGGCGGTGATCGCACGTTGAGCCGGCAGCGTAGCGGCTGCCTGCCTACCAGGGTTCTCAATTTGATGGACGAGCTGTTCGCATGTACGAGCCCGCGCGCTGGCTCGCCTTTGCACACCGGCCACGGCCCCTGCGCTATCTCGCTGTTTTGCAAATTTCATGCGGGAGGAGTTATCGCCCCCGCGGCCACGATTGATCCTCTCACCGCGTACCGTCGTCGTTAGCGGCTATTTATCAATTACGCACCAATTCTGAGATGATTCTTCTTGAGAGAAGATGGTGGATAGAAAATGAGGGAACCGTGGCGGAGGCTACCGGCTTCCCAGAAGGGTTACATCGAAGAGGAAGTTGGCACCGGTGGTGATCCGAAGGCTGCTGACAGCAGAGACGCCGCTGCGCGCCTTGCGTTTGATTGGTTCGGCTTCTTGCAGGCTCTACATAGTAGACTGACTGCCATTTCGCTGCTCCGGGCTGAGATAATGCATACTTTGGATCGGCCGCGCTTCGTAGGCACGAAGAACGTGTTTAGGTGCTCGACGATCGGAACGACTACAGACCGGCAGACAAAGGATATGTATACCTGTGGCCGGGAGGAACGATGGCTACAAGGCAAAATAATTGAATGGAGAAGTGTTCCTGCTCACGTTTTTGCGGAATACTCTTGCCGCTCGCATCGAGATGAAGATGTAGCTCGTATATCTGGCCGGTCTCTCGCTGCCGCAGCGATACCCATGAAATAAAATCGCCGCGGGAAAAAGAGGGCCCGAGAAATCGAAGGCCCGTTAAAGGCGACCGTCATTCCCGATGCCGTGGAACGGAACGGGCTCGATGATACGCGGATGCTATTTAATTAACTTCATTAAATATTTATCAGCGGACACGTTCCGTCGCTGGCCGCTCTCACGATAAAACCAACAATCCCCGTCGCTTGGCTAAACGTTTCTTCTTTCCATCGATCTTCCATCGCCGCGCGATACTTACGGATTCGACGCGATGCCCCGACGTTCCTCGTACGTGGAACTCGTTGAAATCGATGACGGTCTGCGCATCGAGCTCGTATCGCACCGTTTCCATCAACCTCGGGCCGGGGAGAAAGGAGAGGCAGCCGCGCACCTCTCGCGGCAAAGAATATTTCGACCCGTTTCTTCGCCCATCCTTCGCCACGTTCTGGCGCCATCTGCGTGACGCGCCGCGCGTCGTCTCTCGTCCATTCAATTAAATACGCAGCGACCCGATCGGGAGACGTTTGGTACCGCAAATAGACTCGCACGTTCGTAACTCACGCAACAGTTTTTACGCCGAGGCGAACCTGCCCACAGCTATCCCCGTCTGCCTGGAGATGGGCCGGCCATTACCTACAGCACCTGCCACCCTAACTGCGACCTCACCACAATGCTTTTGCGCTACTGCCCTTCTCCTTCTTCTTCTCCTTCTCCTTCATTCCAGTCAGGTCCCGGCGATTCCACCGCTACGCCGTAAAAACGTTATGAATATCGAGCGCCAGCTAATTGCCAGTGACACCGATACACTTTATCGGCCGCCCGAGAAACGAGACGCTGATGGGATGAAGCGTCGATTCTCCGTCTATCTGCTGCTTTACAAACATCACTGCCATCGATTACGACGCGATACAGTGTGACTAAAAAGGGCTGGAATTGGGGCGAACGTAACGAGAAGGGGAAGCATATAACGATCTAGAACGTGGTGGGAAATGGCCACCTAAAACTGAGCTATTAGGGAAATTAGAATTTTACGAGACACCGAGGAGTATCATGAAGAGATATATCTACAGCTGGCATGGGTAGTTTATTAGTCACAGGGCGGGAGGGACATTAACGTGGCTGCGTGGAATAAGAAACAATTTGACAGAACAGCGGCTATACGAAGTTTCTGCTTCGAGCGAAGTAAATATTGTTTAGCTTGAAGCGAAGACAAGAGGATCGTCCGGGACGCCCAAGGATTTGCATACCTACAAAACGCTGGCAAAAGAGCACGAGGCATCGAAAGTCACCCTAAGATTGCACACTTGGTGCTTGGGAACGAGCATTATGTCGGCAAGAGGGCGAAGAAAATTGATGGTGCGGGACGATTACGGATCGCACGATGTGGCATTTGGGAATATTGAGAGCGATCGGTATTGTCTTCTCAGAAAGGCGCAACTTTGTTCGGGGCACGCGAGATATCGATCGATCGCATGCGCATTTCAATCATCCTTTTCCTCTTCGTTACAGCCCGGTTACCTGTTAATCGTCGCTTTGTTTGCATACTCGCCGTGGGACAACGACGGGGCGCGTTTCTCCGCGCGATTAATATTTATATACCCGCGCCGCGACTCTCGTCGCGGTTCTTTTCTGCCTCTTCTCTGGTTCGATTTCACGCGCAGAAGTTGTTATTCGCGCGCGTATAAGTCAGCTTTATACGGCAACGGAATCGAAACGTTTGCGCGCACCCATTTATTTCGTGGCTATTGACCGCCGACGCGGGTGGGAACCGACGACGGGCATAATTTATCCACCTGAAGCCCCTTGACCTTTTAAAATAATCGCTCGATCGTCGCGCGACGGAACGGAAATTTCTTAATTTCACCGCCTCTTTGCCGTCGCGCGCCAGATGATGTACGATTCTATCTCGCGTTTTTAAACGGACGCGCATAAATGACTCTCGGACAGCGTTATCATCCGCGAGCCTGTACAACCGTTATTACCTGCCGGGCATATTAATCGCGTTCGAGGAACGCGTTTGTTAATAGTAGCAACATTCAGCGGCAAGGGCGTTTGGAGACTTTTTTTCTGGGGGAGGGCAACACTCTGGGGTGATGGTGAAGAGAAATGTTGTAATGAAAAATCTGAATTGGATCTTGAAACACGCGGTGGCAGTGGAGTAACATTCTTGCTTTTTTGAACCGATTTTATAGTAGGTACTAATTTAATTAAAAATTGGAAAATGGAATTTAAAACATTTTTAATATAAAATTAATAGCGGTCAGTTTTTAACCTTTAGAGGGCCGGAATTTTTTCATTCAAATTGTACATTTTATTTATTTATTTAAAATTTATGCATATATACCACCAAAATGGCCACCAAAGTATCCAAATTCTTAGGTAGCCACTATAGTTTATTGTTTTGTTAACTTCTGTTTTATTTTATTTTTCTATATTTTTTTCTTTGTTGTCTTATCTTTATCTTTGTACTGATCTGTTTATATTTTGTATTCTAAAGGGTTCTCCCGTTAAAACAATAATAATAATAGTGGCCAGCCCGGTCGTCTAAAGGTAAAAAATTAACCGATTTTTACTACCACTTTTGGCCCCCTCCCCCTCCTCTTTCTAGGAATACCCATGTTCCGCGGATTCTTCTTCTTCTTCCCTTCAACGAGTTTAATAGAAATCCACCAATGAGTAGCCCACTATCCAAATCAGGAAAAGTAGGAAAACTAAACAAGATCCATATCTTAAGAAGGTTGCGTAAAGCAAGCGTAGATCTTATAGCTTCCGTTGCCGCTGAATCACTGCGGCTATTATCACGTACGTAACAAAGACACCTCGCGCAGGAATAAAATACTAGAACATCACCGAAAACTCATACCCCGAAATCTTTTGAAATACCTCCTCCATGCAGCGGCGAAACGCCCGAGAAAGTCTCTCGACGGGTGGACGAAATTCGAATTTATTTTTCTCGGAGCGCCACTGAATACCAGGTGCATGAATCACCGCGACATCGACTGCACTCGCGCTCAATAAATACTTTATAACACGACGTATATGGCGGCCGGAGTGGGAGTTCTAATCTTGGTAGCCGTTTTCGTGTCACTAAAAGCGTACGACGATCATTCGTCCGTGGCGAAATTACGCATTCGTCGCGTGAGCGCGCGCGCGCGCGTCTACGCGTTCGCTGTATCGGTATGCGGTGTCTACACCGCGCGCTAATCGACAGCGGGGAAATGAGCGAGGGAAGAAAAGAAAGAGACTGGAGAGCGGAGACAACATTATCCAGCGCGATTAAGAGTCTCTGTTAACTCAACGACATTACGCGGGGGTGACTGTTGGACGAATATCAACGCGACGCATCGCGGCGTTACACGTATCTACACTTCATCCGTGTGTTCCTCTCGTCGCGTGCTCGTTCGTTGGTCCCTCCGCTCGCGTGTGGGTGGACGACCAGGCGCGCGCGTGCGCGAGTGCACTCGTGCACGAGATCGCGAGCCGCGGAAAAGTTATGACGTATTACCTCCGCGACATATTTATTAAACGCCGGGAACGATATTAGGCCGGCGTGAACGGACATTACGAGCTTAGGTACGGACAAGCGTTTGTTGTGCACCATTAGCTCGAGAAATTTACGGCTACCGTGTAACAGTGCGTCGCTCTCTCGGCCAGCCGCGATTATTCCCTTTTTCTCCCCTTCTTCGGCTTCTCATTTTCCGCCCCCTCCCTTCCCCGCGCCGCTATATCGTTTTCCCGTCCGTAACTCGGTGTTAAACGCGGATTGTTCAGCGGGACCTTGAGCACTTTGTAATAGGACGGCGCGTGCAGACGCGAGAAATGGCGAGCCGCGCTCCTGATTCCACGTAACGTCGTCCGTAATAATAGCCGTGCGCCTTGAAGAGCGCGGGTACCCAACGCGCGCCTTCGTTTCGTCATCTGGGGATCCGAGGATCGAAGGGAAATCAGGTAAATGCAACGGGGCAATGCAAATCGCGGGGGGAATCGATCAAACGCGAGCCTGCTCGATTCCCTTTTCACCGAGTGGTGGGGGATCTATATATGGGCTAATTGGACCGTAGCCCAAGGCTCGGAACGTCCGACAGGCCCTCAAAGTCGTATTCAGAGGCCCTTACACCGCTCTTACCTCGAATCAAAGAATACTTTATCTGCTCGTTAAATTCGAACTTATTAAAAAGCTTCGTGTAAAAGCTCGATGGGAACGAGATCCGATGGCTCGTTCCATCCTTCGCCGAGGTAAAAGTCTGCGCTCGTTTCGCGATGAATCTTGCAATTAGTCATTGTTTCGTCGTGGTCGAACACATAAATCACGCTTCTTTGTATCACCGTTCTTTTATTCGGAGAATGCCCGCTTTCCAAGCCTTCGTCAGACTTTTCTTGCCGCTGTTAATTAGCTCGGAATAGGTTTTCTCTGTCACGTTCCAGTTGCAACGCTCGCAGCAGAAGCTTAGCCCGATGGAGGGTCGCCTGGACGGAAGTCCACGGTCAGAAATATAATCGACAGTGTTTCTTGTTTTGCAAGACGAACGAACATTCATTAGAAGCGGCGAGATCTCGATCGCGGCCGGCGAATTTTTTTGCACGGAGCAGGTTTTCTCTAGGAATGCGCGCAGTCGGTAGTTTGATTTATGGCACGGTTAAAAGTAGTCTCGCGTCTAACCGCATATTATATATTACACACAGGCTAGCTTTAGACCGGAGCAGTCGGCGCGCTCTAACTTCGCTACATGTTTAGTTTTTAACGCAAATCGAAAAGCCGAGGAGGAAACCTGGTTCCCGAAGGCGAATGTGTACCTTTCTTGTTAACTTCTCAATTATCTACCGGTAGATTAGCATGCTGGTTAAATCTCCTATAACCTGTATATTAAAAGCCTTAGGAGACAATGCGTCGGTATGCCTGGACAAGTGCACCACCCTGCTAGCAGCTGTTTGACGCGACTTCGTCCAACGTTTACCGCGTTGCGCGACTGCTGACGAGCAGAGTGGAAAAAAAGGAAGGTTGAAAGAGGGGCTCGGTGAATAGACGGCAAAGTTCCGGGCAGCGTCGTAATTTGCCTGGGCCTGCAATAAAACTGGCAAACGGTCGCGCAGTCACGTTCGTCCTCCGGCACGGACACTTTGCCTCCGAGAGACTAAGCCCCCGCTAAGGCATCCTGATACGCTCCTCCGGTGTTCCACAAACCAATAAACAGGGCTTGTATAGCGCGGAGAGGATCGGGGAACCGTTAGCTTCTTTTTTTTTACCGGGGGAACAGTCGTAAAACGTCCCGGGCCTGGCGGCGCGACAATGAACATAACTGTTACTTTTACCTTCTTTAGAGCCGCCACGAAACCGACCGGGTCTTCCGGGTTTTGCCGTCGCCGGTGCTTCGGCCAGTCGAGCTCAATCCGTCGTCGATATCTCGTCTCGGTGCCGCTTCCTCCAGCGATCGTAGTGCCACCGTAAATTCCACTTTATCTCGGGTTAGATCGCTTCGCTCGTCGATTTTTATTACAGTGACAAATTCGGTGCATACATTTCGGATTGATCCTGTTGGCCAAGGGCACCCACGGGCATCCACCGCGCGGCGGAAGAAGCCAACGATCCGGGGAATATTCCTCGGAAGATGGCGGACGGGAGGAGCGCGAGGAGAGGAGCGTGCAGCCGATGGAGATTTCGTAAATTCTAATATCGCGTTCGTCGGTGGCTCGGATTGCACGGTCGAATCCTCCGAGCGATTCGATCCCAAGCGGGGGGGATTCTCGTCGAGTGTGTTTCGTGGCGTAGACGCGGACCTCCGATCGTAATCAGAGGAGCGCGGAGGGAACGGCCGGAGGTGAATCGCGCAAATTCGATACACTTTGTACGCTATTCTTGGACAGCATCAACGCGGACGCGTTCACGCCCCGCCCACGAGGATTTACGGCCAGATACTGACGGCGTGCGAGTGCAGTTGGAAGCGTGGCGTTCGTCACATGCGCGACCGACACGGCGAGAACGGGTTTCGCGAACGAGATCCGAATCAGGCTGCCCGGAACTGTGCTTCAACTGGCGATAATCGGTATTCGGTTCGTCAGCTTTGTTCGGTCACGGATCGCCGTGGCCCCCGCGAAACCATCCACCAGACTTACGTAACGGGGCTGGGTGGTCCGTTCCGTTGCTTGGAAACACCTCTTCTCCTGCTTCTCTTCCTCTTTGTCTTCATCTTCAGTTCCTTCGCTCGCATCCGCTTCGAGATCCACGCTCGTTGCCTGCACTCCCTGAAATCTTTCGCCGAGCCTCCTCCAAGTAACAATTTTCCCTCGAGCCTGGTCTCTCGAGCTCTGTTCGGTTAAAAATGGAAACCCGTCTGGATGCGAAATTCCTTCTGACGGATCGTGCCATTCCTCCGACGACTCGCCACTTATTGATTAACCTCGCATCAAGGCTCGTTCAATTTCAGTAATTGCGTTTCAGCCGGTTTCCACGTCGTTGCACCACCGTCCCAGCCGCGGTCAGAAATTTCAGTCGCCCCGAGAACGTTTCCCGTCGGACAGCCGAGCGGCCGAGGGCAGCCATCAAACGCCGCGTTTAAATCATCCTCTTCTCCTCTTTTGCTGGCTCGTCCATCATCGGCATATTTTCGATGCGACGCGGGATCGTCGCGCCGATCAGTTTCGCCGACAATTTAGCTACGCGCTCCCCGCAGGATCGCGCTACTGAATTTTCCAGCGGATTTCCACCGCGCGCGTCGCCCCATTAGGCTCACGACGGCGTATGCATCTCGCTGCCCGCGGCGGTGCTATCCCTGCCAGCCATTTTATACGGGACGAAGAAACGCGCATCGAAATTGGTATTCAGACTGTCGATTGCTCATTACCTACTCCCGAGTAACTGAAATTACAGCTTTGGTAGCGAAGCGTCGCTCGCTCTCCTCTCCCACGTTCCCGGTCGGCCGAGCCAACCTCGCCGCGCCGCTTCGATCTCGCGTCTCCGCACGCGAGCGTGCCACGGCACATGCACGCGTTCATCTTCCTCCGCGAGCGAATGCCAACGAATGCCAGCGGACACCGGCCACGTCGCTGTCGTAGTCGATATCGTTACCGTGATAACGAGCACGTGGATCGACTGGTTAGTGGATCCCCAGCCCAGTCTTTCCTCCTCCGGCTTAATGCCGCTCTTCGTCCACGCCATTCGCCACTCGCCACTCAGCGCTGTTTCGCTCGGGCCAACAGCCTAGCAATTTGTCCGCGAAACTTGGAATTTGCGTGAGACGAAAGTGCCGGTTTCGATGGGGCGCGCAATGGTGCCGGCTCTCTTGGATATCCCTCGCGTTTTGGTGAATCCCTCTTCACGATACAATGTTTCGCTCAGCACTTTGTTACCTTTGGCGGTTCCTTTCTCGAGGATTCAGAGGATCGCATTTGAATCTTCAAACATCCGAGCTATCGATCAATTACTGGTTAATTGCTTCACGAATCCCGCGCTCGTCCGCGTCAGATTTTAATCTCATCCAAGTCGCTTGCGCATCCTCCTCCGAGCGGCAAGTTTCGCAGAAAATCTGATATCTTGACCACGTCTTCCCGTTGCAGCCGCGATCCTATCGCCAACAGAGACTCGGGGCAGCAGGATTTTCCTGACTAAAAAATTTCCCCTGCCACGGACAGGGGAGAGAGACAGAGGGAGAGGAGAGAAAGAAGAAAGGCGGCGAAATGTAAACCAGTTATATCGCGCACCCTTTGGTTAAACTGAAACCAAGTGGTTTTATAGCGCCGATCCGTCTTGCCGTGCTATAACGAGTTCGTGACTCGACATAATACGATAACCCCCTAAATGTGTTGAACTTGTAGAGAATCGCGCGGGTGCTCGCCGCGCGCGAGGCGTCCGGCAACGGGGTAATAAAGAGTGCGTGTTGCGGAAGACGGGACAAACTGCCGACAGTGGCTCTTCTTCATCGTAGAAGGAGATATAGCGGGCGTAAATTATTATTATTATTATTATTATTATTATTTCAACTTTATTACCCTTTGACGTGACAGAAAAAGAAATGATGTGGTACAGATAGGGTAAAGGCGAGGCCGCAGTATAAACTGTTAATAAGCCTAACCATAATATAAACTAAAAATTACTTAATATTACGTATACTAATACTAAACATACTTAAAACTACTTAAAACTAAATAATAGTAAATCGCTCGCACACGTAAGAATCATTACTTTAATCCAGCCGCGTCTTCCGACCTTTCCGAGCAAAAACTAGGATTCCTTCCTCTCGAGATTTACCGAACTCTCCGCGATCCTGAAGCGTAGTTTTGCGCACGAAGGGATAGGCGCATCGATCCAGCTGCGGTTTTCTTGGGTTCTGCTCCGTCAACTGTATTATTTTTGATTCTGAAAGGAATTAATTCTTTAGTAATTTACTACGTTTCGATATTTTTTATACCCTCAAAAATGATGTGACGTTTTCGTCGCAGTAGGCAATAAAGAGATATTCTAGACACCTCCGCACAATGGTAAAAAATTCGCAACGAATTATGACCACGTCCCGTGCTAGATAAAGTCTAACCAAGGAACCCGTCCACTCCTATTGACAAGTATGCCCTTCTCGAAGCGCGCCCAGCCACCGTGATCGCTGTCCGACGCTATCGAGGCGATCTGAACGTAAGGAGCTATAAATTAATAGCCAATGATGACTATCTTAGTGCATTATATTCGCACGAGACTATGCAAATTGCTACAAGAAAAGGGAGGGTGAGGAGTATAGTTAATGAAGAGTGTAGAGCGGAAGAGGGGTCGAATTAACATCGGCGGTTCTTCTTCTTTTGCTCCATGGAGCGTGCATAGAAAACGCACCTTTCTATCGTTATATACCTCCAGTCCCCAACGCGTGCGCAAACAACCACACACATTTACGCCTTCAATTGTCATTTCGATTCCTCTGACGCAATCAGATCCGTGGAGCAGATCCCGCGAGCGATAAAAGAAAGTTGAATCGGTTCCGTGCTCGGTACGCGTTATAATTAAAACAAAGAGGAATTAAGTTGCCGCGGTATCGCGGCGTTCGATCTTCGTCATTAAATAAGCCGCTTTTATTATGATAATGCTCGGCTCGGATGGTATCTGTGGGTGTACACTGTTTTGTAAAAAGTGCCTGCCCTTCTTATTGATTTTTATCCGCGACCTTAATAACTCTGCCCTCGCGGCGTTAGTTCGCCGCGACATGTTGCGCAACGAGCACCACCCTCCAGACAAAACGGGCTGCACGTTTCTCTTAGCGTGGCTCTGGTCCGTTCGCAAAGCAATCAGGCCTGTCGTCTCCGACAAATTACTTCGCGGCAGAGCTGAATTCGGGTGGACGAGGTCGATTGTCAGGATGCACTTGTTCTAGAACAGCACCGCGATGCCAAAAAGGCCCCAGACTAACTAAAAACGAACACCACTGCCGCGTCGGATTATTGAATGATGATGACGCGGCCCGGGGCCACGTCTGCCCCAGCTGAATCCTCGAGATCCTGCTCGACCGTGCTTCGACCGAGGCCCGAGCTAAACTCGTTATCGTAAAGGAACGTCCCGGCAACACTTCCGATGACAATAATGACGATCATTACGATAACCGCGCGAACAATAATAATACGTTCGATCCGAGGGGGATTTTCGCTTGAGACGTCTCGGATGGAGGCTCGCTGTTAGTGCGCTCCGCGACTAATCAGTTTACGTGGAAACTACCCGGCCTTTCCGATTTTTACGGCGTCGTGGTTAGCGCGCGCGAGTTCTAGCCGAGTGCTGGCCGTGCGTCGATGATGCAGCGGGGCGCAACGCGGAACTCCGAGCGAGCGACTTGCCAGCGCGCCGAACGCAGGCAGCTCGGGCGCGCTCAGTCGAGGCGAATTCGAAAATGGGTATTTTTATTCGCATAGTTGAGATGTTATTTTGGAATTCTTTGGGTGTTATTGAGAAATGTTTGTTTGAGTCAAGCCGGATTGTGAAAACGTTGCGAGGGAAAGTCACGGGCGTGGGTGAAGGCGAAATTTGAATGGGAAGATTGTTTTCCTGGGACGATTCGGGCTCGTTGGAGGTAGGCGCGTGCGCGTTTACAGCCGATACATCGGGGAACACGGGCATAAACATTGTTGGAAGGTACGCGCACGAGGGAGAAAGATGCGTGGAAAGGGAAAGGGGACCAGGGTGGCGGGGCATTAAGATGGACGGTGCCAATCGTATGCTAATAAAGCCACCTCCTATTTGGTCTTTTAGCTGCCGGGGAAGTGGCCGGTGGATGTTTTGTCGCGCGGCGAGTTGCGGAGTCTGTCGAGCGGTGCAACGAACGCCCGCGTGTTGGATCGTTTCATAGAAAACCGCGAGTTATCGTAAATTCGGGGAACTTTGGCTGTGTGGGGTGACATTGGAAATTACTTAACACGTATTAAAGAAGGAAAAGGATAAAGATTTGAAGCATTTTGATACTTGTAGTATAATCACAAAAGATGCAATGTTATGATAAGATACTTAAAGCAAATGTAAAAATGTTAATATAGGGTAAACTAACCAGTGAATGACTGAATTACTGAATTTATGGACCTTTGAGATTAATACTTGAATAACAAAACAATTGTTGAAATTGCATTTAAATTTATTTTTCTTGAAAATTCTATAAAAATAATTACTTTTTCTTGTCGTAATTTACAAAAACGATTATAAAATTCAAAACGTGTAGAAGCCCAGTAAATGAATACATACTTGTAATAAGAATTGTACTTTTAATTTATATTTCTTAACACTTCTATAAAAATTATTGCTTATTCTTATCGTTATTTAAAAAGAAAATACGATTATAAAATGCAAAACGTGTAGAATCACAGTAAATAACCGCATACTTTTATTAAGAATTGTACTTATTAATGTTTGCTGGATACGCGTAACTAAAAATATGGGATAATAAAAGTGCAACTACACTCCATTTATAAACATCGTAATATTTTTAAATTTATAATTGACATATCTTTGTCTAATGGTCATTCACTGGTATGCGGTCAATTACTGGTTAGTCTACCCTACAGCAAAATGTTCCAAAAACATGCCAATATTCCCCCAGTTCACGGTTGTCTATTTCTCATCTTCATCATTATATTTCTTTCATCGAGTTGAAGCGTATATTGTGGTCGTTGAAAGATAGTGCTATTACTCATCCTGTGTTTCGTATGAGGACTTCATCAATGAAATATTCCGTCACCGCTTTGCTTCTTGAGCTTTCCTAATCGAGTGATAAGTGAAGTACGGAAGACTTAAAAATCTGAAAATTTTGTAGTAGTGGATCGAATAGAAAGAAATCTGTTTCGAGTTTAGCTTTCAGTCGGTACCTGCCTGGATCATATAAAAGAAAAAACTTCTTGAAAGTCTCACCTCTGTCTCAACTTAAAAGTTTCATATATTACAGTACGCAGACTGTTGTATTTTCTTTTATTTTATCTTATTTATTTTTTATATTTTGTTGTTATTTTATCTTTATCATTTATATTAATCTGCTTTATACTCTGTACTCTAAAGGGTTCTCCCGTTGCAATAATAATAATAATATATTACGAGTGATCATTAAACAAATTCAGCGACTGAATTATAGGAGTCTCCAATTAGTAACGTCGAACAGACAATTCCTGCAGACATCATCCATAAACGGTGCGTCAAGTGTCGGACCCGTCAGCATTGCGAAGCTGCGGACAGTCTTTGAAGAAACGCGCGGACGTGCATCTAATATAGCGGAGGGTGTAGGCGCGAGTGTACACGGAATACAGCGGCCGTAGCAACCAGCAACGTATCACGTTACACCGGGTCACGATCCCTATTATATACCTCCTTTCTTCCTTTGACGGAACAAATTATTGGAGTTATACGATTGCGAGGCGCTGGTCAAGGTCGCAAGAGACACGGTGGCAGAGCGATAGGGGAGAAGAGAGACGGTTCCCTAGAAAGGAACGAGGACGTCTTCCGCCGACGATCCCCGATAATATTAATCACATTTTTCCGCCATGTTTGCCAGCCCGGGTACGCTAATTATCACGGATGTAAGACGCCTCGCGCTCTATCTTCGCTCCGGAGTGCAAAGTTCAGCTATGGGAAACGGTTTTTTGATGCACGACGCGGCCAGACGGCCTTCGGCTCGTTTCCTATGGCTCTCCCTTCCCATGGCGGCTCGTGTAGGAGAAGACCCGTCATAGGAACGAGTTCCTATGCTTTATGGGTCAAGAGTCCTCCGAGCGTATTCGTGCTACCTTCCTGTGGCCCGTGTGCTCTCCTACCAGCTATAGTAATCTCGCCGTTACGTCACCGAACGTGATCGATCTCCCTGCCGCGCTCCAATGTTTGCATTTCTTAAATTTTTCACCCGTAACACACGGCTGCCCCGCATACGTTCACAAGGGAAGACTCTGCGAAGAAGACGTTTCTTCCGTTGCCGCAGAGATTGAGAAATGGCATTGGATTTAATGGCGACTTGGAGGGGAACGAAGCTTGGTCTGAAACTCGGTTGAAATTCGTTCAAACTGATTTAGTAGAAGAGATGTGTGAGGTCTTCGGAGTTTTTCGGAGTGAGATTGTGAGGGTAACAGGTCAAGGGAAAGGTTTGAAATTTTTTCCGCCTTTCAGTGACTAAATTGTGACTTAAATTTCACTTGTTTCTTTAGAAAAATTGGGGAAATTGTTCATTGCACTAAATTCTCGAGTTGAATGTTGTATCATTTATAATTAACGAGTTTCTCAGGTAAAAAGGGAATAGTTTGATGCGCAAGGATTATTGAATCAATAACACAGGCGGTACGAAGGCCGTTCTCGGTCCCGGAAAGTTATTGGCGCGGCAGAACCATCCCAGGGAGCGGAGTCCGTCCATCACTGGTTTCCCCCCACTCCTCGGATCGTGCGACCCTTTCTCCGCTGGCCCATAGGCCCACAGGCCCACAAGACCCTGTTCCCTTGACCACAGCCATCGACCGCAACGCTCCGAGATCGTTGCCCGTTTTTTCCACAAATTATCGTTAAATTCGAACTAGCGCGAATATACGACCGCGCGGCTTTCCCTCGCTGGGAATTCCTCCTTCGCTCCGTATCGGGAATTGGCATCGAGATCAAATTAGCGAATAATATAGGCAGTGGGAATTGAGTGCCAAGAGTAACCGTGCCGTCATTTTACAATCAACAACTTCATCGAACCGTGAATCGCAATTAAAATTCTATTGCGTCAACTGTTACTACCGGTCTCGCAAAATTCACTTCGTACACGCTAAATCTCGGCGAGCCTGGCAAAAACCGTACCTACACAAATCTCCCGGTGCTCGCGAATTTTTGTGCCGCGACCACTCGCCTTTTGACGCGTCAGTGAAATGGTCCCTGGCCAACCCTAGTAAATTACCTAACCCCTTCTGTTTCCCGTTTGATCTGTTAAAAGGTGGCGATGCAATTCGTACACACAACATTCTTCGAATACGATATAAAACTCTACACTTGAGCAAGAGATTTCGTAAAAGACGACTACTCGCGCGAGGCCCGGCCAGCGTTAGCGGAAATAACAGGCCATTAAAGTAGCGAGCGCGCATTAATGCGGTCGAAATTTCGTGACGCGAGTTTTCGCATCACTTTTCCCCGCGCGCAGGACGAAGGCCGAGGATCACCGGCAGCCTAGGCATGAGCGATTCAGACCGGTTGCAGAGAGAGGTTCCTCACTTGTGGCTCACCACTTAAAGTCGAACACGCATCTCATTATCCATGCCCATGGATTTAATCGTATGTCTGGGTCTGCGTGCAGGTGTGGTTAACCTACCCCTCAATCTGACGGAATATGCTCGATTTTTGCATAATTGTACCTCCGTGCGAAGTACGCCGTCCGTCGTGCAAGTGTGGATTGCGTTTAAAATTTTATGTAAGTTCTTGAAGAGCAAAAATGAGAGCGAGAAGGTAGGAAGGGAAATAAATTCTATAGGTACAGTGGTAGCCCTCGTCCCGCGGTAGCCCGATTAGCCATTAAGATGATTATAAAACAAGGGATGACCGGTTTGAGGGGGCTGCGCGTTACGAGGGTTACGAAATAATTCACCATGGACGGTTGTTGCGCGCGAGTTAATGAATTTCGTGAACGGCGCGGTTATTATTCCTTTTTACTGGCGTTTTTGATCGAGATTACGCGGCGAGCCCACAGGGGGGGTCGGGAAGCCATTAACCGCGCAAAGGTCAAACGACTAATTTGCCACGGAATTTGGAAAAATCACTTCCCCTGGGCGGGCGCATTCCCCCGCGCGGTCGTCGCCGGGAGAGCGAGGGTGGAGGGTGGAAGGTGGAGGCGGCATTATCAGCACGCGCCGACCCTTGTGTGCCTACTAAATCTGCAAAATAACTGCCGGAGTACGCGTACGCGTACTTAACCTGCTCGTCCCGCGATCCGCGCCACCACCATCGCCGGCGGTCCATCGAGATGCGATCTGTATTTACCTTGGCGGTCAGAAGCTGCTTTCTGGACACCAGAAATTGATATTTTTTCGCGCATGTGCGCGGGAATAAGCACTTACGTTATCGAGCACATTTTTTTAATTACTCCTCCGGGCATAAGTGTAGCTACCTCTGCGCCCCGTAACGATCGCGCGGCGAATAGAAAGGGAGAAATAAAGGCGCCGCAGAAGACGGTCGCAGTCTAATGAAATTCATAAAACATTCATAAGGCTGAACCACAGAATTTCGTTACGGTGATGCTATTCAATTTCCACGCTGCTTTGGAAGATAAAGATGGACGGGTGTGGGCGAGGTGTGGGAGGAGCGACGTCTGGGGGAGAGGGGGGGGGGGCACGATAAGATTAACGAGACACGGAAGCGCAAACTACCGATAATTAGTTCGAAAAAGGTAAAGGCGGCTCTGGCGGCGGCGCCTGCTCGCTCCTCTCGCGCGTATTACACGCGCGCACCCTCTCGGGGCCGCTCGAAAAAAAGGAGAGAGTGGAGTTTCAATACTCTCCGCGGCGCGTAAGTTTCAAGCTTAGTATTAGCAGCTCGTTACCTTCGCGTCTGGTTGGTCGGCCCTCGTATCTAAAACGTGCATCAAATCAACGCCTCGGATGTATGTACGCACGATACCTACCTATAACTACACGTCGCGCGCGGGAACATTCAGGATGTGCGACTGCTGTAAGGGCGGCAGACGGGCGAAATGAAACGAGAAGCCGCGCGGGGAGGGGAGGCAGGATGAAACGCGATACGTTACACCTTCGGTCACAATATTGAGTGCAACTTGGGCTCGGCGAGATTTACGTGACCTTGCCCAGTGGCAACGGAAAGGGGTGGATAAATGGCTGGTAGCGATCCTACGGACTACAGGGGCTCCCCTTGAATTCGTTAAAACCGATGTCGACTTTATTAGTTATTAATTATTTATTATATCGACTTTATGTCGCTGTTTTATTTACGGACGTCGAGGGACGCGGCAGCTTTCCACATCGATAAGCCAGAATTAGGCGTTCATGGGACGGATTCTTTTATCGGGATCATCCTTAGAATGGAATGTCGAGATGTATTGACGGCAGCGCCTCTGCTGGGGGCGCTAAGATTTTCGGATGTTGGAAGTGAATGAATCTTGCTGAAGTAGCGGACTGACCAGGTCCCTTTAAATATTGAATCTGATGAATAAGAACTAAGCAATACTTAAAAAATATTTAGTTAAACAGAAAAGGAATTTCTTATTTTCATGTGAATAAAAATCATTAGGAATTGCTTTAAGCAAATTTTAGCATGGGGTACAGTAGTCTTAAAAATTCTTAAGGAATTGTTTATTTAGCAAATGCAAAATCTTCTTTTATTCATTCGATTGTAAGCATTTCCTTAAAAAATTAAGGGAAAGCAATTCCTTAAAAAATTAAGGAAAAGCAATTCCTTAAAATATTAAGGCAAGGCAATTCCTTTAAGCAATTCCTTGGCAGTTTAGAAATTCCTATAAGGTAAAGCAAGTGCTTGTGTTTTTTTCACATGAATTTAAGCAATTTCTAGTAATATAGCAACAAAAACCAATTGCTTACACTTTATTCATTAGGGCCACGATGCTAAAATGCTAATGACATTTTAGTAGCTTGAAAATATAATAGGAGTTCCAATATTATTACTGTAGGGAACTAAAATTTACGATTTAACACACTACTTACCGGTAGCCTGTTAAGGGGGTAGGTTACTCTCAATATTTTCGAAAATTGGTTTTTACGATGTTTGCAAATTCCGCTAGCTACATCTTTTCTACGTGTTTTAAGCGTAACCGATTCCCGAAATTCATATAATTGAAGAAATTACAGTAAAAAATGTACGAACCTGCAGATGAGATCGGAAAACGATGTCCAACTTTAAACGCGATTTTCCAGAAACTAGATTTTTTAAAATGGTGAACGTAAAATCTCGAAAACTGCTCAAACGATTCGAATGTAAATTTATAGGAAGTCGTAGGAAACTACCCCTCCATGTATTGGGAACACATTTTCAATACAAGTTCTTAAAAAAAAAAATAAAAAATATTTTTCTTGCAAAAAAGATAAATTCAGAAACATCAACTTAAAAGTTGTATTAATTTGTTTATCAAAATTTTGCTTTCTGCACAAGATGGACACTGTCTTACAGATTATAAAAATGCGTTTACTTTGTGTTATACGTAATTCACCTGTCCGAAATCGTGTTCACCATCAAACGGTGCATCGCGTACACGTTCTCACATTTATATTTATAACTTTCTTCGTATAAATATATTTAAAATTTTCTTCTTGCGTATTAACGTCAACGAAATGACGCTTAAAAAATATATAAATTATATGTATATTTATTTATTACTTCAGAATATGCGTTTGAAGAAGGGTCTGATTTTGGGCTGTTGAGGGTAACCTACCCCCTTAATAAGCCAGCGTTTATCGATCGGTTGACTAAAAATCGATTGTTCCTTAGATCTGTTAACGGCGATAGTAGAAAAATCGTAAAACACATTCACACTCGTACTGTCAATAATAACAGTATTTTCTTGTTTCTTCAAATTTATTACAATAATTTTAACCCTCAAAAATAACATTCAAAATTTCCTTTACGCAAACCTCTCGACAGAGATGGGCAAAAAATTATTTGAAATAAAAATTTCGTACATACATTTTTATTTCAAATAATTTTTTTCGAATTGGCTGGTATTTTCTATGTATCCTGTAAGTAGGTAATGTGTTAATTAACTCTTACACTAAAATTTATAGTTGCGAGTGGGCCCCATTGTCTCCTAGCACCAATATTTTTAGACCCAGTCCACCACAGTGCATCCTTTTAATTCACAGAACCGATTCAGATAAACTTAGAGGCTTGCTCTCGTCCTTCGTTTCCAACACAGAAATCGTTATTACTTCAATCGCTTGGTATTGTAAACTCGGAGGCGTCGAGACCCACCGGAGCCTACAACGGTTACCCTGTTTCTTTCCCCTCGAGCGGCCGCATCGATAGCAATAATTTTTGCGGTTAAATGCAGCAGAAATTGCTACACGATCTGCGGTTTTTCGGGCTCGCCCAGCGTTCGCTTTATCGCGCACCACGATCCACAAGGCTCCTCGAGATTCCTTTGCGATCGACGCGGCCTAGCGTCGCGTGCTTTACAGGCCACGTCGACGATCGTAAGTGCCGCGTTCAATTCATCAAAACCGCGTCTTGCCTCAGAAATTGGCCGACCTCTCTGTTTAGCGGCGGAGAGATTCCAGAAAGCAGCGAGGTTTCGCTCGACTCGCCGTCGGTGGCTGGCGGGCAGAAGCGGCTTGTCGTGATCGAGCGAAAAAACCCGGTGAATCACGCGGGACACCGTGATTTTTCCTCTCGGCGTTCGGGATTCGTGATCGATGGCAATATCGCGATCCAGAGCCAGCGAAGTGCAGGTAGTCCGCTGGACTTACATACGAGGTCACGTTCCACGATTCCGAGCCACCGATCGGACCGATCTGACCGATCGGCCACCGATTACAGACAATTTAATTCAGTCGGGCATCATTTAATGATTATAGAGTGCCAGGTCGGGCAACAACCGTTGCATTACAGTCTGTTGCAGAACCGCAGTGATTCCACGGTTAGGAAAATCTCCCTGCGGCTTGTTTTGTCGCTTTCCTTCGCACTCTCCCTCCCTTGAACACCACTCAACCCCCCAGCTTCGACATGCATCTTTGCCTATGATAATCTACGCGGACGAAGGGAACGGAGAGCCGTTGTCGATGGTCAAACTTAATATTTACGACGACGAGGCACGAGAATTTTCGCGCTTTCTATCGAGCCTCTCTCTTTCCTGTCTTCCTTACTCCCAGCACCGATCTTTGTTTCCGTCTAGCGCGCGTTAATTTTCAACTTGCATTCACCACGGATAGATGCATCTTATCGACTAGAGATAATTTATGAAAATTCACTAACGGCGTGCAAAAAATCGCCAGTTTCGAGGAAACACGCCGCTCGGTCACGGAGAGCCGAGCGTTGCGTGATTTACAAGCTACTAGAATGTTGTTGAGCTCGAGTTTTGCCGCGCGCCACCGGTCGAATTAGCGCCGCTAACGGTCCCGACCAGCAGTTTTGCATTCCGTGAACCGTCTTCGCCGCGTTCCGCGAAGATGCTCGGGGGATCGGCACGGCGTATACAGTTTTTGCCGGGCGTGATCGGCTCACGATGACAGTTCTTTCAACAGGCTTGAATAATTTCCTTAAGGAGCGAGGTAAAACGGAGGGAACAGGGGTAATTTGCGGACGGGTTCGGGCCGTTTACGCTCTGGACGCACTTCACTTAACGCAATAATTTCCTTACGGCCGTCGAACGCGCGGCGCGGCGAAGTTCGCGCGTAATTTACGCGGCGCATAAACATCGCGAAAAGCGCGTGCACAATTGCATAATTTGTTGGCGGACGTGGGGCAATTACAGAGGCCATCTCGGGGGTCTGTTCCCCGTTGTCCCTGGTCTCTGTCTCGCGGACGCGCATCGATAAGCGAGAGGTCGGCTCTCGGGTTTGTTGGTCTGCGAGTCTGCGGACGTATAGGGCCAGCGGAGAGTTAGAGTTCTATGGGGAAAAAGGGGAAAGGGAGAAGGAGAGTATAAGCGGAGGAGCGAAGGGCATATCAACTGCTCTTGGTCGGGGGCCGTCTCATTACCCGTGCTCCGATGGTACCACGCTGCGAGCTCGCAAGCCCCCTATAGTTGGCCCCGCATTATATTCGTATTCCGAGTATAGGCTCGCCACACGGTTTCGATAGCCAGAACGAGACGCCGCGCGACCGCGTGCAGCCGGAAGGAACTCGTGTAAAACGTTCCCGAGGATCGTATCGAGATCCTTTCGACGAGCGATTTATCGCCGGCCGCTTCTGACGCTGCTTCTTTTCTGCCCTTAATTGAATTGAGTTTAAGGCATCGACTGCCAGATTAACCGCGCGCGGGTCGAGTTTCGAGCCTGTTCGCAGATTCGTCGTACAAATTGGAGTGCGTCATGGTTGTTTCTTATGGTAAAACGGGAGGGCAGATGGGGAGCCTGGGTTTCTCCAGAGACTCTACAGCGATTTCTTTGGTAAAGGGTACCTATAATGCATGCGCGCAGATTGGTAAAGTGGGATATTATGCGAATAATGTGCACGCGAACGCGAGCGGATAAATGGTAGAAATTCGAGGCGGCACTCGCACGAACCGCTTCGGGGACGCGTTCGCAAAGGTATTCGGATATCTCCCGTTAGAGTTGAGAGAATGGAAGAGACGCTCTGGCGTTCCGAAGCGCCCATAGGCAAAGCAGCTAAGGTAACGCACCCCGCGGTGGCCTTTGGTTTCTCCAACGGACGAACGAAGGATGATGCATGGCGATACACGCATATATCCTTCTCTTCCTTTCCCCTTCCGCCCCCTCGGCCACTTTCGGTCCCGAGTCGCCCTCCTTTCCGCTCTCTCTCTCTCGCTCCCCTGTCCCGGCGTCGGCCGGACTCCACCTTCCACCCAGGCTTATAAGATCGGCAGGCCGTGGCCGTCCAAAAATAATAACGATAATAATAACAACAAAAGCAAAACCGCGGGGGCAAGATAAAAAAGACAGGGAGACTTAGGGGGAGGCAAAACAAAAAATACAGGGAAGAAGACTAGAGGGACGATTTCTGTTACGTTGTTGCATTCCTGCAACGGAAAGTTGCCGGACCACCCTGCAACCGCACGGCTAGCGCGGCACCCATGGGGCTTTAACGTGGCTGCCATTCGTCTTTCATCGGCCGCTTAGGTGTTTTCGGTCCTTTCTCGATCGGCGGACCGTCTCGTCGACCCCCAGCGTCTCTCTGTGCTTTTCGCATCGATCGTCGAAGCCCAATCCACCAACACTCGGAGATTCAAAATTCAAATTCTGTATTTCTGTATTCTTTATAAGGTAGTTGACCCAGTCGTCGATCGGTACCCAGTCGTCGATCATTTGAATTAATATTGAGATTTTATAAGGTTTTTGAACAATATTGTGTGTAGGACAAAATTGCAAATTAATATTTAAGAGTCTTTACCTACATATATCATCACAATATTGTTCAAAAACCTTATAAAATCTCAATATTTAAGTGATCGACGACTACGTCTAAACCGATCGACAACTGGGTCAACCACCTTACGAATTCGATTTCTTCCGTGTTTATTTAAGCCCCAGCAATCCCCGTCTCCGATTTCCTTCATTGCGAAGATAAGGCGGCTTTATTGTCCTGCGGCTCCAGTAGTCTTTTTTTTTTCTCTAAAACATTGCACCTCCCCTTGTGAATGTTAAACGGCGAACGGGAACGGTTGAGCGTTATCCTCGCGCGTTCAAAGGGGTTTGGACGTCTTCCAGAAGAGTTGGAATTATTCCAATTTCGTTGCGATTTAAGGCTTATTTGGTTGACGTAAAGCTGTCGCCCGTCCAAGAATCCGAACGAGTTTCCGGCGCTTCGGCAGGCCTTAAATACGTCGCTCGATCGACGACGGACCGCAGAACTTGCCGCTCGGGGTATCGGTAATGGCACGCGATCGACGCTCGCCGTTCTCCGCCGCAGACAGATTTCCCCGTACGGCTCGCACTCAAGCATTTCAATTACACGTAATACGAGCAATTTAGTTACGAGCTGTGCAACGTAACGACTGCTGTAATTATATTCGAAATATCGCGGATAAAGGTGGATTCTCGCGCGCTCGCCGGCGCGGTCTGCCGCGGCGTATCGAAACGTGTCAGCGATAAGGAGAAGAACAGAAACAAACTGGCGCGCGGAATACATAGTTACTTCCGGCTATCTTGATCCGCAAACCCCGGCGCGCTGATCCATTCCCGTTTAATTTGCTCGCCTGGCAGTTCCTCGCAGAGGATAAATTTGAACATTTTTGCCTTACGTTGCTCGAGCCTGCTCGCATAGCATTAACATCCTAATGTTTAGGTACCTACTCCGGCGGCCGCCGAAGTGCCGTTCCTCGGCGTACGTATCACGTGACTGGAATATTTATTGCTGGACGATCGCGAGATTTTGCTAATTACTGGACATTTTCAGCGCGTATCGCTGTGTCGATCTGATTTCGAAACCTCGGGCTGACGTAATTAATTACGCTCCCCCACATTAACATTTATAAGCGCACTTTTCGGAAGACTGCGGAGGGTGACATACGCGGGAAGTTGATCGTTCCATCATTGCGCGCTCTTACATATTGCGTACAAAATTGTATATTTATAGCTGCCCGCTCGAAATTAATTCGTTGTAGATACATCAAGGAAACGAGCCGCGCGAGCATAGAGCCGAGAAAACTAGAGCAAAACGAGCACCACGAATCTGAGGGAATTTTTAGTTAGAAACTTCATCTCTCCCCCCCGATCGCGAGCTAGCCATTATTTACTGCCAAACTTCCGATCAACAGCACATTTCTACCACGTAAATCTACGAACTCGGGAGAGTAAAACAAAGTCCATGTTCCGGTAACATCTTGCGAAAAGCCAGTGCGCGGAGCTCTCTGCTGTAGACCCATGGGACACGTGGGAGCGTAGAAACGTAGGAAGCTAGAAACTAGCGAGGTAGACCGGGGCAGAGCCGTGGTGGATTGATTCCTCAAAAGCAACGCAGAAGGCATACCTGGTGGCTCGCGTGGAGCGAAAATGCTCGGGTCACGTGACGGAGCCGGGCACACGTGTGTTTCTTCTGTGTAGTATGCATAGGTGGAGCGTACTGGGCCGGTAGGTAGTAACCAAACGACACGCGATCGCCGCCCGAGCCCTTAGGGTATAAATTATTGCGATTTCTTTGGAGTAACCCTTGTTTATAAGGGTGCGTCGGCCGATCGAGCCAGCCGATATGTCGTGACATCAAAGGACCTGCCACGCTTCTCTTCTGTCTGTCCGCACTCCGTCTTTAACCGGATCTCTCTGACCACGGGCGAAGACGTGCGCCCCGCACACGGCCGCTGTCACTTTTCCGCTGCGCGTATCGTGACCGTTTCAGGAATGTGCAAATTCCTCGTCGAATTATCCCGATACTGTGTTTGTACGCGGTGGAGCGGCTGGCCGGACTGCAACTTCCAAATATTTCACCGGCTACGGGCGTTTTCTTTTTTGATGGGACGCCGGGGCCGTGGCCCCTGGATTTATGACCACATTAAGCCGCTCGAGATTTAGAACGATAAATACGGGGGACAAACTATCGCTGTATAGCACGACTCATCTAGCACGCGTCTTCCTCCTCTGACTTAACCCATTGTTTGATTCGCGGTACTGCTCGTGGTTGTCTGATTAGTGGATTATTATTAGACGGGTACCTTGGGCACACCTTTTGTCGAAGGGAGGGAAGGTTTGATGCCATGGAGTATTTAATTCTCTTGGTAGCTGTGTATGTAGGGTAATTGTGGGAGAGATGCCGCAAACGGAGAGATGCGCACTATCGGTATTTCAGGGATGTCGGTGATAAAATAGATTATTGCTGATTTTATTCGTTTGAGGTTGTTGGTTTGGGTCAGTTTGCCAAGCAAGAGCGTGCTTTCTGTGTTATTGTTAAAGATTTTGCTGTTTTTCGAGGTAAGCCTAGCGGATTTTGCCTGAATAGTTATACGTTGTATTTATTTTTATTGTCATAGTAGCTATAAATTTATAGGTTTTCTTGATACAACTTTTGTAATACGTTAAAGGGACCGTGTAGAATATTTTCTGGGCAGAGTAGGTTACTTTCAACATAGCATGTGGAAATGCGAATGTGCGACGCCTCTCCCGGGCATTTCGGATAGACGGCGCACTTTTACTTGGGATAGATGCCGCATTTTGATCGTACTGTTTCGGAAACTAAGTTCGGAAAAGTTTTTTAAAGTAACTAACGTGGTATCTCAAGGCGAATTATTTATTTTTAAATGAATAATCTCATAATCCAAACATATTTGTGGACTATTTACTCCGTTTTCATATTTTTGTTATTTTAATCTTAACATGCCAACTGAATATAAAAGAAAATTTAAAGCTCAGTGGAGTCAAAAAACTTTAATCGTTGGGAAAATTATTATACCACGAAATCCAAGGCTGCCTGGATTATTTGCCCAAAATGTAAAAAGTGGCTACATGAAACATGCACCCTGTATAACACTACGTGTAAGCAATGTGGAAGGCAGAAAAAAAGAATGTTAAATTTCGAAAAGCAGAAATAATATCTGTATCTACTGTACCCATTAAATTTTCAAATTTTATAATTGTATTAAATAAAAATGTTTCATTTTCCTTTGTTTTTACTATTTTTTTTTTATATAAAAAGTTAAAATTAACAAGTTTAAATCGAAAATTAAACGTTTTTTTAAATGCGGCACCATTCCCGCATGTGCGGCGGTTTTTAGTTTCAATTTTTTAAGAGTAACAAATATTAAAATTTTGATCTTCTTTAATGCTAGTAGAATCACAAGATGTTGAACTAATAATATGTATCCTTGGAAAACATTTCAAACAAAATTTGTTTGACAAAAATTGACAACTCTCCCACAACTACCCTACCTGTGACAGTTACCCCAAACCCACGAATATATAGTCTTAAACCGCGGTAATGAATACCAGGGTATTTGTACCCAGGTTCCGAAGACGGTATCCCCTTAGCTGCGCTCCTCGGTAGGTGCGGAGAAGCTGTAGGCCGAGGTAGGTCCGCGTGGTCGGCGCGCAAGGCACGGGAACGTACCTACCCGCCAGATGGCACGATACAATGAGTGGTGTATTATTTATTGCATTTAAATGAACTCTCGCCGTGTAATTGCGGTATGATGCATCCGGATGATTTGCGAGCCGTCCATAGGGCCGCCTTCGACGCGTACCACTTCTCCTCCACCTCCTCCTCCGTCCTCTTTTCTCGTTCGCCGTGGCGAGAAGTGATTCCCCAGGTACAAGCGGGGGTACACGCGTCCTTCTTTTTCTTGGCCGCCTATCGTGTCCCGGTAATGGCAAGTTATTACCTACGATGTCGTCGGGATGGCCGCGACGCGTTGTTTACCCTCGGGTCAGCGTCGATTCCCGACGAAACGCCGTTAATCGATCCCGGGATTAATGGCACCGATACCCCTCTGCCGTTTGAATCTCCGCGCAGGTGTAAAGCTTCACGGGCAACTGAAAAATGTCTCTGTTACCGTGAATCACTTTAATTGTCGCGCCTCCCACAGAGAATCCTTGCTCCGCTTTCCAACAGATTCTCGTTCCGCGCCACGTATTCCACGCGCTGAAGAGCCACGTACGAGAAGATCGGCGTCATCGAATCCATTCACCGTCGCGATCAAATTATATTTCGCCCCCTCAGCGTCGAATTAATTGTAATCCGTTTCTGTTAGCTCTGCGCGCCGGTATATGTGACTCGTTAAAATTACCGGGATTCATCGAATCGTAATAAGTTTACATATAGCAAGCCGCTTTTGTTGCGCAATTGTTAATTGGCCGTAATGTATCCGAGCGAATGCGACGATAAAACCGTCATTCGAACGAAATGCAAGTTAAAACGAGGCGCGGAGGAAATGAAATCTACCCTCTGTAGCTATCCGAAATATTCGTAAATGCTTTTGGGGTCGAAATAAAATAATAGGACATTGTTAAAAAGTAGAAAGATTTTATCTTTCAAACCTTTCAACTCTTTTGCTTTGCCAGACGTCTGGTAGCGCAATCTCGAGCGGTGTGTACGAGAGCGGGGCAAAAACTCGCGCGGCACACATTCTAACGGGGGCGCGAATGTTTTTAAATCTCCCCGGAGCCCGCGAGAGCGAGCGAGCGAGCGGGGCGGCCGAGCGATTTATCGTGGCGGCTCGGTCCCTTCGGAACGAGCGCGCGTACGTTAATTGCGTGACAGAAAAGGCCGGGAGAAGCGTAGTGGAAGCCGGTGAAATGATTCGCGGGCTTGATATTCCATAAAGCCCGCGGAAGGTCAAGGACTGGGGAGCAGGATCGCTGACCTGGGCCGCCTTCGACCCGACCAACACCACCGAGATATCGCGTCTTCCTCGCTTTCTCACGAACCCGCGCGAAATCCTCTTCCACACTCGCCTTCCGTCCACCACTTGTCCCTTGAACCAAGTCAACGAGACTCCAGAAACGTTCATGCTGTCGAGAAGCGTCTCGGAGAGCGATGGAAGCACGGTTCACTGCGCGCCGTTCGGAGGAAGCAGGGGTCAACGCGGTTGGTGATTAGATATCTACAAAATACGACACTCGCTCTAGGCGGGCCATGATTGACTGCTATGAGGAAAATAAACGGCGAGGGAAGAAGGAGAGGGGAACGAGATCTACTGTGGGTGAAAGAAATGTGGTGCTTGAGACACGTTCAAGTGGAGAAGCAACGATAGGACTCAAGGGTACGAGCTACCGAATTTGCTTCCGATAGTCACTGAGAAGCTTGTTCACTTTGATGTTTCCAAGTCCTTCAAGTGTTAGTCACAAACAGAAGGCGGCCTAGTCACTCGACTACCTATGTTACCGTTTTGCTCGACCCTTGCCGTCTTCATGCCATATTTCTTCTGTACACAATATGACTGAGGGCTTTTGCCTGCGAGCGATATCCTTTTGGGAAGAAGACTGTTGTAGCAGAGCTCTGACGACACAGAGTCACGCAGTCTGAGGAATTCTCTTGCTGAAGAACAACAGGTCTTACACCCGGAAGCGTGTAGCAGCTGGCTGAAACACCTGAGAAAATGAAATCAACAGTGGTATTATCCGAACCGGTAGTTAAACGTGAGTGAGGTCAGGAACGAGGGCGAGGACCTTGAGGATCGTCGATCGGAATAGTCTGTTAGAATTTCGATTCAGCCTTGAAGGTCGGCGCGCGGTCGAAAGCGAATAGGCCGGCAGCAGCAGCGTGGCGTTTCTGGCTGGTGGTTGCTCGATTCCCGAGTCCGGAGGGCCGGCCGCGCGATACGATAGATTCGAGAGTGCGGAGGAGCGGTCGAAAGAGAGGATTCGGCGGAGGGACGGCCGGCCCCGAAGAAACGAACGAGCTAGGGCGGAGGAGAGAGCGTGAATGTGGGTGGATAGAGGAGAGAATTAGCGTTGTGGATATGGAGTTTGGTATGCGTGAGCGGTCTGGCCGAGCGGATAGCCGGCGTCACGCCACGCGGGCCCACGAAAAGTTATGGTTACTGCCGCCGGTGAACAGGGAAGGGCAGCCGACTAAAAATAATATTACATTTAACGGACAGCCTAATTTCGTCGCAAGGTGGTGGGCCACCGCCACCGCCACGCGAGAGAGCAACGGAGAGGGAAGAGCAGTTTGTTATCGGTCAGGCACTTTCATGAGCTTCAAAACGCCCGTAACAACATCCGTTACCACCGCGACCCCATCGACCCGCGTAATCAACGACCGGAAGACATTCGCCGAATCTCCGCGACTCTCGGCTGCTGGCTTCGTTAAAGACGAGGACCAGCTCCATGACGATCGTTCCAGCAAACGCAAACGTTCCACTGCTTTCTTGTCTTGATCTTTCGATCTTCCCTTGAGCTTCTATTGAACCTCCAGAAGTCTTCAAGGAGACCCTTCCATGTTCATTTTGATGAGAATCGTGATGCTGTTTTGAGTATTGGAATTATGAGCGTTAATACAAAAAAAGAAGGAAAAGTATACCCTTGTTAGTCAAGGTTGTAGAGTACATTTTCTATCACTGTCATTTTACATCCTCAATGGAGACACATAGACAGTGGGAGGGTGTCGAGTGACAGAGGATTTAAAGATCCAACGCGCGAGAGAGCCAAGTTTATTTTCTCCCTCGAAAGAAGCTCGTATACAAAGTATACGTTGACTGTTATTTTAGCATCCATCAATTCCCTCCTGGTTAGGGTAGAATTAGGCGAACGAGCCCCACGTTCTAACCGTACCCGAGAAATGAACGACACGTGGCTACGGTTGTCAACTGTGAAGGGTACTCGATGAGCGCACCACAAGCGCCGAGGCGGCTCGGGTGTGGCGTGAAGACGCGAGCGCCATCCTTGCGGCGCATCGCGTACCATCCCGTGGAACCCGAGCGTCCCGGCACGCTCTGTCGGTAACGTCGCGCGCGTCGATATCCTCCCCGCGTCGAGAACAAAGAGCGAGAAAGAAAGGAAAGGTCGCGATTCGCGGCGCGACGTCCGCGTCGACCCCGCGAACAATCGGGGATCGCTTAATTTTCATTTTTGCACGGCGCCCCGCCGGAAGAATTAATGGGCTCGATGCAAAACGCGCGCGCAACAAATTCACCGCTACGTTATGCGACTCGTTCGACGCACTTTTCGTTCCCGTGCAATTAATCCGGCCACAATTACTCGATTCCTGCACGCTCTTTTTGTTTTTACTTTCTTTTTAATTTTGACGTCCGCGAACAAAAGCGTGAGCTCGAGGCGTTCTCTCTTTTTACGGGCCCCGTGAAAGTGGCGTTTGATAACGCTTCTGGGCACGGGAAATTTTTTCAAACGAGATTTAATCGTGGAAAGTACTCGAAAGCTAGCCGCTTTATTATATTTTATGCTCCATATCTCTTTTAGATGGACGCTTTCCTTTTTGCAGATATTTGTTAGGTACTCTCCGAGATCTAATTTCAACATGCGGGACACACAATCCCGTATTATTCCTTCATCATCACGGTTCACAGGGAAAAAAGGGAAACTACCCTAGTAACATTTATTGTTGGTATTTTCATGGCCAACTAATTCCCAACTTGGGGGCACCGTGTGCCAACCAGAAATGCTACTAGGGTACCTCCCTGAGCTGCACACATTTTTCCTCAAACTTTCATCTTCGTCACACTCCCTATAGGGGAATTATGCTTAAGTTGACATAATGAGGTAAGATGACATACCATTACTATCTTTTCAAATATTCGTCCGAGAAACGTGACATTGATGTTTATTCACCGACTAGTAGATTTCCCCAATAGTGCAACATTTTATGATCACCGGCGGACGCACGTTTAGACGTGCTGGAGAGTTGTCTGATTCTATGACCGAAAAAAGAATTATTCTGGTTTATGTATTGTTACGAAAATACCCGCCAGGTAAGGAATTCAATTTATTAAATGAATTTGGTGTAAAGTAGCGTTAATTTGCATTATGAATACTATACAGCTGAGAAAAATATCATAAAGTTTTGTCACTAGAAAGCAATAAATTTTTTCCTTCACTTTTGGGTAAGATGACATAATGAACGTCGATTTAAGATAGCATACTATGTCATCTTACCCCACAACGCCTACATATTCAGAATAAAGTACGACTGATTCAGTTTCTATTCCATGATGCCTAATAACTATAAATGGACTTCGACACGACATAAATGGTCCAAAGGGTCCCGACTGAACAAGCCCGCTTTAGAGTATGTCATCTTATACAGAAGTATGTCAACTTACACAGATGCACAGGCATGTCATTTTTTATTTCTCTTATTTTTCTTATTATCGTTGAAGTCACGAGACTGGTATTTTATGTTCTATTAATAAACAGATAAACACTGCTCTTTGGTTTCATTTTGATACCACCTTTAACTTTTAAGATATTTGCCTCAGAACAAAAAGTATGTCATCTTGAGCACAATTCCCCTACACATGTTCACTTGAAACCTGTCTCCCTGTTCAACAGTAGCATTCCCCCTCCATAGGTTTCCCTAGAACTCCCCAGCAACGTCCTCCGTTCATCCGAAGACGTGACTCCGCGGGTAGGTATGCGTGAAACAGATGCAGCTAGGGAAGAAAGTAGGGATCGTCGGGCTGGCCCCGGGCCATGATGGTCGTCGGGCGAGCGGGTCGCGTGGTAGTGAGTGGCAGAAAAATTTGGGACCTTGGGGGGCTGGTCCTTCGGCCGTGGGAAACACCCTTGCGGCCATAGCCGAAGGCAGTATGGCTCCTCGGTGTGCGACCGGGCGTAACGGCCGCGCGGAGGTGCCCCCCTCGTGAAAAGATGATATCCGGGCTAGGTAGGCCGATGAAAATCTAGCGTACGGCAAACGAAACGGGCACCGTTGGAATTCAAGAGGCGAGAGAGAAGAGAGGAGAGGTAGTCGCGGCTTGCCACGCGAGGAATCGACACGGCCGCTTCGTTAGGTGGCTTGTTTCGCCTCGACTCGACTCCGCTCGAATCGACTCGAATCGACTTCGGCCCCGACACGCGAGATTTATACCCGTACATGTTAAGTGGTGGTGATCGACTATCGCGCGAGCGTTCCATTAGTAAGGTTCAACGGTCGTCATGCCGGCTCTCTGCAACGATTACCGAGCACGTTCGTTAACCAGCCATCCACGGCGTCATCCTCCCGACGTCGCCTTCATCCACTTTTCCAGGTATACTCTTCATTCATAAGCGTCAATTCGGGGATTCGTTCGAACCAGTTGGAGGATCGCACTCCTCCAACAAATCTGTGCATCAGCGACAGTCAGATTTGTCTAAATTGGGTATCAGTCGAGGATCAACAAAGTGTTTTGAGCGAAGGTTGTTGGAGGAGATATAATTTAAGACGCAAAGATCGCGGGGATCTAGGGGACCTAAGGGATAGTTAGGTATATTATAATATAAAGAAATTGATGAGGAACGTCTTGAGAAACCAGCACGATATAGACAACTCCTCCTAATAAGAATTCTAGCAACCCAACAACTCAGACTTCGGTAAAACGATCGACCGAATTCGGTTGACGCGAACAGAGAGGGTCAGGGAATTAATAATAGGGTGAACCGCGTGGAAAAGGAGAGACGATGATCGGTATGTAAAAAGCAATCGATAGCCGCGGCGTTATCGAAGGTTAATTGAGATGATCACTCGCCTGGGAGGTCCGTTATCTAGTCCCACTGCCCACCTTCGTTTGCTTTACGAACACGCTAACTAACTAACCGGCATTTACATTGCTAATTGCACGGCCCTGCGAGTGTAATGGTAGCTAACGTGGACAATGCTTCAAGGGAATTAAACCCTCCCTCTAGATGCAGGAACGAACGAGCGAGCGTCACGTTGCTCCCGGCTGGAAAGAACTACAGACCCGTCCCGGTGTGTATTTTTAAGAGGACGCTGACGAACGGGCTGGATTCAGACAGGGACGAGACGCGAAACGCTAGCAGAGGCTTCCTAAATTCGGCGCGAACAGTGCGCCGCGTTTCTGCACGCCGCTGCGCTGTCGTTTGATCGAAACACAATCTGCTCGGGACGGGACACTATCGGAAATAGCGTGGCTTTATTTTTAAGATCGTGGTTTTCGATATTTCGGAACTTTCGATACGTATCTGCCGCTGCTCGATCCTCCCTCTCTCTGATCCTGGTGACGCGCCATCGAAATTCCATGCAACGAACGAGAAACTGCTGGCGAGTGTAGAAATGGACGTGACAGCCTCGGAAACCTCACATCCATGTGTCAATTTTACTGTTCGGAATCTTTGAGCTTGATGCAGTTAACGCTTTGTAGATTTATGGATGATTAGTTGGTTCTTGAGTTAGGCGCTCGTGGTGAACTGGTCGGGATACTGGAAACTATTGATTGGTGATAGATTAAGCAACTAGCAAACTTAAATAAACGGGGGTTCTTGCAGGTTACACCCAGAAGCTTCGAACTGAATCGTTCGAGCAACTGCTTTCCCTTGGTTCACCCTTTAGAAAGACGCATCGCTGGCGAAATTGAACAATTAAAGGTGGACGTATTTTTTCGAGAGACGTCAAAGGCAGTTCCGCTTAATTTAGCCGGGCCGGCACGCGAAACAATGTGACCATTTGGTAGGATAATTACGGAGGAACCCCAGCGTTCCGATGGTAAAGGGGTGTGTGTATCCTGGCTTCGCTGTAATCCGGAGGAGGAACGGTTGTATCTTAGAGCGGGGAAGAAGACGTTTGGAATTTACGGTGCATAAATATCCGGGGCGTCCCTAACTTTTGGAAATCCTTCCGGTGGCGGGGGGTTAAAAATACGGATGGAAGGGGAGCGAGGGAGAGAGGGTAGTGCTCGCGACGCGCCCTGATTGTAAGCGAAGTAAGTAACGATGGACGGTGAAGCACGGTGCGTGGACGGGTGCGTGTGAAATACGTGGAAAATAGACAAAACGTTTGTCTATAAATAGGAACAGCAGTAATAGGCCGGCCGTGCAATGCGAATACGCCGATGAAATTCAGCAGACGTGCATTAAGTCCAAGCCCATTCAAAAATATACCGGTATATTTCGCGCTTGGATAGATTGTAGGAAACCAGAGTAAAAGTATTAGTAAACACGCGTGGTCTATGTGCATTTCAAGTGTGGTCATAGTCTCAAGTATTAGAAACTGAAAGACCCCGAAATTCAAACGCGATCGTTTTATATTTCCGTCAGTGGCAGATTTAACGAGCGGACGATGAGTAGTTGGCGCTGGGCCCCTAATAAGAAGGCCCCTAAGGCCCCATCTTCAAAAAAGATTATGATTTTATCCAAACACTACCTATATTTTTTTCTGTACTTTTTTGTACACTTGGGCCCCTAAAGAACGTTTGCCACCTGGGCCTTTTTCACTACAAGGAGTCAATCCACTGTGAAGTCGTAAAAAATTGTTATTTTTTAGGATTTATTTTTTAGTAAATGGAATGTCTAACGTAAATAATGTTTTGCCTATTTATTAATACATTTATTGACAGCATAAAAAAATTTATTTTAAATTTTTAACAGTTCTCTTTTTAAATATATATCGCACTCACGTGGTTCCGCGAGAACGAAGTATTTGAAACAAAAAATTCAAAGTGGGTTGTACTCATTATAAGTGTAGTTATCGCCGGAACCAGGATTATTTTTACTGATAAAAAATTAAGAAAATGGCGGAGGTTTGAAGTTTATGTGTCAAAATACGGCGAATTGTTCAGTCATTTTGCCTTGTAAAAAGTATGAAATGGTTAATAGAAAAAGATTTCCGTGGTCCCGGGCATAGCCACTAATGTGCTGAATAACGTGTAAATATTTCAGACTGATTGTTTTGAGATAATCGCGTTTAAAGTTTTAAAACAAATTAAAAAAATTCTTTTAAATTTTTCTGTATAGTATAGGAGTAGCTTAATAAACACCAAAAAGATTTATTGCATTATATGTTGTACTAGCTGACCCGTTACCCGGTTTCACCCGGCAATTGTTTACGATGTTTCCAAAATAAAAAAGCCTAAAAAAATAAATAGCCTATAATCTAATCTTGGACGTATGTAATGAGTGTTTAAAATTTCATTGAAATCCGTTCAGCCGTTTAGGCGTGAAAGAATGACAAACAAACAGAAAATCTGTCACTTTTATATATATTAGTAAGGATAAGGATCTACGAAGAAAAATATTTTTAAAAGTAGCTTCATTTTCCAAACCGTCACAATGGACTGACCCCTTAAATCCGCCATTAATTTCCATCTTGTATGACGTAGGTATTAACACTAAATCTACCAACGGGGATCAAAATGACTTGTTTGGCATTTCTTATAATCATTACTCATTTCCAGTACATTTCGCTTTCTAAAATTTTGGATGACTTTTTCTAAAATATGGAAATAATTAATTCTGTAAAATAGTTTTGATCTATAGACACTCTGTTCTTAAATGACATGTTAAGTTAAAAACCAAGTCATTTTTACCCTTCCGGTAGAAGTAGGTATACGTCAATCGTTGGTTGTTCTAGTATTAAGCATACCAAGCGTTTAAAGTCAAACTCTTTCGCTCAAATCCCTCTCATATCCTCGTGAAACATAGAACTGTATACTAAAATTATTCCTGAAGACAAGCGTCGAATAAGATTCTTCCCGAACACTGCGCGTAAAACCCAGCCAACAATCCAACCCCGTCAGAGTCCCAAGACCTCGAGTTTCGTGAGAGTGACATTCCCATGCGGCATCCCGATAAGTTGCCCGTGCCTAGGGAAACGCTGGAGCCATTTGATAGCGGCATAATAATCTCCATCGCGGGGGGGATGGACGGTGGCGGCGTGCCGAAGAAAAGGGGTTGTATCTAGCGGCGGCGGCAGCTCGCTACTCTATCCTAGGGTAAGTAAGAAGACGCGCGGAGTTTACGATGACGCGTAAATATCCCAGGCGTCCCCAACTTTTACGAACCCTTTGCTAGGCGGTATGCGGAAGGGTGGCGAGGTACTGCGAGGGGCTGGGCAGAGGAATAGGAGTTTGCGGTGACTGGGCAGGGCCCTTTATACACTCGTACTGCGAGTCTAACGCCCGCCACTTACTCGGCTATATCTGCGCCGGTGAATGTGGATGCGAGCTTTAACTCTTCCACTGCTTGCGCCCGGCCAAATAAAACATCGCGCGAGGAAACTTCCTACTGTCGCGAAGCTTTTTCTTCCCGATGCTTCCACTTTTTTCCACCCTGCATTCTGCGCCGTTTCTCCCGGCCGCGGGCGAGGAAACCAAGACCACAGGTTATTCTTCTTTAAAGAAACTCTGTCGTTGTTCATCGTCGCGAGAATCTTCGCTCGAATACTTGGTAATCGTGTTATCAAATTTCCCAACTGTCACTTAATTGTAGCGAGTGTCTATAGGGTAATTCCGGGTGACGCGGCCGGGCTGGAGAGTTGGTCGAAACAGTTGATTTCTTGAGAATTAATTGTTCGGAACCTTAACACATTTTTACATATACACAGATGTAGAGCCTGAATATAGCAACTCGACCAACTCTCCAACCCGGCCGCGTCTCCCGGAATTACCCTAGATAGAGTGTCTGTCAGTTGTGTATCACTCGATGGGATTTCCAGTAACGAGGAAGTGCTACAGTTCGCAGCTAGATTTCCAAAAAAGTATCCCGCAACGGTATCGACACCGCGCGTCCACCGCGAGCACAATGGCGGAATATCTTCCGGGCGTCGAGGTCGTTGTCATTGCAACTTTTCCTTCAGCCGGCTGATTTATCGGTCGTTTATTTGTGGGCCATTTCACCGCCGGACAAGTTATCTGGCTGCGCGGTCGTTAGAGCGGCGAATAACCAAGTCCCGGCGACTCCGGATACATTTTTGCCTAGACCCGGTGGAAGTTTCAGCCATTCGACTATAGACTTACTTTGGCTTGCCCCGTGTCCCGTGGCTGGATATACGAGGCACCGAGCAAAAGAAACGTGCGGCGGTCGATCCATTGGTGGGTGAGTCGGGAATGGAGACGGGAAGCTGAACGGGCGGACTAACTCTCTCTCTCTCTCTCTCTCCCTCTCTCATTCTCTCTCTCCCTCTGCGATATGTACCGTAGTCGGTTCGCGGAGTTAGGTGCACCTAGGCTGCCATGTAGCCGAAAGTAAACCGACTTTTATATACCCGAGCCAGTCGCCTAGCGCACGCATAACACACTCGATCCACGGCGTTATTATGTCGAATGCCGTTTCCAGCAGTTTCTCCAGACAGCGTATATGGCCCCCGGATGCGCCTAAATGTATAGACGGGGACGTTAGGCGACATCCGAGTGCCGTGCCAAAATTATATTGACTCCGAACGCACTTAGCGACGTCAGATGCTTTTATATCTGTACGCGTTTCCTGCCTGCCGGACTTATTGTCTCTCTCTTCCCTCATCTGCCATGCATCAGCGCGTCTTTTCCCTGTGAAAGCGCGCCGAGGTGGAAACTCTACTGGCTGAAGGCAGCCATTTCGGAGTAGGTATTAGGCCTGGGGAGGCGGTGTCTGGGCAGTATTGGTTGTTTTGCCAGTCAACGATTTGGATTAGGATACTTTTTTTAATGTGTACTCTTGGCATCGCTGATCTATTTCAGGGATCCCTTCTCTCCACACGCAGTAGGGTCGTGTAAAATGGCTCCTTTTTATCCCAAGAGTCAGAAACACATGATGGAAAGCTGTATTCTGGAGAGATGGAACAACAAGTTCGCCTAAATAAGCGTCTGAATTTAGCTCGCACCGCGAAAATAGAACGGTGCACTCCAACCCTATACGGCAGAGCGAAACTACTTTATTATCGCGGCGTATTCGTCGGCGTAAAAACTCATTCGGGGCCTACGTTTCTCTCGCGTATACGCTGCACGATGTTGCGCAAACATAAACGCTTGCAGACGTGACTGCGTGGCAAACAGACTGGCACGCGCTGCACGTGCAACGTCAATTCGCATATTCCTCGTGCCGAGTGTGCTTCTGACCTACACCTGAAATTATAATTAGAAATTCGCGAAACGATACCGCGAGCGGGCTAGCATTCACGCCCCTAGACCGTGGGCGAATAAATCTCTCGCGGTGACAATTGCGAGTGATAGCGGCGGCTGGAATCAGGTCTGAACCTTTATTTCGCCCGCGCCATATGACGCGAGGTTATTGCAGTTCCGACAAGTCTGTGTTTCTCCTGTTTCTAAATCTCCGCTGGTTCTAGCTCGTATTTTCTATCGGTTTATAATCGAACTCGGGGTGGTTTCCAAAACGAATGGTTCGTTAATGTCCAATTATCGTCACTGGTAACGAGCAGCGATCAATGGGTGTTCTAGAGTCGTTTAAATGCGTATCGAGTACGAATTTATTAGCCTATTTGGACCGGCCGTGATAAAAGACGGGGTGGCACAGTGAGAGCGAAGAAGGGAGGGTGGTATGTAAGGATATTTCGGAGAAGGGAACGGATATAAGGAATGGCGCGAAGGGTGGCGGTATCATGGGAACTGAAGCGCCAGCAGCCAACCCCTTGTAAGGGGTAGGAAGCAATTATAACACTAAATTAAGGGCGAGGAAAATTTGGTAATTAGAGGGATTCAAAAGGGATAAAGTTGCGGGGTGGCCGTTTTTCCTCGACCAGATTCTTCGGGGGGTTACCGAGCATTAGGCTGCCGGGCAGTTAAAGGAGAAAGTTTCCGGAACGAAGAGATATCCCGCGTGTCTCGAGACGTCGCGATAACGGTTCTGAAACTTGGGGCGATTTCTTTGCAAAATCTAGTTGACGTTAGGGGAGAGCGGGGACAAATGTAACACTTTTTATATTTGGCCTAGCTGTCAATTACTTCCTCCAGATATAAAAACGAAAATTATGTTTTAAGATAGTGTGTTTCTTGGTCTATCATTTGACCACAAATTCAGCCTTCCATGATAAGTAGTCAAAAAGGTATGACAATTTTGCGTAGTGACTTTCATTGTTACTTTTGTCTTATAGGGGTAGGACGAGGAACATTAAGTAAAAACACTTCTTCCAAAGCAAAATAGGATTTTTTATTATGAGAGACGATATAAACGAACATTTAAATAAACATATTTTAAGTAGGTAACGATAAAAAAGTATAAACAGCTTCAAACATTTTTTTGATACTGTGTATTTGATTCAATATGGAATCTTGTGTAACCGCCCTAAAAGTAACTAATATTTATGATTTTTTTATAAAAACTATTGTTAATATTGGATTAAACTACTCCCCGTAGTGACGTGTTACTTATGTCCCCAGCTATGTTTTTCACCGTAGAACTATTATAACGTACAAACTATACAAGATTTATTAAAATCAAATACAGGAACTTATAAAGATATTATTTAAGAACGCTCTAACAAATAATTGGATCAATGTCTATAGCTTAACTATGAATATTAACAAAACACCAACAGAGATGACACTAACCGGAACGATCAAAATAACGAAATCGGACTTAATCCGATTAGTAACTAATCTATAGTTACAATAGAATAAATGTTAAGGGGCTATTTTAAGTTTGTTTATTAGACGATCTATTGACATAGTATTTTTGTTTATACATAAATTATTGAAGGTTATATATATTAGTGAAGTCAAAATAATCGGTCGCGGCTGGTTGACTAATCAGTTTAAATCGTTATTTTGTTATTCATAACGCGATTTTTAATTTTTGTATTTATAGGTACCAAATAATGCTCTTTACCTAAAAAACCACTGAGAGAAATTTCAGTTCTCTACCCCCTCTCATTGGGGGATATGGGGATAACAACCCTAAACTTTGCACTATGTTATAAATACATTATAATTGATGTTTAAGTTGAAAAAATTTTCAGCTTATTATTCAAATATGAAAGAAAAAATCAATATTTTATAATAAAGCAACTCTTGTGACATTGTGTTATTTTAGTACCACTGAGATAAGTTACTAAGAAATTTTTCTTAACTGATGGAACCTACATATAGTCAACCTACCCCATACAATCATGGACCTGGTTGACCAGCATGGAAGGTGTCAGAAAAACATTAAAATACCTTAATTATTGTCACATTGAGTCAACATTAATAATTTAATCAGATAGCCAAATGTACTAGCCGGTTTAATGATATTTCGCCCACATAATTTATTAAAAATCAAAAACCGAAAACCTGGCCTACCAGCCCCGCTCTCCCCTAACCTTTAATTAATTGATACCAGACACTGCTATAAATTTTCAATTGCCCCCGAATTCATTTAGCTCTATTTCCTTCCGTTCCATCAAAGGGGTTTCTGAAAACGCATCCAACAGTGTCAAGCTGTCGGGTAACTATGTAGCAAGGTTCGGTGGATGCATAACCGCGGACGGGTTGGATTTTACATCCTTGGACCATTGTGACCAGCGAAACGTACGGCGCGAGCGTTCGCAAGCCGCAGAAACGCGATGATGCTTTACGCGCTGACGCGGCGCTGTCCGTCACGATGGGCGCCGCAACGTGGTTCACGGAGCCCCCTGCCCGAACCACCCCCGGGCACTACCAATATATATCTCCGTTTGGATTACACTGGACTACCAATAGGGTAAACACAAGCGCACACGCACCGAGCCCTGAAACGTTTGGAAACGGAGAGGAAGAGAGAGATAGCAGCAGAGAGACAGCACGGCGGCGGTTGGACAGAGAGGAGCAGAGAAAAGCAGGGTAGAAGGGAGCAGTAGATGGTAGAAATGGCGGTGCAAGTACCCCTCCCACGCGGAGGGGGTGGCTGAACCACGACAGGGGGTGGCTAGAGCTCGACGCGTGCGGGCATTGCGATCCGTCAGAGCGGGTAAACCGAAAACATAAATTTAATAGGTTTCACCCCCTTCTTCGAGCTTTATGGCGCCACCGAATTTCCCATTAAATAAACAAGCACCATGTTCATTACGGGGCACCGGATCTCGACCGATCGTGCTTGCTGTATACACGCCGCCCGCTGCCGTAGATTATGCTACGTAGATGCATCTAGGGCTTAGACCGCAGCTTGCGGTTTCCGGATACCTATCGGGTGTACGTGGACGCGCGAGAGCTACGATCCTGGCCCTCACAATCGAACCTAAGGGAACAACGAAGATTATGCGATTGCTTTTATATCGAATTACCCAGTCGGAATCCCGCGTTGGGAGAGCTGATCCCCCGATCGTGGCGTTTCGCTGAAACTTATCGAAATAATAGGTTCCCCACTGTTATGAGCCTGTTTTACGATTTTTTTTACGCCCGAATCCCGCGCAGATTTCCAGAACGGAGGATAACGGGATTCGAGCCGGGGGGTATTCGCGAATTATGCAATAAGGTTTGATCGGGTGTGTAACCTCGGGATTTGGCCGGCCGATGGAACGCGAAAACAGTGGCGGCCTGCCGGAAAATGGGATCTCGTTGGAATTTTGGGTGCTGAGCGCTCGGGAATGGCCCGGCGGATACGGATTTCTCGTTGTTTTTTCCCCTTCTGCCGCGTAATCTCTTTTTTCACGATGCTCTCTATCGGAAACGCATAGTCATCGCGCGTACGGACGGCTACGCGAAACACTGTAACTCCTGCTTGCTGATAATTAGCGCATCCATCAGCCGCAGCAAGCCGCCAGCTAATGCCGATCGTACGTTATCGTTATCACGCTCTCCCCATTTTGTCCCACCGACCCCCCAACTGCCCCCCGGCTGCCCACCGTGCGCCACGGACCCGTCTACATTTGTACGTGGTCCGTGCGCGACCCACAACCAGGCGACGCACCATCCTCCACCGGCGAGGGGGCAACCCCCTCTGGCTTGGCCACCCTTGCTCTCGCCAGCCCCTCCTCTCCTCCTCCACCTCCCCACGTCCTATATCGGCGGCGAACGCACGAGCTGTCGATACGACCAATAATCTAATAACCAGTCACCGGCAATGTGTCGTAAGTCACCGGTCTGCAGATTTTCAGCGGGAACCAATAACGCCGTCGTTCCCTCTTGAATTATCAATTCATCGGCGTAGGCTGTGATCGGGACGAGCGAAAGAACGAGGCCTCGGTTAGGAATATGAGATTTCGCCTCTGATTTATAACCGCGCGGCCGCGCGCCGTTCGATCCGCCCGAGATCGTGCCGCGAACGCGGAAGTCTGGGTGTCTGCACTCGGCGCTCGGGCTGATCGAGAAAGAATTTGAAGGTGTGCGGAGGATGGCGAGCTAGGAGGAGTCTAGGAAACCAAGTTGAACGGCTTGTGTCTTGGAGGAATGTTCGAGGTTAAAGGCAACTATCGTTGTTCGAACTGATGGACCGTGAATCCGATTGGTCAGGTTTCTTATGGGGGGTGATTTCGAGGTGCTAGACTTGTTTTTTTTTAAATGACTTTTGTATGGTGGTAGTGTTTGATATACAGTACGAGAGTGTTTTTTAATCGGTGGTCCTCGGACCGGTGCCCATCCGCGGAAAATTTCGCAATAATCATGTAGCATTGTAGCTATTATATTATATTAAAAAAATTAAATTAAATAGTAATTTTATAATATTAGATTTAATTCTTCGTGGTCACACCTTCTTATAATTAGAAATTGGTCACAGGGGTTTCATTGTACCTCAGCGTCATTTTTGAGTTCCCATTTTCGTATTTTTGAATCCTTTAACTTTTCAGTGATAATTGTACATTCGCAATATTCTAATAACCTTTTTCTGAAAACGTAAATTTTGATATAATGAAATTTGTAGATGAAAAATAGTTGTGGGAAAAACGATTTTTTTTTTAAAATTTGCTAAATTTTTAAAACTTAATATAAAGTTCGAAGAATTCACAGAAATATTGGTAAAAAAATTGCCTTGGGTGCGATACACTTCGTGTGACCACGAAGGGTTAATAAATAAAATACTATCTAAGTAGGGTATACCGGGGCGGTAATAACACTTTGACTTTGAAATACGATTACGCAAGAACTATCACCCTTAGAACACAGGTTCTTATACGAAAATGTTAGTTACTTATCTGACATTATCGAGAACACAACAATTTCGCTGCATGTCAAACAACATTCAGGTTATTAATAAAAAATGAGAAGGTGAGAAACTGCATGGAGTCGATAGTAGCACAAATTTAACTTTACAAAATTAAAATATTTATGAATTTTAATTATAACAGTAAATTAAAAAAGTAAAATTTATAACCAATTATGCAAGAAATAGAAAACGTTTTGGCTGGTACATTCTTCATGTGACCAATCCTTACATTCACTACATTGCACCCATTTTTCATTTGTTTGCTTGAGCTGTGCTATATTATTTCATGCAAACAAGACAATATTATTCATCTTCTTTGTCACTATTCAGTTCTGTCGAGGTACAACCGACCTCGATTGCCGATGTTACAATCGACCCCAGCAAGGTTTTTGAACTTAAATTATAAATTTTGATTAACGAAACACTAAAAAGTGATAACTAACGATCCGTATTACTTTAAAAATAGCCAGATTACATATTAAAAAAAAATAGAAAAAATGTTCTTGCTAAGGGAGTATTTATATTACACTTTTAAATCAGTAAGGAATACTAACTTCAGGGTATCGAAAAGTTATTATCTTCACTATAGGGTGAAGCCACCAGTAGTCGACCATGTATCAGTAGTCTACCGCTTTCAGAAAACCATGAAAAATAAGATTTTTAGAAGTCACGATCTTTTGAATAAAGTGCAATTCTCTAACTGCACTCTATCTACACTCTGTTCAAAAGATTGTCACTTCTAAAAACCTTATTTTTCATGTTTTTCTGAAAGTGGTCGACTACATGGTCGACTACTGGTGGCTCCACCCTACATGTCTATTGTGTATCTATACTGCTAGAACATGGATGTGTGTATTCCAAATGTCATTCTTTATCATATATCCAAAATTTGTGTTAACCTTTAGAGGACCGGGATTTTTTCATTGAAATTCTAAACTTTTTTACCTAAAATTTATGCATATATTCCACCAAAATGACGGACAAAGTAGATACCCAAATTCTTAGCTGTCCACTGTAGTGGCCAGCCCGGTCCTCTAAAGGTTAATATCTATCGTATGTTCCGAGACATTTCACGTGTTACAATCGTCCTCCTGTTACTATCGCCCCCGGTCTACCCTCCATTGAATATTATTTCTCTCGAAGAACACTCCAGTAGAACCGTCATTACCCGAACCCATCAAAGCTACTTCCGATTCACAATCCCTCTACTAAAAACACATCTACGCTTAGCAAACGAAGGGTACCTACTCTCTATTTCTCTGGATTTCCATCGATTGGGGGGTAGGCCGAGCGCATAGTAGGCGGTCCCTAGCAAAAACCGCGCGGAATCCCTGCGCTTTTTCTAAAAATCATAGAGCCCATTGAGCGGCGAGTTACAGGATCGCGATAGCGCATGGTTGCCGGTGCATGCGCGCATCTCACGGCCGCGGGCCGCCAAATGATCCAGAACACCGGTGGGAATTGGTTCAGCGTGGATGGGGGCGGTGGGTTAGAGGCAGCGGAGGCAACGTTATAACTAACCAAGCTGATCTACGACCTGTTTAGTAGTTCTATATCAGCTCTGCACCATGCTTCGGTACACGCGATCGAATTGCCTCCTCTGCCGATAATATCTGACTTAAGTAGGTAACCATCGCGCGTTTGTCCGCGCGCTCCCGCAGCTACTCACGCACGGGGACACGCGCGCATAACTAGAGCCGGCGATCGTGCACGTGCGCAAATAGCTGGAATATGGATGACAGAGCGAGGCCGGCAGGAAAGAAGTTGTTCGTAGATGCTAGATTACCGGGGCCGGTACGTTTGCGGCTTGTAAACGGCTGCGGCCGGTTAATACGCGAGAGAGCCTGCTACCAACCCTCCTTTCGCGGGCCGCATTATACTTTCAATAGGTTGCTTTACGATCGTGACTAACTAGCCCGGTCGCACGATAAACGAGTTAATGATTGATGTAACTGAAACACCCGTAATTCGAGGCACCCGCGGCTGAAATTGATTACACTATTCTATTATTGCTGTGAGTTACAAGCGGCACAGCGCGGCGCGGCGTGGCGCGACGCGCGCATAATTGCCGCGTTCTCAACCGAGTCGTTCGACAATTGAAATTTCCCATTTCGAGCAATTAAGTTAATCCTTTTCGCTGATGATCGCGAATGCTGACGATTCCTCGTGCAAACATCCGGCCGTTGATCGATCGCTCGTTATTCCGCGCAGTCTACGCCCTCTACTAGGTCTTGCTTTAGAGATACATTCGCCCTTCTGTGCTAATTTGATTGGTACCAGTCGACCTATTCCTCATGCGCGGTCCCTCAACTCTGTGAACGCTTTTTTATAAATCTCTAATGTTCGGACACTTTGCCAAATTCGACTCGAATAGACTTTTATTCGAATTATTATTTATTTGTGTCGATCAGCTGCTATAGTTTTAAACGAAGATGAAAAAGGTCCCCAGGCTTTTCTGATATTTCCCGAAGAAAGAAATTCCTCGACCTCCAGCATGTCGAACAACCCTATCGACGTATACTTTCGGCATGTAACGCTCGGGAATCGGTATGTCGGTCGTCATTTTCACATTCACGAGAGATTGAATGTATAATGAGGCAAGGAGATTAAACGCCGAATGTCGTTGAAACACGGAGCGCATTTGTCGATGTCTAATAGAATATTAACGAACACAATTCCGGCGGCCCGATGTGCGCGCGTACAAAGCGCATTCAGTAGCTCATCGATCGACGTTTCATCACGCCCGTGGAATTGCCAGCGAGATGAAAAACAGGGGGTGGCCGGGGGGAGGGGGGAACGGGGCGCGAAGGGGGATCGTTAATTGTTTAATCCTGTCCGATTGGCGCGGATATTTTTAAATATGAATCCTCGATCTAGAAATTGAACTATCCGATAGAAAATTGTGTTGTCCGATGGCGAAATATCGCCGAGCTCGGCGGAACGAGCTAAGTACGATTTACGGCTTCATTTATGACGGGCCCGGCGAGTTATTTTCATTGGCTCGGTTTTAAAATGTTCCGATCGATCGTGCCTCCCGCATTATACGCGGCCGGGGGCTGCTTAAACATTTCCAGGATTTACGGTGTTTCGCGCAGTCGGTGATCAGTTTTCCACGAATAATTCAAAAGCTGACGCCTCTTATTATATGTGCGCGCCCCGCCACCCCACCCCTCCCGGGGGTCCCCCCTCGCCCACACTTGAAAGCCCCGGCCCCTGGCCGGCTGTCGAACTCGATCGTTGAAAAGATTTATTCGGGCCGCCTCCGCTCGGAACGTTGTTTCCCGCGCGCACGAGAACCAGAGAACGCTCGACCTTCATGCAAACTTTTCTCTGTCACAGGTAAGGAAGATATTGCTAAGCCGCATTGGACATGGTTGCAAGGTGAGTGGTGCTTTCTTAAAACTTGATTAAGGGTTGCTAGAGCTTCGTGAATTCGAGCTTTCGTCGCCGGGTCGATTTGAAGCGGCGCGGCGCGCGGCAACGATCGAGATATAAGGTAAAAGACTCAATACGTGGACAAGTCCCAGTAGCTGGACAGTGGTGCAAAATACTGATTAGTACATTTAATATCTACTTTATCCAAAAAAAAGAACAATTTTATTCATTTATTCAAATATTTAGTAAAATATATTCATATATATATTTTACTAAATATTTGAATAATTGAAGAAAATAGTTCTTTTGCACCAGTGTCCAGCTACTGGGACGTGTCCACGTATTGGGTCTTTTACCTTAGTAGGTAGCTCGCGTGGCCCGGGATCGTCGATCGACAATCGGAATCGAACGACCACGACGCGTGGACGATCGAGTCGATGAAGCGGTTCAGTTCCAACGCGCGGAACACCACTGACGGTGTTTAAACAGAATTCCAAAGTTTCGTGGCGGTTCGAATTCGGCTCGCGCGTGTCAGAGGTAGATTTATACGGGGCGAGGCGTGCTCTCGCGCAGATGCCACGGGTGTGCCCTTCGAGTTTCCTCGAATTCGGCTCAGTCCTGCGGCATTCTCTCCAGCCGCACGGGAGGCGATCTTCCAAGAATAAAGATTCGTGGGGTGAATTTTCATCGTCGAGCCCCCACGGCTCGGCGCGGGCTTCCTCCCTCTCTCCCTCCTCCCTTGGGTGACACGACGAACTCTTTTTCCCCCCGCAAAGCACGGAGCCAAGGATCGCGAAGAAACAGCTGCGAGCGGCTTGACAACGCCACGGGAGGACCGTCTGTTTCTCTTTTTCTTAAAAGCCGAGCAGGTTCAGCGGCGCGGCGGAGAGAAACGTGTAGCGAGATCGCTCGGGAAGGGCGACGGTGGCCGAGGGAGACAGAGCGATCCGGGTAAGGGAGGGAAAGCGGAGAGAATACAGAACGATGCCTTCGAGGGTGATCAATAAATATTGGCTCTCGGGGGTGAAATTGGGGTAGCCGGGTACGGGTATGGCGACGGAGGAGGGTGAGAGGAAGGACAGTCGTGCTGCTGCGGTTGCCGCCCCTTTCCTATGGCACACGACGTATGGCAGATATAACCACTTGGTATAGGCAATGGAGAATCGCTCATGGACCGTAATTCCCTCAGACTTTCTGATCGATACTCACTTTAGGCCATTCCGCCCGCGAAAAACGTGGAGAGGGTCGCCGGGGCGCGGATTTACGAGGTAAACCGGCTGAACGGGCCACCCCCGTAAAAATTCGCCGGTGCACGACAGTTTAGCGCATCCACCAGCCGCCATAAGTCGAATTCTCTATGGAAATTCTCCGTGGAATAGATGTTGCGCCGATATCGGGCCAGCGTACGCGAGGATTCAATGGCCATTGCCTCGATTGCCCGCCGCGGGATTCCCCTTTGTACGATTTCCACCCTGCGAAACGATCCAGCGATTTCACCCGACGTAGATGCAACGTCGTTTTCGTTAATCGCCGGTTAATTCGATAAAGAATCGCTGTTTCAAGGAACCACCCCTCTTCGCGGGCTAGCTGTGGAGCGACGAAGGATTAAATGGCTCGAGGGTGGGAAGATTACGTTCGAGGAGGGTTATTCGAGTCGATGGGCTGCATGATGGAAGCATCTCGATCACCCTGTTATCCGTTTTGCTTCTTTGTTCTATAAATCTTCATCTGTTTCGCGACTTCCTTTCCTCTTTGGTGGCAATTATTTTGCAAGGGCCTTGGATCATCTTGTTAATAAAAATTGTAGTCAGAATTGGGGCTCGCGGTTTCACTGTTGCGGCGAATAAACGGTAAACTCCTTCCTCGAGAAAATAATCGAGCGGAGGAATCGTTGTTTCGCTGTTCGAAGGCTTCGCCAGCGTTGTTTGCAGGAATGAGAACGGATTAATTCGCAACGGCGGGAGAAATTTCTCCTCGATCCCTCTCAATTGTCTCCGCCATCTTCCGCTCTCCGCTAAATAGAAATCCCCGTACCTTTCCCGTGGAGAGGTTTCCGTGAATTCGGTTAGAATTCGGATGAGGAAACTGGATGCTTCCCGAGGCGTGAAATGGCTGCGTTAACCGCTTGCACGAGCTGAAACCCCCGCGTAAAGGAAAGGGGCGGACGCTTTCCTCCTCTCCTCTTTTCTTCCACATCTCCTCCGCGCAAAATGCTCCTATCTCTCTCTCTTATTCCATTCTTTTCGAGGCTTCCGGCCAGAGACAACGTTGTTTAGTAATACCCATGCTTCAGACTGCACCGGAGGGTCATAATAGAATTTATGCGTTTCGGGGTTTCCCGTATTCTTTACAGCCACTCCTCCATGATAATTCAGGCTGTATTAATCACTGTATACATTACAGTGTCGAAGCCAATTTCATCTGGAAGCAATCTATTCTCCAGTTAAACAGTATCCAAGTGAACGAAGAAATGAACACATAATATCGCCTGTCGACTCGGTTTCAGTTGCAATATTAATCCATTACCAACGCCGCTTGCTCAATACGATGCGCGGGAGTTGCCAGAAAAGTGTCTTTTCTCGCTGGAAGCTCCAGACCGCTCCGCTGAACCTCCGCAATGATTTTCATCGTAGGTGTACTTTATGGCTCTCTATTCGTTGGATTACACGTTACTTTTTTCCACGATCAAGGCGTATCCCAGGATAAGGGGCGGCGAGTTTTATGCACCCTCTCAAGCAAAATCCATCCGGCGGGCTCGGCCCCTTCTCTAAAATTTATTAACTATAAATTGACCGGAATGTTATCCTATTTGAAATTCACGCGGCTGTATTTTATCCCGGCGGAATGAGCGGGCGGATTTGCCACCCCGAAGGCGCGAGCAATCTTTCTCGGCTTGGCCTGCGACGGCGCCCCTCTTTGTTTCGAGGGAATTTCGGGTGGATCGCGCGGTTCGAACACGCGGATAAGCAATATCATCGTCCAGATCTCACCGAGAGGTATAAGACGAGAGTTATGCGGCCCGCTATGCGCGAGGGAATCGTAGATCAGCGGCTGGCACGTCTGTAGGGACGTGGAAGCGAACGTGAACGAACGTACAACCACCGCCATCATCCCGTACCAACCCCCTTTTCGTTCTTCCACGGCCCCACCTTTCTTCCAAACCAACCCCCGCTCTCCGCTATTTTCTCACTTTCTATCCCCTTCGTTGCTCTCTCTCTCTCTCTGTCTCTCTCCCATCTCTCATCCTTCTTCCACCCTCCTTCTCCGTCCTCGAGCCTCCGCAGTCTCTTTCCCTCGACATTCGTATCTCGCTATCTTGGAGACCCAGCCACACGGCTTCTCTATGCCTACGTGTTTGTCTTTGTACACACTTGTGGCCCGCGTCCCTGTGTCGCCTGTGTCCGCGATAGAACGTGTATATCATCGATATGTATACCTACGTAAAATGCCAAAGCAAGCGCATAAGGCGACGGCGGAGGTATAAGTACGAGTGTACACAATACTGGGTGTGGCATCCGGGGCCGAACTATTATTTTACCCAGCGGAGGTGTGTTATGGCACCCGAGACACCAAACGGGCAACGGAGCTCCAACTCGTGTTCTTTTCTATCGAGATAATTGCTGGCGGAATGTCACGGCTTCACCTGGCGCACACGAATGTCGTTCCGGTATTTTTAGTATGTTTTACGAGGGGTCGAAAGGAGCCACAGCCCTCCTCCCGGCCAGCCAGAGAGGATTTCGTGTCTCGCGAAAGCGATCCGCGTTTATCCGGAATAGTTAATAAGCTTAGGTAATTGGCCACGGATAAGGGCAGCGTCCCCCGCTGTAACGAGAATTAAGAGCAGCGAATGAGCTGGCCCCCGTCTCGTGCTAGTGGTTCTATCCTATTTTTTCGTCGGCGGAACGTGAATTAAGTCCCTTCGCTATCTTCAGTCCTCACGTAAATTACACCGGGCTCCATGGAGAGAAATGGCCGCCTCTTCTTTTCCTCCACTCCGCCTCTTTCTCTCCTCCTCTGTCTCTTTCTCGCGTTCTCTACTTTATTTACATATAGATACGAAAGCCATTGAGCTGCCGGGGAAAGCACTTCCCTTTTTATAGCTTTATTCATTCGGCATCGATAAAATTTGCCTGGAATTATCGCCACGGTTTCGTGTCGCCCTTGTGCACTCCCAACTCTCCCCCATGATTAATTTCGTTGTATTAATCTCATTATTTCCTTGATATTACAACACTTCGTATCACCAACCCCTGTTTCGTGGTATTTAAAAACACAAAACGCGGAATTTCAGTTTTGCATATTGAAATTATTTTCGGTTTCTATTAAAAACTCGTGCCTCCACCAGCCTTCAAAACTCGTCTGGCCGTCGTTTGTCATTTCTTTTATAAATGTTGCAACCCCGATCCCGCTGGAAAAAATAGCCGCTGCTATCGCGTGCATTTTTCATGGCTGCGCGCTTTGACGAAATCAAACTTTCAAACCGGTCGATTTATCAGCCCCGTTACTCGAAAAACCGGGTATGTCCAGCTCCCAGTTCCCAGCTACCACCGCGCCAGTCTAATTCCAAGTGGTTCCACGGTAGCTTCGATGCTTCGAAAGGGTTGCGCATAACTCGAAACATATTATGAACACATACATAAACATCCCTGGGCGTTATCAGTTGTCGGACGCCGGCGCGCCGGATATTGTCGCATCCTCCGTTTTGCTCTCCCTATTACACGGCAGAGAGCGAGACGCGAACGCGCGCCCCGAACAAAACCCCTGAAAATCAGAGGAAACTGCGACTCGAACGAAATAAGACCCTCGGTATTATCGTGGCTCTTAGCGGAATAAATAAAAATAATTTACTTCTCAAGTATTACAAACGAAGAATCTTGTAAATTCTCGTGTTCACGTCGAATTCAACCCTTGGCTTGATAAGTCTAAAAAATATATAGATAAGTCTAAATTTAATAAAAATAAGTTGGACAAAATTGGTTACGATGCTCAAAGACCAGGGCCCAGGTTCTTAAAAAAGGAACTAGAATTCGTTAGCGTTGCAAGGCGCAAAGGAACATCTGAAATCGATATACAACAGCACGATTTCACTCTGAACGACAGGGACTCGCCTTTTCCTTTTCCCGTCGCAAGATGTTTTATGCTGTCGCGCGGCCGTCTACAAAGGACCCGGGACTTTTACTTTTTTATTGCCCCCAAATCTTCGCCTCTTCTGCGTACCTTCCCCGAAGGTGGGGTGGGTTTACACGGGGGCCCGTAAAAAGTGGAGGAACTCACTTTCCCCGGTGAAAGTCACCCTCTCCCCCTAAGGCCCCCCATAGGACTTTGTTATTTCTAGGGGGCGAAAAAAAGCAGGCGAGTGCTTTTCGTCCGGTGAAAGTTTGGGACGTTGCACGGTGGCCCGCACGTTTTTCTTCTATTCGGATAGGATCTTTTTGCCGTTCGCCCAGCGCTTTCTAAATTTCGAACGTTCGTACGGTTAGAAGCCTGGCCCTCGAGATAAAAACCTCATTTCGCGGCGAGATAAAATCCGGATCTTTATCGTCGTAATTCGAAAACACCTTCCTCTTTTTTCCGTTCAACGATTCTCTCGTGAATCTTCTCTCATTGTTGCTTCGATTTAATATCCCGCATTTCAACGGACACCAGAGTCCTTCTTTCCGAGATGCCCCCTGCTCGCTACCGCGGACACGCGGAAAAGTATGAAAGCGGTCCTTAAATTCCTTCGTGTACACAGACATTTAAGCATGGTCACGGTGATGCCGTTTTATTACCCGTAACAACCACATCGTATAAACCAGGAAAGGACCGGAACTACCTGCTGCACCTTAACCTTCCCCCGCAATGGAAATTCGCCGTCAACCTTAGACATAATTTCCCGGGATTTTTTTTCCACGGATCTGGGTGACATAAAATCTTCCAAATTATACCTGCGCTCTGCGCGTACTTTTACCTTCGTTCGCGAAACCGTTTCCCTGAAATAACCGAGGGGAATATCAATTGCTTAATGACGGCAGATTAAATTTCAGCCAAATGTCGTGGACAATTAAACCTTGGAGCGGAATGCGCTTGGAAATTAGCGAGGAGACTTGGTATCAAGTAGAAGGATATTGCATCGGACGAATGGCGCGGAGGGTGCCGAAGGGTGGGCGCTCGAAAGAGTTAAATGGAGACTGGTGCGGGGCGGCCAGCGACGAGCAAATAATCGAGTTTAATTGCAAAACCGTCGGCATGATTTAATTACGCGGCGCAGCACAGTTAGATATATATTATGTACCACCCCCGGGTACATACACACACACACACACCCTCTCGCCCTCGCCACTGTCCCCCACCAGCCACGTAATAATAAGTGAAGTCACGCGGTGTGCGCGCGCGCGCGCGCCCGCACATTTGTTCAGGTATCGAGCAAAGATCGCAGTGCAACAATGAAAACAAATGTTCGCCCGTTTTTTCACGGCTCCGCTCGCGAATTGTCCGACGCTCAATACCCCCGTGATTCATGACGTCGATAAAGAGCAGGAGGTGGGGCAGGGGGGTAGGAAACGTGGCCGAGGGTATGCAATTAGTTTGATGTACTCCAGCGTGCGCACTTGAACTCGTTAACGATTCCGCGTTTTTCGGCGCGGCCAGGCGAGCGTTATCTGATGTAACAGCGAGCAACAACAAGTCGCGGGGAGGCCTCGCGCGGAACGAAGAAGGATACTGCATTTTTGCATTCCCACGCGAGTTTTTGTGCACACCTCCGGCCCGGCCACGGCTGTGTGCGCGGATCTGCATAAACGTGTGCGAACGTGGAAGCCCTCGGCCCGAAGAATATCGCGGGAGATCACGAAAGAGGGAACGCCCGGGGTTTCGTCGAGTGGTGGACTCGTTTGCACCGGTGCATTCGAAACCTGGCCGTATCACGAGCCCGCCGCCCCTCCCCCGCCGCGGCCCACCAGACCCAGGCTGCCTGCCCCCCCCCGACCCGTTTCAGCCCTTCTTCCAAGAGGTGGCCTTATCTCTGCTTGGGTTTTTGTCCGACTGCAGTAGCATGGCAACACGCGATGCAACGTTTCGCGCGAGACCAACCTGCGACAGGAGATTTCCGGCTGATATCGTTAGCTCGCAGCACGCGAGCACGCCGAATCCTCTTTCCAGACTGAACGAGATTGATGGCGCCCGCATCCAGCCCGATCCGATTTTATGAGCTGTTGACGACACCTCCTGCTCCGCACGCGGACCAGACAGATATACATATGTATAATAGAACGGCCAAGCTACTCCACACGCGATCCCTTCGATGACTCAATTTTTTAACACTGTCGTGTTGAAGAACCTTGCCGGTTTCGCTTCGATCTACTGTTTTGAGATCGGGAGAATGGTGCTATAATATTGGGGTAGAGGAGTACGGTAGACCGGGGGCGATAGTAAGAGTTTGACTTTGGAATATGATTATGCAAAGACTATTAAAGTTACAATAAATGCTTTTACACGAAAATGTTACTTGCTTATCTGACATCTATTAGCCACAACAGCTTCGCTGTTTGTTAAGTAATATCCAGGTTGTTAGTAAAAAATGAGGAGCGGACAAAGTGTTACAACCGTCACCGACTCTAGGTCGATAGTAACACAACTTTAACTTTACAAAATTAATATATTTATTGATTTTAAATTATAATAATGACTGAAAATAGTATAATTTGTAACCTATTATTTAACTTCACAATTGGAAGCATGTTCATATTCTTTTACATTTTTTGTGCCTTTTTCAGTATTCCTAATTTTTGTACGGGGCATTCTAAAATAAGTTTAATTGCGACTTTACGTTGAAGGAATTATAAGATTTATTAGCCTATATAATAAGAATGCTTACCTGAATTCTAAAATGAAGAAAATTAAATGGAATCTAATTACGAAGAAAATTACGTAGGAATCTATTGTTTGAGCGACTATTCGATCGTCACGATTGGTTATAACCTTATAACTTGCCGTAAATGATGGTTAAACGTCAGAAAAGAAAAGAACATCGAACATTGAAACACTACAACCGACCCCGACTGTCGATGTTACAATCATCCCCGACCATGCTTTTAGACTTGAATTATAAATTTTGACTAACGAGACCGTTGAAAATGCCAAGTGACGATCAGTATTACTTTAAAAAAGGTCAGATTAAAGATTAAACAATAGAAAAAGCACATACTTGCAAAGATAGTATTTATATTACAATTTTAAGTCAGTAAGAAAAGGTTACTTTAGGATATCGACATGTTATTTTCTTCGCTAGACATGTCTACTGTGTATCTATACTGCTAGAACATGGATGTGTGTATTCCAAATGTCATTCTTCATCACATATCCAAAATTTGAGTTAATATCTATCATATGCTCTGAGATATTTAACGCGTTACAATCGTCCTCCTGTTACTATGGCCCCCGGTCTACTAGAGGTAGCGCAACTCAGGATTTAATCTCGAGAGAGCCAAGTTTAAGGGATAAAAATATTTTCAGTGCAAATTCTTTGAAATTAATTAGGGAATTTAAAAATCTATTTGAAGAATAAAATCGATTTTTCTTTTCTTTTTAGAAAGCTCTTGGATTACTTCAGTCCTGATTACATTAATCTCGTTTCTCCTTTTTTTTCGAGGGTGCCTCTCTAGGCACACCACTGAGTACCAAAATAAGGAATATTCGAATACAATAGTATTGGGGTAACTAGATGAAGACTAATAAAGAAGACACTCCCTCAGATTTTGTCGACGAATTTCTGAATTTTGTCTGTGACGTTTGCCCACGAGTAACTCGAAAAAGTTTCTTTTAATACCAAACTGATTAATCTGATGTACACGAGTCGAGGTTGTACATCCGCGTCGCTTCCTGAATTATGTATTTAGATGCAGGTCAACTCGGGGAAAGATCTTTTTCGATAATAAGTGTAACTAAATGTAATTAACATCGTGTAATGCGCACGAACGTCATGGTACTGATATCTCAAGCAAGCAGTGACCCTCGAGATATTATCGCGGGCGAGTGAAATATTGAAAAAACGCTTAAAGTCGTGGAAGCCATTAAGGCTGACATGCTATCCTGAATCGAGCCGATGGTAGCGAGGCAACGATGCGATCAAGACCATGCAACGTATGGCACCAGCGACTTAACTACTCCTGCAAATGTGTTATGATAATTTTATTGTCATAACATGAGCACACAGCAGTTGCGCGCGCATAAATTAACGGGGATTGAAGAGGGTACGAGATGTCTATCTCTAGACATCTGGATCTAACACAGTCCACGTACGTTTCACAAAAGAATTGATGCCAATCGCGATTAAATTTAATAACGAAGTTCCCGAGCACTTAGCTGGCTAACGTGTATCGACAGCGATTTCCAATTTCGGCTTGGGACTAGATTGTGTGCTCATTAGACCCTCGCCGCGCAACTTTATCCAATAGCGGAGCTGGTTCTTGCGCAAAGAACTTTGCACATCGTTCGAGGCGTGGTGTAGCTCGAAATCCAGCGCAACATCGTGCCCGAGCTGGCAAAACACCGGGTAAAACAACAGGCAAGATTATCATCGAGCGTTGAACTTGGGAGTAACAAATGGACGCTTTGAATTACATAATAGAGGGTGGATGGCATTCCTGAGTTTTAGGGCGCCCCCTATTATTTGAAGCACGTAGACCTCGACGGCTATCAACGACTCTAATGGATCTGCCTCTAGACGATGGATGTTGCGGTGTAAGGGAAACGAAGCCAAGAAAAAGAATCAAGCAGAGCAGGAGAGGAGGTCGGAGAAACAGAGGTCACTGTCTTCGGAATATATTGCCGCGTACGCCCAAGCGTATTCAACGATATCGTGCCTTTAATCGTGCCGTTAACTCTCCGAGAGAAACGTTTCGACATCACTTTCGTCGGGTACTTCTTTATCGGGCGTCTTAAATCACCGGGCATCGATGAAGTTTGAAGTAAACTCGGGTTCTCGGATTTTTTCGGGGGCCCTGTCGGCCACGTGTCCGATAAAAAATGGAGAACAGTGGCCTGGGCTTGAAGATTAAGAATAGAAAGAGAAACGAACGAGTGGAGAAATTCCTCGGAGTCTCGATTGCACAAGGATTATAGTCAAATTTGGTTTTTAATGCCCTGGGAAATTTAGCTGCAAAAGGAGAGGGAGCGGAGCAAATATGAGACAGCAGAGTCTCGGCGGATCGGTCTGAAAAGCCCGTAATGTATCGGGTTTTTCATTTAGGCGACGGTAATCACCGTCCTTTCGGTAGCCGAATCGTTATTTCGATCCTCTCTCTCCCTTTCTCTCTTCCCCCCTTTTTTTTTATCACGGCCGCGCGTAAATCGGCGGTAACGGCGATAAACCTGTGAAGCTGTGAACGTCCAACATTTGTTATTGCTCTCGCGTGTGAAGTTTGATATCCTCGTGTGCACACGCACATATTAATCCCTCCCTTGTAAGCATATGTATGCGCGTAGAATGCAAAGGACGATGTTGCCGGCCCTGGTGGTGGTTTGGTGAATCGCGCGCAGGGGGATGGGTCGCGTGGGGGTGCAGCAGAAAGAGAAACGCGGCCGGCAAACGGGGAGCAAGAGCGATAGAGACGCTGGGAATAGCGGCGAGGAGAGGCGAGGTGAGGTGTGGAGAGAGAGAGAGAGGGGCAGGGAGGGAGGGGTGGAGGAGTTGGGGGGTAGGGCGTGCGCGCCTGCACCTCATAAACTTAAACCCTAATTAACCGGCGCTACGGCTACTGTTGCGCCCTACGTGCGTATGCTTCTCGTTCGTACACACGAACGCACTTTGTCGCTTTTCCCTCTCGCTCCGTTCGTTTGTGTGCACGCTCGCCCGGTATTCTCTAGCGAGAGACGCGATGTTTATTGCTCGACTTCCCGTAAATTAGCTCCACCGCGAAACTATCCGGTGGCTTTCGTTCGCGGCGCAGCCACCGCGGTGTCTAGCAGCTTCCGAAGACGAGAGACAGCTTCTTGGAATTCCGCGAGCAGCCAGATCTTTGGGGATACGGAGTTTCAATCGCGCCGTTCATAGGTTGCGGGAGTTTAACGGACCCTTGGTGTTCACTCAACGGTTGTAAGTATTCAACTGATGTGTACTGTGGCGGAGAAAGTGTAGAGTTTTAAGGATATTGGAATAGAAAGAACGTTAAGTTTTAACACTGTGTAGGGCTAGATTTAGTTTCCCTATCTTTCCTGTGAGGTAAATTTGGAGGCTAGAAGTGATGATACTGCTTCGAATGGCATAGAAGAAGCTAAAAGGTTTTCAAGTGTGCCAGAGCGAGAATTAACTTGATCGCGATTGAAAATATTTGCTTCCAGTTGGCAGGTATCGGTAATATTACGCTTCTCGAGATTCCTAGGGGTGGAAATAACTCTCCGGGGGTAGAGGCTAAACCTTCGAGGAGAAAGCGAGACGAATCGGTAGGAAGAAAAAAAAAGTGTGCGGTTCTTATTTCGGTCGGAAGCCGCGCATTGAGAGTTATATCGGCTCGGTGGAAGTAATTCTTGCCCATTTTCGTAAAAGCGCGAGGGTAATTGCGAAAGTTTCGTTTCGGTGAACTTTTGATACGAGTTATTAACCAACTTGGTACGATTTATTTCGCTTTTTTTCTAAAGTCACGCTGTAATATAAAGGCGGCCGTTGTATTTCGGGTGTTCCCCGGGTGGAAAAAGTTGCTTCTAGATGATGACTTATTTTTAACATGTGGCGCAGCTTTGGGCCCACTTGTTTTTCCTCCTCAAGTAGACTCTGAGTTGCGTTATCGTTTCCGGACGATTTATTTATGGTTCCAGACTCGTCTGTAGACAATGTAACTATGCGCGACGTTTTATTCCTTTTTGCAACGCGAAGTATTTCAGTGAAACATTCTATACAATCATCGGATATTAACCATTCAGGGAGTTGCAATAGTAATAATTAATAATTGGAATTTTCCCGATAATATTCATAATTACTCTCGCGTACATGTATTTACGAGCGCGCATATACCGCGCAATACCTACTCGGATCGTTCGCACTTCGTGTATCCACGCTTTCATTGCGGTACTTTTTCTCGAACCGCGGAGAACGTTTGTCAAACTTTTTATAAACACTTCATAAACGTTTACGGTTCACCGCGCAGGCACAAACACGCCAGGCAACACCAGGGACGCGTTCACGCACACACGTACGTGCCACGCGTGGGTGTGCGTTCAGAAAACGCACGCGTAGTGTCATTCCTAACCAGACACGTATTCCGAACGCGTCCCGTTGAACGGCGTCCAACACGGGAAACCGCATAATTTCGAAGCCGCGAGGCAATCTTCTCGGCACGCTTCAGTCGACCAGAACTAAATCGAGAATCGTATGTTTGCTCTTACAGTGGTGTTATGACAGCCACTCAACGTTCGCGATACTTTCTATCGTGGCTTTTGTACACGCTAAGTAATGTGAATTGGATTTACAGAATAACTCAGTATCAAATCAATTATTACAAATTAAGTCGTGATTATTAACACAGATAGAAATTCGGTCGGTGTAAGAATCGTTTGAAACTGATTGCGATCTTGAAATACCCAACAAGCACGAGCATCCATGCTTGACAGAAATCTGTCTAGCTCCCGACCCAGGCCAGGCAAAAATACAGGTTTACTACTTGACTCGAAGTTTCGGGTATTCGTTACCCACAATTATCCCTCGTCATTAGAGACGGCTACGTGAAATGCTGGACGCTTGGTCACATACCTGGCAACATACACACGCGCGCGCGCGCGCGCGTGCTGTCATGTCCGATTGGCCGAGCGTACCTAGAAACGCGAGCTGCCGTCCACGTGCTTCCCTCCCGGGAGCAAGATTCTCAGGCTAAACGCGCATCGTAACACTGGATGCATCCGTAACCGCGCACTCGATGCCACGTGTGGCGCAGGACCGATCCTAGAAAAATGTTTCTCGAGCAAATAGAGAGAGCGGAGATAGTTAAATACGCGACGTGGGTGTATCCGTGGCGAAGGTTACCTCCGCGGCATACGACCTGCGCAAAGCGTGGCTGGAACTCGTCGGTTCGGCCAATATGGCGACTCCGGGGCAAGATCCAGCGACGAGGGAGCACGTTGGGACAGAGTCGGGCTCGGCGCACGGCTATGGAAACCGGTCGATGCGGGAACGCGGAGCTCGAGAAACGCGAGGCTTGCCGGCCGACCGCGACGCGACGCAACGCGGCGCCACGGTCGTGCGTGTTTCGTGCGCGCTCGCGGCCAATCGGGTGGGGCGAGAGAGATCAACATGGCCGCCGCGTGCCGCGATTTAGCTTTCCTCTGCCCGCGATTTCGGCTCCACCGTTTTCCCATTGTTTTACCACTGTTTTTTCACGCCACCGTTGAACGCATTGTCGTCCAGCCTCGCGATGCCACCGCGGATTGGACGCCGACAGTGGTACGTAGCCAGCCGGCAATCCCATCGGCGTTTCCGCTCGAACGAGAACGCGACGGTGCACATCCGACGGAGCCATCTTACGATCGTTCACACACGTGTGCCCCTGTGACGCTCGCGTATATAGGATGTTTCTGACAGGTTGGTCGAAATTTTCGGTTTGATTTCTATCCACCGCGATGACGGAGAGAAACATTGAATAAATCCTTCGCCAGAGAGGTTTCTTTCTCCGGACACGAATTCGCGCGTATGTTTACATTCGGGTTCGATGTAACGGGTAAGCTGCAGTTATCGTTAATGTTTCAGTGGCGTTTTAACATCGTCGAATGTGTCACTGGCGGTCAGGGAAACGCGTTTGTACTTTGAGTATTTATTACGAAGGCTGCATTCCAAAAGTAAATATTTTCGAACACAGTTTTATAGGTATTGATACTTTGAATTCATGCTCAAACTTTGGACCAACTGCTTGCAAACATTCTGTATACACCACGCACGAATATGTGCCCTGAATTTTATGCTCGGAATTTACTTTTTTTTTTTTAAGTGTAACCTATATTTCTTAGTGTGCGTTTCTCGAGAGGTTTGTTTTATCCCTTGAAATGATTCTACATTCTGTTGACTGTGACGTATTTTTTCTTCGTGACTCGTATGTGTTGTGTGTTTCATTTTGTCGCGCGGTTGTTTTTATTACAATACCATTTTCGCGGTTCGCAAACATTATGCGAGTTTTGAGACAACACTATTGTTACACCAATTCATATTTCCACTGTTCAGTGTCTCTCCCATGAACTACGCGCACGATTTATGTGCGTTGGCTAACATTTTAATTGCATGGTGATCGTTGTACATACTTCTATAATTCCCAAAACGTGTTGAATATACATTACACACTCATCAACACATTTGTGTTCACACGATGCAGTGTCCCGTTTAAACGTCCCACTGTTAACAATTCACGAGTATACCGTCGTTCGGACAAACGTTTCTCATTAGAGAAGAAAGAAGGGGGCAAATTAAAAAGCACGAGCCAATTCGTTCTCGATTTCGCTGGTAAAGGCGAGTGCGTAGGGTAATTGCGACGGCACGGTTGAATAATCGCGAGGAAGGAATCGGCGGAAAAATGGTCTCGCGATAAATCAACTCTGGCGGAAACCGATGTCGCGTCGAGCGAGATTCCGACGCATCTCTCTGTCTCTCCCTCACCCCCTCTCTCTATGTGTGTGCCTGTGTGTCTTCGCTCGTAATCATTAGGCGTCTCGCGTGACTCGGAACGATGCACTCGAGGCAAAAAGGTAATCATAATCGAACCGTTTGTCCGCGTTATTCTCTGACGATATCTTTTCGCCGCGCATCTCATAATCCCGCGGAGCCCATTAAGCAGCCGTGTACATATTGGATAATCGGTCGCTTTACGAAACCGCCTTTCGGCAAAAGTAATTTCAACATTTCATACCCAAGGCTGACTCCCGGCCTTTTTAAATAACCCGCGAAGTACGTTCCCACGTACGAATCCGTAAACGCAATGTTTATCGGGCTACACTGTCAGCGTTTACGGTATGGCGGTTGCAAAGCGTCCTACTGAATTTACGGTATCGCTCCTTAATTGGTCAGCTCGTATCTTTTTTAACGAACGAAGTTACGCGTTGAAAAACGCAATGAATGAAATGCCCGCGGCTTTACATCAAGACCTTTTTTTTAATTGCTTCATCGAGGTTTATCGGGCTTCTCTGTAATTTCTTACTAAGCGATTTGAGAAAATGAAGACTTCGAGATATAGCCATTATTCAGATGTCGGTTAGGTGACCGCGAAAGTGGCTGCGATTGGTTGCCGTCGGATACTTTAATCGTTCGCCGCGAGATAGTCTCGAGTGTCGGTACTTTATAAATCTTTTAAACATTTGAATGAGTAATGATCACTAACACCGCCGTTAACCAAGAACTACGGTAGTCACTGTCGATTTCTGTCTATTTAGTTGCTTTAACTTCTCTTTACCGACGCCGAATGTCTTTCGCTCGCGCAAGCCCCCTTATTATGCTCTTATTATCGCAAGATAAACGCGATAATTAAGACGAAATAATTTCATCGGAGGGTGACGAACTCGTGCGTATATAAATTAGCGTCCGCGTCTCGTGGCGCTACTAATCTGAAGGCACGCATCGTTGGCAGGCGAAAGAATGAGCGAGCGCGCGAGATATGGCAAATTCCGCGCGATAATGCGCAAACTTATCGGCCCGGTGACGCGGCACGGCCGATAAATAATTAACTGCCACCGTAAAACCTCATAAAGTAATGTAATCGTGCGTACACACCGTAATCGCGCGCATATGCTTTTACGCCTGACCGACTTCGTCGGATCGCTTTGACGGAGTTAATGCGACTTCCTTTCCTGGTTTTACGCGCTTAATTAGTCGCCGCGTACAAATGAAGCGATCGGCGGGACGGGTTAATGCCGCCGTTACTTTTAACCCCTACGGCAACTGTCAAAATAAAAGTGGCTAAAAAACAGTCGATAGCCGTCATTATCTTGCGAATGAGCGGATGGTTAATTTCACTTTCTTGCATCATTAGCCGGTAATTGGGGGGTTCTTTTTTTCTTCTGCCGGCGTATTAACACCATTTTGCAGCGGTGTCGAAACGTATTGCCGATCTTCGGACTAATTGGCGAGGTCCAGAGGCTCTTTAATCGAGGAATCGTAACAGCCGGATCGAATTACCATCATAACGAACCGAGATCCTATCTTGGCGACTTTTTCTGCATAATAACGCTACAGTTTCTCCATTATGGTTTCTGAGGAAGCTTGTCCATCAACAAACTGATACTAATGGCGCATAAAAGTCACTTCGGAGCGCTTGAGGGTAGAGAATTCGTGTCTGCAGGTGTACGTAATGAGAGGAAGGGTAAAATGTTGTTAGTAGCTAAATAGAATAGTAGGGATAATTATTTAGTGACCTGGAGGAGGAGTCTCCTTATAAGTATTTTACGGGAAATTGAAGTAACATTAGGAGCGGTACCGATGTTCAAAATTTAGGGAAATGCAAGTCCCATTTAATGGCACAGAAATTATAAAAAAACGTAGGGAAAGTTTCGTAGGTGGTTTTAAATATTCGTTTTCAGCTGTGAAGAACTGTAACTGCAGGTCAAGATTTAGGGAAAGGCAAGTCCCATTTAATGGCGCACAAGTTATAAAAAAACGTAGGGAAAGTTTCGTAGGTGGTTTTAAATATTTGTTTTCAGCTCTAAAGAACTATAGGTGCAGGTCAAGATTTAGGGAAAGGCAAGTCCCATTTAATGCCACAGAACTTACAAAACACGTAGGGAAAGTTTCGTAGGTGGTTTTAAATATTCGTTTTCAGCTGTGAAGAACAGTAACTGCAGGGGAAGATTTAGGGAAAGGCAAGTCCCATTTAATGGCACAGAACTTACAAAAGACTTATGGAAAGTTTCGTAGGTGGTTTGAAATACTTATCTTCAGCCGCGAAGAACTGTAGATACACAACACGTGTTCCAAATCGAAAAACCTGTATTTATGTAAATCGTCCGCGAAGAGTTGAACGCCTAACAAGCCGCAGCGAGTGCCCCGGCTCGCCGGCGAGTTTCCATTTCGCGATCCTCATTGAAATTCCATGTGTCCAAAGTTGTACGTTCCGCGGTGAGTTCGGAAACTGGACCATCGTCCGTTTCTGCGCCTTCGACGAGTGTCTGCTCGCGGCCGCGCGGCCATTAATTCCCCCGTTAATTCATAGACCGACGAACGTATCGAAAGTGAGAAAGCAGCGGTCGATGTTTAGGAATTTTACACGCGATATTTAGATTCCCAACGGCTGATCGAGATTAGGAGTCGCATAGACGAACCGACGAGGAAACGTGGGCGTGTAATGGATAAGAGAAAAGCGAGGAACGTCGTGAGATAAGAGATAGGAGCTTTTCCGTCGGGGATGCCGCCATTCGAACGCCTCGAAATCAATTTAGAGAACCGCCCGAGATAGCCGGATAACATCAGCCCGAGCTATCGATTTCTTTCTCGTCTGCTCGCGTCCCACGGCTGCACCTTTCAAGTTGAACGTTTCTGAATGGTCGTCCGCTCGAGCATTCCTCGGCTCTTCCTGGGGTAAATAGGCGGGTACGGGAGCACCTGGCCACTGTTTGCACAGAGAGTTAACCAGGGGGCCCGTGCCGCTTCGCGATCGCGGCTCGATAGGGATCGGGGGGGGATCGCAGGAAAACAATTATCCGCGTAGAAAGCGCATGTCGGGCGCGTTGAACGAAACGTGAAATTAAGAAGATACACCTAGCGCATCTACGCAGCGGGGGTAGTCGATCATCAGGGGCAGCCGAGCGAGGCGGATGGGCAAGGACGCGCGTAACAGCGGCACTCTTCGGTAACACGCGCGATAATCACCCGCATAAAAGACACCACGCACATACATTGACGCAACGTATCATCAGTCGCTGGTTCGTTAAAGGCTAGGCGTATCAGGGCCCGATAGCAGCGGCGTTACACTTGGCAGACACGAGCCTCCATTAACCGTTTTTAATATCGGATATCTCGCGACCTGTATCTGCCGTCGTAAGGTCCGAGAGAGCAGGGCAAGCCGAAGGGGGACGGTTAATTATCGTGGCCGTGGTGAAATCATACGGACGCGATAATTAACTCTTTCTTCTTCTTCATTCCGCCGCCCCACTGCCCGGCCGGCTACAGGTCTTGATCGCTTTTTGCGCGAGACGATGCCTCGGGGGCAAGCGAGTTCTTCGTATTAATTATTAATCGGGGTAATTAAGGCACAGTTTCCGCCGAAATACATTGTATATGCCAGACGTTCCTTGCTCGACGTCCGGTTTCTGAAAATAAACTTCGGGCCACCGGGGAAGACTCTGGAGGCCTTGGGAACTGTCGACCCTGTATGAATAAGTTTTGAAGGAAGGAGGAAACCTTTGTCGCTTTCAGAGCTATCGCTTTTACGATATCGATATATTTCTTCCTCTCATTAGACCACTTAGAAACATTGTCCCTGGAATTTTCTCCGTAAACAGAATGATACCGAGGCAACACTTCTGGCTTTCTAGAAGCCCGCTGGGCCTTTTCCCCGTGAGGATGTTTGAATTTCTAGCGTTGGAAGGAAAACTGGTGGGACGTTCTTAGGGTTCCAAGGATGCGAGCACAGTCGGCTATTTCGATTCCCGGTGCTTCGTCTTCCCGCGTCGAACACGTCAGCGGCGAGCGAGCCTCTCTCCCCGCGGGAATATAAATGCGCGTACAGTGTCTCTTGAAGGAGGAACGGTGAGGAGGGTGGCGGAGGAGGCGCGCGCGCGTACATACGCCGGTACAACTGGTCCTCCTAAGGGAGAGAAACACGCGACGGGGACCATGAGGCCGAGGGGTTGAAGGGAGACGACGAGAAAGAGGAGGAGGTGGAGAGGGAGGGAAAGAGAGAGATAGCCTGGAGGGGCCTTCAGGAGGGCTCTGCATTGAGTTGTAAAAGCGTTCGTTCGGTCTCGCCGCCAGGCGGCATGGTCGCTTATGTAAAGGCCGGCTACACGCCGCGTGATGAGTGGACGCTGTTCCGAGCGTTTCTTCTTTTAACTCTTTGCTCTCGCTTTTGCACTCTTGCCTGTCGTTGCTTACGTACGCGAGCAAGAGAGCGAGGGAGAGAGACAGAGAGAGAGAGAGAGCGCCGGCCCGTATGCGTGAGTACTTACTCGCCTGCATGCCTCTCCGCTGCCTCCCACCTTTCCCAGAAATCTTTTTTCCCTCCCTCTTCCTGCTACGAGCGACGGAATCGACAACCCCCTTATTCTCTCGTCGCGAACAGCTCGTTGCTCGCGTGCTCGCGTGTCCCCCTGGCGAACGAGCTCTGCTCCACCGACGGCCCCTTTTTCCTCTTGCCCGTTCGCCTTGGCAGGCGCGGAGCCGAGCCCCGCAAATTGGACCATCCTTTCGGCGAGCGATGAGCTACGTCGCCCCGGTCTAACTGCTTTTTTCTCGCGGCTCCCCCGTGTACGCGAAAATTACAGACCCCGAGCGACTCGCAGGTGTCCCTCGTCTGTGCCCGTTTTTCACCCGACGAGGTACGGTAATGGCGGTATCATTAAGGCTGGTATCGATCAAACAACTGGTCGAGAGATCTCTTTAGGCCTGTGGGTCCGCGCCGCGTGGAATTAGCGCTCGGCGAGCGACGATTTCACCGCGGAGTCGCGGTCAAACGAAACCGCGAAAGTATTACTCCCCGCGAACGTGGCGCAGAACGGCTGTGATTAAGCTAGAGTTTATTGGGTCTCCTCCGCGAGCGTGGATCCACGTATCTATGTGGATCACAGGTAGGTAAGTTAGTCGGTAGGGTTGCCGGTTAGTCGAGGCGGAGTAGAGGAGCGCGATGACGAGAGAGAGTGAACCGGTTATGGGCGAGGCCCTTCGACTCTTCGTGTTCTTGTTCCTGTCCGTTCCTGGGCCCGAACGGGTGGGCAGCAGAGGGCTGAGAGGGAGCGAGGGAGGCGGCCAGCAAGGAAGAGAGGGGTATACCAAGTATGGTGGCAAAGAGGATGATGGGGTACCGAGGATCGCGTGAGGTGAGGAGCGACGAGGGGAAGGGCGGCGAGGGCAGGGTGGGAAGAGGGTGGCGAGCCGAGGATGGGATGAGGAATTCTCGTTGGCTTTCGCTTCGATGTCTTTATACGCGCGGCTCTTGTATGGCCGTGGGACATATATCTGTCTCGCGAGAGCGAGGCGCGCCGCCAAAAAATCAGATCGAGTGTAAAAATCGCATAAACTCGTCCTGGAGAGTCGAGAGCTATGTCGGCCCGGTTGGCGCTCGCTGGGCCCTCTCTCTCTCTCTCTCTCTCTCTCTCTCTCTTCCCCTTGGCTTCTTTCTCTTCGGCCCGGTGTCCTTCTCTCTTTCACTCGCGCGATCTTTTTTCCCAGTCCCCGTCTTCGTCTTCGCCCCGGCCAGGGCTACACGGCCGCCTCGCATGACTCCACCTCGAGGAGAGGCCGATCACCTCCCATATTTCCTCTTATTCTGCTTGTCTGCCGCCACGAGAGTTATGCGGTTTGCCGCGCTTATGAAGGATCCGCTCTTTATCGACAACCAAAGCGGTCGCGGCCACGTTCCGCGGCGCGCACGCCCGGGCCCCGGGAACCGCAAAATAATTTCACTCCGGATACGGATTGCCCCGCCGACCAGCCGTGCACGTGTTAACGCTTGACGTTAATGAAGCGGTTGGCATTAATAAGGCGATACTTCACCGTTCGGACTCTATCTCGACCTTAAGGTAGCCACCGGCCAGGCAGGCCTCTCTTCCCTCACCAGCCTTCCTCACCGCAGCGTCCTAGGGTCCACGAACCTGGGTTTTTTCGCGCCTCCAAGTTGAACGTGGGATCACCAAGCTGTAAATCCCAGACTAATAATCAGTATGACGTAGGATCTCAGTTATTATCACAAAGAAATCAACAAATAGGAAGCCGTCGTGGTTCTACGGTGATCATTCTTCTATCTTCTATCGAGAATGCCTGGTCCCCGCACCTTTTCGCTCGCCATGCGCGAAACTATTAGCCGTCTTATCTCTGAAATCCTAGGTGGACCGGTCTGCAGCCGAGCAGCCGTATATCAGCGACTCGTTCGCCGGCTGCCGTAGCAGTTTACACGATCGATCTCACGGCGCGATACGCAATTCCACGGTTTACCAAAGGGATCTCTCGAACATTGCCGGGAGAGAGACTCCAGAGGCAATTACCCTTTCCTCGGCAACCGTGGTACCGAAGCCACGAACAAAGCCAAAGCGTGTTCGAGTATGAGTTTGTTGGTTCGTTCGTTCGTCCGTTCGTAGTGTGGCGAGAAGCGGGCGAAGAGGCGAGCCATCGTCGAGCCCGAAGTCGGCGGACCAGGCCGGCAGCAGGATGTACCGGAGAGAGCAAAGAGTGCAGTCGTTGCAATGCACCTCCTAACGAGCTCGCTTTGTTTTGCGGCCCGTGCATGTGCACGCCGCATGCAGGTATGGCCTGGCCGCGGTGTATATACGTGTTGAATGTATGCACATACGGAATATAAGCGCGGTCCACATGTACAGGGTGTCCAGGCCGAATCGTGCCACCGCAGTTTCTATTTCTTTTCTCCGATTCCATGTACTTCCGACTGCTCGTCGATATTTATGCCGCAGAAGCGTGTGAAATTGCGGGAAGACTTGTTCAACCTATGCAATCTTCGGGTGCCTCTCTTTTTTGGCACTTGGGTATGTTACTTTATTAACCATAGACGTATTCCACTCTTCCTCAAGTTTTCCTGATAAAGTAATCGCTTGACTCACGCGTGAAAAGTGACCAAAGCATGCGCAGACGATGGTCAAAGTCGAGCAGGTACTTCGTCCCACGGTAGAGCCGATTCCCTCTCAAGGATGCACCGGCGGAGCGCAGAAGGGTCGCGTTATCCTCGAATCTCGATGCAGAAGTTCGCGGCTAGGTCGGGTGGCTCTCCCTCCAGCTGAATTGCTGCGCGTCCCAGCGTCCACGGGGAGCGTGGACAGCGTGGCCGGGAACGTCGGGATCCTCGCGGCTGCTGTCGGTAGCGCGAGAAGAGATACGAGGTACGTGGGCGACACCCGGTATATTCACCGCGGAGTATATATACGGGTGTATAGAGATAGGGAGACAGAGGGAGACCGGTTCCATACATGGCTTCCGAGCGCTTCTTCTTCTTGCGCTAAGACCGCAAGAGAGACAAGCATCAGCTGCCGTTTCCCTCCGCTAATGAGATGGAATTGGACGTGGCCGAGATTTTTCTAGACTCGAATCAAGCGTGGGTCCCCGGCGCAGGCAGGCCACCGGATCGCCATCTAGTTCGCGACATTCCCGCGAGCGCGACCGGCGGTGCTCTTTGATACCAATCGTTTAATTGCGTCCCATTAGCCCCCGCCCGGCCTGGGGCCTCCCCTTCGCTGAATGCGGCCAGGAACGAAAGTGGCTGGTTAAAAGAACGAGGGCCCTGGCTCCTCTGTCCCTTCTGTTCGTACTCCCTTTGGCTCCTCCACTCCCTCCTTCTCCGTGTCTCCGTGTCTCTCTGTCCCTTTGCTTCACCCTGGGTCCCTGGCTTTTCTTCTCGTCCTTCTTCCACCGACCAGGTAGCGCGAGGATGGCGCGGAACGGGGTATACACCGCGCGACCAAGCGTCGTCCAACTTTTTCTCGCCGGCACGCCAACCAGGCTTCTCTCGTTATATCTCCGGAGGCCGCCATTCGGGGCCCGCTACGTGATGTGACGCCGGCAGAGATGGCGACCCGACTCGACAGGCCCAGCCTACCACTTTTTCCAGCCGGGCTCCTGAATACCGCGTTTCCTAAAGGCCCCCTTCCCTCTTCTCTCTCTCTCTCTTTCTCTCTATACCCTGCCTCCACTCTTACCTTTTTCTTCCACTTTCTTCCTTTTCTTCTGCCCCCAGTTTGAGCCGGTGCGCGTGCACCCCGCTCGCCACCCCGAAACCGTCGGGTCCGCTGCCGGAACGTCGATCAAACCGGGACCGGGCCCCGCTGAAATTGCACCGGCCCGTTTCGACAGCTCGTCCTTCTCCGTATTCCTCGTTAAGGATAGCTACGCCTTTGCTGGACGAAAAACGTCGATGGTAGATTGACCGAGGCCCCCCGATAATTGCACGCAATACATCCACCGCGGATTCCTGCCGGAATTCCTGCGAGCTCTCGCGGAGCGTGTAAAAAACAGCTCGCCATGCAGCGCGCGGTTGTTTCCAACGTTATCCGCGGGCAAAACTCGAGGTTGGACAGTTTCCTCGATCCTCCGTGAGGTGAATGGAAAATGAGCCGCGTCGTATGTACATATACCGGTTATCCGAGGTGGCGATGAAACGTCCACGAGACTATCAGTCTTTCTAGCAGCTTCTATGTGTCGTCCCCCCCGTGAGCCCGTACATCTTTTTCCCCGCGGCGACTTTCTTTTCCACCCGTGTCAGACGACTTTGTTCTTCGAAATTGCTGAAGGCCAAGGCAAAACTGGAGCCGCGCCGCAAATGACGCGCTGCGCCGCTTGAGACCGCCTCGCCGCGCCGCGCCGCCTGATTTAATCGGATTGCTTCGTTTCGACTTTCGTCCCGCGTTTTCTTCGTTAACGACGAACCGCGGCCGGCCAGCTGCCGCGATGAAGCTATGCGCCGCGGAACGCGTAATGAGCGTACGTGCGATCGGCTCGAGTAATCTGCCCTACTTCGGTATACGTCGCATTAACTTTAACGATCGTTGAAATGGCGCGACGAGGATGAAGACACAGAACCCCGTTCTCGATGCCGCAACAGAGAACGCCGAGGCGGTTCGACGTCCAACCGGGCGCAACGTTTCAGTGATCGTGCACGAACTGTGACGCGACAGGCCGGCTTTATTACGAATGCAGACCCTTATCTTAAGAGAGACTCAGAAAAAAAGCTACACTGTGCAACTTTTCGCGCCCTGACACACTAAAACTTTGACTCTCCCGAGTGGACACCGAGCTGGATCGGCCTGTATTTCAAGCTTTGCACATGGAAGCTTCGGTAGAAGGGATGCGGGACCAATAGTCCGTTTATTCGGCTCGTTTATAGTCAAAGTTTTAGCAGCACAGAGGTATATAGAAACGTTTCAGAGGCTGGTCCATCCAATGCGTTCATCAGAAAGAATGTTCCGCTGTAAGCATTACATGGACCATCCTGTAGCAACGTGTGCACTTGCCGCGCCACTAGACACTCTTTCTAACTCAATCTCCTTCTCTCGTTTCAGGTAAGCGCCAAAGCCTAGTGTGCTAGATCACGTTGGAGAAACGAACGTTGCCGCGGTACGAGTAAGTAGAAACTCCATCTACCCCTTTGAAACCGTGGTAGCCGTGGCTCAGAGCTCAGGACAGTTCTAGCTGCGTTACCGCCACTCCGCTGGGCTCTCCCGGCCGTCGTGGGGATTTCTCGGGAACGGGTTACGATAAAATGCGGTTACGATTTTAATGACACGCGCATAGGTGGACGAAACGAGCGTGCCAGCGTCGTTCTTCATGTAGTTCGATGGAAGAAACGTCGCGGCAACGCGGATCGGTAGTCAGAAAGGGGGGTAGGCTTTATAAGGCGCAAGGGAACTTGGCTCGTTGGAGTCAGCACGACGGTAGCTAGTGAGGATTTACGATCCCCTCTATCTTAGCACGGTTTCGTCGAGCAGCGCAACACGTCGGATCCCATCGGCAATGGGATTATATCGCATAGAAGGTGGCTGCTTGTATCGCATCAAGATAGGTAGATACCGCTCGAGAGAGAGAAGGAGAAGGAGAGAGAGCGTCCACTCGGTGCAGCAGCGTGTCTGTAGGAGCAGCAGAAGCAGAAGCAGCAGCAGCAGCAGCAACGGCCAACAGCAACAACAGCGGTCGTGCCTTAGGCCCACTCACGTTGCATGAGTTCCGTGACGCCCCTCTCCTCCATTCCCATCCCCTTTACAACCCTTCCCACCTTCTTCGCCTTCCGTCCTTTCCGCCTCCGTCCTCCCTCTTTTTCCTCCGTGCCGTATTCTCCTCTGAGTTTTATTTTCCCTCAATTCCGGGAAGCGTCGCGCGCGCGCGCTCGCGCACCACGACAACGAAGGGATAACGGGCACGAGAGGAGGGAAAGCCAGGGAAGAAGGAACACGACGGCATACACGAGAGCTCTGAAGAGCTGTGAGAACTCCGAGAGAGAAAGAGCCGCGGCCGGGAGGGCGGCGGAGCAGCCGTGGCCCGAGCAAAATGAAGAGAGCAGTCGGCCGGGACAGTGGACGGATCGTAAAGCACCCCTGTGATTTAATTGCGCTCATATGGCGTCAAATGAGTCCCAGCGCTTCCCTATAATCTGCCACGTGTCCCTCGCCGAGACGTACCCTTATTTGGGCCTTAACGAACTCGAAGCAATTTACGGGACAAGCCGAGCCTTTCCTGCCACTGTGTCTGCGGGGTACAACACTGTAGAGATCTACTTTTCATAATTGGCCGGTGCGATACAGGTTGGAGATAACAAGATCCCGGCGGCTCGCGCCGTTCCCGGTACCCGCTTGTTTCCGTTATTGGCTGTCGTTTCCGTATCGACTTCTGCGAGCCAGTAGAAATCGTGTTGCTCGGAAACAAACGAGCCGAGTACGTCCGGTATCTTAATGGGCCTGTAACGCACGGGTATCGCTTCGGAGTTAACCCCGAGGATGGATTGCAGAGATCAATGAGAGGACAAAAGCTCTAGGAAGTTGCTTTTCGATGAGCGAATTAGGCTCGGCGACGCAGGCGCTGGGATGATACACTGGTCTCAGCGTCGTAGGAAAAGCTTTTAGTTGGCTTTTAGCTCCTCTTAGCTAGCTAGAGGTCGGTGCTTCGTTGGGGCGAAATTAAGCAACGTCCCCGCGTCCACCTGCGATATTGGTTGCGCGCGAGCCGACAGGCTACTCGGCGTAATAAAGACATTTTCCCCGGGCGCATCAGCACGGATAACCGAGTTAATTAATGCCGGCCAGGACCGCTGGATCTCTCTGTCCGCGGGGTATCGCAATATAAATAATAATAATTTGGCCGAAAAATGCCGGAACATCCCTCCGATGATTATCTGCTCGTAAATTCCGGCATAAAGATATCGCGAGTAAATTGCGAGCCGGCGCGGAAGGGTTTCGAGAGGTCCAGCGAACACGAAGGAAGAGGAGAGGAGAGACGGGGGTTGGGTCGGGGCTGGACGGATAGAGGAGCAGATAAAGAGAGAGAGGTAGCGAGGAAAGAAAAAGGTTGGACGCGCACGCACAAGGGGTACACCGAAAGCGTTCGGGTTTCGGCTTCGCGCTCGGGCAAGTATTGCGGCGTGGCTCCGGTGGTTATTGCAATATAGACGGGGCGGCAACAGACCAATCACGTGCCGGCTACTAATTTGCTCCACTCAAACAGCTGCCGTTCTACCGCCTATGCGAAACCCCTGGACCCCTGGCTTATTCTCTCTTCGTCCCGAGTATATCTACCTTCGATCCCCGATCGAGGATTCGATCCCCCTTGGACTCACGCTGCGATATTCGATCGTTCCTGGCCTCCTTCGTTCCTTCTCGTGCTCTTATTCCATTCTCCTCTCTGGCTTCTTCTTCTTCTTCGTCCCCGTCGTCGCTGTCGTTGTCGTCGTCTTCTTGCTCCAGTGCCCACTACCTACCCGCTAGCCGGACAAAACATTTCTTAATTGGGTTTCGCTCGGAAGGAACGTCCATCCGGCTCTTTTCAGAGGGATCCGGCTGCTCCTGCTGTTGCCTCCGCTGCTCTTGCTCGATTATTTATTTCCCTTGGCTCGTCAAACGCATCCCGATTGCTGCGGACCAGAGACATAAAGCCCGTGCACCTGGTCCGCGCGTGGAGCTAATACAAATATGGGCGCGTTCCTCGCGCGATAAGGAGTAAACGCCGCGTTTGTACGATTGCGATCGGTCGCTCGCGGCTCCGTGATTCTATAAATAAACGGCCCGCAGAAATCGTTGGCTGGACGCGCATAATGCCCGACGTCGCGCGATCCTTCGCTCGGCAGGCCTGACTGGCTACCTTGCCTACACCAGAGGCAAAAAGGCTTTCATCGATTCGGCCACCATGTATTATTATAATCTGCATGTAATTGCAGGAAGGCGTGTAATTACCCCGTTTTACTTAGATTACAAAATACGCTTTCAATGGGTATAAGTAATTGCCAGTGGGGATGTTGACTGCGCATTATCGAAATGATTGTTTCCCGCGCAACCGATATGCATTAAGCGTCCAGAGCGCGCGATGGCTCGGGCTCGATTCCACTTGTACGCGCATTATAATCCCATGCTCGCAATTATTTTAATCGCGTAACCTTGCTACGGCCCGGGGAATAAAAAGATATTTGGTCGACGGGTAAAACCCTCCTCGCGTCGTTCCCTTGAAGCGGCTTCTTCTCCCGTTCGCGGAATTGAGCGATCGCTCGCGAGATTGTTGCCGATGCACGGCGTCGATTCGCGCGTCCCCGATCGTTCTCCTTCGTGAACAGGCTTTGAATCACCTATGACTCACGGCTGGACGTTGTCGTCGCGAAGTTCGCCGGAACGTTCGCGATTAACGACCATTAACAGTTGCGCGTCGCAACGCCCTTATAACTCAGCACGGCTGACAGTAGCTCTTGCGGTCCGCGAGCCCACGCAACTGGAGCCGCGTGAATAATGGCGCCATGACGCGACTCGCGATATAATGAAATCCCGAGGCCAGAGGGCTGCTTTCTACTCGCCCGTGAATGACCCTCGGCCCTCTATGATGTACATTGTATCCTGGCCGCCGCGGACGTCACCCTGACCATTCCCAAGACTCTCTGAATCCCGTCTGCCATTCCAACGACATGGTTCCACATGGTTTCATATGGACTCACCGTCCCTGATCAATTCTCTGCTGCTAGCTAGCATTTTTAGCTGGAACGTCATCTGAGTTTAACTCTTTGGTAGTTAGAATGGTAAACATCCGTAATGTGAACATATTTCAGTAGAAATTTAGGTTGAAATTGAAGGTAGATCTGTAGAAGTTTATGTGTGTAGGGAATCAGTTAGAGAATCATAGTGGAGGTCATGAAATTGAAGGTAGATTGGTACGATCTACCAGACTTGTGAGTCACTTTAATCTCCCTCTAACATTTGCGAGTGAATTAGATTCTAAGGTCGTAGACAACACGCCAGTCGTTTCTGGGAGCAATTCGGAGCTCGATAACAGCTTCATTCGTCCAAAGGCATTCCAGCCGGCACGGAAAATACCTGGTGGTCGGCCGTCAAGGTTCACCGGGGCCTCTTGACACCATATTTTTCCGTCCCGGCAAACTCTATGACTAGCTTTCTCCTTTGTTCCGCATAGTTTTTTGCCCCGTCCTCCCCTCGTTCTTTCTCCTTACAGCACGACGTTCCTTGCATTGTTTCGCAACTTTCACTCGTATTTTCGATACGCGTTTCTCGCCGTGCCTCTCGGCACGGGAATTCGTGAAACGGCACGGACAAAAAACGTGGCACAAAAGGATCCTATTTATGGGAGAGCGCGCCGATGCAGCCACGCTTTCCAACCCCCGCTGCCTTTCGTTCCCGCGCGTGTCTAGGAATCTTGAGGGTTCCTCCAAGATCATCCCCGCGATTCAGGTGTTTGCTTGAGGTGGTTGCAGTAGGTTTTAGGGGAACGGGAGATTCTTAACCCTTCGTGGTCACACGGGGTGTATCGCACCCTAGGTAATTCTTTTTTGTTTGACAATATTTCTGTAAAAGTTCAGACCTTAATATTAAAATTTAAAAATGGTGTGACTTTCAACCAAAAATAGCTTTTTTCTCCAACTATTCTTTCAAAATTTACATTTCTAAAAAATATTACTCTTAATATATAAAGCAAAAAGCTTCTACATGTTTGTCTGTTTGTCTGTCACCTAAAAACTTTTGAACGATAATTTCTGGGATCACGGAAGATGCCTGGACTCGTTACGCCTGACTAATCGAGTTGAATGTTAGACTATCTTCAAAGAAGAAACTAAAATATTTTTTTTTTTTATAAAATCAGAATCTAAATTTTGGGCGACGCCATGTAATAAAGCTAGTGTACAATTATTAATAAAAAGCTAATAGATTCAAAATCACGAAAATGGTAACTCAAAAATCCCATATGACCATTTTCTGATTATAAGGTTTGATCACGAAGGGTTAAGTGGACCAAAACCGTATTTAACACTAAAATCAGCATCAAAATCTCAATAACGTCGCTGCTCTGCAGATGTGGTATTGGTGTTACTACTTAACTATTTTAAACACTTGGTCCAAATCTACAATTTCCGACCCGATTCATTAAAAAAGCCTGTTTCCACTTATGGTCCTCTCCTCATTAGCGTGTGTCGGGAGCACGATAAATATTTACGTTGCACTTGTGTTACGTAAAAGCCAGCTCCCCCTTCCGACACCGAATCCATGTTCACCTCCCAATCACCTGCTTATCCTAGAAGAATCGTCTGTTGGAACCCTGCGTAATCTTGCTGCTGCGAGATAAATGTCAAATTCGAGTCGACGACGTGCCGCGGCACCTTATCGATACCAAAACTACTGGCTCGTGCAGGGGAGGGATCGTGTTTCTTCGGGGTAGGTTGCGCACGTACTCGTGGACGCAGGTAATCCAATAGCGGCATCGATCTCCGGGCCACTCGGACCATTAGACTCGACGTCAGTTTATTGGTCCACATATCACGCCATTGCCCAAGAGGATTCCCATCTCTCTCTTAACCTTTCCCCGCCGCAATTTGATTTCGCTCTAATTACCGGCCCGGGGCTAATGTTTCTCGCGTGCGCGCGGGGGCCGCGGAGGGGGCGGGGGTGGGCGGCGAGGCCCGACGGAATAAATCCAGGTGCCGGAAATTCGACGGCGATTAACATAATTAGGTCGCGGTCGCGATCAGCCGCATAAATCTCTCCTCTGGCCTACGCGCGCGAACGCGAGTCACTGGCCACGATGAACTCTCGGACGTTCCTTGAAACGAGGATATCGGTTTCTACTACATTTCATCGGGGGCGTTCGCTCGCTCGCTCGCTCGCGCATACGCGAGTGCTCAGTCAAACGCGGCCAGCATTTCGGCCGGGCCTGAAATATAGCCAATCTCGAGAATGCTCTTGTCTGACTTTAGACCCCCTCCCCCGCGACTGTTCGCCCTCCCTGTTACCGCAGGAACAGGGCTGACGGTGGCGTAATGCCTCGCCGGATATGCAAATCAATCCCGCAGTTTCCAATGATTTATTCGGAGTGTGCAATTCGTTTAAGTGTATCCTGATTCCATTTGGATTAGCGAGCCATTTTGGTTATTTGCAGCGCCTCGTACGGGCGCGCGACTCCGAGGAAACGCCGCGGTGCCCTCTCCTCCTCGCACACCCTCTCTGTTTCTCCTCCTATCCTCTTTCTCTATTAGGGTGCGCGTTCATTTGTCCCTGTTCGTTCGTGTATACGATTTCGTTCTCGCGCGACCTTTCCATCTTCAAATTTAAATATAAGTAAAAGGGTCGGTGCTGGCACAATCCGGGAATAGCACTTCGCCTTCCGGGAGGGTTGATTTGCCTTGCATGAAGCTTAAGAAGCTGCCGCCACTGAAAATTCGTTGCACCGCCGTACACGTTGGACTTGTTGGCTCCTCCATCCCCTTCTGCTTCGCGGGGGAATGAAAGGACGACGAAGAACTCGAGCCCGGCCGTCGCGACGCCTTCTCCCTTTTCATTCCCTTTTTGTTTCTTCAAACAGCCCCTTCCCTTCTCCCGCTCCGACCTCTTCTTCGTCGCCGCGTATCGTTCTCCTCTCACCAGACACCCCCTGCCTTTGAATTATCTTTTTTCGCCCCCGCGCTCCACAGGCTCGCAGAGCTCACGTATCAACACTGTATTTGCTGCACGGTTTTATGCAAATGTAATCAGATTATTTGCCACTTGCTCTCCGTGCTGTTTTGTGCAGGTTCATTCGGGGCAGTGTTAATAGGGGCGCATGCGTTTCCCACGGCCGAGAACGAACGCCTCGATTCCTTAATCGATCGCCGTTTCCTGTAGCATCGCCGATAAATTTCGCACCGTGACCGCGGTACACGTATCTTCGATTATCATGTTGCATTACGGCAGCGTATGAATTTCTGCAGACGATGCTGCACTTAATCGCCGCGATTCCACGCGCTACGAGCTTCGGTCAATTTAAGCGGACCTTCGTTCAGCGAAAATATGAATCGTTCACTTTTTCTTTCTTGTGCGGATATTTGGCATGCGGCGTTTAATATAATTGTGGACCTTGCAGCAAGAGTGGTGCTGGATACATTTTTACTAAATTCGAGGAAATTAAAAAATACTACTGTTTATAAAATTATTTCTTGGACGTAATATTAAAAAGAGGACAGTAATTAAAAAATATATTTTTACACAAGAAGTAGTAGTTATTAACGCTTAACTGCTATACTGTTTTTTTTCAAACGTAACTGGTAGGTATACTGGAGTCGTGGCAGACCGCAAATAAAAAAGGACAGAAATTTGTAAATTCGGGACTAGATCAACCTCTATACATATTTTGTTCTTAGGTAATGTATAAAATAATAGGTAGAAACGTAGAAAGTGAAACTATTATTATAAAATTAAATAGAAATTCAGTTTAGAAACTTACAAGGGAAGATTCCGGACCCGAAAATTCAAAAAAATTTCAAACTTTGTGAATATGCAGGGGATTTTCTCCTCATTACAACGCAATTTTTGTTTGATGCCCAAATTCACACTAAGAAGGTAAAATTAATCCCTGAAAATTGGGCTATTTTCCAATTTTATTTTGTAACTAACAATCTGTAAGAGATAGAAAAAAGTTTCAAAACAAAAGTTACTTCGTTTAATTAGGACTATCATTTGGTAACTTACAGTTTTTACAGTTCGCGAATTATAACGCAAAATCGGAAAATGGCTGGAATTTAAAGGCTTAATTTCACCTCCTTAGTGTGAATTTGGGCAGCAAAATTGCGTTGTAAACAGGACGAAATCCCCTACATATTCACTGATTGTAAATCTCAGAATTTTTTGAATTTCCGGGTTCGGGATCTTTCCTTGTTAAAGAACCAACAATTTTGCAGCGAACTTTGCGTGCCTGGTATCATGACCGACCCCAGAATACCCGAGTTTTGATTTCTATTTTCGACGAATTTTCCAAATCCGAAGCTGTCCGAAACGAAAATATTGCACAAAACAGTAACGTAGAATTTTATTCCTACATTACACGTTATAACTCAAAAACTGTAAAAACCAAGTCGCACCCCTCTTGCTACAAGGTCCTCAATAATTGAGGTGGATCCCAACCCGCAATTGCTTCACATTAGCGCCCCTCTCGACCCTGTTCAGCCGCGCGAGAATGACGAAAAGTTGGCGTTAATTCGAACGCGACCTCCCAGAAGTACTTTTAATTCTCTTTACGCCGATATAACGCTGTTATATCGACCGAGGGGGAGGGGGGGTTTGGAGGTCGAAAACCCCGTGACGTCCAGCGACGCGAGTGGATCGGGGCCCGGTTGTAAAACCCTAACGACGCTTCGTGTAATTGGAGTGACCCCATTTGACCGCGATAATGGCATCCCCCTTCGTCGGTGACCTCTCGGCCCTCCCCGTCGCGAGGAATCCAGCAACAATATCATAACGACGGTGGCGACTGGTGTCGCACCCGCCCCACCGATCCCTTCCCCCGACGAACTCTCGATACACGAGATCTCTCAATTGAATTCGCTGAATTTTCGGCGCCCGATACTGGAGCAGCAAGAGTCTCCAAGTTCGATGGTCTACTGGGGGTGTGATCGGATTGCGAGAGAAAGTTCTACCAGTTTCTATAGACAGAGGTTGGGGTAGTTGAGTAGAAGTTTCGGCTCTCCGGCGTAATCGGGACGGCTCACCGGTTTTCCAGCGGTTCCGCGGGAAAACTTTCGGTACGCGTGACAACACGGCAGGCGCGGGTAGATCGGTCAGCGAACCGGTCGCACATTTCCGGCGATGGGATTGAAACCTCAAGCATTGGCCGTCCGTGTAGGATCGCACCGGGGACAGGGCTTTAGATTGGATGTCATTCCGGCGGCCGGTTGCCGCGGATTCGCATTTATTATCAGCAATTTAACTACTTCAACATCGCCATCGCCGGCACCGCCATAAATATCAGCTACGGTAGCCCCGGAGAACGATCGTTGTTGCGATAGGGATGCACTAGATCGCGGTTGCACGACTCAACGGCCAGAGAGAGAGAGAGAGGGAGAGAGAAAGAGAGAGAGAGAGTGCACAATGAAAAGGTAGAGGCGGGAGCGAGCTGGACGGAGAATCAGAGGAGAGGGTAGAACGTTCGGATCGCGACGAGGGAGGAGGGATGAAGCCGCCTACGGGGGTGGGGGTTGAAAGCAGGGGGTGGGCTCCGGCGAAGGGACAGAGAGAGATAGGGCAGGCCGAAATAGGACGGTAGACACTGGCTACGAGTACAGTCGACGGTGCTATGCCAGAGGCTATACTTATATCTATGGGCGTTGGTGCATGGTGTGCCATGATGGCAGTAACTCCGGAATCCCGGGGCTTAAACTCACCTCGCGCTGGAGGATCAGTGGGGAAACTTCCCGTGCCGCGGCTTAAAGGCTTCGTGGTTGCTGCTCCCTTGCTTTCCAGGCACCGAGAGCAACTTTTCGCCATGTTAATGGGCACAATATGATCATACGTGAAGCGTTTGCGTATTTATACGTATCTTCCTCCCTGTCGCTCTCCTCCCGCTAAACCCTTCCACTCGATAAACGCTTTTATTTTCACCTACCCCGCGCAGCAGTCCCCGAATCCCTTGCGACACTCATAGCAGCCTGAGCAACAAAAGCAAAGAGTAGATTATATTTGGCTAGGTACTACCCTTTAACGAGGTGTCTATTCTTAACAGAAAAGGTTAATGCTTTTCTCTAGATACTATTCTTTAATTTATTAATACCACGCGTTCATAGTGTGCGTCATGAATTCGCGAACACCCCGTAGGTCCCACGAAAGCTCCATCGTACGTCTCCCCCCATATTTAAGGTGAAAAGGAGCCCGGTTCCGAGCAAGCTGATCCCGTTCCAAAAGGGTACGAACTACCCCTTGATATCCGCGTATTTTAGCGAATTCCTTTTTATAGAGAACGATTCGTTTTATGTGCGTCTGAAAAGTTACGGAACTATTCAAGGTAAAGAGAGATATTGCCTCGGAGAAGCTTACACATAGACACACGCAGGGAGGCACGCGTACGTAAATGTGTGTGGGGGAGGGGGGCGCTAGAGGAGGAGAGGGAAAAGTTCGACAAAGTATAAAAGTACAGTTTCGATGCGGGATATTCCAGCAGCCCTGCTCCTCCGCGGCTTTCTTGACTCCACTTTTCCTTTCCCTCTGTTTACATTAGCCTTACGCGGTTGCCGATTCATCGCTCGGTTACATCCTCCCACGCTCCCGGGGTCCGGGGCCTCTTGAAAGAGATACACGATCGCTAATAAAGACATTAATATTGACTGGCAAGTATATCTCGATGGTGCCGGAAGGGCAAACGCGATTCGACTTTGGGATAACACTTGGGAATAGAATGGTCGGTCACGACAGGAATAACATTTAAGAATAAAAGATGAGACCACAATGAAACTGCCTATTGCTTATTCATAAGGTGCACGAACCGGGGGTATTGGTATCGTACCGGTTTTATACACCGGAACGCGTACATAACGAATCGGATCTTACGTTTGTGTTCCGTTTCGCTCGGCTCTCGCGGACTCCGGCAAAAATAAAATGCAAAATTTAACGCCGCCGCCAGCCGAAGGGGTGCCCGACATATTTCCATCCGCTGCTGGCTCTTCTACCTTTCATATTCTCGCGACGAATATTTTACTCTGTCCTATTCTCTTTCCCTACAAAGGAACGATAATAAAGAGATCGCGGTGAAAGGAGCTTCGTCACTTTTTGGAAAACTGAATGTGTTACGTAATTGAGTCGTCTTTAAATTCTACTATTGCGCAGTAGATTTCAGAAATCCTTCGGGCTTAAGAAAGGCTACTCTCTTTTTTGTAATTGAGTACCGTCTATATGCAAAATAAATACCTTTTTTCTAAAGCTGACCTTCAAACAATTTTTATCTCAAAATATTATATCTGAATAACAACTCTGTAGATCTTTAGCTTCTAATATTGAAATTTGTAAAAGTTACAATTTTTGAAGATTTTCTTCGTGTTTTCTCGACATATGGTAGTCTAGAATTTTTTTTACAAAAACTTTCATAAAATTTCAATAAAAAAACTATTGGAATAATTCTAGAGACCCTGAAATTGACCCATGATTGTTTTCATAACGATGGGATTCTTTAGGTGAAATTGGCAGTCGTTAAAATATAGTTCTGAGTGTGAGCCACCCAGGTATGTTAAAGTTGATCGAAAAAGGAGGTGTGTCAACAAAGGGTTAATATTATGTAATTTGGCAACTAATAATCTACACTTTCACGGTCCCTACTACGCATTTGGAGCGGTCTAAATCGATCTGTGTCTGGATACCATCCCTTCTTAAATCAATCAGAAATAATTATCATTTTCCGGTACCCTTCGCATCATATGAAGATTACGAGGGTTCGAAGGGGAAGAGGCCCGTCGATATTATGTTTTCCAACTGTTATGTCCGGTTCGGGGAAAGCTGGACGATCGGGCCGGCAAGATTTCCACCGAAACGAGCGGCAGATGTCGATGGCGACTCCATTGGAAAAACAGGTTCCATAGGGATTCTGGCTGGACGTCCATAATGGTCCCACCCCTAGGAACCCCATGTTACCGTTACAAAAAGGGCGAGCCCGCGGTCGAGAAACGAATGGTCGAATATCAGGTTACTCGTGTACCGGCGGTCCAGTAACAGCCTCCCACATCCGTAACAATTCCCCTGATTACTTCCCCACTCGGCTTACAATTTGCCAATTTACTCGAAAAACTCGTAAAGCATCGCCGGTGCCATCGCGCGGCGCTATGCACTCTCACGCCATATGCAGGCCGCGCGTTTCACATTTATCTTTCCCCGGTTTTCCCTGCTTCGTTCATTTCTGCCGCGAATCGGGCCCACCGATGATGCACAATGGTCCTTTTGTCCTCTGCCACACTCTGACGAACTCCAAACAGTCGTTGGAGAATTTGATCTATTCGCTTTCAACGACGCAAGACAATTTGTTCGCGATTCCACGATTTTGGATAATTTCTGAACGTGGAAAATTTTATTTCAGGGGGTGGAAAATTTTATTCTAGTCTAGACTCTCGTTTTTGAAGGTGATATTTGGAAATTAATTCTGCAAATCCTATCGTACCTACAGGGCAGGGGTTTTGCACACATATTTAGTAGTGTTTGAACTGTCAACACAAATTTTTGGAATGCATTGTATTGAAATTTGTACAAGTTACACGTCCAAGCGCAGGTCTTTTCATAAAAAAACGGCCCCATTGGACGCACAAATTGCGGTCGTTCTAAGTAGTCATCTAAAACGAAAGTACCAAAGATTTTTTTTTTTTAATCTATATGAGTGTAGTTATCGCTCGAACTAGAAGTAACCAAGTCCGGATATTGTTACCGAAATCGCAGCTGTTTAAAAATTTATATTTGATTTTTCGACTTTTCTTGAGCTAAAACAAAGTGTGGAGGAGGTTGTATTAAAACTATTGGTATAATTCTAGTTCGGGTTATAGGTACACATTCACTTTGAATGTGTGTAAAATTTTAGTTCAATCGGTCCAGTAGTTTTTGAGAAAACTGTGTGCCCGATTTAAAAAAATTGTTTCGAAAAAAACGCATTTAAAGTTTTTTATGCAGTTACGACCTATACGATTGAAGTTACGCTAGATAACAACTAATTTCTGTAACTTACCCCTAATCTACTATACCAGGACTGTAGAGGAAACCTTCCTTAGCTTAATAAAATCAAATTGGGGAGCTCTCTCTTCTCTGCTATCAGTCATAGCCTTTTTAGATACAAGAATCGATGAAACGACTGCCGGCCACGCTGCGGTCTTAAGCCCCTATAACTCTGGGAGTTTTTCGAATTTCACTTCAATATTTTAAGGACATATTTTCGAAACCCTAAACTATTAGAAAATCAAAGAAAAAATTGAATTTTTGGGTAGAATACCCCCTTAAACTAAACCAGGTGTCACCGATTTGGATTCAATTTTTTATATATGTATCATTCCTTCATCTTTACATATCTTAGACTCCCTATTTTACCCCCTTTCCGATTATTTATTTTTTAATTATTTATTTAAACGGCAAACCGCCTTGGAACACAATGACAACAAAAAATTACATAACAGTCTATCACTTCAATTCCCATTATTTAAGTACTTAATCGTGTCGTTATCATATCGCGAGGTTCAAAAACCTAAGATTTCAAGCTTAATTAAATTACCAAAGTCTCGATTAATTCCTGCTATTACCATGAAACAGGCGAAGGGAATCGAATTAGCCCTCTTCAGCGGCTCGCAACACATCCCCGAGTTCCGTGCCGACGCAACCGTGGCCGCGTTTGTTTGTCATCTGTGTTATAACTTCGTTTACCAGCCATTGATTACAGGCCGGGTACAGGGTGCCTTATCTTCCCCTTACACGCCTGGGGATCAGCGTCCCCCCGGCCTTTAAATGTCCCGTACATCCCCGAAATTAATATCTGTTGGTCCAATATCATCCGTCGAGCGGGCGCGCGAGCCTCTAGCCTTCGCCTCGGAATTACTTACGAACGGCTTTATTAAACGGAGCGTTCCGAATGATTTCGCCCATTATTTCGCCCGACTTCTTCCCAGATTTCTTCTGCCAGCCAGCGTCTGGATAGTTGCTCCTCCGTCGTAGCTTCTTTCGCCGGCTGGCTTCGGTCCAGTGGAATCGTCTCGCGGTTAGCAAATCGTCGGCGATCATTAGGCGTCTTTGCCCGCGATGTTTTGCGGAATCCTGTGGGTTTCTTTCGGCAAACCGGTGGTCACTTTTTTTCACAGCGCGCTGTGGATTTATTCTCAGCGACTGTAGATAACTCAACGGCGCTGGTAGGTCGATTGTTGCCTACGCAATCCGCGAAATGGAAATTTCGGAGAACGGCACCTCGGCAGAAAAAGGCGAGCTGCGTCGAATGTAGTAGCGTATAAATGCTTGATTGCCGCTCGGCGGACGGATGGTAGGAGCCTTGTCCGCATCGAGAGCTTCTTTTTACCAACTAATTATACGATCGACACGAGTCTCGGTATCCGGCCGATCTCGCCGTTGGACCTGGGCGAGAAAACGTCCAAAAAGTGGACCGCCGGCAAATTGCATCTAAAAGTCGATCGGGCGCGCAAGTAGGAATTTTCGATACTGCCGATCGGTAATTTTTTAACGCGAGTACGAGTGGCATGCCGCTTACATCGTGTGCTTAATAACGAAGCTCCGAGGATATTATTCGGCTCACGGATGATGCGACGATGATGATGATCCGCCATCTCACCGCAACTTGGGAGGTCCGCTCTTGATATCCCCCCTCCTGATCCCCTCGCTTGGCCTTCCACCCATTTCTTCTTCGTACACGCTTCACTCTTTCACTCCCCCTGGCCCCCCGCGTCCCTCTCCCCCTCGCCAACCTCCTTCGTCCTCTTCATCCTCCTCGTGGCCGTCTCTAGATCCTTTACCTCTGCCTGCGATCTTCCTTCCCGCTCGCCTTCTCATCTTGCCCCTGGCTGCCAGCCGAGATCCCTCTTCCTCCCCTGCGATCTTCTTCCTTCCCTTCATCCTCGTCTTCATCCTCGTCTTCGTGCCGCCGGTGCTCCTCTCCCCGGTTCACTTCGCCCCGTCTTCATCCCGGCAGCGAAATGTCTATCCGCCTGAACGTCCTGGGTCCGAGACGACATACCCATCGCAGCGTCCACGGGCCCCGATCATATTTTTTGCATCGGCCTAGCGGAGGAATATAAAACGCAAGGGAACGCGCGCGTTCGACGGTCTTCCATTTCTTCGCGACATAGGTACACACGGTATCGCTGAGGTAAAGCGGACCGCGGACGCTCTGCTCGTTTGAAGTTGCGCGGTGCTCGATGATACAGGATGCGATCCTCTGGGAAGCTCTTGCTTAGGAGCGGTTGGGCATTTCGTTGACTCGGAGGTCGTGGAATGTAATCGATTTAGGATCTGTTTAACCCTTAACTGGTATACTGTTTTTGGCAAACGTGATTGGTATATTGTTGAGCTGTTCGAGTAGTCGAATATTCGAGGAGCTCGAAATTTGAGTCGAGCCGGGACTCGGTTTCCGAACCGAGCCGGGCACTCGATTAAAGCGAGTGGCTGGAAACAATTGTTTCGTTCGTCAATCGCTACCTTCACTATGCAGTCTACTGCAAATTTATAACCTGACGTCCCTAACGAGTGTCAAATCGAGCCCCTCGCTTTTTAATCGAGCTGTTCCTTTCATTCGAGCTGCTCGGTAATTTTGAGTGCTCGGTTCGGATCGGTCATTCGAATCAAGTATATCCCGGCTCGCTTTTTCCGAGTAGGGCTGCGACTATTTGTCGAATTATATGGTACTCGAATATTCGAATACTTCAGTTGTTCAATTATTTGGCGAATATAATTCGAATATTCAAGTATTCGAATGCTATTCGAATATCCAAGTATTCGAATCCGATTCGAATATCCAAGTATTCGAATCCTATTCGAATATTTCAGTATTCGAATCCTATTCGAATATTTCAGTATTCGAATCCTATTCGAATATTTCAGTATTCGAATCCTATTCGAATATTTCAGTATTCGAATACTGATGTATTCGAATAGTATGGTGTGAATTATAAATCAAGTTGTTGAGGTTCATTTGTCAGGGTGAAATCTTGTAAGCTAATTTTGACCCACTTCACACCATACTATTCGAATATATCAATATTCGAATATATCTGTATCCGAATATATCAGTATTCGAATATACCTGTATCCGAATATATCAGTATTCGAATATATCTGTATTCGAGTAGAATTCGAATATTGCTGTATTCAAATAGTATTCGAATAATAACAATCGAATACTCAAATATTCGAAGCTTATTCGTAGCATTCGAATACTTGTAAAATATTCGAATATTAAATTATTCGAATAGTCCCAGCCCTAGTTTCGAGTACTCGAACAGCTCTCGTATACTGGAGGCGTGGCAGATCCCAAATAAAAAAGGACACAGAAATTTTGTAAAGTCGACACGAGATCAACTTCTATGAATATTTTGTTCTTGGGTAATGTATAAAATAATAGGAACGTAGGAAGTTAAACTATTATTATAAAATTATTTAGAAATTCAGTTTACAAACTTACGCAACCAAAAATTTTGCAGCGAACTTTGCGCGCCTGGGATTATCAGGAACCCCAGGATACCAGTTAAGGGTTAAAATTCCAACTAAGCCTGAGCTTCATTCAGAATTCCAACCCTCTTCAGTCATTCACCTGCGCCCCGCAATTGTTTCAATTGTAAATCTATATCAGAAATCACAATTTCACCCTATAAATTAAAATCCTTCGATTAGTATATTCAGGTATTTAATATTGCAGCCCGCATAGAGTATTATGCTTCCACTTTTGGCCCACCACGGACCAAACGTTGCTCATCACTGTTTTAAGGCTCCTTGGCTACCAAACCGATTGCAATAATTCCACATCGAAGAAATCTTCGCCTTCGGCACCTCTTGTCTTTCCTCCCGGCCGGATACAAGTGAACCCTCGTTACCCAGCGCGTTACCCCCGCCTAAACGGCCGTTAACCGGTGGTAGGAAGCCGCGATCACGTAATTGGAGCGAAACGAGCCACGATTTCGATTCGCCGGGAATTAATAGCTACCCGTGTTCGTTGATGAATTCGCGAGCAGTCTGGGGGTTTGCGCGAGGCGAATCAAAGTCTCCCGGGGGCCTGGTAAAAAGAGGCCGAAAGGTATGTCGAATGCCAGTTAGGGGGGGGTGGGGTCCGTCGGGGGTAATCTGCGAGAGAGAAAGAGAGAGAAAGAGAGAGAGAGAGCTTGGAGTACAGGAGCGGCGCGGGGCGACGGGTGAGGAAGAAATGGCGGGTCCGACGTAAACGCAACCGCTGCATCGATAAACGTAACGTCGGTAATAACCTGCAATTTGCGAGAAGGACTTTTAGTTAGGCAGTACGCGTACTTGGGCATTCGAGAGGACGGGAGCGGCGGGGTTTGGACGAGGCATGGGGGGGGGGGGGGGGAGGAACAGGGGTGAAGAGTGGCGGAATGGTGTGGGTCGCACTCGACTCGATGGGATGGGAGTAATTGCTATGAGAAGGGGCTGCTCGCTCACGTCTTACCGGGATTTCGCGACGATATTGCTGATATAAAACTGGTCGCTGGCTGGAAGGGGCAGAAGGGTGGCGTCGCGGCGGCAGGAGGAGGAAGAGAAGGGAGTGGACTTCGCTTTGGAAAATGGAGAGTAATGCCCATAATCAGTGTTAAACAACTTTTTCTTTATTAGCCTCCTTCCCCGCTAGCCGCTTTACATTTAGCGTCAGTGTACGCGAAATTATTATCCTGTTTACCAGCGAGATTTTTTGAAAAACACGAGTCGCTCGGGGAGGCAGGGTGGCGCGTACGAGGTGGTACCAGCCAGCGCGCGCATTACAGGCGCAACGGGAGAGAGCAAAAAGCAGCGTACAGTGTCTATGAATAGAATGCGCGGGACCAGCCCTCTTCCGTAGGGATTTTTACACTCGCGGCCTTGCACCCCGGTTTGCCGCTCGAAAAGTGATATCTTTTTTTTCATCCCCCCCCTCCACGGTATAGAATTGAACGTAATGAAGTTCGCTTAAACGATAATAACGATCGCTCGCGACGAGTTGGCTGGCGAGCGATCGAGCGGCCAGAAAAGGGCAAAAAGAAGGCCGGGAGCAAAAACACCTTGTTTGCTTCGAAGATAACGTGCCCTGCACCGGCTATTATTCCGGTGAGGCTGAAACGTGTTTAGAGAACCCCTACTGTCGGTGAGAAAAGGCTAAAGATATCTTCATAACGACTTAATGTATTGGGCGTGGGGCGGCCTAATGACTACCTGCGCGTCGACCTTTATGCGCTAGTAGCACGTGCATGTTGCTATTATCAATCTATAAATGCACCGATCGTCCTTGGGGGATCCCCCTGTATCTCCGTCGGCCCGTCCTCTCGTCCCCCGTTAAAGAAAATTGTAGATAAGCCGTAAACGCGTGATGCGCGCTTATAATGTAGCTTTTTAGATTGCCGCTTGCCGGGGTACCAGTTTTCGCTCCACCTTCTTCCCTCTCGCAGGTTGCTCGCCGCGATGGCTCGGTCGATGGCGGCCAGACTTCGGTGAAGTTCACCTTCGGTGAAGTCTGCCTCTCGGGATATGGGGTCAAGGTACGGTTAAAAATGATTGCACCGCTCGTGATTACTGTCTGCGACGATTGGGAATCGAGCGAGGAAATTGTTGCTAAATTAAATGCTAGTGCTGTTTGATAGGCGATAGATGATGCGTTGCAGCTTCTGTTTAAACGGCTGGATTCTCGCTTTCGTAGCTAAGTAGGCTCTACGTTGCAGTTTGAAGAATCGAGAGTCGTGGCAGCTCGCGTGCGGCCAGTGTTCGAATCGATTCATCCTCGAGCTGCAGATAAAACCGTTCCGCGGCAAATTGCTCGGTTTTACAAATTGCGCGAGTGAATGGCACGAGCCAGCGAGTATTGCGGCTTATCCAGGACGCTTCGGAGAGTACCGGCTTTCGCGCGTAATCTTAATGCATTGAGATACCGCTGGCTTTATTGACGCTCCAGCACGGACGCGAATTAAGTCGATCTTAGTAGAGAACGTTAATAAAGTTGAATGCGTGGTTATTAGCCGCTCGCTTACGGTTAATCTACGGCCGGTGGCCGAAACCTGCTGGGTCCCGTTCGCGGTGGACGCGCGGGCTTTGATGGTTCGATAAAGCATTCGTGTATCAATTTCGTGGGAACTTTGCGAAGTTTCTGGTTTGTTGTCATCAAGAGCAGGTCTTTAGTTAGGAGTCTTCTTTGTAATGTGCGGTGGGTATTTGGGTGGTCCATTTTTTTTTTTAATATAAAATGTAGGTTTTCCACAAGCCTGATTTTGTTCCAAATAACTATGTTAACTATTTAATCAGACAACATTTGATAGTCGCTGGGATTAATCGTTTTTGGGGATCGGAAAAAGTTTCTGCATCCCTTGCAATTAATAACTATCTAGCTAACGTTTTTGTAGATTTGGGGGTATTAGTGAAAGCCGTTTGAATACCTGACACAAAAAGAACATTTTTTTACGGTATTTAAGGAATAATGTACACTTAATTGTGCAAAATAATGTTGCAAATTGTAGCGATCTATAAATATGGTTTATATGAGCCAATTTCGCAAGCTTTTAGTTAGCTTCACTTGTAAGTTTATTCGTTAGAGTGAGGATGAAATCTTGTAGGCTAATTTTCATCCACTTCCACATGTCCGATCGACTAGAAATTTTGCACACATAGGGAAGACCAGGGCAAAGTGAACCTCGGGGTAAAATGAGCTTTCTTAATTTATTCTTTCACAATAGAATATATTTACAAATTTTGGTGACGTAATAAATGTGCATAATTATCATTGTAGTATTACACACATTTATTACGTCACCAAAATTTGTAAATAAATATATTCTACTGATAAAGAATAAATTAAGAAAGCTCGTTTTACCCCGAGGTTCACTTTGCCCCGGTCTCCCCTACGTAGTTCCGATGACAATACAAAAGCTTGTTTTAAATTTTTTTTCGTTTGGTTTATTTGATATACACACTGCCTTTGGTTTAACAAAAACAGGCTTGCGGGGAGCAACATAGAATACAAAAAGAAATTCTCATAAGGTCGTGGGCCATTCTAAGTAGTGCGTATACATCATCTACGATGTCCTATCTCAGATTTCGTGAAGTCTTCAACGAGGGTAGAGGAATTTGAACGAGAGGAGAGATACAGACTCCATTCGACCCTGGGCTAGGCTCCTTATTTTCACAAGTTTTTTCCTAAGAACCTTCCTACGCTCAAACTTGTTTACCTTCACATATGAATAGTTTGACCCAGTTTTCTATGCCACTCAGTTCAGACATGTAATCAGCGAAATAACACTGGCAAAAAATCAACCAATCGTTCCTAGGGTAAATGCGGGAGACGCGGTCGATCTAACATAAAATGGCTATTGAAACTAATATAGATATTACTCATTTTATTAGAACAAACCAATATGTTCAGAATTTTATGCTGATTCAGAAAAACTGGTTCGTATTTGCTTTAAGACAATATTTTCTGTAAATCGGGTTGAAAACTGAAGTCATGACATCTGAACACCTCTTCCGAGGTGCCGGGAGAAATGGTTTTCGTTGTTGGCAGAGACAACTCACATAATTATTCATGGAAAATTAACAAAAGATAAAGCAAAATTAGTTATGAGTGAATACAACTACAGATTCATTGATATTTAATTTGTTTACGCTAAACAAGTAAAGAACACGTCAAAGAAAAAGTGAATAAATAAACTAAATAAACAAAAATAATAATAAAATAATAATAAAAAATAATAAAAGTCATAACTCGACTATCTCTCCTTTATGCAGCGAGAGATGGTCTTCTCGTTAGCTTTGAGAGGAAAAGTAAATATGCCCAAAGGCTTCATTGTCCCTCAATATCTCTACTATCTTATTATCTCAAACATTAAACGAAAATAAACTTAGAAGTATATTTTAAATACGATTCTCTACATCGCTGTTTAACAAAAGAGGTTAAATGTAACCTCAATTTACCTTTTAAAGCCTATAAATCCAGAAAAACGTAGAAGAAAGCGAAATAACGCTATTCCTTCAACTGTTTATTATTATTATTTTTATTATTATTAACGTCTTTATTACTCAAATAAAATTAAATGTTTAGCTTCTAGAGCAATAATTGGCCTGCACTTTAACGCATTTTTACGTTTAGAGTCTGAAATATAGCGACTCTACCAACTCTCCGGCCCGACCGTTTCTCCCGGATTTACCCTACACAGCGCTGGAATAAAAAGACACTAAGAAACTAACCCCACAAGTATCCCCACTTCAATTCATATCCACTGATCCCATTAAAGTGCCACTATGTATACGGCCATGTCGATGAGTGCCACTGCCGATCTACCTGCCGAATCGATACCGCTTTTAGCAGCTTGTCCTGACGCCCGAAATATGTTTAATTCATCGCCTAGCTGATTTTACGATTGCGCTATATCTCTACCACCGCGCGCCCCGTTGATGCAGCAGCGTGATTTAGAAAGCGTAAAGCACGCGTTCATCCCACTGGCGATGCACCCGCGCGCGCCTCCTGTAACGCAGAGGGGCTCGGCGAAACGAAACGAAACGAAGTTTCGTCTGGCTTGAATCCACCGGTTCAACATCTGACCGTCAATCGGCCGGATTCATAGACAGAACAATGCTTCCGTTTGGTTTATACAACCCCCGCGGTAAGTATTTGCCAGCCGTGCGCCGGCAAATATCACCTCGCTCTCATATTTCGCGATTCCATTTTATTTACGATAAAGTCTCCGCGGCGAGGGGGATGGAAGAAGGGGGCGGCCAGGCCGGGGGTGTCGGTCGGTTTTCGGCGGGGCGAGAGTTGAGTTTTTGCCGCAATAAAACGCGCCTATCTAATCAAGCCCGGCCGAAATTGATGGGCCACCGACCATTATCGCCGTTATGGAACGCGCCCATCTATCAGCCGCCTGAAGTGGCGCGCCGCGCGAAAGATTTTCCTATTGTGACTGGCTTTTCCGAGGCTTTCCCTTCCGCCACATTCTCCGTGCCGGTCAATAAGCCTGATCGCGTAAAAATACACTTCTGGCTCCTGATTTTTCCACAGATTTTTCGACCGTCCCCGTTCCACTATTTTTCTTTGCTGTTGTTTTACGGACACATCGACACGCTTAGGGGAGATGCTCGCGTGTTTAACCCTTTAGCACCCGACGCATCATATATCATTTATCATTTCTGGTATGAGGGAATTTTCCCTTTGAAGGGGGAACAAAGTCGCTGCTTGCACCGGATTAAATAATACATGTTTACAGTAGTTTTATTTATTCAAGAAAGATGGACTTACCTGAACCCTGTATTCATTTGTTTTATGCATTTTAACCTCTGCAAGAAAAAAATATTAGAACATAAAAATTCCGGCAATGGAAAAATTAGAAGCATATATTTTCACAGAACTTTTTGTACTTTAAAGAGTAACATTTAAAGAACATTTGGTAATTGTTTTGTAGAAAAATATTTAATGTTTATAATAAAAATACAACGACATCCAAGAAGCCTTTTTAAAAACGGTGAGCACGATATCTCAAAAACTACTGCACCAATGTTTCTCATACTTTGTGGGATTATTTTTTATATAAAAATCTATCGACTATCGTTCCCATTTTTTTTTAATGTATATTTTCGATTGTATCAACGAAAAATGGCCGTTTTTCGCGCGAAAATCAGGTTCTCTAAACTTTAAATAGCCGCCATTTTATTTTAAATTAATATTTCGAAAATCCCCGCCGTCAGTCGAAAGGTACATTAATATACTAACGTAATCTTTTTTTTTTCTTTTATTTTAGATAATCTGATTCCGAATTGCAGTGCTCACCGCAAAACAACTTTTTATAAAAGGCTTTTCGGATATCGATTGCAATTTTATTACAAACGTAAATATTTTTTTACGAAAAAATTACCAAATCTTCTTTAGATGTTGCTCTTTTAAGCGCAAAAAGTTCTGTAAAAATAGATGCTTCAGTTTTTGCAAAAAAAATTCACAATCATTCGCCTCTTTTCGGCCTCCTAACTAGAAATAACCCCTTAACGCAATCTAGGTGCCGGTGCTAAAGGGTTAAACTTAAACGTTTGAAACAGAAGCTGGGGTCTTTCAACTCTTTAAAGACCCCTGGTCTAGGCCTCAATCCATGTTTATACGTTTTCAGCGGCGATGAAGGTGATTAACTCGATTAACTTCGCTCATTTCATCCTCGGCAAGACAGATTTCCACGCGCGTTCCCTGCACCTGTCCCCAAATCACCCAAGTATTCGACGACGACTCGAAAAGGGGTCGCGTTCGCGAGAAACTTACAATTATCTCTTCCGTCGAGCGATTCGACTTTAGGCGCGAACATGTTGCCCGCCACGAGCAGCTTGTACTTGCCCCCCTTTTTTTTATCCCTCCTCGCTCCGTTGCTAACGATCGCGAGCCTCGGCCCAGCGCTCCGAAACGGTGGGTTTCCCAGAAAACCGCGCGCGCAGTTGATTTTGACATCGTTAATCAGCGCGGTAACGATCCGGCTGCGTTAAAATTCGACGTGTATCGGACGAAAGCCGAAGGCGGAATTTATTGGCGAAACCTGCATAGCGGCCAATCTGGCTGGCAACATGGCGCGTTCGTGAAAAAGAGGGAATGGCGGGGCGTCGAGGGGGGGCGCAACGGTCGAAGGGCGAGAGGGAGAGCCAGGGCTGCTGGGACGTGACGGGCTGGGAGGAGGGGGGACGCCGAGGGGGGAGACAGCGGAGGTGAGGGATAGAATGAAAAAAGAGTCTGGTCGCGGGGGCCGGCCCCGCGGGGACTAATTTTTATTTTCCCTCTTTTCCTGTAAGTGCTCCTCCGCGTCCACCTATTTCTCATAAATTTGAATTAATTTACATGCATTTGAATTTAATGCACCGCCATACTTTATCAAAGCAATTAAGCTTTTAAGCGCGCATTTGCATTAATCCAATGTTTACAATTACGGGTACGGATCTCTTCTTGTCCGGGCCGAACACGCGGAGAACAGGCCCTCCGGCCTCCCTCCATCCCCCCCCCCTGGCCCCCCTCCATCCGTCGACGCTCCGATCGCCTTCGCGTTCTACGTGAGCGGAGAATAGATGCCGCAATTTTTTTCGCAACGAGGAAGGGCGAAAAAGATGCAGAAGAGAAATATCCCGCGATAGCGTACCCAGCCTCGGCGCTCCGACGTCGTTAACTCGAGGCATCGGATTTACGGCGTTCTCTGGCAAAAATGCAAACGATCCTCCGACGATTCGCGGACCCCCGGGGAACGTCGACGCGGAAAAACTATAATCCCTCCCGCCGCGGTTTTTACCGCAGCGATTAATTAACGGCGGCGGTAGATCACCGCCTCGTTGATAGTTCGCTGAAAGCTCGCGTTAGAAATCCGGGGAGAGGTTATCGCTAATTGACTCGAGCGTGGAAGAAAAAGAGGAACGCGTCCAGCTCTTTCGAATCGTAAATTATTTTCATGCGGCTTGGCGAACGTTGCGCAGAGGAGTTAATTGAATCGGCACGTGTTACGTGTTAATGAAGTTATCAATCATCTGCCTGATCAATATTAATGATTTTCTAGACGTGGCCCGCCGCGCACCGTTCTCGATCTAATCTCAAGACGGTGTTATGAGTAATGGCGCGGGCGTTAACGATACGTAGCCCGCAATAATTCGCGGGACGCGCCAGTCGTTCAGCTTTTAGAATCTTTATCGGCCCTCATCGGCTTCCTCGTTCTAACGCAAGGTTTCCGTCGTTGAGAGAAGGGACGCGCGGCTGCTTCTGGTCGCGCATATTTGCATACTTACGAGTCACGCTTAGACAGAACTGTGAAATAAATAAATGCACGAAGAATATTAATCGCTAACTGTACGTTCGAATAGTCGCCTCGACTTGGAATATTACTCCCCGCGGTGAACGCTCGTTTTTCACCAAAGATTTCATTGATCGTTGCTTGAGGAGAGAGGAGGCACGGTCGAGCGAAGGCGGAAGGAACGTCGGCTGATCGCAAGGCCGCAATTTCGAATTTATCCAGAAAACAGGATTCCGTTCTGGGGGCTGAGTATGGCGGGGAGGAAGGCAAGGGCCATTTGCAATGTTCAGATTTCACGCGTAATGACTACGGGTGGCCGGTATCGTCGAGGCAAGCCCGCGGCTGTGTGCCCGTTGCTCCCAGAGATCTCAGTTCGGAGGAAAAGGCGAAGGGGCAATCTTGCGGCTGCAGATGTACGGCGGAGCCATAAGTTTGGCGCGCTCGGGCGCACGCTTGCTAATCCAGTCGCATTTCTCTTCGGCACGACCGTCTGCGGCCATTTTAAGATTATATGACACTTAGGATCACGCGCCGCGACACCACCGAGTATCTCATGAAACATGAAAGGACGCTTGCTGATTTGGGATTTATTTCTCAGAAGATTCTAGCAGGCCTCGGTAGTCGGAGAAAGTATGACGAAATCCGAGTACTTTGGTGTTCCAACTAATTTGCGAGTTACCATTTTCTACATTATGAATGATTCGATAGCTCCGGTTCCTAGACACACTGCACCTGAATTTCTATCTGAAGCTCGCGTCTCTTCCTAAGCTCTCTATCCATCTCCGTAGGTACCCAGAAGGCCCTTGGACCTCGGTCGATAGCCACGGATGAGATCGAAGCTCCCATTTTCGCGTAGATGGTGGCGGGATTCAAAGGCGTTCGGTCAGCGGCGCATTGTCGGTATGATTTATGCTGATTAAGACTGTGGTAGCGAGCGCTATCGCCGACTTGTAAGTCATGGCCAGGTAGAGGGCGAGTTGTGAGTTGCAAGGTGGCTGGGCTGCGAGCCGCGGTAACGGTATGACAGTGTCGCGCGCGGTAATTTAGTGCTTAGCAAGGTTTCTGCCGTATAAACGCACTTATACATCGCGCACCTCGATCTCCCTCTAATCCGTCCCGTCCCCCCTCGCTCCGTCCCACTCCCATCGTCATCGTTCGTCCCGCTGTTTCTCTCGCTTTGGGAGGCCAGGCTATACGTGGCTGGTGGACGAGCGAAGCGAGCGGGCATAGGTAGAAGGTTAGTGGCTATAGGTATAATATAGGGAGTGAAGCGAAGCCCTATTCAAAGTGGATGATACAGTGGCCGCTGCTGCGCTCGGATAAGATCTCGTACCGCGCCGCCTCGTCCATCTCAACCGCGAGTCTGACCAACCTGTAACTACGTAACCATCCGAACGGCCAATCCCTTTCCGTGTCTTCCTCCTGTTTCAAGAAATCACGGCGAACCAGAAGAACCGCGAACCAACAGTTTTCATTCGGGGATCCTTTCTTCGCGGCTCCGGGTCTAGGTCCACTACTTTGACTACTAATCCAGTGGATACTGTTCTTTGGTTAGATTCGGAGAGGGCTCGTAAATTTAGTGAAGAAAGGGGGGATAGAGACGGCGTAAAAGGCACAGGTGGGTTAGGTAGCAGTGCAACCGGGGATCGTGGTATTTTGGCTATTTCCACGGTTTACACCTGGCCGGGTTAAAAATTCCATTTTCATAAGGCTTCCTTTTGCTTCCTGATTCCCGATTTGCATACAACATCCCGCGCCGGCGTCTATATCACTCGACGGGCAGATTGTAGATCGGTTCGTTGCTATATATCACGGCGAGATCCCAAAGGTTACCTACTTCCATTCTACTCTCCCGCCGCTGAGCCCGAAGTCGAGAGACGTCGAGGGATCCCCGGAAAGCCAGACAAGCACGAGCGCGCGGGCGTGTTCTATCTGCCGAAAAAGAGCAATTGTTCCAGCGAACCTCTGGCTCCGTTTCGCTTCGTGAAAATCGCTCGGGGTAGCGGATAGGGGAGGCGGGGGAGACTAACGTCGCCGGAACACGTTGCAACGTTGCGGGGAGACTAATCGGTGTCGCGCAGACCGGATTCCCAGGGTTTTCGAACGAGCCAGGAAAGTTGTCGGCCGAGGGACATTTTTGGCAGCCGGCTCGCATATCGCGGATATCGTGAATGGAGTAGCTGCGGAGAACTAGTTCCCTCCAACTTTCCTGATTTATTCGAGTTCATTATTATTTTCGCGCGACGGAATAATCACGGCCCCCCTCCTTCTTCTGTCCTTCTGCTCTGAGAGCGGCCCACGCGACCACTGAAAACCACCACACCGGGAGCATTGAATAATGAAACTGAATCTGATTTCTTATTTCGCGGGTGATGCGCGGAGATTGTGCGGTTCCCGTGGAACACCGAGAGAAAGGAATTGTCCCGCCGAGGAATTAAACCACGTAGGCATTGATTTGCATCAGTTTTCGTCTATTAAAATGGAAACTTTAAAGTGGAGCACCTTCGAACACACAGTGTAGGGAAAGGGGGCATGATGGAGAAGCTAAGCAAAAATGCGAAAAATTGATGATAGAATTATACCCTTAATTTAAGTTCTTATGAATCAATATATAATTACAAGAGGTTATACCTAAATAGTCAGGCGGCCGAAAAGAGGCGAATGTTTGTGAATTTTTTTTAAAAAGCGGTAGCATATATTTTTATAGAACATTTTGCACTTAAAAGAGCAATATTTAAAGAACATTTAGTAATTTTTTGGTAAAAAAATATTTACGTTTATAATAATATAACAACCGACATACAGGAGCCTTTTTAAAAATTAGGTTTTGCGGTGAGCACTGCCATTCGGAACCAGATTATTTAAAATCAAAAAACAAAAAGATTTCGTTACTATATTAATGTATCTTCTGATTAACGGAGGGAATTTCCGAAATATTAATTTAAACCAAATTGTCGGCTTTTTAAAGCTGAAATCCGGATTTTTTCATGCTAAAATCACGGGATATCTATATCTAAATTATTAAACTTTAATTAAAAAGTAGTGAAAACCATCTTGCCCTTACCACGGGATATTATATTACCAATATTTTCACACTCGATGCAAATAGGAAGTTCCTCTAAATTATTTTCTTCAACCCCCGCACAGGAGTTGTGGCACCATATCTTTTAAATATTCGACAAGTTCGTTATTTTCTGTTTGCGATAATACACTCTTACCTGGCTCTAATGGTAAACGTTTCGATTTTTTAGACATAACGTTCCAATGTTGTGTATGGAAGGCAATATTCACGAGCAGCTTTCTTGTACCCCATTTTGTTGCTTAATACTTCATGTACAGCTTTCTTCATAACTTTTTTTGACCATTCTACTCGTCTACTTAGTCTTTTTCTTATATGTTCTTATACTGTTCAAATCAATATTAAATATAATGAAAATTCAACTTAAATTATAATAGAGAACGATACCATTGTCCAACCTCACATCAGAGTTGGGCAAAATATAATCTAATTACAACTTACAAATTACGACTAAAATGTAATTGTGTAGTTGATTACACATTATTTTCTGTAATCGTTAATTTAGGTAGTTGACCATTTGGTTTCGTCAACTACCTAAATGAACGATTACAGAAAATAATGTGTAATTAACTACACAAATTTTAGTCGTAATTTGAAGTTGGAAGTAGTTAATTTAGGTAGTTGATCATTTGGTTTCGTCAACTATCTAAGTTAACGATTACAGAAATAATGTGTAATCAACTACACAATTAAATTTTAATCGTAATTTGTAAGTTGTAATTAGATTACAACAAATAAAAAATATTGCAATTTTTAATATTGTACAATTAAAGTAAATAAATTGGAGATTATAATGTAATAAAAATGATTGACTTACCGTTCTTAAATCTACTTACATTTATTATAGTAAGTCTTTTTAGTAGGGGAGACCGGGGCTAAAAGTTCCGATTTCGATAAAACATAAAAAATGACGGTTAAATAAGGTAATTATTCTCTTCACTATTGACTGAGTTCTTGTTAAATTTATTATATTTTATGATTTTGAGCTTGTATTTAATATATTGTAATGGGTTTTTCATAAAAAGTAATTTATTTGTGGCTGGTCAAAGCGGAACTTCTTACCCCTTTTTGGGGCAAGTTGTTATCGCATTGGGGTAAGTTGTTACTAAGATATAACAGTTGTCTTTTATTGAAATATTTCATTTTCTAATGAAATGAAACAGAATTTTATTAATAATGTTTATTTCTGAGGGTTCAGATCAACAAAAATGTATTATCTTTAAAAGAAAATCAAAACAATATAATAACCATAAACATTATCTTCGATATAAAAACTAAAATCTACAAATCAGTCTTACATTCAACTGTTTGTGGGTATCTTCTTAATGAGATTTGTATTTTTAGTCTACAAGTAGCTTCTTGTCCAGATTGTAGTTTTTTAATAATTCTCGATAGAGTCAAGTGACAGATATTGAATTCTCTAGCGACAGTTTTTATCTTTATGGATAACTTCGATGGAAATGGTGCCCCTTTCCGCTTTTCTTTCATATGTTCGCACCTTAAAGCATAGCAGGGACAATTTATACATTTGTAGTGGGGCAAGTTGTTACGGGAACAACGTGCCCCAAGTCACGGGAACAACTAGCCCCTATCGACACATGTAACAATTTCACAGACTATTCTGCTTATACATATATTGAAACGATAAACACTATCACTCCATCTTCTTAAATGCCATTTGATCCATAAGAACGAATCAATCAATAATATCGACGTTAAATAATCGAAATAGACCAAAAAATTATAATAGAAAAATATTTACTTATCTGGTACGGGACTAACAGGTCCTTGCTTGCAGCCACACGATTCGCTTTCGCGGCTGCTATTAATATGGGCGACAGAGTGGCGTGATCAATTCACACGGAAAAAATAATTTCAAGTACTACGCTCTGTTCATTTTGAAGATAGAACCGTCGGAACAACTTACCCCCGGAACTTTTAGCCCCGGTCTCCCCTACACAAACTAAGATCCACGCAGCACGTGAATAATTTCACAGCTCTAAACTAAAAACGCGTGCTCCCCCACTGATTTCTACCAACAACCTAACATTTACAATACCATGACTTCCTTTTGGTACTTTTGTCATATTGTCTAGCATTTTTCGCTTATCGTTTTTTTTACGATACCCATCGTGCAATTTTCAAACGTGTCGAAATTCGCCGCGAAGGAGCTTGCTTTTCATAATTTATTCACACGCCCCAGGTTTTTCGAGCCGGGCGTCCGCCGCAAGATTTTTGCATGCACGTTTATGCACCCGGCCGGTGAATATTCCGTTCGCCATTATTCCGCTCCACCCCTTATTCCCACTATTACCCCCGAATACATAGTATCCGGCACGGTTTGCGCCTCGCGGGGCCCGAGAATCCTGCTTTCGCGGGGCAGCGCTAGGGGTGGATTCGAATCGATAATTGAACAGCCACGGGACGTCGCTGGGCCCGACATTCGAGGAGGCGCGCGCACCTCCCGACCGAAACGAGAGTTCGGTGGGCCTCACGGTAATCATAGTTTCTTGCCGTTAAGCGTGATGGCGTCTCTGGTCGTTGAAACCGGCTCTCCCCACCGTTCCGGACCGCTCGTACACTTGCTGGTGGGGGGCCCCCCGTCGGGGCCCGTCGAACTTGGAGTACCCAAGACCCACGCTTCGCCCCCGACCCCCTCCGCGCCATGATTCCGGGTACCACGGCGGTTTCGTAATCCGTATTCCCTCGCGAATTATCGAATAGTTCGATTCCGTTTTGCACCGCGGTCCCAACTTTCTTGCGACCCGCGCCGGGCCAAGTTAAGTCATTATCCGAAGGGAACCGAGTCAGTAATCGGTATCCCTATCTCCGCTTCTCTGTCCCTATTATTATTAGCACGAAAGCGACCGTAGGCTGTTCACCGAATCTTATAAATAATTCGGCTGTATTATCCGAAGTTTCGGGGCCCTATTGGTCCGCTGGCGAAGTTCAACAGCATGGCGGACTTCGTGGCTGGGCGACCGGTGAAGTTACCCAGCCGGGGGTGCTTGGATAAGCGTTAAAAAAACGCTAAGCGACGGAACACTCGGTATACCTAAGCGACGAGACGTGGAATCATCGATTTGCATTCAGCGATTCGGCGCTGAGAAGTCGTGGCGGGTGAATAAAACGATGGCAAATCACAGCTCCGGCTTGCAAATTATCGAATCATCTAGCCCTCCCCGGTACTTGTTAACTGGTACAAGTTAAGTCATTACTGCGGAATGCAGTCGCGCAGGGGCATGCATTATACATTTATGCGTCCTCTACCCTGTTATAAGTCTACGGCGTGCTACCGAGGAACTAGCCGGCGTGTCTGCCCTCCGCGGATCGCCCGGATGATCTATCGATACATTGTAACCTTTTGAAAATTACGGGTTCTTCGGGTTTACGCAATACGTGCCTGCGACGTTCCATGTCTTCTGCTCTTCTGCTGAACTTTACTCGCAAATGCGCCTCATCGATCATGTATTTTTCGTTCGCCAATATATAAACTAATCTCAACATCCCCGTGATGAAATATCGCTATACACTACGCGGTTTAATTCAGAGCAATTTATTATTCAGTGACTATGCTCAACTTTTCCCAAGCGAGCAATTATAGTTTATAAATTATTGCAAATAATAATATTCATAACCTGAATTTAATAGGCAGAGCACCATAGTCCTTCTCGATGCTATCAGACTTTGAACCATAAGGAAGATTTTACGACAGTTAAATTTTACATTCATACTTTAAATCTAAGACCGGAAGAGCATCGTTAAAAACCCACATCAGGGCGTCGATCATAAAGTCAACGAGGAATAAAGAATTACGAGCACAATCGTGATTGTTGGACCTCCGAAGCCACTGCTTGCACCTGTCGGTCGTAGGAGCGGTGCTTGTGAGCCGGCCCGGCGAAAAAACTCGCATATCAGGGTTGCGTTTTTCCGTCTGGACGGGTAATCATCCCGTTCGCGACGGGCGCACGAAAACGCCGAGAAAAACATAGCGTGTGGCGAGCCGCGCCGCGCCATCCTTTGTGAGCCAGCACGGAGTGCGCGCGTGCATCGCTGTCCCTCTCCTCTCCCCTCGTTCTCTGTCTCCCCCGTGGTCTCTGCTCGAGGTCTGTGCCCATAGAGTTGGAAATAAGGCGGCAATAAAGCATATGTAAAATATATTCTGGAATTCCTTTTAGGACGCAGATATATGGGTGGTTGGTGGGTCGGTTGCCCGCTGGTAACCGCGCGCGTCCCCCTTGCACGTCCGATGGGGGATATACACGCGTGCTGGCCTTCGTATGCGTGTACCAACCGCGTGAGTTTATAGATGCCAGCCGATGTAAGTAAGACAGACGATCCGTTTCGTTAGAGGGTGTCGCGGGGTTACCCACCTGTATCAAACTCCTCCACCCTCCTCAACCCCCGTCCTCAGCCCAAGCCAGTACTTTTTCGTCTTTTCTCCCGTCTTTAGACCGTGGCTCTTTCTTGTTTTCGGACGGCCTCTTATACCCGCGTATTTGCATCCACTCCGGGCGTTTCGTGATATATGGCGCGCAGGTTAATTCATCACTGGCGAAGATAAGTGGCTCCCAAAACCAAGGAAAGCTCTTTGGCTGGGATGGTCCATTGATCTACCCCTTTTGGTCCTCGTTGGTTTAGAACCTAGCGGTGTAGAATATAGGTGGTTTCTTTGCTGACGTAGGATATCTCAGGGATTCAAAGAGAAGCTCTGAAGGAACCTCTTGCATCGCGACATACCCGAGACTCAAAAGCCATGCGCCCATTAAATCTGCATTTCTTCTGCGAGGGACCACCTGAGGAGCGAAAGCTCGAGTCGCGGGTGTCTGCCCGTTACTTTTCAAAGAAATCAGCGCGCGACGAATGGCCGCCGATGGTGGAGTCTGGAGGAAGCTCTTGAGAGGGTAACAGGGGAAAGTTTTCTTCGGGCGGAGTGGCGTGGCGAAAAGGCAAGAGGAATAGGTGGAAATGTTCGACGGAAGAGAAGGACGAGGAGGAAGGAGGTCCGCGGCGGCGTGGACTGCTCCGGGGGAACAGAGATCAGGGGAGAAAGAAAGAGAAAGATATATGGAGCCGCGAGGTGTCGCCTTACAACCGGCTCGGTTCGCTTACCTACGAAGCCTCTTTTGCATGCCATCTCCTCCACCATCTTGTCTCGCGCTGCTCCTTTTGCGCTTCGTTCCTTGGAACGTCCTCCTTCCTCGTCCCTTTGGCTCAGGCTCCCTTGCTCCCTTGCTCACGCTCCCTGGCTGGGCTCACGATGCACCGTTGCGTTCGGTCTTTGCATAATTATTACAGTTACCGCGAGCAGCAGCTGGCTCGTTGTAGAACAGCCACCTTGTCTCTTGCTTCTGCCTACAAGGTAGATGTCGCGTCGTCCCCGGCATGGCCGCGCGACGCCACGCCACGTCTACCCCTCCGAGTCGCGTGTACGCGTTAATTAAATTTCTGGACGGTACACGCGATCGTGTCGACGCGGCCGCTTTCGGCCACTCGCCATCGACAGCTTGCGAATATTTTTAATATCGCCACCGAGGGACGGCGTCGTCGAACACCTTACAGCCCGGGTTCGAGTCTATTCAGCTCCTTTTCAGGACTCCGGCACGCTGGAGGAAGACGTTCGGAGTACGATATTGCGTCGGAGCGCGTGAAATGTCGTCTTTACGACACTTGAACTTTACATACGTTACGCTAACATCTTGTGAAATGACATCTGATTGTCGATCGGCACTCGCCATATTGAAAAGGAACGAGCTCCTCGAGCAGGGCTCGTAACAGTTCACCAAAACATTCAGAATGCACGTGTTCAGAGTGTCGAAGATATTCAGTGTTTGAGGAAGGACTGTTAATCGTTTAACGTGCATCACGTTGGCATAGGAGAGACATATCGTCAGAGATGGAGCATGTAGGTAGACTGGCAATCGCGCGTTAGTCATCGTAAGGTTATTGGTCGCTTAGCAAAGATCGACTTCGCAAGGGGGCGGGTAAATAGATGCCAACAGTTCTCTTGGCAATTGCAGAGGAATTCGTGGCGTTTCTTCGGCCAAGGCACCGAGCACAAGTGAGTTCGAAGCGCAGCTGCTCGTTTCCTCCTCGCGTGCCTCGACCTTTGGGGGATATCATTCAACGCGGCGCAGCAAATAATGCTGTACATTTAAATGAGGTGGCCACCGTCTGCACGAATACCGTACCGCGGAATAGTTAGGCTTGACTACTGATTGATGCACGAGGACGTGAGCTACGGCCGACCTTCGCGCGATTTCGTCAACTGTTCCCCAGGCAGACTCGAGCCGACTACTAATTCCCGGCCGCTGGCTAATCGTTCGCCGCGCTATTACGGATCGTTGTCGCTGCGTCTCGCAAACAGAAAAACGCGTCCTCGAAGCAGCAGCGGGCCCGGCTTGATCGCTCCCGAGGAAAGAAGGTAATTGCGACGGCGACGAAGAACAAGTCAGGAGCAACAAAGTATCGTGGCAAATTATAAAGGGCCGGAGCCATGTTAACCGCGCTGAGCGCAATTTTCAAGAGTATGCAAAAACGCGGCGGCAACGTGTTCGCGCGGCGGAGACGTTGGGTTGGCTCGCTCTCGTTTCCCTTGGACGACGATCCATCTCCGGACGGCGATGTATACGCGTCCACGCCCATCGTTTTTGAGCGAGTTATTATATCGATGCGGTTACAGATATCGAGCCGGGGGACTCGCGAATACCGCATTATACAGAAACGGTGGAACAAGCCCTCGTAATCACCGGGACAAGCAATACGGTTCGGTATTAAGGCGGTCTATGTAGCCTGGCCCGGGGAGGGAGTAAACCCCTTTATTCTTGGCCGTGTATGGCGGCGTTTCGCGCGTGGGAGCAAAGTCGCCACCTTGCCCGCGGCCACGGCGCGGCAGCAGCACGCTTATTCAAAAGTGGCTGCACGTAAAGCCGATATCTTATTCTCGAATGCTCCATTCGTTCTTCTTATGGTATATCCTGCTGCTGGCTGCCGGCGACATTCTTGTCCGCGTCGCGTAACTTCTCCCCGCGCCCCTTTCACCCCCCGTGCGCCCCCTACCATTTCGCATCCCGCGCCGTTTCGCCCGATCGCGATTGCACCGCGTAACGACGAGTTTACCTCGATAGGCCAGAGTCTAGAGGAACGTACGCCTCGGACGCCGCGGAATAACGAGATCCCTCTTTTAGCCGTGGGAGCCTCTCTGCAACTCCGGCCTCTACGCTCGATATCTCTGCGCTATTCATTGCCGTTTATCGACAGTCAGTTCCGTGTCTCGTTCGATCACCTGCGTTTCCTCTGTTCTGCCACGCGAACCAATCTCGCGGTCTTTCCGCGCAAGGTCCACTTCCTGCTGCCAGTTGGCAACCTCTTTCCAACGGATATTAAACCTTCCTCTGACGAGATCGCTTTGGTATCAGATGCTGCTTCTGGTTTCGCTCAGCTCTCTGTATTTCTTCATCTGTCTGGCGCTGAGATTGAGGCAATTAAGGGGGAGTGGACGTAAAATTGTTAGTTTCTTTTAGGCTAAATTATTTTCATATCAAAGAATCGTTATGATTGTGCTTTTGACAATTTATTTTTGGCACGTTTGCGAGTATTTGCAAAAAAAATCGTCGGAATGTATTGAATTGTCGAAGTTATTAATCGTTGAAGATAGTCCTGTACGGCGCGCCGATGCAGGTTGTGTACATTGATTCAGGTGAAGCAATCATCGGAAAGCAAAATACTTTGAAGTGATTATTCTATACACAAATATCTACAGTGTGGAAACTTGCCGATGAATTTGAAGAAAAATTGTGGAAGTTACACACGAATCAATTTTTTTCCACATTTTTACGGGAAAATCGTTTTTAATGAGTTATAAAATGTTTTTCAAAGATCTAATGTTGATGCGGAATTTCTACACGATAGAGAATGGAATTCTACAGGTCTAGTTAAAATTTTAAGTGAAAATATTCATTGGTTTGAGAGTTATGATGTACACGGTTTTTGAAAATGGTGTTTCGAGAAAACCGGCTTCAAAGTTAAGTAAATGTTCTATGCCAATATCGCTCTCCGAAGCCGTTAGTTGACAAGTGCATTCAATTACTTTCGCTGCTATGACTTCGACAATTATTTGAATTTCTTCATGAAATTTTGTTTAAAATTTTCATCAAGGATAAGATTTTCAAAATCAGTAAAAAAGAAGTAGGGTAAACCAACAAATAATTGACCGCATACCAGTGAATGACTATTAGACAAAGAAATGTAAATTATAAATTTAAAAAAAGGTATTATATGTTTATAAATGGAGTGTAGTTGCACTTTTAATATCCGATATTTTTTGTTACGCGTATTAAGCAAACATTAATAAATACAATTCTTATTAAAAGTAAGCGGTTATTTTCTGGGCTTCTACACGTTTTGTATTTTATAATCGTTTTATTTTTAAATACAAAAAGAATATAGTAATTTTTTTTATTGAAATATCAAGAAAAATAAATTTAAATGCAATTTCAACAGTTGTTTTGTTATTCAAGTATTAATCTCAAAGGTCCATAAATTCAACAATTCGGTCATTCACTGATTAATTTACCCTAATCGATTTTCCGAAGCTGAAATAGTCCACTACCCCCTTAAAGGTTATTCTACTGTGGCTTGACTATCGCAGGTAGCAGATTTCGACTGACATTTCAAAAAATATTAAAAGGGCTCTTGTTTGAAAATATAGTGTCGACTTTTGCGATTTTTCTTCACCTTTTTCGGGCTGTAAAATTAAAATACAATTAGGAAAAAAATATTTTTTCCTAATTCTGCTAGGGACGACAGCGACTCATCTGCTGAAGAAGTGTGCACAAGATGGGCCCAATTGATCAAATAGAATTTGACATATTGTAACAACCATTTCCTAAAACACGTTCAAATTGTTCCAAACAGTTCTACAGAAGAAAACTCTAGTTACAACTAATCCGCCACGCGTGGTCCCTAGAGAACACCTTCCTCTTCCTCAAAGAAGTCTTGCCGGGCCGGTTTTTCCGCCACCCGTATTCTATTCCCTTAACTACTTAATTAATTACTCGACGGGTCCAGTCCGCCGCGTTTCACCTCTATCTCACGCTAAAAACTCCACCCTATCTCCCGAGCCAAATAATGTTCCGCAGAGTCCGTGGAGCAGACACCTACCCTTGAAACGCAGTGGAAATGATCGAGAGGAGCGGCGATGATCGGTAGCGCGAAGCAGCGGGGAGACGCATGAGTAGTACATGTTCCGGCTGTTCCTTATTTCCGAGCGAACACCCCCGGTTTATTCACGTTACAAGGGTTTACCGCGCCTGTATTTATGGTCGTCGGAGGCTTCCGTTGTCGCGCCCTGAAAGCGAATCCCGGCTCTCTTTCTCCTCCCCCGAAAGAGAGATAACAGCGTCGGCACGTCGCGCGGCCGGTGTTCGTTAGCCTCCGTTGTACATAACTTATTAATTACAGTTGACTAATGCTCTCCAGCTGTGGCGCGGCGCGTACGCTCCGCCACCCTTCCTCTTCGCCGGGCTCGCGTTCGCGGAACCAGCCACCAGTCGTCCTCAAACTTTCCCCCCCCGATAGCGGCGGCACACAGCAGCCCCAGCCGGAGGAAAAGAGCGCGGCAAGAATAGTAGGTGGAGACGAGAAGGTCGAGGGTGACGTGGGAAAGGCGAGGAAGGGAGGCACAGCCTCGGGGAAAGAGACGGAGAGATGACGGGTCCGATGGGGCGAAGTAGAAGAAGAAGGTGGGACAGAAGAGAGTAGAGAGCGCGAGGGACGCCAGGCAGTAACTCACGCCCCCGAGAGGATTACCTACCTTGGCAAGGCTGGAGGAGGGTGTACCCCGCGTTGAGCTACGATCTTGCTGCGTAGCTACGCGTTTCTCATACCGAGTGTCTCCGGGACTCCCGTGCCTCGCAAACAGAGTTCGCTGCCGGCGGCCGTGAGCGTTCACGTTTTCGGAGGGACACACCGGAAGCCGCCAGAACTTACGACACGTGAACAGGACCCGGCGTTTCTCGACGGCTCGCTTCTTGGTCCCTCCCGCGCTCCTCTCTCTCTCTCGTGTTTCGAGGCCGGACAGCGAAAGGCCTTCTAATTGCGTTCACGATTTATGCGGCCAACTTGCTCTCCTTCCGGTGAAGAATCTCTGGACGGACCCTGGTCCTGCCCGGGCTACCCACCACTGCATACTGGGTGTTTCTCAGCTATAGGTGCTGCGAGCTTGGAACTCGCCAGACAGATTAAGAAACTCTTAGTAAACGTAGGTGTACAGATTAGTCCCATAGTTGCTCTTGCAGCTGGTAGGTACAGCAGCGCGCAATGCAGGATAAAGTGCTATCTCGTGTCAGCTCTGCTCCCTGGCATAGTTAAGCTTGTACCTACAGCTCTAAAACACCTTGTAATTAGTGAAGTTAAACAACAGTGTCAAGTAAATCCAAGGAGCCGATTAAACGTGTCTCTGCAACGAATGGCGAGGGGCACTTTGGGTTTAAATCACGAGGGTATCGAATTAACATACGGCTTGATCCCGCAACGAGGTATTCGCCGTGTCTCTTCCGCCGCGTATACCTACGCCTGGCCCGGAGCCGATAGATCAAGTTGATTCAGAAACAGCAAAGCAAACGTGGTAATTGGTGTTGCATCACCGTTTGTCTTTAGAGGGAGGAGGAGATATATACCCGAAGACGGTAACTAAATTGGCCGCGTTTAAATTCAGCCCGGGGTGGTTGAATCAACGTAACAAGAAACGCCGGGGTTCCGATTGATGCGGCCATCAGTAACCGTCTTCGAAACTGTAAGAGCCTCGCGGACGCGGCAGGGGTTGGCGGGTAACGGCGTAAGCCTACAGGGCACGAGGAGCTTCTGCGAAGGTCCTTCATGTTCCCGAGCAATTCACTTACTTTGATTTGATTGGCCCCGCGTATGATCCGGTTTTGGCGTGCGCGATCTCTCGCGATTGGGGCGGAATGAGGACCCGGGGGTGACCGAAGGGAGGCTCGCCCTGGTATTGTGTTTTGCGAACCGCGGCCCAGAGTTATGCCAGCAAATCCCCGACAGCAATCAACGTATTGGTTGTTCTTATTAGAGTTGGCAACAGCCAAAGTCTCTCCCTTCCCGCCTCGGTTTATGGTCGGCTACGCCGAAACTCGGCAGTTCCTTCCATTCGAGAGGATCCCTCCTAATTCGCTGCGTCCCAAACGAGCCGAGAGAAGGGTGGCCGCGCCGAACCCCCGCGAACTTTTCCACGATCGTTCGAATTCGCGCTTTAATCCGCCGGATTGCGTGTGCGTGCCGGTCTGGTTAAGATGTACTACCTCCACGGCGCGTTCTCTGCGATTGGAAAATACCCTCGCGCGGCTCGGGGTGGATCGTTTTGCGTGAGGATTTACGAGAGTCTAACATTACTTAGGTAGGATGATTTACGTGATCCAGTCGCTGACAGCTAGGGGGTTAATCGATATATGTCTTCTTCAGTATTGTTTGAAGGTATCCAATTCCTCCTCGCGACAAATGGCTCTTCAGAGTTTTTCATTCTCATCGAACGCAGTAGAAGGTTCTCCGTTCGGGGGAGAAATTTCTAACGATATACGAGGAAACGTTTTTTAAGTGTGGCTTGAGTTACGGTGGAAATATTTTCACCCGGTCTAAGCACAGTCTTCTTCTTTACCAACCACGGCTCGTTTTCTCTCCCCTCTTGTGCTCCGACCGCCATCCGACGAAGATCTTCCTCCTCGTTCCCCAGATGAAACACGTTTCACGGTCTCAGCATAAAATTTATCCACCCCCTTGGTTAAACAGCCACGCACGCCTCTTCTTACTTTTCCCGGAGCGTGGCGGCCTCGGAATTTTCCCCCTAACTTCGTTTCGCCCACGATATCCCACGGGGCGCGCGTAAGCTGGGGGTTGGAAGCTGCGATGGCTGACCGAGTCCGAGGGATGGAACGATAGATCGAGGTAGACTCGTGGAATTAAGGAATTCTACTACCTACACAGTAATTCTTTCTTGTTTCTTCTATCGACCGTTGACTTGTCAATTGTGATACCGCTTTCCTAGACTCTCCTGTACTTAAAGCTTGAAAATGATTAACCCTTAGTATCATGATTTTTTTATTTTACCTATAAAAATTCTCATTGGTCCATTTTTGTCCTCCCTTCATCGTAAAAATAAGCAAACAATTCCTAGTGTAACTAAAAAATATGGATTTAACACCAGTGTTAAATCATGTATAAAGATACCTATATCTTATAATATTAAGCCAATACTCGGTTTTGCCGAATGTTAGATTAGTATTACATACATTATTATGTTCAACATCAAATTTATTCACAAAGGAAATCAGAAATAATTGAGAGAAAAATTAGAGTTTCGAAATTAAGAGTTGTGATCAAAAATGTGAGAGAGAGTGTGTATCACAGTAGAATTTCTACGGATGTATTTCTGCCCTAAGGACACTTGATACATATGGTAATAGTAAAGTAACGCTTTAAAGTCTATGAAAATGACCCCAAATGGTGTGTATAATTATTTCAATTTGTGTAACACGGGTGTTACACTATGATACTAAGGGTTAAAGGAGAATCTCCATTTTTCGCCTGTAACAAATTCAATACATGACGTTACAGTTACAAGTAGTAAATATTTAGTTTCGGCGCAATGGTTCGGTCAATTTAAACTGATAACTAAAATAGCTTTTTTGCAATTTTATTTTATACGCTTTCGACGTTTCGATCTGGATTTAGATCATCCTCAGAAAAGAATTATATAAAATACTGCTATTGCTATTAATATTCGATTAATATTCAATCACAGTGTCATGGCACTACGTGTGAATCGAACCATTGACCGAACCATTGCGCCGAAACTAAATATTTACTATCAATTATTACGGTCGAAACTAAAAATTCATTTGTTACAGTCACACTTTATAAACATTGCTCCTGTCCAACTGAAATCGCGAAACTTTCCCAACGAGCGATCTCGTTTTCCTCGATTCATCTTAACAAGAGCCGGAGCACTCCGAGGCGAAATTTAATTCCGCCCGCGGTACGTTATCCACTCCGTTGTATCGCGGAGGAGAGTGAATCGAATGGAGATGAAGGGGATAGATACGCCGGGAATGGGAAGGACGGGCGATCGAAAATTAAAGAAGCCGAGCGGAGACAGAGCGGAGGAGGAAAACGCGAGGTGGTTCGGTGAAGCAGGGGGCGGCGAAGCTTGTCGCATTTTCTACTTTACGGAGACGTACGAGGTCGGCTTAATTGGCTGAAGCCCCGGTTTTATTTATAAGTTCGAGCGAGTCTATCGCCCCAGCCCTTGCGTTCTCCTCTCGCGTCCTCAGGAGTCGGAGCGCGGGCTAAGGGGGATGCCGCTGATATAGCTCCGCCGGGGTGCCGGGATGCTCCGAGGGGTGGAAAGGAGACACCGAGCGACACGGGGTCCGCGTGACAAATAACCCTTATAAACGGTGCACCATTACTCTACGGCTCTACGCGCGAGCGCGAGACCCGCGAGGCCTGTATGACAACCTGAAATGAAAATCATGGGGATGTTGTGCAACGACGGAGGGCGTGGAGAGGGAGGAGAGCGCGAGAAGAGGCGGCCAGGGGTGGTCGGCCGGACGGCCAGCCACTTGATTACGTTGCGATAATATACACGACGCCGATATGAACTCCGTGCTGCGCTGGGCTGCTCGTCCGCGAGATATTGTATAATGGCCAACTGGAAATGGTCCAGTACTACGTGCTGCTGGCCCCGAGGTGGTGGGAACGCGCGCGCGCGCCTCTGACTTTCGGCGCGCGTTTCGTCGATAATAGATCGGCCCGGATACGATTGTAAATATGACGCGTTTATTACTCGCCGTTTCGATTCGTGAAAGTGCACGCGACAAGCCCCGCGATACCGAAAGATCGAACGTTTTGCCGCGCGAGCACAACCACCCCGACAACCCCGCTTCGTCCTGTTCCGCGATTTCGATCGAACACGTCCCTGGGAAATTTGTTCCGCCCGACGGAAGCTATTGGTGAGGCCCTCCGAGTAACTAGTCAAAAATCACTATCCGGGTTGCGGTGTATGTGTATCCGGGAAAATAGAATGAATGGAGTTTCTTTTTTTTTAAATTGTTACGAGATTCCTTTTCCTAGAAGCTAGACGAGATGTTTTAGAAAATTTTCCCTGGTGAATCAGTGGTAGTGATTGTGATGCCTGGAAGCTGCAGGGTGAATGAACTTGCTGAGCGTCTGCTTGGAATGGTAAATATTTAGGGAAATGAGATGGAGTGGTTGTTTAAGTTATAACTTTGTAACGAGCAAAGTGCGCGTTTGAATAGGTTCTAAGAATACACGTGGTGGTTTTGGTAGTGTGAATGGTGTGTGATTGGAAGTTGAATCGTCCGAAGAGGAATCGTAGAGCCGGGGAGAGTTGGTATTCGAGTTAAGGGGATGTTCCGGTGATATTAGATATAAGAATAGGTGATATTTAGGAATTAATTCAAGGAAATCTGCTATATATAATTTAATGGGACTTTTTGCTTTGTGTTAAGGGTGTATTAAACTATTGAAATATAATTTTTCTCGTAATTAATTATTGAGGACGGCACTGGGGAGTCGTTAAAGTCGAGGCTTCAAAAAATTGATGTATATCGGTGGAACTTGTAGCACTTAAACCATTAGTCTAAAATAAATAATAATGCCAGATTATTAAAACACATTGTTAAGAAAGTAACGACACTTGAAATTTGAAATCACTTTTTCCTTATATTTTTCGTCCTTCAAACGCCTTTAAATATTACAAATTTTCCATTTTTTTTAAATGTTAAAGGTTTTTCCTCTGCACAGAAGCATATTCTTCATAATAAAAAATATTCCAGTCGAATCGGATATGTATTAACTTTTCGAGATATTGATTCCATCAATTTTAAGAACACGAGTCAAGAACAAGAAGTCGTGAAAATTTGTCATTTTTTAGGATTTATTTTTTAGTAAACTGAATGTCTAACGCAAATAATGTTTTGTCTATTTATTAATACATTTGACAGTATAAAAAATCTATTTTAAATTTTTAACAGTTTTGTTTTAAATATATATCGCACTGATGTGAGCGCCTTGAGAAAGCGATGTTAGTGCTGATGCAGGTGATTCCGGGAGAACTACACCTTTGAAACAAAAAATTCAAAGTGTGTTGTAATCATTATGAGTGTGTATATCGCCGCAACCAGGATTAATTTTACTGATAAAAAATTAACAAAATGGGAGATGTTTGAAGTTTAAGTGTCGAAATACGGTGAATTTTTCAATCATTTTTCCTTGTAAAAAGTATGAAATTGTTAATAAAAAAAGGTGCAATCACCTGCACCAGATGAAAAAAAATGTTTTAAGATAATCGCGTTTAAAGTTTCAAAACAAATTAAAAAATTCTTTTAAATTTTTTGCATATAATATAAGAGTAGCTTAATAAATACCAAAAAAAAATTATTGCATTACATGTTGTATCTACAGAGAAAAGAAATCGTTAAAAATAGCTTAATTTTTCAAACCTTTAAAGCTTTTCATGAGTGGCAAGTGACCGGGCCTTTCCACGTGTTCCCCGCTACTCAAATGCTTATAACATTCAGTAATTTTTCGAATGTCACATAATCCTTTTCAACACTTATTCTTAAAAGCTTGAACATTTGAAAAATGAAATAAAAAAATCGATTTTTAAACCAAAACCTCCCCTTAACTTAAATAGCCAAACTTGAAGCTTATTCCACTCAATCTGAATTAAACACAACCCCCTATAAGCATATTTTTCCGCACAAGCCATATCGTGTCAATACTCCTACAATTACTCAATTTCGTCGCGTTGTTGAAATCGAGACGCGTCGCTTATCTCCGCAGCGAGACCAGCCAGGACACGGAGATTAATTATTCATAACAATTAAGCCCTACGAGTGAAATTAATTCGTCGGTTTATCGCGTAATAACTGGCGATACCTGGGGGGCCGGTCGTGTAGCCATAGCGTTTACCCGAAACGAAATTAATTGTTCGGGGCGAACGAGTGGCGGGCCGATGGAAAAAGCGAAAGGGGTGGCGGAGTGGCAGAAATCGTATTACGGCTGTTTATACACTTCGATATAAACCGTATGCGAGCGAAAGCCGAGGAAAAGGCAGAGGCAGACCGCTTACGGCCGAGCAGGGGTTGCTTTGGCCTCGGCGCACCGCGCCGCGCCGCGCCGCTGGCAGAGGTGAAACGGGAGGGTTTTTACGAGGCAGTAACGGCCGATAAGGTGAGCTTGCGCCCCCACACACGGCTTTATTCTGGTACTGTACCCAAGTGGCTGTTCGACAGTACCTATCCGCTGTCCTACACTCTCTTACTTTCTCCCGGTGGCTTGCCGCGACTCAGCCGCGCTCTATCTGAAACCGTTTACGCGCCTCTTCTCCGTTCTCTCCTCTCTTTTTTAAACGCCCACCTAACAGCATCCTGCTCGGCCGGCGTTATCAGGGACTACGGGGGATTTTCGACTCCTCTTCCAAGGAGAAGTGGACGTCTTGTAGCGCGCGCGCTGCTATTTGCAGTTAGGCGGGCCATTCTTCGGGTGCAGACTGGATTACAACGCTGGGGTGTGTTTGAAAGTGTGCCGGGACGAGATGTTTTTTGTTCCTTTACCTAAGGTTTCATCCCCTATCATGATTATAAATACGTGGTGCCTCTCCTAAGCCCATGGAACGCGTTACACTCTACCAGCAACGTTCGTTTCAAGTAATGTACTTAATTCAACACTTTATCAAGCGCACCTTATAAAACAGACTTACAGCTGTCTCTGATTCTTTCAAATTTTTTAACTATTCTTTGACTTTAGAAGCATCCATAACTCCATCTGGAAAATAGGATGGAAACCTTTCAATGTGTGCTCAATGCTAAACATCAAATAGGATTAAATCCCTAAGCTAACACGAGCCAATAGACTAAAATGATTGCTTTGTGCGTACATAGAGGACGGCAGATAAAGTGTTGACACCGTTTAATTTGTGAAAAATCAACAACGTTCCCAGGCCCCTCCGGAAGTCAGAGACTGGATGGGAGGATCTGGAACGTTGTTGGCGTGTAAACGTATTATTCTTTCGGTGGCGCGGGTTCGTTCTCGTGGGCCCAGTGTTCCACAGGCCCACGAGAACGAATGGAAACTAAACGAGGCCCGAAAGAAAGACACGCACGCATGCACGCACGCGATCGAGCTCGTTTGAACGGGTTGGTTGATTTTGTTGGTTCGCAGGGGCGAACGGAATGCGCAGGCGCGGCCGACAGACCTACACGCGCTACCAGACGCTCGAGCTCGAGAAGGAATTCCACACGAACCACTACCTCACCAGGCGGAGGCGGATCGAGATGGCACACTCGCTCTGCCTGACGGAACGGCAGATCAAGATCTGGTTCCAGAATCGGCGGATGAAGCTGAAGAAGGAGATCCAAGCGATCAAGGAGCTGAACGAGCAGGAGAAGCAGGCGCAGGCGCAGAAGGCAGCGGCAGCAGCGGCCGCGGCTGCGCATCAGCAGCAAGCGGCCGGTGGGGGACCGGAGGGGGCCAACTAGGGGTACGCCCTGCACCGAAGCCCCCCTGACCACCCCACCACCAATCCACACCACCCTCTGCTAGCACCGCAATGTACACAGCTATATTAAAGGTGAGTGACTTCGATACCGATCTTTCTATTTCTCTTTTCGCCTCCCATCTGTTCGTTTAACCTGTTACGCGGCCAATTTCTACCGTGTAATTCCATAAGTAACGCCGCTTTCGCGTGTAACCTTAACGCGCTTTAAGAGGCAGCCCATCCTGCGCATTAATCGAGAATGTATTGAATATTAGTTCGTCTTATTGTAAAAGGTACAATTTCCTGATATGAGACCCATTTCTTAAAAAAATTGTAACTCTGGAGTAAAGACACTTTTATTCAAATTCGATACAAGTTTTAAAAACAGGGTATGTATTCTTGCACAACCTGGTGCAAACCAACCACCGTAAATATGATAAACCGATAATACAACAAATAGGGTAAAGGACCCAATTACTGTCACCCTAAGCCCCAAGCTGTTTTACTTAAAATAACGAATAAACGTTGTGAAATCATAGGTACTTAAAAAAATTTTAGCAAACAATTGAAACTGTTATTTATACGAAAAAAACAGCACTTAATTCTTTCTTCGTTAATTTTGATAAGACGGTCAAAAATTTTAAACTGATATTAGAAGAGTGATAACGATCTCTTCTTAGCGAGAGAAAAATCAAGGTGTTAAGAAAATGCTATAATTATACTATTTAAGCTATTAACATAAGAATCTATAATGTTTTAGATAATATAAGCATCATAGAAAGTAATAATGATCAGAATTTAATGATTGATTAAGCTTTTTTATTTAATATTTGGGTGACAGTGATTAAAAAAGTGTTTCAAGCATTTTGGTATTACTGTCATGGCAGTAATTGCTCATTTACACGAAACGACGTAATCTTAAAATGAGATAAACAGTATTTGGTTAGTAGGCAATGTCAGTAAGTCAGTTTTAAGGGTGACAGTAATAGCTTCCAGCATATATTTTTTTAATCTAATAATTTATAAATAAAAATAGAGTGTTTGAGAGTCACAAACATTTTCTCTTCAACTAAACATATTAAATAATACTAAATAAATATAAAAACTTATACTTTTGGAGAATAATTACAATTAAAGATGTATTGGACCTATCTTCAAAATGGTACTAAGTTTTCTACTAAAATTGGTAAGATTGTTCTTTCTAATCTGCCTGATGTGCTCCAAAAATTATAAACGACTTCACTAAACAGTTGCTGAGTTATAACGATTTTAATTTTCACTGATTTGACACGTACTCTTCTGGAAAGATCTTGACAGATAAAACAGCTGAAAAAATATTGAAGAAATGGTACCAATGATTTCAAATCTTTTTACATGTAGTATATGAGTAGATGAAAATATCTGCCGAGTTTCAATTGTTTTCACTACACTGTTTTAAAGAAATAAATTATAACTTGAGAAAATTGCGAATTCAGGTCATTTCACTGCCAAAAGTTTAACAAATATTGCTTCAGAAAGCATTTGCAAAGTGAAAAATACTTTTCTAGGAGTAAAAATTAGACTCCAACTGTCGTTTGAGTTTCTTACATCTAGATTTACTATGAAGGTGCGTTTAGACCAAACTCATTTAGCGTAAACGGCAATCTTCACTTGCAACTTTTCATCTTAAAGCATATAAACATAGAGGAAGCATGCAATAGGCGAAAATGTAGATGGCGATAGAAAGAGAAACATATACAAGGGGGGCACCTCCTCTCTTTCTAGTCCCTGCTTTTTTATGTTAGAAAGAGATATCCCTCATGTATATTTTTCTCTTTCTACCACCGTCTACATTTTCGCCCATTCCATGTTTCCTCCACGTTTATATGCTCTAAGCATTTCATTAATTGAATTTGGTCGAAGTGAGGAGCATTCGTTTGTTTGATTTAAACGCACCTTGACGTAGATATTCAAGTATTTGAAATTTCATATACTTTTATCTAATATTATACGTCCGATACAATCCTTAATGTAAAAGTCAAATCTTAAGGTGACACTAATTGGGATCTCTACCCTACTCGGTTAGTTAGAACATTCAAGAGTTCTGTAACAGAGATAAACTACCGTCTCATATTAGGACAGGTCTCATATTAGGCAATTTTATCCCACCATAAGGAGTTCTCTATCAATAAAAATGAGTAAAGATCTACAATTAATGAACCTAAACAACAGAAACTGGGATTCCAGTCAGTTTTTCAAACCTTTGGACTCTTCTCCATTAGATTAATATCTCATTAGCGTGACCAAACTACCAAGCAGCTTATCATCCCCGCGTAACAGGTTTCATATCCTAAAAGATGGGAAACGCCACAAGAGCGCGACAGGAAAATTATTACCCCGATGGCGGTGATACTCTCCCCCGGAAGTGTCTAAAACTCGCCACTCCAAGTTCGCCCGTTGCAACCCAGATTCTTTGTAACGCGGCGCAACTCGTCCAACTGCCTTTTCCACCGGCAGCCCGACAAATCTTAAACTCAGCCTCGGTTTAACCCTCGGTGACCTAAATTCGAAAGGGTTAAAGCAGCCCCCGAAGGTAATGGAGTTTCCCTCGCCGTTGAACAGCGTTCCTCCCTCGCGGTGGCGAGCGCGCATTACGCTTTGATATATCATCGGAGAAACTTACGGGATCCTGAAGAAAATGTTGGCTAAAGAGTATTACGAATGGGAGGCCGGCTTTTAGCCGTTCCAGCCTTTAAAATTAAGTTTAGCCAGTACAGTTAATGAGGATAAACCACCTGCGAGCGTGCGCCTTCATAATCTCCTAAGTTATTCTGTTTGCGTGCATTTAACTCCCGCTGCTGCATCTCAAGGGGTTGCCGTGGTAACTGGCCGGCTGAAATGTTGCTCCATCGTGATTTCCATATTTTTCTGCTCCACGGATACCGCGGTCGTTAATGAAGCGGCTGCAATTTCCCCGATTCCTCGCCGTCGACTTTCAAAGCGCGTCGGTACGTAGACTGGAAGATCTCCGAGCAGCAGGGTACCGGAGACTTTCTCCGTTTTTTTCTCGGGCCGCGGCGTGAAAAAGAGAAAAGGAAAAAAGTGAAAACGGTTCGGGGGCGATCGAGGGTAGCCCTGCGCGGGTGACGGAAAAAGAAAGTAGAAAGTTGTCGGTCAGGTAAAAAGAGGGAAGAAAAGACGGTACCAAAATCGGGCGCCAATTTCTGCGCGCTATCTACCTCGAGGATCCCCCGGTATAATTTGTATTTTACTCCGAGGGGTCGACCATTCGTTCCTAGAAAACCAACGACCCTTCGAATTGCCCGGCTAGGGCCAATATCGGTTGTAAAAAAAGGTCCCTGGATTTTCGGCGCTTTCACAAAAAGCCTCCTCTGCCGGAGCAGGCTTTTACGACTCTTTCCATGTTTGGGTGGAAGAAAAGGATAATTCTCCGGAAATGTCCGCGGATGCTTTGTGCCGAGTCGGTGGCTGGGGCCCTCTGCTGCCCTCCTTTCGACTCGTTATTACGTTGACCAGCGATTCTTCTTGCTCCCCTAGCATTCGCTTCCTCCCGTCCGAGCAGTGCGTTTGTTTGGTATAAAAAGAAGGCTTGCCAGGTTATAGTTTCATCGAAAGAGTCGAGTACATTTTCCCTCGAAAGTTCGGGGCGTATATTTTCCCAATGACCTCGTTCAGAAGCTTATTATCGCTCGGGTAACGATTAACGCCCCCGAGGAAGAGAAATTCACGCGGTAATTCGCGGTCCCACCGAATCGTATCTCTTCGGCGGCTATCTCAGATAAATGGAAAAGTTTGCAAAGTTTCTATCGCTGATACGCAGCAGTATCTCGCCGGCTGAGGGATCGCCGATTAACTCCACGAACTGCGTCGTAATTGTAGGCTACCTGGGCGCCGATTTCGCGATTTCTGACCGGCGGTGTTATGTTTAATCGATGCACTTGTTCCTTCGGCTATATATCTGTTTCGGGGTTTTATTTTCCTAGATTGAAACGAATCTGAATTTTCCTTATGGAGTGAGAGCGTCATCCTGTGAATTTTGGGTCTATTAATAGCGATGAGAGTATCCATTGCTCGGTATGACGCATTATCGAATCACGTCACGCATTGAATTCCTCATTCCACTGAGGATCGAGCACCCATATTTTCTAATCGTGCACAATACCACCCGAAAATAGAATCTGAACACCTCGGGTTCAATCTTCTTTTTGGGAATCAGTTCGGAATCGCGTGAACAAGCCAACTTGTGGGTATGTTTGAAGGGTAAGGGGAAAAACAAGGAATGCCACAAAATAGCGTTAGGGAAAAATAAGTTTCAATACTATAGTCCATCAGTAGAGAAACAAATGAATTTAATTTTCTTATATAATTTTCTTAAACGATTTCTTGACATTTTATATTTTGTTCCAGTGCATTTCTAATCAGTTTAACAAATCTTTAACGTCATTTTACGGGGGTATTCGAACGTTATAATCCTTTGCGATTCGACAGTCCTGTAATTCGAGTTGTCACCAACAAAATCTTAATATATAAAGCAGAAAGCTTCTATATGTTTGTTTGTCTGTCGCCTCAAAACGATAAATTCTAGAATCACGAGATGTGTCTCAGCCCATTATGCCTGACTAATCCAGATGAATGTGACTATTTAAAAAAAATATATAAAATCAGAATCTAAATTTCGGGCGAAGCCTGATGCTATAAATCGCAAAATCACAAAAAATGGACATTCCCGATTTTCCCCGTCCCCTTCATTTCATACTTGCCAGGCCAATTAAACGATCTTTCGTTCCCACAGTAGCTGGTACAAGGTTCAGTTTCTTCGCCGTCCCATTGCATTCGTTGGTCAGATCTGACCGGAAATAATCGGTTTCTTCTCTTCAGCCTCCCATCCCACCGATAATCTCAGTTCTTTCTTTATCGTCCGTGTTCCTCATCGGCGCAACCGACGGGCCGCGCACGTTTTTGCGACGCAAAGTAGATCGTTAACCGGAATATGGAATACTGCCAGGGACTATAATCGCGTCACGGTGGAATTGTAGCGGCGCGGCGGCGGAGAAGGCAACGTCGTGTATCGGTAAGCGAAATCGATTAGCGCGCCGATAAATTTCGATTTGAGTTATATTACCATATTAATTACATATTTATGACGTTATTTATTAGGGCCGAGTTTCTGTTGCATTGTTTCGCGCGCTCATTAAATCGCGCATTGATAGCGGGCCCGCATTAAATTCGCGGGCACGCCACGCTCTGATAATATAACGAGATATACATATATATCAGGGGCGTTTTTTCCATTCCGCTCGCCGAATTTGCGTTTCGAATTTACATTTCATTGTCGAGGCGGGCCGCCGGCCCCGGGGTTTTTGTCGTTGCCCGCGAGCGGGGGAGACCGGCGCCCAATTAAGAAAAGGCCTCCGCGCGCTATCGTGTGCGGAGTCACGGCCCAAGAATTTGACGGACCTCTAGCGGAGCGCGCGCTTCCATATGTCACCTTTTTTCGTCGCCTAAATAAAGAACGGGACGACACCGAGCAGCCCTCTCGCGTCGTGGCCGCCCGTCCCCGATGCCACGGTGCAGATACAGGCCGAGATAAATTTTGACAGTGGAACAAGAAAAGGCAATTTAGAGGAATTTCGGCGATCTACTTTTATAGCAGCAAAGTTTTGCCCGTATAGAGGCGATAAATCGGCCCTTGGTCCGAGTCTAAAAGCTAGAAATATTTAATGCCGTCTCGGCTACGATATCGTGTTTTCCAACCAACCACCACGCCGCCGCAGATCTTTCGACTTTCTTTCTGTAGGTTCCTTTGGACTAAACAGATCGTCTGGCTGGGAAATATTAACATGTATGTATCTAAATATCGTTGAATATGTAGCAATTCGATCATGTTCCGTCGAAGAGCAATTACCAGGCGTAAAGGATTAACTGGGAGATAAATTCAATGTGATTGGATCGAAGAAAGTAGAGTTGACAAGTAGTATGAGCGGTTTTGTACAGACTGGTATTTGGTTGGCGGTATAGCGATGCCATCTAGTGGCTTTAACGACATCTGGCTTAATTATGGCCGCCTCACCCCCTGGCTTTCGAGGGCGTGGTTAAGGCGGGGACAATCGGCGACGACTATTTCGTCGCATTGGATCGTCACTCTTCGCCACAATCCATCAGCGTATATCTTCGTTTCGCGTAAACAATAGCGTCATTTCGGTTTTTTATTTCAGCGTGCATCGGAGAGAGCCGAAAATGCCCCAAAGTTGCGCGATACGAGGTGAAATTTTCGAAGCGGAAGATTGCTGGTGTAGTACTCCGCGGCCCTATTTTTTCATTAATTGCTCGGTTTCTTAGTAGATGGCGGCACGGGTCGACGCGTTCTCGGCTGATAAAGCAGCAACTCTGCCTTACCGACGGTCTCAATCGGTACGCTTAATTTAGAGCTCGCTCCTACTTACCGTGCTTAACGCCATTCCACGGTAGTCCAATGATCGCCGGTAATGCGTTTTATGGTTTGTTTTTATCGACGCGGTCGTACAGTAACTTACAATGCTGTTTCTGGTTCTCAACGTCGGGCTCCCCCCCGACCAGTCGTCCCGGGGCGAGACTGTGCGCGCGCGTGCAGCCTTTACGTACGTGTACGTGCCTGTAGTCGCGCTGACTCGGCTGGCCGCTCGCATTTTCGCGACGAATGCATTCTCACGGCTATTCGTCAATAATCCAATAAAGCCGCGACTAGCGGCCTCATGAAGACGGAATAAAGCACCGACAGCGTGTGATTTTATTGCGCAGTAAAGCGTGATTTCGACAGATTGATGCACGATCTTTTTCTCCCTCCCTCCCAGCCACCCACCATCGCCCGGTCCCTTTCTGCCGCGCGCATACACTCAGCCGGTTGCTTCCTCGTCAAACGGTAGGTCGGGGATCTTTATTGGCTGTAAAGGAAGACATTTTACGATCCATAAAAGCGTTTATAGCGCTCGAGCAGTCTTACCTCGGTTCTTACACCCCAGTTATATCCATTACCCCTTCCGCGGCCTTTCCAAGGGCGGCCACCGGCACGCGCTCTCTCCGCTGCCTTTGAGATTTACAGGTTACGCTCCCGGTAACACCTCGTAAACTTGGCTTAACGACTTTAACCGGGCCTAACTGCTTCCTTCCTGCAATCAGACCCTGACCTACCGCCCGCACAGACGTCCTAGAAAAATTTCAGCGCCGGCCACCGGCCATGACGCCATTGTCTCCATTTCTTCTTAACTCTCATTCGATTTAACCTCGCATGCTGCCTCGATCTTTCATAAACCGATTCGTGTCTGCAACGAGAGCCATTACTAAAACAATTTTATCCCTGACCCATTAAATAATCTATCCATTTTTCCCCGAATTTCAACAGACATTTACACGCGAGTAAATGACTCCCTCGTGATCAGCAAATCCCTTGACCATCACTCGAATACGATTTATTTCCGTTCCCGTTGTTGTAAAGGGTTGATGAGTGAGTTGGGGATAGGTTGCACGTTTATTCCACACTTAAAGGTTTCCAATAACAATAGAGGAGAGGTTGCATCGCATGATATTTTCAGTTTTTACCATTTACAATTTATTCGCATGTCAGCTATTGTTTCCACAAGTCAATTCATTCGAGCTCAACGAGAAATCGTACGACGCCTCCACCTTCATGAATGAGGAAGATTTTGGAAGCTTCCCCAAGAGTGCCAAATCGTTCGTACTAAACACGTGTAGCAATCTATAAACTGCGTCGGTGTGCAGCAGGTGCGTACGAATTCCGTGCAGGGAACGTGATCCCCGTGCCTCGCGGGAGTGGCGGGCGGGTTGTCCGCTGTTTTATGATTTGTTTTGATTACACTTCATTACCATTTTACGCCTTTCGCTGCCACCGTAACTGCCTGGCAATAATTCTTCGTTGTTGATTCTATCGCGACGTTTACGACCGTCATTATTAGCTGATACCACTTGAACTCTCGTAAAGTCTACGCCCGTGCGATCCCGGCTCGTCCTGGACATCCGCTTGCACGCCGGACGCCGGGTTGGTGGGGGAGTCTGTCAGCTACGGGGGATGCTCGGCAGAGGAGGGGAGACTTACGAGTTGCCGGATCGACCGGCAGATCGCGCCCTTGTACTTGCCTACGTCTTAATGCCGTACTTCATTTATCGAGGGCCTCTCCGCTCTCTTATCTCTCCACGACGAATCATCGTAGCCTTGGGCCTGGAACGATCGCCTTTTGCCTCCATCTCTCATTCTCTCTCCCCCTCCCCCCGCCACCCCATTCTTTCTCTCCCCCTCGCTTTCTCTCTCGGCCCTCGCGCTTATTATCTTCGCTTTCATTTCGCGGCCGCTTACTTTCTGTCGTAAATTCTGCCGCGAACGACCCGGGAGCGTCGTATCGGGGCATCTTGATGATTTCCGTGCAAACCAACACGCCAGATAAATTTACGCTCCGCCGGCCGGGCGAATAATTGGATTTTTGAGGGACACCGTCGTCCGAGCGAATCGGCGCGACCGAACCTGCTCTCTGTTTTCAAACGGCCAAGATCGTATTTCCATCGGTATCGCCGAGGCTCTCGCTGTGCGAATTTTGGCGCGAAAACAACAGCTTGTTTACCTCCCCGTATGGGCGAATTTATCTCCGCGCCCCGTTCAATTGCTACAATTGCCCCGGTTAAAAAATATCGTTTGTTTCCCGAAATAACGTCGCGTTTATTTATACGGTAAATACTTTATTACGCGAGATTTATGGCGGTGACGAGCAACAAAAGGAAGAGTCGCGGATGGCATTTTCAGCAGCATATTACGATTTTCCCGGGTAGCGAATTTCCTGGCCGACGGCGGAGTCGTGGCGCGCGCGAACAAGCATAAACAAAAGCTTTTTCGCGCGGCTTGATAGCTTAATAACCGCGTCGGTGATCCGGAGGGGGGCCGAAGGAAGCCGCGAATTTCGCAAAACCCGGTTTTGTACAGCGGTATTAGCATTTAAAAGTGAGCGGAGCGCCCCGTCTGCCGGCGCCATTGGTCCACATTTACACAACAATGAGGGGCCGGCACTCTAAAAACTCCCAGAATCCCCGGGCTCCGAAGTCAACGAGGAAAGAGCAGGAGAGACGGCGCTTGAAAAAGGAGAGGAACGGAGAATCGTAACGCCATCTCGATCTTTTCTTTGCTCTTTCTTCCTTCCATCTCTCTCGCCATCTCCCTTCTCCCCCCTCTCTCTCTTCTCCCTGGTGTACCCACCCCCTCCTCTGCCCACTTCCCCAACCCACCACTTCGGATTTGAGGTTAGGGTGGCGCGGGTCGTAGAACGGGACAAGAGGCAACGGCACAGTCTGACTAGAACCTCTCCCAACACAAAACCTAAGGCTTCCATGCTCCTCTTTTTTTCTTACTCTCTTTTCGGGATCTTGGCTAGCCACAGAGAGGATGGCGTACGCTTCGCTCCGTCTGGCTGGATATTTCTAACACACACGATACACGCCACACCGCCGCGTCCCGAGCTGCAACGTGATGGCTGGCTGCAACGTTGCCAAATTATCTTACGTAACTGCTTAATTTTTCTGGACGTTAGATTTTGATTTTTGGAAGCCAAATTTCCCGTAGGAAGTGCGACAGTGTATTTTCAATCGGTATTGGTTATAAAATTTTACCTCAAACATTTTTGATCCTTTTCTGTAAGTTCTACCGTCGGCAGAGAATTTACTGGCTGCTCAAGGCCTCCAAACGAATTCCCCCCTACCATACTGTTCGACTACCCCCACTGCTCCAACTTTTTCCCCTTGTCGGCAATCTGCCGCGACACGCCCTCTGTCTCTCAAAGAAAAATCTAAGCTGGTATGGTGTAAAAGTGAGTTTCAACGGTAGTCTTCAGCGACCAATTGATTTTATTCCTCCTGTACTATACTTCTCCTGAATTTTTATTAAGCCTCGAGCAGTCGATACACTTTCGTCCCCAGTCATGTATCGCTAATAGAATCTTCCGATCTCGCGATACGCCGGCTTGCTTGGAAAAAAACTTGATTACCCGATTCTTCGGCGGGAATAGCTGCGAAGTAAGCTCGCGCGCGTGTTAAGCGGGCGTTTCACGAGTTGTCGCGCGGCGTAAGTGCCGCGACGGGCGTTTCGCCGAGCTGTTTTACGGCTTCTTCGTCGTGGCTGAAAAAGCACGGGACGCGCTGGATTTCTGCTACGTGTCTCGTGTGCGCGATTACACGGTTCGTTTAACGCGACGGGAATGACCAGTCGGCCACGTTGTCCATCAATTCCAAGTCCGCCGCTCATATCCTGCCCCGGCCGGCGAATGAATTGCAGCCGATAACGCGCCGTCGCCGCGCGGCCTTAATTAAAAGAAACGCGTAAAACGCATCGAATCGAATCGGAGCCGCTCGATTCACTCTCGACACCGTCCGTTTCCAGTTTCGGACGGCCGCTTATTTATACAGACCACCCGTGAGCAAGATCGCGTTGAAATAAAGTGGTACCGGCTAAATGTTCCTTGACCGTGCGCGAGCGCGAGCGCGCGTGATAAATATCCCGCGCGGAATTTATCATTGTTCACTTTACTTTATCGCTGCGCGAGATTAATGTCTTTATCCGTCGCCCGAGAAACTTTCGTCAATTTCATCGTTCACGCCTTATCTCTTCCTCTACGAAGATTTCTCTTCCCTCGGTATTCTGGGTAATGTTGTTACGGTCCAAAGCGACGCGCCGCGACATTTTCGATTTATCTCTACTTTTAAAAGCTTCTTACAAACATCTACGCTACCGTCGCAAGCGGTATCGTACTTTCTATTCGCGGCAGGTGTTAAATTCCTGTTCCCTAAATCGATACTGTCTGTTACTGGCGTACATCGAGCGTAACAATATTAATGGTAAATATCGAGAGGTACATGTGGCGATGTTTGGCTATAAAGAACTTGTAACGGCGGAGGATAAGGTTATCGTATTACCATTTGTCGAAGTTGGGAAGCAGCGAGGAAGTCTGAAAAATTTTATTACCCGTGCAGATGTTCGAACTATGAATTATAGTTAACGTTAAAGCGACTAACGCGCTCCTGGCCTCGACATCCCCCCCGAGTTACGAAGATTCCTCGTGTAACGCCGTTCATTGTACCACGCCAGAACTCTCTGCTACATCAATTCCCCCCTTGTAGCATCCACAAACTCGTCGTCAACCCACTTACACGCGATATCGGAATAACCTTTCCAGACTCTCGGCTCAAGTTCCCACGAAGTTTTTTACCTCCGTGAACCGTCGCGCACAAAGGGAAAGAACTTGGAGTGCGCTAGGAAGGTGGCGAAGACGCTGGCTAATTGCGACGCACTCGACGGGACGCCTGCCTCGCAGGGATGTGCACTTCTGCGTCATGCAGAAACTTTGGAAACACCGAGAATGCACCTGGTGTATACTTTCTCGCGTTTCCATCGGGATCCTCGCTTTTCCAACCCCGCAACTTTTGTACCACCTCTCCCATCTCTCTAAAATCGTTGTCATTTCGCGTGGAATCAATTAACCGAGTAAATGACTCGTGTAAAATTCCCCTTCTATCGTATTCGCGCGAAAGTCTCGCCGCAGTGGGATGAAGGGGGCGAAAGTTCATAACACGGCGGAGTTGCCGGGTGAATGGGTGGCAGAGACAATGGCCATACACTCCGCGGAACATAAGCCATTCAGCGTGTAGGAAGTTAAAAAGAAGTGGGGGCGTGTTAGCGAGGATGACACTTTCTCCGCGCTCCCTTCGTTATTCTAATGCCCCGGCAACTTCCGTGTCTCTCTAAATCACGGCTGGAACGGGGGATGAACGGCAACAGACCCGTAAATTATTCGTTTCCGACTAAACACAGACAACGGAATAAGAGGTCCGAATGAAAGTTTACGCCGCTTGCTGGGGGTAAATGATGCGCTGGCGGGCGGAAGTGTTAAAAGTTCAGCTGGCTATGAGCGGTGGCGAAATATGAGAACTAATTGCGACACACTCCGCGGGGAGTTGACTCGCGGACGGGGGGGGGGCTAGAATTTTGAGGTGGCCGGTGTGTATAAACTTAAGAAGAAGCGGAGACGGAATAGAGGGGACACGGGAACAACGTAGTTATATCCCCGCGCATGTTGCCAGCGCCAGCAGCGCCGGTGTGTTTTTCATTTTCTTTATATCACCCTTGACGCTCGTAAAACCATTACCCGTGACCGGGCGAACGCAACTTCTTCTATATAAAACCGTATCGGTGTGTAGACCGGCACAGTCGCGCGCGATCCACGCGGTCTTTGATGATACTGGGAACTTCTTTCGCTTCCTCGTTCCCCTGGCTGCCTCCGCGAGACGAAACCCAATTTCCTCGGCGACGCGACGCGGCAACCCGACCCCTCAGATTTCTTCTGCCCCTGTGCCCACGGGAAGGATTCAGTTTCCCCGATACCGATTACCCGGCGTCGCTCCTCCGCCATCTCTCGCCTTCGTCGGCAGGCTTCCTCCTTCACTCGATCACTGAACTCTGACGGATCTGTGTGATAGTTGTTCGATTGGTAGCTAGAGGTCTACTCGGTTACCTGCCTTAACTAGACGAGCAAATATTTGCTGTTTCAGTGGAGCTTATTAAAGCGTGATAACCGAAATACACCCCGTATGGGCCATTACACACCAGCAAGCGTCAGGGACGGCTTGATACTCCGACTCGGATGTGTAGATAAGTCAGTTAGCGACTCGCTCTAGCGCGTTCCAGCGTGGAGGCTTTTTTGCGTAGCGCGCCCTCTTATTGCTCTCCTCTCTCCTTTACTCCTGCTCACTGCTGGCGGGTGATTCATCATCGACGTCGTCCTCTCTCCTCTCACCTCTCTCCTTTCTCTGGCTCGGCTGGCTGGCTCGGCTGGTCTGGCTGGCTGGCTTGCTTGGTTTCTGGCTTTCTGGCCCCTGGACCCGCGTCTCCTCCTTCTCTCTTTTCCTCTATCACCCGCTCTTCCTCCGTCTCCTCCTCCTCGGACCTATGTACTCGTTTTACTCCTACACTGGAGCCGTACCAACATGCAGTTCTGGCTCGGCAGGGCGCTCTTTCTCGCTGTTCGCTTATAGGTATTCCCGCATTTCTTCCAGCCAGATCCTGGAGTCTGCGGCCGGCCGAGATATCCGTGCACATTCGTTTGAAATTTCCAGCCAACGCGCCGACGGCTGCTGGCCGATCTACACCCAATCATCCCCTTCCTCGCCAACTCTTTAATCCTCGCCTGGTCTCCCAATTCGATCAGGCTGGTATCTAGACCGCAGCTGCGCTCGAGTTTAGTCCTGCTTGCGAACAAGGAAAAGAGGTGTATCGTTAACGACCTCCCGTCGCTTCTTCCCCTCGGGTTATGCTCGAGATGACGCAGTGTGTCAACGCCACCAGAGTCCCCTGTTTCGCTTTCGGCTTACGTTTCCCCGCGGCTGCCCGATATACATATCCCGTCGCAGCCGGCCAAGATATCCGCGCTCCCAGGTACACCCACTGTAAGGGCGACTACGCGAGCCGCTATAAACCAACGCGAAACGATATATTACCAGGCGATATCACTCTCCTGCACCAGGCGATACGGTAATATTTCGTGCGGGAACGGTTGGAAATGTTGCCGGTGTCGGCGCGGTGTAAACACTGCGGGGGCACGGCAGAGATCACCCGCAGCCAGCTCTCTTATTTCCTGCTCGTCACCGCTCCTCCGATCGAATATGATGCTTTTCCTCGTGCCCCCTGCTCCCTCCGGCCGACGATTCAATTATACGAGACACGGAACTGTGCTCGGGCTCGCGGCGGCCAGGATTGATGGCGCTGGTCCTCGACAGGCGTACTTACGCTTCGGGTTCCCTTAGATGCGCGTGGGCAGATAGAGGTGTCTCGGTTAGGTGAATGCTTCTCGATGTCGCGGATCAGTTGGTTCTTCTCATGGCTTTACATCGCGACGCGCCCATCGAAGTTGATGTAGTTTGATAAGGGACGCGATGCTTGGCGACGATTGCGTGTTGCCAGCGCAACTGCTCGCTCGGCCGTGAAGTATTCACGGCGTTTCGAACGGTACCGAGGATCGTACTCGGCGGAGGCTCGCCTAGGAGGGACCACCTTTCGTTTTGGAAGGTGGGATTCCGGTAATTCGACGCGTTTGAGGACGGAGAGGAAGACCGATGGAGCTCCGGCTTCGGGCTTGGGAGCGAGAGAGAGACGAGGAGTTGGGAGCAATAGAACGGGGAGAGAGGCAGGGGGAAGTGGGTTGGGTACTGCGGGGGATAGAGTAGGGGCGGGAGGGCGTTCCACGGCACCCTGCATGGGGTAGCTTGCAACCTCACGCGACACTAGAGCCATCTATATCCCTGGAGATTTATGGGTTCCTGGTGCAGCGGCTGCTCGCAGCAACTACACACCACGCAGTATCGGCCCGGTACGGTGTTGGTGCTGCCCCCTGTCGCGACGGGCGTGCTGTTGCCCCGCGGGGGTTACGCGCAATTCGCGCTCGTGCAACGTCGACCTGATAAAAAACCTGCGACTCGATCTCAATCCGATGCTTCTGCGAACCTCCTCCGTCCCGTCTCGCGCCCCTAACCCACACAACACCCTCTTCCTCCTCTGTCCTCTTCCTTTCTCCGCGCCACGCACCGCCGCGCCGCTTCGTTTCTTCCCTCCTCCCCCTCTCGCTCTTTTCTCTCTCCGCTCGGACTTGAAATATCGATCATCATTGTGTTCCCCGCGCGTTTATAGACTGCGAACGCATTCGAATTATAGTCGCGGTCCTGGCGGGGGTTGAGGTCGCGGGCTAGCATGCCGGGTTCTTTATCGAGTGCCTGGCTTGGCAAATTCTTTCAGTGGAATTTTAATCGACTCGGCATTTCCAATCAGATTCAAATTTTACTATGTTCTTCGGTCCCGCTGGGTCATGAGATTGCGGATGGAGGTATTTTAAACAGGAGGACGTTGCATTAGGAGGATTGTATTTTCAAAGATAAATATTATCGCCGCGCAGGTTCGGTCATTTGAATAAAAGCTGTTTTGCAAATTTTATGATTGAATTTCCAACGTTTCGGTCAATATTGAGACCATTATCAAGGAAATTATTATATCAAAAGAAAACTGCGGTCAGTTTTATAAATTCTGCACGTATTCGACGTGCGAAACACAAGTCGGTTGGAGAGTGACTCTCCAGTTTTCTTTTGATATAATTATTTCCTTGATAATGGTCTCAATATTGACCGAAGCGTTGGAAATTCAATCATAAAATTTGCAAAACAGCTTTTATTCAAATGACAGAACCTGCGCGTCGATAACATTTATCTTTGAAATTAAAAATTATTTCGGTCGAAATTCTGAATCATTTTATTTAGGAGGATTGTATAGAAGGTTTACGGTATTTGTGGTTTGAAATAATTATATACCAACTCTAACATACAATCCTCCTAAATAAAACGATTCAGAATTTCGACCGAAATAATTTTTATTAAGTATAATTTTTATAATTTTCTATACTATAGAAGGTTTACGGTATTTGTGGTTTGAAATAATGTTTGAAAAGGAAGTGAGTACACTCTTTGTTCGTTAAAAATAATAGAAACAGCGTTCAGTTCGTTCTAAAATCTAAATGAAGATCCCTCTGGAGAAGGAAGGCCAGGAATAGAGTATAAGCAATTGGCGAGTCGGCGGAAGGAAGGAAAGCACTCGTAAGTTGAGATTTTTCAAGTGCCCCCTTGACACGACCGTCCATTCACAGAGGCCGCGATATCCAGCAGGGGTAGCCGATGAAAATAGCGAGAGTGGGATTTAACCGTGGTGGCACGTTGGGTACGGGACGACGACAACGATATGAGTACCGGTATCTACCTACCTATGCTTCTGCTCTCCAACCCAAACGCCCCACCCTCTTGATGCGGCCGGTTTACGAGCAACCTGTGGTAACGAGAGCGATAGATAATAACCGCTCCGTGCTCAACCCCATCCCCTTTCCACTCCTGCCTCTATCTTTCCCCCTCTGTCTCTCGCTCTATCCCGGAACGCGGAGCCTGCACGTGGATATTACCTTCGGCTATTTTTTCTCCATTCGCTCGCTCAGATTTCCTCCCAACGATCCCGAACTGCCCTAACCCCCGCGCCATTCAATTTCCACCGATGAAATTTTACTCCCCCGCCAGCCGATCCTTCCTCGTTTTCAAGGTTGACGGCCGGTAACTCCTGAAACACTGGCTTTCGAGTGAACTGCTTACACCGCCCGAGAAAGTAAACTTTAGAAATTCCTTCATCCCCCGTCCTCCCTCCCGCCAGACAGTCTCGATTCCCCCATGACGGATAAGGTTGTTTTGCCGGGGCGCATCGAGATTTGTGCTTTCGGTTTTTGCGAGCTTTAAGCAACATTAGACTCTGGACGCAAAGGCACGCGGAACGGGAATTTATTGCGGCTTAAAAACTCCGGCTTCCTTCGGAAATCCTGATAAATGCGCGAAGGAGCAACGCTCATGTACGTACATTAAACTCGCCGTGCGGGCAGGGCTCTCTCGTTGCAGCAACGGGGAGAAGGCGAAGTGACTCTAGGCCGAAAAGCAAACCAAGGGAAAAATGAAATACAGCCGCGGGGCGAACAAACGTTTCTAGAGGGCGGTTTTGTGGGTCCTCCTTCGATGAATCCCAAGGACTTTCTTCGTATCGATTCGTACCACTGTCTTGAGTCCACGATACTCCAGCCACTAAAGAAAATAAAATTTATTTATCTATCTATTTATTATCTTACTTTCTTATTCAAAATTCTCAACGGTCATATTTGCTGCCCCGAGATCCTCAGCAAATTGTGTCTGAATGCGCCGGAACGAATGTTAAGATCTTTTCCCTTGTTCAAGCCTGCGCTCCTAACAACTAGTGTAGGACATGCCGATCCCATTAATAGGATATCCAACCTAGCAAACAAGCATAGCCTCGAACTAAATTTCTTTAACAATGCACTAGCACCCTTTCTAACAGCGGTGCGCAAAATTTCTCCTAATCCACAGTAGCATGTATTTGTTTCGTAACCTTGTAAATTTCTATCTGTGATTACCTCACACAATCTTCTCTTACTTATTGTATAATTGCTTACTAATGGCTAGTTCCGTTTAAATAAATAAATAAATAAATAAATAAATAAGCGCATCGACTGACGAGGGAGTAAAATTGCTAGAGTAAAAAATTCCTGAATTGTATCGCCTACGAGTAGTTTCCAAAGTTCCCTTAACAAAGTTTTACAACACACAGTTGCGGCAACAGCGTTATTCTAGGTTGCATCGCGCTTTTCATCCCACTCTGTATAACTGGAAAAGTTCCATCGAGTATAAAATGCGAATAAATTTCGAGAAGCTTACCCGTACGACCGAAAAATCAATCGGCAGGAATAAAGGGACCAGTTCGAGTCCCTTTTGAGGGCGTACAAGTTCGGGGCGAGGATATTCCGAGACAAGCGAAGAAGCAGGTCGTATAAGAGGGTAGATCGAACAGTTGGCGCGAGTTTGCGGCTGTAAAATGTGCCGACCTTGCCAAGACTCTGGGAACATCCTCTCCACCTTTCTTTCCGTTTCTTTATCCGCTTTTGTCACGACTACCGACGCAGCCAGGGCAAACAACTTTTTCGAAATCCTTCCAGGAATAAATCAAAGCGCTTCTGCCTCCGCGAGCATCCGTGATTCATTTTCTGGCTTGCGACTGGGATCGCGAGCGACGCTTAAAAACTGCAACACAACAGTGGCGGATCGCTTCCGCGTTTCTTCGCGTATAATTTTCCACAAAATTCTCCGAGCATCAAACGGCAGCGGTGAGAAAGGAGAGGCGGTTGTAAGAAGGAAGACGAAGGGGTGCAAGAAGGCAAGAAAAGGTACCGGCAGCGGATTGGCAGTGCAGAGGCTCCGGTGGACTGGCGTTCCTCCCTAAGACCCAACCCCTTTCGCTCTTAACGGGAGCTATCGATATCCCGAGATACAGACACCACGAAAGCCCGGGCTCAACGTGCGTGTGGCCGGACAAGGCACCACGTGCATTCATCCCATTACAAAAGGAGCTGAACCAGCGGTGGACGACCCGACCCGTCGCGTCGTGTCCTCGACACGTTCAACATATGAACGTACGGTACCCCGGGACCCGAGCCTTCGAACGACCGGGCTGCGCTATTCCCCACCCTCCCGCCAAACGAATGGGGCTGTGGAGTATTTTTTAAAAAAATGTCCACATCCAGAAACGCCAGTTCAAAGAAGTCGGGAATAGGTAGGTTAGGTACATATTCCGTGGACCGTCCACGGAGCCTCGCGTGAGGCATAGGAATTCTCTGAGAACGCTGACAGATGACGAGATTAGCTGCGGTCTCACGCGCTCTCTTCAGCTAGCGTTGCTCTATTTCTTGCTTTATATCCTTCCCCCACTAACAAGCGCGATTTCACTGAACTTGAAGATTTTATCCCGGACCCAGTGTCACCTAACGGCGCATGTTCTGATTTCTGTTTCAGGTGAGTGGCAGGCTGCATCCACTGTCTCTGTAATGCCAAATAGATGGTCGATGTGCGTATCTGTCGATCGTCAATTTATCGGTTGCGGCGAATCGGATGCTGCACCCGGTGAGTGACGAACCCGCCTCCCGCTGCCCTCGCGCCAACCAACCACCCCCTCCCCCGGCTGGAACCTCCTGTAGCTCACTTTGACCAATATTCCCGCAGACCAATCAGTATCCAAGTGCACACTGACGTGTCCGTACAAGCCTAGTATTGTCGTAGCCCCCGTCGATCCTCCCTCGCACCCCCTCTGGCCGCTCTCTATCTGTAGTCCCTGCTTTTGGCGCGCAGTAGTGTGTAGATAGAGGGAGGGGTGAGTTATCGGAGTTATTTAAGTTGCACACTTCGCGGATCCCCGCCGTTTCGGGGGATCGAGAACCGATGGAGAAACGAGCGGGACACGCAGAAAACACGAAAAGACAACCGGTGATTAAGATACGTACGTGCGAAAGAGAGAGAGAAAGAGAAAGAGAGAGAGAGAAATACATTTTTCTGCTTCTATTTTCGTTAGTTTCGGGTACGGTGTGTGGTAGGGTGCGCGCGATCGTCTTCGGCTCTGAATGCATGCGTAACGAAAAGGCTAAAGGTGGTAACTATAGTCGTGTTCAGATTTATTGGCCGGTGAGTTTCCTGAAGGGTATTCTCCCACCACCTGCTGCTTGCCTCGGTGCTACTTTTCTCTAGCTTCTCACCAAGATCCTAAGGAACTGCCAATCCACGATCGTCAGGTGGTGGTGGCTGATTTCTCCTCGCGCGCTGCTCGCGAAACCGAACTCACCGGCCAATATATCTGAACACGACCTTAGTAAGTTAACGCTTAGGAAGTAGAGGAGCATCCGCGAGTGTCGACGCGGCGGAAAGGTTCTTCGAACGGCGCGCGGGGGTTGGGCGGGAGGGGTGGTATTTCCCGGTGACAATTGTGAATCAGTGTAAAAATAGAAGAGAGCAGAGAGAATACTCTGTCGGTGCGTTTCGCGTCCCCCCACCCTCCGCCCCCGTGTCTCGCTCGCTTAGCGCACTTCCGTTTTCCGCTTCTCGAACGCGTACGCTAGGCGATACAGCCCTCCCGGAGCGTGTCATGCTACGACTGCTGTTGATGTTATGTTTTTGTTAATTTTTTTTTTATTGTCTGCGGAACGACACGAGAACACGTTTCTATCGTTGCCGATTATTCGCGGCCCGTCGCGTCCCGTCGCCAGCGTCGCGCGCAGCTTGTTGCCCCCGTCGTCGCGGTTAGAAAGAGTGGCTCTCGCGGACGGACGCACGCGGCAGGCGATAAAAACGTGTTTCTTTCGATCGGTACAAAATATATATGTTGAATGTTCGATAATTTTGTTAAATATTATATAGAAACGTTTATGCGACCGCCTGTGCTCGACACCTGCTCAAAGGGGGTGCAGAGCGCGCGCGCGCGCGCGTTCCTCTCGAGTCGAATAGCTTTTTTTGGGATACGTTCGGGAACAGAGGATTCTTTCTCCTCCTCTTCTTACTTCTTCTTACTTCTTCTTACTTCTTCTTCTTCTTCTTCGTCGTCATCCTCTTTCGATGTTCGGTTTAATCTTCTTCTCTTCGATCCGTGGCTCTCGAAGCAGCAAGGGGAGAACCAACGATAGACTCCTACGAGCAAGAATACATTACATTGTACGTACCTACCTAGTACCTAGACGCCTACCCAGACACGAAGTGTGCGTGGCGCTATCCTAAGCAAGTAACAACTATTCTAGTTAATGAATGTATACGAATAGCCGCTAAGAGACACGCAAGAGTTAAATAGGTAAACGCAGTATTTCTAAGAGGAATGTAATGTTAATAATTATTTATTTTGTGGATCTCGGAGAACGAAAGGATTGTGAAAAATGAAAGAGAGAGAGAGAAAGATAGAGAGAAAGTAAGATAGAGAGAGAGAAAGACAGAAAGAATGAAGGATACGAGGAAAAAGGAAGCCTTCGTCGCATCTGCTGTGCTGCTGTAACGTTGTAATATGAATTTAGGCGAGTAGGCCTATCGTAGGAGTAGGCGTACCCATGCGTAGTGGTAGCCGCAATTCGTGTAGACGTGTCTCCGACGGTGGCGAGATGGGAATGGCACGCGAGGACGAGGCAAAGCAGCAATCCTCTTTTTGTAACATATTAGGGTATTAATTGTTTACCAATTTGGATCCTGATTGTATGTATGTAACACGAGAGCGACCAGGGCCGCAGCTGCTGCCTGCGCGTCGAGCCTTGCGATGCAAAACCGAATTTTCGGGGGCGGTTGCTGTTCTGAACGCTGGAATTGTAATATTACCTTGATTATACGATTACTAAGGAAAAAAAGGAACAAAATAAATGCGATATGTAAACCTTGATTATGCGTGTTTCGCTTTTTTGCCCGCGGCCCTGGCCGTAGTACCGATCCATCTGCGAAATCTCTCCTGCATCCCTTCTTCCGGTCAACCGTGTTTCCCCCCCTCGCAATATATTCCCCGTTACACCGTCTGTACGCTATTATTGCTCCACGGAAAACAGCTTTTGCGCAGCTTTTTTATTTGCACCGTAGATTGAATGGAAATATGCACACTCGTTCGACCCCGATCGTTTACCCCAGCTTGGAGGGGGTTGAAAGAGAACATTTGCAAGTGCTTGCCTTTGATTCTTCCACTTTATCTAATAGCACTGTTTAAATTTCTCCTCTTATTAGTATTTATATATAGATTAAAGCTACATATTTTCGCGTCGGATTCTTCCATTGAACTTTTCACTCACTAGGAACACTATTTAATTGATGATGGAATGGTGCAGATTTTTTTATATAGATCGAAAGTATATGTCAAAACGGTCACAAAAATGTAAATTAAAGATGCTCCCAAAAGCTGGTCTGACCTTGAAAAATCCATAAAGGTGGAACAGGGTGAAGAAGAAAAATGAGGGAAAGAGAATGACAAAACCATGTGTTGAAATTTAATTATCTCTATTATCTGAAAATACAATGACTGTAACGACAGAACACTGTTTTTTTTTTTTACCTTGACCAACGAGACAGTCTAAACATGTCACTGCGAAGATTAATTGAAAAATAAATGGCCAGAAAAGGTTTATACAATTTTCTTAAAAATATTGTAAGAAGCAAATAAGACAAAGAAAACAATTTCAATATACGGAATTTACATACAACTTTAGAAAACTTATAACAAGGTCTAATTTATTGTGACACATTTTTTTGACGCGAAAGTTTGTCGCTTTGAATAGTCACTTATTTACTAATTCTTAAATTTGAAACAATACGCCATCTTCTTCTTGAATCTATTTTTGCTTCAATCAACTTTTTTAAACCTTCTTATTGACAAGATTATCATAAATCTAATGGTTAATTACCCACTATTGTGATTTCAATAGCATTATCATCAATTTTATTTATTATCATTCACTTTTTCTAATTGTTATCTATCATTAATCCATTATCATTCATTTAATATAATGTATATTCATATAATACAGATAATTAAATTTCAACACACGGTTTTGTCGTTGTCTTTCCCTCATTTATTTTCTTTCCCCTATTCTACCTTCCCTAATTTTTCAAGGTCAGACCAGCTTTTGGCAGCATCTTTAATTTACATTTTTGTGACCGTTTTGACATATACATTCAATCCATATAAACAAATCTACGCGATTCCACCTTCAATTGAATAGTGTTCCTAGTCAGGTTCTGTCAAGTGTTCGTCACGCGCAGCTCGCCGATGCCGACTTGCCACCAGCTCGCTACGGTGTCGCGACTCCCATTGGTCGCGATTACGCAACGATCCTCCGCGGTTTACGTAACAACGGAGAGACGCGATAAATCTGGAAGGGAAGCTGGTGACTTAGGGGTAGTTGGTAGGAACGAGGAGGACATTTCGCTCGCGGTATCGTTGTCAATTCCTGGCCGATAACCCCGTTGGGTGCGGGTGGACGTGCAACGGTTGCTTTACGACGTTTAAGCCGCGCGTTAGGCGTCCTCGCCCCTCGGCGTCCCCCGACGTTCGCCGTGGATCCGCCTTAACGGGCGCTGCGTTGATCCAGGGTCGAGCTTTCGCCGCGACAGCCCGTAAGTCTCCCGATGCTCCGGGATATTAATATGTTATTGCGGAAAGACGCCCTCATGAAAGTCGACAAGGACTGGAAAAATATGTCCCGCGCGTCTCGGCGTCGTCGCAGGGCGTAGGGGTGGCGCTCGCCGGTTCGCCCTATGCCGGGGATGATGCCGCCGACTGCCGACTACCGGCTGTCGCTGCCGTTGCTGCTGCCGCTGCTGCTGCTGGCCTTATACACCCACACGCCCTTGTTACCATCGGGCCACGACGCGGGGTGTGGTCGGGCCAGAATTCACCAGACGCCATTTGTATTAATGAAGCTCCCGACAATGGTGCACGCTCGATGAATTATGTACCTACGTTCGAACCCGAACGAAACGCCGATCCGCCACACTCTACTTTGCCAGTGACCTCACGCATACCGTCCTTTTTGCCAGGGACCGTCTTAATGACCCCGCGAACCGTGTTCACCCGTAATCCGCTAATACGGCACCTCTTTACGCCCCTTGTTCTTCCGCCTTCGCTCGCAGCCGCAGCAGCTGGCACCTTGGTCACGCGCGCGGAGTCATCGAAGCGATACACCGTTGGTTTATTGCGGTATAGTACTCGATCTCTTTGGTTGACACTAGAGTGGTGCCAGAGTGTTTTGTAATTAGTGGATTAATTAATCGAGGCTCGCTCGCGTTCCTCGCACAATGGAGACGCGGATGAAGAATGCCGGGGCGATTGCACGAGCGGCGAGAAACCCTCGAGATTTCCATCAAAGATGGAAAGCCCCGTCTGCGTAAGCGCGACCCATTACCGAAAGACGTAGCGGGCATCCATCTCGGCTCGGCGCGGATAAAACGACCGCTTTACTTCGGATTACAGGGGTGCAATTTACAGCAGACGCGAGAGCACCTGTTCGTTCTTGAAGAAATGGAAAGGTCGTGGCGGGGCGGAGCGCCGCGGGGGAAACCAGGGGCAGCCCTTCCGGGGGTGTGGGAGTAGCGTGCCTCGCAAACGTTGCGGTAATTGAATCCCAGTAAGGCCCCCTCTCCCTCTATATAGGTGTTCCCACTTAAATGTATAACTTCTCCCCTTTGTCGATCTTTTTTCTTCACCCGTTTCGTACCGCGCCCCTTCTTGTGCTTCGCCGCAACACGCGGCTGATGATTTTTTCGAGCTGAATGCGAGGGGAACACCAACGGCGGAATATCTTGGTTATCCAAAACGGTGGAAGCTTGTTACAAAAGGTTTATACAAGCTAATTATTTAATTTAAAAAAAAAACTGACTGTGAGTATGTTTTAAAATCAGGGACCCGGAAGGGAACAGAATCGAAAACGATAAACGAAAAGAACGAGATATTTTTCCGGGGCAGAAACAGAAATGAAATGAAATTCTTAACCCTGTTGCAGGAGTGAAAACGATATAATTGAAATAAAAATTCCGATTAATAACGTTCCGTATACTTCAGATTAAAAAAATTGAATTGAGCGTACCCCTTATTTTCATCATGTTTCGTGTCGGTTCAGACCCTTGAGAGGGCTGACTGCCGTGCTGGGAGAGACGTTGGGAGTCCTTGCCCTCGTGGACACGGCTTGCAACCGAAAGCATCAACACTCTAATTTTTTTCATAAGACATAATATATAATATTCTATAATACATAACTATAACGTACAATATTTTATAATATAAGTACCAAAGGCAATACAATTTTTAAAATAAGTTTATACGAGTGTTTTTATAAATGAAATAATCGGTTCGGAACAAAATTTGTTTTTCGTTCTGATGGAAACGAAATATTTTTCGGCAGGAACGATATTAACCGAAACGAAATTATGATTATCGGAGCTGAACCGAAACGAAACAAAAAAACATTTCGTTCCAGGTCCCTGTTTAAAATAATAATTAATTTAAAAAAAAACATGATACTTTATCTCGCTTCGTCGCACAGTAGTCCGTCTTATTGATGATCTAGCGGGACAAAAGTCCAAAATCATGACCATCCGAAATGAATGAATCTTGGTCATACCACAAGCTACTGAGTCAGAGATATCGGAATGATATGGTATGCAACTTTATACGTATTTCATTAAGTTTAGTAGCCGCTTAGTAACAGATTGTTAGAATGCGTCAGTATCAGCTATATATCAGAAGTGACTAATTGTATCGCGATTTAAATTCCTGGTATTTTGAATAATCGATTGCAGTGGTACAATTAAGTAGTGAATCAACCTTCAGCCATGCGCATTTTAATTTCCAACGAACAGAATTAAAATATAATCATAAAAATGATGGAATTTTTTAATAGCTTTCGTTGGAAAAGCTCTAGAGATCCAGGAACCTTATGGAAACGGAATTTTTTTGTGCTATCTTGTTTTATTTGCTTTATAGAATATGTATATTCATAAGTTATAGCTGCAAATATTTGCAAATCTACATAATTTTTATACATAATTAAAATAATTCTATCTTCTAAAATGGTGATGTCAGGAGCTAAAATGTGTAATTCATTCTAAATAATGTGGTTGTAAACAATTTTTCTCTACAAAATACAGTTCATATTCGCTTTCTACATTTTAAGAAACCCTAAAATAAGAATTTTGGTTTTAAAAACCCTTGGAGGCTGAGGTGAACGTTTTAAGGGCGATAAAACAATGTGGAATAATATTTGTTTTTCAAACAAATATTACACATTTTCACCTAACTGATGATTTATGTACGATCTGCGACTTTTGCTCCGCTACATTGCTATTGGACAGACCACTGTGCGTCGATCACGTGCGTATATTTTATGTAGTTGTACGCGTGGGTCGAGTTTGATTTTAATTCTATATAGCCTATCTTGCGCGGAGTGTTAAGACGAATCTAATTCTACCTGATTTGTCAAAATCAGCCGTTGAAGCTCTAGCAGGGAACATAGAGGAATTCTGATAGATACAAACATGACAGTCAAACATATTACCCTCCTTTTCGGCTGCGCCGCAGTCGGTTAATAAAATGGGCGAGATGCTATGTTGATGACACTTTCATGGGTGCCTCAAGTGGAGTTTGAGGTAACGGCTCGTCAGTTAGAAGAGAGTAATTCAAATGAATACCTTGCAGCAAGGGGGTGCAACTCCATTTTGAACAATTCTTGATAATTTTTTAGTTAGCACGTGTTATAGGTATATGTAAAAAAAATCTACATCGTTTGGTGCACGTTTGATGCAAGTCCGATAACAAATTAGTAATTTATTGCAAATTTGAACTCTTTTTGTACAATATTTCTGTTTTGGGCAACTATAGATTTTAAAAATTCGTCAAAAATGGAAATAGAGACTTATCAACTCACAAAGGAAGAATCGCGAGCCCGAAAATTTAAAATATTCTGAAACTTGGTGAATATGCAGGAGATTTCCTCCTGATTACAACGCAATTTTTTGTTTGCTGCCCAAAATCACTCGAGGGGAGTGAAATTAACCCCTGAAAATTCTACTATTTTCCGATTTTGTGTTATAACCCGCGAACTATAACAGATAGAAAAATAGTTTCATAATAAAAGTTACTTCCTTTAATTAGATCCACCATTTGGCAAAATAATTATTTTACAGTTCACGAATTATAACACAAAATCGGAAAATAACCGGATTTTCAGGTATTATTCACACCCCCTTAGAGTGAATTTGGGCAGCAAACAAAAATTGCATTGTAATCAGGATGAAATTTCCTACAAATTCACAAAGCTGCAGAATTTTTTTAATTTCCGGGTTCGAGATATTCCCTTGCCAATAACTACTACTTATTCTGTGAAAATATATATTTTTCACTTCTAGTGTCCTTTTTTTAATATTACGTCCAAGAAATAATTTTATAAACAGTTTTTTCTAATTAACTCAAAGTTGATAAAGACTGCAGCTGCAAGGTCCTCAAATATTTATAGCTACTCTATTTATCTATTTTCCCAATTTGATAGCCCAAGTAGGACGAACCCTTCCCCCTGCCAGATTTCCAGAAAAATCCTATTATCTCCTCATTAGTCAGACAATCCTGCGTCTTGCGCTATCAGAGACCCTGTACACAAATGAAGACAGTCCTCCCGACTATCTCACCTTTCCAAAGAGCCCTTCACCAGCATTCCAGCCAACTTCATCAGGGCTCTTAATCCCCGGTGCATACGCTTCTCACGGGCGATTCTTTACGCACACAAAACGCCGGGGAACAGTTCCCGGCTCGCGAACGAGTCCCGCCGCTTTACCAGCGAAATCCTGATTCACGATTCTCACGTTTCAAGCCGGCACCTTAGCTCGGGCAGAGAGAGCGATACGGATGTGCAAGGTGTAGACGAGTCCTAGCTAGGACGAAGCGTGCTCCGCCCTCATATAATTACTTGACGCTCCTCTCTCCTCGGTGGTCTGAAGCACACGGGAGAGCGTGCCTCTCCTTAGTCGCGCACACACACACATACACACACACACGCGCGCGCGCGCACAGCCACGTAGCCACCCACAGTTTCCTCCCTCTTTCATCGAGCTTAAGCGTATTCCGACGGCGTACTCGGGGCGACGTGCGTCGGTGTGCTCTCGCAAGGCAAAGGGCGGTTGCCTCTCCCTCGTCCGTGTTGCGCTGTGCGCGCGTATCCCGCGGAAGGGTGTGAGAATAGGTCGGGGCCCCCGAGAGGGACGGGGGGATTGTTGCGGAAGGGGGGGTTATTAGGCAACGCAGCACCTCATCCCTCATCCGCGTAACCGCACCGCAGCGTGTATTATGTAACAACACGGAAACGAACTACGGCCCGACGACCGGTCGGTCGGTCGGTCGACGAGGAGGGATGCTCGTCGCTGTTGTTGCTGCCGTTGTTGCCCCCGCTGCCGCCCCTGATATTACACGGCGCGCTAACAACGCCGCCGCGTTCGAAATAAGCGTTCGCTGCTCGTAACTCTCGCTCGCTGTATTATTTTCGTCAGCGAGTCAGAGATTTTCCAATTCCCCCCGCCGACCCCCCCGCCCCCTAGCTATCGACAGTCGTTATCGTTCAAACATGTCTGTTCCCTCCCGCGCCGCGGACGGACTTCTTTTCCGCGTTTCACGAGGGAACCGGATTGGCAGCGTTTCCCCCGCCGGGTGCGATATATTTTTAACGGGCGGCTTTCTAATTTCGTGCCCGCGGCCTATAAAAATGTCGAGGCTGACGCACGAGCCCGGTTCCGAGTAGCGTCTACCAAGATAACGCCGGTCTCTCGCGCGTCCACGTACGCGCACCGCTAGGCCTGTGTTTTCCGTGTAAATACTGAAAGAAACTGACATCACCTGGCAGTCGCTTTGATCTGCCCATCCGGGCAGTTAAGATGTCACGGGTTCTTATTAAAATAATTTAAGTGCCGACGCGACGACTCCCTTCCGCGAAGCGTCTCGCTCCCCGGTCGCCCGCACGGATCCACGGAATAAAATCGCCGATGAAGAATGCTCGCCGTGTCCCCGCTGGTTAGTTAACGCCCAGTTAAATAACTCTCGCTCGGTTCCTCCTCAAAGCTCCCTCTCTGTCGTCTCGTTATCCTCGTCGCCCTTCAATTTCGACCAAACGAATTCCGTGTTCCGACGACGTATTTTATTCCCACGCAATTGCGAATGAGGCTAGGATTCTGATAAACGTTATCCACTTTAATATTTATTACTCTCCGACGCGGCTATGTGAGAACAGTTTCATTTGCGCCCGTGTAGGAATGTTTCTTGAAAGTTTCCTGCTCGTTAGAGCGTGCTGACGAAAGGTTTTCTGCTTGATTTGGTAGCGATACATCGGATAGCCTCCGCCAAGTACCCCAATTTTCTTGGGGTTCCCCGCGGATGAGGGGCTTGAAAAATTAGCGACTATTAATCCGGATGGAAACCGATGTAGTCGATAGCAGCTGGACCACGTCGTTGTCTTGGACGGGGTTGTCCAACTAAGGAATAATACAACCACGCTAGGCAGAGGAGACCGACCTACCCCTTACTATCCGCACACCCGTCGTCCGTAGATAAATCTTCCCGCCCTCTAATTGGCCTTCCCTCCATTTCCTCGTCCCATACCCTCGCATCGACCTATTCCTTCTTCTCTTCTCTTCTCTTCCTTCCCTTCTCCACCGGTCGTCCCTCTGTCTCTCCTCTTTCCCTCGTCTCATCTTGGTTCCGCGTCCCACTCTCCAAGCTGGGCACGACTCCAGGAAACGTTCTCACCCCACGGCTCGGGGCCCTCTCGCCCACCCCGCGCTGGCTTCGTATCCAACCCGGCGAATTATTAGAATTATTAGACATTATATTGGCCGCAGAGTGTCCGTTACACCGCCAGAACTCAATTATGAATTAAGTTATCGGGAAGCTGCGTCGCGAGATGCATTGTTCCTCGGCCAGCACCGACCCCTCCAATCGGGACTTCAGTTTCAAGGCTAGGGTAGATGTCCCAATTACTGCCACTTTATTTATTTTATGTAATAAAACCGTAACGTATAAAATAAATGTACAAAAAAAAGGTATTATTAAAGGGAGGTTCTGATTTACATAAAAATAAAACAAATATATGTAGTTATATGTATCTAGTGTTTAAAAAATACTTCAAAAAATGACTTCAATAGCGAAAGCAATATTTTAAAATCTTTCCTTGAAAAAGGTCTAAACCACAGACCGAAACGTCGGGATATTATTAAAATTTAAAATTGCAAATTAGCTTAATTGTAAAACTGACCGAACCAGTGCGCCGAGAACACTAATTCGTTTTTATTATTTAAAAAATAATATTGAAAAATGAAAGTGCCATTTGAGCGTCAAAAACGCGAAGACGTTAGTAGGAAGTGATGGCGAAATCATACTAAAGAAAGAGCCACAATTTTACTATTCAACCTCTATCTTTCGCATAAAATGAATTATTCCGGTCTAGAAGAATTACTTTAATGATGTAACGAATAAAATACATAATATTTATTGTTAAATTATAATAATTAACGGTGACATCATTAGGGACAAAATTTTTGGGCTTGTCCCTATTACTGCTGGCAGTATTCGGGACAAAAGAACGTGGAGTACGTATAACTGTCATATATCAAAGTTCCAATTCCTAACCCGAAAATCACGTGTAGCGTGTGATGCATGTAATGTCATTTTATAAAACTTTCACATATATTTTATGAACAATTACAGTATACGACAAATAAATTAATAATTCCAAAACTATGCGTTCGATAATTCTGGCTATTAATCGGTAAAAAGGACTGGCAGTACCTAATCGAGTCTTAGTAAAAATGACTGACTGTAATCGGGTCTCATTGTCAATAATAGGGACCGTCAGTTATGTGGTCACAGTTATTAGGACCGACAGTTATTGGGTTTCAGTCATACGGACAAGACAATTTTTTAGGTGACAGTTATAGGTACAGTAGGATCGCTCGCGAATTTTAATTAATTATTAATAAATTCTTCATATTTAATTCATAAAACTATTTTTTGTTAATGAAAGAGATGTTAAATAATATTATGTTTCAAACTGAGACAATTTTTAGGTTAAACAACACGTGAAATGATTAAATAAAGTTCAGTTACAATCTTAAGGTGGCAGTAATTGGGACATCTACCCTACTGGCTGCCGATCGTTTCAGAGGAGACCTCTTTGTTTCCCGATTGCACAAATCGCGTGCAACGTTTCGATTATTATGGACCTCAACACGCGCTCCTTGATCCTCGAAATTATTTACAAGGACTAGGACCCTGGCCCGCAATTCGTACGGCGTTTCTTTCAACACCGCTGGCCCTGCCTCTGGCGTCAACAAAGAGGAAATAGAACAAGTCCGCGATTTACCTGGCAGTAAAACTTGACCTCGAGCTGTCCTGTATTTCGTAGAGTACGGCACTGTTTTTATCTCGTCAAGATTCATTGGGGCGATGGGACTTGTCCCCCGAAAACCTTGAATTCTGAATGGCCCCGTCGTTTCGAGAAAAGACGAGACACGCGCGAGGCTCCGAGTCTTTCCCTAGCAAAAAATTGCTTGCTTATCTAACTTCTTCTGTTCTTGTTTATCTCTCGCCGAAACGCGCGTGTAACCCATGCACACCTATTCCTTGGAACATCGAAACATTTTATACTCGTGAGATTACTTAACGAGGTTCACTAATCTATTAATGTCTTAATATCTTAATAATCTCTATTAAGAGCTAATGGACTCCTATTAACGAACATCCAGGATACAAGTCTAAAATACACGCATAAATCTTGCAAAGCAATCGCGGCCCAAAAGCAGGAATTTCCTTAACGAATCTTGTCCGAGGGCATTACGCAACGAGAACGCGATTTTACCTGAGCGTACGACCTCGACTCGTTGCATCAAAGCGGCCTCGTCCTGCTCGTCCTTGCTGGACACTCGGGCCTCGGGATTCCTTAAAAACCGTAGAGCCCCAGTAAACGGAGGCACGCACCGTCTCTAGCGCTCGGTGTTTTCGAAACTGTAACAATTCCCGACCTAACGGGACGCGTCGGTCGAGGATGTTTGCGGAAACGTGGCCGATCGGCCCGTCACGCGTTAAGTCCTTTATCTCGCTGGCCAGAAAAAACGGTACCTCATTGTCCCCGGAAATAAAGGCGAAATAGAGGGCCCAGGGACCCCGCTCTATTTCCAGCGCCGCGCCGCTTGCGTGGAACCAATGAAGGGCATCGTAAATCTAGAGCATCCCGGGTGGTGGCCTTTTTGCCGGACTTATTCCTCCGTTTGCGTTCGTTTTTTCCAGTTCCTTCCTGGAAAGATCGCTGCTCCGCGTCCACCGACCTTGGCCATAGGTACGATCTTTGTCGGATCGTTCGCACAGTTCGCAGTTCTGATTCCTAGCAGGCAATTCGTTGACCTCGGGCCCCTGTTACTTCGTCGAGTCGCGTTGAATATTCGACAGAGTGTCCGCTCGAACGTAGAGATCCCTGACAGCTGGGAGAAATAAACCCTGCGCGCGAGAGCGAGAAATCCTCTCCGTCTATCTCCCAATGATTAAGAGCTCAATTCGGTGATTCTGATTCAACGGGGTTGAGGCTCGGGAATGATTCACGGGGCGGAAAGGGCAGATGAGACGGCGCCTTGGTCGTAGCCAATCCTCGCAAACTCGACACAGGGGAGCAGGTTGAAAAATAAGCGGAATTTCACTCGCCCCCGGGATAGGGAAAAAGGAGAAGAGGCTGCGGCGATTGCGAAACAAAAGGCACGATAATTGTAGTCGGCCCCGAGGGAGGCCGTGAAAAAGGGGGAGTGAGTCGACGCGGTGTATGGCGGACGTTCGTAATAAACTCGAAGAAGCGGCACGTTAATTTGTAATCGCTTTTGTGGTTGGCTGATGGTCGCGCCTCTATTGAGTGGTTTCCAGCGGTGGAAAAGGGCTGAGGCCGTGCCGCGCGGACGGGCCTGCGGGGAGGGAGCCGTGATGGTTATGCAGATCGACGAAGGGTGGTATGGTATCTGACAACGGTATAATAACTCGCCCCGGCCCGCCGCCGTTCTGAGCTAACGCTGAAATAAAGGCCAACCCTTTGTCGTGGCTGGGCCCGTTAAATAATTTCTACGCTGGCTGTCACGGGATTCGATTCCGAAGCGCGCGTTTCGACACGCTGCGACTTCTGCACGCCCCTAGCTACCCCCTATTTCGCTGGTAGACTCGTATTAAACAGCCCTCATTTCGGCCCTCTAATTCTTCTACTCTTTCGAACGCGTATCGCAAACTGAATTCGAACTGCCATAACTCCCGCCGCCCGCAATCGTGCCTTCACAGTCGAGGGGCACAGCTCCGCTTAGAATTATCTTCGCACGCCCACGAGCCCCGAGCCGCTGGATCAAGAGGGTCAGGCGGCAGCTTGCCAGAAATCGAAAGCAGAAGAAATTTTCCAGCGACGACGTTCTCGCGTTTCCGCGCCCGTAACGGCCGAGGGATGAACGCGCCGCGAATACAACACGCGTCCTCGTGCGAGGGGGGCGGAAGGGACGGGACGAAGAGGAAGCGATATTGGCGAGGGAGGGAAAAAGGAGGAAAAAAGGTGAACGGGCAACAACGTGTACGTGATGTATTGTAGCGTCTCGAGCATCGAGAGGAGGCAACTTCAGCGGCGGAGAGAGGAGAGAGAGAGAGAGAGAGCGATGGGGGAGCGAAAGAAAAGCAGCCGCTGGAGAGAAGGAGGGAAAAAAGAAGGGGTTCGTTCGGTCGAAGAAAGAACGAGGAGATGGTGGACGAGGAACGACGCAGGGGGTGGATCGTCGCTCGAGGGGGTGGGGGAGGAGGGTGAGCAGCTACTCGCGGTAGCGGCGAGGAAGGAGGAAAATAAGGGGTAGCCCGGCGCCGCCGCCCCATGCTTGGCTTGCAAACTGACTTCCGTCCTCCGCGCGACTATTCAGACGCCGTTGGCGTTTTTACCAGGGGGGAGGGCGAAGCTCGGGGCAAAAAAAAGGGAAGATAGAAAGAAAAGGAGGAAAAGAACAGGAAGAAAGAGGGACGAGTGGCGGGCGAGAGGGTGGAGGGAGAAGGACGGCAGAGGCTGTGTATATAGAGCGTGGAAGTGTATAGCTAGACGGCTAGAGGGTCTGATAGTCGGGTGCTAGGAGCCGAGTCCTCCTAGAGGCAGCTAGCTCTCTGGCTGTGTGCTGTGTAGCTGGGTGCCGCGCGGCGCGGCGCGGCCTGGCGCGGCTTGGCGCGGCGGCTTGGCCCTCGTGTCCCGTGTACGACGGCCACCGTCTCTATAATATATCTCCCGCCTTATCTGCCGCTCGCTGTTTACTGCCCGATAGACTCCGCAGATAGGAGGACCCTGCATCACCGCCTCGCGAGAGACCCGAGTCACTTACTTTTATATATGTTGTTACTTACGTCAGGGAGCCACGCGGTAGGGAATTCGTGAGACAAGTTGGAAAATGCTGATGGCCGGCGGGAGATACCACCGACGCCCGTCGCCGACGCGGCTAAGCGCGACCGACCTTCGGCCCCACTCCTTCCTGGAAACAGCACCCCCTGCTCTGTCACGGAAAATGATTTAGACGCGATCTACGCGACGTATCGCGCCTTGGATTCTTTATGCCGACTTTCCTCATCCGGGAGACGTCGGTCTGGGAATATACGGCGCTGCCCCTTTGCTTGCCGCCGCGACGCTCCTCCCCGGGACAGAGAGAACATGGTGGCGTGCGGGAGAGTGTTCTTGAATCGCTAATCTCGGGGCAGCGACTAGTCTCAACCGGGAGAGTTGGATCGTTTCGGGTGAAAGAGTGTAGTAAGGTACCTAAGCATGAGCGAGCGGCAACCGTGAGAAAATTTGTTGTTATTGTTTGCTAAACAATGATCCTCTCGTAGAAGTTATGAGATTTTTCCGTGATTCCTGTTTAAAGCCCCACTAACGCCGTTCGCTTAGAGAGAATATTGTGACGCGGTCGCCGTCGTTGAGGGGTTAATTAAGTAGGTATGTTCCATCAACGTGGTCATTAGGCGAAAATTTAAATTGGAACTTTCAGTTGGCCTGGGTGGGGGATAGTTGTCTTTTCATTAATCAAACACAACTGTAAACAAATTTTGGAAAAATATTCATGTCTGCAGGTTCCTTTTTCTCTTAAAAATGTAAAAATAAGATTCACATTGTGAATTTTTACATTTTTAAGACAAAAAGAGAAAAATAAGATTCACATTGTGAATTTTTACATTTTTAAGAGAAAAAGGAACCTGCAGACATGAATATTTTCCCAAATTTTTTTTTTACAGTTGTATTTGGTTAATCAAAAGACAACTATCCCGCACCCAGGCAACTGAAAATTCATATTTAAATTTTCGCCTGTATAGTATCGCTCCGCCCTAGTGGTCATCCTACATCTTTTATACATGACACTAAGATGATAGATTATTATTCTAGATTTTCTTGTGATTGTCACTCAAAGTGTCGTTTGCAAAAATCATCCTTAACCAATTATCTGGCACGGCCTTTTTTATTATTCGGTGCCCAAACTGGCAACATCGAAAAATTAAGTGAATCACAAAGTTATTCCATTTGATCATATATGATACAAAATTGGCAGATTTGGCAGAATTGGCCAGATTTTTTTTTATCATATATGATACATTGACAGAATTGGCCAGATTTTTGTTTGATCATATATGATACATTGGCAGAATTGGCCAGATTTTTGTTTGATCATATAGATATGATACATTAGCAGTTAACCGGTTAAAATATAAATTATTTTTTCTCTACCCGTAATAATTGATTCACAATTCGGAAAAAATATATGAAGTACAGCAGACATATATCTATTTCGTCGCATTTGTTTCATTTAATTATCTCAAGTAGTAATCGAGAAAAGAAATGATCAATCTAAGGGCGTCAACCCCCACATCATCCAACAACAAAATTTGTCACAGAAGCCGTTTGCCCATGCTTACCTTGCTAGACTGTTTCTCGATCGGTGGATGGGTGGGTTGGCTGGCAGCGGCGCGACACAATCGAACGGCCGTGGCTCGGCTCTCTGCTCGAAAATAAAGAAAATGAGCCTGTCGAAGGAGTCGCGGAGGTATCAAAGATACACAGAAGGAGGAGGCGATCGGCGCTCCTCGTACCGGAACTTCCTTCCTTCCGCCGACTGATCGACGAGCCAAGTTTTCTCGTCTCTCGGATTTGGGTCGGGATCCAACCTCTCTCCTTTCTTTCCTACCCTTCCCATTCTTCCTCCGACTCGCCCCCTCCTCCCCCCCCATCCCACCCAGCCGCCCTCCGTCTCCGCGTTTCTTCGTCCCGATTTTCGACCGGAGCTCCGTCGCGGGGACCCCGGGTAATTTCGTGGCAAGTTTTTCTTGCCTCGACGTATCATTCGGAACCTCATGAAAGTTTGATGACGAAAGCAGAAGTTAAGAAGCCGTAGGAAGCCAGCGCTGGGCATTCGGAGGTGTACCGGTGCCACGTTTCCGTAGGAGCAAAGAAACTGGACTTTGTCGAAGAAATCTTTTACGTTCGGGAACTCGTATAACTTATCAGCGCGGCAAGAAACGGGGATTTTGTATTCCCGTATAAAGCCCGCGGTTTACCGTTTCCCTCCCTGGGCCCCACCCCACTCCCCCACACCCCCCACCACCCCCCTCATCCCTCAACCCTAATGTAATTTGAAACTGCACTTACAAATGATTCATCACCGGCATTTGCATCGCATTTAAGGGCGATTTAGAAGGCTCGAATTAAACGGCCACGGTCCGCGTTTCGGTTTCTTGCCCACCCCTTGACAATTCGTCTTTCTTCGAACTCGTCCTCCTCCGGACCGCTCCGTCTTTCTACTAAATCGTTGCTACATTTTTGGTAAGATCGATCAATCTTCCTCGTCGAGCCCCGCAATTAACCGGGGTTCTTACGACGCGACGGCTTGACGCGTTCACCGCTGCGTTACCCTTATAGGGGTGACAAACTTTCTTACTTGATTCATATTAATCAACGTGTCTGATAGAATTTGCCAGAAATAATAAAATGTGACTTTGAAATAAATTAATTTCGGAGAAGCCTCGGAGGTATAACCGGGTATCATTGTTTTTCTAAGGCAAGAGCTGCGATGTGCAGTTAACTCGCGGACCTCGCGATGTTGTGAGATTAATCACAGAGCAAAGCTGCCCTCTTTAGTTAAAACGTCCTATATAGCATTGTGACACAACCGAGAAAACTGAAGTTTTGTCATTTACTTTGTACCATCCTTATTTTCCTTCATTCAAATTAAAACATGTTATCATTATTTCATAATAGCTTAATATTATTTTTTGTAATAGGTGTACACTGTACAGGTAGGGAATGCATTTATTAACGTACCAATTAATTAAGTGTTTTAGATAAGATATTTTGAAAGAAGTTGGGTTAAATACATTAGACTGTTTATAAATCTTTACGAAGCACGTAGAGTTTCCTAACTTTACTTAAAAGGTAAAAGACTCGTGGAACTTAAATATTTCAACATATCTGAAAAAATGGAAAAGTGCTAGATAGTAGTTTTTTTCATCTAATGAAGTTTAAAAATTTCGAATTGAAAAGCTCCACTGTTCTGTTGCGGCGACACCTTTATTTTTTATTTTTCTTTACGAAATAAATTAAAATCAATTTATTCACAAGTTATATTTGTTAAAATAACTTCCTTAGGATTTCTGAAATAATGGTAATAAAGGTCTTATAATTATATCATATTTTACTCATTTTTTAATAGGAGCCAAATAGTTTTTTCAAAGAAGAGCTCTCATTATCAGATTCCGTAAGGTCTACTAAATATTTCTAGCACTCTCCAAAATTTATTTTGCCATCTGATTTTTCGCTACCAAAAAAAAAATACATTAGGCACCCGGTATTGCCCCACTTCCCTTACCTATCTTCCATTCTACTTTAACACAGATCTTTTTAATATCTAATCCTCAAGATCCCCTCTTCCCTATAAAAATCAATAGTTCTAAGACTCTATGTCTTTACAATCTACATTCTAATAGATTCATCCCTATCTACTTTCGCCCTTCCACGCCATTCCACATCGTCGAAAGCACAAAAATTCTCGTCCTACATCGAATGGCTCCGTAGGCAGCCATAGTCTCCCCGAATTTACAGCGCGCACAACGCGACACTAAACGCGTTAAAACGTCGATAAATCGCGTGCCCGCGGAGAGAAACATTACGTTCGAACGTACAGCTTCCTGACGTGCTCGGGAAGCGAGCCGTCAACGACGAATTTCTACCAGAAATATCTCCTTTTCCGTGCAGCGACAGGATCGAAGGCCATCTTTCCCGCACGTACGAGAGGGAGACGGAGAAACGGAGGGGAAACGGTCCCGCCGTTTCGTCCCCTCGTCTTCGGCGCAATAGCTGCTCGGAACAGCTGTTGTCCTATGGTGAATCGCACTTTGTTCGAGCAACGAGGGAATAGGTCGGAGCAAGTTTTCCCTATGTAGAGGCATTCCCACTCCACGGCCATTTTTAACTGCAGATTTTTCGGGCTTCACGTCAGTCCACCGCGAGCATTCTTTACCGCGTTAACGATTGGCAATTTCTCGATTCGTTTCGCGCGTCTTTATACTCCTCGGTCGCTCGAAGGCGTTTGCGGGATTCTCGCATAGACTTCGGTCGTGACCGCGGGTTTTTGCCGGGCGAAGTGTCGCGCTTCTTGCTCGAGTCGCTCGTGCAACGTGCACCGAACACTCGAATGGAAATGACGAACGAGCGGAAACGAAGAGAAACAAGCCGAGATGGCCCTGTTAGATGGCGTTTTTCCGGGTTAACTTGCTCACCATACTCGCGGAATGGCGTCGAGGATTTTTCTGCTAGCGTTTCTCGTAGCTTCTTCTGGCATCTGGTAATGGCAGGCTAAGTGATCGACGAAGTGGAGGTGAGATTAAGGCAGCTTTAGATATTATTTGCAAGATGGTGATCGGAATACATAGTTTCAGAGATTAGCTACCTATGTACGTTGAATCAAGCTTGCAGGACAAAAAAACAGAACTTCATATTTGAATGACTATCGTGCCATTTTTATCTCCTTACTATAAAGATGATTTCTGTAATTATCTGCATAACTACCTACTGGAAAAATTTGTGTGGGTGCTGCAAGACTTAATAACTGATGATTTAATTTTGGGGGGAGCCGAGTTGAACGGATAAGAATATTTTCCATGCGAATTCAATAAAATTCATTTGGTAATTATAATAATTTATTTAAAGAACAAAATCGAGTGTTCTTTTCTTCTTGCAAAACTCTTGAGTGATAGCGCAACTCAGGATTTAATTTTGGGGTAGCCGAATTTAAAAATATTTTCAATGCAAATTCAATAGAGGGTTATAAAAATCTATTTGAAGAATAAAATCGATTTTTCTTTTCTTTTTAGAAAGCTCTTGGAATACTTCAGTCATGGTTACATTAATCTCCTCCTTCCTTTTTCTTTGAGGGTGTTCTTTGGTCTCCCCTCTGGGTACAAGACAACTGCTCGAAACAAAGTGTAATAAAATTAGTGTTGAAAGAGGAGAAATAGTTCGCAGTCTCCTATTACACAAAACTGGTTGGAAACAATCATTCTTATCCGTACAAGAAACGAAAGGAGACTCGTCTTTCGTGGTCATACGTTCTTGCCTAGATCGTCCCGCGCCGCCGTTAATAACGGGGCGTTCTTATGATGAAAAATGGATTGCGAATACCTGAAATATGATAATAAAGGTGAAATATCGAGAGGACCGCGGAAAGTGCCCGAACGCCGGCTTGCGATCCTTCATCGCACAAAGCCTTCGATAAGGCCGCTATTGGAATCTCGATAGAGAGGGGCGGCTAGGGTGGCCGGGGCGGTGGGGGGGAGGGGGGGTTGGGGCTCGGTCGTGCCGGAGATCGGATTTGAACCGTCTCGAGGGAGAAAGGACGAACGGGGGACCGCAAGGGTACGAGGAAAAGAGGAGAAGCCTGGTTTCAGGGTGTTTGTGCGAGCTCGGGCGCGAGCGTGCCCGTCTCCGCGCGCTCCTGCGCGGGTATTCCAGTTCTCCGGGGATAAAATGTAGATGGATGAGCCATAGATTTATACCGAACCCCGTAATATCGTATCGACGCGGCGGAGGAGAGGGGGGAGCGACGAAGGGCGAAGAGTGGTCGGAGGGGTTTGTCAACGCTGCGCCATGATGCATTGCGATTGGATGCTGATACCGCGTCAAAGATCCATTAAAGGACCTATTTTCGAGAACTATCTATAGATAGAAGAAATAATTTCCTGCCAGCACTACTCATTAAAGATGACGTCAGCAAGTATTCCTGCTACTAATAATAAGTAACAAATGTCCCCTTGCTATTAGAGGTATTATTATTTCTTTCTAATATCAGACACATTTTTAACAAAAATGTGCACGTCAAATAGCAACCAGAAATTGTTCCCCGAAACCCACAGCACGCTCGTGTCGCCATGGAAATTGTCGTGCGTTTTAAAAGCCTGCTGTGTTTTCGCCCGGGCTGTTCGTAAATTGTCCGCGCTAATCAATCATCCCCGAGTCGCGAAGCAGCCGGGAGCGACGGACGGACGGGTCTCATCAATGCGCGATATCGTCGGCTAACACGGGAGTGGGAAAAATATTGGGAAGTGTTTTACGGGGACTCGCGCGCCCGCGTGCTCGCGCGGCCTGTCGTCGCGGTTGGTGGGGGTGGGGGGAGGGCTCGCGAGCCGAGAACGGGGCATATGTAACGCGACCATAACGGCCTGGGAATCATAAACGAGTCGGGGATTGCACTTTCACCGGGCGCGTCGCGGAAAGAGTCGGGAAGTCATTGAAAAAGAGAGGTTTTGTCAGAATACGGGATATACCGGCGAGGATTGGGTCGAAATTGGGATGAGAGGGAACGGCCGGGGGAGGGATGCCGGAGGAAGGTGGCCGCGTGGAGGGGATGGAAGCAGATATATATCCACGGCAATGCGTTACGGGTTCAGCTAAATCCGCCATGATGAATGTGTTGGCGGGAATAAATCCGCAATGCACACCCCCACCGCCTTCATCCTCCGCTGTGCCGCCTCCCCCTACCTCCACCCCTCCTCTCCCCTCGCCCACCATCTTTCCCACCCCTTTACGGCTCGTTCTCGTACACTTTCAAAACGCTTCTCTTTCTTTCTTTCTCTCTCTCTCTCTCTCTTCCTCTCTCGCGCTGCCTTTCTTCTCTTGCTCCCTTTTTGTTAACTTCCCCTCCCGCCGTCCTCTTTCTTGGCTTCTCTTTTGCTCTTACCTCTCCTCGCTGCTTTTCTTTTGCACCCTGCACTCCGGCCCCGCGTCTTTATACCGAGCTGGCCAGACATTGTTCGTTTTTTGCGACAGTTAACAACGCGGGCTGATGCCGCGCATATTCCCATAGCGTTCATCATCACTCTTGATCAGAGACTGAGTCTAGCTCCTCCAACGATCTGAGCAAAAATCATTCTTGGTGACCGTTGTATTTAATTATAAATAATTATTTTAAATTGTAAGTTTAATAGGGAGTAAAATTTTTTAAGTTACTTGTTGAATAACGAACGCATTTTGTTTTAAAAAAAATGAATAGTCATAAAGATACAGTAACGAAAGAAAATAAAATCTATTACTGCCTAATTTTTTTACTGCTTTTGCAAAATGTTTTACTTTTTTTATTGGTTTTTACTGATTTTAATTTTCTCTTTCTACCAATTTTGCCACTCTGGCAGTGCTAAGCGAGCCCTGCTTATTAGTGTGGTCCTTATATGTATGATAAAAAATCAAACTTTTTAAAATTTCTTCTGACCCTCTCCTCTCAGAATCTTCGAAATAATTTAAAATAATTTCGTCTAAAATTTTGTTAAAATATATTAAGGATTATTAGTCGCTGAATCGCAATGAAATATTATTACTTTGATATAAATTGATAAAAAAATTTGCAATAAGGACAATATAATTTTATTAACTTTCAAGTGAGAGTATTACATTAAAATTCGGGCACACATCACATATACGAAACTGGTTTATAACTAGTGTGTGCCGTATTGTGTCGCGGCATACGGCTTTATATGCACATTTAAATTTCTCTCATCCCATTCAGGTTGTTAAACACATGGATAAATGCAAGATTTCGTATTCTAATATATAAATATGAGCCCCGTTTCATTCAAATTGACAAGTGACAATTATAAAAAATCGGACTTACCAATCTTGCGGTACCCGCGAAATATAAAGTCCTTCAGCGACCTTTATATATCAAAATATACAAATAAAAAAAACACGAAGATATTTTTTGTCGAATAGAACATTTTAAGAGAGTCAGACAATACAAGTTTTAAAATTGAAAAATAAGGACCACCCTACTGCTTACGCACGAAGAAAATTGCTCGTCACGCTTCATCCCCAATAACTGCTAGCAGTTTTTCTTTTCACCAACAGTCTGCTTATAGGTACGTAGGGTAAAGGACCCAATTACTGGCAGTCAACCGAATTACTGTCACCTTAAGCTATTTAACTTAAACTTACAAATAAATAAACGTTTAAGTAAAATAGCTTAAGGTGACAGTAATTGGGTTGACTGCCAGTAATTGTGTCCTTTACCCCAAACTATCGCTGACCGATCAGATGAACCAGATAGATATCCAAGAAAAGCTTAAACATTTTATTCCCAACACTTGTCGCCTACTTCCAAAACCATCGACGCAAAAAGTTTCGACCACAAACTACATCCTCCAAATAGTTTTTATCGATTTGTTTACATGTCGTATTTAAAACGCAATCTCCCCCGCTGGTTATCAATCTTTTCCCGCCATCTTTTTGCGCTCGTTTTTCTGAGCTCGCGCCGGCATCGAGGATGCGCCGCGAGCGAGCAGCGAGGAGCACTCTATTCTTCCAGCCTTGTCCATGATGAAGCTGTGCGCCGCGGCGTCGTTGCCCGCAACGAGTGCGCGCGCGCGTACGCACGTGACCACGCACACACATAGTCGTAAACGCGGCTGATCACGCTTCCTCTCGAACACTCCACCTTTTATTTATGTACGTCTGCACCGAGCAGGTAGACGTTTATTAGGATTTATAGAACGGATCATTTCACGCCTGGCAAGCGTTTTTTATCGCCCGCTCTAAATGAGATGCAACGATCATCGGCCTGACGAGCCGAAGAAGGAAGGAGAGCCAGCGAATGCAGCGGCGCGATAATTTATTCGACTAGTCATTGTAATCCTCGCGCGGCGAGCAGTAATTGCCGCCCGTAAATCAAACATTGGCGACACACGACGAGCGAGATGTTTTCGCCGCTGGAGAAAGAAAAGCGGGGACGATTTGTATTCCGGGGGCGACGCGACGGTGGACCGCCAAATTCGAAGACACCGGGCACGTCTTTCGGCGAAAAACCGAGCCGCGATGTTTTATGAAGAAATTATGAATCGCGCGGTCGCGCGCAAGAAACACGCCTCGTAAATCACCGGCCGGGCAGAACTCTATGAGCCGCGAGGAGGATATAATTGACACTGCGGGCATAAATTCCGCTCGCCATTATTAATCACGCATCTCTCCATTCATTTTCATTCTTCGGTTTATAACCACAACTGGTTACTAACTGTTTATCATCTTAGCCATCCGTCGTCCACGGCCGGCGGGAATTTATGTCTTCATCGATAGCTTACCCGTTGCACGGCCGGCAGCGAATACTGGCTGTTCCTTCGCCGTCCACTTTCCCGTTTCACCGATCAATTATTTCATTGCCTTCAGTATTAATTCCCATATATCAGTGACGCGATTGAACGTCAGGAACGATAGGTAGCTAGGCGATTAGAGGAGTCGCGGTGTATAGATAACGCGTCGGGACTGTTGCGAGGATTAAGAAGAAGTCCTCGGGCCACGTAGTTTCCTTTAGCTGAATCGGGATCGGCCTGGTCCCCGCGGCGTGTCGTTGTAAAAAGCGGAGGTGTCCGAGGAACAACGGGTCTTTATAGAAAAGATCTACGAGGAAGGTGGTGTATAGGTGAGCAGCAAGGGATACGCTTAGCCGAAGGTAGCCCGGAGAGAAGACTGTAGGAGGCGGCGGAGGAGGAATAGGAGGCGCAAGCCCAGACACACACCGCTCGGGTTATTTATTGTAACGAGGACTTATGGCGACAGATTTAGGAATTAGGGTATCGCAGCAGGCCCGGCCCCTAGCAAGGGTTTCCATGGAGAACCCGTACGATACAAACACGTAGGTGTATTCCACGGCATACAAATACGACGTCCTAGGGCATCCTGCCGGTGAGCACGTATGGACCCACGTGATACCGCAATAATCCACAAGGATTATCCTTCGTGTTCCAGCGCGAGTACGTAGCGGCCGAGGGCCTATCTGGCCACTGAACCGGCCGAATATTCGTATCGTCGTCGAACGCGGCCTACGAAATCTGCCCGGAAACCGTTCGAACGGTCGGCTCCGCTCCGCAGCCATAAATAACACCGCTATCTCCGAAAGAATCGCGATACCGACTAATGACCTTGATATTGCCTCCTGTCATCTGCTCCGTCTGCACTCCGCTTTGTCCCGCACGCTCGCTCGTTAAATAGTTCGGTCTTTCGATTTCAACTACTCTCTTTTGTATTTCTCTGAAGCGATTACCTAGGGGGAACTTGTTGCCTCGTCGTTGGTCCCAATGGGGGACTTAATCTTGTGATTTCTACACTTATTGTTATACCAAAAGCGACCGAGTCAACAATGACGATCGAAAAAAGCAATCACGGTCGTTTCTTTCGTTCCACGGTGAACGGCAACCTCGACGGCAATCTTTGACGTCCCGTCCTGCCGCGGAATTATTCATAAATAACTCAGTAATACGTGGCTCGAGGCAGACTGCTCGGGTAATCGATTGATAATTGCGAAAACGAGGCACAAGGGGGCCACGACGTCGATGCGAAACTACATCGTGACATCGTCGAGCGGAGACGTCGTGAGTCATCCAGGCGAGAAAACGATCGAGCGCTGCGCGCTCGGAGGACGCATGATCGCGCGCGCGTGCTCGCGAGCGGGGAGAATGAAAAGGGGGGCGCGGAAGAGAATCGCGGTACTTAGGCGCGAGCTGCATGTGGAATGAGCCGAGGGGGTAAATAACTGACGGCAATAAGCTCGCGTGAAATTATGAATCCTGTCATCCCTCGTCCTCCGTCTCCGGCGTTATATCTTGAGAGTCAACCCTCTCGATTATTGCCCCTTTTTTTGTAGCCGCCGCGAACGCTCGTCCCTTCGCGCTCACGGGGGGAAGTGTGAGTTATGGGTCTCGGGGAATTTTAGAACCACCGGCAAACGCAACCTGGATAATTAGCGATTCTTATTTGCGACCACGTTTGGGTCGTCAAGCAGAATTCGTTGATCACCTTCGATCGTTGTAGTTACTCCCAAGGATCGAAAGACCAGCGGACGTATACGAAATACCTGATCGAAGACCTGCGCGGCCGAGCGAAGTCGGAATTCCAAGGACCCCGATGTGTTCCGATCGTCCCGGAGAAAGGGTTTTGACATTGCCTGGAATTCGAAAGCGGGCAAGTTCGAAGCCGGGGTCGCCGCGAGTCGAATCCCGAAGCGCGGCCGCTGATTTATACGAGTGGCAGCTAGGATCAACAACCCGAGTGCTGTTTAGCCGGTGCTTCTCATATTTATTTATCGGCGGCACCGCGCGATTCTGGCGCGCGCACGCGAGAACGAGTCGCTCGACCGTGTTTTCTCTCTTCTTTCGCGACGCTCGACGATTCGAACGGCGCGGCCGCTTGGAAACGGTCGCTCGCGATCCAGCCCGCTCGGAGAAAGCGGGAGTAGGAGCGAGGGCGGAAGTGACGCCGGCGCCTCGACGGAGCCGAGGCAGGGCGCCGGCCGCGCCGGTGCGCTCCGATGCCTTCCTATCGCATCCTCCGATGCCAGCACTGTGTCTTCGTTATGTCATCTTCCTGACTTGCTTCTTCCTCGTGGCCACCGTCCCCTCCGCTCATTACCGTTAACCCCTACGTGCGATTCTGCTCGTGTGGGGCACTCGAACCGATCAGGAACAGACTTTTCTTGAAAAAAAATTCGGATGGGGTTCGTGTTGTTGTGTGATGTGGTCCTCTCTGCTTCACCATACTAATGGTTCACTGTTATTAAAAGGGAAGGTGATGTTTAAGTCTCGGAAAAGATGGGTTTGAAAAAATTAAATTTGGGTATAGGTAAATACTTTTTTAGTCTAAAAACAGAGCAATGGGATTAGGGGCCGTCCTTAAATTACGTGTAACGCTAATTTTAGCGATTTATTACCCCAGCTCTCCATCGGTATAAGAATTCTTAAGATTTGATGTTGCAACGCCCGCTTTACGTAACATTTTTTACAAATGAATATAATTCATTTAACTCGGTTTCGAGAAATTTAAACTAAATCTACTTTTCTGGGGTCAATAATATAAAATTAGGTTAAAAAATATTGTGTAAGACGCTACCTGACTACCCTACCCCCGTAAGAAAATGTAAAAAGTTCGCGACCCTCTCCTCCAAAAACCTTACGTAATTTAAGGACGACCCCTTAATAGAAAGAAAGAGAGAGAGACTGAGAGAGCAGTGGCGGATTTAAGGAAAAAGGCCCAGAAGGCAAACGTACTGAGGGGCCCATTTTTCGGGAAAACGAAGAGGTAATTTCCTGAATGCGGACAAACTAGGTATACAGAACAGTACCTACAGAACAAAAATATAGTGTTTGGATAAATTTATAATGTTTTTTAAGATAAGGCCCTAGAGGGTTTTCAAGGGGCAGGCGTCCACTTTTTCGGGAAAATGAGGAGGTAATTTACTAAGTAAAAGCGGGCCAAGTGTATAGAAAAGTACAGCAAAAAAATACAAGTAGTGTTTGAATAGTTATAATTTTTTCGTTGAAGATGGGGCCCTAGGGAGCCTTCTTAGCAGAGGCCCATTTTCTCCAGTAATGAAAAGGTAGTTTACTAAAAACCGGCCAAGTGTAGTAACACAGAAAAAATATAGCGTAAAGGACCCAATTACTGGCAGCCAACCCAATTACTGTCACCTTAAGGTATTTTACTTAAAATAACGAATAAATAAACGTTCAAGTAAAATAGCTTAAGGTGCCAGTAATTGGGTTGGCTGCCAGTAATTGGGTCCTTTACCCTAGTGTAATATTTTAAGGGGGGTCACTCAGGTGAAAATGAACTACCAGTAATTTTACAGATAAAAATTTGAAAATATGTATATCCATATTATTTTTTAATTTTGAAAAAAAATTGTCACTATATTAACTCTTACATAATTCATTTCAGCGTAAAAAATAATATGGATATATATTTTCAATTTTTTATCTGTAAAATTACTGGCAGTTTATTTTGGACGGTCCAACGTACGGAGCAGGAGAATATTAGTTACTGCACCAAAACAAAGAACTTTATAACTCGCACAAAAAAGAAGTTTTCGAGCTGCAATTGTTTTTGCACTCTTTATATACAATTCTACAGAAATAAGAGTATGGATTTTACAATCGAATAATTTTTTAATTTGTCACTATATTAACTCTTACATAATTCATTTCAGCGTAAAAAATAATATGGATATACAGTGCTGTCTCTCAAATGTCACGCGTTTTCGGATTCTCTATAATAGCGAAGCTATCCCCACTACTTCGGTTGTAGTCGCCGCGTCGGGGCATCGGGTATCGGATGTCAAAGAAAAAGCCGAAGAAAGGTTCATAAACATTCTCGATAGTGACACACCTTACACTCTGACCGCGTGAAATCAAAGGAAGCCGAATAGACTACTCGTCTCTCAAATAGCGTGCGCCCGGTCCCGACACACGCGACTCTAGAGAGACAGAACTGTACATATTTTCAAATTTTTATCTGTAAAATTACTGGTAGTACATTTTCTCCTGAGTGACCCCCCTTAAACTTTGATAACTAAACACTAATACATAAAATCATAACTTTTTTTGAGAATGGGCCGTGGCGGGACCTTCTTGGGGGAGGAGGGCCAGAGCCAACTACTCATCAGTCGCCCGTTAAATCCTCCACTGAGAGGGAGAAAGAGAGAGAGACTGTCTATTTTATTTCGCTCCGTCCTAAATACACTTTCGATGCCTGTACGATACCATCGATTAGATGTGGACAGTGGTTGGCAGCAGCTCTACCCGGCGCTACAAGAGAAAGGAGGCGCACCACGGCCAGGTATTCCCGATCGTGATTTCCTGATGGCCGATGAGCGTGTGCCAGCCTGGCGTTCACCTCGAAATCCTTCCCCCTTAGTATGTGCGGCTCGTCTTCGCGGACGAATTCGATGCTCGTCGCGTAGCTGCGACGACGCCGTATACGCGCGCGGACGATTTAAAGTGTTCCGTTAGTGTGGGCGTGTAATTGTTACGGGTGTCTCGTGCGCGCACGGCCGTTGAAAATTTATCGCTCGCCGTGTGCGTGATGCGTAAATTATTAACGGCGGACTATTAATTAATCCCGCATAGATTTCCCGGCGGTTTCCGTCGCTTCCGTTCGCCGATCAAAATATTGCCTTAATTGATGAGGGCACGGCCGACGGAAAAATCCGCGCACATAGCCGGAGCGGGCAGAGCAAATGCTACATTTAACGCGAGGGCCGCGCAAATAAATAAATGGCGGGACGATTGATATCGTTCACGTCAGTTCCGGCGGTAGTATTTCACCGAAAAATATGTCCCATCCGCTTGGACAACTTTCTTCTTTCCTTTTTTCATTGGTCGTCGCTTCCTCCTTTTGCAAAAACGTGGTCGGACGAAAACACTATAAGTTCGAAAGGAACCGTTTGCAGATTTATATCTGGACGACGCTTTTCCATTCCCAAGTTACGTGGAACGAACTAAGCAGGACGCTTCAATATTGCGAGCATATTAGATACGCGTTCGCGAATGGCAAAAACCGCCTTCTCCCGGAGAGTAGACCTCTCCGCAGGGAACGTCCCCCGCGCAGGCATCTCCGGAGGGCGACGAAGGTTTGGAATGGCGAGAACCGCGTCGCGGCCAACGAATACGGCTCCATTTGGTTAATTCATTCGCATATTAGAGCTCTATATCACGGAAGAGGCGACTCTGGCCAGCAAGCGCCGTACGAGTGTCACGAACGCGCGCGCTCGCGAGCCGCTACTCGGAGGGCTGGCCGCGCGCAGAGCTGTTGGAGAACGTCGGCGCGGTGCGGCGCGGCGCGGCGTCGCGTTGGCCAGCGTGTACGTGCACCAGCTTCTTGGCCACGTATTCTCCCTACTTCCTCACCTTCCACTTCGTGTCGTTTGTACCGTTTGACGCGCGGAAGATTAACTACGGGCACGTAGCCTCATCTGTCTATCTCACAGCGTGTAATCGCATGTACGCGACTAAGTGCATCGCAAGAGTAATCAGCAGCGGCCAGGCGACGCGGCTTTGATTAATTGAATCCGCCCTAAGAGGCGCGTTGCTTTATACCTGCTGGCACGCACGCACTTGCCGTTCGTACAGGAACACTCCTCCGCGGGCAACGAGCCTTCGATTATATCGCCGAACCATTTCTCCTGTTGGGGAACATTTTTCGAGTCGCGAGCGTCTCGTGGTCGGGCAATGGGGAAGCTCGCGCGAAGCTCGGCGCAGGGGGCGCCACTGGCGCTTGTACCTTTGTTGACTGTTGATTTCAAAATTAAAATGTGCAACGAAAGGAGGAAATTATAAAATGTTTGAAAATTTTTTATACGAAAGTTGACGCCTAATATATTTTTTCTTTTATCAGGGTTGATGTCGTTATAACCTAAACGGTGTAAATTTATTTTTTATATCTACGTAATTAATAATAGCTAATAATAATAATCATAATAATAATTGGTAGGGTAAACCAACCAGTGGATGACCGAATTATTGAATTTATGGACCTTTGAGATTAATACTTGAATATATTTATGTGTAACGATAAAACGACTGTTGAAATTGCATTTAAATTTATTTTTCTTGAAATTTCTATAAAAATAATTACTTATTTTTATAGAATTTCAAGAAAATTATATAGAATTTTTATAGAAATAAGTAATTATTTCTATAAAAATATGTAATTATGTTTATAATAAGTAATAAGTAATTATTTTTATGGAAATAATTACTTATTTTTATAGAAATAATTACTTATAATAATTACTTATTTTTATAGAAATTTCAAGAAAAACAAATTTAAATGCAATTTCAACAGTCGTTTTGTTGTTATACATAAATATATTCAAGTATTAATCTCAAAGGTCCATAAATAATTACTTATTTTTATCGTAATTTAAAAAAAAAGATTCTAAAATGCAAAACGTATAGATGCCCAGTAAATGACCGCATACTTTAAATAAGAATTGTACTTATTAATGTTTGCTTGGGATACTAAAAGTGCAACTACACTCCATTTATAAACATATAATATTTTTAAATTTATAATTGCCATTTCTTCGCCTAATGGTCATTCACTGGTATGCGGTCAATTACTGGTTGGTTTACCCTACGGGAACTTATTATAAAAATAGAAATTAAGAAGGAAATAAGATACTTTAAATCCACCTAAAACACCAATGAGAACTCAGCTTCCCCATTGCCGTGACTTTCGAACGTACCTTCAAAAATAAATAACCTAAGAACAAGCTACAGTCTTTCAATATCCCCCCATTAAAATGTGTGAACATGGGGTTGCAAAGACACGGACAGCGGGGCGGGGAATGTCGATCGATCCGATTACATATCGTTAAATTTTGATTAACATAATAATGTAACGAAGAACAGCGTTAATGGAGCAGAACACAGTTTATCAAGCTTTGCGCGCGACCGGAGCATGAATAATTATGGCCGCTTGAATTTAGTGTCCGCGTAGTTGATTTACCAGAGTGACGCAAATGGCGAGTATCGTAACGTTCTTTCACTGCACCCCGTACCGAATTTTCGCTGCCATTTTTACCAGTCCCATCGAGCACGCTTCAAAAATTCCAACATCGCAGGCTCGCAGTCGTTGACCGCGGTGGATCGTCGCGAAAATCGCTCGATTGAATCGGTTCGCCCCGTCTGCGCCTGCCGAAGAGCAAACAAACAAACCCCCTCCTCTCCGCGCACGCCCAACGAAAAAAAGCAAAAAAGTACGTTTCGAGTCAGGGAAAAAGGTACATTAATCTCGCGGGCGAATCCGTAACAAATGGCGCGTATCGTTTGTGCTCCAATCACATTACACGACCGGCCCGGTCCGCCCGGTAATTAACAGGTAATTATTTATAATGGAACAATGGAATTTAAATTAATAGTTTAGTTTCATTAATAACACCGCGTAATTTCGCCCTCCCCCCTCTCGGCGTGTCAGTGTTAAATAAAATATATGTACCGGTGAACCCAACGCCGCATTACGGCCCGGTAATGCGCGTGCTGCATCGCAAAACAGCGCCTCCGACCAACACCCCCGTCCACCCTCCCCCCCCTCGGATGCCGCCCCCACGCACCCCTTCACCGCCCTCCCTGCCCCACACCCCCGTGTCGCTGACACACACGCCCTACCGGAATATAACCACTCTACGTCACGTCTGTTATAAACGCGTAAACACGTGCTGGTGCCCCTGGAACCAGGTTGTCCACTATCAAGTAAATAATGGCGCATTAAGCTTTTTCATTCGTATTCAGATATGTGCGGTTCAGTTGTGCCGTCCGTGCATACCCCGTCGGCCACGTGTGCGTTCCTGCACGTGGAATCGCGGGCACGCGAGCACGCGCGCGCTCGGCCCAGCGCCATCCCCGAGCGCGGATCGCGCCACGCACGCCAGCAGGTTGTTGAGAAGCTGGCGCCCGGGGAAAAAGCGACTTAATGGATCCTTATCGCCGACCAATTAGCGGATGACAATAATTACTCGGCCCTTGTTGGATGCGCGCCCGACACAGAGATATCTTTCTAACGAGAACCAGCGCGACGGGGATGACGGAGTGGCTTGTGCTTGGACGCCAAATCTGCGCCGAGGTGTTGCTGGCGGAACTGGCACGGCTCTGGTATTCGACCTTCGGCGATGAGGACAGCGGTTCCATCTTCGTCTTGAACGTTTGCCTGCAAATGCAACCTTGAGCCTGAGTAGAACAGTTCGGCTTTGGAATACTGTGTGTGATACTTGTTCTTTTTGGGGGAATATTCTTAAATTGTGTTTGGGGAGAGTGGGGCAAAATGGAACGCCTAACTTTGGGGTGCGATGACGAAAATTTGGAGGGAAAGAAAGCGTGGGACTTCAGTTGGAGTCTTAAGGGGGGACCCCACACACAAGAGATTAAAAAGTTTGGGATTTTTTGGTCGTAGAAATAAAAATATACGGCTTGGATTTTTTTTATGTAGTTTTAAAGCAATCTTTATTTTGCTAGAAATTTTTTTTTATGGAAGATTGTATAAAATAGTGGCGAACAAAATGTCTTCCCGGAACACTCCAAAAATATCTGGCTCACACTCCCGGAATGACTGGATCATCTGAGATGGAAATACAAAAGAGATATATAAACTGGAATATATTATCTCCCATGTAGCGTAGGATTTTCTCAAAATTCAAATTATTTTGGAAATTGTAGCAGTTTGAAGAATTGATTTTAATTTTTTTACATAAAAATTTGCACTGAAATGGTGATAAAAAGTCGAAGAATTGAAATATCAATAAAATCCTACGCTAGGTTGGAGAGAATAGTGTTTTAAACTTAAAATAAAATAAGTAAATTGGATGAAAGGTTTTGGAGACATAGTGTAGGCCAGGTTGTAAAATTTTGTTTCGAGGAAAACGCGTTTAAAGTTTTCATTAAACATTAAAGTTTTCACGGCGTTCAAGCTCTTGTTATTGTGCTAATTGAAACCTCCTTCGCATCGTTTTAGAAGATCGTCCGAGGTGAAATCTACGTCCCTAATTTAATTTGATACCTAATACATCTATTTCACTATAATCAAGGCGCGTCTTGCTTCAAAATGCGGTTCTAGGCTCCGCTTTACCTGACTAACTCCTTTAATACTGCAAATATAAAAAAATCGTTTTCACATAATATTCTACACACCTTAAGCTTTCAAATAAAATCCAACAAATTTTATATTTTTCAAAAATTTCTGCGTGGGGTATCTCCTTAAGCAGATCTGAGACCAGTGACAAGCAACATTTGGCCAATAGTGAGAGAAATACGGAAACTTAATACTCTATTGCAGGCCGTAATATTAAATACGTACTTAAATATACTAAGTAACCACAGAATTTTAATTTATAGGATGAATTTGTGTTTTTTCGCATAGATTTACAATTGAAACAATTGCGGGCCGTAGGTCAGTGGCGGAAGGGTTAAAGAAATCCAAAGACTTTATTGACGCAAATAAGGTAAATGGCCCAGTGGTGAAACAGTTAAGGAAGCAGTTGAGATAATTGCAATTTCTTTTATATTTAAATAGTATAAAATTATAACTAAATATAATTATTCGAAAGCGTAAAATTTCTATTTTCAGATAACGTAATAAGAATCTACATTTGTTAAAGGAAAAGTTGTAAATTAATTAAAACGTGAAAGTGTTCATATGGCCCAGTAATTAAATGAAATTCATAGCGTGTCTCAGTCATTAATTATCAGTGTCCCAATAATTGGATACATATTTAATTGATCTATTTCCATCAGTTAATGAAACGAAATCAATGTGGTACTATTTTAGGGTAATAAAAATATTTTATTTATAATAAAATTGTGTTAAATTTTCAGCAGGAAAAAATGATTAATAGTATATTATAAAATTTTCGGTTATGTTAATATAGTGACGATTTTAAAATTAATTATCCTAATAATTCTTAAACAGTATTATATTTTTGTCTAGTTACTATTAACGTAAATATATAGGATACAAAAATATACTTTGGTACAGTAAATGTTAATAATTTTAAAACTTCACTGAATACTGGCGTCTGTACCAGTGTTTCCATAACCTTTAAACACGCGTTTAATAACTGGTCCGTGTCATGGTATCGTGTACTAGTAGATAAACCCAACAATTTCAATATTAAAAACAAAAAATTACTAAGAGATCCAATTAATTTTCAATTCTTCAATATCTAATAAACCCAAAACAACTGTACTATTTAAAAAATTATAGAATAATAATTAATTACAACCTTAACAAAAATATTCTCTCGCTTGCTCAAGTCCCTTAGGTAAGAAGCGAGATTGAAACTGTTGAAGTTTTACTGTACAATAATATTTTTGCATGATATAACTATTCAGTTATATAAGCTTATAATTGTATCTATATAAAGCTAATACATATTACAATTATATTTCGAACAGTTCAACCGTTGCAAATTAGTAAAACTGTTACTATTAATTAAATTTGTTCTCAATTTTTAATTATTTAGCCTTGTGTAAGAACCGGGCCATTTACCTTATTCGGCAACGAAGGAAAATAAGATTCTCCGGACCTATCGAAACCTTCGCCTCCCCGAAGCGGTGATGTAAAACAGACCACCCATTCGAAGACCAAGCAAAAGTATCCACAATTTCCAATTTCCAAGAGAAAGTAATCGTTGCGCGAGACACGTTCCCCGGCAGAAATTAACCCGAGTCAAGTATTATAAGCTCTCGCCCCCGAGCAGTCGAGGGTTGAGCGTTCACCCTAATAAAAAATGCCTGTATTAAATCACCAGCGCTTCGTTTGTATGCCCTTCTCCCCTTTGTCCTTAACCGATCGTGGCCCAAGGACGCTGCGGCGAGGACCTACTTATCTCGACCCGAGAGGAGGGAGGCTCCTCTTTTTTTTTTATCTAGTTACGAAGACGCGGAGGCGCGACGAAGGGAGACTTTCTCTGGCTGGTGGTAAAAGGTGGAACGGAAAGACGGGAATGGAAGGTGGTAGGGAATTGAGAAGCGAGGGGGCTGGAAGCAAGGGTGTTATCTGGGTGGCGGGCGACCGAGCAGCAACATAAATATTAGGCTCCTCGTTAATGCCTCTGGTAGCTACTCGCGTTACGTTTCGCAGTAAGTAAATTATGCGATATGAAATTATTAGCGCCATTAAAGAAATTTATACTTTTTCGGCGGCGGCACGGCCCTCCGTCGTTCGCGTTCGCGTCCCACCGAAACGCGAGATCGGTGACGATTTTTCTATTTTATCTGCTTCCCGTTTGCCTCGCTGCCTTCCCGCCGCGCGCCCCTGCAAATACTCGGGCCGATATCAAGCCGCCACCCCCGCGCTCCTTTTTCCTTTCCTTTCCCCCCCCCCTCCCCCCAGGGCGCGCCGCGGCCCCCCGCGCCGCCTAATGTATTTGCAAGAGCCAATTCCCATCGTTATCCCCGGCTATGATCTACGGTTACGGCGCTTTGATTGTCAGATATCTCCGTCGTTTGCCTCACCTACGTGAAATGTTGCCTCGCGAGGAGGAGCAACCGCGCGGCGCGATAACCCACAGGTGGGACTTTACGCTTCCTTTTATTTCTCCTCCGCTTTTTTATCTCCCGCTCTCGCCCAGTTTCGGCCAATCGTTGCGGTCATTGATGACGCGTCGCCGGGGCTGAGTCTCGGACTCTTCCCATGCAAATTGGATACTCTGCGAAGAAACTTTTTTCGTTGCGTAACGACCGACTGATAGGTAGAAGGTAGTTCTACATCTCTTTCAACTTTTTTTTTTTCAGTCTGCTTCGAGCTTACGAAACAATCGGTTCTTTTTTTTATTCCGCCACATTACTGCTGCATTTTCTAGTGTCTCCGTGCACGGGGTTCTGTTTGTAACAGTGCAGAAATTTTGCATTCAAACTGTCATTAACCTTCACTCCAGGAATTCATAGTTTAATGGCAGTCATTTGTTATCTCTTTGCATGGTACTTAATAAGCGCGATATTTTTCACGGTTCGTTAAACGATCTGAATCAAGGTGATCTAAATTCCTTGCAACTATTAAAAAAGATCAGTTCAAATTTTTCATTATTAATGCAGGTAGGGTAGACTGTGTTAATGCTGCACTGCACTACCAAATCATTGACACTGCTGATTAATATTTAGAGGACCGGGATGGTCACTATAGTGACCACCTAAGAATTTGGATACTTTGCCGGACATTTTGGTGGTATATATGCATAAATTTTAAGTGAATGATATTTACAATTTCTACGAAAAGATCCAGGCACTCTAAAGCTTAAAAGGCCAAATACTAAAAAGTAGTAGCTTAGAAATAACGTTTTTAAAATTTCTTATTTTTCTCTCATTACAACACTACATATTCCAGTAGTTGAACTACACATTTTACATCTGACAACACTACAGAAAAGAACTTAAAGGTAACGGTGGGACAAAGGACTCAGTTTTAAGCGTTATCTTAGAATTTTGATAAGGAGTAAGTACTTACATTTTGTCGTTTTACAATTAAATAATGGATTAAAATACAGTTGCAGGTATTTAATAGCGAATAAAATAGTCCATTTAAACTTCAATTGTAACTACTTTTTTCTGTATAATCTCAAATTTTCTGCCAATATGTCCATATTTATTTTTCATTGAATATTTTTAAAATTATAGACTTAATAGGTACCCAAGATATTTTACTTTAATAAGAAATCCATAATCATCAATAATAACTGAAAATTAATACCATAAAAAACGTCACAAAAAAGTAAAGACCTTCCAATTGAGATTTCCGCTTAGGGTTGCAATCATTATACACTTTACCCTATTTACTATTCAACCGCGCGCATTCACTTGACACTTTCTGAAAGGCCTTCTGTTGCTCCCAGAGTTGATCTCGTCGAGCCGAGTCTGTCGTCACAACACAGAGTCACGTGCAATTGAACCAGATCGAGGAGGAGTAACCGATCGAAGCCGATGGTGTTGCGCAACTGAGGCACGAATTTTGAAGCGGACTGTAGGCTACATTCTTGCGCCGCGGCAAATAAAACGAGCCGACGAAGACAACATTATTACGGAGCGCTGCCAGCCATTGCTCATGCCCTGCTTCCTTACGTATTTCCATCCTTCCACGTATGCACGCGCGCACACTTGGCCGCGCGTACGCCCACACGTAGCCCCGCGATACGTATCGCGCGCTCTCTTGTACGCGGCCGCGCGCAGAGGGTTTACTCGCGAGCGAGCGAGCGAAAGAGCGCGCGCTCGCGATTGCGCCTGCATAAACAGCGAGTGAGGGATGAAGAGAGGGGGACGAAAGGGAGAAGAGGGAATTCGTATTTCAGCTCGTTCTCCGCGGTATCGACAATAATTGAGTCTACCCCCGAGTGAAGTAGGCCCATTAATTAGAAACTACTCCTCTCGTGTTTCCGTCGCATCGATCACGAAACGAATCTCTGCTGTGTGCACACACAGTGTGTGCCCTCTGGTGCGCGGCGCGATGAAAAACCTCCTCCGTCGCCCTCGTCGTCGGAGGGCTGGCTACGACGCAGGACGCGGCGACAATCTCGTTAGACGCCGCGACGCTCGCGACGCCTCGCGTTGAGCCTTTTATTAGCCAATTAATACTAATTATTTTAATTGATTGCAACGGCCGAAGAGGAGTTATCCTCGCGGATGTGTAGAATTGAGTAAATCAGATGTCGTTGAGTAACGTTTACGTGCCGCTGGAGCTAGAATAAATTATTTGGTTCTGCCTTTTATTTGCATATTCGAAATCGACCATTTCTCGGGAAGCTTAGTCGAGCCGCGGATGGACAGCGGGCTCTGGGGAATGAGCCACGGGAAAATTAAAATTCATGTATTCGATGGACTGGTTTGAAGGGGGCTTGGATTTGAATGGAATTGCGAAAACGATAGTGGAGTTTGTGCAAAGTAGGCGAGGGGCTTGGGAAATAGGAGTCGAACGGGTATTGGGTAGCTGCTACTTAAGTAATGTAATGGGAGGAATAGACGTACTTATTGTTAGTAAGATCGTGAAGGCAGTAGGGTGATCGGTCCAGTGAATAATCACCACTAGTGTATGAAAGCTGCTCATATTATACGAAAAATGAACACTTATCACGCTCTTTTCACGTTATAATTTACACTACCTACTTCTTTATTCAACTAACAAGGGAAGATTCCCAAGCTGGCAATTAAAAACTTTATGAAACTTTGGGGATATGTAGAAGATATACAGATATGTATTAGAAATAAATTGATTAGAATTTCGACCATATATATGAAATAATTCAAAAAACAAAGTGGTTTCGGCGCACTGGTTCGGTCAGTTAATTATTTCATATATATTTCAGAATTATTTCATATATACGGTCGAAATTCTAATCAATTTATTTTTAAAAATGAATGGCGAAAATCTCACACATACAGCAAAGGAAAGTTTCTTCGATTCAGTGTCAAGAAGATTTGGACCTGGAGCTTTGAAAAATCTCCAGGACCTATCTAGCAACAAATCGAGTTTATCTATTAACTGACCGAACCAGTGCGCCGAAACCACTTTGTTTTTTGAATTAGATATGTATTAGGTACACAATTTTTGTTGCTACTAAAATTCACTCTAAGGGGGTGAAATTGACCTCTGAAAATTCTACTATTTTCCGATTCTGTGTTATAACTCGCGAACAGTAGACCGGGGTTGGTTGTCGCAATGGGTAGGTTGACTAATTGTTAATAAATTTGCACCGACATATGCTGTACTGCGGAAAGATTCATTCTAGAAAAAAGTCACTTCTAATCAGAGGTGGGCATTAGTGGACTAAGTTTTTAGTCGAATAAAAATTTAATCGACTAATGCCAAATTCTGCTTCTACTATGCCATGCTTTTATGTGCGAACCCGCGATCGCAAGTTTTTTTAATAGTTATCAACGTTTGTCGAAAAATTGGCTATGTAAGTAAAGATCTTATTTTTTAACGCTCTATATAGTTACAATAGAAGAAATGTTAAAGGACTATTTTAAACTTTCTTTATTAGAAGATCTATTGACATAGCATTTTTGTTTATACATAAATTATTGAATGTTATATAGATTATTGAAGTCAAAATGATCGGTCGGGGTTGATTGACTACTTAATAACGTTAATGAGATTTACATTGTTATTTTGTTATTCAGAAAACGTTTTTTAGTTTTTCTTTAAATTTCACTATATTATAAATACATTATAATTTAAGTTTAACTTGAAAAAGTTCAGTTTATTATTAAAATATGAAAGAAAGAAGTTAATATTTTATAACGAAACAATTCTTGTGACATTGTATTATTTTATTACCCCTGAGATAAGTTACTACTTAATAACATATTTTTAATTCATTATACTTATAGTCAACCTACCCCATACAGCAAATCAATCAACCCCGATCACGGAGCTAATTGACCAGCATGGAAGGTGTTAGAAAAACATTAAAATACCTTAATTGTTGTCACATTGAGTCAACTTTAATAATTTAATCAGATAGCCAAATGTATGACCTATCAAATATACTAATCGGTTTAATGATATTTCGTCCACATAATTTATTAAAAATCTAAACTTGAAAAACTGGTCTACCAGCCCCGGTCTCCTCTAATGTAAGACATAGAAAAAAGTTTTCAGACAAAAGTTACTTCTCTTAATTTGGACCATCATTTAGTAACTTGCAGTTCTTACTATTTTCCGAAAATCGGAAAATAGCTGCATCTTCATACTCATATACATATCCCCAAAGTTTTATAATTTTTTGAATCTCCCGGTTGCAAATTTTCCCTTCGAAAATCTTTTTAGGTTCTCCATTAAGTCCAAGGTAAATCTTATTGTAAATATTCTTAATTTCCTCAGGTGTTCATTCACTGGACAGATCTCCCTACGAGGCGAATACGTTAGCGCACTTGTGCGTTGGGAATGAAACAGCGCGTTCTGCACAGCTTTCGATGGGTGGTGCATTAGAAATCTGAGCACAGCCAGTAATGAGTGGTAAGGACACTCCAGGCACCTCGTGCTCTCAAAGACATCGCTTTACACACCACTTGCGTCCCAAGTACCCCGCTATACTCCTTTCATCTGCTATAGGTATAGATGAGGATTGGAAGGAGGGAAGGTGGTGTCGTTGAAGCTCGCGAGGGCCGAAGTTAAGGTACCATAGCGAAATGTACGAGCAGGTTCAGCAGAAGAGAGAGAACGAGGGAATAAAGTGTGGCGGAGGGCGCTACAATGGAGTTGGCACGCTCTGCGGTCATAGAATCATGGCTGTCTATTCAATGAGCTCGAAAATAGCCTTCTCCAACAGATATCTCGAGGGGATTCCGTGGACGGGGTATATTTTACGAAGGTGCACGACCCGCTGCTACCTCTAATACCGCGTATCTGTATTGTTAAGCGCCAATTCTTTAGCGAAATAATATTGGATTTGATGTACGCCCCCGTAACGGCGTCATCTGGATACGTTCCGATTATCCGAATTTTCGGCTGCCTCCGTCGATTTATCGCCGCCGGGAAACTTATTTTCCTGCCTCGCTTTTATGGCTCCGCGTGTTTTTAACCACCCCGCTATTCGTGATGGGATCTCTCGGTAAACCCCTTCTACCTTCACTCCTACAAGACACGAAGCAACTGTTTCTTTGATTTATCATAGGTATATATACTTTCATTTGATTAAGTAGTGAGACTGGACGATCTCATTTCCACGGATGTAGTTTCATTTACCTGTTATTTCCGTACAAAACAGTCTCACGCCAATACCACGGCTGACGATCCTTCTCGCGTCAGTTAATTATACCAGTCTCCTCACGGCTAAGATGAACCTGAAGCTTCCTCGCCGAAGCATAGCGGTGAGAAAAGCGTCTCGCATCGCGGCGAACCGATGAATTAAGTCAGCTCGTTCCTTTCACCTGTCGCGTGTCAGATGGGCCGCGAAATTCTCGGCGGGCATTCTTCACCGAGCCGTCGCGAATTTCGATGGGAATTAATCGAGCATCGAGGGAAGCTTCGTCCCGGACGAATCGCGAAGTGTCTCGATGAAAATTAATTCGCGGGTGCCGGGAGAAGTGGATGGTCCGAATGTGGCACAATCCTGGTAGGTGTGGATCGTGGATTGGTGGAAGGTGTAGGTGGGAGCCGAGAGAGGTAAAAGGGTCGCGCAGGAGGTCACTGCCGAAGGAGTCGTAAGAGGGCGAGGAAAGGGGGTGGAGTAAGGAGGAAACACAGGCGGGGAAGAGGGTTAGGTGAGGAGCAGCGCACCAGGGCAGTGAGGAGGAGGAGGAGGAGGAGGAGGAGGAGGAAAGGAGGCGAGAGGTTGCCCTCCATGAATCACGACACGGAGGCTGATTTAGAGGCCCAGAAGTTACCGCTATAGGTACTAGCTGCCTTCTGTAACCTCCGCATGAACCTACTGGTATACAGTGCGCACTGGCGGCCATTGTAATCGAACATTTTTCCTAACAATTAATCGAATTCCACTCTGGCTCGCTGCGTCAGGGATGCTCGACGGGCTGGCAGTGGAAAGGTTTCGTCTTTGGATGCAAAGATGCAAATAGAAGTGTGGGGCGGAAGAAGATTGTTCTCTTCGATTCCGTCGACCCTTACTCTAAGGGCGAATATTACTATTATAAAAGGTACTTGTGCTTAGATGTAATGCTTCCTCAAGATTCTGTTGCTATTATTCAGCGCTACATCGTTACGGCTCACAATGGGCTGAGATACATCATGGGGCAAGATTATTGAAGCGTGGAGGGTAACGAGCCGATTGGGCACCGCCTCGACAAAATCGGTCGAATTAAGACGGCGCGCTATCAGGGCCGAGTCCATGAAACAGACGAATAAATTAGGGGCAGTACCTGCCCATCGAAAGCACCGTACTGATAAATCTCTGCGCGAGCACTCACTCGCTCGCGCAGATGCGGACCGCATGTATTTTACATTCTCAATTCGGGATGACCAGATTTATTGGGCTTCACCAGCCAACTACCTCTCTCTTTTCAGCCCTGCCTTCCTAGTTCGCCGAACGTATAGATTCATTCATTCATTCCTTCACCGGTCGACAGGAGGAAACGCGCGACCATGAAAATGGGCTGGAAATATTGCTGAGGGTCATAAGAGCGTGTTTCATTTGGGCTCTTTTTAGATATTAGAGGATTTTGCCTAACATGGGTACTAAACTATTGTATGAATGAAGAGCTACGATTTTAAAGGTACGGGTTACTTTGAAATTAGGAATTTTTATTTCTATGCTGTGTTGCGATGGAATAGGTATAGGTACACGGTGCTGGATTAACCAATGAGCAAAATAAGTACATGCTTAGGGCATCGGGAGGAAGAGGGGCACGATAGAAATTTTCTGAATTTTAAAATCTAACTTTTGTTAGAAACACTTTTTAGTTAAATTTACTTTATGAATTTTAGTTAAGGGAAGTCCCTTTTAGTTTCACTGAAGCATATAGCTAAGTAAGTAAGTGGCAGTCTGTAATAATTAACCTATACAACTGAAGGGGAAAATATATAAAGATATTAAAATTATCGGAAGTGATCATTCTGTATAAGGGGGCTTCAAAACCTTTTAAGGGGTCCTTCTACGTTGATCGGCCGAAAAATTAAGGTATTTGTAAAGGTTTTTTTCTCAGTAAATACAACATACAATGAAACAAATCTTTTTGGTATTTATTAAGCTACTCTTATATTATATAAAAAAATTAAAAAGAATTTTTACGATTTGTTTTAATTGTTTTTTTTACAACGTCAATATGGCACCTAAAAAAGAGGTATGTTCACGGCGCAGGTGATTTCCCGGCTCAGACTTATCCGAAATAAAAAATTCCAAAAGATTCTTAATCTCTATGATTGTCGCTGTAGCCCCTCAATTATCAATTTTTGTTGAAAAGTAAGAAAATGGCGCTAGCTTGAAAAAAAGTTTGACAAAACACTCAGAAGGATGTATTCTCGGTTGTTCCGTGAGAAAAATCTCGGTTATTTCTCGACAAAAATTGTTAATTCAGCTAGGAGCAATAGTGACACTCATACCGATTAAACTTGAAGCCGAAACTTGAGCCGAGAAATCACCTAAACCGTGAACATACTTCTTTTTTTTAGATGCCATATTGACAGTGTAAAAAACAATTAAAACAAATCGCAAAAATTTATTTTAAATGTTTTTTTTTTTGTATAATATCAGAGTAACGTAATAAATACCAAAAAGATTCATTTCATTATACATTACATTTACTGAGAACAATATATTTAAAAATAGCTTAATTTTTCTGCGGTTCGAAGTAGAATGACCTCTTAAGTGCTCAGGGCCTCTAAAGGTCTTAATTCGTCCCTAAATGTAATCGCAGCACTGGCAATAAAGAATCTATATTAAACAGATGATCCCAAGTACCATTAATAATAATCAGAAAATATAGGAGACCCAGTAATCCCGAAGCCTCAGACGTCCCTCTACCACTGTCCACCCTCATCGATACCTAAATTATAAAAAGTGACCGCACAAGAATCCAGAGCAGTTTCCCAATAAAAACACGTTCATCCGGAATAAAAGGAATCTCCGCTTCATTATAAAGCCCGATAAAACAATGACACCTCCGCAACATGCCGATACTAAATCGAATGCATAAATTGCGCCGGGCCACGTTGAAATGTGGAGGGATCAGGCGAGGGATAAAGCAGACGAATCGAGACAGAGGAGGACAAAGTCATGAATGATCAGAGCGATGCCGATGGAACGAGAGGAAGGGAATGCTCGGCCGAGAGATAGAGGGAGGAAGGATCATGCACGCGGGTATACCACCAGGGTGAAACGGCGAGGAGTGGAGAGGAACGAGAGAGAGAGAGAGAGAGAGAGAGAGACAGGGAGAGAGAAAGCACGAGACAGAGTAAGTGTTAGTGGCTCGTCGCTTCTCCATTTCAAGCCTAAGCGCGGCCATTCATCAGGATTTCGGCGCGCAGACGTGCTTTATTACTGCTCGGTCGAAATTGCTATCCTACGACTCCATTCCGGCCTGCGAGCTTGCATGCGCTGCTCCCCGCTCGAACCCTCCACCTCTCCGCAACTCTCTCTCTATCTCTCTCTCTCACCCATAGACAGGGTAATGCATTAGAAGCTCATATAAGATTCAGCCACGTGCTCGCGGTCGGAACTCTTAACGGAGTCCGAAGGAAGTTAATCGGATCCTCGGGCCATGCGACGAAAGCGGAACCAGCGGAGAGTTGTAAATATCGGCCGCCTAATGTTGAATATCGATGCGCAAGTCGCTCCACTTACACCTACCCACTCTATAACATGATGAGAATTATCTCTACGACTTAAACAGCGATTGGTCAAGTTTAGAAGCTTCCTATGCGAATTGCTCAGGTGTCTCTGAGGCATCAACGCTGAAGGTTCCACGAGAACAGTGTGATTCCGCTGTTCCATGCTACTTTTACATCCGCGTGGGTGTTTGCCGCTGGGAAATCTTACTGTTTACCGAAATCATTGCGAGGGAGACCGCGGCGGGAGCGGCCGGGGCGTAATTAAATCGGATCGAATAGATTCTCCCACTTGAACGTTACAAACAATTCTTATCGTTTTCAGCAGGTTCGCGGCTCGCCAGCCGGCGTGTTTTGTCCTTTCTGCAGCGTCTGTTGGTTTTTCAGGGCCGGGTAATATTCCCGAATAAGTGGGGAAACTCTTATCTTCCTAAGTGCATTACCAGAACCGCATACATTACTCCCTTACGGCCGTGTATTGGGTACATACAGCCCGCGAGGAGGTTTACGAGGAGGCTCTGAACCAGAATATTTTAAATGTATGCAAGAACACGTTCCGCCCTTCTCCTAAAGCAACCACTGCGAAGTAATCTCCCTTTCATCGTCATGAGGAACTGACTCGCGTCGCGTCGCTCGGTATAAAAGCGCACGCCTACCATCTAACCTCCTCCCAGCCTCCAACAAATTACAATATTATGCCGGAAACTAATGGAACTGGCTGCGGGTTAGAGCAGGAAGAAAACAACAGGCCGCGGCCAAGTTATCGTAAGTCGTCGTTAGACATCGATCCGGGGATCGCCGGTTACAACTATCCCCCTGCAAGGTTCCATGAAACAAGTTCCATCAGTGGTGTCCAGCGAAGAGACTCTCATCAACCGACTATAACTCTACTTTTGTCAAATCCAATGCATTGAATCGTGCTGGTGGAAAGTGTACAACCATGTATCCCGTGGCGGCGACATGGGGGACACGAGCAAGTCGATGAAGATCCAGGGACATCGGAGTGGACGTTAGCTATCCAGGCACCGGAAAATCGGGCGGAAGGGTCGCGCGGTTGGAGCAGCGACGTCGCGTGGCCAGTGAAGCATCCCTCGGTGATGTCCACGGTTTGAACGATAATGTGACAGGAGCCGCGTTTCTCGGCCATCCCAGCCGACCGCGATAATAATCGTAAGTTCCCCGGGAAACGCGGGAACGGGAGCAACGTCGAAACAGCACCGGCAATAACGACGTTTCGCGAACAGCCGAAGAAAGACGGGGCAGACCAACCCCCAGCGTTCGGGTGCTCCTTCCTTTGTTTTCTCCCTTCCCTTCTTCTGTTCCGCTGCCTTTCGGTCTTGCCGGCTTTAGGAGGAACCAGCCGGGTGAAGAATAAGACACCAGACACATATTTTACGCCGGGTCTCTTCACCGACCGGGAATACTGTACGCGAGCGAGCAGTGATGTCGCGGTTCTGAGTTATCGTCATATAAAGTGCCGCAGCGAAATGTAGATGCGTCCGTCTTCGATATTCCCAAGACCTGGTCGACCGTGCTGCACCGTCCGCTTACTCTGAAACCGCTGCTCCTTGCGTGGCCTACAGCGTTTGCTCCTGAAACGCTGTTTCTGTCAGGTTTCGATCAATCAGGGGATTGTATGTCTCCTTGCAATAAAACACTCATAAGTGTGATTCATCCTAGTTGGTTGGAGGACGCATTTTAAAGCTGGGAACGTTCGGTTATGTGTAGGGTTACTGTATGGTATCTTAAAGGAGGATATGTCCTCCTGTTTTTACTGAAATTCGGGCTGGGACAATTTGTCGAATTTTTAGGTATTCAAATATTCGAATACTTCAGTTGCTTAATTATTTGACGAATGTAATTCGAATATCCAAGTATTCGAATACTATTTGAATATCCAAGTATTCGAATACTGATGTATTGGAATAGTATAGTGTGAATTATAAATCAAGTTCTTTAGGTTCATTTGTCATGGTGAAATCTTGTAAGCTAATTTTGACCCACTTCACACCATACTATTCGAATACTGATGCATGTCAGTTTGGGCTGAGACTATTCGACTAATTTAATATTCGAATATTTTACAAGTATTCGAATAGTATTCGAATAATGTAATTTTCGAATATTTTACAAGTATTCGAATAATTTAATTTTCGAATATTTTACAAGTATTCGAATAATTTAATTTTCGAATATTTTACAAGTATTCGAATAATTTAATTTTCGAATATTTTACAAGTATTCGAATAATTTAATTTTCGAATATTTTACAAGTATTCGAATAATTTAATTTTCGAATATTTTACAAGTATTCGAATAGTATTGGAGTATTTTACAAGTATTCGAATAGTATTCGAATATTTTACAAGTATTCGAATAGTATTCGAATAATAACATTCGAATACTCAAATATTCGAAGTTTATTAGTAGCATTCGAATACTTGTAAAATATTCGTATAGTAAATTATTCAAATAGTCTCAGCTCTAACTGAAATGCAGTGTCCTCCTACCACCTAAAACTGTCCTCCTTTTTTGTTTTATCCATAACTCAAGCGATCCACTCGTCTCGGCTCCACCAGCCAAGATTCCATCACGACTTACCAGAGCCAAAAATAAAAAAGGACAATCTAGTCTGAAATCGTTTGAAAAGACGGACGTTGTAACATTAAACCAAATTTTATATATCAATTTTTATTTCGCAAGAAAACATTAATATTTATAGCTATTACATAATAAAAGTTAATATCTAAAATTTGGTTTTATTTTACAACCTACTCCTTTAGAAAAGATTTCAGACTAGATCCTCCTCCCTTTTCATTTTCGGATCTGGTAACCCTAGTTACGTAAAACACTTCTTAGGAATGCAGCGTTACGTAGGTATTCGCGGACTGTTCTCCACGCGTTACGTTATCTTTCCGCCGCGATTCGGAGCAGTGGAAGGGATCGCAGGCTACGCGGCCGTTGCGAGAAAGTGGTTGCGGTGGACGGGGGAGAAGCGTGGCGGCAGTCTCTTGAAATTAAGTCCCGATCGAATCCTCGAGTGGAAGCGATGCGGTCGCTTCGGCGGAGAAAAAAGTATTAAATCTTGCACGGCCGGGATCGGTATCGATGGTACGAAGTCAAGGATACCGCAAAGACTGATTTACCGCGGCGCAACGTCAACGGGATGAAATATTCGCGCGGGCGCAGCCTGTTTTAGCAACTTCGTGCGTTCCCTGCCGCAAAAAGGAAAAGGTCGGTAATAACAGGTCTCCGGTATTGAACGATTCGCGCGTCTTATCGCGGGACCAATTCGATTTTCCTTCTCTCCTCCGCGGCCCACCCCCCGTCGGCCCCCAACCCCCTCGGTTTGCTTACTTCGCGCAAACCGCCACCCACGCTCTATCGAAAAGTTTTTGCAGGGTCGGTGGGTCGGACGGGTCCATCCATCGTGGCGGGAGGAGCGCGGAGGAGCGTGGCGCGAAAGAAGTGCGTGGAATGTTAATACGAGCATTATGATTTATCGAAGGAACATCGGACACCGGATGGAAGCGGGGGTTCGTTCGATGTTTCAGTCCCCGGTGACCGTAGGGGTGGCAAAATGAAGAAAAAGAAGTATAAAAAGGTGGAAACCCCCGGGGGTACCTCGAGGCACGCACTCACACCGGCGCGGCCGGTTGATCCACACGGACGTAGGCTTGCTGGCTGGCGCGCGCGCGCGTGTAACATGGGGCGAGGCGTTTTTCTTAGTCCGCCTGAGCCGCCGGAGATTTATTCCCAGGTCCCGCAAGACAAATGGTGAGATTGTGTCCAAAATTTTAACAGCGCATTTGGGTGAACACGTCCCTGCACCGCGAAGATACCCTCCTCTTTGCCCTGCTCCTCCACCGCCACCTCCTCCTCATACTCTAGCCTCTGCTTCCCTCCAGCTGTACGACTGGTATAAGGATAAGGATAAACGGGGGAGGAATTGTCAGGAACGAGGGGGTGTGCCGCAGAAAGTGTTTCGTGTCGGACCGGGGGAGCCGGGAGGAAAAAGAAGTTTTCTAGTTATCCCCTTCGGCGAGAATGCGGTACCGAAACTCCTCGCACGGCTCGTGACAGAATCGAGCCGTGAAACGAGATCTCATGGAAACTGCCGGTCGGGGACGGGTTTATCCCAATTATTGGCTTTCGATCAGCTTTCCCTGCTGCCTTACGTGCCCCGATTTCCACGATCATCTCCGTACGTAATTTAGGACGCGCATGGAGAACAGAGAGCGAGGAGCACGCGCCTCCTGGCCGGTCAACTGACTCAAAGTATTCTGGATGGAAATGAAATTCATTTTCAAGTGGTGAGCGTTCTTTAATTCGAGATAGAAGGATTTATAAATGGATTAATTGATCTACCATGGTGTAAGAGAGTGGATGTTAAGGGTGAACGCGATAATGCGCGACAAATAGGGTAATTGCGGGAGAGTTGCCGCACCTTATGCAAAATTGTCACCGTGTCTAAATTTTGCAATGAAAATTTTTTCCAAGGAGACATATTATTAGTTGAACATATTGTCTTGCTACTAGCATTAAAGAAATTCAAAATTGGAATATTTATTACCCTTAAATTAAAACTAAAAACATCCTTTTTTGTATATAGGAGAGACGCCGCACATGCGGGAGTGGTGCCGCATTTCGAAAAACGTTTAATTTTCCATTTAAACTTATTTATTTGAACTATTTATTTAAAACAGTAGTAAAAGCAAAGTAAAATGAAATATTTCTTTATTTTACGCAGTTATAAAATACAATCAAATTGAAAAAATAAATAGGTACAGATATTACTTCTGCTTTTCTAAACTTAATTATTTTTTCTTCTTCCTTTCGCATTCATTACACATAAAATAAAAATAAAATGTGAAAAAGAGTAAACACCCACAAGTATGTTTTTTATTATCAGATTTGCCATGAAAAATAAATAATTTGCCTTGAGATATCACGGTATCAATTTTGAAACACTTTTGTATTTTTAACATTAAGAAATACCTAAGGTGCGGCGTCTCTCCCAGTGCGGCATCTCTCCCACAATTACCCTACAATCAAGCACCCCCGAGAATTGCTCTTCCCAAAATTGACTCGCAAAGTGCGGTCCCAGCGAGATATTAACCTATTACATTCAGCTTACTCCACTCCGCGGTTGTATATTAATTTAAAGAATGTTGTCGCGCGGCCAGCATTTCATATATGAAATTTTCGCGTCGGAAAGGGTAGAAAATAACGGGCATTGCTGGGCCTGTATCCAAGAGGGATGGGAGAGCGTGCCTGGCGTGCCCGACCACCAATTTCGCTGGCGTATAAATAATACGCTGAGGGATGATCTCCCAGACCTGGACACCACCCTCTGCCCGGGAATTAGATTTCCTATCTATCTCGAACGCGCGGCTTTCTTACCACGCTCGGGTCTTTTATTACTTCGTGGCAAGAAACGGAACTACCTTCGCTCGATCTTCGCCCGGTATATTCGACGAATCGTCTCCGTTTCTTCAGCCTGGCTCCTGCCCTCCCTCACTTCTAATCGACGAAGTCGAGCGACTCGAAAACAGTACGAAAAAAAAAAGAAAAAATACAAAACATAAAACGCTTTCTTTGGCAGCGACGAATCGCGATCGTTTCGATGCACCAGACTTCGGGCCGTTGTGGTCTATTCTATAAATAAAGCCTCCCAACCCCTTACTCTAACTTAGCACCGCCTCGCGACAATGGCAATGAGAAGAACGAGAATCAATGTTGGGCATTGGTAAATGAAGACGAAGCGGCTCGGGCTTTGCAGTTCCTCCCCGTCGAACCACGGGAAGATGCACCGTGGCTGAGTGCCACGTTGACAGAATAAAGGGGACAGAGGCGGGCAGAGCGAGACGGAGAGAGAAAGGGTGCCAGGATAGGGTTGGCAGGCGGCGGGCCGGGGGAGGGGATGACGTACAGGTTCAGAGATAAACGCGCGCTGCGTTCAATGAAGTCGGCTATAAAGGTGGTCCCAGGTTTGGTCCTCGGCACAGATAGTCATGAGATTCGGAGGGGTTAAGGGCTCTCGCATACGTCAGGGGTGAGTCAGACCGATAGGCCTGTGCGATCGTCAAATTACCCGCGCGAAATCTCATTTCCCTTCGTCCCGATTCGCAAAAACCAAGCGGAATAATGTAAATGGACGCGTTACCAAACACAACTGTCCTAAAATAAGTATTTTTTTAAACTTTTATTCCTTTCACCAGCAATTCGTTAACAGAGAACAATATATCGAGTTGATTCGTCAAGCAGCACGCTTCGGATGCGTACTGCCGAAGAGCGAGGACAGCGGGGACAAAGGAAAGTCGCAGGCGCTTTATTGGCGAGGTGGTAAGGCTCCAACCCCCTCCCTCCGACGCAGTCTCCTTCCTTTGCTCACGTAACCAATTCTATTCGACCGGACCTATCTATCTCTTTTTCTAAGCCGGTTCCACTGATACCGATTGCGATAGAGACGCTGTCACCCCATCCATAAAGCTCACCGACGGGGCCGGCACAATTTTAAGTTTTACGCCATTTACAAAATGAGTCGCCATTATTTTTGCCGGCTGGATTTATCGCTACATACATTTGGACCGAGCGACAATCCAATTTATGTGGGAGTCCCGTAATAGTCTGCCACCGCAACGCGAGAAACCCTCCCTCCTCCTCCTCCTTCTCCCCCACCCACCCCCTCCTCGTCCTTCCCTTCTCTGCTTCGGCTTTTCCTCTTCCGCCCGTCCTGGCTATCTACTCGAGCACCCCCCGCTGCACTGATTAAATAAAAGAACAAATGGAGGTGATTCCTAATTAGTGCACTACTTCCTTGCATTCTTGCTCCCCGTGACCAACGACCTTTCGCGGATTAGTTGCAGTCGTGCGTTACGCCGTCCACGACGCTCTCTTCATCCCTCCGACGTTTCCCTTCTATAAATTACAACTCCCTCCTTCTCCTCGCCCTTCGGTGGTCCCGTTTTTAATTGTAAGAAGGGCTCTGCGTCACGGATGCGAGCTGCAAGAGGCTTTCAGCTTAGAAACTATGTATATTATTTATTTGAAAAGGAAGTATATGGGAGCATCGGTTACCATTTACAGGGATCTCGTAATTAGTCCTTTGAGAAGCGTAAAAATTCTGCTCATATTTCCCGATTAATCCTCCGAGGTTCTAATAAGATTAAAATGACTACATCGTCACGTTTCGAGTAACCGTTCGACATCAATAAATCAAGGACCATTTTCTGTCACCCGAGCAACGGTACTATTTATCAACCGAGACCCAGGCTTAATTGAGGATGATAAACAACGGGTCTGTTTTCGAATCTACCTGATGTTAATGAAGATCTATTCGGTCAGCAGGAACGAGTTTCTTCGAGTCCGATACCCCACGCTCGCCTTTGCGGCGTGCTGTCCCTCAGCACGCATCGAAGCCCAGAGATTGCCGGGAATATCCATTGCTCGCCAATAAAAAAGGCAAAGATTAAATCAAACAGAGTTACAGGGAAAATACGAGCGTAACGAAATATTTGTCGTCGTCAGCGGCAATTTCTGCGTTCGTCCAAGCAGCGCGCGGCGTTTCCGCGTTACTATTTCGCGCGTGTGGATTTATCGCGGAATTTACGATGTAACGGAGCGCAATTTCGGTATCAGCGTCGAACTCGCGGCCCCGCCGTTGAATTAAACTCCAAAGTGTCGGAGGGCAAAATGTCAACCGAGAAAAAAAAATAAAAAAAATAAAAGAAGGAAGGGAAACATATTAAATTTGATCGGGTGGGGGTTGGGGGAGGTGTGCTGCGTCAGAAAGCGGTCGTGTTTACCGGTCTAGTCAGGAAGCCGGCTCGTTTTCGCGAGTCATCGGTCACCGCTGTGTTTACCCGGGATGATCGAAGGCCGGATCAGGGAAAAACGTATAATACAGTGGAGGAGAGGGAGAGCGGGGGTGGGCAGAGCGAAGGGAAAAGTTGGAGGACCCGAGGGGGCCGGAGAAACGAGCGGTATCGGACGATAGCGAGTCGCACGGGGGGTTGAGGAGGGCGGGGGCGCGGCTGCGTCTGAGCTGCTCGCGATCTATGGCTCTCCTTTCTAGCCCCCACCTTTTCATCCCTTCTCCCGCGGCCAGTCTCGAGCTAGCTGGAAGCAATTTTTTTGTCCGTGGCCCGCTTGTATCAAATTACGATAAATATCGCGGTGCCGACGTGCATCCCCGCCGCCAGCCCCGCCGCCGCGGTGGCCGAGCCCCGACTTAACGTCACGAGGAAAGAAAATCAACGCGTTCGGAAGGCGTTCCTGAACAAAATGGACGGCCGATGGCTCGCGCCGAAGACCATCGAGGTTGTTATCCCGAGTGTCTTTTATAGTACAGCGAGGGATGGGGCTCGCGTCGAGGGAGCGAAAGGGGTGCGATTGACCTCCGGACCCCCGCGCCAGGCAAGGGCGGGATCTCGCGGTGTTCCGCGATTCGAAACGGCATCTTTGAGCGCTCGAAAGGGTAACAGGGCGCGCCACGCAAATGTCCGCTGATTTATGCCCGTATTAAAGAACAATACCACTCGGACGTTCCGCGATTACGTGTCCCTGCACGATCGTGACGTAGTGAATCGCCAGGGTGGATGGTTACCCTCTGTCGCGTGAGACGTGCGTCCGCATCAATGGTGGCCGAGGGGCGGGTGGAGAGATTTAATAAACCCTCTGGCCGAGAATGAAAACGAACGTAACGGGCTAGGTATCGGTGGATCCGAAGAATAGTTCGGGAGAGAATAATGGAGGCACTCCGCGCGATGGCGAGGAAGAGTATAGGAGGGAGGAAGCCCGCGGGGGTGTTCGGGGGGCGGAGGGAGATGAAGAATAAGAAGAGGAATAAGAAGAATAAGAGGACGCAGGAATCGCGCGCGCGAAAGGCTCCGGATGATTCTCTTGGAAAGAAGCGTGACGAGGGTATGTGGAAGCAAGTATTATGTATAACCGGGAGGAAAGTAAATATGTGCGAGGCGGATGGTGTATACATAGGTAGGTATCCACCCTATTCCGTTGCGTGCGAAGGATAGAAAACACGGGGCTAGGAAGGGTCGAGGGGGTTGTGGGCGGCGGATCGAGGGATGGTGGTAGTGCACGAGGTGAAACGAGATACAGGAGGGGACGGGGGGGGGGGGGGGGGGAGAATGAGAGAGAATGAGGTGGAATGAGAAAGGGACCGAGTGAGCAAGAGTAGCCGGGGGAGGCGGTGGGGTTGGTGGCGAGAGGGAGAAAGAGAAGGGCTGGGAAAGAGAGGCGAGCGAGGGGCAGGTAGTGGGGGCTGACAGAGATGAATTCGTTTCATTTCACGCTGGGAAGCTCTCGCGTTCCCCGCGTCCGATGATTTACTGGGCTACAATGTGGTAACCCATGATTTATCGCTACCAACACGCCGCCTCGCCACTACGCCATACCTGGTGTACCGTGGCTACGTATGCGTCGGGGCCCGTGTGTCCAGAGAACTTTATACTCTTTCTCTGTTTTTCGCCCCGGCGTCCCTGATCTTCTTTGCCTTTCGCCTTCCCTTCTCGCCGCGCTATCTCTCGCCGTGCTCGACCGTGTCTTCTCCCGCGAGTGGGAGGAGAGAAAGGGGGTTGAAGACTCTCCATGGCCAAAGTCCTGGAATATATATATATATATATGTATATACATATATAGACGCATGTATATACGCCACTATCCGCCTACCTATGTATCGCACGGCGGAACGACGATGACGTCGTCCTCGTCGTCGTCGTCGTCGGCGGCGGTGGCCGCGGCACCTCGCGAGGCCCACGATTCCACGGGCCGCCACCTTTATTTATGCGCGAGAAATTCTCTTGAGCGCTCGCTCGCCGCCCGTGCGCGGCCGATCCGTCATTTTCAATGCGTGCTTATCTGTGAATTAACTATCGAAGTCACTCCCGGCACCGGAGCTCCGGCGTTTGCCGATAAATTGCCAAGAACCGAGCGAGCTAATCATTAACTCGGCATTTTCGAATTGATCTATCGGCGGCGGCGGCCTATTATTCCGCGCCGCTACGGTGTCGCTCCGGCCGGGCACCCGTGCAAACGAAATTACCCCCGTTGTTTTGCACCGGTCCGCCTGCTGCTTTTCCGCGATCCCGAACCGGTCCCGATCAACGCGTCAACGCGAGCACAGCGATTCCTTCCGACAGACGGATAACGAACGAATCAATTGCAAAAGCGTCTGTGTCGTTCCCGCGATGGTGAGCGCAAGGTCTCCTAGAGTCAAGGAGCACCGGATCGTTTTGCTGCTTCTTCTCGTCGCTGAAACTTCTCGCCAGACGGCCACGTAAAAGTAAAGCGACCGTGACCAGCTTCGTGGAGATTAACAGTCACGAGGCAGAGCGCATATTAACGTCTGGCCGCGGTCGCATCCGCGGCCGGACCACGGAGACTCTGCCTCTCGGCGTCAAATCGTTCGGTGAACCGTAACGCGACCGTATATCGCGGCCATCATGGTCGAAATGGACCTGGTCAACGAGAATATGTAACTATTACTGCCCTCGCCCTGCACGACAAAATGCGGCAAAAGTTACTCCGCCCGCTGGCTATTATCGCGCGCTTACACCAGCCGCTCAACCGTGTCGCTTCCGAACTCAAACTACAGTTTCTCGGGAAACTTGACTGAGTTTTGGATATTTTGGATCGCTTGTCTTCTGACTAACAAGGAGAGGTTCCCAGGTGCCCGCCTCTGATTGCTTTGAATTTTGGATATGTTTTAGAGGATCGAAAAGTAAGAAATACGTGTCTTTTTATTTTGGCATGCTTGAATGTTTAGGGGGTGAAAGCAACCCCCAAAGTTATAAGATTTTCAGGTGTTATTCTCCGATTGCTTTGGCCAAAAACCAAAGCAATCGAAGAATGGCACCACCTATTCTCATAAAATTTGAGGGGTGGTTTCACCTCTGAGCATGTAAGCAAGCTATAATAAAAGGACACCTGTTTCTTATTTTTCAGTCCTCTAACATATATCCAAAAACCAAAGCAATCGGAGACGAAAACCTGACAATCATATAACTTTGAGGGTTGTTTCATCCCCTAAACATTCAAGCAGGCCAAAATAAAAAGACACATAGGGTGATTTGACCAGTGAATAAACAGCTAAGCGTTTTTTCAGTTTCAAATAACGATAAAAATTAAATAATGTCCTAATTTATTAATGGAACAGGAATTTGTAACAGAATAGGCTTTAAAAATGTCTAAAAAATTGTTTGTGCTTTTTTACTTGAACGGTGTCTGAAATAAATCATAAAAATGTAATCAACGCCCAATATACTAGTGAATGAACAAAATACCCAATAAATGAACATCTTGTACCCAGTGAATGAACACAAAGAATAATACTTCATTTTCCGACGAGAAATCTCCTGAAAACGCTACAAAAGTAGAAGAGAAGTTAAGTTAGGGATCTAACATAAGAATATAAAAATATAATCTATATATTATAATCATAGGAACTTGACAAATTTATATATATCAGAACACAGTTTACACAATATAATGGTTAACTGTGTTTTCTTACTAGGTTTCTCGCCGTGAATGGCAGCACCTGAAACCACAAATCAAAAAAATTAATAAGCGACCAAGACGTTCATAGATTCAAAAAATATTTATATCCCCGTTATCTCAATAAATTTTCCTTCATTCTAAATATAAAATCATTGTTTTCAATGAAATAGTATTCTTGTTCTACACGAAAAAAGTCAATTTGTTCATTCACTGCTCCCTGTTCATTCACTGGTCAATTCACCCTATTTCTTATTTTTCGATGGTCTTAAACATATCCAAAAACCAAAGCAATCGGAGGCAGATACCTGGGAACCTCTCCTTCTAAGTAGCTTAACGCTCTAGTGCATACGCCTGCCTTAAGGCGGGCACCTGTTTAACCCAGGGATTAAGAATTCTCATTTGCCAGCCTAAAAGTAGTGTCACAGCGCAGATATTGGTTTAAGAAACATGTCAATCTAAGTTTGCAATTTGACAGAAATCTAGTTTCAAGTGCATTTTTGCATTACGTACCCTGCGAAAATTATTATTATTATTATTTCCTCCAAATTGAAAACAGACATCGGATTCGGTCTTTTCATCCCCAAATTAGAGTAGTCTAATTTTTCCAACTGAATTAAAAATCTATGCACTAGAGGGTTAAAGGAGATCACGGCGAATGATACCTAACTTAAATATATCATTTGTTCATAATTTCGCATAGTTACCTACCTATTTCTGCGAGGCGTGACATTCCGTGTACAGCCGCAGATCCTTTACTATGAATAGTTTCCGAGCAGGAAGTGCGCGCAGCGAAGCCAGTTCTTCCCCCTATCGGCGAGGGGTTACTCCGTCCCCTTAAACCACGCTCGGCCGTGTCCAACTGCTGTCCGCGTTATTTACGCGTCTCGAGTTTTGCAAGAATAACAGTAACTTGGCGAATACTTGGGCGGATGGAACGCGGCGGTGGACTGCGGGCACCGCAGAGAATCCGTAGCTTTCGTAGGTAGTTATAAGTGTAGGTAATTGCAAACGGTCGTAAGTTGGTGGAAGGTGGAACGATACCTTGTAAGGTATCCCCGGCTCGTTGGAAACTCGAAACCAAGTCTTAGCTACCGCGAGACCGAGGTACCGCGCTAAAGTTCGCTGCACCCGCTCAAAAGTGGAGGGGCCAACTCCCGCCGGGTCCTTCGGCCAGATTCATTAGGGATCTCGCTGATCCTGACGGTGTTCGGAGCACCCGCAGCCACCTTGCCGCGAGAATTTATCTCGACCGCGTAAACTTTACTCGGCCGGTTGTAAACAACAGGCAAATCCTTCGACGTTCGAACGCAAGCGACCTGGTGCTCGCGCGCTCGGCCAACGATACACGGAATCCTTGCAAAAATCCTCCCTCCACCTCCCGTCCCCCCCCCCCCCCCGCCAGACGTGATTCACGATCAAACTTCTTCTCCCTCTTCTTTATCTAATATCGAAATTCGTCGAAGGGAAGTTCCAGAGGCCGTAGCAGTCATATTTATCTGGCCGATAAATCAGCCGCGCGCCACGGATTACGGCCTGCAACCCCCTCGCGTCGTCAAACTTTCCCGATCGACGGCGAACTGTTAATCCGCGTTAAACAGCAGAAGCAGACGGGTTAACAGAAAAAAATCATCCTCTGGCTGGGTTCCGAGGAACCCGAGCGTCCTCCTGAAACGTACACCGACCACAAATCTCACTTTCTTCCGCGACGTCATTCGATATTTCTAGCGCGAACCTCGATCCAGTCCCAGATGGCCCCTCTCCCCCCGAATCTTCGTCGCGCGAAAATTTCGCGAGCTTGTTGGACGCGCGACGCTGGAAGTCGGTGCATTTTTGTCGCGGTTTAATTAATCGGCGCGCGCGTGCATTCCGCGCTGCGATATCTCAAACGCGGAAGCGTTGTACTCGCTTGCGTAACTGCGTAACGCGATATATTTCACCGAATAACGAGCCGGCGAGCGGAGCGAGCTGGCTGCCCCGACGTGAGCACGCGCGTGCACGCTCAGCCGGTTATGATTTGCGGGCCCGTGCAACTTCTAGGCATCCATCACGTTTAGCGGTCGTGAAACGAGAGTCGAGTTGTAAAACACGCCGGCCAAATGAGAATATACGTGGCGGAAGGAGTGTCCCCGGATCGTCCCGTTGCCGGAGCACCCGCGTGCCAGAGGGTAAGTCCGCGCGTGGGGGTGGCACCGGCGACGCGGCGCGACGCTACGGGGATGTGGGATACGCGCGTGCCCTCCAGGACGCCGGATTTTATAGCGCCGTTAAGTTAGCTCGACGATTTTCCAAACTCGTATGATTGTCTTGTCGCGGCGAGCCGGCTATTAAATGGCACGGAAAATAAATATGCTACGGTCCCGGGGTTTATCCGCTTCTATACGAGGCTGACTGCCTGCATGCTTTCCTGAGGGATGCTTTAAACGTCACGTTTTATCGTTTCCGTTTGCTTTGAACTTGATTCTACTGATAAGATATTATTGAAACAGAATACATATGTTCGAAACGTATTTTCATCGTTCAGAGTTGGGCAAATTTTTTATTTAAATGATATTTTAAGTAAGAAATAAAAGTCTAAAAAATTATTCGTCGTTCTTTCGTTAATTTTATTCGATACAATATACATGATGGGTAATTATTTTAACTTTTATTCGGCACCCGAAATTTTATGCAAATAAAATTTTGTCCTTCTCTGCTTGGCACCCCACAGAAGGGGTTTAGTAGAAAAAAAAGAATAATGGATTTTATTCTCTAAATAAATTTTTGTAATCATCTAAGTAGGATAATGGTACCTAATATCGCCTAGCAAATGTTAAATTGCTGTTAATTAAATAATAATAAATTTCTATTTTTGTATGCAATTTGTTTCAAAGGGGAAATAATTCATGTTTCATGTAGCATAATTTAGATTGGTCGAAACATACAAATTTTTAATTAGGACTTAAAAGACGTAAGACATGTAAAAATCGAGTGCTGAAAAACGGGTAGCTAATACAGTCTACTCAAGAAATATTGATTAATTCATGTATATTTTTTAGTTTTTAATGTAAGTTTCACATTTGTTTTTATTATTTCTGGCTATATAAATGTTTTTGGATGAATCTTTTTATTAGGATCAGGTTCAAGAAAGCCTGACCTAAGTTTCATCTCACTCGGCGGTATCGAGAACACGCATTCTGCTACAAGCAAAATGCTATTTTCATTACGAAAAATATTTGAATCGATTACAGTGCTTAAGTACATAATTAATTAGGTATTTCTACTTACAAGGGTATTTCTACTACAAAATTCAAAAAATTCTAAAACTTTGTGAATATGTAGGGGATTTCCTTCTGATTGCAACCCATTTTTTGTTTTTTGCCCAAATTCACTCTAAAGGGAGTGGAATTCGGGTGGAATCCGAGTATTTTCCGATTTTGTGTTATAGTTCGTGAACTGTAAAATATTTTTTTACCAAATGATAGATCTAATTAAAAGATGTAACTTTTGTGTTGAAACTTTGTTTCTATCTCTCACAGTTCACGAGTTATAACACAAAATCGGAAAGTAGACGAATTTTCAGGGGTTAATTTCACCCCCTTCGAGTGAATTTAGGCGGCAAATAAAAATTGCGTTTTAATCAGGAGGAAATCCCTTGCATTTTCACAAAGTTACAGAATTTTTTTGACTTTTTCTCTCTGTTCTTGTCTCGTTAAAGTGTAATAAAGTTCAAATAATAATAATAATAATAATTTCCGAGTTCGGGGATCTTCCCTTGTTAGTAGATATTCTTATATTCTCAGAGTTATTACATTTACCTTCTTCAAATGTGATATAAAATTGTCGCAAGATTCACTAAAATACTTCCCTTTCTGTAATTCTTGGCCACATGACGCTGCAATTACGGTATGTCCTCCTAAACATGTTAAATACTTAGGTACCTACTAATTCAGTTCAAGGACCAATAAATTTCAGTGCTTGCTTTGCGAGATATAACGAGTGACAATATTAGGAACCTAAGCGATATTAACTTTTATTGAATTTATATTAAATAAAAATACATTAAATAAATTGTTCTTAAAAATATTTTTATCCGTTCAACTCGGCTCCCCTAAGACTAAATCCTGAGTGTGCCACTGAGTTGAATAAAATATGTAATCATGGAATTGATCTGCTAAGTTATTATTCAATCGAATAACTCACCTGCATCCCTTCCTTCCGAATTGTATCGTTGGAAGAAGAACAGCTTCCACGGCTCGGAACTCCACTTCTTTAAGTAACAACCCTTGACAAATATGCCGGCGTGTTCGCCGGGGGGGACCTAAGCCTTGGTTGTCGCTCCACAGGATTAGCTTGATTGCGCGTACAGGCGTCGGCACAAAGGGGAATAATTGTTGTCGCGTTTTCTTTACGGGCTGTTTAACGCAGCAGTCCGCCGCGGGGGGTCCAAGACGTTGGCTGTTTACCGAATTAGTCGAAGATTTATGCGCCCTGGCCACTTAGGCGGCATCCCCGATGAGCTTCCGACTGGGAAACTACATCGCGCGCAAACGTGTCGCGAATTCACGCGATACAAAACTCGGCCCCGTTCACGGTGCCCCGATGAGATCACGGTGAAAGCAGCGACGCCTCGCCGGATAAAGACGGCGAGATAAGATCCGGGAACACAGGTGAACAAATTAATCGTGTTTTCGTGAGAAATTAACTCCCGAGAGATAACGATATCGTAAATCGACCGAGGGCAACGGCTCGAATGCGTGCAGGTGGAAATTACCATTCGAGTTTTAAAATTGTCTGCTGTCCTTTCCAGATATTGTCTCGCATCGATAAATTAAAAGTTAGTAAATACAAAACCAAGGACGTCCGCAGACTATTTTCCAGGAGGGAGACGGATGACTTTGAAAAAGGGTCAAGTTCACAGGCGACGATTAGTAGGTTTTTTCAACCCATTTTATAGCACTAATTTAATTAAGAATTTTAAATTGAAATTTAAAACTTGTAGGGTTTTTGGTACGGGTAAAATAACGTCGCGCTTGGTCTAAATAATATAGATAACAGTTTATTCGAATATCGATGTAGTGCCCTCGATCGCGCGCGTCAGACTATTTATTTACCTTCCTGGGCCTCGCTTATCTCCTCATGTCAGTCTCGAAAAGGCTCACCGCTAGGGCAAGGAAAGCTTGACCTTCGCTGCTGGAACTTGCTACGACGCGTTCGACTCGCCACAATAATATTCACTTTGTTAGTATACACTTAACCCTACGGCGGGCGCGTCGCGGTCTTTTATACCGCATTTTTATGTGTTTAGAAATTTCATTTATATTCTTAGTTGTATGCCAGTGTCCATTGAGATATGCTTGGCTGATTATTATGAGAAACATATAACACCAAAATCGTCGCTATTTAAGTACTGTATTAAATGTAACTGAATTTTTCAAGTGGAAGGTACTAAATCGCGATATTCTGTTGGAAACTCTTAGAACTAAGCTGTATTTGTTTGTAGCAATGAATCTTTCACCGTGCTGCGTGGTCCATTACATTGCAAATCATCTTCAGTTCGATCGATTCCCTCTATTTATTTACCGCCCTCGGTGCCGGTGCCCCAAAGATTGCCGCCGCTCAATTATTGAATTTACAAGTGCACCGTACAGATCTGTCTTGACCTAAGATGAAGATTCGTGACTTTTCGGCTTCCCTTCATTCTAGTATCGCGTAAAGTGGGACAGCCCGCGAATGAGTGAGACATTCCGAAATGGCGGCAAATCATAAACGACGTTCGCCGCTACAAAGCGACACGAAGGCGACGAAATGCAATATCTTCTTTCACTTTTGCATTGTTTCTCTACCGGTACTATAAATCAGTATCAGCGTTGCCGGGGAATGGGTTCCTGCAAACTATTCATAGTGGAAGTGGAACACCTACGGCTATTTTGTACGAACTACTTCTAACTTTACCGTTCTTGTCATTTATGCAATAAATTATGCTATTATTGAACTATATTAGTGTCTTTCTGTTTGCGGTATAAAGTGCTGCACCGCGTCCGTCTATGAGATTTGATAAAGCGCGGAGGGTTAATAAATGAATAATAATTAAATAAATAATAATAATAAAAGGTTAATAATAATAGAAACTAGTTTTTAAAAATAATGGTTTTGCAACTGCCCCGTCCGGTCCCCCGCAATCTAAAATAAAAAATCCTCTCGTATAGTATGCCCTTCTGTTGCCATTTCTCCTTTTGAAACTATAGCAATTTTACTACTGTTCATAGTTTAGCAGTAGATACCAATAATAATACCATTACAATACCTAAAACTGCAACACACTAGATTTGCGCAGAACAGGATTATGAAAATATATCACTACATTTGTCCATCGGTTCATCTAGGGATAGTTTAATCATAGGGCGCACGGAAGGGCGAGCATCACTCAAGCCCGACAAAGAACTGCAAACCGGCGTATCTCCTCTATCCCGCTTTAGCGCGCTCGAGCTCCGTTGCAGCGAGATTTTCTATGGTGGGGGAGAGGGTTGAAGTGGGTATCGGAGGGAAGATTGCCCGCGACCACGCTTTTCACCGTCGTGCCCCGCAGCTGTAAGTCTGAAGAGGGCAGAGAGAGGTGGGGAAGGGGTGGTAGCGTGGGGAGGCAGCTGAATGACGGGATTCATGCCCTGGCCGTGGATTCACGGACGCCTTGAATGGAGCTGGCGGAAAGGCTTCGGAAATTAAACGTCCTGTGGATGGTCTTTTTTCGCGTGCAGTAATGTACGGTCTCTCCCACCCCCCTACCTCCCTCCCACCCCCTTGCCCCGCGGCCCTTGCTACCCGCTCCCTTGGTCTCGGGGAAGGAAGAGACCGGGGACCTGCCACGGCGAGCAGGACAATTTCGCTGCGATAAGGAAGTAGATCGAGGCAGGAGATACGCCGCATCCTCCTCTATACACACACACCGCACACCTACGGACACTGCGAACGTGTAGAAACGCGCGTCCCCGAGCGTTCGGGGCTGTTGCAAGAGTGCCATTGCATCGCGGAGCCATCGTAAACCATCCGCGCGCCCAGCTAAGCGTATTTCTCCTGAAAATTAGGAACTTCCGGGGCCGGCTCCTTTTTTGACGCCCGACGATACCCCGGAATCCCGAGAATGAGAGGTATTATCCGTTAGGTGCCACGATCCCGCTATTAATATACATTACGGGGCCCGAGCAAGTGGGTCAGTGGCAAACTGCACCCTCTTACACAGAAACTAACTTCTCAAGCTTTTAAATTCGCGGCCGATATCTTTATCTCGTCCCACTCGAAGCTTCAACGCCGGAATCATTCTTCCAGGGATCGACGAATGTATATTAAATATTATTCCGCACTCATAAAAACATTTCTCGCCGCAAGAAATTTTGAAAGTAATTCACCTGCAGTCGTACTGCTTCAATAATTCATAACTTGCCGTGGCGATCATACCGATCGAAAATTATGGGCGCCGCGACTTCGCTGGAAGCCGGTGATCAACATTCGACGTGCACGGTGACGGACGATCGATCGCCAATGAAAATCGACGCGTCTCGGGGCCGCATAAACGCGACATTGACTTTCACGCGGTGACACGCGGCGCATCTCTCCCGCCGCGATACATTTGAAAGGAAAACGGGGCTCGAGGTGTTTCCGCGATGTTGCCGGAAATATTATTTCGTTGTGTGCCGTTCGCAGTCTTCGGCGCGCAACATTAATGAAGCTTCCGGGCTGGAAAGTTCAGCTGCGATGTAACTTCGCCTTCCACGCCGAGGCTTGAGACATTCTGTGCGCCGCCCATTGATCGATGCTATGTCTTATGTAACTCTTTCCCTGCTGGTGCACCGATATGTACACTTTTACTTCACTTGTATCCTTGGGAAAATTGTTCGAGTGATGGAATGAGGATTTATAAGAACACTCGGTAAACCGTTGGGTCCTCCGCGTTCGAGGGGTGAGTTGGGAAGCGAGGAAGTTAAACGGGCTGGTCATCGAGGTGAAACCGACACATCTTAATTTCCTGTCAAAATATTGACAACCGTGCGGCCATTAGCATTACGAACGACTCGTAGTGGGTCAGCACTGGTTCGCCGGCTCCGCCGGCCTGTTTAGTTATTGTTTCCGCCATAGATTATAGGGATGGGGTCTTTATTGCCCTATGGCGGTAATATAGGTATACACCGCTCACCGACACACTCCTATGAGCTCACGTATACATTCGCGTGTAGGCTTGTGCAAGCTCGCACCTGTTGGCGCCTGCGATTATGGCCGCAATAACATTCCGTCAAACTACGAACACGTACCTAGACCTTCTAACCCAACCTAAGCCGCCGCTGGAAGCATTCCGGAAACCACGTGGCCACCGCGCTACCCAAACTTTGGAAATCAGCATATGTTATTGATGGGATTTAAATATTTGTAGAGGTTTTAAATTATTGAGCGATTAAAGGTGTGACGTAAATAATGTGAACATTTATTTAAGTAGTTTATATAAAGATAGTTAGGATCTAATAATTATTATTATTAGAACGGATAAAAATATTATTACGCAAATTTAATAAAATTCTTTAGATGATAGTGAAAATTTATTTAAAGAATAAAGTTCAGGTTTCTTTTCTTATTAGAATGTTCCTTCTTGGGGGTGCTAGGGCCCCTTGGCCCCCTCTGAGTGCGCCACTGTTTAGGAAGGTATATTTAAAGCAGCGTTTAAATTTTAAACGACTCGTAGCTATGCAGATATTTTTCACTGAACAGATTAAGTGTGTATTTCAGATGTAAATAAACTTTTGACGGATAGAGGGTAGACCAGGTGCACGGTAGCAATTGTGACGCGGCGGAGAGAGCAATAGTCCCGTGTAATTCGGTAGGGACTAATAAAAGGCTCCGTAATATATCTTCGCCGCGAACTTTTTTGCCCGCGCGCCCGTTTATATTTATTTCGCGTGTTCGCGTGTTTTTGCGGACTTTTTCGGAGCTAATATTGTCCGGCAAAACAAATACGCGAAACGGAAAAGGAGACTGGGCACCGATTCATTGATTTTACGTCGCAACATTATTTATCGGCCAATATATCGGGGCTTGTCGATACCATTCGTTGCGTCATGCGCCATAATAACGGTATCTTCTTCAAAATTGTTCATTGCCAGGGCAGGGAGAGGGCCAGGAGGAGCAGGATCAGGCGGTGGCCGCTTTAAATTCTTCAGCACGCTGACGAACGAACGTCGGATGATATACGCTCGGTCTGCTCGGTTACTCGCCCGCGCGCGCGCGCGCCATCACGCCAGGGTAGGTATATATCCCCGCCTCTAAATTCGCCTGCGAGTAGGTTGAGGCTCGATTTAAATTTGCCAGAAGTGGGATTGGCCGCGTAGCGAAACACAATTTCGCGGCGAGTTCATTCTCCCGACGAATTCGAATTAACGCGACGACGTACGAATTGACTTTCTGAGTTATCACCGGCCTGTCGAAGCGACTTCCAACTGCCGTGCTTTCTTCCTCGCGGAAAGAATTTGCCGTGGAATTACGAGCGCGCCAATGATGCTTGCTTTGAAGTCGGATGACTTTTGGTATTGGCTTTAGAAGGGTGGAACTCGCGAATCAAGAAATGAAAGAAGCTCAAGAAATATTAATTTAATACGCCGCTCTTAATTTACTGTTAATTTCTCTTTCCTACTTTCTGGTTTAGTTATAATTTTAGTTTCTTTACTTCGATCTGCGTTAATGTATTACCTATTTGGTTCTTTTCTTTTTATATTTACTGAGTAATAAAGACGAATAATAGTAATAACAATTATAATAATATAGCTTCATTGAATATTCAGTTTTATACTGAAATAATGTGGGACCCCGCGTTGTCCTGGCGAAGTAAGCCCTGTTCCGCGTGACAGGCACTATTTGACTGTGGTCCATACTGTATAATTCCTATCGTACCCCAACAAACGTGCAATATGTTTGTGGTGGAGCTGGAATTCCATTATAATTGACCAACGATCGTCAGTGTCTGATAACGGTTGCTGCGTATACATATCTACTTTGTGGAATCGCGTGTAAGATCCGAAAGTGGAGGGACGCGTTGAACCGCGCGATACTTTCCAAAGTATGACGAAGCATCTGTATTCCACTGTTCGAAGGAAGCCTGTTAATTTCTCGATTAACAAATCTCCATTTATCTCTCGATGCTCGCCGGGGACCCGTGCAATTAAAAAAGCCTCATAAAAAAGAAAGGGAAGAAAGAAGCGAGGAGAAAAAAAGGATGACGGGAGGAGCAGGTCCAGCGACGTGAGGCGGCTGCGTGAAAACAGGAAAGCCGAAAGAGATAAGGGAGTAATTAAATTCGCATACTCCTTGCGCGTCGATAATTCGCGCAGTGGCAGACCGGGGTCTCCGGTAGCGGGAGAGCGAGGGAGAGGAGAGAGAGAGAGCGGTGGTGGGAGTTACGGAGGGGTACGCGGTGCGGCCACCACGTGGTTGCACAGAGAACCGAGGCATGTGTGCGGAGGAGCGGCCACAAATCACCATTACTCGATGTGTATCGCGACGCTATATAATTATACCTATAACGCCAAGCACCAGGTAATGGCTCAATCCTGCATGTGCATGCGATGATAACCAGGCCTGAAGGTGGGCCACTAGGTGGGGTCTGGCCTGCCCGCGAGATTCAAACCGCTGGCGTTCCATTGGCTGGTCGGTTAGTCACGTGCTCCGTTACGTCATCGTGGCCATCCTCGTGAGTGCTTGGAGTCTGCCAGCGAGCGAAAAACAGAGAGAGCGCGCCACGAGGGAGAGGAGAAGCACGGAACAGGGAAGGGGAGAGAAGACAGAGAGGCATCGAAGGTATCCCCCCGCCGAGGGAGCGAAAGCGCGCGCGATCGCACGAAGGAGGAAGACGCGAATGCCTATGTGGTTCTCGTAAATAAGGATAGACCAAAAACGACGAAGACGAGACGGATAGTGGAAGGAAAGAGGAACGAGGTTAGAGAAGCCGGGAAGAGAGGGAGCAGCATTCGGCGGAGAAAGAGACAACAGGCCTATACCCTACGCCGTACCCCCTCCCGCCATTAACAACGCCCTTGCATATAAATCCCCGTCTCGTCCGTGCGCGGTTCGGCCGCCGTGTGTGCGTCGGATCGTTCGTCTCCGTCTTGATCGCGCGTCCCCCGAATCGCGCGCTCTCCCTTCGCGCTCACTTTTCTCTCTGTCGCTAATTCCCTCTCGCTCCCTCGCCTCGGCCCGGATTCCCCGCCTTTGCACTGGCCGCAGGACAGTCGGGACGGGGCGCGGGGCTCGAGGGGCCGTGGAACAGACGGAGACGGGGAGCGAACGCGCGTGGTCGAGACCGTCGAGAGAATGCCGGGCGTGCGGGAAAGAGAGGACGCGTGTCAGCAACAGAGACACCCGGGGGAATGTTCTAGGTGGTCGGAGAAGGACGGGGTGTGGAAGGAGCGAGGCAGAGGCACGGAGAGAGAGAGAGAACGGAGGCAGCGCCGCGTGGCGGTACGAGGTGGGGACTATCGGGCCGTAAACCATCCGCGGTGAACATTTAACTCACGTATTGCCATCCGACAAGTTTGCTTTGGCCCGCGAGAGAGCGTCACCCGAGCGAGCGAGCGAGCGTCCGACGTCGAACCGAGCCTTCCGCGAAACACGCGCGAGGAGGTGGATCAGAGCCATCGGCTTGACGCGCGGCTCTAATCCCGTGGTTCCACCGAGATACACACCGTCGGTTACTTCGCGGCCGAGTCTCGATCGTGCTCGCCTCGGTCCCCCTTTTTCTTCCTCGCCGCACCACGTACGAGAAACACGCGCGTATCGGCCCCGGGAAATCGTTCCACCGCGCGCGGAACGGTCTCCCTCGATTCCACCCCGCACCGTTCGGACAGCCTCTATCCGGCAACATTTCGGACCAGTCAGTCATCGCTACAGACTTCCGGATGCAACTACCGATCACAGTCTGAACCACCGCTATCATGAGCTACAAGAAACCACCGCGGGCCACCCTTCCGCACACGACGCCCTGCTTTCGTTGAATCCTTCCACCGGCCGCTACGGGTAAGTCCATCGTTCACACTTCTTTCTACTTCACACCGATCGCTCGCCAGAGCGTCGGGAATCGCGCGACATCGCGGCCATCCTGCGTGGTCCCGTCGAGCGCGTGTCAAACGAACGTTCCAGGCCGTTCCTAACGGCCGTTCGTCGGTGTCGTCGCGAAAAATTCCCTCCCGCCAAAACGCTGTCCCAGTGCACATGCTCCGATGATTGAAGACGTCGCGAGTAAACTACTCGCTATCTGTCAGCAACGACGTACGCTAGTATCGTGATTCTGACTTAAAATCACGCGTCAGGGCTTTCTGCTTCGTGTCCGAGACAAGTATCGCGAGGTCCTCTTGGTCGTTTCGCCCGACTCCCGGCGAGGGCGAACAAATGCGTGCACGTGGTTCGCGTGAACGTACGCCATGAAGTGGCTCTCTCGCGATCGCCGATAAACGCAACGATATTTCTTTTTCCCGCGGCGCGTACGCTTGCACGTACCGGTATAGATATCAATTACGGAATTAATCTCGGGCCGGGGAGCATGCATCAATTTTCTTTGTATCTCGTTCTGTCAAACCGGTGTTTTACGGTCGGCGTTAATGAAGAACTGTAACCGGCCGGGACGTGATACGCTGCTAACGCATCGGCGCGTACGGCATAATAACGTCCCGAGATAAACGTAATAGGCGTCTATCTGACGAGGGATCCGCGAGCGTTCTCAGGGCTCGTGCCAAATGCTAAATAATCAACCACTCGAACCTAATAGTCGCCAGTCTTCTTGGCCGCGTTAACGGCTTCTTCGGTCTAATCTCGTCCCCTGGCTCTTCCGAGACTTTTACGAGCATGTCTCACCTATCGGCGATATACTGTTACACGCGATAATTTGCGCCACGAGCGTGCCTCGCGACAGAGAAAGCTGGACTGCCTCCCACGATGCCCCTAATCTCTCCGGCTCTTAATGCATCGTTCCAACCACTAGAATCGATCGCGTTCCACGGCCTACCTTCGATTTTCCCCGGGAAAATGGGGAAACCTGGCCGAAAATAAAGTGAGTTCGGTATCGCGAGGCCCGAGGATAAAATAGGTGGTGTGTACCGCACCGACGCCTGACGGGGACCATAAATAAGGATCCGACGGTCGGTGCGGCTGCAGCCAGTGATAAGCGTTCCTTTGCCCCTCTCCCTCCGGCGCAGCCCCTCTTTCGACTTTCTTCTTCGACCTCTACTTCCCGCTCAAACACTTTCGAACCCCTTTCGCGCGTTTACGAAGCATCCCTTAAAGTTGGGGCAAGCGACATTTCATTCTAGCCTTTCGTTCGATCGTCCACAGTTACTCCGCAATCTTTCTCCAAGAATTCACACCTGTAATTAAATTTCTTGCTTTAATTACCAGCCTGTTAAACAATGCCCCCGAGTTTCGACTTCCGCGCGAGCTTTTCCGACGTATCTTGCGAGTCGTGTTCGCTGGGAACGTGCTCGGAAAATTTTGGCGCGCCGTTTCGCCACGCAGAGGCTGCAACTCGAGCAACACTTGCAACTGGATTAAACTATAGTTCTGAATTAATTCACCGACCCTGTTAAAATATATGCCGCCCCGTAGCGACCGCGCGAGATGATTGCACGGCTCCCAGTCCCCTAACAGGCGGGCATAATTAGTTTGTCAAAGTGACAACGCGATACTTTTTTGCCCCCTAGACGGCGGCACGTCCCAGCGGTACAATTCGCTGGTTCTCCCACGAAATGTGGTAGCAGTGTCCAGAGTAGGTAGAGTGGCCACCGTCAACTGTCTCTCCCCCGGTTCAACTACTTAGTTCTGGAATTAGGGGACGCATAGTTGCCAGTTTCGGGTGTATCGCGCGCTCAGGGCGCTAGGCTGCGTGGTCGCAGACGAGTCGCCCGATAAATCCGCGCCGGTATCGTTCGCGGAAGCGTGAGACGGTTACCCGTTCGATCGGGGTGTATCGCCGCGAATATCGTATGGGGCATAACGGGGGTTAGAAACGCACGAGGTGCCTGAACGTTTCCCAACTGTGTAACGTATAGGTGGAGTCGAGTTCCTTCATCCCCTACGGGCAGCACGAAGCGACCATTTCTCATATCAGTTTAGCCGACACTTTCGAGAACTTGCTCGGAGAGCCCGGGGCGTCGCGACGTCACCCGATGCCTCTTGCCCTCTCACCTCCCCGCCGCGCCGGCTCCTCCAACCCTGTCCCGACTCTTCTGCAACACCTTACCGAGCCAGCGGGCTTTCCACCCCTTTCTGAACAGCCGCTCCACCGTCCTTCCTCTCGCGCCTCAACTTCCATTTACGTTCAAGATCATCCTCCGCTCCCTGGAACCCGCACAGAGCCACACGCAAATCCTCCTCTTTCTCTCCTGTTTCCGCCCCTTCTATCGCGGTCGCAACCCCCGCAGCAGGCCGAGTGCCCGCGGTCCTGAGATAAGTCATGCCCAAAACTTAACAAACCCGACCTTGGGATGATGGAGGGCCTCGCGACCTCTTGGATCAACTCCGGCCGAGATTGCGCGCGAACGCTTTATCAGAGACCTTGCGCTGGCGCTACCAAAGATTACACCCTCGGTCAACTATCGCTGCCGCAGAAACCTGAGCGCAAAGTGGGCCATTCTAAGTCCCGATTTCGAAATGTTCGAAATAGTCGCTGTTGCTTCAGGCGCGTCAGTCGAGAGACTAAAATAGAGAATATGAGAATTTTAGGTCGTTCATAATAGAAGTACTATTAACCCCTTGTATCACGATTTATTGATCAATGATCGTGCCTATCTATTCAATTGAAGCTTTCCTGAGCGATTAAAGAAATGAGTAATGCTGTTTAGTTTCTTCTCTTCTATTTAAGCTACATTACTTTGATCCTCCTACCGAGCGCTACTCGGTATTGTCCATTTTATCGTGCAATGCATATTCACTCTATTTTCAGTCGCCTGGGTATCTAAACAAGTAACTTGGTTTCTCTGTGGCGCCTACAATTTTCGTGTTGTTCGGCTAGAAACACTCGAATCGCCTGTTTTCCTCCTGTTCATTAGAGCTTCCGTTGATTCGAGGCGAACGAAACTTGTTTAGGCCGTTTTTAGCACAATCAACTCGGCCACGAAGCACGAATAGTTTTTCTGCTCCCATTCCCGGCGTATCTTCCTAAATTTCCGCAGATTTAATACCCGCGGCACGGCGATATATACCGCTGAACGTGAATCAAGTGTTTTCGCAGGTGTTATACGTTATTCAATAAAAAGGAACGGTTTCAAGACACAGTTAAGCCTGACAAATGGCCACCTAGATAGTATTTTTAAATGGGTGGGGCGCACCGAGCGCATTGCTCGCATAAATTCGTCCAATCTTCCAGTCGGCCGCGGGGAATCCGCGTATTCCTATTGAATTCAATAACTCAAACACGGACACCCTATATCACTTGCTGCACGCCGAATGACGCGTCCTGCGCGTGCTCTTAATTATCGAGCCAAGCAATGATCCTTTCGTCCGTGACTCGTAATTTCAATTTTTATACCGTCCCAGTCGACGTTTCTGTAAATCACGAGTGATTAAACGAGTTTCTTCGAAAACTAATTTTCCCCGAGGGAAAAGAAACTGAGGGGGAGAGAATTCGCCGAAAATATATTTACCAGATGTTGTGCACACTGAGTACAGAATACTAAAAAGAATAATTATATTGGTATAGATTAAATGTAAATTTTCCAGTATATAACGTTTTTTAAAACATTCCACCGAGCAAGTTTCGCTTATCTTTACTCGACTTCCTTTCGTCGAACAACTAACGCGTCTTTTTTTTTCCTCTACAAACAATTAATCCCCTTATCTGAAGTTTCTACTCGTCGCATCTTTTTGACGATTGGATCACCGGAGAAAATCGGAGAATTGCTTCTGCGAGATCAAATGTTTCCCCTTGGCTTCTGTGAATTAGGACACCTTCCGTTTTGTTGTAAAGTAATACTCGGAGTGCAAAGGGTTGAAAAGGAGACTCGGGAATGAGAGAAGTTCACGAGCAAAGGGCAATCTGTCACGAGAAGCGGTGGAATAAATAGTTTGTGAGGGGCTACTGTAAGGGAATTCGCGCTGGCTAGGACGTCTGGATGTTATGGCTGCCGTCGGATCCCTCCACGTGCGCGTGCACGTCGCTCTTAAACATCGGATCACAATGTAACTTTGTCTGCTAGAAGCGCGGAATCGTTCCACGGAAGCGTGAAGCGGGTTCCTCAGTGGCGCGGGCGATATTTCAAATTTATTACGCCCGCTAAATATACACTTTTGAGCATTTTGTTTGCGAGGCCGATAAATGTAACCGCGGCTAGCGCGGTGACAAGCAGTTTCCCCGAGCCTCTTTAGCCGGCTGATATAATTTCGCGCAAGAAATATGCTCGTCGAGGCCCGCCAGCCTGTTACATAAAGTAAGTAAATTAATGATCGGGTGGTTAAACTGCGTATGTATCACACGCGGCGAGTAGGTATTTCGAATTAATGGCCGCCTATTAATTTTCGAAGCAGTTTTCAACTCCTCGGCCGAACCGGTATCCTACGATATTTTTCCGAGGGGTGGGGGGGCGGCGGGAGCCAGAGCAAATTGTTGCCGATCCGGGGGCAAATTAATTCATTCGATCGGCTCCTCCATTACGGGCCGCTCGAAATCGCTGAAATATCGCACGTCTCCGTTTCCGCTCCCGCGGAATCTCGTCGAACGCGCGCCGCAATTAGGCGGAAATTATTCCTTCCGTTCGCGGCGTCGAAAGTGTCCGTTCTTCAAATTTTCACAAAGACACCGTCGCTTCGTTCGCGCCAATTTACCGCCCAGCCCAGCGCCACGCGCGTGCGCGCTCAATAATTGAAACGCCTCTTCGGGATCGCACGCAATTTTACCGGTCGCGCGGCATCCGCGGGAATAAATCCCGAATTAGGGGACGTAAATTTGCGCGAGCGTTGCACGGTTCAAAAACTGCACCGTCGAGATATAGATACCTACTCTGGCGTAAATCGGCAAACGGTTGGCGACGCGATTTTTTATGGCGTCGCTCCAGGGCCAGTGTTTTGTCCCACCTTGAAATTGCGGCGGCGCATTCTTCGCGGATCAAGCTAAAACCGTGTCGGCCACGGGTGACCTTAACCATAGCAAAAAATATTTAAATCGGTTCGTTTGAAAGTACAATGGATTCCTTTGTGGCCGAGGAAGAGGCGCGCACGAGAGGTCTGCGGGGCCGCAAGGGCACATGCCGACACTTCGGGGGTAGAGAGCGAGGGTGCGAGAATGTTTTTGGAGCAAGGTCGAGCGCAATTGCGTCACCTGTGCGACTCCTCTACCTGGGCAGTTAACGTCCACGGGGCGACCTTAACCGCGGCCGTTCCCATAAATTCGACCGGTCATAAAGCTTGGAGAAAAAAGCGTCAAAATGGGTAAAACTAGCCGAGTGACGGCCCGTAACGGTACGTAGTCTCGACCTTTTTGCGCCCCGAAGGTCACTGCTCCGTCGGCTTCGTTTCCAGAAGCGCGGCCGCTCGCCTCGGTGCCTGCCCGTTCCCAGGAACACTGGCGCACCATCGCGGTCACGATTTCGACCGAACTACGAATTCCGCCGTCGCGCGATCTCCGAAAAAAATACCTACCGCCGGGACGAGCGTGTCCGCGATTCGAGACGAGCGAGCGCCGAACGGAACGGGTTATCGAACGGCCGCTTCGTCCCGGAGGATTATATAGTTGGAAAAGCTTCGGCGTCCAGTTTCGAGTAAATCGTAAATTACGGGTCGAGGCATCGAGGAACGGACGACATTTACGCTAAAACGATTAAGTGCGTCTCGCGTCGATGATTTACTGGCGCCGGTTGAAAGAATAAGGGGGCAGGGGGGACAGACGGAGCAAAACGAGAGGGAGAGCAAAGAACCGACGGGGAACGCGAGAACGGGGAGAGAGAGAGAGCGCGACGAGTATATCGCCGGGCCGTGATCGATTAATGAATTCGACTTGCAGCGGATAAGACACGAAGAAACCACTCTCATTTGTAAGTTGAATTATGACAACGATCACTCGGCCGTTCGTTAAGCCATTATTTATAAATTCAAGTTTAAAACGTTAAACGGGCATAGGTATATGAAAAGTGTCCCTCGGTTGTCCGTCGTCTGTTGGGCTCGAAGGGGGTTGGGTGGGCGCAGAAGAACGCCGCTCGGCGCGGCTACGGGGACGATAATGGAGCCGGGGCAACGGCGAAGAACCGGCCGATTCCGTTGTTGGGCGTCGTTTGATTTATAAGTTCAACTCCAGACGGACAATATTTTTGTTTTAATGTTCCTTTTGTCCGAAACGTACGTGCCCGGACTGCCGGATGGGCGCGAGGTGGACATAGGTGGCTGATGATGTCACTCCCTTAGCGAAGCGAGAAGCGAGAAGGAGAACGAGAGAGGGAACACCGTACGAGGCACCGGACATCGGGGATACACGGTGCCTAGTTTAAGCTGGGTTGTCGCGATGGCACACAGAGATTACATCGTACACCGCGGAATATACTCAAGGTGTCGCCGACGATTCTTGGCTACAACACGGGGATTCTTAATAGCCGGCCGCCGTCTCCGCCGCGCCGTATGACTTGCTTCGCGCTTGTTACGAATAATTAAACGGACAAACATTTTACAGCCCCGCAGCTTTTATAACGGAGCACTTTTTCCTTTTACATTGCGATCTTCAATTACTTTATTACACCCACGCTTCCGCTGTCGGTACTCCTTCGGAATACCAGCCCTTTCTTAATTCTTTTCTTTTTTTATTTTTCACCTTCCTTATAAGGCTTGAACTCTGATTTCGCTTGGCGGAGCAAGAGACGGCCGAGATGATGATAATGGATGGTAGCGTGCGTGCTCACTCGCCAGTGACAGCGTTAATTTAAAAAGGATGGGAAACGATGAATAATGTATGATATAACAGTAGCGATCCGCAAAAGTATCTCGTTCGAAAGGGTCTGCGGACAGCTAGATGGCTCGCGGTAGATTGTCGAAAACTTTCGGAAAAGTACATTACAGGCACCTGTGATCCACCATTCAGTAGAGCCGCGCGATTGTAAGAACAAGCTTTCATACAAATCCGACAGCTGCTCCTCCAACACGGCTGAATTTCATTACGCTGGCATTAATTGATATTACCGCAAGCAGAGCGTGTCCGATTAACCGCTCACCGTTACAAAAATTAATGCGCCGCTTTTTTTTCGTATGTTTAAGAACGAGCTCACATTCCAAAATATCGGCGCCGCTCAGATACGATCGCGAGCGATTAACGCGTGCAATTAAACCGCCGCGGCCGCGCGATAAATTACCGAGATGTAGACAAAACAATTTGTTGGACATTAATAATTAGCGGTTCGTTAACGGGCGCACCCGCGCACAGATCGTCGCCGATTAGGGCGCGGTGCGCGCGCAAGGATTCTAGATGGCTGGTGGGTTTTTTAAAAGTCGAATCGCGTAACGGAACGGTGCCTCTAATTATATCTGTTCCATCGATAGCCTCCACGCACCGTGAGGAGCGTAAATGGTAAAGAGCTGCGTGGCTCGCGTAGAAATTTTTATCGCAATCCCCCGTTGCGTGAAACCGAAACCTGCCGACGCTGGCGCCCTTATCCGCCGCGCCGAGGTGCGTTTTACATACATACGTCCGTGCGACTTTCCTCGCAGACGACCGAGAGACACTCGCGCCGCGAACGATCAACACTGGGAGCTTCTGACGCACACCTGTGCCTCGATTCCCGCGAATAATTATTCGAGGCCCTGATCGCTGCGCGACGTTTGCAAAACAGCTTGATAAATATCGCGCTGCTTCTAGCGGACCATTAATTCGTAGGGACGACTACCGCGGCGAAGCGCCGTGAAAGACGAGCAGCGTCGTTTCCGTTGTGGCCATATCGCGTCGACGAACGCGACGCGGCTGTCGGTCACCGCAAGGGCGCTGGCGCTGTTGCTCTTGCGATTCGATTCGGCGATCGTGTTAATTATTGCAGATGCTCGGTAGTGATGAACGAGTTATGAAACGCAGAGAGTAGTCGAGTGGGTAAAGACAGTGGGTCCTTTTCTTTGTTGATGTCGCGAGCTAAGCTGTCTCTATTGTTTACGATGCTGGTGTCTGGAAATTTTTTTTTAACATAGAATTGTAGCTTTCGCAAATTAGGTACCCTTCTGGAAATGTGATGTTCAATTGTGGAGCTGGGTATTTCGGTAAGAAAGGATTAATGGCTGGCTTCGACCGACCACTTCACATTCGACGTTCATTGAGTCATAAAACCCGATAATGATCGTTTAAACCGCACGATCTTGTACACGGCCGGTCGGCCGGTTGCTCGCTCGCTCGCTCGCTCGCTCGGGGACTCGAGGCAAGGCTCATTTTTCTCCATTAGGAGCGGGTAAATTATGCGGAGCCGCGAGAGAAAAAACGCCGCGAAGAAGTGACGGAATTAACTTATAAGAAATAAAGCAGTGTTTACGCCTTCGGGTTTGCAGTTGCATGTACGGCGCGCGCACACCGGAACGTTTCCTATGCGCTTGGCAGGTGTTGCTGTTTATGGGAATCCCCTGGAACAGCTTATCCGATGAGGGAGACTCCGATAAGGAGGATAGCGGTTAGCATTCGCTTAACCCGGTTCTAATTATGGTATTCCCATTCCGTATATTATATTCCGCGTACAGGGTGTCCCGTAATACAGTCGGAGTAGACCGAGACGATCTTGCGAGAGAACATGAGTCAAAAGCGTGGAGAAACTTACTTTGTACTTTGCTTAGTTTATTATGCATCGGGCGGACGAAGGGAAGACGAGTTAGCAAATCCTAAATTTAGACTAATAGTTATGCAGAAAGCTAGGAACTCTCGAACTATCAAAAAATTAGTTAAACGCAGTATGGATTCCGTACTTTTGTAATCTTTATTTTACAAAAATTAAGCCATTGTTCCATTTTTGGCTTTAAAATAAAAAGCTGGAGAGAAATTAAAATAATATTAATTATACTACTCACTGTTAAATAACCCATTAAAAAGCATTGTGAAACAATCACAAGAAATAAAATATACTCAATCGAAATGGAGCTACTGTTCTTTAACAATTAAAATCTCCAAACTAAATTGACTCATTTTCAGATCAGTGGTAGCTTTCTGCATCACTACCTTAGGCCCAGTTGTAGTAAGGGAGACCGGGGCTAGTTGATACATTATTCTGTTTCCAATTTTTTTCATTTTTATTTGAATTAATTACTTAATAACAAATATGCCAAAATATAGGTTGGTCCCTCCTCTTTAATGTATAGTAAGCGAACACTTGAGAAAATGCAATACAAAATGAAAGAAAAAATCTTATTTCGACGATCAATTTGGATGTATCAAACCTATTTATTTTTTCTCTACATAAACGAAATCAGTTAAAAAAACGATTGTTAACGTCAAGGTACACACACGTAGGTGAAATATGGGTAAAACCGGGACACTAAAGGTAAAAGCTCATAACTTTGACATTATTAACGAAGAAAAGAAGTTGAAATTAGGATTCATTAGAATAAACTCTTTATTAAATTATAGTATATACCCATTTTTTAATACAATAACAAATACAAAAAAATACGATTTAAAATATGGTCCGTTTTTTACGGTTTTACCCCATGGTCTGGGTAAAACCGGGTCCCATACAAAAAACTGACCCTAGCACCTATAACAACGGAATTCGTCCAATTCTTCAGTCCCCCAACCAGTGCAGCCTTCGTGGGCCCACTTACAAGCTGTAGGCTGCACCCAACCCTCATTCAATTTGGATGAACCATAGGATTCTTAGACATAAATGCAAATGTATTCACTGTCTTCATCACCACTGTTATCATTATCCTTCCATATTTTGTTTAATTTTGTGGTTTTCTTTCTCTTTAGTTGTAGTCCTTATTAAGATTTAGTTTAATGTTGATAACTTCCTCTTTTTCGGATACCCGATTTTACCCCGTACGGTTTTGCCACAGCATACAATTTTGTAAATATTACGAATTATCAATAATACCAGGGCGAAGTACAAACAAACTGTCTTAGTTATTTACACTTTAATATGCAACAATTAACATAATTCGCACAAAAAACTGCTTACCTGAATACCGTCAAAAGTGTCGATCGACGTTTCTTAACTATCGAAAATTAGATCAGCGCTCTCAACAACAAACAAGTCTATATAATTTTATTAAGGACGCTTGTACCACAATCATCTTTTGTTGAGGTAACAATACACATCGTGACAATATGTGGCTGCAACGACGCAGGAAAATTTACTGTCGTTTTAAAAATAATAGCACGTCCCGGTTTCACCCAGGTACCCAGTTTTGTCCATATTTCCCTTACGCTGGATCGTACGAAAGAATTGAACAACAGTCTTCAGATATCTCTTGCTTAGGAGACTGCAACCTCCTTAATTTGCGTTTCAGTGGTACGGCAATGTCGTCGTTTGTAGATTGTTATGTTTCTCGTTATTTAATATTTTCTGTTTTATTTTATTTTTATGTTATGTTATTTTCTATAAGGTAGTTGACCCAGTCGTCGATCGGTACCCAGTCGTCGATCATTTGAATTAATATTGAGATTTTATAAGGTTTTTGAACAATATTGTGTATAGGACAAAATTGCAAATTAATATTTAAGAGTTTTTACCTACATATATCATCACAATATTGTTCAAAAACCTTATAAAATCTCAATATTTAAGTGATCGACGACTACGTCTAAACCGATCGACAACTGGGTCAACCACCTTACTTCTTGTTCTAAACTGTTCAAATTTTGTATTCTAAAGGGTTCTCCCGTCGAAACAATAATAATAATAATAATAATAATATCTCGCTCAAATAGAGCTACATATTTATGGTGTGGAAATAATTCGTCTGTATTAACTAGCCCCGGTCTCCCCTACTAATCCATCGTCCCCCAAAATGACTTTTTGCAACAATCAGAAAAGAGCAAAGCCGATCGACGTCTGCAATTCGTCCGTTTAAACGTCCCAACCAACAACGCTTTCGAGTCCCGAGTACGCAACGAGCTCTGAATCGTTTGCTTGAACGTTTAGCGGGCACGATCTCGTTATTGTCGCGAGTGAGTAATTCCGCAGCGCTCTGTACGCGTATCCGTGTATGCCCCTTACAATAATTACTCCGCTACCCGGTTACGTAGAGCGGAGTGGCCATGATAAAAGGAGAAACTGGTTCGAGGACCACGCATGCGATAGAGCCGTTAACGATAAATCGAAATGCGCGGAGTGGAAGGTAGAAGACGCCAGCGGTGTTCGGTACCTACGAGGCTGCACTTACACGCGCAATCGCTCCCCTCGCCGGTGTGCACGCATATCGATATGCTTCCGCGGCGCGGAGGAAGCGGGAGGGATCTTCTTCCCTCTGCCGCGCGTCACTCGGATTCACGTATCCCCCGATTCGCTCTGGCGAGCCACCTTAATTAAGCGTTTAAGAGATGAAACTGGTTCTTCTGATGGTCTTCCCTCTCGTTGTTCTTTCGCCGCGCGCGCATATGCTTACGACGCACAGCTGTTGCGCCGAGTTAAGTTGTCCGACTTTTGAGGAGCGCCGATTGTCTTCGAAATTAATTAAACGTTTCCACGAGCTCTCCTCGCCCGGCCCCCCCGCCACTCGTCTATTCCTCTAACAATGGCCCCCTTGAATTTCAAGCTCCCGAGCCTTCGATTTCGAACCACCCCGGGGCACGTTCTCCTCGGGAAACCGTTCCTATCCGTTCTCGAACGTACGAGACACCTTTCAGCCATCGTCATCTCTCCCCTCGTTGCACTTGCTACAACCGAAAGTGATTTATACGGGGATTATACGACGAAACGATCGCGTTAGCCCGCTCGGCCGTTTCCCCGGCCGACCAGCGTCGCCGCGAATATCAAGGGAATACTGATAGCCGTTTCGCGGCGACGCGGACAGCAACCGCCGCGGAACGCGTCGAATCAAAACGCGTAACGGCACTCGAGCTCGATCTACCTCGGCGTTATGAAGCGTTCCCGTTGTTAACTAGGATTTACCGTAAATTCTAGAGATTTTATCGATTCACGTGGCCCCCGGCCGCGACCGTGTTGCTCGCGTAGGAATGTCGTTCTGTAACGCAAGCCATTGATACGACCCGGGACACTCTGTTATCTGTATACAAGAGCACAATCGCGCGAGTGCTCTATTTTCTTTCTACTCGACTCGCGACAAAGCTCGTCAAGATTCAGGCCAATTTTTCACCCTGTCACTCGTTATCGGAACCTTGAATTCAAATTGAGAAATTGAATATGTAGTCGGCTCGCCTTTTTTAATCGTGCGCGCCTCGCGAGTTACGGCTCGTACCCAGCGCACGTAGTTTTTGCATTTCTGAAATGCCCTCGCACGTCTGTCGCAAGATGGGAGAGCGCGTTGCTTCTTTATCGTTCCTCCTATTTCACCACGGTGTATGCTCGCGTCGTTCCCGGTATAGGTTTCTAGAGGCAACCAGCAGTTGCGAAGAGTTCAATGCTTCGTTGCCGTTAAAAAACAATTATTCCTTTCTTTCAATAATTCAAGAAGCAAAGTAGTGGCCGCTATTTTCAGTTCAAATTATCAGCTTTGAGTGGTGTGTTATCTACATTAATATATTAGAAACTTTACTAGGGAGGGGGAAAGCGTACCTACTTACGTGAGTAATTTCCATTGCAATATTACCAAAAGTCTGTTCTTTTTTTTTACTTTTACTCGCACATTGTGGAGTAAAATGCTTAAGGGGAGGTTGCGGTCTAAAAAGCGATTTTTTTATTTCATTTTTCGAATGTTCAAGCTTTTAGGAATACGTGTTTGAAAGGGTTTGTTGAAATTCGATAAGTTCCCGAAGTTATAGGCATTTAGGTAACACCTGGCCACTCGGCACTCACGTAAAACTTTAAATACGTTTTTCTTGAAACAGTGTTCTCAAAATCGGTGGAACCTGTATCTCCAAAAGTTATTATCCGTTTCGACTGAAACTTTTTTTATTTTGAAATTTTTAAAGGCGTTGAAAAGACGAAAAATATTTGGGGAAAAGTGTTGTCAAACTTCAGGTGTCGTTATTTTTTAAAAAATATAATTTTTGTATTTTTTCCTGATTCCCCATTAGCCAGAAGTATATTCTTCAAAATAAAAAAGTTTCAGTCGAATCGGATAATAACTTTTGGAGATACAGGTTACACCGATTTGGATGAATCTCTTGACGCCTCGACTTTAACGACTCTCCAGTGCCGTCTGCAATGATTAATTACAAAACAAAAAATATATTTCTACAATCTAAGACATCCTTAATACAATGCAAAAAACCTCATTAAATTATACATAGTAGTTTTCGATTAATTAATTTATAATGATCACCTATTTTTATGAGCTCTAGACCGGAACCTCCCCTTAAGATTTCATCTTAGAACACGCTTAGACTTCGAAGCTGCTCCAAATTACTTAGGTGATTGCAAATTGACAGGTATAATGTGAAGATACCTATACCTACTCATTATGAATTTTGTTAATTTTATTCACCTATAAATAATAACAAAATAACTTGCACTTATCATTCGCAATTTTAACCCCAAGCGTTTGTTAAAAATACATACGACATCCGACAAACGTTAAGCCCTGGCCACATTGAAAAGACCAGGAAGAGACAAAGGCCTCCGAGCCGAGATCCAGTAGGTGGCAGAGCGAAATTGATAATAAGACAGCGAGCGCAAGGCGATAGGCGAAAAAAGGGCCGAGCTAGTGGTGCAGGTGAAGGAAAGGAGTAGGTGGGGATAGGCAGAGCCGGGTGTAGGTGTAAAGTGAGCGTGATCGCTCGGTGGATGAGCGAGGGGTACCAAGGGGGAGTGGTCACCGGTTGAAGCCTCGTGCTGACCTATTCCTTTCTGTGCCGCCGCAGTGCATTATGGCCGCTCTACAAGGCTCTCGACCACAGCTCCCTCGATCACCATAGCCATAGACGGTCTCCGGCGTTTGCCTCTAGTGCCGCCGATGCCTTGTCACCCGGTCACGCGCGGATATCGGCCGAAATCCTCGTCTCGCGTACGGGATCGGTGGTTCCCTCGGAACCTGGGTACCACGCTGGTGTTTCCTGATGGCGCTGCTGACCGTGCCTGTGTACGTGTGAGCAGCAGTGTGTCAGCTCGTCCAGACTGCAGAGGGGAACGGCGGAGAGTTTGCCCGGAAAGCAGAGAGGGGACTTGTGTCGTTGCGGCACAATGGGACCACTACTGCAACGCTGTAAGTACCCCGAGAGCTTACAGACTGATCTCTCCCTCGTTCTCTTCTTCTCCTCTCTTCTCTTCTCTTCTGGTGCTTACGATTCCTGCACTTTCGTTCTTGCGACGCTCGAAACGCCGGAGCTTTCGCGGCAGGCTTTACCCTGCAGGCTCGCGGGGTATTTCTGGGATTAAGAGTGCCTCTGGAAGTGGACTGGTGGGTCAGCGTGGTCCATACCCCCTGGAATCCCCGTAAACTCTAAGCAGACGCAGAGACCAGGCGAACGTGTACTCGCGCCAGCAGTGTTCGCGCAGCGACGGCACCTTAAAGTCCACTTTCCACGTAGACCAAGCGGCGGAGGAAGGGGGAAATTCCTGAGGAGGCTGCGTCCGTTTCAAGCCGCTTGAATATCCTGCTGTTATTTAGGGAATTATCGAGTCGCCGACTTCTAGGCTCATCCAGCCTCTCCGGAGCCCGCGTGGAAAATTGCGGAACGGCCACCGCGGTCAGTGAAACACGGTACCGTAATTATCCGATCGAAGTTAGGCTCGCGGCCACTGGAACGCCGTGCGAGCTTAGGAGAATCTAGAGAGACAGACCAACCGGTTCGCGACTTTGGCGGCCGCCATCTTCCCCTCTCCGTTTGTCTCTTTCGCCTCGCGTGAGAACCTGCTCCCTATATAACCCACCTTTCTACTCTCTGGGCTATTCTGCCTCGAGAGTTCCGCTTGCGAAATTTTTTTCCCCCGCGACGTAACAGCCGGGGAACGGACCACGAAAATTCCTCCACTTGGCACCCGCGCAATTGACGCTCCGCGGAGCCAGAGCTACCTAGATAATACCGTAACAGTGCCCTATAGATTCATGGAGTAGTGAAGAACTGGAAGGATTTATGAAATGCTGACCGTTACGATCGTCTCGTGTTAGCAGGCGAAGCGCCGCTAAGGACGTAGGATGAGTTATTAGCTATTTAATTCAATTATGCCTACCGGTGTTTTAAGATGCGTGAGGTTTTTACGCTCCGCGGCCCGTAATACTGCGCGTTCTGTCTACCGCCGTTGTAATTCATTCCGCTTTGTTATTGCATCGGTGTTTTATGTGCCCCGGGCGAAAATCTAATATTCGTTTATCCACCGCGTTTAATGCACCGCTAATTTCCTCTTTGGTAGCCGGGCGATTGCTGTGAAAGCGTGATAAAGAACACTGTCGAACCCGTGCAGGGATTCTAGCCCAAGGGCTAAAGTTCCTAACGCTGATGCTCACTTGCCATTGAAGATTGTCGAGTTCTTCTTGACGTCAGAAGTCAGAAGACTACTAGACGGAACTGATCACCCGGCCCATTAAGTGATTCAGGCACAACACACGCCTGGACTACTAAACTGACCGGTTGACAGGAGACCAGGTACTCGCAGAACACCGTTTCCTGCACCCGGAACGTCCGACGGCCTGGTAGCGCGATAACAACGCGGCCAGGACGCGGCGAGCTGGAGGATCCGCAAGAAGTTTGCAAGTGACTTTGCGCGGTGAATTCCAGCGTGCGCCACACGTATCCGAAGGTAATTAAAGGTGCGTAACGCGTGCGAAACACGTGTCTTCGTGTGCGTCGTCCGTTTCAATGGGAGCGAACGCTGGCATTCCACGCACGAGGGAGAAAACTGGCGTGCACTTGGATCGCGACGTGCAATTTTCCTGCGCATGAAGAAGAACGAAGACAAAGAGGCTTAGACTTGACGGCTAAATGTCAAGGATAAGAAGCTCATCCTACAATGGCTACCCCTGTAATGGCTGCGTTCGATTTCGCCGGTGATTTAGCGCGCTCGCGGAATATATCCGGGACGCGACACGCGACGGTTAAATTCTCGAGTATCGGTTATCCTCGGCAGGATCCGCGCTCGCGGTAATCTGCCGACACATTGGCCTATCGCGGCCGCTTCCATAGCCAATCGGGACACGGGGGATCATGAGAATCCAGCCGGGCATAAATCAGAATGGATGACGAAAGTCTCGCCGGTTGTTCCAGCTAAAGGGATTTTCTAGGTCGCTCGAGAGAGTGGAACGCCGCCGAGGCGACCGGCGTCGTCGCCGCATTACCCGATCCGCCGGCCTCTCGTTTGTCCGCGGATTTCCACGGGGGGAAAAAGAACCGAGCGAGAAAGTCCGCGTCGCGGGCACCGATTAAAATCCCATCAGCGGGTGTCGCGCGTGCCGCGTTTACGCGCAGATTACGCTCCGGTCCGAGAGTCCTGCCCGCTTGTAAACCTTGCTCCGTGATTCATGACGCGTTTAATTTGCACGCGGCGTTACCTTGCGCCACGGCGGAGCGCGCCTTGCCAAGAGAAGAGGAGTCGGTCGACTGGCCGAGCCTGCTCTCCGCGATCAAGGTACTTTTACCGTTTCCGCGAATTCCTGCCAGAATTCACTGGCAACGGGCACCAGTCTCGAAGCTACCACGTGGCCTAGGGTAGAGATCCGGCAGTTTCGGAGCTCGCGTTCCTCTAGCTGGCAAGGGCAACCGTGTTGCGCAACCAGCACCACCTGAACGGTTCATTAGAACTGTCGTTACAGGGACGCGTGAAAGCGAGATATGAGCTGGGAACTCTTGAGAATTATGAATTCTATTGCTCAGTTCTATATGTCCCTTTCATCGAGCTGTTTCTTCCCGAGTAAACGATGCCTAACATTCTTAGGTTAGAACCCTGTACAGTGATACAGATGTTCCAATCTTACTACAATACCGTTGTATAACAGTATTACTTTAACAGCACCGTAGTAACTGCACCCAAGGGACACATGAATGGACATACGTATGCAGCGCACCGTAGACGAGTCAAAGTACGCTCCAACTATCCATCTGCCTGAGCTCTACGAGCATTACCAACACTCGGTTGAAGTAGTAGCCAGAGCAATTACATCTCGCTCTTCATAGATCATTCTTTCAGCAAGAGCCTAATAACGCGACCCAAAGCGAAACATGCCCCGGTGGATATGTGTGAGACTTTGTAGCCTGCAACGTACCCACCACCCAACTACCTACATCCACCTGTCGGAAACGCTGCTATCAGCATCAACAACACCCGGGATCCAAGTAGTACCAGAGCAATTACATGTGGTTCTTCATAGACGATTCTTTCAGCAAGAATCTCATAAGCAGACCCGAGGGAGAGCGTGCACCACGTGTGCAGCGCGTCGTGGTCGAGATACAGCGATGTACATTGGAGCCGCGTCCACCTGTCCGTGGAGCGAACGAGGGACGAATATTAACCGCATCCCGCGTAGGACACAGTGTATCAGCGGCGAGATTATTCGCGAGCGAGGGCACACGTGTATCGTGTAAACGCATGAGTGTACCGTACACAGGCATCGCTGGGCTATAGAGAGCCAGCCAGCGGCCGGCGCGGAACGGTCCCTGGCGGGTTTCTGCTAGCAGTTAGGTTATGTTCACCTGCCTTTGAGGATCGGTTGGGACTGAGCCGGAGTCGGCCCGTAACCGGCTCGGCAGCATGTCACCCTCTTGCGCGGGTGACTCTATGCCTGGTTCCTTTTACTTTGCAGTCTTGTCACGCCTTCCCTTCCATGCCCGTCGGGGAATACGGCGGAGAGGCGAGCAACAGCCAGCTAGCCAGCGACGCGACGGACCTTAGGGAACGCTTGCACCGGCCGTTTTACGCGTCCGCGAGAATCTCACGCAGCCGCGAGTCAGGCCGCCTCGCCGACTGATAAGGCAGCATCCCGGATACGAGCATTCCATCCACGAGCGATTTTTCTCGCGCGTATCCAGCGCGAGTAACTGAACGTAACGGTATCGCTTTCTGAGGCGGTAGCCTCTCGTTCATTATAATTATCGGTGCGCTGGCGAGTGCGTAGTGTCCCAGGCGTTTCGGCAGGGCTTTCCCACGGCTGTCCCATGTTCCTTGCTTCAGCAGAGATCGCAGCTCGCATTCGTGATATCGAGAAATTGGGGATACATGGCATAAATTGTTCGACAGCCTTTTTGCGCCCGTTGATGTCTCGTCGGTCGCAGAAAGCTCGATGACTCCTGTCCGCGGTTATAATTATCCTCTGGTTAATTGCGTCCCGCGGGCCCTTGTCGCGTGAGAAACATCGTATTTTTCTTCGCTGCCCAGAGTTGGAAATATGGCGCGCTATTTATGACTGTGTGCGAGCGTCTTCCGCGGCCGGATACGCGGTTGCTCGCACGAAGATGGAGTTCGCGCGGCGAAAAGTCGCGATATATCAACGCTCTTCCGAGGATCCACAGGGACGAATATTAGCCGGTCGACTGTGGTAAAATATCGCCGCTTTAGCCTCCACTTGTAGCAACAAACGCGTCGGGTCGTTGTACTCGTTCTAGAAAATTGCAAATTCAACGGACATCGCAATTAACTTCGCGATCAACGCGCGAACCATTAATCATAAGCAAGGATATCCTTTTGCTTCCTTCCCTCGAGGTGTTCCTCGATATTCGTCGATCAGGAGCAACTGACAATGAGCTAGCTAGCGCAGTGGGCCACTGCTAGCGACTTGCTCGCAGCCATTCACAATTAATCCAGCTTAATTGGAATGGTCCGATAATATCGCAGCACGCCTGTCGTTCCTTTCTCCATTTATGGAACAACGTATTTAGAAATTACGCACCGGAGCATTCACGTGGAGGATCGAGCGCGTTCGCGCGCGCGAGTGTGGAGTTGCGGTGCACACGCGTACCGGTTCCATAACGAGGATTACTTCATCCTCCTCGTCCTTCGAGGAGCCGGCGACTCTCCCGATCTATCCCCCCGCCGATCGGCTAACGTTCCAAGCTGCTGCCTATCGGGAAATAATAAAATGCTTCGTATTTGTTTGCGACGCGTCATCGATCAGATATGGGAGTGGCGGGGCACAAAATCGTGACACATGGCTCGAAACGATCATGAACGGAGGAATGTCTCATTTGTACAACGTATTGCAGCGTTTAGCCCCTTAATCCTCGCGCCCATGTTTCACGCGAGCAGAATGGGCGATTTATTTCGTAGCACTTTATCCTGCGAAGCATATTTTATGCTGCTAATACTAGCCCGTTTACGTTGATGAGTAATAAATCGTAGGTTTGACGAAGGTTTCTTTAGTAGGATGAAAAATACCTTCTTCAGAATTTCGGTTAGAGACGTCTTCAACTCTTCAACTCATCTGAACAGTTTAAAACGTAATTATCTCCAGCAGTGTAACGTCAGTATCGACTGTACAAATCCACTGTAACTGATCTTCCTCTCACTAGCGGCTCTCGATGGAGTTTCGAATCCACAAATGTTGTGCAAAATAAAGCAAAATGTCCAGGCTCGTTTATCTCTCAAATAGCCGAACAAATCCGCTGCACGTCGGAAATACGTTCGCCAGATCTTGCGCACGCGTTCAATAGCGGTGACGAATAGTCCCCGAGGTTCCCGAATTCTTCCCGGTGGACCGTGGTTAGCAGTCGCAGAAGGCAAAGGGTCTCGGCCGGCCTGAGAGGACGTAACTCATCGCCACGCCTCTGCAACGTAGCACGTTGCATGAAGCAGTACTTCCTCTCGCCAGGGTGCATACGTAACGTTCGCTCGGCCTGCGACAGCTGAGCCTCGCTATTCGCGTGTCCACGGGAAACTTTCTGTATCGACCAGAGAGAGCGAGCGGAACACGGCCGCGGTGGTCCGCGCTTCCACGTTCCGTGACTGAGGGCTCGGCAACGAATCGACCAACTTTTCTTCATTCACGGCTTAGAATCCTTGCTGCTGTGCTGTCGAGGATCTCACGTTTTGCGAAATTCAATCCACGATTTAAACCTCTTGGTTTGCAAACGATCCGTCAAATTCTGGTTCCGGAGGAGTCGATCAGCTACGACTTGGGAGCGTGGGATGTACTTATCTATGTGTCTTCCTTAATTTGCTAAACTTTGGCAAGTGACCAACGATCATACAGTAACTGCCCATTTATTTATGAGACTATACTTCGCACACTTTGACATGGATTGTTTTCTGTAATCCCTTTCGAGTTTTATTGATCGCGCAGTTTCCTCTAGCTCTCCTTGTAATTTATCGCGCAGCGTCTCTGCACCCACGCAGAAAGCTACTGAATCTTCTTCTGAACGTATTACACGCGTAGTACTAGGGAACACCTCTGCGGTGAAGCAAGCAGCTTTGGCTTAACAAAGATCGTGTATGTAATTTAAGAGGACTTCCTAGTTATTGTTAGTGTGACGGCTGAAAGAACTTAAATTTTGGGAATTAGAAAAAGAAACAAATATTGCACGTATTATTTTGCGGGTTTGTAGCTTTTTAAGCTTTGTAGCGTTTTACAATTCTCCACGAGGCTCCTATTCCGCTGTAAATGGATATTTTTACTTACAATTTTTTTATAGTTTTAAAAGGTGATCACTTTTTGGTTTTTTGTTTATGAATGAAAGATTTTTATTTTAGTTTCAATTTTTATATATTCAAGTTCAAGCCAAAGGTATACTGGTCACGAATATATAATAAAATATTAGTTTTTAAATGTTCAACTATTATTTTTTTACCGTCAAACACAAAGTGATCCGATTCGCCCAGGGCTACGCTACATGTAATGGTTGTTTCTTTTTTTAAATCCCGAAAAATTAAGTTTTCTCACTCGTCACACTACTTAGGAAGATCCCTTAACCCTGATCCGTTTGATGATCTCTAAACTACACGGTACAGCACTTTGCTACAACGCACAACAATTGACAATTGCCGTCACTTCGCCAAATTCAAGCTTCAAGTCGAACTGAAAGAAATGATATTTCATACTCAGCAAGCTAATCCACTCGCGTCATATTGGTTCGACGCTCGATATTCAGATCACGGCGCAGAAATATCCTCCTTTCTCTTCCATCTCTTCATTCGTTCCCGTTGTTTCTGTTCAACCCACGCCTGTTCCCCGTCTCCCTCCCGATTCCGCCGCCCTTTCTCCGCTTCTTCGGCTCTCTTTCGTTCCGAAGGACGCCCGCTCGGGGAATAAAGCCTATCCATACTCTCAATCTGTCAACCGCCTCCCACCCGGCTACACGGCGCACATCGCGAATCAAGCGTTGTTATGTAAATATGGAAAAGGTTGTTGATTCATGCATGAGGAGGGCATGAATCTCGTTGTCTTGTCCGACGAGCCGTGAAACTGATGCATTTGTATCGCTAGGCCCTCGATCCTCCCGCGTATTGTGCCCGTGGTACGCGTGCGTTACGCTCTGCGTTGCCAGTTCCCGCTCGCTCCTACACGCTTTATTCGTCACGGCTGCTGAGCCATTTGCGAATCTTCAGCTGGCCAGGCGAAGGAAATCGAGTTCAAACTCAAAATCAACGATTGAAACCTGATCTCCGAATCCACAAGCATTGAGAATCCAAAATTAATCTTAGCTCTTCAAACTTACTCTTCCCTGCCTCCTCTCAGCTCGCAATCATCTCCTTCCACCTACGAATCCAAGAATTTTACCAAATGCGACAAATTGGAGGAAAGAGCTTCCCTCGCAGCAGCAAAGAGCCAGGGACTTGGATTTCGCGTTGCACCTAGAATTCCACACCTCTCAGCCCGGCTTGTACACATTTATTTACGGTCGCAGCGCGTTTCGGTGCGAGTGTAGACGCGTCGCGTGTGTGGATACTTGCGAGCCAATAGACACGGCTCCTACGTCCGTGCAAGGATATTCACGGAGCCGCAATAAAGCATTTACCCACGCGCTGTGTATGCACATCTATCCTCATCCTCTCCGCGATATCGTTCGCGTATGCCTTCGTGCATACAATTGCATATCGTCCATCTTGGCCGCACATTGCAAATATGTATGAACCCCGGCCTGTTCCTCGTGCCTCGAAAACGGCTGCCCCTGGCTCCATATTCACCTACGATGAAACCCTCGTTCCGGTAATCTCTCCGCGGTTAACTTTTGATTATGTTGCCTTCTGACAAACATTTGCGGTAGGACGCTTTGACGTTCGGGAGGTATTAACTCGTGACTAGCAAAGGGATGTTAATAGAAGCCACTGTGTTCCTCAGAACTATAGGGTAAACCCGGGTGACGCGGTCGGGTCGGAGAGTTGGTCGAGTCGCTATATTTCAGACACTGTACGTAGAAATGCGTTAAAGTGGAGACCAATTCCTTCTTTAGAAGCCAAACAGTTGAATGAATAGCGTCATTTCACTTCTTTCTGTGTTTTTCTGGATTTATAGGCTTTAAAATGTAAATTGGGGTTACATTTAACCTCTTTTGTCAAACAGCGGTTGTACAGAATCGTATTTAAAATATATTTCTAAGTTTATTTTCGTTTAATGTTTGGGATAAAAAGATAGTAGAGACATTGAGGAACAATGCAGCTTAAGTATTTGGTCATGTTAACTCTGCCTTTCAAAGCTAACGAGAAGACTATATCTCGCTGCAAAAAGGAGAGATGGTCGAGTTACGATTTTTTTATTATTTTTTGTTTATTTTTTACTTTTTATTATTATTTTATTATTATTTTCGTTTATTTAGTTTACTTACTCACTTCTGTATTCATTTGCCTTGCTAATCGCCAGTAGATAGTTCACTTTTTGATTGATGTGTTCTTTACTTGTTTAGCGTAAACAAATTAAATATCAATAAATATGTAGTTGTATTCACTCATAAATAATTTTGGTTTATCCTTTGTTAACTTTCTATGGATAATTATATAAGTGGTCTCTGCCAACGACGAAAACCGTTTCTCCCAGCACCTCGGGAGAGGTGGTCAGATGTCATGACTTCAGTTTTCAACCCAATTTACAGTAAATATTGCCTTAAAGCAAATATCGACCAGTTTTTCTGAATCAGCATAAAATTCTGAACATATAGGTTGGTTCGGATAAAATAAGTAATGTCTGTATTAGTTTTAATAGCCATTTTATATTAGGTCGACCGCGTCACCCGGGTTTACCCTATCTATGTAGCTGCTGTCAGTGAGAAGTACTTCGAAAACTTTCTCGCACCTCCCACGACGAGGCGATCGCAAGTGTCGGCTAAAGAAGCCAAATAGTTAAGCCAGCGGCTATCGACTCCATCGCGGTGCAGTGTAGTCTTCCGGCAGCGGTATAATCTGCACGCGGAATTTCGCGATCCCGCGCCCCAAGTCTCAAAGTGCGGCCTATCTGATCGGAACTCCGGCGTATAATGGAAAAACGTAATATTTGTTCGGCTGATGAGCACGATGAAATATAGCGGCGGGAATAGGTAACCGGAGGCCCGGGCGAGGGGGTTGGTGCGCGGGGTCGGCGGAATGAGACCAACGCGGGCATAAATCAACATTACTCTGCATTAGAGTAGAGTTTCCGGCGTAGGTACCTACTAGAGTTTACCAGCAAGGTAAACTCCGGCTAAAGGTGGCTACGCCGCATTACGTGTACGTACAACCGGCCTCTCACACAGTAAACAACGCCGGCCCCCTCAACACGCGCGCGGAACGCGCGTGTATCAGGTTTGCGGGGCCGACTCCGACCCCCTAACTTCCAAGTTACTTACCTACTTGCCACTTAGACACCCCGGCCAGTGCCTACCAGACTCTGCTAGTAATTCACTGTCAGGTTTGTGACTCTGCATCGAGACGGAGCTGCGTCCAAGGATTCTTTATGTGATTCTGAATTAGCGGGGAAGCTTAGCGACCTCTGTCACCTGAAGGCGAAGGGCAAGGAAGCTGAAATATTCTTCTGTGTCACTGCAATCTAGTCTTAGCACTGTATATCGAGTCTGATGACGCTTAAGAGATGAGAACCTGGAAAGGTGAGTTTGTCGTGGGTGACGAGGGCGACGCAGATACATCCTCCCTTGACCGTCTAATTTACATCCACGGTGATTAACATAATCTGTATTCCGAATATTTATTTGGAATTAGCCGCGGCTTGCTCGTAACTCATGCAGGAATTAGTTAAGCTCAAGGATTTGGGGCTTACAGATCCCTCCCTCTAACGCGCCGCTACCTTCGCCTTCGCTTCGCTCCCCCGTTATCGCGCGCGATCCTTCTCTCGTTCTTTCACCTCCTGTTAACCCTTCCAGGCTCCAGTTTGCGTCGGGACAGTAAACATTTGTTGTGTAACATGCTTAAGACAAACAGGCTATTCAATATCCGAAAAAGAACGTTTTTCGTTTGTTCTAGAATCTAGCTAAACTCGAATCACCCCTACTATTTTAAAAATCTATGTTCTCAGAACAGAGAAGATAGGCACCTACTGTATGATTGATTCCTCTCGGGAAGATTCACCTCGTCCTCCTAGCAACTTGTGACGCAGATAAGCAAAATGGTGGACGAGAAAAATGTCCATCGGGCCCGATTGGATTTGAAATTTACATGTCGCGAGGGTCCAGGAATTCCGGGGCGGATCGAGGCCGCTGGCATGCTGAAATGCACTCGCTGGTCCCGGAGCGAGGGGGGCGGCGCGCGGTGGCGGGTGAAGTCGCGAAACGCGGGATGATGGATTCCCGTCAATTATGGAGGCAACATCGTATTGTTTTACCGTCCGACGGCAACATTGATTGATCGGTCCCGTAGTCGTGTAGCTACTTGCCTTCTTGCCTTTTTGCCCCGGCCGGACCAACACATCCCGGCCGAGCCGGGCGTAGCTGCATGTGCAACCGGCGGCCAGTCGCATGTGCCGGGCGTTGCACACCCAGCTACCATGCGTGTATCCGGTACGGGATGACCGGTGCGAGCCTCGGCCACGGATAAACCCAGACTCCCGAACTTCTTGCTAGCCAGCCCCGTCCTCGACAAGCCGGACAAGCGCCGCGTCCAATCTCGGCCTTGCGTATGCCGCGCGAAAACGAATTGGCCGGCCTCCGTTTCGACGGAGTCGATGCAAATCGGAACTCCCATAACTCACCGGCGGACAAATTTTTCGCTATCGGGAGAGAAACCGGCGAGCCTCGTGTCTCGTTTTCACGGGGAATCGGCTTGGCTGGCTGTGCGTGCCTTTGGGGACACGAGGGGGCGTGCAGCCAGGTGTTTGTTTCTCTTGGGAACGGCCGAGACGTTTCGTTACGCAACACTCGCGAAGGCGTGAGATGGAAACGAAGGGGCTTGAATTTTATAAATATTTGGACTTCTCTCGAAACGCTTGGGGAGGGAGCTTGAGATGACTGGAGGGGTGAAGGATTCTTATCCCGAAAGAAACTCTGCTGGCCCGGCGACTCTATTTCTGTATGGTAGTCAGCAATGGGCCATTCATCAGGCGACTTGTTAAAGACAAAGTCATGGTATTCAGACAGGCTGTACTTGAAACAGCTGTCAAGGTGCCAAGCGTTAATAAATATACTGCCACCCTTGGTAAGGACAGATTGTCGAAAGCGTTGATTTCGTCTCGTGTGACACCCAACGCGTTGTTAGCCACCGTGTTACCACTGGACGTCAAGATCATCCTGCTCGAAGTTGATTCGCAAGACAGTTTCTTGGATTCTTTGCGTGGTATTCGAATCGTTTTCTGTTATGTAAAAAGAAACACGGGAACAACGCAACAAAGATGCTGGGGTATCTGATATTCTACGTGAATTTCATTCGACAGAGTGTAAGTTGGGAGAAGGTGTCTAAAAAATATATATGCACATTATTTAAATAAAAGTAAAGTAATTTTTGTACGTTAGTTTATCTATTTTATGTTAGTATTGGCTTTGATCAAATTCAGCTATTTTATCTATTATATTTCTATTCGCATTTTTGTGAAGGCATAATAAAGGATCATTTTGTACACCTATGTTCCTTAGGAATGAAAATGAGCCTTAGGATCATTTTAAAACTACTGATAGTGAATCAGACAAACATTAAAAAGCATTGATTTATTTGAATAAAAACAGAAACTAAACTCTGCCACAAAATATGCGAATATAATAAATTAAAACAATTTTTCAACAAAAAAAACATATCTTAGTTTTTTGGCACGTAAGAGGAAATATATAGTTTTTATTTTTTTATTTATGATAAACTCGTATTTTAATTTATTGTCTCTTAATCGATGAGTAGAAATATATACTGAAAATCAACTAACAAACATGAAAAAATGAGATCAGCTTCACAGACTCCAATTTTTTCGCGCACCCCCTGGGATTCCTGGGATCATTTTACCTTACTAGAGAGGAATCATATTACCTCAAACATGCAACTCAAATTCAGTGTCAAATTATTACACCCGGCAACGAAACATACATTAAATTATTATTCAATTGTTATTAAATCCGCGAAAAAAGAGCTGTCACACTAAGCCGTTTATGACAAAAGTTACACAACATTTAAAAGGACCTTAAGCCGCGAATCCACCGAGAAGCTAAACTGTGCTAAAAAAACTTAACTTCAATACATTTTTATGGATCCGTTTCCACCAAAAGCTAAGCTAAGCTATGCTATGTTTTAGCTTAGCTTTTGGTTGAAACGGATCCATGAAAATGTATTGAAGTTAATTTTTTTTTAGCACAATTTAGCTTCTCGGTGGATTCCTGGCTTTGCCTTATCTAAAAGGCAGTAATTTTGATTCTTTGATTTACATGGCAGTTCTGCGTTACTCAACAACATACAGTCTGAACTTTTGTACATCGGTATTACGAAACAGCACCACTAACAACCGCAGAACAGCCAGGAATCATTTTACTCCGAGGGATCGTTTTAGACACCTTTCCCCTACATACACGTGCGCGTGACAAAATTGCACGCGTTTAAGCACGATACATTTTGGCGACACGCGCTAACTCGAAAACGCGAGCTGTCTCCCATCCGCTCTGCACGCCTCGTTCTTATTGTTCCCGGTCTCTCGTCTCCATGCCAAGTCTCGCTCCCTCCGCCAAAACCGCCATTCTTCTCCGCGGTTACCGCTCCGAGGAATAAACGCAAATTAGGCGTGTCGAGCAATCCCCTCTTTGGTAAAGGGCATTCCCTCGCGCCACGATTAGAAATAGATCGAGTGTCGCGTGGTACCGCGATGGCGAGTTTATTCTCGGCCCAAAAATTCCCTCTTCCCGCTGTCGCGTTGAAGAAAAAAGCATTGTCGCGCTTTCAGACGACAATATTTTCTACCCCGTTTAAACGTTTTATACGTTTGCTGGGAATCGATGAACCGAAAGTGGCATCCACTCTTTTCGACCTTAGGCCGGACCTTAAAATTCTTCTGTTGGGTTCCTTCGCTTTTAAAGTCCTCCCAGTTGCTCCCTACCGTTTGGAAGTTTGTTGACAGGTGCCAGAGATGTTATAAAATAAGAATCTTGATCCGTGTCCACCTTTTATCTCAGCTACTACCTTCCACGATGTAGACATCCTGACACTCGACAAGATCCCTCGGCGACCCGCAAACTTTCACCTCTTATCCGATTACTTTGAGGAAAATGGCCCCGGTCGCCGAAGCAGAACCGACTTCCGATGGAAATTCTCGTAATGGCTTAACAAGGAGACGGCGCGTAGACTCGTTGCGCCCGCATTTCCATAACTTTGCATACGCGTTTTAATAATTCATCCCCGTGTCCGGGCTGCTGGCCGCCGCGCGGAGGGTACGTTTACTAATAAGTAGCGCTAGATAAACATCAAGCTGCGGTTAATTCACTGGCGAAAAGGATGTTCCGAGCGGAAGATACCGGGTCGTGGAGTTATTATCCAAGTTCAACGCGATCGCGCTGACCCGCTTCGCCGAAAGGAAACAGAGACGTTCCTGCGGGGCATTAAATTTTTATCGCCCCCATTGTACGAAGACGATCATCCGTCTTCCCGCCCCGATGACACGTTTTCGATGCTCGCCGCGATACCGTCCATCCAACGCTATCCAGAGCAGCGATTAAACTCTTCCGTTGGCGCCTCTGGCTGATCGACACCAATGTCAGCCGCGCAATGTCTTCGAGCCGTCCGTCGAGCTTCACGCGTATCCTCATAACAAACGGCTCTAAGTATGTTGGATCGGCTTACGCGCTGGATGCCGCTGCCAAATCTTGAAGAGATACGAGGCCGATCGTAAATGTCGGGAATAAAGCTCGTCTGCGACAACGACGCCGCTTGAAAAAGTAGCCGCGGGGGTGAGTGGGTGGGATATTAGACGTGGCGGCGGTATCATAGCATTCGTGTAATAATGCACGTGATGGACGAGTTGCCAGCGTATTCTTGGCAGCGACTTCGCGGGGCCAGAGCCGGGCTATCGAACGAAAAAGGGGTGGCTGGAGAGACCATGCCTCTCGAGAGGAGAAAGAGAGGGTGGCACTCGAACGAACGGCGATACTAAAGCATCGGGGGGGTGTGGGTTGTTGGCTGAACCGGGAGAGGATCCGTAGCGCCGGTAGGAACGCGTTGTACGCGCTTCTAGGGGATGACGTTGATCGGTGTGTACAGTGGAAGACAAAAGTCGTTATTGAATAACTGTTTGTGAAGAGTGGAAATTATTTACAGTCGAGACTTTGTACTTGGAGGATTGGAGTAGGGGTAGGGATTTCAATCCCGGAGCCCCGCGATCCCGGCTGTTTTTTTTTATTTAAAATAAACTCGGGATTTGATATAATTAATCCTGAGAATTTCGGGATTTTTTTAAAAATGCGAATTACTTTATGAATAACTGAAAAATATAAAAATATACACAGAATAAATCAACATAGTCATTTCATAATAATAAGGATAGTAATAATAATGATTTATTTAAATAATAATATTGTATCGCATATAACTAACTAAATTGTATTTATTTTTACAATGATATTCCACTTTCCAGTATTTCGAAGTAGCGCGAGTTGCAAATCGTAACTTGTCAGAACACGTAAAGTCGAAAGATAGATATGTACCTACTTACTTTAGGTGCTTTGCTGTTTCTTCGTTCGTATTTTCAAAAATTTTCATAACGGTTTACTGATATTATTTACTTTTAAGGCTTTATTATTCTTCATTGTTCTACTGTTTTTATTATTAGAAATTATTTTAGCTAATGTTTCAGACTAATGATAGAAAGTAAGTTTGTTTACTTTAAATAAAGATTTAGAATTTTAACACATAATAAATCATTTTAATTACTGAAATTTTGTATTTCCTAATCCCGAGGTTAGTCCCGGAATCGCAAGCTAGACTTTAAAAAATCCCGGGGTAGTAAATAATGACCGGGATTGAAATCCTTAAGTAGGGAAGAGCAGGACTGGTGGGCCAGTTTTTCAGTTTTTGATTTTTAATAAATTATGTGAGCGAAATATTATTAAACCGGTTATTATATTTGATAGTGCATACCTTTGGCTATCTGATTAAATTACTAATGTTGACTTTATGTGACAAAAATTTATGTATTTTAATGTTTTTTCGACACCTTCCATGCTGGTGATCCAGCTCCATGATCGGGGTTGGTTGACTTACAGTATGGGGTAGCTTGACTATAGGTATAATCAGTTACGAAAATGTTATTAGTAACTTATCTCAGTGGTGATAAAATAACACACTGTTACAAGAGTTGTTTATTATAAAATCATTTCATTATTAATTCCTTTCTTTCATATTTTAATAATAAGCTGAAAACGTTTTCAACTTAAACATTAACAGTGAAATTTAAACAAAAAATAAAAATCCCTTTATGAATAACAAAATAACAATTTAAACCTTAGTAACGTTATCAGTCAACCAGCCCCGACCGATCATTTTGACTTCAATAATCTATATAACCTTCAAATATTAATATATAAACAATAATACTATGTTTAATAACAAACTTTAAAATAGTTCCTTAGCATTTATTCTATTGTAACTATACATATAGAGCGTGAAAAAATAAAATCTTTAAGAAAAAATATTGACTCACGTAGTCAATCTTTCGACAAACGCTGATAACTGTTAAAAAACATGCGATCATGGGATCCGACATAAATGCATGGCATAGTAGAAGCGACTTCTTTCTGCACTGAATCTTTCCGCAGTAGAGCATGCGTCGGTGCAAAGTTATTAAAAATGAATCAACCTACCCCCTGAGACAACCAGCCCCGGTCTCCCCTACCTGTTTGACAACTTTGACTCTAAATCCATCCAACCTAAAGTCCATCCAACCTAACGATTGAATGCAATTTTACCAAAAACATTCGTTGAAATTAAATCCTAAATAGAGGATTCGCAAACTGTCATTAATCTGTCCTTCCATCTGTACCGAATACTTTTGTCCTCCACTGTATACCCGCGGCGATCCGGAATCAGACACCGCGGCCTCCGCCGAGCAAAGCAAATATTTGGAGCTACGCCACTAAAAACTCGAGACGAGCCAACAGACGAGTTGATTTGTTTCCCTACATCGCCCCCTTTCTTCGCTTTCTTTTTTTTTCTCTCCGACAATCTCCCTCCCCCCCCCCCCCCCTCCCCCGTCTTCCCGTCTCTCCCGTGCCATCTTCGCGAAGCCCGAGCATTCTATCCGAAAATGACTGCTATAAGTCAAGTTAAATGTACACGCGGCCTCGTTCGCTGTTTATCAGCATACGTCTTTCTCTTCTCGAGGAAGTCCCCGCTTCCTGTTGTGCCGCCATCGATCCACGGCCTCGTTTCTTCCCGCGTTTTCACGGACTATTATGAGTGCTTCGCGTTGCCGGTCCGCCGAGCGATAAATTCACTGCCGATTGGGGGAGTGCAGGCTTCTAAAATAGGTACCAATCGGCGACGGAGCTCCTAACAGTTTCCTGCGCCTAACTCTGCCATTGTAGGTAGACTCGACGAAGGTTCATTTCATGCACGACCCCCGGGGCAGTTTCTTTTCCATCTAAGCGCCCCGTTATTCGCGCGGCGGTTCACTTAAAGTCTATTCTTTATCTCTAATGAACCAACTTTTTCCGCGCAGGGCCGCCCTTTCCACCCGCGACTTTCGTGCCGCTCGAGGGGCCCCCATCTTTCCTACCCACAAAAGCTGCAGCCTATTCTCACCTCCGGCGAGCTGGCAGCCTTTTTGTACCGTGGGCATATGCCTCGCGGCACGAGAAGCTTGTTCCAACTTCAACGCGATGGATGTCGGGGTCGTTGAGGATTGGGAGCCGCGACGCTCCTTTGTTCCCTACTCATTTCCACTTTGAAACGCTATAAAGGTTTCACGAAACGCGTCCGCTGTAATTGCGCGGCAGCAGCGCGACGAAAACTCGGCTACTTACGTTGGACAGCCGCGCGCACAGAGGATGTTCATATCGACGATTTATGCGAAGTCGCTGATAAATGGCGGCTTCTGTTGGACTAGCGTCCGCCCGGCCGGCGTGACGAACGAGCCGGACCACTTGAATCGAAAGCAGAGACAATCATTTAAATTTAATTAAACTCCAACGAATTTACGCGCCAAGCTGACGCTTTTAAATTCACGTAGTATCTACCTCTTCACCCGAGGTTATTTACACCCTCCTCGTTCTTTCTCTTTATTGGAAACTTTTGACGGTCCGCGTGACGGTTATTCTCTCCTGGCTTGTTTTTTTTTTAAACGTAGCTCGCAGGTCGAAGCAGAGACCAGTGTTTTCGGCGCGAAAACATATAACTGCGAAGTCAGAGTCATTAAACCGAGGCAGACAGAGCTGGGCGCAGTATCTTTCCGCGTTCGTATCCCGCGTGAAATTAATTAGTTAATTAAACACCGCGCGATGGTGTCCATCCAATTAAATCCGACCGGTGAATGCGCAGACTCGACAACCGGGAGAAGCAGCTCGCTTTACACCCGACAACTTCCCGAGCCACCCTATTCCCTCTCGCGGCCGAACGCTGGCCCCCTCCGCCGTCTTCCGCTTTCATCTTCGCACTCCATATCCACGTTCGAGTCCCTTATGCGCCGTGTAGTCACGTGAGCCACGTGTCTGCCATACCTTCGCGTCTCCCTTCATCCCTTGACACCCTGGCCCCGTGAAAGTTCCTCGATTTTCGCCGCGCCGCCCCTCGTTACGTGCAAGCATCCCCTTTGTCTCTAAATACCAACCGCAACGAAGTCGAGTAATTAAAACTTTTAGATACTCTGTTGCTGCTTATGCGGGCCGTTGAGAGATTCACAGATATAAAATCTTACATACGAATGCAAATAAAGCAACAGTCGTCTGGATTAAAGGCACCTTCGTCGCCTCGGGTTACCGGTTTTTTGGCTGCTGATTATTGCTGCCTCACGTGTTATTGCTAAGCCGTAACACAAATCACGCGCGACAACTTTTCCTTTCCCTTTCGGGTCGCGTTAATGGAGCGCTCCTCGGAGCCCCGCCGTCGATGCATTCCAATTGCAAGCGGGCAAGTCGCTTGATTAACGCGCGTTAATTATTTCTTTCGGGAGGTTTTTGCCGGCCGGTCGGTGGCCTGGCGTGCTCGTCACGCCTCTTGTATTGACGGAAGAGTTATTACTTCATACCATTCCGGCCACTTCGGGCACGCTGCGCCATGGGATCGCGATGCTCGCGCGGAATGATCGATCGATGATCCTTAATTATTCTTCCCGACGCGGGAGAAAAACGACCACCGGTCGCGACGACAACATACCCCGTTCAACAGTTCCACAGTTCCGTACTCGATACTATTCCAGACTTCCGTCTACGGGATGGATTCTCTTCGAAGAATGGTTTCGTTAGCTGTCTTTACGAAGGGGTTGAAAATGCAGGAATGTAGAAACAGTTTTTAAAGAATAAAGGTACAATTGCGAAGGGTAGTTGTAGAACGCAGACTCGGTAAAGAGCAATAGCTTTTATTCAGTAGCTACTCGAGTAGCGTCAACTTGAAGAATCCAAGTTGGTAGGGCGCTCGAGAATCTCCCTCTCGAATGCTAAGTGTACGGCACGGTGGCCGTGGAGGTTCGAGGTCCTCTTTAAATAACCGAATATTACTGCGAAAGATTTAACGGGCGACGAGAGAGCGAGGTAACGAACGGACGGGGGAAAATGATGGGCCGAATGGAACCGGTGTAAAACAGTGGGTAAATTTTAGCGGGAAGGAACAAAGCGTTTGTTGCCGGTGGACGAGAAGAGAATGAAGAGCGCGGCATGGCGCGGAGGAGGGCATGGGGCGAGGGGTGGTCCGCACCGGCGGAGAGGTGAATCGGCGGAGCGATTTGTCCCGTCTGTTAATTAGTGAAAAAACGGAGTATGAATCTCGAGCGATCGTATATTACCGCGGCCGTAATGGATGGGATTACAGCTGCTGTGTTAAATTAAACCGACCGGCGGCCGCGCGGCTACGCTACACTACGTTACGTGGATATAGCTGCACGCTAACCCGTGGCGCTGGGGGGTTTTCCCTTCCTCTATTCTATGTATTACCCATGTACAGCAAGTACAGTTACCTATAGTATTTTCCCTCCCCTCGTCGGCCCCGAGCACCCACCCCTTCGCCCTCTTCCATCCACCCGGACCCGTCCGACAGACGCGTTCTTCTCTCTCGACGAATACAATTCGAGGAAACCCGTCGCGTAATTATTTCCGCCAACCTATCGGTCCTTGCACGCGCCAAACTTCCAAAGATACCGGGTAAGATGCACGACCATCGCCCAAGCAAATCCGACTCGCTTTCCCGGATTTCCGCGAAATTATTGTGGAAACTGTGCCGCGATGGATGGGCGGCCCTATGAAAGCATATTCTTCGGTCTAAGTAGTTTGTACTCGGCGAGAATTAATGATATAGACGCTCTTCGATGAAACTGCACCAACTATGTACTTACTTAGGATCATTTCGGGAGACACGCACCACATTTTTCTGTTGCTTATAAAGTCTTAAATAAATGCAACTTAAAGTATAGGTGAATGTAGGTTAATTATTTATTTCAATTTCTTTAAAAAAATATAACATTAAGTCTATAAAAACTTTATTTTAATATTATAATAGGCTTTCTAAAAAATATTAAGAAACTGCATCTCACCCTAAGTTCGAAGAATAGTAGGGACACATGTAGCTGCGCACAAAAAAATGTTAAAACACGTTGTTATGCCGAGAAAAGAAACTACTGTCACTATTTAAACCAATAATAATAGTTTAAGCCACGCGATAACTAGGTAATCAAAATTTTATTCGCCGTTCACAGAAATACTTCGTAAGAAATCCAAAGCAATGAAAAGATTTTTCAGTTTTAATTAGGGAATTCAATCCTGGTTATTATTTACTATCCCGGGATTGCGGGATTTTTTAAAGTCTATCTCAGGATTCCGGGACTAATCTCGGGATTGGGAAATAGAAAATTGCAATACTTAAAATGATTTATTATGTGTTAGAATTCTAAATTTTTATTTAAAGTAAACAAACTTACTTTGTCTCATTAGTCTGATATATAAGCTAAAATCACTTTTAACAATAAAAACAGTAGAACCATGAAGAATAATAAAGCCTCAAAAGTAGATAATATCAGTAAATCATTATGAAAATTTTTGTAAATGCGAACGAAGAAACATCAAAACACCTAAAGTACATATCTACAATGTTTGGACCTTACGTGTTCATACAAGTTACGATTTGCAACTCGCGTGATTTCGAAATAGTGGAAAGTGGTAATATCATTGTAAAAATAAATACAATTTATTTAGTTATATGCGATTCAATTTTATTATTTAAATAAATCATTATTATTATTGTCCTTATTATTATAAAATGACTACGTTGATTTATTCTGCTTATTTTTATATTTTTCACTTATTCATAAAATAATTCGCATTTTTAAAAAATCCCGAAATTCTCAGGGTTAGTTATATCAAATCCCGTTTTTTTTTAAATAAAAAAAAGCCGGGATCCCATATCCCGAGATTGAATTCCCTAGTTTTAATGCACTTAAACACCACAATCGCTGTGTTATGTTTAATAAGATTATGTTCATAGACAAAAATACTCCTTACAAATTTAGTATTAACAGTTCGATGAATGCTGTCAATTGTTTACCGCGACCAAACCAGTAAATAGTGCATCTCTCCTCCCTCTACCAACTCTATGCCACGTCACCGACGCAAGTTTACCTCCTTCTCACAATATTCCCCATTCATTTATCGCGAAGCCCGCGTAATGTGCTCGCAATCAGTCGAGAAACTTAATTCTTGTTAACAGATTGTTCGCAATGCACGGGCCCATCTGCCGGCCGGGAAGATTCATACTCGGCCGATGCTCGTCCTCGTAGCAATTCGTGCGGCCGTTTTTTCTCCGCCGATAAACTAACCGGTCATAGCGATACGGCGCGGATGGACGAATGGACAGTGCGGGGGAAATGAAACGCGTCAAATATTTCTTCGTCACGGGCGGTACGCGCGCGCCGGCGAATTACTTTATTGCAACAATAATGAACGCGCGGCGGCGGCGGTGGCGCGCGAGCCGGTGCGAATATCAGCCATGCATAACGGATGAGAGAATCCAGCCCCGCGGTCTCTCTCGCTAGAACAATCCAGTCGGAGTGGTCTCCTCGCCTCTAGGAGGCCTGATATATTTCGCGTAATTGCGTCCACCGGCGTATCAGTCGTTAGTCACTTGGCCGGCTGAAGGATGTGGATGGAAAATGGCAATAAAGCAGGCCGGCTGAACGGTCCTGGCACTCTTCCGTGCAATTATTGCGCAATAAGAGGGTGAAGCACGTGTTGCCCGGTCCCCGCTGTTTTGACCCATTCGTGATTTACATGCCCGCTTACCGAGATATATCCTCCCAATTAATTAACTTATCAATGGCCCCCGGTTCCTCCATCTGTCGCCCGAAGGAATCCAACCGGAGCCCTCTCGGTTCCGATCTTTCGATACTCGGCCTGGCGTCCCTTGGCACCTTCGGCAATTGAAACTTTCCAAGGAAACTAGCCCTCCGTCCTCGTTCCTCCGTGGTCCAGGCATTCATCATTCGGAAGCGTAAACTCTAGGACGCGCATGAAAATTTACGATTCCCCCGGGAGGGTAGGGCGGGGAGCGGACAGCGTTGGCGTCGTGACTCGAAGACGCTGGAATCCTTTGGTAGCGGATAACGGATCGGCCGCTTATCTCGATAACGCAATTAGGTGGTCGCGGTAACTCGGACCGGAAGGACAAATCTCTTTTATCTGGGCGGGAGCGGATCGAGGAATTTTCTTGCTTCTGGCTGGTCGTGCGTGTGTGATGGTGCGCGCGCGGCCCCAGTCGGAGAGGGAAGAGGGGTGCTCGGGAGAGGGAACCTGGGAAAAGAAGAGAGAGCCCACGGAGGCAAGGAGAGATAGATTACTCCGCCATTCTTGCAATTTCCCTGTCGTATCGAGGCTCGTAAATTCCCGGTGAAATATGCGAAGGGGCGCCTGGTGCGGGCAGCACGCTGCTGCTCTGCTCTGCTCCGCTCCGCTCTGCTCTGCTCTCCACTCACCCGCACACTCGTCCACCCTTCTCCGCCGCCCTTTAGCCCCCCGCGATAGGGGTTGCAAGGGGTATGTCTAGCGGAGTGGAGCCGAGGCCTCGACGTATCGCCGGACCGGGGTGCGAAATATCCGGAATTAACGTTATCTTCCGGATCGTTCCTTGGTGTATTCGGGCTCTCGGGGCGACCGCTTTTATCGACCACCATCGCTGCCTATCCACCAAGAAAAACGGTCGTTGCACGCTTTAGTGACGGTTTGTATTCACGCTTCGTGCTACTTGCCCTCTAATGTCGTGGCTTAGGGTTGTATTGCGGTCAGTGTGCGAGTTGAGAAGCTTTGTTTCGAGCAATTCGTTCGTTTAAAGTTTGGTACATATTGAAAGAGAAATTATATATTTTAGTTTTGTGGTTAGAGTTTGATTGAAACGTTAAGGATTAAGGTATCGATGCTCTGCAATATGATATTTCATAAGTTGTACCCGGACTTGCGTTCCTTAGTCACGTTCAATGCTCCGGTGTGGAACACGCGGTGTAGGCATCTCTTTGTTTCGAGGCTACCGAAATATCGGCATTACGGGATCGTTTCTATTATCAGATGATTATTGCGAATCAATATTTCAGTGGCATAGACCCCTTCCTGGGCTCCCTGACTTTGTTAAGGACGTTATTATATAGGCTTGTAATTAACCTACACGGAGGTACTTAAGGGGGAACAACACCTTGAAGCCCGGAAAAAAAATACACCTTTTTTTAATTTTGTGTTCGATATCCATACTTCGTAGGAAAATCATTGGTACGGGGTTTAAATGTGCATGTAGTGAACAGTATTTTAGAATTTTTGTGTGACAACATAAACGAACTTATAACTTTAAACTCGTTTTTCTCGAAACTATGTTTTTCACACTGGTTGAACGATTTTCTCCGCCAATTTTGCAGGAATCAATCTCCGGTTTTGCGTATTTATTCTACAGAAAAATACTGTCCACTACATGCACATTTAAACCCCGTATCAATGACTTTCCTACGAAGTATGGATATCTAACACAAAATTAAAAAAAGTTGCATTTTTTTTTCCGGGCTTCAAGGTGTTGTTCCCCCTTAAATAGTAGGTGAGACCGGGGCAGTTTGTAACATAAGTAAAATCTTTTGAACGACAAATCTGGTAACCCACAGCCTTCGAGAGCTACTTGGCGATATTAGCACCGTCGGTTTTAGTCACACAAACGAGCGTTATGTATTCATTTTGTGGTTATAGTCCAGTATTTTAGTATTTAGAGCACGTAAGTATATGTTGTCTTAGCACTTTTATTTCAATTTGACCGTCATTAGAAACCGTTTCAATTTTTGCTTCTTTGTTGCAAACGAATCAGTACACATTGGTTTATTATAATGTGTATGCATTTTAGTGATTTGATGTTTAGTTTCTCGTTTGCTGAGATAAAACGCAAAAATTCGACCTCGGGGTAAATTGTAACATGTTACTATACTTACTCCGCTCCAAATGGTGATAAAGCAAGCTATTTGCTGACACGCCGGAACAAAAGATGCTCTAGACGAACAACAGAACAATCGTAAATCCAAATAATAGAAAAAAGTATAAAGGAAGAAGTAAAGAAAGCGAAGAAGATTTTGATAAAATCAGATGAATAAGAAATGATTGTTTAACTCATGTAGGTATATCAAATGTTTAATAACGATCTGTGTTCTCATTTATATTCTTTAGAAATGTTTATTCGCGTTTGTATTTATATTTAAATAAGTAAAACAGTTGCGTTACAATTTACCCCGGACTGGGGCACGTTGTAACAAAAGTTCAGATTTGTTTAAGACGAAGCTAGATGTCTAAGTGCAAAAGATTTTGTCGCGTGCTTTCACGCGATTAGTTCACCACATATGTAAGTAGTAAATCACGCAAATTATTTCCTGATTGAGGAAAAAACTTTCGAGAAAAAACTGTGAAAACTTTTTTGTTACCATCTCCCTCGCGGTTTTCCCAAGTTTAGTTTAGTTAGCTTATTTATCTACTTATTATTGGCTAATTTATTCTTCAGACTCTCTAATTTACACCTGTCTTTGTTTTTGTGAACCATGGGGATTCCCGTATAATTATTAATAATAGTAATAATAATAGGGTAAAAACACCAGTAGTTGACCATGTATCAGTAGTTGACATCTATTCAGAAAAACATGAAAAAATAAGGTTTTTAGAAGTGACGATCTTTTGAACAAACTGCAGTTAGAGAACTCGCAGATCTCTAATCTCAGCCGGAGTTCTCTAACTGCCCTTTGTTAAAAAAATCGTCGCTTCTAAAAGCCTTGTTTTTTCATGTTTTTCTGAACAAATGTCAACTACTGGTGCCTTTACCCTAATTTCTTCGCGACACCTACCGTTAAGGAACTAGTTCTTGATCAGGCACTAATTTTTGATCAGTTCATGAAATAAATCGTTCTTTTCAGTTTATGTGCTTAAATAATTGTTTGAAATAATTACTAACATAAAAAAGGATAATTCAAACTAGTTCCTGACCTGATAAAAAATTAGTTCCCATGTATTTTCAGATGATCAAAAACTAGTTCCTAGTCACTTTATTATTCCCCAACCTTATAAATTATTAAATTATACTTATTTTCAACTTTTTAAAATTTTTCCTTAAAGTGTAAATATTAATTCATCTTTTAGTATAAAAAAAGTCTATGGTTGAAAGTTTTATTAGGTTAAAAATAAATATTAAAGCGGGAAACTCTCTAAACTGATCAAAAACTAGTTCCTTAACGGTACATATATCCAGACCTGGCTCGAGCCTTTTTTGCACCCTTTATTTACAATAAGTACATTCACTACAGATTTTTGAAAAGCTTGCTCTGAATTTCTATTAGTAGCTTAAAACACTTAAACATAGTGCAACTTGTAATACTTCATTTAAAATTTTATTTTAAAAGCATGAAAAGACCATTTTCCGCCCCGGTGTCAACTTCACGCCCCAGCCAGCTGTCTAATTTTACCAATAGGGGCGAGCCGAGCCTGCCTACGTCTTTACAATACGCTCCACAGGCGCCATTTCCGATGCAGTCACGATCGCTTCTCTACAAAGCTGATTCACCAGGCTTCATCTAAAGAAATTGTATTTTTATTTCCCCGGTATACCCCGAAAGTATAACATTCTTTCCCTACGGCGAATGTAAATCATTGCGATTGGCCGGATAGGCGAATGTTGATACCGGGAGGCCCAGTATTATTGCTTATCTGAAGAGCGGGCTCTTTTTTGCGCGATAGTGGTTGCCTTCGCCATAGGGCCAGGATCTAAATCGGAGGGTTGGCGAGCCGAGTGGCTTTCAGATACAAGGGGGAGGTGTTTGTCAAGACGATAGTAGAGGGGAAAGTCTGCGGTGGCAGATAAGGGCGAAAGAAGTAGCAGCGGGAGCGGTCGAGGGAGTAGAAATGCTGGAACCACTATTTCGTGGCGGGAAGGTGGGGGCGGGAGTTTGCGGGGGTCGAGGGGGAGGGGGAGGCTATATCACCGCAGCCGCCGCGACTGCAATTCGGCCCCTATATTTAATTTCGCTGGTTTGGGGATTGTGGATGGAATAGGTGGTAGAAACGGGAGGACGAGCAGGAATCGTCGTTTAATCTAACCGCGATCCTATCTTCGAGGAATTTATCATTGGATAAATTGCCTGCCCGACCTGTTATGTCGAAGACTTCCCGGGCCTTGTTCCGCCGATACCTCCGAGACATCCCCCCCCTCTTCCGCCGACAGTCCACCTTGAATTATCGCGATAGAACGTGCAGCAAGAATGTTAAGAAAAACAGAAAAGTAAAGCGAATGTGCGGCAGGTAACGCGGCCGGGATATTTAGGAAGTAAATGGCCCCTGATAGCTCGCAGGACGTGCTAGAAGGGGTCAACGGGGTAATTGGCGGTTTATGAATCGTAGTGCGCCCTCACCACCCCCTCCTCCCCCTTTATTCCCGTTTTGGCCACTTGCGCGAGGGCCACGACTATTTCCGTGTAATTCTCACACCCTGCTTTGCTCTTAACTTAATGTTGTTTCCCTCAGTCCATTAAAAGGTACGCCACTCGGCTCGTTTCACTTCCCACACTGCGGTTGCGGCCTTGCGGCCAGCGCTCGCCTCCGTTCCCTCCCCCTCTCTCACTCTTTCGCAGGCGCACGAGAAGTCGTGTTCCATTACCCTCTTTGCCAACCTGTTCTTACCTGTTCCTCTCCTTACGATACCTACCAACGAAAGTGTCCTGAACTTTTTGCCGGTGCGCGAAGCGCGAGGCGGTTCTTGCACGAGGCCCCCGGTAAGTTACGGAGAATAATAGTGTCGTATCACGGAAGGAGCTTCTCCGTTACGCCGCTGGAATTTAATTAACACGGTTTAATTAAAAAAATTATTCATCGCCGAGTTAGTATCTGATCGCTCGGCGCGAAGCTGATTCAAGCTGTTTCTTTCCCTGGAACGAGATCAGGCTCAGGGGTTCTCATTGTGTCCATTGTCTCTTTCCTTGTTCCCGTTCGAATCTATTAAAAGAAGATGCTTACATAGGTACATCGGGAAATAACGATCCACCTTGCGCTACTTAGAGGAGTAGATCGGTTATCAAGGAAGAGGATAGGTAACTCATTTCATTGGCTCGAGTCTTTCCAGCTCGTCCATCTCGTTATCTCCGGCCAATACATCACCTCGTTGTATCGCCGGCCGCGCGCGTACGTTTCAATCACTCAGCGCGTTTCGCGATTTTCGCAACCTGTCGGCGAGGTGCGCGCTCGGCCAATCTGAATCCTCCCAGATCCAGTTTAGAAGCGATGACAGTTATGGATCTCGGGCATCGTAGCGCCGTGCCGGCCGGTGATGCCGTTTGTCATCCCTGCCGCTCGTCCCCCTCCCCTGTCCGACCCCCTCCGATACCGGATGTCGCCGGTAGCACCGCGCCACCAGCGACAACCCTCCCGAAAGCGCGTCACCGTTCCACACACGTGCTCGCCTAACCCTGAATACCGAGTTTACTGTTACGTAATGCACTGCCACCATATTACCGCGCTCCAGGTAGGGCATCAAGCCGACCAACCCCCTTCCCACTGGCCCCGTCCTCCCCCCCCCCTCCTCCCCCGCTCCTCCCTTCCCCAGGCTGAGAACGCTCTCTTCCTCTTCTGCCGGCACGCTACATAGCCGACCAGTCTGACAGGCTTCGCTACACCGAGGAGTTAATATACTGGTTTCTCGTCGTTAGTCCCAACAACATTACACCCCGGGAACTGAGAACCGGGAACCGGCCACGGGACCGCGTCCCTGTCGCGGCGTAATTCTAGCCGGGCCAATCAACCGTCGCGGCCGAGTCCGGCCGACCCGAGTCGCGTGAATTCAGATTGATGCGCCCCAGGCTAATTGAGTCGAGGGGCTGTTTTCAGGTGGTGTCGCGGTTCATGCTGAGACTCTGTCCATTAAGAGCCCCGCAATGCTTCATTCCAGAGGCTTCGGGGAAGATTTCACATGCGGTGTTAATGGGATGGAGTTTAATGAAACTATCAAAGACTACGCGTGTCAAGAGATAGCTGTCTAATTGATAATTCTTCGCGTTACACTTAATCACTGGGCTTCACGCTCCGTGCGTGGAGAGCATTAAGCCGTCGCGTTAAATAGGCTATTTACGATGCGGGCAGACGTAATTGACGCGTTGAAAAAATTGCACGCGATTGCGATTTGGTACCCGATGCGTTGGGTTGTTTTCTACTTTTTTGCTTTGGTCGGGTGGATTAAAGCGTGGATTATGGTATCGGTTCGAAAATTACGGAATTTAGGAGTATGGGTACTTGAACGTGGGAAAACATGATGTAGACGAGGTTTGCATTTCGCCACACGCCGGCGATCAATCTCCATTCGCGATCGCAAATCCGTAAAGGATGAGGCTGAAAACGGGCCATTAAGGAGCAAATTGCCGGAAATATAATTCGACACGCTTTGCCGTCTACGACTTAATTATTCGGTTAATTATAATTAACGAGCGAGCCAGCGACATCATTAAAAATCACGGTTCCGTTGCGGAGCAGGCAGAGGCGTGTTGCGAAACTGCGAGTGTTCCGAGTAAAATTCTAATAAAACGGATGAACGATGCCGCTCACGACGAAAGTTCGGCTGACAGTGAGTGACGAATGGTGTTCTCGGTGCGCTGGCTATGATTGCTTAATTCGCATGCCGATGGTCGAAACCGGCTAGTCAGTTGCCGCTTATCGAGATCTTACTTGCCGGAATAATAATTAACCGCGCCGACTCCGACCACCGGCCATGTTCTAATCATTTCGGCATTGAATGCCGCGCTCGCTCCCTATTATAAAAAGGTCCTCGGCAAAAAGCTGCATCGCTAAATTCTATTAAATGAAACCGTCCCATCTATAATCGCAACAAAGATTATTTTCGCAACTTTCCTGTTTCGTTCCTTTCACCGTTTTTCTGAATAGGTAACAATTTGTACGGAGCATTTTCAATTTTCGCAATAGGAGAAGTGAAGCGAACCGAGAGGGAGGCTCCTCCTCTGTTTACATTTTAAATTCTCGATCGATTAAGTTTCCCATTGTGCCGCTAGCATTCAAATTAATGCTGCGCAGCGAACCGACTGTCAGCCTTTCGGGAAAACCCTCTGGAAAGGTTTTGTGAGCGATGCTCGCGCATATGCGAGTTTTTTTCCTCGGTGCAGAAGAGAAAAGAGGAGAGAAGCAATAAGTCACGGGGCACCGCGAATGGGATGTAGCATCGGCGTATAAATGCTATTAATTTAGGCAAAGGAGTTCATCGGCCCGTGAAAAGACTGTGCGTGCACCGGAATAGGAAAAAAGGAAAATTACGCGACGCTCTTTCTGCCCGCATACCTACGACTGCTCATGGGGTTGCACCCTGGGGGCTATTGTCGTCGGATTCCAAGGGCCTAGCCACCAGCCATGCAACCATAATCTATTCTGGGGAGGGTTGCGAGGCGTACCGTAGGCCTAAACTCCGCCCTAATACTTTGGAAAACTGTGAAAACTGCGCGCTGGGAGGGCGATAAATTTCGTTTCATTAAATATTCTAATATGCTCGGGCCCCTCGCGTCCACCACGACAATATTAACTCCGACTTTCGAGGATCCTCGCAATTCATTCGCCGACGCCGAGATCACAAATTGAAATTGGAGACGCACCGTGACGGAGGGCGAACTTCTAAGCGCCATTGCTGCTCTCCCTCGTGAGAAGGCGCCTCGAATTTTTGCATTTCTCGCGGCAAGTATAATAAGGTATTCAATGAGCCAGCCGAGGGTATAAGTATTTAATTGTCACCGTGGAATCATTTAAACTTGTGACTTTCTACTTGTTCATCAGTCGGGCCTAAGATAAAGGTCGAGTTATATCAATCTTAATCCTAATAATCTTACTATTTACAAAAAACTATCATATAATATCAAGAAAATTTTACCCTACAAATAATAATAATAATAATAATTCGTCTTTATTTATCACATTTACAAACAACAAAAAAGAAAGAGAGAAAAAAACTTATTTGTGGATATTTAAAAAAATCAATTTATATTCTGAAGATTTGTATCATTATTTATTTATATCGAGTACCCCTAGAAAGAATTAAGGCAACTTTTCACAACATTATATTTCCTATACTTTCTTATTAATCCTAATCTAAATAAATATTGAGATTCACTAATCTATCAAATTTAGTTAATGAGTCTGAACAGACAAATATTTTGTAAATATAATACAGAAATAAAATTTTCTATTAACTTCTTAACAGTAACTGGATTCCATAATTTTGTGATTTTTATTTTGTAAAAAATTGCCAACTCATACTTCCATTTTAGGCTTAAAAAACAAAAGCTACAGAAAATTTAAGATAATATTATAAAACCCTATTAAAAACCCTCGTAACACGATAAAAAGAAATAAAATACTACTACCCAATAGAAACGAAGCTATTCTTTAACAATTAAAATCTTCAAACTACCTAAATTTCCCCAGTTTCAGATGATTGAGGGTTGGTATCTTTCTACATAACTCTTAAGCCCAATTCAGCAGGTTATTAAATCTTTAATTGCTCGCGGTATCTAGGCCAGCCAGCTAAAAGACCTTACGCTACATCTCCCCTAGAATGGTCAGCTCTAATAGGCCGCGTTTTCGAGTCCCCGATTTCGTTGCCCTAGACGGGGACAGGACAGTTCTAGGTAAGTGGTGGAGCGGAGAAAAAAGCCGGCGCGATGCGTCGGATAACGTAATGCAGGAATGTCGCGCTTCTGGTTTTTTTTCGTCGCCGCTAAGTAAGAATGAAAGCGCCCTTCCAACGTGTAGCTATGCGAGGGAAATGTGGGATAAGAATTCGCGCTCGCCGTTCAAATCCTGCGACACAATAAACATGTCTCTACAGCCCTACATTATAAAATCCTAATAACAAAATACAAGATCTAAATCCCAAATCGAAATAATAAACAATACAATACTTTTTTGCTCTTTGATCCCAATTTTCCTCTTTCACGTCGCACAAGTTTTTTCCACAAATATTCGACCCCCTGGATTCCTAAGGGTGGACCGTAAACACGTAGCAATTTCAGGGAAGGAAAAAGCAAGAATAGGGAGAAGAGCGCGGTGTTATTTACAATCTCGCAATGACGCGTGAAAGACACGAGCGTCGAAATCGCCCCAGGGACGTTTCTCGTAAGCCCCACCCCTTCGCAACCCCTGCCCCACTATCCTAACCGGTCCCCCTTTTACCCCCGTCAGAAAATCCCATCATAGGCAGTCGGGGTAGAGTCGGGTCCATGGCACGTTGGGTCCACCATAGTAAATCAGGCAGTCGCAGGCGGTCCTTCTGATCCAGCCGAGCGGGCTGCCGTGAGACGCGTCAACCTAGCCCGTCCCACTCACGCCATACCGCACGAAAGTAGTGAAATAACTCCTCTAAGTAACTCTATCTACCCGGCGGAATCGCTTATGGCTCATAAACGCCTCGTAACTTAGCCCGGTGGCACGCGCCCTTGAGAAATACGGCCGTACACACGGCCTCAGCCAAGCCTTCCGCACCACCGAACCGAACCAGTTCACTTTCCAACCGCGGCCATCCGACAGTGTGTACAGTTCTGCTGTGTGTGACCAGTGACCGATATTTTCGCCGCGCCGCCTCTTCTTCCGCGTGCTCGCCAGACGGACTGTCGTTTCGCGCAATGGACAACGTCGGAAACAGCTGATTCGCGCGACTTTAAGAAGTTTAGCCTGCCGTCTGTTACCTGGGATCATTCCTCTTGTTACTCGTAAGTGCAATTCCCGCCTTTAATTAGTATATTCTTAGGTATATTCTTGATTAGAGTGACTTTGTACCTAATCATGCTCGGGTTAGAAATTTAAATTCAGCGATAGTTTACCGATTGCTATACCATAGGGTCTTTTTGTGTTTCAATATTTATTTTTACATACTCAACAGCTTCGGCTCTGCCTCGCCTTTTACTATACTATGCGTAATTAGTGCAATAGAGACGCACTAATAAAATAAAAATAAATAAACAAACATACCGAAACATGTTTCGGCTCGCCCTCATTTACCTAAAATTTTTCAGTAACCGCGGCACGGATTACCGGCATAATTCACGAAAGTTCATTTACAATAGATTCGTTAAAAACACAGGATAATAGCCCGGGTCGAGATTAATCATCGCCGGCCGGCGAACGAGCGGCTATAGAAATTAATTAAAATTAATGAAGCGTAAACGGAAGTAACGATAACATGACGGATCGGCGCATTTACAAGCAAGCAACGCGCATCCCCGGTGGTGTAATGTTAGCGGCCAGTTTCAGAGCGAGTTAAATCTCTCTATTGACAAAACATTAGCTGGCTTCTCTGGAGCGGATCGTCGCTGCCATCGTTGCCTGTAATTCCGCCGTACAGACATTAGATTCAGCGGGAATATTAAAACGATACACAGGGAGCGATAAACGTGTGAGAAATATTAATAAAATTCTATTTTTTCGTAACAAAACCATCGACATTTGTATCGAAACCGGCGAAACATGCTTCGAAAGCTTGCAAAAGAGATTTATTCAGGCCGAAGCTGCGATACGCCAACTGCAGGGAGACGCGTGCGCGCAAAGGTAGGAACGCTCGCGTTTCCGCGTATATAAACGCGATGCGTGTCCTGCGTTTACACCGTTGATGTATGTTCTCGGCAGCGATCGATCTCTCTCACACGAACTGCTAATTGTACGGCATCATAACTCTCTGCGTGTGCTTCATCCCCTTCTACTCCGCTGTCCCTCGCCTCCTGCTCCACAAACTCGCGCGCGCGCGTATCACTTTCCCGTTCTTCTCTACTTTATGCGCCCACGAGCCCTGTGTATTATTCCTGCAGTAAGGGGTTGCGCGAATTACACGGTGTAACGCGCCCCTCGTCAGTATCCCCACGATGAGCGTACTCGGGTAGGTAAAATGACGAAAAGGGGGTAGTTGCGGCGTCTCTCGCTTAAAACTAACGAGATTAACGAGCATTTTATGCACTTCCCGTCGCTCGACGAGACTCAGCAACGACGAAAACTTGGGGATCGCCCGGATTTCAAGATCAGAGCCGAAGCTCGATGAAATAAAATGCCCGATGAGGCATCGGCGAAGTTTCGCGAGCAGTGCGTCGAACTCGTCGTTACGACTTAGTAAGTTTGTGGGGAAACGAAAGGGAACTGCTCTCGTTCTTTTTACCTCGGCTACTTCGAAATTACGTATCGTCGGGGCTACGAGTCGAACCGCAGCAAATTGCGCTATTCGGAACTGAATTCTCCGTATCAATTCGCCGCTCCCCTCGTCCCGGCTTCGTTCTCACAGCGTAACTCTGCCTTGGAGAACGGGATTCCCCTTCCTCTGGTTTTTCTGGGAAAAAGTTTCCGCGGGCCGCGCGCAGCCGGCGCCTACGAGCGCTCTCGCAGATAGGAAAAAGAGGGCTGGGTGACAGCGGGGAAGGAGAAGGAGGTACGCGAATAATAAAAATCGCCCTCATAACTCAAGCAGAGGGTCCTGGTGTGGGATAAGAAAGAGGAGGAGAGGAACGACAGGGAGGGGTGAGGCCGGCTGAGCTTCTTATCTCACCGCGAGGGTGACATTAGCGCTACCACGGTAATTCTCTCTTTCTCTCTCTCTGTCTCTGTCTCTCGCTCTGTGTATATCGCCCGAAGACGCCATCTACGCTCGGCCGCGACTTCGTCGTTGTTGTGCGAGTTCTATAATTCATGTAATTTGCTCGATGAAAGGGCACCGGGGCTAATAATCGAGATCGCGCTCATTAACGGACGCGTCGCGAGTGGAGAAATTACAGGGACAACTCGAGAGCCTCTCTTTACATCCTAATTTACGATCTTTACACCTTCGCCCTCGATCGCGCATTAATTCCTTCGCAAATTACGCGCCGCGATGCTTCGTCACGGGCGATCTTCTTTATTCGCTATTCGAGAGCGCAAACAGCCGGCAATTACTCGGAGATGATCTACAATTATTTTTAAAACACTATACTTTATTAATACCTCGTTAAAGATTCTTTTTGTCGTTTCTCTCGAAGCGGAGTCTCCGGCGATTTCCTCGCCACCGCGTTACACACCGCCTCGTTACGACTTCCACGCCACTTACGTCTTGTTCACAGAACACTTCTATTGTATTCATAGCAGCGCCGCTTCTCAAATGAGCACAATGGATTTCGCAATTGCACAATCGCCGTTTATCGATCCGCGATCCCCCCGAAACGATCCGGGAATACGTGGAACGGGCAAGCGCATCCTCCGCTCCACACGCGGATATATAATTCGTCGGTTTTTCGCGCACCGGCTACCACGGAACCTCAATTTTTCATACTTTGCAGCCGATAGAGACCGTATCGGGGAAGTTCCTGTATTTTTTTTTCAACTTACCCGCAGATTGCTCTTGGATGCATTTTATGACCGCACGTTATTGAATAATGTACGATTTCGGCAATTCCAGCCGTCCGACGGAAGTTGATGGAGCGGGGTCAACAGTGGTGGAGTCGTTCAGTTTGCCGTTCTCGCCTGATTGAAATTTACTTATGCAATGGAATTAACTTTCTTCTGGTCGAATAAAAGAATTTCGAACGTTTGGGTAGGGTAATTGTGGGAGAGATGCCGCATTGGGAGAGACGCCGCACCTTCGGTATTTCAGGGTTATCGCTAATAAAATATTACACTGGTGCAAGAGCATTTGCTTTAGGCTGTTAGTTTTGGTTAGATTAAAAAGCGAGAACGTGCTAACATTATTACTTTTAAAGATTTTGCTATTTTTTTAGGTAAGCCTACCGTACGTTTCAATAGTTATACGTCGAGTTTATTTTTGCTATCGTAGTAGTTAAAAATTCATAGCTTTTCGTGATATAACTTTTTTAGTGCATCAAAGGAACTCTGTGGAATATTTCTCAGCCAGAATAGGTCACATTCGACATAGCACTTGGAAATACGAAAGTGCGGGGCCTCTCCCGGGTATTTGGGATAGATGCCGCACTTTTATGCGGGATCGATAGCGTACTGTATCGGAAGGTACCTAAGTCGACTAAATGATATTTTTAATGTTAAAAATATAAAAAAACTGTTTCAAAATAGATACCGTGATATATCTCAAGGGAAATTATTTGTTTTTTATGACAAATCTGAAAATCTAAACATATTTGTGGGCTTTTTACTTTTTTCACATTTTATTTTTATTTTATGTGTAATGAATGTGGAAGGAAGAAGAAAAGACAATTAAGTTTAGAAAAGCAGAAATAATATCTGTACCTAGGTATTTATTTTTATAATTTTATTATATTTTATAACTGCATAAATTAAAAAAATGTTTCATTTTACTTTGCTTTTATTACTTTATTAAATAAAAAGTTAGAATTAATAAGTTTAAATAGGAAATTAAACGTTTTTCGAAATGCGGCATCACTCCCGCATGTGGGGCGTCTCTCCTAAAAAATGATGTTTTAAGTTTCAATTTTTTAAGGGTGACAAATATTAAAATTGTGATTTTCTTTAATGCTAGTAGCAGGAAAAAATGTTCAATTAATAATATGTATCCTTGGAAACAAATTTCATTACAAAATTTAGACATGGTGACAATTTTGCGTAAGGTGCGGCAACTCTCCCACAATTACCCTACTTGATGCAACAATTGAGGAGTGGTACCTAATCGTTAACATCGCAAGCTGGAAAGAAATATATGAAAATAGGTATTGCTGGATATTTTGGAGCCAACCAGTGTTGCCATCCTAGATTTTTGAAAGTTCGTAGGGAAGAACTGAATATTCCGTAGAATTCCGTAGAGTCCTCGTGGAAAATCTGTAGAATTACGGATTTTTTTATGAGTGTAAATTATTTACACGCTTCAACTATTTACCTGCTTTTAAACATCATTTTTGCCACCACCAGCACACTTTAAATTGCAATTGCATGCGTTACAGTGAAAATACTCATCGCCTTTGTCACTTCTTTTTAACCAACCTCGAAATCGTTTTTCTTGTTTTCAAGTGTTGCAAAACTTTTGGTTGTAACGATATAATTTACGCTTTTTACTTGGCGTCCCTTTTCCACATTTAGTGTCTGTACTCATTTTTTTCAAGTCGCAAATACCTCGTTTTATTTTTAGGAAAATATTTTAAGAAAACGGAAATTGCTCATACGCATACTCGCTTCACGCACTTATTATATAATACACAGGAGGGTGCAAGCATCGCATGAATTGCCCATTTCAACAGTGCCGCTAACGGTATCAGAAGGACTAGAGGCGACAAATCTTCCTATAATAAAACGATTCGGTTAATTACGCGAACAATGAAATTGAAAATGAAAGAAAAGAGAAAAATGGGACGTAAAAAGAGAAAAGATTTTTACTTAAAATCCGTAGATCTGTAGACAAGGCAAAAAATCCGTAGACCTGCGGAAAAATCCGTAGAGGTGGCAACACTGGAATCAACTCACTCTCGAATTTCTAAAGCATTCAGTAATCTTCAACCTACTTAGATACACCTGCATCTTCTTAATACCTGTGAAATCTTTCAATCACACATTTCCACCAGAGATAAATTATTTACTACTTAGGCCCTCGCTCGATAATAAATAGTTCACTGCCACGAACCCGCGCACGAGCAAGAACGTCCCACAAAGTATAAATTGTTGAGCAACTCGGCGTCATTTGCGTCCGCCACTCGTCAAGCGTACCTACGTATTTTTCAACAAAGAGTTAAGCAGCGCGGTTGACTTGAAAGAGGCGAAATGACGTAACGGCCGGGCAAGCAGTAAATTCTCTGGTGTATTTGTCGCCGGCTGGGAAGAGCGCGTGTGTCTTCCCGTTGGGAAGAGTATCGATGGGCGACCAATGGGCACCCACAAGGAGTCAGTTCGTGCATCCTACGTAGCCCGACGGACCGCATTCTTCCCCGTGACTTTGGGCATTGTTCCTGCCTCAAGTTCCCTTCGTTTCCCTTTCCTCTTCCCTCTCTGTCTCTCGCTCCCCCACCTTCTCTGTCAGCGTCTCCGCTTTAAGGCCCACCTCACCCCACGGTCCCGCGCGCCCCGTCCGGGCTAACCGGAGGACCGCTTATAACAAGCCGGACAGAGCGGAGTTTTTGCCCCGACGCCTCCCTTTTTTCTCCCCTGTTTGCCCTTTTTGCCTGCCTAGCACAGCCGAAAAACGCCAACCGTTGATTTACGGCCGCAACGATGACCGACTGTTGTCCTCATTCGCTTATGACTGCGGGCTCGGTCGACCTTGGAAGCACCAGGGCCTCCCCAAAAAACGTCTCCCGCCGTTTCGTTATCTCCCATCGCGATAAGTTTACCTGACCCGGTGCAGCGAAATAATTATCCCGGGGGATTTCGTCGCCGGCGTAATCTTATCTCGCTTGAACTCGTTGCTTTCTTTGATTACCGCTGACCGGTCGACGAGCGTGATTAATTCCGATGAACTTGACGCCTCTGAACGTCCATCTACTTTCAATCGCTACAACACAGTTTGCTTTGAGAGTGGTTAGTATTTTTAGTATCTTAATGCTGGCCTCTCTCTCTCTGTTTCCACAGTAATTCCGAGCAACCGAGTTATGAACCTGCGGTTTTGTTCCATCGACGAGCATTCAATTTTATTTCAGAGGACACGATCACTTTGTGGCTCGCAATTCGGTCTGCCCAACTCGAGTCGAGTTCCGAGACACGTTTTTTTTCCTCGCTCAACCGCGTCTCTTCCCCGTGCCTTTTTGAGCCGGACAAAAGTGTCAAGTGCAGATTTATGGTTTTACAACGTGCTGCGGTTCCTCCTTGCGACTTTGCGTATCCGCGTGACCTTCGACGGCCTGGTTACCCTGAGGATTTCGAGGGTGGCCCTTTTTAAGCCCTCGCTTATCTGCCTTTGCCAATGCCAGGACGTATTCGTCCTTGCGCCAGCGGGCGATCGACGGGAGGTTTTTTACTCGCCAGTCCTTTGCCTCTTTTTGCGCGTTTACCTGCGGGCAATAAGCTTGACTTCCTCCTTGACTCGCAACGGACCGTGCTCTTTTCTTTGGCCCCCGAGAAACCTTGTCCACTTTTGCCCAAGATGGGGATGCCCGCTTCAAAGGACCTTTGAAATTTATTGTTGCAATGCATCACCATCGGCATCGATGACTCTACTATTATTTTGAATTATTCCTCTAGCAGGAATGTAAAAATAGTCCCCGTTTCTTGAAGCCTGTACTTCGCTAAGGTGTCCATTACAAAATTAAAAATTCCGGGTGGCAACTTTCGATTTTTACCGAAGGTCAAAAGTCGCGGGAAAGCACGAAACATGGAAAGGGAGCACGAGAACTGGCTTATCAAGTCGATAAGGATCGTAAAGTATCCTTAAGCGGAATATCGCCGACCGCTTATCGGCGAACGACTCATTAACGTCGCGTTGGCCCATGAATATACATTATTTTCGCGTCTAGGCGCTCGCTCGCTCGCGCTCGGCGCGCGAGCGTTCTGCTCGGTCGGCCAGTCGGCGTGGCGCGCGTGCGCTCCTGCACACAACGCTCACAATTAGTCGCAAAAGTTCGTGCTTCGCCTAATAATGGATTTCCTCACGAAGAACAAATTGGTCGAACGATATATCTTTCTGGCGCCCTGGCGAACGTCTGTATTCTTACACGCGAACGGGCGCAGAGATATTTAATTTGCGTGCACACGGCCACGTGCGCATACCTACACACACGCAGCGCGCACGAGCGCCGCGCGGGATGTGCCGTTCGCGATTTCCATGCAAGGGAGAAAGAAAGCGACGCGGCGGACGGAGTTGCATTTAATTACCCCCCGAGTACTACATCGATGCGCATGGATTCCACGGAATTTTTAATCCGCGATAAATTTGTACCAGCGATCGACGGGACGTATTCTCGTGTCCCGCGGCTCAATCTGGATCGTTGGCTCGGTCGATCGAGATCGCTGATCTTGATCAACCGCGGCGTCTCATTCCTTTTTCGGCTTATTGATGCCTCTTTATCGAAGCTGATGGCGTGCCGCGTTCCCCCTCGAGTCCGATGGAAACGTTTCTTTCGTTCCCCCAAAGAGTTTCACTCTCGTGGCTGATTATTTTTGTGGATTAAGATTGGGAGGTTCTTTTTTTAGGAGAAATTCATTGAAGAGAAATAATGTTGCTCCTAGTGTTTCGCTACGCGTCTCTTGAAACGTGGTCACTCGATCGCCGACGGATCGAGAGATTTATAAATGTAGGGGAGAATGAGGCAATCGCGGTTATTTGGCAATGGTGGTCAGTATTGTTATTATAAAACGTGACCGCTATTACCTGTAGGTGTGAACGATGACGGACAAACACATATTTTTTGTTTTTGTAATTTTATTGAATAAATTAATATAGAATTAATTATTTTCGTATCCTACGTATAGGTTGATAGTTTGAGTTTACAAAAATTCATTTTCAAGAAATATTGCACCTTGTATCTTGGTTTTATTACACTTATTGCTTAAGTGACCGCTATTACACATTCTCCTCTACACCCGAGCGACGGTGCCAACGCTCTCAGATTTTTCAAGCTAAGTACGCGTGAAAACTTTTGACAAACCGTGCTGTTTTGAGCTCGCAAAGGGAAAGAGGATGCGCGAATTATGGAATTGAAATCCTTAACTCGGCAGATTTTGTCAGATGAGGTGCGCGCACATATATCACAATTACGTCGTTTATCATAAATGTGCATCCAGTGTAGGCGTGAAGCAACGTTGGGATAAAAAGTTACGACCGTGAAGATAAAATCTTTGATGCTCGCGCTACCCGCATTTCGCTCGATTCTACACAATTCGTGCGGCTCTTCAGGGATTTATCTACCTACTGCTTTATTGTAAGTAGTCTATTATACGGCGTGCGTTTCACACACCGTTTTAGACTTCCGTGGTTAAGTGCTTGCTATTCGGCGTTTTAATCATCAAACATCAATTTCAAACTGGTTATTACTTAGTTTATCCCAATGCATCTGTATAGTTTACGCTTTCGAGACAGACTCTTTTCTGAAACAACATATTGGTTGCAAACTACTTAAGTAATAATGGTTATAAAAAAAGTAAAAAGGGGATTAATATGGTCACGACTGAATTAATTCGAGAGATTTGTAAGAAGAAAAGAAAACTCGATTTTATTCTTGAAATAAATTTTTATAAGCCGAATAAGAAGAAAAGAAAACTCAATTTATTCTTGAAATAAATTTTTATAAGCCGAGTAAGAAGAAAAGAAAACTCGATTTTATTTTTTAAATAAATTCTTATAATCCCTAAATGAGTTTTGTTAAATTTGCATTAAAAATATTTGTATCCCTCCAACTCGACACCCCCAAGATTAAATCCTGAGTACACCACTGGATATGTAATCAAAGTAGATGATACTCAAAACGCAAAAATCTGCCAGACACTGCAAGTTCCTTCCGGTAGGCCTGATCGGGCAATTTATAGCGGCCGGAGAGCAGAGGGGTATAAATTAGTGGCGTTACGAGTTACAAATGCGGGGTAGAAAAGCGGTAATGCTGAGGAGATCAAAAGCGAGCTTGAAAGGCTGTCCAGGGGCTCGATGAAATTTCCACGGGTCAGTTTTCGTTAGTATTTGCCGGAAATAGCCGGCGGATCCTCTGGTCGGGAAAATCGACGACGACAGCGAGACCGAGAGGGCCGAAAGGACCAGTCGAAAGAGCGGCGCGGCGCGGGGAGGAAGCCTCGGAGGAACGAACGCGCACGGTAGAAAGGAGCGCGAAGAGCGTACACGCGCCCGCGGATTAAAGAGTTATTTGAGTCTCGGAGGCGGCCATAACTCTCCCGGGCTATTCCCGTCCCGCGCTCGCTCGCTCGCTCGCTCGCTCGCCCACCGGAATATTTTAACATCGGGGGTGGGTGGGTGGCTGGCTGGCTGACTGGCTGCTCGGCTCTGGCTGTGTGCGCGCGGATGGGTTCAGCCTGGAAACACAGAGCCGCACAGTCTGTAGGTCTGTACAGGGACTAATAATACACGTACACACCGACGCGGGCGCACACAGCCGCATGGAGTAACGGGGAAAGGAGGGTTGGTGGGTGAGACGACAGGGTCCGCAACTCCACGCAGCTGACAGCTGTTTCCTCGGTGGGCCGACCGGTCGGCGGGGAGGATTCAGCCTAGTCGCGCCCCTTCTATAATGGCTCCCTTTTCTTCCTTCCCCTACCTACGCCAGCATGGCTGGCACGGCTTTCTCTCTCTCCTAGGCGGCCGTTACGTCACAACCGCACCGTCGTCTGTCCCTACTCTCTTCTATTGCCACGGAGTGACGTCAAGGCTACGTTCCGTCGCGTCGAGCCGGTGACGTAGCCGGCACGGCGTCATCGCCGATACAGACGACACGTCGATCGAACGCCGGCCGCCGGTGGCGCCCCGATCGCCCCGCTAAACATGCCGATCTTGATAGCTTCTCGGTACCGTGCACGCACGCGTTACGTTGGCATGTTAATCGTTAGCCGTCAGTGATGGAGTTAGGATTTAATCGTGAGGGGAACAGAGTTGAAGGGGTAAACATATTTTTAATGCAAATTTGAGATTATAAAAATTTATTTAAAGATAAAATACAGTTTTCTTTTCTTTTTACGAAACCCCTTCTTTGGGGGTGTCAGGGTCCCTTGGCTGCGCTACTGTTATTTCTGATGTATAGTTTCATTGCTCCAAGTAGATATCTACATTCTCCAACAATCCACGTTGTTGCAAAATCTCCACCTTGCGATAGTTGATTTATCAAACCCAGTCCGGTTCCTATCTCCTCTCCAATTTCTCCGTTTATATCGCGAAAAGTGAATAAGTCGATATCGGTGATAAAGGCCGCTGTCAATAGCGGCTCTAAATTCAGTGACCGCAGAAGAGGCGCGAACAGGTTTACGGAAGGCGATAGTATGCGGTAGCGATACGGCTGGCAGAATAAGTACTTGCGGCCGCACGGTGGCGGTATCATCAGCGATAGGCAGCAATCGTAAAACGCTTGTTTTACGATGGTCTTTGGTGGTGGGAGGACCGGCGGGCAGAGAGCCGGCAAGCGTCGAGTGGGACTCTCACGGTTTACGAGCGCATAACAGACGCGTTTATGGCCGTGATCACGTGGCCCCCGCATACCTATGGCTGTATAACCGGGTCCCATAACCACCGCGTAGTAAACAAATCGTAAAGCTCGGTTTCGGATTTACTGACCTGGCACAATATACGGAAAGCAATACGGAAAGCCAGCCACTCGGCAATGATAACCAGTTCCCTTCTACTCGCCCGGCCCGCCGTGTGGGGGGACTACCATCACGCGGCCGGCAATAGAGACGTCGTTTCAGCCGCGGGAGAGGGTTACGGGCTCCGTAACTGTGACACGCGAATCCACGATTTCTTCGCGTTCGATTACGCGCTGTAGAGTCGAGCTGGCGTACGCGTGCGTTAATTGCGCGCATATTTAATGCACCTATCGCAAGAATAATGTCCTGAATATTGTATCGATTTTAATACGACTGGTTCATTAATAAACGCCTTGGGTATCACGCTTATTAACCTCACTTTTTTTATACCAGTATATAATTCTATTAATCGAACGATTTAATTCATGCTAATCAGTCGCTCCTTCCGTTCTCTTTTCCTTCATCATACCCAGGCCTGTGACAGCTCGAGCATCTTAAAGTCTGTTTCAGCGGATGGAAAAATTCGCCTCGCTGATTTCGCACAATTACAATATCTTCCGATCAATGGACCACGATGCGCCCGCGCACACAACACTCCGTCTTCCGTGCATCGTGTTTCGTTTGTTCTCGCAGATGCCGCCAGATGCCGGCACTGCTTTATGACTTTCGGAGCGGTCAACAGTTAACGCTCCGATCGTTTTATCTTCCATTTACTCTTCGCCTTTGCGATCGCCGTGACACAATGCCCTGCCTATTTGCCTGCTGGCAGTTCCGTGAAATACGAGAAATTTCGTTGGAGCGTAGATAAAGAGTAGATATCATTTAGCATCGCGTTGTTTTCATGGGGATGTTTGCCGACGCAATTTTCGCATCCACCAAAGTGCAAAATAAACAGCGGCCACGGGCCATTTAGCCTTACGTTACACATGCCATTGCCGCGAAAAATTAATAACGCTTACGATAAATCGAGACGAACGAGAACTGCGTGGCAGCGATTTATTTGTTGCCACTGTGCATTACGTATGCAGGCGGGATGAAAGCATCGGTAGTTACGTGTACGATATAAGTTAGGGATTGATTAACTCGTAGCTGTGCGCGCGAAATTGACGTTTATATCGGCGAGTGAAATGTAAGGCGGGTTTGCAGTTGTAAATTATTGGCCGGTCGCCAGGCGCGTGATGTACAACATTAATTTTTCGCGTCTCGCTGGGGGAATTAGTGAGAAAAACGCAGGGAAGCGGTACATCGTTGCGAAAGAAATTTGAACTCCTTGGAGCGAGGAGACGAGCAACTCTCTGCGTAGCCGTGCAGAGCCACCGAGGTGATTTATTCGAGTTAATTCCAATTCCATTGGAGCCGCGAGGGCAGTCGCAGGGGGGTGGGAAGGGCGAGAGCGGGTGGGGTAGAGGGTGGATATTCTTATGCAATTTGCCAGAAAGGTTCAAGAACCCGGGAGATCCCGCAATTTATCTTGCCTTATGTTACGCCGAGCCAAGGCAACGGAAGATAGATGGCGTCACTGCTTCCAACCCCTCCTCACTCTCTCGCCCTCTCGCTCCCTATATCTCCCTTTACCGCTGCGGCTCTCGCTCTGTCTCCCTCTCTCTCTCTCTCTCTCCCTCGGTTTCCTCGCCTCTCGGGTCACCCAAACCCCGTACAGACCCCTGCGACCACCCCTTCCCCCAGCCAATGAGGGACGACCGCGGTGGCCATCTTGGATGGAGAGTTATTGAACGAAAAAGATGAGTAAGAAACTTGTTATGGGGGTGCGTTCTCTCTGCGCCGCTGGGACTTGGGAGTGAGAGAGGGCGCAGCCGGGTAGACGACGAGGACTGGAAGCTGAAGAAGGGTGGTTACGAGGGGTTGTTGGCGCTATATTGATCAATTGCTTTGCCGTGCTTTGCGCTACTTTCGTACCGTAATGTACAATGCCCGCGGTGGGTGCCGCGATACCCGCTGCGTGGCCGAGTGAGACTAATTATATAACGATCGTGTTCTCGGGAATTTCAGTACTTTCAGGCATTCAATCTTCCACGGTCGGTCGTCACTCGCGCTAGATTAATTTCATTCGCACCGCGGCTTTCCGTTTCTTTTCGCCCATAATTTATCGTTCCGTTCGGCGCAGCAACTATGTTCGAAATTCCCTTCTGGCTTGCTTCGTTCCGTTCTCTTCCACTTGCCAGCGGATCCTTGGCTCTCGAAATGCTTGCTTGCGCACCTCTCTCGCTCAAGAATTTTGATTGCACCTCGCGATGACGGGCGACGCATAATGCGGACATCGGTTCGCACTTAGAAAAGGAGCATCGCCGCGCGGGTGGTCCTATCGCGTCTCACGAATGCTTAACGCGTTTCAGTTTTATAGGCGCATGCGCGCGCGCGAGCTGTCGCCTAACTAAATTTCGCCTTGAAGATTTTAGAAGTCCCCCGGCCTAGCCATCGACACGCACGGAGCTGCGTTACGCTCCGTGCATGCGCGACCGTCGATCGTGAGTTGTTTAACAATGCCGCAATTAGGTTGATGAATTGTGACGGGCATTCGCGAGTAATAAACACGGCGGTGATCGCGCGCCGCCAGGCGACACGTAATCATTTCAGCCGCCCGCTCAATGTTAGATGCCCGAAGGAAACCGAAAATTTCAATTTGTATGCAAATAGATTTATTCGGGAGGGTGTTGCGGATCCGCATAAAACGCGATGACCCTGCACACCGTGTGCGCGCCAGACGGGCTGAAAGTTTAACAACCTCGGGAATTTAGTCGCGTATGTGTACTTATGCATTTTTTAGTGTAATCGTCGACTATATCCGGCGAACACGTTCGTTTTCTACAAAAACTCTCGTATGTTTGCGAGCGTTACTTTTTCGCGTCCACTTCTGCTGAGTGGAATATCATTGTATTCGAACAGTCTCATTTACCTTTCTGTAGATAATATTTATGAAGACACTAGCTCACCCGTTACCTAGTTTCACCCGGGAATTGTTTATGATGAAATAAAAAGCCTAAAAGAAAAAATAAATAGCCTATCATCTAATCTAGGACGTATATAATATATATTCTAAATTTCATTGAAATCCGTTCCGCCGTTTAGATGTGAAAGAAGGACAAAGAAACAGACAACGTTTCACTTTCATGTGTTAGTAGGCAGAGATGGGCAAAAAATTATTTGAAATAAAAATTTGTGTATGAAATTTTTATTTAACATAATTTTTTGCCCATCTCTGTTAGTAGGGATATTACTCTCAGTACATATCCCTCTCTTTCGTTAGAATTGATCCGGTGTCCAGGTATTAACTGTTGATTCTAGAAATAAAGTATTCAGGGGTTGATTTAAATCAATAACAACCTCTTCTGAAATTATCAGCATCAAATAACGAAGCAGTTTCGAACGCCAAGTTCCCGCCATTCCCTTCGTACCACGTTTCACCCCCCGAACATATTTTTTACCGACAAGGTTCCTCGCTACGTTAGGAGGTGTCGTTGGCGTCGCAGCCGTCGGCCGCGCCATCTGTGGCAATAGCGAGGAAGCCGGTGGCGAGTCACCACGTGCGCGCGCCCCACCAGACGGCGCGGGCCGCTCGACCATTTGGAAGAGCGGGGATCCCCTTTGTGGTGGTGTGCGCGTCGAGCTCACTGGCAAAAGGTAGTGGGGAACGGACACCCATGGCATGCCCGCGACGGCGCAGAATCCCATCGATCATTCGTGCCGTTTCCCCGTGTTTCACGCCGCCGTGTGTTGCACCGTGTAGAGAGAGGAGTCGACCACCGCTGCCCTCCCTCTTCAACCTCCACTCTTGCCCCTGACACGTCCACCCATCTCACCCCACCCCCGCGCCAATTCCCCCTACCTATACGACGTGCTGAGTCCGTGACGGTTCGGCGGGCAATGCCGACCAACCATCACGAGGCCTTACCTTCCCTATTATATTTATGTGGCGGCTCGCGGTCGGGAAGGTTTATGCGGTGTCTCCATTCTGTCTCGTGTCACTCTTTTTTCCCCCCCTCGTCCTCCTCCTTTTTCCTCCTTACCACGCGCCGGACGTTTCGCTGTGCCATCAATGTTTATCGCCGCGCTACTATTCACTGTCGATGAAATCGTCGTTCCGCATGCACAGTCGCCACGGCCGGCTCTCTTCCACTCTCGATAACGTTCCCCGGTGATCCCGCCCAATCCTGTGTGTCGGACGTTTCTCTGATCGCTGGAGGATCGGTGAAGTTGACGCTCGGATCCCAATCGCTCCATCGGACGTCGGCTAGACAGTTTGTGATTCGAGGTTGCCAGTGATCGTCGATCGAGTTACGAGCGTTCGGGCAGCACTACTCGGTTTGCGTATCGAAACGGTCCGGTGGCTACGGTGGTTTTCGAATCGCGCGTGCAAAGCGTACGTGCCAGTGTGTGTTTCTGTGGGAGGCCCGATGCATGTTCAGCAGATCGAAGCCTGCACCACGTGCATAGTGGATCCAGTAAGTGCGAGCGGGCTTTAACGTCGGCCAATGGGATTGTAAGGATGCTGGGCCACGCTCCGGATACCGACAACCTTCACTTGTCCGAAACGTAACCTTACCTTGCGCGCACTTTGTTGGATTACCCTCCATTCAGCCGGTAACTTTGAATTCTTTATGCTCTAGGGTCCTTCGTTCCCCTGTGTTCGTAGTGTTCTTTGACAGGGTGTTGCTGTTTCTACTAGGACATTTGAACCTCTTGTGCACCGAGTATGAGATAAGAATCAGACATGCTTACAGACAGGACACGTAAAGTAGATTAACTTCTGAAACGTTGTCAGTGTAATTGCAGGGGGGTTTGAGAAAACCAGCTGCAGAACAATTAGCTATTTAAATAACATTACCGTGGCTGTGTTCCTGGGAAAGAAATCGAGAGTTACAGGGGAGTGGCGGTGGGCTGGTGAATTTTTATGAAACTGGATTTAAGACCAGTGGCGGATTTAACTGGCGGCAGAATTTCTATGCTTTTATTCGGATACTATATTTTTTTCTGGTTCCTAGAATTTTTATACCACATGCACGTTAATTTATTTGTAACTAGCTTAAGGTACTCGGCGTTGTCAGGGTGAAACTTCGATTGTTACAGAGTGTCAAGGGGGTGAAATAAGAGGGAAGAGGTGGGATGTCTAGATTTCATGGTAGCCTATATTTTCCTCAGTGTTTTAGAAAGTAATTATGCAAAATTTGGTCCACATCGGTTAAAAAAATCGGGATAAAAAGTATCCTATATGTTATTCCTGATAATAAACTACGTATATACAAAATTTCAGAAAGAAACACCCAAACACACTTTCGCATTTATTATATTAGTCTGATCCCTGGGCCTTTTTCCTTAAATCCGACCCTGCTTAAAATATAGGTAAATCGTAGGATTAACTGTCATTATTTTCCAACCAATTTAGGATACCCTCTTACTTCTTAGCACCACCCGACTACTTGCAAGTACATTCCCTAAAAAACAGCCACTACCCACGTAAATTTGAAACTCAAAACTCAATGAAAACGTCAATCCCGTCCGTTGGTTAAACACGAGGCATTCGCCGTCGTTGCCATCGTAGTAGGTACTTTCGTAGACACGCGCGTACAGGTGCTCCCCGGCACACGAGTGCTTGTAAGCACATGTACGCGCGCACGTAACGCAGAGGAGATCGTAAATCAGTCAGTTACCTATATACGCCTATATACATATAATACGTACGCAACGTAACGGTATGTAATTTATTGTTTCAGGTAAGTGACGTTGCACCGCCCCAGGCCTCGCGGAGAGCACATGCGTGCATCTTCCTTTCCCGGCATAATGTAAGCAACCCACTGTCTCTGTATACCTATTACGCTCGATGTCAAGCGGACGCGCGCGGCTCGGCTGTGCCCCGTCCAGGGAAACAATAAACCTAGAAACGCGCCTTACGCCGCGAGCCAACGCCGGCCGCCCCGCGACCCGTTTCCTGTCTCTCGTTCCTTTCTTTTCACGAAAAATTTCACCACGGCCGCCCTCGAATTTATCGTCCGCCGCGGCACAATGAGTGCAGATTTTATCGTGCTCCCGATACACGCGACAACGGCGCTCGGGTTCTCGCTGTATCCTCGGCGATCGCGGCGACTGCGCGGCGTTGTCCCTTTCGCCTCGAAGGGGCGATTTTTACGCGACGCGGACACGCGTTGATTATGAATTTAATGGGTAAACGCGAAGGACGCGATCGTTTATTTACGCGGCGGTGAGTACGAGGCTCGTAAATCGTCTGGGAGCTACAGCCGAGTACAGTACGCGGTGATCATAAGCTGGAAATTTTTCGGCGGCGGGCTACGCGGCCGCTATTATCCGCCTCGGAATGACAGAGGATGTAAGTGACATTTGTATCTACCGGTTGACAGCCTCCGTCGTTGCTTGCGATAAATAACGGAGGAAATGAGCGTGTATACGGCTGCGCGGTGCGGGCAAAATGTCCCCGGTTATTAGTCAGCTCGGCGCCGTGAAAGGGAACCTTCCGGGTGGCTTCCTAATTTAACAACGATGCCCGCTCGTTGGCGGCGCGTCCTCGGCGGGGCCCGACGTGCCTCGCCGCGCCGGCAGCTGTCGATACGGGAATCCGGTTTTATAGCGATTTCGTTTACCTACACCTTCGCGGCCGATACTCGCGCGGCGATAAGCGGGGCATAAAGGCGAGCCACCTGTAATACAATATATTACCGTAATGGTGCGTGCCCCGGCGGGGCGAGATAAAGGACGCTGGCCACACGGCCCGTACAGGTGTAAACGGGGCCTAAACGAGGTGCGGTTATTAGCGGACACCGCGGGAGGGTGGGAGAACAAGAAGATAATAACCGAAAGATGGATGAAAGTGAAAGGACGAGGAACGTCGGGTGGCGGGTGGGAATGCGGGGGAGGGGCGGCAGCGGCGGTGGCACGTAGAAAGGGAAAGAGAGGGAGGGTGCGAGAAGGGGAGAGAGGTTCACGGGGGAGTGCTGAGAAATCCTCGTCAACCACGCAGCCGAGATAGGCCACACACCGGCGGCTTGTAAAACACGCGGCGAGATTAAATGCTTCATTAATGTGATTAAAGTAAAAAGCTGCCTGAGTAATGAACCGCGCTGAATCATCCGGCAGTCGTTCTCCAGTCTCCGTCGCCCTGCTGCTGCTCCAGTACACGCTCTCCTGCGGCTGCCACCCTTGCGCCCTCGCTTTAACGTAAACGCTGCGATTCATTTTTGCTTTGGGGCTCGTTTCCCTTCGCAATTGAGTTAATCGCTATCCACTGCCGTTGGTTTACTAAATAAATTTTCGGGGACCGCAATTAATGACGTGACATTTGATTTGATCGCTCAGCTATTGTGGAATAATTTAGTTAAATATCCTTATAATGAAGATTAAACTGATTAAAGTATTACGGTGAGATGAAAAAGGTATTTATTACATCGCTGCTTTGGCCGTTGCTTCGTTGCTGTTGCCGAACGACTGGAACAGATTTGGTAAATGCTCGCGCGGTAATCCAGCCTGGTCAAATCGATTTCACATGCCAGGGAGGCTGGAGCATGTTGGGCCGTTTAGAAGAAAGGCAAGGGCGAGGCAGTCGGATGCAGATACCGGAATTTTTTTAAGCCCTCAAAGAAGCGGCCATCCGCTGCTGTTGGCTGGATAAAAGTCGCGGTGTTCACAATTGGTAATGCCGATAGAGCTGCCATCGTCTTGCCATACAAACGTCCTCCCGGCTACATACGCCGGCCTCTTTCTTCGCTAAACACAACGACCGTTGTGCGTTTCTTCGGCACGCGCATCACAAACGTCCAACCGGTCACTATACGATACACTTTGTTCCGATTGAAAGTACCAAGGATCGTGGAGGCCACTCGGCTCCCCTTTCGGCGGGCTCATTGTTCGAGAAATTCTTACTTTTTAAGTATTGTACCTACGTGAACTTGAAAGCACCGGTCGCTCTGAGAAATTCAGCAGCGTAATTCAATAATGGTGGCCGGGTGACTCGTAAAGTCGTTCACACTGCTTCGCAATTATAATATAAAGTAAAGTGGGGGAATATCGGCAGGTTTTTGAAACATTTTGTTATGTAATGTAAAAATTAACATGTTTACATTTGCTTTAAGTATCTTATCATAATATTGCATCTTTTACGAATGTACTAAAAATGTAAAAATGCATAAAATTTGTGTCCTTTCCTTCTGTAATACATGTTAAAAACGTTAGTGTATCGGGAAAAATTGGCATATCATGTACAGTGACTCGCAACCATAATCGTACACTCTTTAAAATCGCATAACTTTTTTAGAATTGGTCCAAACGACTTCAGTTTTTTTTTAAAAGCTAGAAGGATTAGTTTTCCAACTGATGTGTTTTGTCGTTTTCAACAAAAATGCAATTGGTCGAAATAGTGAAAAAAATAGTAAAGGTCGTTTTTTTTTAAAATTTTTTTGTGAGCCTGTAATGAAAATTCAAAAAACCCGTTTGTAGATTGAAGTAAGTTGTATACATGCTGAAAATTACATCAAAATCGGTTAACGTTGCTCTGAGCTACAAATGTTTCAAGATTGCAGAATAAGGTCGACAATCGTGGAAATTCCCGAAATCAGCGATTCTCGTTTAAAAAAAAAACTCAAGTCGTTTGGACCAATTCTAAAAAAGTTATGCGATTTTAAAGACTGTACGATTATGGCTGCGAGTCACTGTATATAGCATTAATGGGTTAAGTTTTACTAATCTGAGGGCAGTAAACTTAAATTTGTTTATTTTATTTTATTTTTTACATCTTAACTAAAATTAACTCGTAACATTGGCACATCATATAAATAACATTGACAGGTTAATTTTTACTAATTTTTATGTAAAACAACGTAATTTCGGTGTATGCCAATATTACCCCGTGCTGCCAATGTTCCCCCAGTTTACGGTACTAATAGCAAAATACCTGTGTTTTGCTACGATATTGATTAGCACTGCGCGTGAAACTTTCTTGAAATTTTCCTGTAGCCTTTAAATCCGCTTCGAAATTAGACTTTCCGTTCACATTTAATTTTAAAAGTAAATTAGCGTCCTCTGCACATGGATTTTGGAACTATTCTATAGCCTACAGTAGTCCCATTAAATCAAAGATTCTTCTAGTACATGGTTCATCTAAATCGGTTCATTAGTTTCATGACTTTTGCGCTTTCAAACCTACCTACATGGCACTGAAGCATCTTTATAGTTTGAAAATTGTGTTTTCCTGAGCCTATATCTCCCCTTTATTTTGCAATATAATATTGCAACAAGCCTCTACCAACTTCTTAATCACCGACCTCTAACGCCTCGAAGATTAATATTTGACACCATTACCTGACACTGCTGAAAGTGTGCCTCGTGCCAGTTGCAACGCGAGGCACCAAAGCGCGCGTCACATGGACGCACGTTTAAATGTTAAACGTCGTCGGCCAGTATATTAAAACGAGCCAGTTGCTATTTCATTCCCGCACGGTCCGCGCATTCAGCCGCGAGCGTCACGAAGTATCATCGGCACTCGTGAATCACTGGGACATGAGCCCAATTATTTAGGCCGAGTATTGGTTAACCGCGTCAACGTCCATTACACGACGAAAGAAAAAGCGTGCTGAAATCCATTGACATCCCCGGTCATCGAACTTTGCGTTCACGAAGCAACAATACCGTCATCGACTAATTATAAAAATACGCCGCAAAGTGGACGGCTTTTAAAACGCTAATACCTACGAAAAACTGAAATTATGATAGCAAGCGCTACAAATAGGACGCGACACGAATCGGTTAGCACGACGTGGAGTAGTCGGCGCGTTTCATAAGCCGTCAATTGGCGTCAGTCGCGCGGCAGGCGTGACGCTCGATCGCGGGGACGCGTCGCCTTGCGTCGCCGTTGCGTCTCCTCTCCGCGGTTACACGGCGAACGTGTCAGGTCGTTACACGGCGCAGATACGAGGATCTTTGACGGGGCGGTCGCGCGGCCCGACGTACAAGGTGCTGTGGCTTGACGCAAAGTGCAAGGAGATGCGATCGACGATTATGCACTTACGGTGTTACCGTATATAAACGGGGCCCGTATAAGCCTCGCCGGGTATGCACACACCGCTGTACCTATAGCGCGGACCAAGCCACGAGAGCAATGTATCTTCCCCGTGACATTGGGGCCCGCACTAATCGCGCGACAATCTTCACCGCGGCGAGGAGAGAAGGACGAACGGCGACGAGCAGGACGAGCAGGACGAGCGGAGGACGAAGAGGGCCGAGTACAGGCAGCCCGCGCCTATACTCCTGTACGCGGACGCTCGAAAGCTGGATAGAAGATACTAGATACCCGCTTGCGGGAGAAATTGAGATTCAAGTGGGAGAAGGGAGGAGTATCGAGACTCTTCTGCTGGTGTTAATTGCGCGCTGGCGCTTCAAGAATCGAAGCTGAGACGTATAAGAAGGAAAGACACCTTTGGCTAAGAAACTTTGAAGATTAGATGAGGAATCTGGAAGCTTGATAAAAGGGACTTTCTCTGGATTCTGGATTCTTGGCACAATAGAAGGAAACGTGGAAGTAAGTGCTTAGTTTCCACGAGAGCTCCTTTCCCGGCAATCTGCAAAATGGAGAATTAATTCTTAATTCCGAGCCGTGGATCGTTCAATCAAGAGGAACACCGGAAGCTCTCGGACAAATGGAAGCGCCGCTTCTTCCCGGGGAAACACGCGCAAGCGGAATAAGCGAGAGTGGTGAACGGCGGGTGAACGGAAGTGTTAAGAGTGGAAGCAGGAAGGAGCGGGTGTAGCTCGGTGGAGCGTGTGGATATTACTGGAATTGAGGAAGACGAGGTAAAGAAGGATGCGCTGGGAACCGAGTAGGGGACTAGAATAAAAGGAAAGAGGTGACCAGCGGGGAGAACGATAACCACTTGAGGGAATAAAAAAGAACGCAGCGAGGAGCTGTAAACCTGCGAGGAGGGAGAAAGAAGAAGAAGAAGAAGGAGAAAAAGAGAAGAGAAGGTGCTGGTTCCGTCGCGAGAGCAAACTGTTCTTGCTGGCAACAGGCGTTCGCGATATCCCCAGGCCCGCGAGCAAACAACAATCGCATTAATTAAGTCTCCTGACGTGACGCAATATCTGGAGAAGCGACATATCGACGGCAGCCAGCGATCTTTGCATATTTCCTTCGGCGGACATTCCTCGGGACACGGGCCGCACGATCGCGAGAGGCTATCCACCGGGAATCGCAGTGTCCTCCGAGTAATCGATGCTGGAATGCGGGTAAGAATGCTCGAACTGGTCGACAAACGGGATCACCCGGATGCTGGCCAGTTGCTTTTAACCTACGGGCAACCTAAAAATACGTCTGTTTGCCGTCCCACTGTCTCCAGTGCCACGTAATCGACCGGCTCCAGGAACAACAGTCTCTTGCTTGTACCGTCGATTTTCCTGGGACTGCAAGAAAGGGCGTACGGAAAATGGTAGCGCTGCGGAGAGATTGAATATTCACGTTGCGTGTGAACGTTGCGGGCCTGAAAACACTTGGCAGTCCGTTAGATTGCGTTCGCCTTAATATCTACGCCCCGCGATACGATACCTTTGGAAGTTCCGGAAGCTTCGCTGTCCACGGTTCTCCAAATGCATTCGCGAAAATAGAGATCACGGACAGGATCAGGGACAATTGCGATCGCATTGTAGGCCACTGGTCCAAGAGGTTTCTAGATCCTCGTCTGTGTTCTAGTTTCGTGTTTGTGTGGAAAAGTCAATGACGATTCCTCGTTTTTCCTCGGCCTCCAATTCCGCAGAGCGGTTTGGGGATCCAGACGGCTTCGGTGTCCGACGCCATCGCAGCCTTGAAGAAGGGGGGAGGTAGCGGGGGAAACGCGAAATTTATCCTGCTACGTCGAAAAGTAATTAGCGACGCGTGAATGTGTTTATAGGTGGAGTGGAACCATGAACGCGCGAGGTGTGCTGCGTCCCCAGCCGTATTAAGGCTCGATAAAAAATTGCGGAAGCTAGCAGCTGCAGTGGCGCTCTCTATCGAACAGAATGCTTAGATACGGATCTATCGAACGAACGCGCCTATGCCGCTATGTCGACTGCACGCAGCGAGCAAACCCGTAATTTATTTCCCGCCGGCCGCCTACCTTCCGACTCCAATATAATCATTATAATTATTGTCTCCCCTTCAAATCGACTTCGATAATCATCGGCTGTATTTGTTACACGGCTTGCATTAACTTGCTTGCCGCATTCGTACGCGGCGGGTGTCTACCTCTATCCAATCACGATTTCATCGTTCCGAGGATCGTTTCCATTGTTCGGGATTTGCGTTGCTCTTTCTTCTGTCGTTGCGAACCGAAGGTTCGCTCCTAATATGTCTGCTGTTGCGGGGAATCAAGTATTTTGTTCTTAGGTACTCTATGAAAGGAACTGCTTGGTTTCTGTAGTTCTGATGGAAATGGCAGTTTAAAAAATGTGGGGATATTTTTCTGTTAGTTTTTAGGAAGATACTAGTAATCCTCTTCGTAAGTTCTGGGGTGCAGTTTTATTTTGGACAGTTTTTGAGTTATGTGTAACATATGTAAAAAAATTCTACATCGTTTGGTGCACGCTTGATGGGAATTCGATAACAAATGAGCGATTTATGGGGAATAAATAAAAATATTAAAATTGATATTAAAATTATTGGTTTTACTTAACATGAAAAAGAGAACACTAAATAAAAAGAAATATTTTCACAGAATAATTAGTAGTTATTGAGTTGATAAGTTTTCACTTCCATTTTTGGCCAGAAATATTCTATAATAAAAATATTAATATTAAATAGAAATAAGAAAAAAAGTAAAATATTTTTGAGTTATGCCATGTGTAATACGTGTAAAAAAATTCTACATCATGGGTATGTGTTTGATGCAAATCCAATAACAAATGAGCGATTTACGGCTAATAAATAAAAATATTAAAATTGATATTAAAATTATTGCTTTTATTTAACATAAAAAAGAGAACACTAAATAAAAAGAAATATTTTCACACAATAAGTAGTAGTTATTGAGTTGATAAGTTTTCACTTCTATTTTTGGCCAGAAATATTCTATAATAAAAATATTAATATTAAATAGAAATAAAAATAGAAATAAGTAAAAAAAGTCAAAAGTCAAAAATCTTATCAATTCAATTACAACCCATTATGTCTATTTTTCACTAACAATTAGTGTTCCCTTTTCAATGTCAAGTCAAGGTAACACTTTTATAACCAATTTTTTCTACTTAGTAAATACTCGAAACTGTCAAAAATGAATCTGCACCCTCTTGCTGACAGTTCCTCAATTTGTCTCTGCACCCCAAGCAGCCCTCTGCAAATCAGTACCTAGGTACCTACCACCTCATATCAACTTTCAAACATTCCCCACGTTCCACTGATCTTCGCCCAAGTATATTCCCCCGGAAAACTCCTCCCCGAACTCGGTGCGTCCGCGCAGGAAAAAGGACGAAACCAACGGCCAGTCGGACGGTATCAGCCATTTATCGGCCGTTTTTCGGCGACGCTCGCGATAACCCGCGGTATCGCGTTCTCGTTGGTCGGCGCGGGAGCCGCGACATTATAAATTGCGACGATCCATTCACCGTGTTAATTTGTCCGCTTTTCAATTAGCGGCCGAACTCGCTCGGCGACGGCGGCGGTGCCGCGGCGTCGAATAAATTGAGTGGCGGCGACGCCGGTCGCGAAGCTGTTCGTGACTTTCTAAATACCCCGGGCGCGTGTGTGTGCGCCGTGGCCCCCTTTTAGCGGGCGATTCGGCACCGCGGTGCCTCGGTGTTTTCACCGACAGGTGGATGGAAGAAACTCCTCGCCTCCTATTCCTTGGGCTGGTTCCAAAATTTTTACCATTTCAACATCGATGCCCGAGAAACGAGCGGCGCTACCACACGGCGGCGGAGAAAGTTTCCATGTCCGCCCTGTCGGAGCTCCTTTGCGTTAAACTTGGACTTTTGCCGCGGGTATTGTTGTCGCGATCGATGTTCAACACTGAAGCGACAAACTTGCGGGGAATGTCGTGTTCGCCGCTGTTTACACGCTCGCTGTCACGCTACAACTTGTACACGCTTTAAATTGCACCGCCATGTTTTTTCTGGGGCTGTCTGAACAAGTGACTGCACGGACATTCGCTGCGAAGCTTGCAGTGTGTATCGAGGATGCACGTGGAAACGAAGCGCGCTAGGCTTGGACGGTGGAAGAGCGCCTATTCTTGTCGGTGAAGCAACGGCATCGAATCGAAGGGGTGACTTGAAATGGTAGGAAGGTCGGCCGTGGATATCGGTCGGGCTTTCGTGCCGGGATTTGATGGATTCCCGGTATTGACATACGTGACAGCAATTTTCATGGAAAAGCTCGCATGGAGTCGGATGTAATATTCCGTCATTCAAAAACGCAGCGCCGCCACGAACCGAGCGGCAAGTTGGTGCCGGCCACCTGCAGGTAACCTGGGAGCGTCACGACGCCGCCGTCGCGGCGAGTTACGGCCACAAATCACGCAATTCGTAATTGCCGCTACCAACTACGCGATTTCACGTGAGGGGTGGGGACGGGACGGCCGAGGGTCCCTACCTGTGCACGTGTGGATGGAAATCCATAAACATCGATTGCTTCTGCCTTCCCAGACAGAACGTCGAATATCAGCCGAGCCTAAATATTTCCGAATATCGTGATCCGGCACTATGAAACCGTGAAAATATTCCGAGGCAGTCACTTCTGCCCGTTCTCGGAAAGAAAAGCAGCTTTCGGTTGTTCGGTGAAATTGAAACGACACGAACGGCGGACGAAAATAGAGAGCTAAGAAACAATAGAAGCGTTTAGGATCTTCGAGCATATTGCTTTTCATTTTCGGTTGGGTAATCACGATATATAGTGTACTAGCTTTACTACTCGGCTTCGCCCGAAATTTAGATTCTGATTTTATAAAAAAAAATTTTAGTTTTTTTTTGTGAAAATGATCACATTCATCTGGATTAGTCAGGCATAATGAGGGGAGGCACATTTCGGGATCTCCAAGTTTATAGTTCGAAAGTTTTTAGGCGACAGACAAACACACGAACATATAAAAGCTTTCTGCTTTATATATTAAGATATGAATCTGGGGCTGTCGGTACGGCAAGGGAATTGATACAGTTGCTATATTTGAGGTTTTATACGTAAAAACGCGTTAAAGTGCGGACCAAGTGATTCTCTAGGAGCCAAACAGTTGAATGAATAGCGTCATTTCGCTTCCTGTTGTGTTTTTCTGGATTTATAGATTATAGAAAGTAAATTGTGGTTACATTTAACCTTCTTCATGGAGAATATATACCGCGACTCCGCGATCCTGGCTGTTTTTTTTGGATTCCAAAATTCTCTGGATTTGATATAAATATTCCCAAGAATTTCGGGATTTTTAAAAAAAATGAATTACTTTATGAACACCTGAAAAATGTAAAAATAAACAGAATAAATAAACATAGTCATTTCATAATAATAAGGACAATAATAATAATAATGATTGATTTAAATATTAATATTAAGTCGCATATAATTAACTAAACTATATTTATTATTACAATGATATTCTCATTTATTCAAATTATTCGCTATTTCGAAATCGCGCAAGTTGCGAATTGTAACTTGTCTGAGCACGTAAATTCGAAACATTGTCGATACATATGTACAGAAAGTGCAGCATATTTGGAATACCAGTTTGTTTAAGACGAATAAATAAAACAATACGGCAGTCGATGGGAACAAATAAAACTGCATATGGAAGCTAATAAACTTTTATATTTCAAACTCTCAGTAATAATAAAACAAAAAGTAGCTGAAACTTTGGTTTAAATGCAAAATTACAGGAAGTATTGATTTCATTAAGGTGCAGTTAATTTGGAATTCCAATATTCTAATTTACCTTCACTTTATAAATTTAAAAAAACATGTAGATAATAAAATTATTTTCTTTTATGATGTAATCAGGCTAAAAAATCACAATATTGGAATAATCTTAAGTAAATATAAATGGACAGCGCTGGCCAAACCGACGCGGCGGTAGCCGTTACGCGAGAAACAAAAACATTGCAAAGCTTTGGAATATTTTAAATTACCTTCACCTTCGATTTTCAAAATTAACAACATGGCATTGAAACCTAAAATATCATGTCACATTTTGTATTCTCGAAATTATCGCAAAACTGACACGTAACCATAGGAAAAACATGCAAATGAGTAGATAAAGTGAGTCACTCTAAAGTTTTGACATATTTTAACCACTATAGGAACGATTGAATACTTGCTGAAAAAGTTTTGCAGATTGACATATTCTGCAGATTAAGTCGAAAATGTAAAAATGGCGGTTCATCCACAAATGTCATTAGTTAACAGGCCATTAGCTCCTATTATCTGCAGTGTTAGAAATTAGATAACGTTAATTTATTAGATACTTCGGTGTTCCAAATTACCAACAGTATTCCAAATATGCTGCGTGCCTCTGCTTTAGGTGCTTTGCTGTTTCTTCGTTCGCATTTCCAGAAATCTTCATAATGGTTTACAGATATGATCTACTTATTGAGACTTTATAATTCTTCATTGTTCTACTGTTTTTATTGTTCAAAATGATTTTAGCTTAGTTTTTAGACTAATGATGGAAAGTAAGTTTGTTTACATTAAATAGAGATTTATAATTTTAACTCATAATAAATCATTTTAATTACTGAAATTTTCTATTTCCCAATCCCGAGATTAGTCTCGGAATCCCGAGATAGATTTTAAAAATCCCGAGATAGATTTTAAAAATCCCGCACTCCCGGGATAGTAAATAATGACCGGGATTTTATTCCCTACTCTTTTATCAACAGTGGTGTAGAGAAACGTATTTAAAATACCTATACTGCTAAGTTAATTTTTGTACAATCTTTTGGATAATAAGATAGGAGAGATATTGAGAGACAATGTAGCGAAAATATTTGGCCATATAAACCCTTCATTTTAAAGCTAACGAGAGGACCATTTCTCTCTGCAGAAAGGAGAGATGGTCTCAGTTATGCTTGAGATGGATAGTTCACTTTCAAATTGCCTAGAACTTTTAGAAAATTATTTTAGAACAGGAAAAAGTAATTAGGCTCAATTAAATAAAAAAATGATTATTTCCCTGTTTATTCTTTAGAAATATTAAAATACAGTTTCTGTTTTTATTTTATTTGTTCACGTTTGTATTCATTTGCTTTGCTAATCGCTAGAAAGTACCTACCTATTTTACTTTTTGTTTGGTGCCTTCTTTATTTGTTTAGCGTAAACTAATAGAATTTCAATAAATCTGTAGTTGTAAATAATTTGCTTTCTCCATTGTTATTTTTTCATGAATGATTATGTGATTATCTCTCCTAAAGACGCAAACCATCTCTCCGATCAACGAACTCATTTCTCCCGACACCTCGGGAAAAATAATAACATATCCCGATTTCATTTTTCAACTCAACTTTCACCAAATATTATTTTAAACCAAATATCAACCAGTTCTTCTCAATTACCATAAAATTCTAATAAAATAAATAATATCAGTGTTAGATTCAATACCCATTCCATGTTAGGCGTACCAACATCCCCGGAATTACCCTATCCAAAATTAACCAATGACTTTCCACCAGTAAGAAGCTTTCTATATCTAAAAATCAATCTTCCCTTTTACGTCACACTCCCCACCACAATTTTAACAACTCCGCGAGAACATACCAGCCCAAGTTCCGAATTCATCCAAACAGTGTTCACCAAACGAAATCTGGATTCTGTTTCACTTCCCTGTGCGAATATTACGTGTATCCCCGCAAACAGGCGAGCAAGCGTGTTCGGGTTTCTAGTTCACAGCATCGCGCCGTTTGTTATATGCGACCCCGGATGGCGTGGGGTGTGAGTGCAACATTGTACCAACACACTGCAATTTCCGCGGCGATATATTATGTCCGTGTTCCAAGTATTACTTGGGGCCTCCGTCGATGTCGGTAACAACCGACCCCGGTGAGTTTGATTCCACGGCGAAGCTCGGCTCTCGCGGCCTTTTGTGCCCTCGCGCGCGGTATCGTCGCCAATAATAAGCAACGGTATATCGCGCGTTCGCGTTACGCGTAGCCGATTATTCCGCGCTCCTTCCAACGCAGCCACCGTAATCAATAGAATCGCCGAGGGACCAGCGAAAGATTATCCGCGACGCGCGGAAAATTTGAATGCTATCGCGCGTTAGGATCGACGCACACGTCCACCTTTCCAGTCCACGTCATCGCGTACTATATCACGCGCCGCGTCGGAACGTGTTACCATTGTAACACGCTTGTTTCTGGGGCAATACATTACGCTACGTCCGCGTCCCCGAGTATTAGCCGGCGTTCCTTTAACACGAGTAGTGGCCCTGGTACTCCGTTGCTCTGGTCCCCTCGTCAGGAGCAGACTAAAAGCTTTCTCCGTTGGTAATTACGGACACACGGGGGTCGCGGTGCTTCAGAAATTAAGGAGCAGTCTCGATGGAGCCGAAGGCTCGCCTGAAATACGTAGAACTTACAGTAGAACCAGGGATTTTTTTTTATTCTAGTATTCCAGATTACGGGTGAAGCTACATAATTGAATGATGTAAAAGGGAATTGTTGAGAATCGTAAGATCTGAAACAGAAATCACCTGATTCCTTGGCTTTTATACTGCCCCCTTTAGTTAAAATGTCCTATCTAGCATTTTGAAACAACCGAGAAAATTGAAGTTTTATCATTTAAGGGAGAGTGGGGGAATTACGAACACCTAAGCAAAAAAGGAAACAAAACGAAAACTATATGAGAAATGAATTCGTTTATTATTTACAAATATACTTAAACTATTCATCTATAAAGTCCTGTGGCGATTTTTTGAAAAATTATAATAAAAATCAACTTTATAGTGAAAAATAAAAACCCTTCGTGTTCGTGATTATTCGACTGCCGTGGGGTAATCACGAACAGAGTGTTAAATATCGCAGAAGTCGCATAGAAAGCGCGGTTGCAATGATCAACGCATAAACAATGTTGCTACAACCTATTCCAAATGTATTTTTCAAATTCATCTTCTTGTGCGTTAGAAAAAAATTGTAATTGGTCGGTATATAAAAAAAATAGTAAAGGTCGTTTTTTAAACTTTTTTTGTCTGAACCTGCAATGAAAATTCAAAAATCTGTTTTGTAGATTTAAGTAAGTTTTATACATGCTGAAAATTTCATCAAAATTGGTTATCGTTGCTAATCTCTACGGTTCGAGATTACCCCATCCGAGTTGTTCGTCATTGCCCAAAAAATAGCCAGCCATCAAAAAATAAAAAAAATTTATTTTAGAGGTTAGAAACATAATTCAAGCAAGGCCTTGGTCACAAAATATTGGTAAAAAAGTGTTTTATTTAAACTTAAAAGAAAAACAATTGTATGATTAATTCAACAGTAATTACATGTAATTGAAATGGACAAAATATTACATGAAACATGATGAAAATAATAAATTGTGTTATCTTGAATAGCATATGCGTACTGTATTTATTATTTTCTGCCTGGCGTTGGATACGACCTAAACTATTAGCTAGTGGAGAGGGAACATCGTTTTTATTTATTAAAACGCCGTACCATCGAATTCCCGATTACCCCGCGTTCGTATTTACCCCACTCTCCCTTACTTTGTACTGCCCTTATTTCCTTTCATTCAAACTAAAACATGTTGTCAGTAGTTGGTAACAGCCTAATATAATTTTTTGTAATAGGTATACCGGTAGGTAATGCATTATTAACGTAGCAATTAATTAATTGCTTTAGATAGGATATTTTATCCAATTGGAAAAAAGTTAGGTTAAATACATTAGAGTGTTTATAAATCTTTACGAAGCACGTATAGTTTTCTAACTTTATATAAAAGGTAGAAGACGTGTGGAACTTCAAGTATTTCAATATATCTCAAAAAATGAAAAAATGTTAGATAGGACGGTTTAACTAAAGAGGGCAGTATAGCCCCTAGCATTTTGAGAAACACTTCTCCATTTCAATATTCATCAGTTCTAACCACCATGGCTATAATATTCCTGAAAACACACAGCAAGAGTGCGGCTGACCATCTGAGGGCTGTCTACTTTCCATGTAAATCGCGACATAAAACGGCAGAATTTGAAATTTGAATATGTCCATCCTGGGCGCAGATGCGCATCGTTTCTAACCTGAAATTAGTTAACTCGAGTTTACCGGTCAAGTCTACAAATTACTTTGCAGTTTTGGAATTATATAGTACGAAAGACGTGCGCGACTTTCTTCGACCGCGTCAGTCATCTCTGTGTCAGCACGTGCAAGGATGAGCAGATAGGGGTACCAGTATGTTTATACCTTCGGCGGCGCATTTTTCCGGGATTCTCGAAAACAAGTGGGTGCGCTCGGGCAGCTCTGCCGGCATAGGTGTGCCGGTGTGTCTCCTCGGTGTATGGGGCAGACGGTGTGGGTGCGTTGGTGTGTTTCCCGCGCGCGCCCTCGCGTTCCTGCCTCCTTCACCGGCGCTGCCTGCCTGCCTGCCTGCCATCCTATCAACATCGCACTTCATAATCCTGGCAGTGTTTCTGCGCGTCTCGATCCGTTACCTCAGGTCGATCGGCTTCTTCTCTATGTCTCGGGTCGGCGGTTAGACACTGCCGAATCGTTTCACCTCCTGGTGTCTTTCATTCACGGTTCCTTCAGCAGACCTCCCCGGCGGATCGATCTTGATGGGTGGACGCGGAGCCGAGTGCTCGTACCGGGTCATTTGCGCGAGTGAATCTACTTGGATCGAGGGCGCAAAGTGCCGCCTCGATCCCTGACGCGCCACACGTGTCCGCAATAATGCGCCAAGCATCGCTGCCCGAGGCTCTCGTTCGGTAATGGTGAACCCGGAGCACAAGGTTGCGAGCAGTGGAACCGCCGTGACCGAAGTCCAACGGAGAGCGACGCTAGCCGAGGATGGAAGGTACCCAAGTTGTTCATTCTCCGTATGAAAAGTTCGAAAATTTCACGGTCTCGGCGTCGGGACAAAAAAATCGGTCACAATTTGCCGGGCCGCTAGGGGCGAGCAGAGGAGCCGAGCAAAAGGAGGCTCATAAAAGACGTTCCGACTGGGGGGGCCTCGCCGCTTCAGAGGCTCGCCGAACGTCCGGAATACTTATCTCGAAATAGATCGCGAGAATTCGGAGGACGATGCCGTGCCCTCGCAAGGTACGCGGTAGCCGAGGAATGCGCGAGCGACGGTTTTTCCTAGTTAAATCCATGCTCGACGGTTTCTCTGGTCGGTATATCAAGTAATACGCATTTCTGCCGTGCCAAAGTGAAACGCCATTTCTATCCGTCAGGCATCGAGCCAGCCCTGCGAGCTCGACTCCGTCCACCTTTCGACCCTGATCTTTTTTTCTAGCGTCGCGCCTCCTGCGGACGATTCCTAGGACTGCGACAACCCCGCTGTAAATCAGTCGTTAGCTACATATTTCTAAATATTTTCGGTGGACGATATCAGCTCCGCGCGTTTAACTTGGACACCCCTGTGTTCTTCGATTCTAAAAAATTGCCTTATTACTCTTTCGCTGCTAGGAAACCCGTGCACGCACTCGGCGCATAAAATCGACGCGCATACTTGTGCTGCAAATATCGTCAGCTTATATCCTTGACACACATACTTACACGTTCAGCGAAAATTATCAACGTTCGCGATAAACAATTACCTCGCGCCGCCTGGGTGAAGAAAGTAAATGTCGGCGGTGTATGCATAGGTTCTATGCAATCTTCGTGCACAGTCAGGTGCATTGTCGCGTCGAAGTTGCTCGCTTCGAGGCAGAATATCAGTTTTAATTGCGGTGTTTATTTGCGAAAAATCGTGGCGTCGGCCTCAGTCTAGTGGAGGGGGGATGGCGTGGCGAAGGGTGGAAGGTGGGCTAGACGCAATTTGCCCGACGGGTGGTTGCTCGATTCTTGGTTCTGGTGTGCAGGATTGGTCGGACGTCTGACAGTTGACGGATGACGAGGCGGCCTTTCAGTTCTCCCCTTTTACGCCCTCGACGCGCTCTCGGCTTTGGGTCCCAGGCCTCGGATCCTCGCTGCGTCCATTATGCGCCGCGAGGCAAGGCTGAACCGGGCGTAACGGGATTATTAACTGAAATAGGCGTATAAGTCATGCGTCTTCGTCTTCCCCTGCCTCCAATCTCTCCCCACCTGCCGTTCCCGAGCGCGCCTTTACGCGGCGCAGAGGTCTCGTGAAATTAGAGAAATTCCCCGCTCGTAGCTGCGAGAATTCTCGGCGATGGCCAGCGGATAAGCAACGGCACGCAGCGGAGATGCAAATCTCGCTAGCACTCGTGAAACATTAAAAATCATTTCTACTTCTCGGCGGGTTTGTTCCCTCAGCACGATGTGCTTTTTCGTACATATTATCCTATTCCCCGCGCCTCGTTCTTATCGCGTCCCTATCGTTATTGCCGGACTACACGCCTAAGACACGGGGATATTTTTCAAGTCCTGGGTGTTGAACGTGACCCCTGTGACTTTTTTAAATTAGGTACCTAAATAAGTAACTCAACCAGATCTGTCTTTTTAGCACTAAGAGATGATGTGCTCTCATTAACATCAGTTTTTCTCCTCCTTCATAACTTTGTTCCACGAACCCAGCGCCATCTTTTCTCCAAGAGTACCCAGTATATCCCGACACGGAAGCGAGGTCCTCTCTGTTACACGAGAGAACAGATATTTTTCAATAACTGGTGTAAGATCGCCGGCTAAGCGGCGCGGCGTCCGATAAACGGTTGTGTCGGATCGGTATTTTTCGATCGGTAGCCGGCGATAAAGGCCTGCCTGGCGCGATGATGCGGATCTAGAAGCGACGCGCGAAATGTTGGGGCAACAGAATCCACGCTTCGTGGTCGACGCTGGGACCGCGAGCGCTCGCGGTGCAAGAGGTAGGTACCTACACACCGGTGTCACGTTTATCTGCTCGGCGATCGGCTGCGCAGCTCGATTGCGCGAACCGCTGCGTGGCGCTCTCGGACCTATAGCGAGCGTGTAACCGGCAAACCGGTTGAACTTCTCGCGCTTTCCTGCCGATCTTGTTCCCGAACAAATCCGCACTTTTCTACGCCGCTTGAAATTCGATTGGATTGCGCGGCGCTGCCGCCTGGTGTCGCCCGTTCCGCGATTCGTGCGGCAAATTACACCCGTTCTTCGACAATCCTTCGCCTGAGATTCCAGATAGCGATCGTTCGCTGGCTACAAGCCGCCTATGAAATTACCATCGACGGTTAGAATTCTGAACATGTTTTTCTTCATCCGCGTCTTTTTGCCGTTGGTAAAAAGCGGAAGGATTCCGTAGAAATTAGCTCCTCTATCGCCTCCACCGTCGCGTACAAATAGCTGTGCGATGTAGACGGTTTGTTAGCTACCTTCATAATTCCCCGGCGTTTATGGTGCAGAAGCGTTAGGCGCGATAAACGCGTTCCGCGAACCTACGATGTAAACAGGAATAAGGCAAATGAGGAGTAAATTAATTCAGGTACCCGCGATCGGCGTGTTCTTTTTCCCCCCGGAGGGATGGGCTAACGTGTTTCAACCGCTAATTAAGATTATTCCTCGAGTTTATCGCGCCGCTACTCGGTAAGCGGTGTGTCGACCTCTCTCATTGTGTAGTTTTGGTGGAAGTTCTTGATGCGTGAGAAAACGGACACGAACCGGCATCCTGGTTCGTGGGGCGCGATTAAATCTCGCTTTTCTACGTTCCGTATATCGTTGTACTCGTAAAAACGGTTATGTGGGCTAATTGGTCGTCGTCGATGCTTTCTTTTTCTCGTCCCCTCCTTCTTCTTCATCTTCTTCGCCCTCGTCCATGCCTCCGCCGCGGTTCTCTGTCTTCCTTCGTTCGCCTCTACGCTTGTGCAATCCTTTTTCGTCGTCACATCACAATTTCCTCCCGCCTCGACGCTTATGAGTTACTACAGCATCCATGAAGAGTATTACTACCTGTCGAACCCGACTCGTATACTCTGCCGCGGCCTATCATTTATCATCTCATTTTATAGTCAACCGATGGCGCGCCACGCTGTGTATAGCCTATAGCGCTTACACCGATACAACTCCACCAATCATCTCTCCAGCCAGGATACCGTGCAGTTGTCCCGCAAACTTACGATTCGTACAAACGTTGATTTTATCAAGGATCGCGAGAAGTGTGGGTCGCGAGTTGCAGCTGGAAAGAAAGTCGCGTCACTGTTAGCTCGAGGGACAGGAAAGTGTCTTCTCGACCGTGGGGATTGGGCGAGAAATTGGTGACCGGTTTAAATGGTCGTTTCGATGCGAGACCCGCGCCTCGATGTGCGGCGCCTGGATCGTCTAATCGTTATTCGACGAGTGCCTGACATTCCGCGCGGCCAGAGGAAGGGGAAGCTAGGAGCTCCTTGACGCAAAAACCCGACGTGCCGTCACGCGCGCTCTATTCGCCCCCGATCTCTAATAATATACTTTAACACCTCGCTGGTTCGCCCGACGGACCACCCAAATAATCGTGCCGCAAGAACCAGTTGGCTCCGGCGACGGTGGGCCTGATTGGTATTACAGGAACAGCTAGCGCGACTCGCAAACAAACAGCGTAGGTCGAGGCGAAGTGATTGATAAGCAGCGCCACGCGCCGTTCGACGGACAAATACGATCGTCGGGAAGGCGACAGGACCGCCCGCAGTCTGCATTCGCTACACACGGTATGCCTGCGCGGCCTTTATTTCTCCCCGGAGGATCGCTCTAGGGAGCTTTCGAAAAACCCACCCGATTACAGAGCAGAAAAACGTAGCGCGCTACAATGTTAACAACCACGGGACAGTAATTACGCTTGGAAAAAGGCGGGCGCGTGTGCGATCGGTACACGACATCGCGCGGCATCCGTGAGGGCTAGTACCTTCGCGGAGAAGGCGGCGAGACCACCTGCAGTGCTCCGCCAGCTATAATGCGATAATGCCTCGTCGCGACAAACAAGAACGATTCTCGCATTCGACGCGATCCTCTAATGCTGCGAATTATCGCTATCGTTGATTTATCGTTGCCGTGAGAATCGCAGAAACGCAATCGTACCTACTTTTTTTTATAGAAATCGTCACGTCCGAGTCCGTGAAGTTTTTTTAGCTCAGCTGTTGCGAGCTCTCCGTCGAATCGTTAGCCGAGTGGTAACTTTAATTAGCATTCCGTACTAAACGTATGCACAATTTGTCCGATATTCGCTGTAAATAACCAACGTCGCTGCCGGCGGCACCGGTGCCAGCAGTTATTTGCATACATGAATATTGAGATAGCGATATCGGATTAAGTGACAACTATCGCAGATAATTGTCTGAAAAAGATCCGATAGGGAACGGTGCGCCGCGTATCCGTTTAAATAGGATACGTAAAGGAACCCGTTTGCCGAGATGCATCGCGCTGCGTTAATCACTTTTTTCCCCGGCAGTAATCGCGATTTCCTCGCGGCCGCAAGGCGGTGCGCAAATTGAATTAAGTAATCGATGGTCAGCGGACTGTAACCGTAGCGCGGAGGAGCGCAGGCTTTCTAAAGCTTTCCAATGCTTTCCCGCTTTCCCGCCTTCCCGCCGAACGCGGCGCGGCCACCTACCGCAGCCGGAAGGAACCGCGAGGAAGCGGATGTTGCGGAAAAGCACGAGAGATGGCGTGCGGTGTGATTCGAGGTCGAAGCGCATAGGTAGCCAGCTGTTCCCTTGTGCTGCCACCTTTTGTGGCCCGCGCAAAATGAAGGCGGTACTGACCTGCGCGTGTCCGCACCGCCGCATACACACACACGCACACAGAGCCGGAACGCCATGCTGCCAGAAGATTTATGAGCCGTATCATGGCGCGGCATCTAAACGATTATTTGCTGTTAAACGTAAACGGCTTATAAAAACGGGCCTGCATAATAGAGTAAATATAGGCTCGATGCTCGGTCTCGGCAAATTTATAGATCCACTTAAGACGATCCTGTATCGACGCGCTCACCGGTAACCCTTAACCCTGCCAAGGACCGATCGAGGAGTGTAGCGTTTGCTAAACAAGAATCTCAGTGTTCGTAAAATAAACGCACAGCTGGATTGTTATGTTTTAGCAATTTAGGAATTTCTGGAAACTGGATTATAGCTATTATTCGATTCCTAAGATTTTTTAAAATACCTACGGGGGTTAATATTTCAGAAACGAACAGGGAATCCATCGGAACGATTGCATATTCGGGCGCGTCGTTCATTCTGCTCGTACATTAAGCGCGTGTTTAGAAACGCAATCGTGCACCTCCTATGAAGAACGATAATTTATTAAACGGATACGTCATCGCCCTGTTGCGATACTCCTCCGTTTCCCTCATTGAGAGTCAGACGAGTGAATCGCGGCATTTGAATAACAAACGGTATGCAAATTCATTTGGCCTGCAGTCGTTTAGCCCTCGTACGAATTTATCTCCCGCGGGATCCGAAAATACACCGTGTCCATTTTCAAACGGAATCGCGGCAACACGCCTTTCCGAGCATTCTGCGACGCGCTGGATTTCACCGTTAGTGTTGGCTGAAAAATTTCAACAGAATTTCACCCGCGGCTCTGGAGGACGATAATTAATTGGCGTTTTATCGACCAATAAGGCTCATGAATATTCCTCCGCCGTAATCGCGCTGTATTTTATCTCTGAGAATATCTGACGAAAGTTATTTATAAATCTGCCTGACGAAGTAATTGGGCGGAGTTTGATTAACGCGTGCCCTCCGCCGGCTTTTTTCGAACGGAAACGTAAAAATCCATCGGGATTATCGAGGCACGAACTGTGCAGCAACAATACGGAATAAATTACCATATAAATAGGTTCGGCGTGTTACACCGTATTTCCTTGTAGAACCGAGCGCTCTGCTCTTCGTTAATCCGGCGGACCGCTCAGAAATACCATCGGCAGGGAAACCTCTTAATGTTCTATTCTTACATCGCGCAGCATCTACGGGCCGGAGAGTCTTGATAGCCTGCCTCCGAGAAGATTTTAATTAAGCCCGCCCTTCCAATGTTTCGTCTGATTGGACGAGCTAATCCCGTTCGTAGAAAATTTAGGGTTTCCCTTCTGGAGAGGCGACCCCGGCTCCTCGGACCGTTAACATTTTTTCGCGGCCTACTAAGAAAATTATAATGATTTATCGGCCGATAAATAAACCCACCCCCCGGGGGGAAGCGTGGCATTCATCTTGCGGGTGACGTTGCCGCGTCTTTCCGACAACTGGTATTTTTACCAGTCGCGTGCATTTGCGTCGATTCGATTTTTTTCACTGCCATTTTAACGGAGGGCGGGCGACGCGAGAATTCGACGCCGATTGTACAGGCTGTTCCTTGGATTGCATACTGGAGGATCTTTTCGTTCCGAGGGAAAGCTATGGATGACTTCATCCGGGCAGAAATTGCATCCACCATTCTGAAACGTGCCACGAGGCGCAGCTCGTTTAGTGATGAGTCTTCCAGACGCCTTGTCGGCATTTTTGTCCATCATCAGGGAAGAGCATTTGGGCCCGCCAGTGGGAGGAAAAGTTTCTGGCCGATGGTAGGGGATGAAAGGAGAGTAGCACGTCAGGGGATGACATCTAAATCTCCCTTTTCGTTTCACGCTGACTGCCCGCCCTTTCGCTGGCTACGCTCGCAGCCGGGGCCCCCTTTCCTCTTGCTCTCTGCCTCCGGAGGGGTGGCTTCTTTCGGGTACACTCTGCTGCAAAATCTTCTGCCCACCCTTGCCGGCGAGGCTCGACTGAATCGATGGCCGGATCGCTTTGCTGCTGTGTCACTCTTCGTTTTATGAGTATTAGTTGGTCTTAAATTTCGCAAGGCTTGGAGGAGGAGGGGGAAGGGTCGCGAATGTCTTACGTTTTCTTACAAGTCTTACGTAATATTTTTTCAAAATTATTATGTAGAGAATTATAGAAGAATGAATATTATAGGTATAGAGAATTAGAAAAGAATTATATAAACCTTTAAAAGAATTTTAATAAGTAAAAAAATGCAATGTAAAAAGTATTATGTAAAGAAGGGGACTATAAAAAGGTGGGGGGGGGGGGGATATAAAATCTTACAAATTCTGATACTGAGGGAGAGGGGGTGTATGAGGTCTTGGAAATTACCCTCACGCAATTTAACGACTAAGTTTACTAAGTGCTATAAAAGGTCTCTTGCCGCCATAGAAAATAACTGGATGACAAGGTGGGAAGTGTTTTATCGTTATCATGCAATCTACTTAGTGTTAGTTTAAGTTTGAATAGGGAAATTTGGATATGTCCGTGATAGTTTTAGAATTTGTCTATTAACTGTTAATATTTACATATTCTGAAAGTGAGTTTAGGATATAACGATCCGTCAGACAACAGAGAAAAAAATAATAGGTTAACAGAAATATACAAAATTAAGTTGTCATGACATCATACTCTGGTTACTCCAAGATATGGGCATCAGCTACTTTTTTTATATTTTTTTACATTAGTTTACATTAGTTTAAATTATTTTACATTAGTTTACATTATGTTATATTATTTTATATTATTTTATATTATTTCATATTATTTTATATTATTTCATATTATTTTATATTATTGTTATTTTGTGTATAATCAACCGTTTCATGATCGTTAGATGCGTGAGACATAAGGAAACATGGTATCTGGTATTTGCCATCAGAATTTCTCGAACAGCACAATCAGAAACGCAGACTCGGGTGCACGAAAAATAAGAAGTTAGTCACTTTTCATAAGCAAAAATAACACTGATACCTTATTGTATGATAATTTCAAGAGTAAGACTTGTTAAAGTGTCATTTTACCATCACTTAGGGTGGATGTACCAGTAAATGAACACGTATCAGTGAATGGACATTTTTTTATTAAAATGAGTAAAATAAGTTATTAAAATAAGCAACTAATTAATTAGAGACTTATTTTAATTTCTTGCTTCGTATCCAATCATTTTTTTCAGCACGTGGAATCAATCGCGCTGCAAACATAATTTTACAGCAGTGTTCATTCATTAGCCTTAAGTGTTCATTTATTGGTCCGTTTACCCTACCTGCAGTTTGAATTTTCCATTTATCTTCTAAAGCACATATAATACATAAACATGCGATCGCCCACACTAGCACAAACAATTTCACGAATAATGTTCTGCTGGAACAAAATGCCCTCTCACTCTGTAACACTAACTCCAATTCACTAATAAACTAGAAATCACAAAATAAACTAGAAGATCAACACTATCAGTTAGTTTTCGTCCCATCTAAATTGAGTCAGACAATTTCGAGTTACAGATAAATGAAAAAGTATCACGGAGTAACTCGTACCACAAACTTACCCGAGTTTACCCTAAATAGATTTTAGAGTATTTTGGAAGGCAATAGTCTACCTCTGCCTATCCATATTAACAATCAAATTGAGACACCGTACCGTGTCCCTGTCTCGACGTCCTTATCCTTGTTCACAAAAGATCACGCAACGAAGGTGAAATTCTTTCGCACAGCACGCGCGAGCGTAACGAAATGCCGTAGAACACAGAGCCGGAGATGGGAGGAAACGAGAGTAAACGAGAGCACGAAATTCGCATAGAAAGCGCGAGCTTCATTGTCCAAGGCTTTCCAGCGGGTCCCAGGCTATCGGTACAGTTTCACGCAACCCAGGAACGGAGGAGCAGAACGGGGGCTTTTATATTTTTATGGCAGTGAAAGTTGACTCGAGGGGTCGCGGCCGTGAAGGCATTCCACGTCCCTAAGTTTCGCCCGGTGCAGGAAAAACGAGGACAATACCAGAGCGAGGCGAGAGTTTCACTTTTGCCCCACCACGCGACTCAGGAAAAACCTTTGAAAAGAGGCAAACAGCAGTGGAGAAAACTAAAGGGCCTGTAACGGCGCTCCTTCGACAGGAATCAGTGTCGGCAGGAATGTAGATTGGTGCGGTTCGTTTAAATCTGTGATGCACCTCATCGTTAAGGGGTTACACCACCCTGGGACGCTCAAAACGGCGCCAAATTAGACGAGTTTGTTTTACGATACTATGAGGTTTAAAATTATTTCTATACTTCTTATGTGGGCGGCGCGTATTAGTGAATATTTTGTGTAAATAGTGTACAAAAATATTAAAAAATGACCGAGTTAGGAGTCGCGCCGCGAAGCTTTTCGGAATCATTTATTTTTTCGAATTGGTTGGCAGCATAACTTGTACAATTTTTATTCGGTTCACTTGAAATTTTAATAGTAGCTTCTGTAATAGATTATGTAAAGAATTACATACGGATTTTACGTTTCATTAAAAACTTTTTTGCTACAGGCAATTTTAGACATAATTTAGGCAAATTTTTCAGCTAAAACTGGTATTTTCTGCAAAAGTCCACCATTTTCACAAAAATCAATTTTGTCACAAATCGCTATGTACTTCTCGAAGTAGTAGATATATGTTTCGTAAATAATGAAAATTCTCGGTTTTTTATCCTACGTCAAAAGTGTACGGGAATTCTACTGCTAAATAATCGTGGAGAGTGTCGTTTCAAAAACTGCAAGAATAGAAGAGTACAAAAAAATAGTTACAATTATTATAAACCAAATGAAATAATCCCCAAAAAATTTTTTCCATTTATTTTCTAATTTCCCCCCAAAAATATCTGAAACCTGCATATGATTTTCTGACCTCCAAGTTGGCCCAACCCCCCAAGCAAACACAAAGCTATAAAAAAAGACACACTACGTATCAGTGGAATTCTATTTAGAATGCCTGGCGTTCCATTCTCGTTCAGTTTGTACCGCGATCTCCAGTTTCCAAGATAGTTGCATCGCAACAAGACTATACCCACCCAAAATCGAAAGCGAGGGCGTGAATAATAGCCGCGAGTACTTTCTTCGACGTGGTTCATAAATTTCAGAGCAGCCGGAGTAATCTGTCCGCGACTGGGTTTCTCCTCGAGTTTACAAGTAAACAGATCAGATCGAATCTTCTGGTACCTCCGAGATTTTGCTGCATCGCGACATCCCTCTTCTGATCCTCTTACGACTAACATGTCTTCTGTATTACTTACAAAGAGACTCACCCCCTCGTCTCAGTATCTGCTGTCGGCCCATCTAACGAGCCGCAAAGTCGCTTGGTCCTAAAATGCAAGCCACAGAAATGATAAAATCCACAGAGACAAAAGAGGGCAGAAATGAGGGAAATAGGCCCGCTCGCGGGTTTACACGTAACGCGCCGCCCATTCTACGAAATCGTGCACGTGTGCAACGCCGGATTCAGCTGCCTCGTTCGGTTCACGAATGAATTATCGCCCCGTTCGGGGTTGGGCTCTTTCATTTCCAGTCCACGCGGTAGCTCCGTCCTTTCCTCCCTTTTTACTCTCTCCCTGTCCCTCCCTCTCTCCCGTATCGGCCGAGCCTGCCGTCAGCAACGCTTTTTCCCATCCCCCCGCGATTCCACCTCGCTCTCCGCATCATTCGCCCCTTTCTTTTTCCATTTCCAGCGGAAAGATATCGTACACCCTTTCCATACCGAGCCACGCCGCCCCCGTCCACCTCCACGGTTTATTTTTATGAACTTACGCGTATTCACTAAACACTGAATCCGCTCCGATCGATTTCACTTTGCCCCGGGCTGGCCAGCGTTCGCTGTGAATTCTCTCTGTCTTGCTGCGAGGCGAAGTAAAAACGCATCCAATTTAATCGAGCCCGACAGAACTTTCAATAATTTATACGCTCTAGATGCCGATTCTGTTCGAGTGAAAAGCAACGATTGGGGGTATACATAGATCTTCTGTTGATCAGGGAGTGCGCGCTGGTTTTTCACCAAGATGCTGCTACGTGTTTGACAAATTTGTTTACGAGACGATAATTTCCGAGTTGGAGAAACAGTGGAAGTTTCGTTCTGCAGGATTCTTCGCCTAAGGGAGAAGAGGGGGCTGGGTCTTGGAACCTCTTTCGGGAGGGCAAGCACCCGTCACAACAGCTGCTCTGCTCTCCAGAGCTGCGCGTTTCCAAACTCTTCTTTATTAAATCGGTATTAAAATCGCCTTCCAGTTCCTCTTCAGAATGCAGCTTTTCTTTCAATCACAGAACTCTGTTTACTTCGAACGGCGAGAGAATCGAGTAGCCTGACTGAAAATTCGCAGGAAAATGATCGCAAACGAACGATTTATCGTTTAATTCAAAGAATGACGTGTTTCGTGGTAGGTTTCTGAGCAGAAGTTAAATGTTCCCCCCTCTGCCGAGTTGTAGGGTCAGAAGCGGGGGCGAGGAATCACAGGGAGAAGCACGGACGCAATCAATCGGGTGTTTTCCTTCTGAACAATGGCTTGCGAAGGAAAAGGGAGAAAGGGCGGCGAGGGTAAATTGAAATTCCACGACACGGGAGGAACTTTGATTGGAAGAGGGACAGGCCTCGGTAAAACGCTCAGAAGCGATTACTTCCAAGTCCAACTCCACTTTCCAGTTTCCACGTCTCAACGAACCACTACCCACCCCCGCAATTATTATTTAATCCAAAATACAGCGGTGTGAAAACATTTGAAATAATAATACCAAGAGACCACAAAGGGGCTCAGGAAACGCAACAAATTGTCGGTTAAAATAAGAAGCGCGGCACCCGCGACGAGAATGAAAGTTTAGTAGGGTGGTTTAGCAGGGGATGGCGGAGGAGAGAATAATGATGGCGGGAAAAAGCGAGGACGCGATCAATTGAATGTTTTCGTTTTGAAGCGCGCCCGATCGAGGCGGGGAAGAGCAGGGCTGGCCCCCTGGAAGAGGGTAAATTGGAATTCCGCGACGCGAGGAGTGCCCTCGGTTAGCTGACGGGGCCAAACAGGGGGTCAGTGGGGTGAAGGCGAGGGCAGGAAACCGGGGAAAACGGCGGAGGTGGAGTGCAGAGCGGAGAGCGGAGAACACCGGCACCCGAGGAATATTTACTGCCATCTTCTCTACCACTTACCCACAGATTCCCTGCCCGAACTTGTAAACACCTCTTAACTATATAGAGATAGTATCTCGGTTTCCCTTCTCGTGTATCCTAAGCAGTTACGCGGCTGTTATAACGAAAGGATTATTAATTAGATCGCCCCGCGATTACAACCTGGTCCTTTTCTTTTTTCCCCTATTTTCCCCCTCTCTCCCCTGTTCGCCCTTCTTTTTCAGCCATTGCACACTGGCAATGCATCTATTTCTCTCTCACCCTCTCTCTCTCTCTATCATTCCCGCGTACACACCCTCCCCGTTTCTGTCTCTGTCCCTCGCGCTGCCGCCGAGAGGTTTAATTGATTCGAACTGCACCGACTATCGGATTATTAATTGCGCTGTTAATCGGGGACGACGGTAATTAAGCTGTCGACGATTCAGTTTTATGATACCCCTCGCCCCGCGCTCGCTGTTTCCGCCCTTTGCGGGAGGTCGCAACAGTGCTCGGCGAAATTTCCTTTAGAGTTTATCAACGGTTTTGAAACCTTTCTTTTGGAGGAAATATTTTTGCAATGAGGTGGCTGACCGTATCAACCTTTTTGGTTCCTCTGTCGATAACTTTAAACGGTCAGTTATCTCCTGGCTTCGTACATCCTAGCATTATTGCTCTTGGTTGATGTTTTTATCGTGCAATTTTGTAATTTTGTATTTGCCTTTATTAAGTGTTTCGCGTTCTGTAGAGTATTATAATAATATTATTTGCTAGGTTTAATATTGGGGTTAACCCCGTCTGATAATAAATAAATAAATAAATATTCATACTATTCCTCCTCTTTTGCGCCAGGAAAAATCGATGCTAAGAATATTCGCAACCGGTCGATTCGGGGACAGGTACACGTTCCGTGGAGAGTTCCATGTTATTAGCGCTCGAGTCCCAGCCGATAAGGAAAAGGAAATCGGCGAGAGGCTCGCGGTAACGAGCGATTCGCAGCGCGTAACGATTGCGATCAGTGTCAGCGGCGACGGGCGGCGCGGAATCGAAAGTAAAATTGCCAGCAGGACAGCCGGAAAGAAGCAGAAGCACGCGGAAATGTCTGGAATTTGTTGTAAATAACGGTAAAACTTGGCCTCCGCCGGAGCACGTGCCGTCTCGCTGTCGCGGCAGGTAGTTGTTCGAATTCAATGAAATTGCTGCTAGCTCCCGACGAACCTATTTGCCAGCCAGTCGATTTGCATATCGTGTGTACATCGTCGTTTTGTATTTGACAACGCGCGGGCCCCGCCGGTGTCGATCGATGATACATTTTTGCTCCCGGACCGCTCCAAGCTCACCTGAACAAACCAGTCGGTTATCCGTCAATAATTGAATCAATATTTGAGCCCTCCCACCGCGCGAGCAAAGAGCCTCTGACCTTGCGATCAGAATGCGTGTCGAGGAGTGAAAAAAATCGTGTCTTCGTCGCGATCTGCGGAGGAATTTATCGTCGATCGAGCGTGGAAGCTCTTGCCGCGATTCTGAAGCTGATTTTCTGGCGGTCGGTGGAGCGACGACGTCAATTGTTGCTAATGAATAAGGTTTCTAGAGGCACTGGGAAAATTGTGGAAAACTGGTAAAGCCCGTGGTTTCTTCGACTCGATCAGTGGCGATGTCAACATGGAAATCCGCGGCTCCTATTTTATTCAGGGATAGAGAGAGGCGAAGCGAAGAACGTTGTAAAAGTACGTGTACTGAAAGCGGAAACGCGGAGGACTCGAGTCGACGAAGATCCGCGAAGACGCTCGGCTGGGTTCGCAAGTATTTTATTGCTCGGCTGCGTGAAAAATGTCGGCGCATGGAGTACGTGTGATTAAAGGAGGAAATAGACTGTTATTATAAAAAATAGTACGACAAAATGTGTGAATTCATAGAAAATAAAAATGTACTGGGGTGAAGAAGATGATTTGAGGTGAGATAAGCATGAGGCGACTTCAGTGTGGTTCTGATACGTTAAAATACAGTAAAAGAATAACTAAGTAAAATGGCACCGCACACTAAAAAGCCTGTGAGTTTATGTGACAACACGTGACCTGATAATAGTCCTGCGAGTTGTTGCGAAATACCAAGACTCGCAAATTCATATTTTTCCGCATACAAAAGCAATAAACTAAAATACCCGCGAGGGCTGAAAACTGGTTAATCAAGTAAAGTCTTGCAAAATTGACAACTGATTTTATTCGCATCGCAATGTCGACACAAGGTTTCCAAACGTGACTGGAGTGCCAAGGCTCCGGAATTAACATACCCGAAGCGACGCGCGTCCCAAGGAAATTAATAAAAGCGCAATTTCGCTTCTCAATCCTAATTTAAGTAATTTCCAACGGAAATGCAAAGGCTCGTTTGGACGTAGAAAAAGAGGAGCGCCCATCTCGCAGTGCCGTGGCCCGAGAGCCAAGAAATCGAAGCCGTGAAACAACGAGCCGATGCGCCCTCGCAGCCCCGTGCAGAGACGCCGGAGACGCGGAGACGCGGCGGAGATGTAGAACGAGAGAGACAAATAGAAGGAGACGGTGGAACCCACTAAATCAATACTCTGCCATCGCTCCAACTCTGGCTGATCCCCTCGCACCCCCTTATCCACGGTTCTTCACGCTCTCCGCTCCCTCCGTCCTCCTTCAGCCGTCGTTCTCCTCCGTGTTCCGTTCGTAGCACGCCACCCTTCGTTCCACCCCCGTCACGCTCTCCGGGCGAAACTTCTCTGGCTTCGCTTCCACTGGCTACTCCCGCAGAGAGTTCGCTTCTGCCTGGGGGTTGGATGTGTATCCCCCCCTCCACCCCTGCGTCCGACAGCGGCTCGCAAGTCGTCGACGATGAGCAGGAAACAACCACGATCATCCACGCGCGATTCTGCCGGCGCGGCGTCTTTTACCATTTCGCCATTTCGCCGTCTCACCATTCTACCATTCCCCGTCCTCGCTCGGAATCGCTCTTCCGCCTTCCAACTGCTCGGGGCTCGACGGACCGTGTCCAGCCAGGGGAATTCTTCGCGGTAGGTTCGATTTCAGGATGCAAAGTTCACGGCAACCGCTCTCGGAGGCTTCTCTCACCCGTGACTTTGATGTCTCTCAAGGTCCGTGTTAGGCTCGCGTGTGTTCCTCGATGGAGTAGGTGGGTGGGTGCATTTGACGGTCGATGTATCGATGGTTAAGTAGTCCTTGATCTGTTGGCGATCCGCAGTTGAGCTAGAGCTTTCGCTCAAGTGCCTAGGGTCTGATAGTACCTAAGAGAAAGAAGAGTTTGTCAACTGGGTTCCAAGTTTGATGTAGCTACTTAGTTTCTGTCGTCGTTGGAATAAGTAGCCGACGCCAGTTCGTGTTACGCGGTCTCTAAATTCGCAAAGGGGAAGGGCAACGGCCTCAAGGATCCAAAGATCTTCAGAGCCAGTGAGCGGTCCAAGCGGGCGTCACGCGCTTCATCACCGAATTAGGTCACGTAGCCCTGGTGGCTGTACCGGCACACGCTCACGCAACCATCGACCATTTGCGGACCACTGCCGAACATATCTACGATCGTGAGATACGACCGGTCTCCGAAGGAGTAGGAGGAAGAGGTCACTGATTGCCAGAGGGGGCCCGCTTCGGTGTGAGTGTCTGCTCGCCGACGATCAGGTTAAGCTCGTTGCCCCTGCTCGCTCTCAGATCCACTGTGTAACTACCGACTCGACGAATCAACGTCAGCGGCTGTTTTGATGGTCACCGACGCCATTTGCAAAGACATAATCTCCCTGTTGTTCGGCTAATTTGACACGCGGGTGCATTTCGTGGCTTTCGCTCTGCGAAAAGAAAGCTTCAAGTGGCGAAGTTAGGGCCCGCTCGCTTTGGCTTCTACCTTTTTGAGTAGGGTAGACCGAGGGCGATAGTAATAGGAGGATGATTGTAACATATTAAATATCTCAGATCATGATAGATATTAACACAAATTTTGGATATATGATGAATAGTGTTCCTTCTCGAGAAATTTTATAATTTCTTATTTCTCATTTCTCAAGAAATTACAGTGTTTCTCGAGAATCTTCAGTGTAGGAAAATTATTATAAATCCCATTTGTTTTCAAAAATGAATTTTCAATTCAAATTGTGTGTTAATCGTGAACATATAAACACATGGAACAATCAGTGATAAATGTTAGCAATATATACGAAGAATTGCGCGATTGTTTACAAAACTTTTCTCTTCGTATCGCCAATGCTCTATAATCTATATGCAATTAAACCAACATCCACTCAAAATGAAAGAAATTTTTCTACACCCGCCGATTTTGTCACAAAAGAAAGTGGATTGGCTGACGCGACATTAGACTCATTGTGCTTTTGAAAAAATTATTTTAAATAAAAAAAGTAATGTTTCGCCTTGCTCACATTTTATAGTAAATAAATAAATTTATCAATTATATTTAATATCTGTTTTTTTTTTCATTTACACAAGTGTGGTCTAAGTTGGACACGAATAAGAATTTAGATAAATATTTTCAACATTATATATATTTATATATTTATATATTTTTTAATTTCTTCAGAATTCTCGAGAATTCTCGAGAAATATAATCTGATTTCTTATTTCTCGAGATGCGAAAAATATTGAGAAATCAGAAACATTAATGATGAAGAATGACATTTGGAATACACACATCTATGTCCTAGCAGTATAGATATACAATAGACATGTATACTGGAGAAAATAACTTTCCGATACCCTAAAGTAAATTTTTCTTCGAAATTTAAAATTGTAATATAAATACTCCCTTTGCAAGTAGGTGCTTTTTCTATTTTTTAATATTTAATATAGCCATTTCTAAAGTAATATCGATCGTTAATTATCACTTTTAAGTGTCTCGTTAATCAAAATTTACAATTTAAGTTCAAAAGCCTGGCTGAGGTTGACTGTAACATCTGCAGTCGGGGTTGGTTGTACCACGGCAGAATAATGTCAAAGAAGATGAATAATATTGTCTTGTTAGCATGGAATAATATAGCACAGTACAAGCAAACAAATGAAAAATGGGTGGAATATACTGAATGTAAGAATTGATCACATGAAGAATATATCAGCTAAAACGTTTCCTATTTCTGTCACAATTGCGATACCGCATAATTGCTTATAAATTTTGCGTTTTTCCATTTACAATTATGATTAAAATTATTAAATATTTTAATTTTGTAAAGTTACATTTGTGCTACTATCGACTCCATGCAGTGTTACCGACCCGGAGTCGGGGACGGTTGTAACACTTTGTCCGTTTCTCATTTTGCATTAATAACCTGGATAGAGTAAAGGACCCAATTACTGACACCTAACCAATTACTGTCCCCTTAAGCTATTTTAGTTAAAATAACGAATAAACAAACTATAGAATATAATCTATAGTGTAGATTATAGGTTGACATACATAATTTTTTTGTGTATCACTTTACAACGTTTATTTATTCGTTATTTTAAATAAAATAGCTTAAGGTGATAGTAATTGGGTGCTTTACCCTATTACTTGACAAACAGCGAAGCTGTTGTGGCTCAATAAGTGTCAGCTAAGTAACATTTTCGTATAAAAACTTTTGTAGTAACTTTAATAGTTTTTGCATAATCGCATTCCAAAGTCAAAGTGTTACTACCCTACCTACCCTCTAAAAATCGAGGATCATTGAATACTTCCAAACGGACATCACCGCATCCTCAAAGACCACGCGCTCAAGGTTCACGCGCGGCCGATTAAAAGTCCGGATTAGCGAGTAGAAAAAACGAATCCACGACAGTCTGGTGAGTTCTTAAAGGGAGCATCGAGTCGCGGCGAGTCCAATTACACGGGCAGCGGCTTCTGCTTTGTTTCACGGCCGCTGCCCGTTGCCTGATGCCTTTCCTCCGTCTCTCGCTCTCCTTTTCCCGCCTCTCGGCGCCGCGGCCGTAGGAACTTCCGCTGGCAGCCGGCGTTGCGATCCCGCGACGCCCTCCAACGCTCGGCCGCGCCGCGCAACTTTGCCCTCCCGTTAATTTCTCGCGATCCGCGCCGCGATTACGCGCCGACCGCCCGAAAATTTACCACTTTTCGGCCACCCTTTAAATCTTGGCGTCCGCGCGCGGCCTCCCTGCGCCGCCGGAAATAGCGTACTCGCTGACGCGTTAGCCGCGCCTAATACGCTTCTTGCGCGGGCATATTTATTAGGCGTATTAACATCGTCTCGTTGAAACGGGACTAGCAGCTAATTAAAATTGATCATCCAGCAATTTGCCCGTTTGACGGGGCACGCCAGCGCGCGGGCTCTTTCTCTTATCGATATTTTATGCGTCGAGTCTGATTCTGGCGACCACTGTCAGCTAAAAGAATCACCCTCGACAAATAACGCTAGCTCACGCACAGTGTTTACATTTTTCCATTACATCTGCGCATAGGGAAACGCTTTCACGAGAATCCGCCAGCACGACCACGCGTTTTACAAGCAATTAACGGAACGCCGCGCGAAGGAAAAGGGTTTAGTTTTCCAAACAAGCAATTACACTCGTAATAAGTGACGTAACGCTCACGCTAATAGCCGGCCTCATCGGAATTTCGTTGTGCGCCGGAGCCCACGTCGATTAATATTTATAACGTGACGCACTCTTTAATAGCGCGTTCCGCGTGCGCTCGCTCCCCGTATCTGCGATATCTCCCCGTAATTAATTTCCTCGTTGCATGGCAAACCGCTCGGCACTAATTAATCAAATTCTTCTAACTGTTACAGGTAAGAGCGCTTTGATGCTTCTCCTACGCTTATGCCGTTGAAAGTCATGTCGGTAAGTGTTCATTGCCGAGCGCGATGCGTCATCCTGCGTTTCGTAAAGCGTCGTTGGGGAGGGCTCGGCTGCCGGGAATCTCGAGATCGACATCGGGGCGATGATTCATGTTTACGTACGATCCTCCAGGAAATACTAACTGTATTTTTAAAGTCGCTACGTTGTACCGTCACTCATAGACACTTGGCCGAAAAATCGAACACAGGACTCCTCGAGCTTTCACTTTCGTCCTAGCGAAATAATCGGTTCCCGATCACTGGCTTCGGTACACGAGCGTAGACCTCGACTCCGGTGAATCAAGAGCGCGGCCCTCGAACTACATGTGCGCACGTCCGCACCGTCGTTGCCTATTTATATCGTTTGCTGCCTAGTGGGGCGTTAGAGGTAGATCTATCAGGCTCTATTCGCGACGATGTTGCCGATCGATCGATGGCTCCGCGATGCCTGCCGAAAGATTGACGGCCGAATCCGTCGGCGGTGTTAGGTGCGTGGACGGGGCTGGGATTTTCTGCAATTTTCCTCGCGGCCTTCGGGCTCGTAGGCCGTGCACGTCTCGCCGAGGTTCGAGAGCTTCGCATTCAATTCGATTCGCGTACCGCGTACGTCGCGGCGAGGCTCGAGCCAGGGGCACGTGGCTGGCTCGCACGCCACTCGATCACTCTTCGCCTTTTCGCGGCATTTTAAACCCTCAACCACTGCTCTAAACCGTATTCAGTGGCTTATGTCGTGGAAATTCTTGCGTGTAGGAAGATTTCGCGTGGGATTTTATGGACGAGGATCTAGGGGGGGAGGGCAGAGTCCGATCTAGGGTGGCGGGAATAAGGCAAGAGCGGCGAATTTGGAGGAAAGAGAAAATTAAACTAAATGAAAAGTAATAAAAAAGTTAAACGTTTTGGAAAGGCGGTAAAAATGTGGGTAATGCGTAATTGAATTTTGTATCAAACTTATAAATTGCTTTTAATTCTTTGAGGCATACGATTTTAAAGAAAATAAAAACCCTAATTGCATAGAATTTTTTTATTATAAAATAAATGGAAATTCGATTATTTAACATAATACATTACTCAAAATAAGAAAAGAAATAATAACATTTTGATTAGTCCTTTTTTACAGGGTGGGGCGTATATAATCCCACCATGCAAGTAATGCTTTAAATGATATTCATTGAAACACAACTTTTTACCAAAACAAAGAGGTGTATAGCATTGCCAACTGAATGAAAAACTTTAAGGTAGTTCCTAACCAACTATGCCAATCAAATTAAAGTTGGATAATAAACGATAAATATAAAGCTGTATGATACAGTGGAAATAATAATAATAATTTTTAATATCATGTATATATATTTTAAAAAATTCAATGTTAATAAAAATAATTGTAATACGAAAATGGAATATTACATTGGTTAGTGTAGTGAATTGGAGCAGCAGATCTGACAACGTCGCATTCATTCGGAGCGTCTTTTATAACCAAAATGTCAGAAAAAATGTTCATATGAATCTAAATCTTCGTTCGCTATTTAAATGTCTAAACATATCGATTGTGCGACGTTGCCACGTTCACTGCTCTACGTAGTTTCTCAAAAGTTTGCACGTAAACCTGCTTTTTTATGGGCATTTACGAAGAAGCTATGTGGTCACTTTTGCTGAAATTAATAAATTCATTTCCTGACATTTCGATGTAGGGTAGACCGGGGCGAATCGAATCACAGGGCGAATCGGATCAAAATAAGAATTTAGTCCATATTTCTTACATCGCGATAGAAATGATTATTCCGATCGTTCGTAGTACCTCGTCCCTCTCCCCCGCACCTACTACAATAGTTCGTCAATTGTTTTAAGTCATTGCTTAGAGCTGGCATACGTTTTCAGTGAGATGGTTGCGTGCGAATGTTACAATTTTTGTCCGTATCTAACCTACGTAATCTGCAATTTCGTATTTAAAACAAAAAGCAAGCTTGAAAATTCAAAAATGCTTATTGTTATTAGTTTGCACGGTGTCCAAGTTTAGTATTTGATGTATTTTAGACTATTATATCATAATATGTTTATGTAATCTACAATCTTTGAAATACTTATATATGGGGCTAATCGGATCACGTTATATGGGGCGAATCGGATCACTCCTTTTTTTTCATTTACGTACTTCTATAATTATAAATATGATGATTGTTTATATACAGATAGTTCGTAGGTACATAAAAAGCGCAATCAGGGATCATGGTGTCCAAAAAAAATAAAGGAACCTGTGATATAAATTAAATCTAAAAAAATGACGCAAAAAATAAATAAATTAATGGTTTTAAGAAGATGGCATTGTATTTACTGCGGTCAAAAATTTATTCGTCCATTTTCAGAAGATTGTCTGAGAAGAGTGGTGCCACGATAATTGTACTAATAGAAGCGGCAAAAAACGGCAATATCCTTCCGATTTGTGTGCTAAATAGTATCACTTGACATCATTGTCATTAAATTAGATTTATTTTAGTTGATTATAAAGATTTTGGTATGAAAATTTCAGGTTTTTCAGAAATTTCTGGGTGGTCCAATTCGCCCCAAGTTTCGGGGCAAATCGGATATTCCTCACTTTTTCGTTTTTTGTTTATAAATGAAAAATTTTATGTTTAGTTTCAATTTTTATATATTCAAGTTGAAGCCAAGGGTGTGCTGGTTGCGAATATATAATAAAAAATTAGTTTTTTAATGCTTAACTATTGTTTTTTTATCGTCAAACACAAAGTGATCCGATTCGCCCCGGTCTACCCTACTTTATTTCGATGTAACTAACAATTTCTCGATAACTAGGGTAAAGGACCCAATTACTGTCACCTTAAGGTATTTTACTTAAAATAACGAATAAATAAATGTTTAAGTAAAATAGCTTAAGGTGACAGTAATTGGGGCCTTTACCCTATGTGGTAAATCGATTTTAAGCTTCGTACAAGGGTTTCTTGCATTCCAAATTAGTTTTGTACGAAATTTGAAAGAATTCTGTAATTCTGTAATAAGATTATTCAGGAACTACCTTAACTAAAATATTAAACTGTATGACTATGAGTAACTTCAACTTTTTCATGTGGGTTAAAATATATCCACGCATAAAAAGCTAAGCAAAAGGTGTGACAGTGTTTAACCCACCTCGCCCAAAGAGTTAAATCACCCAGATCAGCAAAAGAGCGACATCGGGCCTTGTAATCAGTCCAACTATCGTTACGACCTTCTTCTTCAGCTTATCACAATCGATGAATGATCTGCGACACTGTTCTGCAATATTCTTCAATCAGGATTGGTAGGATGAATAAAGGATAGAGCAGATATACGTGCGAAATATCGACGACGAATTGAAGCAAATGAATCGTTTAACCTTCGCGCCCCAAGTGTACTTGAACCGTGGGCTCCGCCAGTTCCGTCTCACATATAAAACGTGCGAAACCGCTATGCAAAAACTACGTCCAAGCGAAATAAAGACGCTTGCAATACCATCGAGCTGAAAGAAAAACCAGTATATTGTTAACGGTGCAAGAGAATCGACGTTGTTATTCCTGCAGCCTCGTAGAAAGGACAACATCGTTCAGTCTGCAAGTAGTCCGTCGCCGGTCGGTCGTCCATCGCCTAACCAATTTATTTTCACTCGCTCGTTTCTGAACGAACGTCCAATACGGGCACCGAAACGTCCAATACGGGCAATCAAACGCTATCGAGCGTACGCCTCCCTTTGTTGACGCAGAAAGGAACAGCGTGACAGCGCTCCTCTGCGCTGTGCAACCCTCGATCCTTCGGAGCACAGAGCCGAGGGAGAGAAAACAGAGAGGAAACGACAAGGGAGAGAGAGAGAGAGAGAGTGATAGAGGTAAAACGGCAGGGGATGTGAATGTGAATGGGAGAGAGGGTGAGAAAGGGAAAAGGAGAGATGGTGGAAGAGGAGGAGGAGGAGGAGGAGGTGGTGGGTGGGGAGGCTATAGCGTATACGCAACCACCATCGTGCCGGATCACGGGGGAGTAAAGAGAGGAGCACGAGCGAGCGAGCGAGGGAGTAAGCAAGGGAGCCAGAGAAGGAGGAACTCGGGCGGCGGGTGTAAGAGAGAGAAAGGCTAGAGCAAGAGACGCTTAACGCATGTGCACAGGGCGCCTCGCGTCGCGGCGCTCTGGTCCCGCCGCCGCCGGTCGGAGGCTGCGAAACCGAGCGGCCGGAATTCGCGGATCAGAGTGGTCGCATCTCTCGCTTCAGATATACACACGCTCAGCGCAGTCCAGGCCCGCGGTTTTTCCATGAAAATCGAGGAACGCGCGGCCCTACCGACGCTGGCCGACGAGAACGTACCAGCCGAACCGCGTCCCGATCGTCGACAGGATGCAGCCGCGCGCACGGTTCCATCGGTGACGAACGATACCATCGGTGGCCAGGCTTCAGCTCGATCCTATCGCGACGGAGTGCACGTGCGACATGACCTCTCGCCGACGAACTGTCTGAGTCCAGGCCGGTGCACCCTATCCTCGGCTATCCTCGAGCGTTGCTCCAGTTAACAGAGACGATCTCCTCAACGCTACGTACCCGGTGAAGCTCTGGACAGCTCCAGTGGATGCCCCCGGTGTGGCCTTGGCGCAGAGCAAGTGGTCGCGGCGATGCTGACAGGGCTTCCCTCGTGAGCCACGCGTGCACAGCCAATCACGCAACACTATCCGACGACCCGGCGGAGGGGTTCATGACTCGCTAAGGCAATCGCTCGCTTATTTTTTATTCTTCTTCATCGGCAGACCCGCTTGGCTGAGGCTCTCGCGCTCACGCTCTCTCTCTCGTTCTCGCTCCCGATAATCGTGCGAAACAGGTGCGTGGCCAGTGAACGATTCGATTCTCTCTGTGCGGTGGTGGCAAAGGTGGGAAGAACCGTGACACCGAGTGTCGGGCAGAGTGCTGAACGCGCGGAGCCGAGATAGACCCCAGTGCCCGCGGCCTTCCGCTACGCTCCCCGGTCTTTTGCGTAGCGCGTAAACGTTGCCGGGGACAGGCTACCGTGAGAGAAGGGTGATGGTGATTGGACTCGTAGCGTCGCGTCGTAGCCACGTAGAGCAGAGTGCGTTTCCACGGTGGACACATGGTTCGAGGACGGTGTCGAGTCGTTACCATTCCACGGGGAGTCTGGTGCTGGCTGGACCGGTGACTGTCCGCGATCACGCACGGGCGACGAGGCTGCCCGAGGAGGTGTTGCCGTGTGGAGGGAAGAACCAGCCACGACGGGGCCCGGCGCCGGGGCACGGACTAGGCCCCCGGTGCAGGGAAGAAGCCAGGCGGAAGGGGAGACCGGGGCCAGCGTAGCAGCAACGGCCCTGAAACTACAGGGGAACCTAGCTACCCCCTTGCACAGGGGGGAAACCAGGAGGACACCTCGCCGACGGAGGCGACGGAAAAAGAAGCGACGGAGGTGAGCGCCCTGTTCACTTTCAACGATAGATAACAATTTCGAAGCTCCTGCACGACGGGAACCGTTGTAGCCGGTCACTTAATCGCCTTCTTCCATCCGTCGATCACGCGTCCCATAATTTTTTTTTACGGTGTCGTTGGTTCAATGTTTCTGTCGCATGTAGCTACGTTGTCCGAGATTCAGGTCTCCAATGCGTGCTAGGGGATATTCTAAACAAATGGGTTCCCTTTGGCTACCCAAACAGTCTCACTCAAGAATCCCGTTGATTGTTTACGTTTCGTTCTGACCTTTTTTTCACCTCCAACAGTTACAAACGTTATATAAATATATACGCTCCGCAGTGTCTTTCGACGATCAGTTTTTATAGCCTCTGGCGACGTGAAATAAAACGATGAGTAACGCGGAGAATTGCCCCGACAATGCGATCGAGTGGCAAAAAAATAAGGCTCAGTTGTAAGCATCGCTCGAGGAATGTTTACTGTGCGCGTTCGCGGTGACAGGAACGCGGAAAAATTCTCTCGATTGTCCGTCGGCCGAATTTAAACGTTCCTCGATTCGGTGGAGTGTGGAGCCACCGAAATTCCATGTACGCTCCGTTTCCTCGAGGAACACGTTTCGCGCGGACAATCATAGCAGTGGAATTCGATGCTCGCGACAACAATGAGCGTCGCGCGTTTCGCTAAATATAATTCGCAGCTCTGATTCACCGGCCAACTAATTAATTTAGCCAGTCGCTGCTCGGTGATTTATTGCTGGGCTGTCTGCGCCAATAGGGAATTTCCATTTTCGTGGGTTTTATAGAATATAAAACTAATTGTGAGGCTAGGAGACAGTGACTATGTGATCTTCCGATTAAAGGAAACCGGGAAATGATGAAGCAAAGCCGGCGACATATGTGCGCCGTAAATTTGAAAGAAAATCGAGAGCAAACGAATGTGTTTACGTACAACAGGTTACTCGATGAATAATTTACTATCGAGACACGTTGAAATACGTGTGCCAGCCCTTGAATCTCGCCAAGGAAGAATTGGGAATTGTCCTAAACGATGGCTGAACCGGTGAAGTTCGCGGTCTGAGCGTTATGAATGTTATGATAAAACGCGCGACGTGCGGGAGATAACGTGACGTTTAAATTAACGCCGGACCCGCAACACGCGACACGCTTCGAATGTCACATTACGATACCCCGTAACGCTTGATCAATGCTCCCGCCAAAATTCGTTACCGAATTCCCGCTTATTCGTCAAAATTTCCACGCGTATCGATGAAACGTTCCGCAGCGCCGACGAAGTTATCTGATTTTTCCAATTTTATTTTTTTCCGGAGGCTTCTTTCACAGCCCTGTTCGGCCGTCACCGATCAAATCAAACGCTGCGCTCGCAAAAACAAATGCCCGCGATTGCGTTACTCGTTCCGGCAAGCTGAAGAAGCTGAAATTGAAGTTATCGAAGGGTCGGTAGTTATTTGACGATAAGGTGTATGTGTGTTGCGTGTCAAGGGGTAAAACAAAACAGGTCCGAGCTGTTTTGGTATAATCCTTCTTTGCTATCTGATTCTGGGTGGTGCTTGTTGACAAATGGGAGACGCTGCGAGCCTCTGTCCTTCTGTAATTTATTTCGAGCGAGCTGCATCCTACTAATTGTAGGACTACTACGTAGTGTAACAGCGCCTGATATTCTCTAGCTAAAGTTAAATCGCGGGTAATTGAATAATAATATATATTTTTGTGTGCAATTTGTTTCAAAGTAAAGAGAAATTATTCGTGTTTCGTGTGGCATAAGTTAGAATTGTTGGAACTTACGCATCTTTAATTTGGACTCAAAATATTTAAGACATGCAAAAATTGGGTGTTAAAAATGATACCTAAGTAAATAATATTGCCTACGCAATATAAAGTGATTAATTAATGTATTTATGAGTTTTTAAAGTTATTTTCACATCTGTTTTTATTATTTCTTGCTATTTAAATGTTTTTTTGATTAATTTATGAAGATTTAAGAAAATCTAAGTTAACCTAACATTGTTATCGCCAAGCGATGTCACTCGGCGGTATTAAGAAAACGCAAAGTGCTAAATGGAAAACGCTATTTTCATTAGAGAAAATATTTGAATCGATTACAGTCTTTAAGTACATCGTTAATTAGGTATTTCTGTATCTAGATATTCTTGCATTCACAGAATCATTAGATTTACCTTCCCCAATGTGACTAAAATTGTCGCAGTCCAATCAATTTTTACATTATTAAGATTCACTATTAAAATATCTCCCTTTCTGTGCCCTGCTTAAGTAAACTGTCCTATCTAGCATTGTTTCATTTTTTGAGACATGTTGAAATATTTGCAAGTTCCACACGTTTTTTACCTTTTAAGCAAAGTTAGAAAACTCTACGTGCTTCGCAAAGATTTATAAACAGCCTAATGTATTTAACCTAACTTCTTTCCAAATGGTTAAAATATCCTATCTAAAACAATTAATTAATGGGTACGTTAATAATACATTATCTACCGGTATATACAGTTATAGTAGTCTGTTACGAAATAATGACAACCTGTTTTAATTTGAATGAAAGGAAATAAGGACAGTATAAAGTAAATAATAAAATTATAGTTTTCTCGGTTGTTTCAAAATGCTAAATAGGATATTTTAACTAAAGAGGGCAGTGTAATTGTTGACAACGTGACGCTGCAATTACAGCAGAGTTGGGCAAAATGTAATCTAATTACAACTTACAAATTACGATTAAAATGTAATTGTGTAGTTGATTACACATTATTTTCTGTAATCGTTAATATAGGTTGCTGACCACAATTTTAAGAACTACATACATTAACGATTACAGAAAATAATATGTAATCAACTACACAATTACAGTTTAATCGTAATTTGTAAGTTGTAATTAGATTACATTTTGCCCAACTCTGAATTACAGTATGTCTTCTAACATATGTTTAAGTATATGAACAGGTATACCTAATTCACTTCATGACCGTTAAATTTGAGTGCTTGCCTCGCGAGATATAACAAATGGCAATATTAGAAACACCAGCGGTATTAGTTACATTCACCCTACGTTCGTCAGGGGGTGAAAATTTTTCCCCTTGTCAACCACCTCGTTCTCAAGACTCCTCCACACACATGCCACTACCCTACTCCGCTAAACCCCATTAAACATTCCTGAGGCCGTTAGCGTGCATCGATATCGATCTCGAAGGGATAACGAAGGAAATAAAAACGAGGCTTGTGCAACTGGCATCTCGTACCAACTGCAGTTACTCCCGCAGGAGGTTCGCCAGTCCTCAGCCAATTTGTAGACAAGCTTTCGAAAAGGTGGTCACCCGCTGGTGGCTAACGATGAGGAATTACTGGTTCGAAGAAAAGCGTCCGCGGAGGAGAGGGAATCCGCGTGGTGCTCGGCGCGGCCATTCGGTAATTCGCTAACTGCTCTTAATTGTAATTGTTCCGCGCGGCGGATTCCAAGCTGGCCCCGGGGCCCGCGTGGCCCTGGCAAAAACTCGGATTCCAGTGTTAACTGCAATTCGTTCACCGAGGAGCTTCTTGCCTCTGCTCGGGCACCGGCTACGGCAGTCGTCCGAGAACGCGTCACAATCCCGTTTTTCTCGATCGGCGCGTCAACAAATTTCATCGACGTGCCGATCGGATGCCAGGGCCCGCTCCTCGACCACCGCCGGTGCTCGCGGAACGCTTCCCAGGAAGCATTCCTCCGGCTCGTTTGTCCGCGTGATCGGCCGCCTAGATCGCCTACCTAGATACTCTAATGGCCGGTCATTTTGATTAAATGCCGATAATTGCCGGTGGAAGAAATTCGCCGCTCGGCTCCAGCGGCAGCGGGAAGTCTCGACGCGACGCGTTCTGGTTCGCGCCAACCCCCGTAATCGCCCCGTGTCCGCGATGAAATCGATGGCGTGCTAAACGCGCGGTCGTGCATTCGCGGAGAAACTTCTTGGCGCAGCTCACCTTCCCCCCCTTGCGCCACGGTTCGATGGAATCTGGATTACATGGAGTTCCACTGCGCGGGGATGATCAGAAGAAACTTTAGAACTTCAGATATTAGGAAGATATTAAGCGTGCGTATAAATAGCTTTATTCCTCCGCGTGTACCAACTCCCCCGTTTAAATTCTCTCCCCTGGAATTTCCCTCGCAGATCCACGAATCGTCCGCCGTCGGTTCTCCGTTTTCCAAAAACGCCATGCTGGTTTTTTCCTGAAAAGAAAACACTCTCCCTGGGCGCGGCTCGCGCGGAGTTCTTAGGCCGCGATGCTGGTTGGCTGAGGTTCCCCTCGCTCGTATTACGTCCCTTCCGTTCGTGACAGTGCGGGCCAGGGGGGTTGGGGGAGGGTTGCGAAGGCAGGAAATGAAGGGAACGGTCGGGGGGTGATAGGAAAATTTGATGGAGGGTGGCTGGCAGGAGGGGAGCGCGGAGTGAGACAGAAAGGGGCAGAGGAGGTGGAAGGGAGGGAGAGAGAAAGAGGGAAAGAGCCGGCGATCAAGGGGAATAGGAGGAACGGAGGGCTATCAATGACGCGTTAGAGCACGTCACGTCGTGCAACACATCTGCCGCCATGCGCCGTCATATATATTATCTTGACGATACGTCAATTCGGCCACTGATCATTATACTGATTACCTTGGCACGCAAACTGCCCGGCATGTGCGCCAGTTCTCATGACTCGGTTATTAATAAGCGCGATTTCGGAGGACACCTAAGTAATCCTTTTAAACTGCAGCCACACGTTCGAGTTGGCAAAGCGGTATATACGCAGACGTGCGTGAGATTGGAGTTAAAAAAAGTGTCGGGAACAGCTGTTCAAAGTCAGGGTCCCCGAGTTTCGAGAAGCTTGGGCGGCTCGGGAGAGGCGAAGGAGTCGATGACGGAAGAAGCAGGAGGTGCTGAAGAGGAGCTCTCTCTGTCCGTGCTGTGACTGTAGCTAAAGCAAGGCCCCGGGGCGACCGCGGCCAGTGCCATAAATTTTGATATTATACACGAGGCCTCGTCGGCTCGGGGAGGAAGAAGAGAAAAGGGGAGGAATAGTCCGCCGGTGACGCAACCAACAATGCTCTCACGAGGTTTTAACTTTCTTTTTTCGCTCCCTCGGCTTACAATGGCCCGCACGCTCTTGCGCAAACTTTCCCCGATTTCCCCCGGACTCGGAGCCGGACCGTTCGCTACAAAGGACGCGCCACCAGGAGCCACCACGACCCAGAGTTCTCGTACTCGAGGTGTCCCGACCTTTTTTTCCTTCCTCCCTTCCCACCCGGCTCATTTCCGCTCACGACACTCGTATTCAAGGTCGGGAATATGAAAACGTGACTGCTGCGCGCGGGAAACCATCGTCTGCCGGCCTTCGCGCTGACTTCTAGGAACGAGGACAGGTTTTGCTGAAATACTATTTGGCCTTGGGCCACGAAGTCACAGGATTTCTAAAAGAGAGTTTTCTATAATAATTTAATTCAGAGATCTCCGTCCCTTCGCGAGTGTCTCTCGCTTTGACTGTTCCTCGCGATAATTCTTTTAGTAGAAAATAAGGGGAAACGGTTGGTTAGAGGGTGGCGTCGTAAATCGATGGTATTTGTCGCGTCCGGAGGCGACCGCGATGGTCGCGCGTGGTTCAGGATCACATTTTTATTTCGGGAATGAGCGGGACATGCAACGTGCCCCGGGATCCCTCCTGTTATTCCTCGTACTTTCCATCGCGATAAATCACAGGCGCCGACGGAAGGGCTGAGGAAGTAAGACCGACAGAAGAGGGCAACGTTGTTGCCAGACGGAAAACCGAAAGCAAAGCCGCGCAGGAAGTCAGCGATGGTCGATAATTTATCGGGGCTGCCCCGCGAAATTACAGAGGCCCCCCCGTTTTTCCGCCTGATTTTACCTGTCACGTTGGTTTTTAACCGCTTTTTAAACGCGCATAAATTTATTCGGCTCGGTTGCATCGAAGCCGACCTCGATAAATACGCGGCTCCGCATAATGGCTGGAAATTGTTCGCGTTACATGCTCGAAATGTGTCTTCAACGGGATAACGGGCCGCGCCGATATCTATTGCTGCGCGCGGGCACAATGCCGGCTTTCCATTTCTCCGTGTCGCGACAGGGAAAAGGCGGGAAAATCGATGGAATTCCCGAACCGTGACTTCACCATTTCCATTGTCCCACCGATCCGCATTAATCCTTTTCGCTGCAATAAAATGTCCACGATCGGCTGTTGAAATTGTAAAATTTCAATTATTCACTCGCTCGTGTTCGCTTGTTTATAGTAGAAAGCGTTATAAATGATTAGATAACGACGGCGCCTATTTCCTTTATTGTTTCGCGGACGTTTCCACGCGACGTACAAAGCTAGCTGGCACAGATAATTATCCAGATAATCTAGGGACGTATTTTTAACCTGTTAACTGGGTAATTTCTCGATCAGAAACAGAGGAAGTGCAGTATATTTGGAATACCAGTTTGTTCAAGATACATAAAAAATTGCGATAGAGGATGGGAACAAATAAAACTGCATAATATCATAGGAAAACTAATAAACTGTCATATTTCATAGTCTCGGTAATAATAAAAAACAAAAAGTAACTGAAACTTTGGTTTGAATGAAAAATGAGAAGAACTATCGATTTCGTTAAGGTGCAGGTAATTTGGAATACCGCTATTCCAATTTACCTTCACTTTATAAACTTAAATGTATGTCTTTGCCGGTGCCATTTCTGAAATAAAGATATCTCGAGGAGATATGTATAACAGAATATTTATAAAAATGATAAGAACGGTTACTGAAAAAGTTTTACAGATTTCTTCCTCTGCAAATTAAGTCGACAATGTAAAAATAGCGGTTCATCCACAAATGTCATTAATGAACAGGTCATTAGCCCCTATAATCTACGGAGTTACAAATTATTAAATAGCATTAGTAGTTTATTAGATACTTAGGTATTCCAAATTACCAACAGTATTCCAAATATGCCGCACTTCCTCTATTAATTTTTCTACGTTAAATAATTATTGCAGGTGAATTAACTCGTTATCGCCATTGTAAATGAACTATATGTTCCAAAACATTATTTAATACTTTTCTATGACTTAAGTTTTCAAATTCTCGTGACGAATGAACTCGTCTTGTGCACCGCAGAGGAAATGTTGAATGCCGAGTTAACTCCTTTCCCCCAGTTAACAGGTTAAAACAATCCTCCCTGAAATGTTTCCGAAACAGTCGGCGCCCAGAAAGACCAGCCTTAATTCAATTTCCTTTCGAGGGTCCATCGTTAATTTCTCCAGGACCGATAAAGCTGTTACGCAACCGGCGAACCCGCCCCGTATTGTTTTCGAGCGTGAGCTTCTTAAATTCCAGTTATTTTCGTCTAGCGCGCGGCAAGATTGATGGCGCGTGGGGTTTCTGGCAACATCGTTGCTCTTCACGATGGCAACTGCTAGGCAGCGAAGAAGAAGGAGCCGGAGGATGAAGAGGAGGCGGCAGCGAGAGAGAAGGAGAGTGAGCTCGTCCTCCGCTTTGGAAGTTCTTCCCAAGGAACGTCGCGTAGTTGGCGAACGCCAGCCGCCCCCGCGTATATACGTCGACGTCTACTCTTCTTCTGCCTTCTGCTTTCGACCTCTGTCCTCCTTCCCGAAGCTACGCTCGTCTCCTCGCGCGCGCAACAGCACCGTGTGACGCCTTCGGGGCGCCGTGTCTCGTTATACGCGTGATTTATGCTGCGCTAATTGCACCGCGGCGAACAATAACCGCGGTCCGCGCCGGCCGATTGTCAAGGCCGATTTCCGTCCGCACTCTTCTTTATAATCCGTTGCTCTCCGTTGCGTCTAAAAATATGTAGAACGCTGTTTGGCTTTGGCAAGACTGCCCAGAAGCTCGATCGAAGCTGGTGTCTTTCATTATTAATCAATGATTGAAAAAAAGTGTTGGAGGGATGAGAAGGAATTCTTTCCGTGGAAATGGTAACGGAGGGGTCGTGGCACGTGGTTGGAAGCGGGAAGCGCAGGTATCCCACCTGGTCGGTTCTCATGTATCCTCCGCCATTCCTTGTACGTCGTGTTCCCGGCAAGACGGAGCTTACACGTGTTGCCAGGAACGTTTTACGCGGTGCTTCTGTGTGCGCCGGTACGCCGGCTCGTCTGGTTGGTTATGCAAATGACGCCCTTGTGTAGGTATACATTCACGCCTGGCGTACGTATATCCAGCGGAGCATCGTGGACGATGCTCGGCAGCCACAATAGCCTGCCGATTTATTATTGTAAAAGTCAAAAAGCGTGACGTAACGCCGCGTTAGAGTCCGCCCGATGTCTCAATAGAAGGCAGTGGATGGTAGAGAGAGAAAGAGGGAGAGATAAGAGCGTGGCAGGGTCGCGATCTTAATTCCGCCGCGAGAACGCAAATCACCGGCGACCAGGGCTCTTTTTTCAAGCGGCCGTAATTTATGGCGGGGCCGGGGGATGTTTGTTTCGTCTGTTCGCGCGCGCTCGCCAGCTCGACCACCCCTGTAAAATATTTCACCGGCTGTAACGAGTGTAACGAGCCTCGTCACGTATCAACGTTACATAATCGGCGTTCTTTTCGACCGCCGAGCAGAACGATACTCAACCAGGCGGCTCTGCTCTTTCTTTTGGACAATTTGTTACGCGGCGAACGTGTTGGGATATACAGGGTGGTTCGTAAATGCATGTCGATACTTGACGGGGGGAATCTAAGGATTGATATAAGTAAAAATCAGGATTCGGAAAAGTTCTGGAATTTTGGTTTTTAAATAAATTCTGTTGGAATTTATGTTTCGTTTAGGAAATTATCTATCTGTTCCTATTGAATTTGTATTGAAAGAAATTACGGTTGGAAATTTTTTTAGAAAGTGTTCTCATGGAACTGATATTTTAAAACTTATATAATAAAAATTTCATGGGAATAAATTAGATTAGAAGATTTGTTAAAAAAGGTTTCATGGGATAAAGAAGAGTACTAAACTATTAGGTATTAAGTAGTATTACTTACAATATAATATCATATTCTTCATGTTACGAAAATCATAACATAAGTAATTAATAGTTTCGTTAGAAGTATTGAAGAGAAAAGAGAATTTGTCAAGAATAATACCTTAATAACATTTTTTTTATAACTTACTAAACTTACTTGAACCAAAATGTATAAAAATTTTGTAAAATCTGTAGAAATTATTTAATATTGATGAACAAATTAATTATTATATTTTTATTTTTGTATTTTATAAGTTCTACTCCAACTAACACTTTTATTTTCGAGAACTTTCACTTTATCGGTTCTCATTGGAACTTATAACGTGAGAACATTTTTAAAAAAGTTCCACGGTCCATGTTTTAAATACAACCTATCGAAAAATTCCAGAACTCTTTCGAACCCTGGTAAAAACATCATATCAAAATATCGACGGTTTAGTGCAGAAATATTGTAGGTCCACTTTTAGCGTTTTCGACAAAAACAGTTTTGAAAATGCGAGGCTACTTTATAAATAAAGAAACACACAATTTCACATAAAATGGATTTACAATATTTGTCCACTACTTACATTAGTGTTTGTTTTTACTTATATTAGTGTGCAGTAGACATGCAGTTATGAATCAGCTTGTATTCTTTAAATTTTCTTAATTAATGGGTTGCTATATATTTGTTACCTCGACGACGCATGCTTCAAAGGATGAAACCGCTTCTCGATACCAAGCGTTCGCCTAATTTCATAAGAGTCTCGATTTCGGTGGCAAGAGACGGGCGCGGAATCATCGGTCAGACGTCTTTATAATCTTTGGTAATAACGTCGCGGTACAGACAGGTTTCTGAAGTACACGCGACGCTCTGTCATTAGTTCAGTCAATTTCATTCGATCACGGTCGTTAAGAAATACTTAGATGATTGTGGCTTGTAAGGGAATCAGCGTAATAAGTGGCCCTCGGGGAGTAGTAAGGAAACTACCCGGAGAGCCCTTGCGCCGATATTTACGACCGCCATTGTCGGACGGGCGGGAGTGTAGGGATTTTCGCGGCCCGGAATATTCCTTTCATTTCTCGTTTCTTCACCCCTGCAGACATCGTTCTTCTGTCTATTAGAGCGTTATAAAAATCCCTGGGCTTCTTTCACATCGCACCTCAACGAGTACAAAATTCGTAAGTTATTCATTGATGCAGTTGTGTTGTGAAGAGGTGAGAAAACATGCTAAATATAGCGATTTAGAAAAGATAGGTAGTGAAGAAATGAGGGAAGGATAAAATCAACCAGCTGGAATAGGACATGCACCATAGAGCAGCAGTAAACAGTCGTAGAAAATGTGAAAGCAGAAAGGAAACCTGCAAGGTATATCAAAGGGGAGAAAAATACATTAGAAATTCCAAAGTGGTGGTCGTTAAATTATTTAAGGGTAATTTTGACGATTTCTTACCCCTTCCGCCGCTTTAAGAATTCGTAGGATTTTGTATTCCACCTCCCCCCCCCTCCCTTATGTAATATTATTGCATTGCATTTTTTCAGTTATTAAAATTTTTTTTAAAGGTCCATATTTAAAATTAGATTAATCAATATTACGCAAGACGTTACAGTACTCCCTCTATTTTTCGCGGTATTGGGTTTATATGGGGTTCAAATTGTTAGAAAACAAACCTGATTCATATCACAGTTTATTACGTCACGAAAAATCTCTCCTCCCGAGCGTCACACTCGAAAACAATTCACAAAACAGAGTTTTGCAAATTTTTGCAGATCGATCTTGATTAAAAAAAAAACTAGAAAGACCCTACTTTCCGTACATTCAACCCTTGTCGCGTGGAACAGCGTGGAACATACAGTAAAATACTGTTTTAATAGTGATGCAGAGAAAACTTATTTTAGAAATCGAGTTTTAAACTTCAAAACTCAGAAATTACAGGAATAGACATAATGTTATAACTGATAATTATAGTATAAGTACAATACTGTCGTTTTCTTCTTTTTTCTTTATTGAATTAGGGTAAACGCACCAGTAAATAAACACTTATGTCTAATAACTGAACACTATTATAAAATTATGTTTGCCGCGCGATTGATTCCACGTGCCAGGAAGTCTCTGATTACCGTTAAGGAACTAGTTTTTGAACAGTTTAGAGGGCTTCCCGCTTTAATATTTATTTTTAACCTAATAAAACTTTCAACCATAGACTTTTTTTATACTAAAAGATGAATTAATGTTTACACTTTAAGGAAAAATATTAAAAAGTTGAAAATAAATATAATTTAATTATTTATAAGGTTAGGGAATAATAAAGTGACTAGGAACTAGTTTCTGATCATCTGAAAATACATGGGAACTAATTTTTGATCAGGTCAGGAACTAGTTTGAATTGTCCTTTTTTATGTTGGTAATTATTTCAAACAATTATTTAAGGACATAAACTGAAAAGAACGATTTATTTCATGAACTGATCAAAAATTAGTGCCTGATCAAGAACTAGTTCCATAACGGTAATTAGTTGCTTACTTTAATAACTTATTTCACTCATTTCAATAAAAAATGTCCATTCACTGGTACATGTTCATTTACTGGTACATCCACCCTAGTCATATTTTCATTTTATTAATATTTTCAATGAAATAATATACTGTGATACGAATCAGGTTTGTTTTCTAACAATTTCAACACCATATAAACCCAAACCCGCGAAAAAATAATTTTGTCCAGCTAGCATGTACTACACTTACTCGAACCACTCTGCATCGTCGCTTGTTTCTTCTTCCTCCCCCCGGAACAATTGACGATGTCGATATTCGCTTCTTTACACACTACCTACTTAGTAAACAGCCCTCAGTGTAGTATAAACATACATCATTTACCGCGTTAATATCGTAACCCATCCACAAGCTCAATTTACGCTCCGACAAGTAAAAATGATTCTTGAAGGCGCGGTAATAGCCAAGTAAAATATCCTTGGGCCAGGGACAAGGATTCCCCTCTCACTGTTCCAATTTTTTTCCCCATTGACGTTGTCCGGAGCGGCGAAGCAGCTTGGCGGAGGCGAAGAACCTCTGCCGAGAAGATCCGTTGCCACGATACCATCAGCGTCCACCGACTCGATACACAAAGTTATCCGCATCGGTAGCAGGCGTCGCTTACCCGAAGAAGGGTAATCGTCACCAGATGGTGGGCATCTCACGGCGTAATTTGAGCCGCGCAATTTTTCTTCTTCCGCGGCAATTTGGTGCAGGGCTGGCCGACGAGGGTCGGAACCCATACTTGCCCGATCTGCCGTAATACCGAAGCGTATCAAAGCGATCGAGGCAATCAAGAGGAACGGGGCCGATGCGCGTCCGGCTGTGTTCAAGCTGACTCGTTGTTGCGTTGCCGGTCAGCAGGCAGGATATCATCTACCGATCCTCTCCGGTTCCTTTCGTGCGACGTGCAAGAGGGGGCGGCCATAGGGCAGCATATAATTATCAGGACTGTAATGGCAGTCATAAATCATAGGCGCTTCTCTCCCCCGGCCGACCAGTTCGTTTCTTTCTTCCCCGGCCGGGGCCGCGCGGCTCTGCCCACGGCCAACAGGATGAATACGGATGAGAAATCGGCTCAGTCGATTGGATAGAGTCATCACTCCGCTGACCCACACGTGGGCCAACTCCATTTTCTTTGAAAACCCACCTTCAACCACGAGAATTCCTCGGGCGACCGCTAACGTCACGCCGCCATTCTCAACCATGGTAATTCCCCTTTTTGTGCTGTGAGCGTGAAACGCTTGTCACCTAATATGGAGATTCTACAGATCTAATCCAACATTCCCAGAGAGAGCTGTACAAATTACCAATTTTCCCAGGGACAGTGAGCCGAACTGTAAGAGTCAAAAGGAAGACGAAGGAGAAAGCTCTCCTCAGCGACACCCACGTCTCCATTACGCCAAGTGGCTCGCAAGCGACCGCGCGAATGAAGAAAATGAGCGATAAGAGCGCAACAAATGACCATGGCGTCGCAGACAATAAACTCGCATCGCTTCGGGCCCCGTTTTCCGCGTCGGCTTCAATCTTCCAGGCGACGCTTATATCCAAAGAACAATGGGGAGACAAAGCCCGGTATAATATTTGTACGATCGATTTGATACGCGGCGAATTTTGTCGACAAAGAAGCTGCCCCTTCGTCCGCAAGGACAGAGGACAAAGGGATCCGTTTCGCCAGTAATCAGGACCCTTCGGTTCTCGCCTCCCCAAAGGTCAGCCTCCGGTTGTTCCGCCAATGGCGGACCGTTCAATCGTCCCCCGAGACAAGTTTCTTGGGCTTCGCGTTTGGCTGCGGCGGACACAAAGACCGGGGGACCGTGTGTGTGCGCACATTCGTTCCCAGACGATGGGTATCCATAAGCTGCTGGCTCGCGGGGCCAACCCTCCAACTGTCGGCTGACATTCTCTCGCCGTGACGACGGGGTGGGCCTTGGTCACGGTTCGACAGTGGGGGTGAACAGGAAGCTGGGGAAAACAGCGCAGGAAATGGAACTGTACGTCGAACAATAACTACGGACACTTTTTTCCAACCAATTCTCGTTTGGAGGCACCAAGGTGGCAGCCATTATCAAATCGGACAGCTCTTCGACTCCCCGTCGATACGCGAGAAATCGAAAAACAGTGAGTTGCATTTAGAACGCTCAGTAAAAATGTAAATTAACCTCTGTATGGCGAAGGTGACACTGCAAAGAGGTGTTTTTAATCGTTTCCGAAGCGGCGAAAGGTGGCCGTCCTTGGGGGTCCATTATTTTCTGGGACTGTTTTGCGCGTTCCTCGGCGTCAAAATTTCCGTATCGTCTCGCGCGTTTATCTCAAGAGAAAAATAAAGTTGGGACCCGTTGCTGGGGGACCAAGATTCTGCAAATTTTCCGCGGTGATTTACAACTTTTGGACAATTATGGACCGTCTATCCCGCTTCACCGGACACGACTCCCCGTCGGTGGGCTGACATTTTATCACGATTATGGGGTGGGCTCTGGTCACGGTGCGATGCCGCCGAGGGAGGATGCGGGCCGAAAGTCGAAAGCGAAGTAGAAAGGGCGAAAACGGCAACGGAGACGCCGCGTCGCGCCGCCAGTGGGGCGAGCACGGTATCGGCCGCGAGGTAAGCAAGAATTATGATCCATCTACGTCGATGCAAACGCAAAGGGACCAGCACGCTTTTCCAGTAACCGCGCCTGGGTACTCCTTGTACTCTCGCGTTGCGCGCTCCCCTTTTTCGTGTTTCGTCCCCCAACTTTCCCTCTTTCGCCCTCGCTCGCTTCGTGCCTCGGTGTTTCAACGCGGTAATGTTTGAAATGTTTTCAGAGAGGGTGGGATCGAGCGTAGGTATGTACCATTAGCGGTGCATTAAGCCTCGCGCGATATTTACGAATCTTTTCACGATAAAAACGAAGCGCGACGTTTGTAAACAAAGAATAGAATAAATGTTATTAACATAATCCAGTAGAATCATTCCTTAGAAAGAAATTTACCACACAAATTTCATGATTATGAAGGAGAAACAAGAATGATTTCTGAAGGAGATATCTACAGCAAACCACTGCTGCGAGGTTAAAAAATCCGAGCGTTTTCCTCTCACTACGTTTCCCGTTTCATTCGGTTTTCTTCGACGTCGCTGGAACGAGTCGCAGGGGTTGCAAGGGGCGGTGGGCGATCGAGGGCGAGACAGGGAGCGATTCAGGGAGAGAGAAAGATCTCCCTCGCTCGGGTTAGAGAGAGCGAGAGAGAGAGAGAGAAGGGTAGGGGTACGAAGGAAAGCTAGGTTGGAAGTTGGGGTGGGGGCTCGTCACAGTGGGAGGGGTTGTTTCGAGGGGGGATTCCGGGTGGGGTGGGGTGCGCTGACAGCTCGACGCTCTCGTCCGTTCCACGCTCGACAGGAGGATACGCTCCTCTGCACACATTCACTCGTCCACGCACACGCGTACGCGCCACCCCACACACATTCACCACGCGTGCGCCACGTACGTGTGCAACAACGCCGCGCGTCGTTTCCCTTTTTTCCCGTGCTCGCGCGTTCTGCTCGTCTTCTCCGGCTCCTACACGCACGTGCTCGCACGCACACACACGCTCTCTCTCTCTCTCTCTTTCTCCCCGCGCGAGTCGGCCGGCGGTGTGCGCGCGTTAGCCGTCACATTGCGTAGTTTCGTTTCTGTCCGGATACTTCTGCCGAGTCAGAAGAGCTCTGACACGGACACGCGGAGTTGCGCTGGCTGTGTCACTCGCTCTCGCTCTCGCTCTCGCTCCCTTGCGACTCGGCACTGAGACGAGCAGTCGTCGTCGATGACAGTTCCGAGGGGATCGGTCTCCCGCAATCATGCTCGGGCTCGTAATCGCGAACGGTTCGTCCCGCGGTGAACGCTGGACACGTGATCTCGAACGTGACGTTCCGCAGCTCCCACGTGTCACCGAGTGAGCCGAGTGCACCGAGTGAGCCGAGTGCACCAAGTGGACCGAGGAGGTGCTACGCTCGCTGCGCCCAACGATTCGCCGATCGACGAATGACAGTGAAGTGTGTGAACAGCCACCGTTTGAATATCGCGGAAATATTTGCGCGCTGACCGCCTGGGAACGACGCGACGTCAGGGCATCCTTCGGCTTCTTCCTGCACGTGCCGATATAGAAGTCTACCTCCCTCGCTCTGCGCACTTGAATCCATCACGGATTTTCGTCGATCGCCGATGGCCGCAGGTGACCGATGTGAGTTCGAATCCCCGCAACGTTTCTGATTCACTGACACTCGACTCGCTGCCTTGATTAACGCTTCTAGCATTCTGACCTATCGAATATTCGCATACTCTTCGCGAAGTATAGGGTAAAGGTTGACAGTAGTTGACATTTTTTCAGAAAAATAAGAAAAAATTAGGTTTTTAAAAGCGACGATCTTTTAAACAAAAAGTGCAGTTAGGGAACTTTATTAATCTCGTTACAAGAGGATCGATTCGAAGAACAATATTCCACAGAATCTGTACTTCTATTACACAACTTAAATATTACCCACCTAGAGTTCTCTTCAACTTCTGAAATTCCTCTTTCACGGAAGCAATGATTAAGTTCCGTACCCGTAGTTTCACTTTTTCGAGGAGGATCGGGGAAGTTGCGTGAGCCGGGGAGAGTTAAATGGAACCATCCTGAACTCTCTCACCAGGCTTCTCCTTATCTATAACGGCTAGGTTGTTGCGATCGGTCTCCTCGATGATTATCAGCGAGATCGGATCGCGATCGCCGCCGCTAATCATCTCGGGGCCTTGGTTGCGCTCCGGGGACGCGTGCACGCTGCTAATTATCGTGGTCAGGAGCGTGCACCGCGGCGGATTCGAACGGTGCCGCGAAAACAGTTCCGCTCTCGCGGAAAAGGTTCCTTAATCCGGCGTTGCGTTGGTTGTAGCGCCGCGTGTCTGCCACCAGGGAAAGCGTGGCGAGACTCGACGAGTTCGTTACGTATTTGCGTCTCCTTCGGGCGTATCGATAGAAGCATTACCCGCCTGTGTACGTAATTGGCGGCGTGTTTGCACAGTCTGGCTGGTGCAGTAGCTCACGTCGTCGGTTTTCGCGGTTGACAACGCGCCGCGATAACGCCGCGACTCGAGCTGTCCCGCGCGCACCCGTAATCGCTGTCCACCCTTTCTCTCTTTCTCATTCCCTCTCTTCTGCTCTCTTCATCTCCCTGTCTCTATTCTCTAAGCGGTCCTAGCGCGCCCAGCCGCGTGGTTTCATGCTAATCAACCGCTGCACAGCCATCGCCGAGAAAGAATAGTCGCGTTTCACGCGCGACTGCGCGCGAGTGATCGTTCGTGGCGGTGCTGCGACGCTCTCGCGATACTGCACGGGAATCGCCTCGCCAAGGACGCATCATGGCGGAGACAGGTACGTCTGTTCGATGACACTCGATGCCGATCGCTGAGGCGCTTCGATCATTTATCATCGACGGATGCTCGGAACTTGTTTAAACGTTATCGGTGATCGGGACGGGTTTGGGTTCTGAGTCTGAGTCGCCTGACGCGCGCGTCAGGCTGTTATGTGGGAAGTTGTTGCTGAGAGAAATGTTAGAACAGATTTTTTTAATTACTGAGGAATGCTGGTCGATGTTGTTTGCCTTTGATGTTATCATCTATAATAGAATAATTTTCAAATATTCCTCCACGGAAATTATTATTATTATTTGTTGTATAAATGGGAAAGTCTTTTAGTTAAATGGTCTAAAGTTAATTAGTGCAAAGATTATGTTAATGTGAAAAATAATTACAGTAAAATAAAATAAGATACAATAAAATAACATGATGTAAAGTACACTATAAATATCTGTCCAACGCTTTGGGTGGGACCGCGGCGACGCACAGTGGTCTCAAATACTGAGAACGTGGCTAGAATCTCACATATTATTCATTTCAGGCAAAAATCGGTACCCTGATGTTTTTGAGGTCGTCGATTACGAATCTAAACTTGAAACTTTAAAAAAGAAAATTGCGAATCCAATGTGGCGGACAATTATAGTAAAAAAATTGTTGAATCTGCTCGAGTGTCAGTACCTTGATGTTTTTGGGGTCGCTGATTACGAATCTGTATCTATGATGTTTATAAACAGATTAGCCAATTGAAACTTATAGAAGAATTCATAGTTAATTAGATCTTGGTGTTTGACAGGTAAAAATCCAATTATATTTCCTAAATTTCAAGACAATTTTTTAAAATATGCATACGATACATAGAAAATTATTCTTGTACAACTTTGTACCACAAGCATGAATAATAAATGTCTTCTAAATGTTACAAAATCGTCAAATAGTTCAAACTTGAGAAGAGCAATTTTACTCTCGTATGAGCAGTGTAGCACCTAGTGGCAGCAAATTTTTTAAAAATTTGCAAGGTACAAGCATTAGCAACAGCCCAGAACAAAAATTACAGTGGAAGTTCGTGGAAGTTACAACTTTTCATCTATATTTATAAAATACGCGGGCCAAGTTTTGCTCCTATGTTCTTTTTCTTTAACAATTATGGTTATGTAAAAGTAAACAAATATTCTACTTACTTCCTGGAGTAGCATCCATTTTATACAATGGAAATTGATCAACACTTTCAAAAGATATTCACTTTCAAAGTCGGCATTTAAATTCATATCGGCAAATATTTCAGTAACGAAGGCTAATTTTGAAATGATTTACCTGTCAAACCATAAACATTTTTTTGTTTCTTTATTTTTGTTTCATCGAAATGAAAAATTAATTTTCGAGATTTTGGCCACGTTTTCGGAATTTGAGACCACTGCGCGTCGTCGACGAGGAGCGGTTTTAGCTTCTGGAAGCTGTGGAACGCTAAGACAAATGTCTCGGTAAAAGGGCACCCCCACATTATCTCGGATTAAAATCTGAAATGCAGGTCAAACGGTTCTGGCGGTGTTCGGCGGCCACGTGGCACCGGAGGACCCGGGTCCTCCTCAACACGGGTAGCGAAAGGACTCGCGCCGGCTGTCGCCTTATTACCTGGAACAGATAACAGACTCGTCTTGCATAATCGTCGACCGAAGACGGGCCCGCCATCCTTCTTCGGCTATTTTTAAGCCCGACCAGCACGCGACCATCTTGCCATCCCGATACTCTGCCTTCCAACCACCCAGAGAACCGTGGAAAAAGCCAGGAATTTTGTTTACGTTCGCGATGCAATGAAATTTTCGAGAAATCGGCACGAGTTGGTAATCGAAGAAATTTCGCAGTCACTGCGAATCTTGGCACCGTTGTCCAACATTGTCGTACCCCGGATGCTGGAGAGAGGTGTGCCATTTCGATATGGTATCGCGACCCTATAAATATTTAATGAACTTCGAACCCTTCGATTTGACGAGGGTCACCGGTGCTCGGATTAATCCTCCCGGGGATAATCGGCTGTATCAAAAAGTGCGATTACACACGATCTAACGCGTCCTCCACAAAACCGCCTTCACCAGATAATTCGCGAGATAATTCGCAAGATTAGCAATCGTATAAAAAGACAGTTATAAGTTAATAAAGACAGAAGAAAAATTAGAAGGAGCAAAGGAATTGCGGGTGACGTCCGGTGAGAATTTTCGTGCAAGGGAATCCGCGATAAATCTGTGGGAAAAATGTTGATGACACGGCAACAGGTTGGGAGGAAACGGAGAAATTGCGGGTTTTGATAAACGGCGCGGTTGCCGGCGATACGATAAAACGTGAAACACTTTTTAGCACGTGCATTGTTTTAATGGCGGGTTCGTTAAGAGGGGAAGAATGCGGGTCTGCAACATTGTCACATGCAAAGAACACGTTTCTAACTGCAGAAGCGTGCTCGCGCGCAAATATTCCATTCTACCGCGGCGCCGCGTTCGCAGCGGGCAAACAGTTCTCCAACAATCGACGGGGACATGACTTCTCTTTGCACACGCGTACATATAATGTTGCCGTTTAAAGTTGATGGATCGGCCAAGTTGCGCGAAGTTATTTCCTCCTAACGTTAGTCGCGGCGTCACTGTACAAGTAGCTTTTCCCGGATGCGATGTCTGCAACAGCTGTCTCGCGGCGCAGACTCTGCTGCAGCGTCCCGATTGTCAATAACGCGTGACTGTCGTAGCCTTTCTCTTTCTGCATTCGATAGAGTAGAATTAATCGCCCCTTTGAAAATGGAGCAGTTCTAAATGCGAGTCAAAATTACTATGGTATAGAATATGCTTTATTTTAATGTACTTTAATTTTGCAAATTACAAAGGAATGTGAGAGCTAAAAAATTAATGTTATCATTGGAAAAGCAACGTGATTCGTGGGTCGACGACGAGTTGCGACGTTTGACCCTTTCGCAAATTCCCACTTTGTAGACACTGTCGACTAGACTTTGAACTTTGCCTCCCGTTCAGGTGGCAACTACGAGCGAAACCCGAATTCGAGGGTGATCCGAGACTCCTCCGGGGTGAAGACGCTTCGCTGCGCTTCTGATTTAGTAGATTCGTAGCCACGGGGTCGGTGTTGGGGTGTCTAGTAGCTTAGAGAAGCTTACATCGAGGATGAGAGACGACGGGGAAGCGCAAATGTCTCGGAGGTCGAGATAAATTAAGGATCATTAATTCGAACGTGCATTAAATGTGTTTGTTTGCTGCAAGTTTTAGTAGTTTATTCTACCTAAAGGTAGTCTTCTGCTAGGTGCATTGCGCGATGTATTACAAACCTATACATGGATGGTTTAGTGCAAAAATATTGTATATCCACTTTTAGCGTTTTGGAAGAAACAGGTTATATAGGTAAAATTCAGGGACATAGAAGGAAGATGAATATTATTTTGGACAAATTTAAGAGATATAAATGTGATTTTTTATATAGAACTAGCTTACCTGTTACGCGGTTTCACCCGAAAATTATAATTATTATTTATTATTTTAGATAGCATATTTATAAATAGCCTATAATCTAATCTAGGACGGATTTAATATATATTCAAAATTTAATTAAAATCCGTTCAGCCGTTTTGGCGTGAAAGAAAAGGACAAACAAACAGAAAACGTTTCACTTTTATATATTAGTAAGAATAAGGATAATCGTTACGTTATGTTTCTGTCTTGTAAGGGTTTCCCGTTAATAATAATAATAATAATACAGAAACAGTCAAAAACTATTTGTTCCATATTAAAACTCAAATGCCACAAAGAATGGACATACAATATTTGCGCACTAAGCCATCGACATATAATTTTTTATAGTAATGGATAATTCTAGACCAAACGAATCTCCCTACATCTATTATCTCACAATTACACCTCGTTACCATATTAATTACACCTTCATGCAATTTAAACAAACTTTATCACCGCTGTGCATCTTCCGAATCGCCTCGAGTCAAATTTCTCTGAATTTCTCGTGCGCAATCAGCAATCAGCAGCCCTACAAACCTAAACCTGGTGGATGGCTTAGTGCACAAATATTGTATGTCCACGTTAGCGTTTTCGAAAAAAAAACAGGTTACATAGGTAAGATTCAGTGACATACAAGGAAGAAAAATATTATTTTTAACAAATTTATGAGATATAAATGTCATTTTTATATAGAATAAACATTAAATTATGCTTTTCTGTATTTTAAAGGGTTTCCCGTTGATAATAATAATAATAAAGAAACAGTCAAAAACTATTTGTTCCATATAAAAACTCAAATGCCACAAAGAATGGACACACAATATTTACACACTACGCCATCGACATATAGTTTTCGATAATATCGGATAATTCTAGACCCAACTGAATCTCCCTACGTCTATTATCTCACAATTACACCTCGTTACCATATTAATTACACCTTCATGCAATTTAAACAAACTTTATCACCGCTGTGCATCTTCCGAATCGCCTCGAGTCAAATTTCTCTGAATCTCTCGTGCGCAATCAGCAATCAGCAGCCTAAGTAATTATTCTAATTGCCGGCGTTGGCTGGCCATACTCGCGAGAGTGCAGATTTGAAGCGATCCAGCGTGGAAATCGATGGAAAACGGACGGTCGCGGTCGCAGCGACGTGGCTCCCGCGAAATGTTTCTCAGCGTGCGTGCAGCTTCGAATTCCGCGGCGTAATTTCCTTTCCTGGACTATTTTCACTGCGTAATCGCAAGCGCGCACGCCAGTTTTCCTTGAAACATTTCGACCCACCGCTGTTATAGGCAAACAAGTTTTTCTGCAACTCTCGCGTAGGAATAAGTACTATTTCGTACTCGCTACTCAGCAATAAAACGCGAGGATCGACAAGAATTTACTAAAAATCTACCAACTTCAACGAGCTACTTCTCCGAAAGTTTCGTTTCCCCTTTTCTTCCATATAAAATGGACTTTTTATAAGCAGCAGTTTTATTTCCCAATTCCTCCATCGCCCTTACGAGTCCCTTCGAAATTCGAACTCCAATAGATTTAGATTCCGTGGATCATCGTGGATGAAACGCGTTATTATCTCCGCGATCGCCTTTTAATGACACGTAATCTGGCGAGGATGGTTCCCGGAACGATTGAGATTGCAAGGGCTGATTTAATTCCAGCCCATGGGTGTATTATTTCACGGGTTTCCGTTAATTCTGGGGTAGCTAGCCGGAGCAACTTGGGGTCCTCAATTCGGGTTCCGTATAAACTTGGCTCCCGACATCTTTCGAGAATTCTAAAGGTGATTCTACAAATTGATACTTCTAAACACAGCTCCTTTTGCAATCACTACTTATAAGAAAAAGCCTCTCCTATTTCATCTCTCAAAATAATCCTACAACTGGCTACAATTGCTAGAAGAAGAACAGAATAGCTTCTATAATTTGTAGCTCACATAATAATCTCACTTTTTCATAGCCACACAAAGCTTATCACACTCTTACGACAAATTTCAAACCGTTTAACGGAAATTAATAGACTCATGAATCAAATCTAATCTACGTTCCCTCGTCGCGATATGCATTGCGGCGAAATCAATGAACTCTCCGAAGACAGAGAAGTCAAAGAGTTCCCAAACCTTCCAAAGGCGGCGACCCCTAAAACGTTGCTGACGCGTGAACGCCCGAAGAGGATGGATAGTCGGAACGAAAGAAAAAAAAATAAATAATACCAACCGTGGCCGTGAACAACTCGCAGGACTTTCCACAATGGCATACCACGGGCCGCCGATACTCGTTCGAAAGGCAATAAATATTTCAGCTAACCACCGGCGTGTATAAGGCGTGCTCCGCAAAAGCGTTCCATTCATACCGCGGCATAACTTCACCACGATGTACCGAGTCTTTCCTGCTTCCCCTACCTCGTCGCACTGCCCTACTCGCGTGTCCGCACTCGGCATTGATACACAAATACATGCACGTAAACCGGGGACCCCTTACGGTTTACGAGCTGCTAGCGTGATTTATCGGGATCGAAAGGGCCACCGGGATCATTAGAAACATCGCTCGAACCGCGAACCCGTCCATCAGATCGCCGATCGCGCGTTGTATTCTATTGATTCCTTCCATTCGTCACGGATCCCGCGGACTCATTCATCTCCCGGGGTGGTCTTTTAACGAGTAGTAAATTACTGCAACGTGTTGTGGCGACGAGATCGGAAGAGCGTTTAAAGATTTGTGTAGAGAACAGAGGGTAGGAATGTTTTCATCACTACTGTGTTACAACTAGAGATGTACCGACTAGTGGCTGACTAAGGTAGTTGACCTAGTCGTCGATCGGTACCCAGTCGTCGATCATTTGAATTAATATTGAGATTTTATAAGGTTTTTGAACAATATTGTGTAAAGGACAAAATTGCAAGTTAATATTTAAGAGTCTTTACTTACATATATCATCGCAATATTGTTCAAAAACTTTATAAAATCTCAATATTTAAGTGATCGTCAAGTCAGGGTTGCCAATTTGGCTTTTTTGACGCCAAATTCCAGAAATCTGGCCTTTTTTCAACTTGGTTGACATTGAAAAATTCATTTGGCTTCTTTTTGGCTCTTTTTACCTTTTTTAAATAATTCCATAAATAATGATATAGTATAAAGCATGCTGTAAGATACTATATCAATACAACAATAAAACTTTACGATTTCTGGCCCCTGCCAATGAAAATGGCTGCGTTCAGCGGACTCAACCGCTAGGTAGCGGTTATCAGGGATTGGCGGAAGTTCTTTTTTTGGCGGATCTTTTCTCTCGTATCATCAGTTAAGACAAAGGCAAGGAATATTATGCAGCTGAAGCTTCTTGATGCCATCATTAGAATTAGAGCAGAACTAGTGCTCTCACAAAAATGTTGCAATCATTTTAGTGTGACGCAACAAATGCTGCAAAATTTAAGCACAAAAATTGTTTATGATTCGAGCGACGAGAATCTGGATCTCGATCTTTTATTGTAATTTAATTACAAATATATTTTTCAAACTTATTTGGCTTTTTTCTGGCTTTTTTTGGTATCATTTGGCTTAATAGTAAGATTTCGAGTTGGCAACCATGCGTCAACTACCTTAGTCGGTTAAGCCGACTATCCGGCCACTTTTGTAGTCTGCGACTATTCGGCCAAAACCCTAGTCGGTACATCTCTAGTTACAACTGAAGCGAGAAATGTTATTATTCGAAGCTTTTCCGCGTCAACAGGCTCTCTGCAAGCGCCTTGGTCGCGAGTATCCAGACTCTAGGCAGCGTGTTTTCCAGACACGGTTGGTGCGTCGTTCGGGGAGGGATGCCGCCGGTTATCTCTCACGGACTTCCGATTTAATTAAGCACGGTTTCTGCCTGAGCCAGGAACTTTCGATATTAGGCCCGGCCCGTATCTATCGGGTCGAGCAAGCAAACTCCAACTCCCCCGCTGGCTGCGTCGCTGGCACGCACACGTGGAGCGATCAGGCTGTATGGGTGATCTCGTTTCCAAAGTCCGAGAGAGGCAGTGGGGTGAAGCCAGCCGGCCTTTGTTCACGGCGTTGGATCTGCCGGGGCTTTCATCCCCCTACCACCCTATGTGGGGTAACCCTCCGTCGGATTCTGAGCGTCGCGACGCCTCCTCCTCCTCCACCTCCTCTTCTCCCTCGTCCCTCGTCTCACCCTCCTCCTGTGCCTGCCCCCGCTCGCCCTCCGCTCCCGTCTCCTTCCCTCGACCGTCCTGCACCTCTGCGGCTCCGCCGCGGCCTTTGTGCTCTTGTCAACTTGTCAAACTACCCCTGTACCCCTACCGTGAGCTTCGCCGAGGCAGCAGCATCCAATACCAACCCTGAACCAACCGCTCCACGCCGTTAGCTAGCCGAATCCTCGCTTCTCACCCCTGCCCCCCGACCAGCTACTCCACCCAATTTCCTCCTTTTCTCCCGCGTCTGCTCCTCTGCAGGCCACCTCTTCCTCCGTGCTCGCTCCTTTCTGTCTATCCGTCTATCCGTCACGCGATTTCCACCGCGTCCAGCTAGCCACCGGAAACGTATTTCACGCGGGAGGATCACGGGCTAGATAGCGGGAGCAGTGTCTTCAAGGGTGGTCGTTTCGTCTTACTTCTTTTCAGTTTAGCACTTATCGCAAGATCCAGGCTAACTTTCTGTGTTTGTGATAATTATAGTAGGGTAAAGGACACAATTACTGGCAGCCAACCCAATTACTGGCACCTTAAGGGGAGGTTCTGGTCTAGAGCCCCCAAAAATAGGTGATTTTTAGGAATTAATTAAAGGAAAACTAGTGTGTATAATTTAATGGGACTTGTTGCGTTGTATTAAGGATGTCTTACATTATAGAAATATATTTTTTGTTTTATAATTAATCAGTGCAGACAGCCCTGGGGAGTCGTTAAAGTTCAAGCGTCAAAAAATTGATCCAAATCGGTGGGACCTGTATCTCTAAAAGTTATTATTCGATTCGACTGAAACCTTTTTTATTTTGAAGATTATTCTTTTTCTAGGGGGGGAATTAAAAAAAATTACAAAAATTACATTTTTTTTAGAAAATAACGACACCACGTTTGAAATCACTTTTCCCTGTATTTTTCGTCCTTTCATCGCCTTTGAAAATTATAAATTTTCAACTTTTTGTAATTTTTTTTAGTCCCCCCCCTAGAAAAAAGAATAATCTTCAAAATAAAAAAAGTTTCAGTCGAATCGGATAATAACTTTTGAAGATACAGCTCCCACCGTTTTGAGAACACTATTTCGAGAAAAACGCGTTTAAACTTTTACGTGAGCGCCGAGTGGCCGGTTGTCACCCATGCATTTGCCGCTACTCAAATGCCTATAACTTCGGGAATTTTGCGAATTTCAATAAATCCTTTTAAACACGTTTTCCTGAAAGATTGAACATTCGAAAAATTAAATAAAAAAAAATTGACATTTAGACCAGAACCTCCCCTTAAGCTATTTTACTTAAATGTTTATTTATTCGTTATTTTAAGTAAAATACCTTGAGGTGACAGAAATTGGGTTAGCTGCTAGTAATTTGATCCTTTACCCTACCTACTTGCAAATTCTTTTGTTCGAATCATTGACCAATAAGTATCGAGACCCGATTACGAGCAACTTGGATCGAAGCACCGTGAATTTCTCAAGTTGGTGCCTTTAGCTATCGACCCGTTCCCTTATCAACGGGGAAAGAATTTCCAGCTGCGGGCATGGCGGCTATAGGTGTCTATACAGAGCTCGCTCCATTTCTTCGCGGCCTTTGTGCCGCGTATCGGTATTCGATCTATTCAACGTGCTCCTCGTAACATCCAGACGATGATATATTCCGCGGGAGCAGGCAACGCTGTTTCCTTTCGATAAACGATGCGAGCGCTAAAAGCGCGCGATCCAAGATAATTCGCTCCCCATTTACTAATTATATCTGCTAATTGTATAATATCTGTAACGCGTGCGAACGATATTCGTGTCTCTGCGCTTCACGCGCATCCGCCATGTGTATGTGGCATATGTAAGAGCTGACCGTTCCCCTCGCACCGGGCATTGCCGCGATTATCGCGTCGCGATATCTCTGGCTCGCCCACAAACGGCCGAGTGCCCTCGTCTTTCCCTTGCCGCGAACACAAATTTCCATTTGCCTATTTCGCGGTAGCGTTTTTTCTCTGCATCTTTCTTAAGCACGTACGTATGTTGGTCTAAGTAGGTACTTTATTGTATGATGCAGTTACAGTGCAATAATTTGATAGATAGTGTTTTATTGCAAATTCTGTTATAATAATTGAGGACCTTGCAGCGAGAGGGGTGCAGCTTCATTTTTGACAGTTTTTGAGTTATGAGTGGTAGGTAATGTATGTAAAAAAAATTGTACTTCGTTTGGTGCACGTTGGATGCAAATCTGATAAGAATTGAGCGATTTATTGCAAATACGTAAGGATAGAAATATTAATATTAATATTTTTATTATAGAATTTTTTTTCGTCAGACTTACAATTAAAAACTTAACGACTAAATTGAGTTAATGAGAATAAATATTAGTTATTGAATTAATACTTATTTTGTGAAAAAAATATATTTCTCAATTAAGTAATGTTCTCTTTTTCATTTTAAGTGGAAGCAATAATTTTATAAACAGTTTTTTCTAATTTACTCGAACTTGGTAAAGTTGAAGCTGCACTTCTCATGTTGCAAGGTCCTCAATTCAGATTAGCGAGAGCTATAGCCCCTCCGACTTAGTAATTACTTCTTCCAGTCAACAAAATATAGAAATATCAATATTAATATTTTTATAATAGAATATTTTATCACCAGAAGTAGAATTAAAATCTTAACAACTCAATAACTACTACTTATTCCGTGAAAAAGATATATTTTTCAATTAAGTAACGTTCTCATTTTCCCTCTAAATGAAAGCAATAATTTTATAAACAGTTTTTTTCTAATTTACTCGAACTTGATAAAGTTGAAGCTGCACTTCTCATGTTGCAAGGTCCACAATTCAGATCAGCGAGAGCTATAGCCCCTCCGACTTAGTTATTACTTCTTCCAGTCAACAAAATATAGAAATATCAATATTAATATTTTTATAATAGAATATTTTATCACCAACAGTAGAATTAAAAACTTAACAACTCAATAACCACTACAAATTTTGTGAAAAATATATATTTCTCAATTAATTAATGTCCTCTTTTCAATTTTAAGTAAAAGCAATAATTTTATAAACAGTTTTTTCTAATTTACTTGAACTTGATAAAGTTGAAACTGCACCTCTCATGTTGCAAGGTCCTCAATTCAGATTAGCGATAGCCAAAGCCTCTCAGACTTATTACTTCTTCCACTCAACACTTTCCTAAGCAAAAAGAATCTACAGAACGCAAGTTCGCGGACCTGCGGATCAATGTCCTCAGTTCCCACGCTTGAATTTCAACGCGGCTACGATTTCACCCCGTGCTACTCCCCCAGTTCGCTCCCTCTTGCGCGAGGCCCCGGCGACTATCAGTCGAACAATTTTTTCACGAGGGTGCCGCGCGTTAATTCGGAAAAACGCGTCGCCGTCTCCCCCAGGGCGGCGGGCCGCAGTCGCGACATAAATTAACTCCGAGGTAATTATTTCAAAGTCGTGGCGGCCGCGGAGGTGGGGGATGGGAGGCGGGTTGGAACTGTTGGAATTTTTGACTCACCTTGTACAAGCTGTCTGTGCCGAGAGCGAAGGAGACATACGGTGAGCGAAACTCTCGAGCCGGGGTGAGCCCGTACAACGTTCCGGCCGAGCGAGCCTGCAGCTTGATTTATAGGGTGGCGTCAAAACTTTCTACTCTACGCCGCGTCTCGACGGTCTTGTAGGCAACCCCTCGCGCTCGCGACGAAATAAAGGCTCACCTTCGTAATTTTCGCTCCGTCCACGTCCACTCGCGTCCTCCTCAAATTTCCACCCTCGATCTCTTCATTACAATTTCATCGTTTCTTCCAAACTAGCGCCCTCGCAAACTCCCTCACGAGTATCTCAACTAAATCGCGATTATTTGTGACTTTGATCCAGCGGAGTCTTTCTTACTCGGTAGTGAACCCATCCACTTGTTTATTAAAATCGCAGATTATTGGTAAAAAATGAATCTCTTTATTTTTCTTTTCATATTGTGATACTTAAAACATAAAAAAACTGAGTAAGTCTTACATTTAAAATTTTGCTGTATCTCGCATCGTTAAAAAATTATCTACTTATATTTTAAAAAAAAACTAGTGATTTCACCCCTTAAAAGTGAATATCCGCAGAAAAGAAAAATTATCGTTCCTTGTTTCCCACCCTAAGTTTCATTGAAATCAGAAGTTTCTGGTTGGAAACGTTTGCTCGTAAGTGCAAACGGGAGCACTTTCTAACAAGGCCTCGAGGGTTGTTAGCAGTCGAGACGAATGAGCCTTAATGTTACACGTAACGAAGGATACCCTGGTGTTTTCGGGGCACGTACGGGCCTCGTCTCATCGGTCAACCACACATCCATAAATTATGAATTATCCCGCCACCCTATCCCTTTCAGCTTGTCCCTCTGGAAGGCAACTACCTTGCGTCATGAATTCTAATTAGCCGCTTTAAATCGCGGGAAATCGTGTTACGGCCTTATTACGGTAAATCAAAATAATTAGACTTTTTCATTCCGCTATCAATGTGTGAGCGTTCCCTCGTACCCACATTCTTTATCTTCCAACAGTGCAAGTACTATTAGACAAGGATCTAAATGTCCCGCCGTTAAGGACGAATTCCAGTTTCACCGGGCTTCAGAACGAGTCCTCGTTGTTGCTTAATTTCCGTGACTCTGTGCCGCGAGGAATTACCTTCGTTCTATCTCGCCGCGACTTTAAAAGCCCCTTTAGAAAACTTTCGTTGCCCCCAGATCGACTGCGAGATAGGGCGGGCTTCCTCGGACGCTTATTAACGAAGTAGAATTTAGATTTCGTGAAATCTCGCTCCGAACTTACAACCTCCTCGCTCGAGTGAAACACGAGGTTCTCACAGGCAGGCAACTGGCTGACGCGTTTTATATTCACCCGCGTGTATGCAATAGGTACTTGTATAACGCGAGATCCTATCTCTTCTCGCTTTCTTGACCGACGAACGCGCATCCGTGTGCCTTCGTTACACTTTTCAAAGGTTAGACCCGGTTGAAAATCCCTCCTCCCCTCTGTCAGTTTTTAATCCTCCTCGAAGGAGATTCTCGATTCTTACGCGGAGTCAGGGGTGCCCCCGACTTAGCGTAAAGATATTCGTGAACGTGGGGAGGCTGAAGGAACTATCTGGACTCTCAGCAGTTTTCGTGGAAACGCCTGGAGTCGCTGTTCACAGGATTAGACGAGTTTCGGCTGGGCGAAACGAGACCGTGCCCCGGGTTCAGAAGTGAAAGCTGACCGCCCTAAATTTCAGCGCAGACAGGCTCCTAGACAAAAAAGTTTTCACGAAAAAATGTGAAAGTTAGGCGTGCTGCGATCCTTCGCCGGCCTTTCAGCGTTATGCTACGGCGGGGGTAGATAAACGGGGGCTGCTACGAGTTCGGGTGTCGGAGTTCTAGGTGCCAGACACCCCGCTGCGAGGCAGACACGCAAAATTCGAGCATCTCATTTAGGTCAACAAGCGAATCCTCGGGCATCCCGCGCTTTTCTCTTCGCCCGCTTTCTCTTGCCTCTGTTTACTGGCTCCGTTCTCTTGCCGACTGTGCCCCGAACGCACGCCACTGGGGGTGGTGAAATCGATCTGGTTGCGATCGTGCTTCGACGTTTAAAGTCGGTGTCTATTCGTCATTGCAGAGCCTCGCTGTCCCGTCGAATAAATTAATATGATCGATCGTGGAAGGCGCGTAACTCATTGACGACAAGCTGCTGCATGCTCGCGATAATTTATTAAAAGATTTCCATGAGCTGATTTCAGAAATGTGTATTCGGGGGGAGAACCACTGTGACGGCCGAAAAAATAAACCCTTTTTAAGATTCTTTTTTAGGGAATAATTTACAGTTTTTATATAAAATTGTATTATCTACTTTTAGTACAATGTCTTGAGAGATTGTAACAAAAATTAATAGAAAAACATGTATCAAATTTAATATATTTATAATAAAATTACTGTTCTAGATCACTCGTAAAAAACATAGCTCGCTGGTGTGTAACTTTGGAACGGTAGCTCTGAAATCAAATTTAAATCATTTTTATAAAATATAAGAGTGTAGTTTCCGTTTTACGTTGCACGTACTGATTTTTTAAGCACAATATTTTTGTAAAAATATTGCGCTTTAGAAGAAAAGGTTTTGAAAATCCACAGGTACAATTTACAGTTCTTCTAGCGTATTTAAACAAATATATTTCGATTAACAAATTCGTACGTGCAACGGAAGCTGTCATATAGTTTATAAAAAATTAAATTGCATTCCGCAAGTAACCTTTGTTTTTTGTGAGAGGTCTAGAACACTAATTAATATTATATATTAAAATTTATGCATGTGTATCTATTCATTTTTTAATAATTACTTAAGACACTGTACTAAAGGTAGGTAACAAAAATATAATATGAAAACTGTAAATTATTCCTAAAAAGTATTTCTTAAAAAAGCCGCCACAGCAGTGTTTCCCCGTAATGCGCGACAAAAGGTAGACCCGCGGGCTTTATTCAGTACCACCGTAAATACGAGAAATATTCGGCTGTTAAAATCCGAGTGGCGACCTTTCAATGCCACGTAGAGAAACTGTCCGCGAGCGGCTCCCAAACCGGTGAAAAAGCTTGACCACTCGTTGCCCGATAAAGGTTTCATTGAAACGAGTATATCTGCCTGGACAAAAAGCGTTATCGGGCGCGAGTAGCTACGATCGGGAAGCGGAAAACAAAAACACGGAGAACGCGCTCCCTCGTTGAAAAATACGGCCGTTGATAATCTGGAACGCAGAATTGAGAGACGAGGAAAAAAAGGCAGAGGTGGTGTTAACTGACCCCGCGGTCGAAGTAAGTAGAAAAGGAAGAGGAAAAAATGCGTGCGCAAAGGTAAAAGGTGGCAGGGGGAGTAATACATATCGTCGGGAGCATTCGTGGGATTTATCTGCGACGTTCATGGCCGACTGTTTCGACCCTCTTCATCCCCAGGCCGTGACTCCCTTCCCAGAGGCCCACCGCCTCTCTCTGTTTATTAAATACCTACGTCGCCTCGCCACGGTTTTAGAAACAACGACGAGTCTTCCCAGCCCGCGAACCAGTCAACACCCTCGCGACTCTTGTCCCCTGTTAAGAAGCCTTCGAAAGAATTAGTCGCGATCTGTAAGAAGAATGCGCGCAAGATTCCTAGCGCCGCTATTCGATTTTGCAATCAGCCGCGAGAGACTCGGCGAGACTCGCCGAGTCGAGGTCCGGTCTCCTCTCGCGGTCAGCTGACGCGGGTCGCCGCGGCTCGGTAGGGGAAATGGAATTACGGATGCGGCGTGCGTGCCGGTCCGCGAAGAGCGGCATAAGCTATTGGGCGGCCGGCTTTTGAGCGGCCTTGCAAACTGGTTTCCTGCAGGCCGACTCGATTATGCTAATCGCATATGCATGTTAGCATTTGGCTGATCCGCCGGCGTGTCGGTTCTCCGTTCACCGGTCTGCCTGCTTGCCTGCCCGCGTGTGCGTGCTCGCCCGCCTATGCGTGCACGCGCCTCCACCACCACCACTCCTCGCAGGACACACAGCGATACGCAGCGCGGGCCGCGATCCTTTTCGAACGAGCACTCCGCTCGAAACCTTGATCGCGGCTACCCTTTAATGCCGGCTCGACCTTCCGCCAGCTGGACACCATCCACCGTGCGTAACGGTATCCTTCGTTGCTTTCCCTCGTCGCCAAGCTCCTCCGGTTTCCTCCGTTACTTCTCCGCTCCTCCTTTTGGCGAATCGGTTCGCGCTGCTACTGTAGTCGGATCAAAGGGGAAGCTTTGGCTCGGTAGCTCCGTCTCTCCAACGCACCTTGCTTCTTCCCTTTGCGTTCTCTGTCCTTTTAATGACGTGGGTGGAGCCTAGAGGCGAGAGACGGAACGGTAGTGGCAGCCGAAGGTCGCGGTGGGGGTAATTTCTGCTTGGGTAACCTTTAGCGGACAGTATACTTTGTTTTGACTATAAACGCTTTGGTTCTTTAAGAATATCTGTAATAGAGAAGAGGTGTTACAAAATATTTAAGTAGCTATTTTTTTTTATTTTTGTATGCTCCTTCTGTACTCAAGTAAGTATTGTTCTCCTTCGCGTTTCACTTATGTAATTTACGACTCGCTCGCCTCTCCTCCATCATTTACGCGCCCACTAAACGGTCCATTCGTTACACGGTTAAAGTATCTAACTGATTGTTAGCACAGTGGTGTCTGTGCGACGGGAGTCTATGTAAACGTAATCCACTCGAGAGTATCGTTGAAGCGACGCGGCGCTGTTCCGAGAAAGATTTAGCCTGCGCCGGCGATGCGCGAAACACTTTTGCCGATAATATCGTCGAGCAGAACGCATTCCGTTCTATTTATCTCGCGCGCGTAGCGTGGTTTCGCAGATTTATGGCCTCTGTAGAGGTGGCGAAACATTGCGGCAATGAAGGGATGCAACGATAAGACCGCAAGTGACTCACTGTTATCTCGTTCCATTTAATCTGAATTCCCGGCAATTCGCGCGCCCATTTCGATCCCGTTTACCTCCGACCGTTCAGACTCCGCTTGCCGTTGACAATTGTTTCGTCGAATATGGAGATTAAATTTCGGTGGCCCGTAAGACCAATATTCGCCGGATCGATCGGTAAGAATTATATTCTCTCGGCTCGAGTAATCTGCGGGGAATCAATTACCGGAGATAAACGGCGGCTGAAAATAAACACAAGACGATGGGAGGGGGAATTGAAATTCGTTCGATTGTTTGTAGGCTCGGGGAATTACACGAGATCGCGTCGGAAACCGGTAATACATGCTATTATGTTGGTAGCGACTAGCCGGCACTCTTTCGTTGAACGAACGCGTTAAAAGGAAGCGCGAGCCTGATTTCAGGTGGAGATAAACGCGCAGCTAATTTGCTACTCGTATAGGCAGTTATTAGGAAAGAAAAAGTCTGATAATTATTCTATTCGAATTGGCTGGGCGAACTGGGTCGTGGTACGAAAAGCCGACGCGGCCGTCGCCGTCGCGAGTTCTCCATTCGTTACGCGTCACTTTGCTGGAAACCGGTCTCGCTGAATGCTGGATGCTCATTATAACGCAGATTTTAACCTAATAGCGTACAATTAATTCCCTCGAATGAAACCGGCAATAAACCTCTAATTAGATTAACATGATATCAGCGCGTTTACAAGAATTATGAAGGTATAAATATTTATCCTTCGCGGCGCTTTCGCGTGCTAGCTATCCCTCTGATCTTCATCAGCCGATGAGCTGGTGAGGAAAAAGATTACGGGGAATGTTTCGGGGCAATGGGTGGCTAATTATCTGGAAATATTAAGGGTATATTGGTCCTATCGGTATGGTTACTAAATTTGATATTTAGGTAGGGTAGATTGGGGCGAGTTGGATCACTTTGTGTTTGATGGTAAAAAATAATAGTCAAATATTAAAAAACTAATTTTTTATTATATATTCGTGACCAGTGCGCCTTTGGCTTGAACATTAATATATAAAAATTGAAATTAAACGTAAAAATCTTTTATTTATAAACAAAAAACGAAAAAGTGAGATATCTCTGAATAAACTGAAATTTTTATAATAAAATCTTTAGAATCAACTTAAACAAATTTAATTTAATAATGGTGAAGTCAAGTGACACTATTTAGAATACAGACCGGAAAGATATTGCCGTTTTTTGCCGCCTCTATCAGCACAATTTTCGTGGCACCACTCTTCTCAGACAATCTTCTGAAAATGGACGAATTAATTTTTCACCACAGTAAATACAATGCCATCTTCTTAAGATCATTCCTTTATTTATTTTTTCGTCACTTCTTTAGATTTAATTTTGATCACAGCTTCCTTTTTTTTTTTGGACACCATGATCCCTGATTGCTCTTTTTTATGTACCTACGAACCATCTGTATATAAACAATTCTCATATTTATAATCATAAAAATACTCAAATGAAAAAAGACTGATCCGATTCGCCCCAAATGACGTGATCCGATTAGCTCCATATATAAGTATTTCAACGGTTGTAGATTACATAAACATATTAAGATATAATAGTCTAAAATACATCAAATGCTAAACTTAGACACCGTGCAAACTAATAACAATAAACACATTTGAATTTTCAAGCTTACTTTTTATTTTAAATACGAAGTTGCAGATTACGTAGGTTAGATTCGAACCAAAATGACTGGAAATAATTGACGGGCTATTACGGGAGAGAGGGGCGAAGTACTACGAACGATCGGAATGCTCATTTCTATCGCGATGTAAGAAATATGGACTAAATTCTTATTTTGGTCCGATTCGCCCCGGTTTACCCTACTAAATTCAACATTTAGATACTTACAAGAAATTGTACCAGCCCCTCTATTTAAGGGGGTATAAGACTATTGGAATATCGAAAAATCGATTTTCATTTTATTATTAATTCTGAAAGTGTCATCCTCCGTGAACATTTACAAAAAAGTTTTATGTGGAAATTCGAATAATTACGGAAATTACAGTGCTGAAAGTAACTTAATGCATCGTCGAGTAACCGCCTCGCAGAGCAGTTTTGGCATAGGGCACTTGAATTTTAAGCCAGTTTTCTCGAAACACCATTTTCAGAAACGGTGTACATCATAACTCCTGTACCAATCAATATTTTTACTTCAAATTTTAACTGGAACTGTAGAATTCCTTTCTCTATCGTGTGGAATCTTTGCATCAACATTGGATGTTTGTAAAACATTTTATAACTGATTAAAGACGTTTTCCCCATAAAAATGTGGGGAAAAATTGATTCGTGTGTAACTTTGACAATTTTTATTTAAATTCGCCCAGCAAAATTTCACACGATAACTATTAGTGTAGAAATTACTCATCCCAAAGCATATTACTTTTAAATGATTGGTTCACTTGTGACTATGTACACCGTCAAATAACTTGAATAATTGTCAACATTCTGACAATTTTTTTTATTTTATTTTGAGTAACTAAGCAATCCAACCGACAAGAAATCGTCGATCTTAGTCGTTCAATAGTCCTATACCCCGTTAAGAGTATCTACAAGAATGTCCTACTTAGGACTTTGCAGACATATCTACCAAATAATCAAAGTTCTGCCTTTAAAATATTTTCAAAAACGTCTCCATATCCCGGCCCAACGTTGCTCGAGGAAGTTTGTAAAACTGCCGTGCGAGAGGAAGAGGAAATCGATGGGCGCAGGGATCAGGTCCGACACGGCCGGAACAGGAATGCGTTCAAGGCCGCAATTTTCTGTTCCTTCCTTTTTTTCCTTCCCCGGAACATCTCGATACCCGTAGGTGGCTCGCGTCGAGGGTGGCCGTTTTACGAGCTCTCCTTTAGTTTACGACTGTTTTACGGCGTGCGAACGGCTCGCACGAGCTACGGGGCCCATAACTGTCAAATCCTGCCACCGTTTATGGGCCGACAATCTTTAGTGGACCAGCTGTCCGCGATATCGCGTCGTTTATTTAATCGGACCGCTTCATCTACGCCGCCCGGCGATCGCGCCCGTGCTTTTCGACTCGGCCGCGGTCGATCGTCAAGCTTCGATTACATACCACGGGACAATTCTGTTGGTCGATTAGCATCCATTAGTTTATCGCTCGGGGATCACGACTGCGCGAGCATTCGCGTTCAAATACACGCGTCCCCTTTAGTAATCGTTCGTTCCACCACTTTCTTTATTGCTAATAATTTTGTCGACCCTATTGAGTCTGTTTGCGCGCCAAATTTTCGACTCTGTCTGAATCTATATTTTATATAAATATATATTCGAAAGATGTCTAATTTTAAACTAAAACTATTTTCATATTTCAATTACTAATTTTAAATTAATTTTTGAATGATTATATTAACAAGAAATGTAATTGCCTATGTCGAACAATGCCTAACAGATGCATACAATATTTGATCCAAGAGAAAATCAATTTATTAAGTAGAATTGGAGGAGTTTGCCACTACCATCGGTTGCGGAAGCGGAACATAAACGTTCCCTCAGGCGTTGATAACGGGGATCGTCAAACAGCCACTCAGAGAGACAAAGAAATATCCCGGGCAGGAGCCATTTTGTTAACTAGAGGCCATCATAGCTGCCTGACGTCACTTCCATATCCAACTATGGCGTCACGTGACGCTCCACCCTGTTTTCAATCACCTTGGCCCCGAACCCACCCAGCTGTCAGGCACGCTCCACCCCGTTTTTTCCACTTCTTTCTGACTATCACCATCGCCATCTGTCGGCAATAATAAGAACTTCTTAGACCTTCAAACAGCCGAGTTAGTTTATGCCTTTTCCGGCCGGTGTCACCACCGAACAAAGTCGAAAAATCCCTACCTCGTTGTGTTTGCGAAAATCTTGCCCGCCCGAACTTGGGATCCAGACCGACAGCGGGGGGGTCGGTCCTCTGGCACTGGATCGCGCCATTTCCCAGAGGTTTCCATCGGCAGGAAATAGCTTTCCGTTACGAACAGCCGGCGTGTAATTAAATTCTGCTCCGTTTAGGAAGAAAAGCAAGAAACGCTTTCAGCGGAAAACAATGAAACACGAGCGTTCCCGATAACACCGAGCCGTGACGTTTTCCATTCCAAAGTGGTTTATTACACGGCTGGCGTAGCACCGATCGCCTCTAATCGCGCCCAGACCGGTAGGCTCTAGCCTTCGTTCGAGCGCGTGGCGAAAAAAAAATGAACAGAGGGTGGAGGGAGGACGGTAATAGGACGTTGTTTCGATGGAAACGAGGCATAAGCCGCTATCGCTATCGCGGGTGGAGCGGAGGTGAATAAATAAGGGGGGGGGAGACATACGGTCCGGGGGACAAGGCTGTTTCCGGGGAGAAGACTGCGCGGAACGGAGTCCCAAAGTAAAGCGGGAATTGAGTTAAAATGCTACGAGAGGTAGAATTTATACGCGATCCGGGGCGGCGTGCGAGGAGAAAGAGGGGAGTACGGAGCGCATGGAATCGCTATCGGCAGCCATTCATCAATCCGGGGAATCAATACGCTGGAATTAATGAAAGCGCCGCGCGAACAGCGAGCCAGCGGCCGGAATGTTAATCGCGATCGTCCCGCGTCCGACCCATTCCCGTGTACAGCAAACTCCCCAAGGGCCCCACCTCCACCCGAACCCTTCAACCTGCCACCCTATCCACCCTACCCACCCTGCCTACCTTCCACCGATCCCTTGTACATCCGCCCCCGCGTCCCAACCCACACTCCCTACCATTATCAACACGACCACCGTGCTGCCCACAATACCGTCCCACCGTACATTCTACTCTTTTGTTCAGAGGCTTGCTTTTTTTTCTCTCTTATCGCTGTCGATAGCGACGGATATTCACTTTTCGCCCCTGAAACTCCTGCAGCAAATATCGGAATATAGCTGACAAGTATTTTACTGGCAGGATTAGGGTAATGGGATATGTATGATTTCAAGTTCAAGCTTCACCGCAGTTAACAATTAGCAGTAATCAATTATTCCATCCGCTTGCAATGTTATTGGGGCTGTAAGAATTACTGCACTCGTTAAGGGAGTTTAGTGGTTTGGGAGGCTAGAGGCATTGCCACTTTGCATCGTCTCGAAGCCATCGCTACCAATAGCCAGGGGGAAGGGAAAGGTTTCATGGACAATTTACTGGTCTCGTGTAGCATCTCCTCTTTCTCCCGTTCCGCCAAGTGGTTTGAAACAATCGCTACACAGACTCGTGCCTCCCGACCGGCCGTGCAACGTGAGTCAGACGGCTAACTTTAAACCGAAGTATGACGTGCAGTCGGTATAGAAGGTTTCCGGCCACGATCGGAAGGAAGATCGGATTGGAAGGTTCGAGGAGATGCTGCGGATAAGGGACCGACGCGTCGCTCGCGATTCCAAGCTTCTTACGGGCGAAGTCAGACGTAGAACTTCCGTGACGGTTCAGTGCTGTCAGTTTCGATATTCAAAAATATGGTTTCCCGGTTTTTTAAATGTAACACTTCACCCTTGTTCGTGGCAATTACCGACACTGCAACGAAGAGAACATTGACACGGATTTGTGAATTCGTTTAAAAATCGCTATCACCCTGCAGATTTCGAATGCGTTGTCAAAGAAAATTTTTTAACGCAACAACGTTCACCACGAACGCACAGTGAAATAAATAAAAAATCATTGCAATGACCTCCTACTTCTTCCTTTTTTCGTACACATTCCCAGAATTTGCTTTAGTCGGGAATACAAAAAAAGAAAGACCCGCGTGCTTCTAGTTACGCGTAGTAATGAGACATACGGAACCTCCGGAGGCGGTTGCAAGAAAAAAAAATTAGTAGGTCGGGGGGAATCTCGGCGAAGCGTTCAGTAGCCATGCTGCCTAATGGACGGGAATTTTTCCAAATTTAACGATCGTTTAGCCCGCCCACACAGAAGGCCCGGGGCAAGTTCGGCGTCTGGGCGATGGCCGTCACCGTGACGAGCACGTGTGTACCTCGCCTTCTGTCACTCACAGTCAAACTCCACTCGGTTCATTCGGTTCGTCGGACAAAGATCAGCGAACGGAGCTTTTGCCCGTCTCGGAGCGAAGCTCCCTCGAATCATCCTCGAGCACGGTACTGCAAAACTCTCGAAGGAAACCGTACCTGGTTCCCTTATTATTGCTACGTCATACGTACATAATTCTACAGCCGATGCCGTGGTGTACATGAAATTAAAACAGAGTTTCTATTTGGTGTTGCAGGTGCGGCACAACTTCATTAGCAGGGTGGACAGAGGAACGGAACGTGTCTGGAGCGGCTTGGCGCTTTGAAGGAAGGTACCATACCGAAGAAGACGAAGAACTCTGATTACCATCTTCCCCGCCTCGTGTACAAGTTATATACCCCCCTCCCCCCATCCCCCTCCCTCCGCCCCGTTTACGAGCCAGCAGCTTGATAACTTATGGTTCTGTAGTGCTCCAGTTTTATGGTTTTTCTTTCGCGTTCGGTGAGCCCAGTGTGATAAGAGGAGGGAAAGCGGAAAGCTAACGGGAATTCAATGATACAGAAGTGATTGACGGTGATGGTGGTGTGACAAAGAGTGTGCGCGCGCGCGTGTTCGTCCGAGAGAGAGAGAGAGAGAGAGAGAGAGTGCGCGAGGAGAGAAGAATCGCGACGGAGGTGATATTACATATATATGTATAAATAGTAATAGATATCCATACGTAAGCACGCGTGCCGGTGTGTCCGTTCGCAGGAATAGAAGAGTACAAAAAGCACAAACGGAACGGATATAGGTGGAGAAAGAGGGAGGAAAGGACGCCCGCAGAGTGTTGCCCCGGGACGAAGGAAGGAGACGTGAATAGAGGAAGGTGGATACTGATCAAGGACACAAAAGGACGGAGAGTGAGAGCACGCAACAAGATCAAGGTGGTATCAGCAGGTGGGACAGGTGGGACAGTAGCATGAGTTCGTACTTCGCGAATTCGTACATCCCGGACCTGCGCAATGGCGGGGTGGAACACCCGCATCAGCATCAGCAGCACTACGGTGCCGCCGTCCAGGTGCCCCAGCAGACGCAGTCGGTTCAGCAGCAGTCTCAGCAAGCCGGGGACCCTTGCGACCCTAGTCTCCTACGCCAGGGAGTGCCTGGCCACCACTATGGGGCCGCTGGCAGCCAGCAAGATATGCCTTATCCGAGGTTTCCGCCCTACAATCGGATTGATATGCGGAACGCGACCTATTATCAGCATCAGCAGGAGCACGGCAGCATCGACGGTATGGGTGGCTACAGGTCCACATCCCCCAGCCCCGGTATGGCCCACATGGGCCACACGCCCACCCCGAACGGACATCCGTCCACTCCTATTGTCTACGCGAGTTGCAAGCTTCAGGCGGCCGCGGTCGATCATCAGGGTAGCGTGCTCGATGGACCGGACAGCCCGCCTCTCGTCGAGCCGCAGATGCACCATCAGATGCACTCGCAGCATCCCCACATGCAACCCCAGCAGACCCAGCACCCGCAGCAACAGCAGCAGCATCAGCACATCCAGCCGCAGCAGCAGCACATGATGTACCAACAGCAACAACAGTCGCAGACGGCCGCGCAACAGTCCCAACCCGGCATGCATCCTCAGCAGCAGCCGCAACCTCAGCAACACCAAGGGGTGGTCACGTCGCCGCTTAGTCAGCAGCAACAGAGCACTCCTCAAGGTGCGGCCAGTGCCAACCTACCCAGTCCGCTCTACCCGTGGATGAGAAGTCAATTCGGTAAGACGCAGCTGCTCGTTCAATGCCAACTTTTTTCCTCGTCGCGTGTATTACACCACTCTCGGCCGGTTCTACGGGTAGCAAAGAGGCAAAGGTGTGCCTCAAGTGCATCATTATGCTCCTGTACGATTATCGAGAGATATCTTTTACAAGTATTTGCGCAAGAGCATCATAAAACGCAACCGGTTTCCGATTCCCACGCGGATTGATTAAATTCAATGAAGAGCTGCGCAACACGAAATCGTTATCGACAGTATCTACTTTACGACGTGGTCAGAAAAGAGTATTTACATAATTTTAGAGGAGAGAGGAAGACGCGGAGATATAAACCCAGCAGCGTCCATGTTTAATCTTTTATTTACATTCAAATTATTCCATTCGCGTCCTCTCTCTACCTTCCTCCGGCTAACCTCTGTAACCACTTGGAAGACATCAGTTCCCTTCGCGCAAAAAATCCTTGTATCTCGGGGAAATAGCGGAATCGTTTATTCGCGAACACGGAGCGGCGTAATCGGGACACGTGACTAGGTTCTCGAAAATAGGCTCAAGGTTCGTTGCCGCGTGACCAAAAGGTTTCGTAGAAAGCAAGGTTTCTAGAGAGGAGGCCAGGTAGCCGGTCGGCTGCTTTCAGATTTATGCAACAGTAGGTAAAACTAGACCACATTTGTACGGTTTCGCGAGCCAAGATTGGCATAATGTCTCCAGTTTCTAGGTATACCGACGGCCCGAGTTATTTATTGCCCTGACCTTTTAGCCCGGTAGTTTCACCGCACGTACACCGTGCTGTACCCCCCATAAAAGTTATCTTGCTGGCTGCGCTGGCTCCGCGGCCTGCCAGAAGAGAGGCTCATCCACTTTTATTCCCATGATAACTCGCGGCCTCTTGTTACCGCTCGATGTTGCGCGAAACTGGTACAACTGTTTTCACCTTCGCGTATCCTGCTACTTGGGTAGGCACTCGGGGGTCGGGCTGACCCAGAGAAAAACGAGTCAACGCTTCTGGAAGGCCGGAGAATGTATCTTGAAGGGTGGGGAGAGGAGTGTTTGCTAGATAGACTCTCCTAGGTCGTCTCCCTATGATCGTTATTCACTTGGACGAGATGTAGTCGGGAGCCACCTGCTTTCTGAAATACGACGGGGGTTGTAGCGCGGGAGAGGTTTACCGAAATTTTCTCGAGCCGTCCGTGACTGTAAAGGATCGCAAGGGTAATTCCGGTGTAACGAGTTGGAAATTTATGACGGCAATAACGAAGTGATAATAGCCGTTCCCCTTAACTCCGAGCTATCTGTCCCCGGTTGGGTAAGAGCACAGGTTTCAGCACCCCGCTGCGTTTGCTCTTATTTCCTTACTCCCTTCCGTCGTCGTGGGTCTTCATTCTCCAAATCCAAAGAAATGCCGCAACCTTGCAAGGTCAGGCTTCCTCGATGCCGCAAACGTTTCCTCCATCCGCTTTTCCCTTCTTACTACCCTTGCTCGGTCGCTCAGTTGCTCAGTTGCTCGGTGAACTTTGCGGAGACAGCCGGCATTAGTCTCCTTGCAATCCGGCTTGAATAACGAGGATCTTACTTTTTTTTCGTTAACTGTACGAAGTAGTGCATTTGCGAGACTCCCTGCATCCTCAACGTTGCTTTTAACGTAAGTTTGTCATTTAATCTGTAACATTTCTTGGATTCCTATCCGCGTTAAGGCGTCATAGTTTTCATTAACTTTTAAAATTTAATCGTCTACGTGACGCAAGGAATTGTGTAAGAGATTAATTATTAGGCTAGTTACTTTGCGTCAAGTTCGCTTTTCCCGGGGTTCGTGTAAACAACAACCGAATTTGTCTCGAGACCATCTCTCGGTTAGGTTTGGAAGCTGCTACCAAAGCTGCCCGATTGGCCGATAAAAGGTCCGGTTCACGATGACGATGCCAGTTCATACTTCGCTCCCAGTCAAAGGAAGACAGAGGATCGAGTGCCCGGATCTGCTCACAGATGTCGGCACGCTTAAGTCTCTTCTCGCATCATAAAACCGTATATATTTCCCTTGACGTAGGAAACGTATCGATCCTCTACTGGCTCCTCCTAGTCTCTCATGAGAAAATAAGAGGACACATGACGCGCACCATCTTTCGTGCATCTAATCATCATAGGATTTAGATTCAGCAGAGAATCTTGAACCTCCAAGAGCAACAGAGTTCTCCTGCAAAAGTTTCTCCTCGTTCCACCTCTACCACCACCCCTTTGCGGCAATTTCAATCGACTTCCATGTCGGAGTCGCTCGATTCTCGCCAGGTTCTTTCGATATCCCCGTGATCTTCGATTTTCTTTGGCCATTCGTCGGTGTCCTGTTCCACGTTGCCGCGCCAGCCTCTACGGTTCCACCGGTGTCTATTAGTTGCCAGTCGATCCCATTACCCTTACGGGGCTACCAATCACGATATAAACTTCATATCAATTTATCTGCCTATCCATTTCAGGCGGTGGCCGCCCGTTTCTTTCCACGTTGCAAAACACTAGCCCGAGCTGAGCCGCGCTATAGCGGCCAGGATCCCCATGAATAATGCATGGCTCAATTTTATAGATGCAGGTGCTCTCCATGGGGCATTTGCCCCGGTGAAACCGGCGAGATTTCCTGGCACCTTTTGCGGGACATTTGCGTTACATAGGTTAGGGAATACCGCTGGCATAGTTGGCTGCCGAGTGCACATCGCATGTCGTTTACTGCCGAACATCACGAAGTACCTACTCGCGAGCGTGCGCGATTCCCAACGCGAGAGCCTCTTTTAGCGCTTCCTTGGCCCCGCCATTAGCGACGCAACGAGGCTTTCGTTGAATCCCTCACGTGTCGAGTCGCGTGGCAGTTTATGTCCTACTAACACTTTAATCGCGCCATCAATAATGTTTAAAAACTGATAAACTCTCGGAAGAATGCTGGCTCTCGTTCCGCTCGGCGTTTAATTGCGCGCTCGAATTATTTAAACAGAAACAGCTTTATTACTTCCTAATAACGAATGTGTTTCCGTGTATGAATCAAGTCTTCGTTAAAAATGCTTCTGCCAAGATTGCATCGTCATCCGAGTCCGCGGATGCGTTCGCAATGAACTCCAGTGCGTTTTCGATTTAATTGTTCGTTGTCATTTCTACCCGGTGCTGGAGATCCATACGGATAGCGAGTGATTAGGGAATATTTTAACCGGGGCTGATTAAATTAGAACGAATCTCGGGGAAACGCATCAGCGCCGAGCCAATTAGCTTGATACGGGGAGGAACTTCAAAACTATCCTCCGTGCTAGCACGGCTCTCGGACGGTGGCTTCGACCATTGGTAATTACAAAGTAGGTAACAACCGTAGGAATAAGCATACGCTGCCTGGGGAGCGTCGATTTATCTCTGTAGACGCATTATCATACGGAAAAAACATGATATTTCTCATAGTCGTGGCGCGTGAAACGCCATCGCAATGCTACAAAAAAGAACCCGCGATAGGGTTATAATTCACAAGTTCCCAGCACCGTGACGGCGACTAAAAAAACTCTGGCTGATCCTAGATAAAAGTCCCAAGCAGAATCGTTTGATGTGCCCGCCTCGGCCACCGAAATTGAATTCCACCGATCTGGACCGTGGCACCGGGCGTAATTGTCGGTGTGTACCGGGGCATCGTTCGCCGTCGAACAGGTCGATCGACGGTCAGGACCAGTAGGAAGAGGAACCCATCCGCACCGGCGATGCTTTTAATGCGCAAGATAATTGCGATCCTCGTGCGCGAAAAGATTTATGATATCGAGTTCTTGCGCTCCACCGTCCTCCCTCACTCGTCCCTTGTGCCTACGGTAAATAAGCATGCAGCGGTGCAGCTACATAGGTGTGAGGCTTCCGTTATCGCGTACTCGTGTACGTGCACCACCGCCACAATTCTTATGTAATCCGAGCACCGACACGAATGCTTAGGGAACTTACGCCGTCGAGCTCCGCGGCGAAACACCGCCGCATTACCGTCGAATTAATCGCGCGAATATCTACGTAACTGGCCAATAACCCGCGGCAAGTAATGAGGAATTAAAGTGGTCTACCTACACTCCCTGGCCCGCCTCGTTTTTTTCTTGCTCGATTAATTGATGAAGAGGATTTATGGACGAGGGTGGTGCTCGTCCGCTGGATGCCCACGCGGCTTGTAGCGTGTGGTACTCCATAGCTTTTTGTTCTACATTGAGGTTTAAATTCGTAGAAAGTATGAGAGCTAAGCCTTAGCCCACTAGCGCCCTAGGACTACATAGATGAAGAGTTTGATTTAATCCAGGGATTCTTCAAATCTGATTATTCTTTGCGCTTCGTTGCTCCCCAGGTCTATTTCTCTTAGCTATCAGACCTACCTGTGGACCTAGCTTCAAGCCAACCGAGAATCATCTCTGTGAACAGAGCTAGATACCCGCAAGCAATAGGTTCCCTTTACCCTGGAAAAAATGGCAAGGTGTCACGTGGCGGGCGTGCAGTTTCAGCTCGTGGGCGAGGTATGCGGTCGGGGTCGCGGGGTTCAGGCTCCTCATCTCTAAATGCGTTCCGTTCTAGTCCGCGTTGCCAGACGCGAGATTGGTGTCCGTAACGATGGCGGCTTCGTGAGATATTCAAAAAGGGACGGAGCCCGGTGGGCCAGGAAAGGAGGAGCGTCGAGGAAATGACGTTAGAGCGAACGAGAGGAACGGAGAGAGCGAGCCGGGGGAGGAGAGGCGAGAGAAAGGGAGAAAGGCAGAGAGGAAGTCGGTGGGAGGAGGGCGTAGGGACGGGATGACGATGATGGATGAGTCCACAGAAATCCTATGTCCGTTTGCTTTTTGGGCCGCCGCCATGAACTCCCGAGACAACCATGGACGATACGGGCGCTGGGATATGGGTTTCTGCTGGACCTCAGCGCGTATAAATTAAGCCTCGAAATTGGGGGAAACTGGGGGTGAAAGTGGGACGACGAGAGACTCACAGATTAGGCGTTTCGGAAGGCACCCACAAAAAATTCTTCAAACAGATTGCTGGGAGGCTGGAGCCAGTTGTGAAGCAATCTAGGGGTATAGTAGGGTTAAACGTGTTCATTATTAACAGCTCTGTAGCACAGGAATCCTTTCCATTCTACTCTGCAGAGTTAAGTAGCTCCGCATCTTTCATTCCTTTTGCAAAGAATATTCATCCTGCCTTCGTGCTGCATTTTTTGAAGTAAGAGTAATCTGATAGCAGTTAACAGCAGCGAATCGATCGAACAGAGCTGGCAAACCTCGCCAGATCCGAGTCACTCATAAGTTCCGCGTCGCATTAACTATCCTCCGCGGCCATTTCTCACGGGGATCGCCCTACAACCCGGTACAAGCAGGTGTAAATGAAAAGGGACACTGGTGGACAAAGTAGGACATCGGATAAGCCGAAGTGATATCCTCCGTACAAATGCATATGTCGTGCTGGGCCATTCTCGCCGCTCATTATCTCGACCTTCTAGCCCTGCTCCGGGCTCTCAGACTCCGTCTCCTTGTCCGGCTGTCTGTTCGTCTGGCCGAAAGACAAAAAAAGGAAGGCGAAGGAGAAGAGGGTAGGCCTCTCTTCTATCAGATACTCTGCTCTCGTTGGAGGCTTCTAAGTCCCCTCTATGAGTGTCGGTTGGACTTGACGGTTCTTACTCCGCGTTGCTCGGCGGCGACTTCTGTTGAATTCCTTCTCCCTTCGTCCTCTACACTTCGGCCCCAGGTGGCTGTTCCGCGCTTAGGACACCATCCACTTTGGCGTGCTACCTAGTACCCTCGACGAGAATAATCGTAGCCAGCTGCTCGATCGCGGGCCGAAAGACCGCTGGATGTTGTTCCACTTGCTGCGGCTTTTCGATGTCGCGCCACTCTTGCCGTTTCCGCGCGTCCTCCGGCGCCGCGGAATGTTTATAATTTTTTTCGATCAAAGATTCAGGAAGTTCGCCGAGGAAGGAATGCGACCCTCCTCACGGGTGGCGCATAAACAACCGTCGAAATTCCTGAACGAAGGTTATCTTGTCGGCGTGGCGCGACCCCTACGCGGAGGGAGCCTACGGTGACTCGGCCTGGCGTGGCAGGCAAAAACCGAGGGTCCCCCGGCGAAGAAAGTTCAACGAAAACAACGTGACATAAAGCAGCCTAGGACGGAAATACAAAAAGCAAGACGGATAGCCGCGCTGAAAATATATGGAGGCTGAGACGGATGCGGACAGGGAGCCGGAGGAAGTTCGATCACGTGTTCGGGATTAAAGGGATGCCAGCGGAGACGTTTCGACTTATTCGATCCCCGGGTTATTCCGTGCGTTTGGCCCGAGTTTCGCGAATGGATGGGAATGCGGCAATACTTGTTGAACGGCGGTGTGAATCGGGGCATTGCAGAGTCGAGGTGTACGGGCGGTGAAAATTATCGTCTTGTTTATCGATATCCGCGCGAATAATACCCGCGGCAGAATGTACCAGCGTCGAAGGCACCTGAATCCCCGAAATATCCGCGGCGGGAACGGTTTCGAAGGCGATTCTCCGGATTCCTCGCGATTAATCTGAACCTCTGTCAGCGGCGTCGACCGGTCATATAAAGCAGCGGGCTCGCGTAGCCAAGAGAGAGATGGAGGCAGAGAGGGCGAGCGATAAAATTAATGGGATATCTAGGGTATCTAATCGAAGAGCGTTTCAAGGCCTGGCCTTAAGGTGGCCACGTAAAGCTTAGCTTAATTGGGCAGCGAGTGGTGGCCGCGCCTTATTAGCGGGTTACAACATCCGGCTAGCTGTTCGTCTGAAAAGTCCTGCGTGTATCCTGCGGCGGGTCTTTCAGACCAGTCAGCCGGCCGGCGGAGAAGCGGAGGAGCAGAGGAGCGGAGAAGCGGAGCAACTAGCCTATAATAAGCCCGTACGGTTGTGTACGTTCTGTTCTGTTCCGTTCCGTTCCTTCATGCTGCGCCAGTGAAGGCAGACCCATAAATCTCTCGGGCATACTCCAGGGGACATTTGATCCTTGCGTAACCCAACGCCGTTAATTTATTGCCCCGCGTTTAAAGTCACCTCCGTCCGCGAGAGCACCGGCAACGCCGGTTCAGCATAAACCGTGAGGATACCGGGCCAGGTTTTCTTGTTATCGACCTCTTTAACACGCTCTTCCTCGCTGATACATCCTTCGAACAGCACGGTGAAAAAAATTCTCCTCTTTCGGTTTCCCGCTGCCGGCCCTTCAAGCAGCGCTCTTTCAGCTGCTCCTTACTATCACGGAGTGTTTCGTTGGTGGTCAACGGGTAAGAAAGTCTCGCACCCTCGCCTTGCCCTACCTCGCCTCGCCTTGTCCTGCCTCGCTTTGCCTCGCCTCCTCGTGGCCGTGTTTCCCACGACGCGTTCGCACGATGAAAACGCCATTAAATTCTTTCCACCCAGCGAGACTCCGCGGCAGTGATTAATTCACCGGAGATCACGCGCGCGGATAACGCTCCCGCACCGGCTCAAGGACTCCTATAAGCGCCTAGGATTCGAACCAATATAGTTCCCTTTATTCTTGCGTCACGATGCCCTTCTTTGCGGAAAGCAATTTTCTACATCGTGCTGGCAAGTTGAACGAACCCTGTTTGAATCTTACAATTAGTATAGTTCCCTATTATTTAGTTTGGATTAGGTACTCCTCAGCACTGCCATCTTCATTTGCTCTCTGACAAAATCTTTCTCAGGCATTCTCTATTTTTCAAGCGACTCCAGCCTCTTCCTATTTCTGGTTCACCGTCCCCCGAGCCTGCATAATCATACACGGGGCCGTTTTCCGTACGCATTACGGCTACACGCGCCTTGCCGGGCACAGAGAACGCCTCTTTAATTAAGCCCGCATGCTTGACCAACGAGCAAAAACAGTCTGTCCGATGCCTAATTCAGCGGGCAGGCGAGGCTAATCAAGATTCGAGTCCTCGCCGATGCGATGGAATCGATCGACTTTGAATGAGAACGTTGCATATTTAAATCGAGAGGATATTGCCAATAACCTTGCGCTACCTTGCTATTAGGGTAATGGCTACTCGAGACGAAGTTAACACGAGCGATCGGTTGCTGACGCCTCACGCGTATGCCATCGTAAAGTATTCCAATCGGCAATTAAGGCAAATTTCGAATAATCTTGTTAACAGATTTTACCGCGCAAGTCTGCGTCTACTTTTATACTGGCTCCATTCGCTGAACGGCTTAATGGCAACTATCGCTGAAACTGGTGTACCCCACAGACGCGATCTTTCTCCGCGTGACAAACGGAGTTTAATAGGGAAGCAGTTTCATGCGCCAGTACTGGGAATCAGTCAACGACCGCTTTTGATGCCCCATCGTTATTAGGAAGCCCTTTGACTAGCCGGGTCGGGCGTTAGCCCGCGCCGGTTCAAAGCGGCAGCTCGCGATTCTCGTGTTCACCGAGTACGCGATTGTACACGTAAATCCCTCGCTCGTGTATCCTTTGCAATTAGGTAATAAGGCTGTTATCGATAAAGAGGCATAAACTAATCGGTGCATAGGAGCTCGAGCGTGACTCCGAGGCGTTTCATTATTCCGTGAACGCTTTGATGATCTTCTGGGTCGAAATGTAGATCGTTCTCGAGAGGCACCTTCATTAACCGGCCGGGGAATGAACATTAATAAGCCGCGCGTCCAAGTGGAAGCGGACGGGCCTCGCCAGCTTCTTTGATGAAACTCTGGATCTATGTTTATCCCGGGTATCCTTTGATAGGCTAGCTAGGACTCCAGCTCTGGGGGCGAACTTTGTCCACGTGTATTTCACTTTTGATCCCGCGCGCTTTATCACTCGAAACGGTCCAGGTGAAGCCGGGCACTCGTCAAAGGGTCAATATTATTAGAAGCTCTGGTACATGCATCTGGAGGAGTTGGCGGTGAGGATCTAGCGGTCGTGGCGTCAAAGGGTGCTGGTTTCGGAATAATGATGAAAAAGATGGCGCGACAAATTCCATTACTCTTCCCAGTTAACTGTTCAGTGTAAAGGCGATTAGGTTCCTTGTCTCGTCGTGTGCGCGAACCTAATGCACGGATAGCAAAGAGGACAAAGAAAGTGGAGGTATCCTGGTGGGGAATAATTGCGGCCGAGGAAGGCAAGCACGGGGATGCTAGGCAAATGGTTAAAAGTTATAAGTAAGGAGGCTAGAGATTGGTATGTTGTTAATTTGAGAGCGTAGCCGAAGGGCGGGTGGGAAGGCTGGCTGGAAGAAGAGGGCATGTTCCCAGAGTTGCTCTCTGTCCCTCGGGCCTCTGTCTCGGTTCGTCCGAGCGACGCGGAGCCCTCCAAGAATTCTCCGTCTCTCTCGGCCGAGGAGAGTCGCCATCCGTCTTCATCGGCCGACAGCGCGACGGGCGGCGTTTGCCTCGAATGCTCACCAAGGAGTTTTCTTCTTCTTCTTTTTCTCCTCCTCCTCCGACTCCTTCTCCTCCCATCCCCTCGCCCCCACCGCGCTCCACCTTCTTTTTTCCCTCCCTCGTACCACTCTGAAGTATCCTCGTTTTGCCCTCTTGGCGCTCGTGTGGCAACAGCTCCAACCTAACCCTTTCAGCTTATGCCCGGCCGAGAGATCGCGAGGCGTATCGCATACACGCGCGTAGAGGCCAGCTGGTCCTCTCTGTCCGTTCCTGCCTCTCCCTTTCCCTTCCTCCCTTGGCAAGCACAATTAATATTCTCGTTCGGGATTCGTGTACCGCCACACCGAGCGCAGATCATGTCACGGATATCTGTAAGGTATCTATCATACGCGGAACCGCGCCTACGTAACCACCGCTCGAGCTTTTCTCCGCCGAACAGGTATTTTTGTCTCGAACCTGCGCGCCGGGCTGCACAAAAATTTCCCGCGTGCCGAAGCAGGTTGCAAGGCGCGCGCAGCGTTCATTAAATATCCCGGATAGCGGGCTGCTGCGCGTTCCTCCGGAGAGCGCGCGAGGTTATCCAACTGGTCCTCTTCATGCTTTGGCTCTGGGAGCAGTTTGGGATGCGGCGCTGAATAAGCAACGCGAAATACACTTTGCTCTGCTTCTACTTTTTTCTATTTCACTGTACACCTCGCCATGAAATATTACCCATGTCCCGATAAAAGTAGTCACGGGATTCCTACCCACGATTTTCGCGCGTTTATCAAAGCAGACATTGGCTGCGATCAAGGTCACGGTGATGCATTCATCCTTAACGAGATTCCGCTTATTCGTTGAATATTCTCGGCGATCAGTCGCCTCGCGAGGTGGCACGAGGAAGCTGTACCCGTGGCCTCGATTCGCCGCTGAATCTCCGATAACCGCGCGAAAGAGCGACTAGAAACGCGATGCTAACGAGAGCCGTTTGCTTGGCCGTGTTGCAGAGAGGAAACGAGGACGACAAACGTACACCCGATACCAAACCCTGGAGCTGGAGAAGGAGTTCCACTTCAACAGATACCTGACCAGGCGGCGGCGCATCGAGATCGCTCACGCGCTCTGCCTGACGGAACGGCAAATCAAAATCTGGTTCCAAAACAGACGGATGAAGTGGAAGAAGGAGAACAAGACGAAGGGCGAGCCAGGCTCGGGCGACGGCGACACCGAGATCTCGCCGCAGACCTCGCCGCAGGGTTGAGAGAGCCCCGAGGAGTGGAACTTCCAAAGAGGTCTCATCTCTCTCAGGGTCGTTAATACCTTGTTTCCAGCACTACCTCCTCCCCCACACCGCCGCCCCCGAAACACCCCCACCCAGCCCCGAAGCCCCCGCGACAACCCGCTGCCCTCCGCCAGCCCTGCAACCCCCGACGACCTCCAAAACGCGACACCCTGCCCCACACACCCCGCCCAGCCCACCCCAACAAACAGCAATGACGCTTATTTTGTCGTGTTAATCAAGTTGCTCGTACCAAATAAACGAAAAGAGGAAGATGAGGCAGAGAGAGAGAGAGAGAGAGAGAGAGAGCGAGAGAGGGAAAGAAAGAAATGGATGTAGCCGACAGTCAGTGTGGATGGAAGTGAAGACGTGAACTGGACACGATGACAAAGGGACGATGGAGCGAGTAGGAGAGGAGCAGAGGGAAGGGAAGACTGCGAGATAAGACGAGTGGAAGGAGCAGAGGAAACGGAATAACGGAACGGGACACACGGACGAGTCGGATCAAGATTTATAGGGACGCGCGATCTCTTATAATCGTAATAACGTAGCGGAACGCCGAGGAAGAACCGAATAAAAAGAGGGATCGGATTGGATCGAGAATCGGAAGAAAACTGGATCACATGCTAATCAGAACCGCGTTAACCTCTGTTACATTTAATCGAATGTAATTGTACTAAAGCCTATATATTAATTATTAGAGATAACGGGGAGAGAGAGAAAGAGCGATAGGGAAAGAAAGGGTTAGAGCGAGAGAGAGAGAGAGAGAGAGAGAGAGAGAGAGAGAGAGAGAGAGAGAGAGAGAGAGAGTAAGAAAGAAGGAGAGCTAAAGAGTGAGAGAAAGAGAGCGAGCGAGGGAAAGGAATATACGTACTTTAAAGTCACGAAAGTCGTGGATACTATGCCCGAATGGTCGAGTCTAGTTGTAAGTAGAGTGTGAATGTGCCCGTAAAAGCGTGTAAAGTGATATATAACATATAAATATATATTATATATATATATAAAAATATATATACATATTATATATATAAAGAGAGAAAGGCGAATGAATGCGAGGCGCACGGGACGAGCGAGTAAGAATCTGAGGACGATACCGCGTGAATATACCTTAGTAAAAGCGTTTTATTATTTATTCTCTTACGTCGTACACGCGTAGCAGTCGTAGAGCGGTTAGTAAAATAGCGGGCGGACACGGACGCGTCCGATCGTGTCTCTGTTTAGCGAGTAGATGAGCGGTTTAGTGTTCTTAGAGGATCGTTTAGATAGTTTTTTCTCTACAATACCGCGGTGGCTCAGCGAGGGTAATTTAGGAATCGCGAACGTGCCAAGTGTGATCTTCGAATGTGTGTTTCTCCGGTGCCGGGAGGATCCGACGAAGCGGAAAGTAAAACAGAGGGAGGGAGAGGAAGAGATCGCGGTGCCGAACACCTGCGCCGCCGACCAGCCCCGGGAATTGAATGCGCTGGCGGGAAAGGAAAGACCAGGGGAAAATCGTGGCTACCAGTGAAAAATATCAGTGTGTGCAAGCAATCGGTTAAATTCCAGTGATGTTTGGTGATCGATCAGACCCGCCGAACGCCAGTATCCCTTGGCTGATATCGCGAAGCGAAATGGGATTTATTGTCCGCGGTGCTGAGAGAATGAAAGCAGCGCTTGAGAGGGCGAAGGCCTCCGGCGGAGCAGAATCGAAACGACTTGACATTTCTTCATCAGTGTCATCGCAAGGTCAGTTTCATAAAATTTCATATTTATTTGCACCCTCGACGTGTGTATTTGTATTATTCCTCTTCCCATTACACACTTCGCAGAGTTACTTTTGCTAGCATTCAGTAATTCCTCCACGATCGTATACTGCCTGAAGAACATGTCAGAAGAGACAGTCGTAATCATTAATTTATTCTCGCCAAGCGTGACGTTCAAAAGTATCGCGCCTACTCGGAAAAAGGTGTTTACCAACGATCCTTTTCTTAGTTTCTGGCAACTATATAGAAGTTGGAATATTCAAATGTTCGCGGGAGATTCTCCATTTTCTAATTTACACATTTCGTGTTTCATAATTGGCTAAGAAAGTTGCAAAACAACGCTACTATGTGAACGTGCTGAGATGTCCTTCGCACGTATTTATAGGTCGTTGGGAACGCCATTTTTCGACGCGGAGACGCGAAGTATGTATTTCGAAACGAAGCGGTTCCAACAAAACCGTGCAGCTACACTTTCGCAGTGTTTTCGTTCTCCTGTAAATATTCATAGTAAACGACGGTAAAAAAAAGAGTGACCCCGGTGAGAGAGATCCTCGATACGACCAAAGCTCGAGAAATCTTCGCGAACGAACGGTCGCCGAAAATTTACTGCTGCTCCGCGCGACACGAGGCCAAATTACCAAGTGATGTAATTCGTAGCGTATTTTTGGAATAAGATGCTTTCGGCATGAAACCGCTTGGCACCTTAATAGCAACTCTGTAGAGCAAAGCCTCCAACAGAAATCTCTATTTCCTTGTCCGCCGCGAAATGTTTCACAGTACCTCTTTGCTCTCTTTGAGAAACTCGCGTTTGAAAAAAATCACTGTCAATTATCGGAAAGTGTCCAGTCAAGTCTCAGCTACATTGGAATCAGCAGAAATATATTTAGTTGAATCTAGAATCCCTGCTGCTCTGTTTCATTATTGCCATTCTATCTGATCCAAACTGATTTTCATTTAGAGTAGAACTGCATTAATCCGAACGCGTCGACGAAATACTTCTCTGCCTATGATCTTTAATTCGGATAACTTGAGAAGGGAATCCATTCATTTCTTCCAAGCCGAGGCTCTGATAGCTCTCCGTAGCTATAGTCTGAAGAAAATCACTGATCGCGCAAGGTTGCTGAGGGGTTTTCCTTACCTCTCCATATTTCGTCTCGCCGCTCCGCCCATAGCGTTTGAGAGATGGCGTGAAACGAAAGTAGCAGTCGTGTCTGACATGACACACGGTACAGCAAGTGGCCTTGAGCGACTATAGTTGAGTTTCTTCCAAGTTTAAGACGTCCATATAACTGGAGCAAGTAGTAAGTTCGGTAAACAAGCCACGGAGTAAGATCGCATTCGGATAAGCGGAGTTTCACAGAATTGAATATTCAATGAAAGAGCAGTACGAGGTGAATTGAAAATTCAGGTGAAATAAACAGAGCAACAGGATCGTCCTTGTATTAACGCAACGCGTAATCACTAGTCACATGTTCGAGCGCATGTCATCTGTGATCACAATTCGTTTTGTTTCGCATTCGCCGGTTTCCCGCCCAGTGAAAACATTCTGTCGAGCCGCGGTTAAGCGTGCCAAGCGGTAAGCGAACACCATCTGTCGGCCCGGTCGCCGAAACTCGCGATCGATGACGGATCGACGACGTCGCGTACGATCCACGCGGGCGCTCGCGTCGCCGCGTCCACTGGCTGACACGTCGGAGAACTCCGCCGCGGCGAATTTCTTGTGCTGTGTTGTAAAACTTAGATCGACATTATTTAGTTTATACCTTGTATACACGCAATCTACGATATACGTAATAAACGATAATTAATACGAGTACGTAGTATGTATAGACGACGGCGAAAAGATGGTATTTAAAGAAGAAAGAAAAAAAAACACGAAAACAGAGCAGAAAAATATAAATATAAAGGGGGAGCTGGCGATCTCGTGAACGAGGGGTGGGGGGTAGCGTTGCCGAGGGACGGGCCGCTGTCCCGCGAACTTTCTTCCGCCCCGTTGCCGCGTTAACGAGGGAAAACAATGAGGAAAAGGATGTAAAGGGGGGAGAAGGGGGAGATATATGGAACTGATATACGTAATACATGGTCCAGCTCGCGCACGCGCATCGATTGAGCACCGGCCGGCCTTTCTTTCTCCAGAGATTTATTTATGTATAACTTTTTGTCCTTGAGGAGCAACGAACTGTGAAAAAGAGAAGATCTTGGACGATCGCTCGCTGTCTCTCGCGGACGGTTTCTTTTTTCGCAACTGCCGAAACGTGCGTTTACGGTCAGGGGTCGCGATCCTAAATTGCTCGGGCAAATTGGCGCCAATTAAGCTCGATGGCCCGTCCAGGGGCATCGGCATCGCTGTCGGTATGGCTTTTCGTGAAACTTTCGAGGACAGAGAAACACCGGGGATAAACGATGGATGTGCGCACATTTTGTATTCCATCGATCATTCTAAACTGCTGAGATTTAAATAGTTCTTTCATTCTTAAATCAATGATAACGGCGCCATTTTTCAGACGTAGAAACTGGCATCCAAAGACACCTTTGCTGAAATTTACGTAATATTTGTATCACGTGCGTTAGCAAAAGAAACTTTAAAACACTACGTATTGCACGCTTCATTTTCATGAACGAAAAATTATTTTGAATAGGTCCAAAAATCTTGTTGCATTACTGTCGGTTAAATTTTTCGTTCGATCCGTAGATCGAAGGGACCCGAGGTGTCCCCACTCTCGGCTCACCGATTACGATTTATAACCCCTCGGATAAATCGATTAACCTCACACGACTCGGCCGCGATTTTTGCGCATTTCGCGGTAGGTAAGTGAGACATGCGTTAATTCTGGGTACATTAATCAGCGATACCATCTATGTAGGCCAGGTAATGGCCGGCATTGGAAGCGTAGGGTGCGGCTTTCGAGACAAAGGAAGTATTTATTGCCCTTGCGTCACGGTGTCAACTGTTACGACACGCCGGTCAACGGCGCAGGCAAAATTTCACGCACAAATGCCTGGCTGACAAACCGTTTTCTCGAACTTTTCGCGGCCGGGGCTAGCTTCGCAACATTAAGGTAAATGTCCCCATTACTGACCACGTCCCCATTAGTGACCACTTCATTTTGTTATTGTTTATTGCAACACAGAAAGCGAAATATAAGCGAAATATTTCAGTTATTGTTTCATACGTTATTTATGTAGCCGTACATTCATCTTTAAGTAAATTCACATGTAAATTAAGACTTGGTCATTGACATGAAAGTTGACAGATTCTAATACCGTGAGGTTATACTCCAGATATCATTAAACTCGCAAATTTTACAATAAAAATACATGGATCCATGCAGTAACTTACTCAAATTAACGAGAAATATATACAGAATTATAAAATATAAAGAAAATATCCATTTTCTTTCATTATTGTAGCAGAAAATCGTGGTATAAAATAGATGGTCACTAAAGGGGACATCAGGTCCAATATTATTTTCGCCATAATTATTGTGTAAATAGTCAAATATCACTGTAAAACTAATTTGATTAAGAAACTAGAGACTTCAAAAAACACAATGATCCATACTTTACTCAAATATTGTCGTATATTAGTAAAAAATATACTATTTCGAACCAGTCACACTCTTAAACGGTCGCTAATGGGGACATTTACCTTAATTCTCTCGTCGAGCGTTCAGCTGATTGGCAAAAGTGCGCTCGCGCCGTTGTGTCTCAATTCATAGGATTGCGTACGTTCCTTGGCAGATAGCGAAATCGATCGATTCGTGGCAGTCTTTGGAGGGTTCTCTATCTCCGAGAGCGGAAAGTATCGTTAGGTCCTTATTGGTAAATTTATCATCGGTATTTCTCTCGCCAGCAAGTCGTCCGTGACACGTGGAAAAACTCAGATTGTGCAATAATCATAACGGGGCTGCTCACGACAGCCGTGCGTTACTCAATATTCCATTTAACTAACGTCCACTCGGCAGAACGGAATCTCGGAATTCGACGAATGGAGAACGCGAAGGGATTATCACCGCGAGCGATCGTCACCAACACCGGTTTTAGCTTAAAATACGAGAAAAAAAAATTTGTATCCATTGGATAGCGAATTACTACTTATATATAGAGTAAATATATATATATGTATACAAATGCGGCGAAAGGAAGAGAGGGGAAATGAAAAGAATTCCTAGCGTTAACTGGAAACGTGTAAAATGCAAATTATATATTTTATCTTTACTCTTATATAGTCGCGTAAAATCACAGATATGCGTAATTTAAAGAAGGGGGAGAAAAAGAGAAGCGAGTGCCGTGATTGTATGTAGAGTTAAAGCGAGATGGTAAGAGAGGATTAAAAGAGAGAGAGAAAGAAAGAGAGAGAGAGAGAGAGCGAAAGGAGAGAAAAAAACGGGGATGATGATGAAGAGTGTGTACGTACGAAGTGAGTCACTAAGCTAGCGCTTAATCGATAAGGTTAACGTCTAAAGCCTAAGTCTTAAGAAGATAATTAACTAGAATTTAAGGAAACGGGCATGTCGGTTGCAGCGAGCGGGGGCGGTGGTCATGGAAAGCGGGGTGGGAAAAGGAAATAAACGTCGGATCGAAAACACGTGACTTCGATCGCTATTTTCTCTGTACCCATGGGCAATGCGCAATTAAACCGAATGGAAGAATTCGTGGGGTTTGCGATCGTGTACATAATCGATGCGTGTTTCTTTCGGGGAGCTCGCAGACGCCGTCTATGAGATTTCGGAACGAAGAACGAAAGGGGGACATGAGATGCTCGAGATGGTATAAGCAGCTTTCGGATCCCTCGTATTAATGTAGCCTCGCGTAATATTTATTGACACCGCGCTGCGTGCAGCGCGGTGGATCTTTTCCTTCTGTTTTCATTAATTGTCCAATAAATATTTTTTACAACGTGAACCGTGTGGTCGGACGTATATTTGTGTGCACACCAGAATCAACCTTCCAACTTGATTGCTCGAGCTGCGGAGAGCTGGCGTTAATCTGAATGGCGAAGGAGCCTGTACGCGGGTGAATGTTTGTTTCGTTGCTTTACCGACTTTTATTCCGGCTACGTTGCATTTAAATACTTTTTATGGTTATGTATCGAGTAAGGGCCTCTTTAAGTTTCCCACTGCCTAAGATTGAGCGGGGCGTTAAAAAGAATCGACACGGATCTACGTGGAAAGTGGTCTGTTTAATTAAACGAAATTGGTAAACGATAAAGCCACGTCCTCGCACGCCCATGCGCCGAAGAGTTCCTGACTTCCTGTCACTCCCCGGACAGGCGTCGCTAGTTTCGTATACCTTTCTAGGTAATCTGTATATCTACCTAGGCACATATGAATAGGTAAAGAAAGGGGAATTGGTAGTCCATCGCCTCTCCACTTCAGCCAACGCGAAGCATCCATCACTCGGATTGTGCAGTAACACAGAAACATTCATCATCCAGAATAACTCGGTTAACCGTCTTTTTTACGATGTAAATGGAAACGGACAGAGAACGACGAAACAATTCGCGGTGTTCATATCGGTAAAATGGAGGAAGGATTTGCTACAGTCGATAAGATCACACGTGCCGTAACATGTATGTATTCCTCAACGTCCATCTCCCAACGTAATCTCGTTCAGCGTTTTCTGTTGGCTTTATTTTCGAGTGAACAACTATCGCACAGCGGTCGTATCGTCTACAGTCTACACAGAAAGGAGAGAGAGGAGTATCCAGAATGCTCCTTCATTTTGACCGATTCGATGTCTCAGTCACTGTACATCGAATGCATTTTGTAAATAAAAGTAAATACGAGTAACCGATTCGGTAGCGCCATATTGCTTCTCTCGAGTGTAATTAGTTCCGGAGGAACGTCGTCACTGTCGCGGCGAGCACCTTTCCAATTCGACACATGTTTCCTAAAGAGGTTAGAACGCGCGGTCTCGACGTTAGGGTTCCGCTCTGTGAAGACTGATAAACCCGGTAATGCGTGGCGAGTGCAGCGTATACATACGATTTAACAGTTAAAGAAAAATTCAACGAATACCACCGCACGAGAATTCGTTTGCCGTGCGACGATTCCGTACAGGATCCACTTGGATAAATCGATTCCTGGCCGAACTTTTTCGTCGCGGAGAATCGACGCAGCACTTACCGAGAGTGCTCTTCGATTTCTTTCGACACGCGGCAAGAAAGAGTCCTATTGCCACTGGGCCGCGCAGCGACAAGAGACACACACACAAACACACAGACACACTTGTAAATAATTCCATTCGCGAGGGAAAAAACGCCGGGCGCATCGAACGAGATTCTTTCGTTTATCGGCGGGGCAATGTGAAGGGCGACGTCTGACGTCGCGGCATCGAATCGCGAGCCGCGACCACTGTATACGATACCGCGTAGGTAAAGTAGGTACCTGTTTAATAGACTAAAGGAGTTACGAAGTAACGGTAGCAGAGGACTAATTAATTACTATTTATTGATACGGTACTGTAACGATATACGAGCACCGTCGTGGATTACGGACGATTCGACTACCGACGGTGGCCCGATGGTCTGTAACCGCGGCGAAGGAAATAGAGTAAAAAGATGACAATATTGTTAAGAGCCGCCACGCTTTCGTCCCCCGATGTTTACGCTCCACTACTCCAGTGTGTAACCTCGAGGATTGCTTCCAACTACGGCAGCGCCCTCCACTTTCCGCGCCAAATTTGAATCTGTTCTACGCTGTTGGTATTAATATGCACGTATACGAATAGCTTGAAGAGCTTACAGATACACATTTTCGACAGAACAAACCGCTGTAATTCGTACGTCAAGGCGCAGTCCACCCGGAATTCAGCGGATTAATTTTTTTCCAATATTGGCTACACACTCGAGTCGTCAGCGTTACATGGACACATTGCTCCGGTCGAGCTGGTGGAACCATCTATGTACATGTTATTATATATTACACAGAAAAATGTTTTCACACACGCACGCGTCCGCGCGCACATACACACACTCGCGCAGCCACTCCGCGCGCAGAAATACACGCCCAGGCACACAAAGATACCGGGTACAACGCATTCGTTCGAAACGGTTACGCGATGTGGAAGGAAAAAAAAAGTTAGATAGGAGTGTGCGCCTACAGGCCGAAGAATATGTAGGCTGCACCACGTTTACCGAAGTATAAGTGGAAAAAGAAGATATAAATAAATGAATCTATATATATATATATATATATATATAAATTATATATATATTTAAATATAAATATGAATATAAATATAAATATAATAGTATTACGAATTACGATAAACGTATATAATTATTTTGTAGTGTCCCGCATTATGTAAACTAAATGTACACATGGAAAAAAAATTACGCCAGCGAAACGATGTTGATGGCGTTGACGACGACGATGATGATGATGGTATCGACGATTACGATAATTACGATACGATTGCAATGACGAACGATATGCACGCGAATGAGCTATGTATTATGAGTAACGACGACGATGACGATGGGAAACGATAATAGTATTATACGCTATCATGTCGACAAGTCTAAACCGTATTGTATTATATTATATAAGAGTCTGTCCATATTAATAATAATAATAATTATATTAATTATAATAGCTGTGTTTGAAAACGAGAAATAAATTGTGGTTGAATATGAAATCGAGCCGAGTGTCACACACGTGCTGCGGAAGCGGATGTGTACCGGATGTGCACGCTCTCCTCCAACTTTCGTCTCTCCGCGTTGGACCAAAGTTTATCGATCGATACGCGAACAACCGGGGAGGGTATACGCGGTTGGAACCGGTCGGGTTCGTTCGACCTCGATTCCGCGAGATTGATCGACCCTCTGCCGTGTTGCTTCTCCTCTTTCGATCAATTAATTAATTGGTAATACGGTGGGTTATTCGTTTCAGCGGCAACGATACACGTTGGTACACCGTTAGCCATATGTTTGGGACCATTTTGTATCGTATTTCCAATTAATATTATTCCAGAAATAATATGTTTTACTCCAGTTGAGGAACAGAAATAGATATTTCTAAAATAAATAAGAAGATACCGTAAACTGGGGTGACTTTGCCCGCCCGGGGTGACATTGCCCACTTTTTGGAAAAACTTTATTTCATTTTATTTAGAAGTAATTAGAACATATGGTGTTTTGTAATCGCTAGTAATAATTTCTCCAAGGTCAAAGGAAAAAAATAATAAATTTAATCATATGGTAATTTTTCAGTCAGAGTAAAAAAGTGGGTAAAAAAGTCACCCCAGTTTACGGTACTGAAAGCTTTAAATGTTTATTTAATTAATCGTTATAAATTTTTAGAATGGTTTCAAGCTTATGGCAACGCACGGTGCCCTATATAATTTCCCGTAGCTACATAGCGTTCGTCCAGCGAGAATGACATCGATCCCGCCGGTCAGCGATGTCGTTCACGCCCGAGCGAAAATATCGCGGACCGTACGCCACTGGGACCCTTCGAAAAGGTTGCCCGGTAACCCCGAAGGTTGCATTTATACGAATTGTGGCGGAAGGAACCATTGTATAATCCAAGATGGCCTCCACCTCGGAGAGGATTATTATTGGCTAATACGAGGCAAGAGGCTCCGCCTTGGCTCACGGCTCGTGACGGGATGATTTATTGGGATTTCTGTCTGTTCGCCCCTGCGCTGCAACGAACATACCGTGTGCCTAGCTTCTAGGCGGCTGGTATGCCTGGAACACCGTGATATTGGATTTCGACGTTTCGCCAAACTGCAGCTGCAACGCTTTCTTCCCGACAGGGACGTCTCCATTTCTCCCCAGGAATTCCCAGTCCATGTGGAATTCCGTGCTTCCCCGGCTGACCCACTTCCCGCCCCCATTTCACATTCCATCTATATAGGAAACACCAGCTGTGATTTTCTTTATTCGATCAACTGGAGCACAAACAGGATTCTTGATGTGTTTTTGGCGATGCCTCCTGTCTGATCTGAATTCGCCTGGGGCTTGACTCCTCACAGGGGAATTCTTGTTTGGATAACAGATTGAGGGACCTGGATTCCAAAGGTTGACTTCCTTGTACCTATAGATTCTTCGGATCAACAAGTTTAGTGCATATCTGAAATGCTTTCTGCCTACCAAAAATGAACAGGAGCTTTTGCGAACCTAGCTTCTATTAGAGATGAGGAAGAAAGGGGAAGTTAGTCTTTAGACACCAGCTTTCAGTACTCGCCTGTACAAGTGAAGTCGCTAATTGGGCAAAGTCCGTCTCCCTTTCGGGGTAATTCATGGCCAAGGGCAATCTGTTAGCACAATTGGTTATTAACTCGCGGGGAGGTCAGGGGACAGTCAGCACTAGGAGACCCAGAGGGAGAATGTTCTGGGTTTGATGCAGCTTTCATCTGGTCACCACTTTCTGGCTGAGGTCTAGTCAATGAAATCTAGAAAATCTTGGACAGGTAAGTACAGTTGATATAAAGAAGATCCTGAAGACCAACAGTTTTCTTCTTCAACCTTGCTCTTCCAATAGTCACCTCTACCAAAGCATCTCGATCCTCTGCCAAAGCAACAGCCCATCAAGTGAGTATGATAACCGTTAAGGATACGCGGGAAGGAAACGTACGCTGACCTTTGCCAATTCCGTTGTTGCAGGTGCATCCAGGTTGCAAAGTCGGCCGACAAGGAACCGGGCGGGCGGGAGAGGGAGGAGGGAGTCAGGCGAAGGGATGGAAGCCGGCGGAGTGGAGAGCTGGCAAGATAGAGGGGCACGGTGGGACGAGAGGATGGCGGTCAGAATTTATGGCCGCTTTATCACTTTACCGGCCTTGCCGCGTCTCAGTGAGGAGGGCAGGATCTCACGATGAACTTTGGCACTCGACTCCGTTGCACTCGACGAACGGTGAGCCCCCTAACTTTCTTGTTTACTCGCGTTTTGCCAGAGAGAGATTACACCTACACCTGTTTCCTCTTTCTCCGTCTTCCGGGCTTTCGACGCCGAGCAGCACGTCCCTTGGAAATGGGAATTAGGTTACGAAGACTGGGAGCCGGGGGTTGGACGAAGTCGTCAACATCTTGCGAGATAGAAACGAATAATTCGGTCGCCTCAATTTATTCCGAGGGATTCTGTGGCTGTCAGGAATGAACGAAAGAGAAGCTGGGCTTTTGGAGATGTCTCTATGCTGTGGTTAGACAGATACAGATGAGAGGTCGTTAAGGGAAAGTTTGTTAGCTATCGAGTAAAGATTGCCCAATATCTAGAGTTTTATAATCAGAAGAACCCAGCCCCGTGGACTGGCAACAGCTCCACGAACCCTGAATTCCAGCGTGAAATCCCACGCGTCTTCCCTCATCGGCGAAGAACCCCATCGCGGGTCTCGCAAAATTTACGCGACACTGGCCGGCGCGGCGTCGTGACGCGTACGACTGCATAACGCATAAAGTAACCCCCATTAACAGACCATAAATTCAATCCCTGCGGCACCGTTGTTATGTATGAGCGTCGTTAGTGTTAATAGAGTGTTAATTGCTCCTATACCGCTCTCGATTCTGTTCAGGTGACGGAGCCGCTGATGGTGGTAGAAGGCGAGACAGGCGAGCAGAAAGGGAGAAAGAGACGGGGAGAGAGAGAGAGAGAGAGTGAGTGAGAAAGTGAGAGAGAGAGAGAGAGGGAGACGATGGCCATAGAGGATTCCCGGTTGCGTGCTGTCCAGCTACTACTAGCGCCGTGCTTCTGCTATTTTGCATAGGGAATGCATCAATTTTCGGCGCTTCCCTCTCGTCGATCTCTCTCTCTCTCTCTCGCTCTACGTCCCTCCAGCTCTCTGCCACCCTCCCTGCCCCTATCTTCGCGCTACCCCTCACCTGCTCATCCCCGGCGTAACTTCCGGCACGCACAACCTCCAGCAACCCCCGCCATCCTCCGCGCAGCGCTTCGTGTAACCGTAATTCGTATCGAAGATAATTGATATCGCGTCCCTCTCGCGACGAGGGGAGGCTCGATGATCGCGATGCGCTTCCGTCACGTCTGCCCGGCGATCATCGCTTTCGATTTGCCACGCTCTAACGGCTCCGCGTTGTAACAGACAATTGTCAAGGACTCGCGACTGTTTACTGGCGAACGTGGCTGTTTTATAGGTAGTTGACGAACCTAAGTAAGTCTAAATTGGTTACAGTTAGGTCTGACGTTGGTCCAACTTCGGCTTCCCTGATTCGATATAGCATTGACAAAAGTATCTATGACACCCATTCGACTTTGAGTGATGTCTCCGGACCATAGACAATTTAATTTCCTGTATAATAGACCTGACGACTATGGCGCAATTAGGTAATAGAGGCTAACTGCTGAAATCGGTACCGAAATGTGTTTCAACGTACACCGTATTGCTGCACGAACGTCGCGGTCTTAATATCCGGAACTTAGCAGGTGTCTCGTCATCGCGTGCTCGCGACAAAAGCTCGTATTTCACGGGGGCAGACCTAAGGGGTGGCGAGCGCCGAAATGCTTGGAAGTAAGAGGTGAAAGCGTGGAGAAGGCTGCATCTCGGGGTTGGATCATTCGGTATCGGTGTGGAGGAGCTGGAATACATAACGTAGAACGGGACATAAATCAATAATATCGCCGCCCCCTCTCCTTCCTTTCCTCCCCCGGGAGCGCCGCCGTTCTCTCCCCGAGCGCCGTCTCTCCCCCGCAAACCGCCGAGCGACGCCGGCGTCTCTCTCGCAATCAATGTTTGCGTCTAAAGCGTCACAAACAATATATGACCTCCGGCGTTCAGCGATTAATACGTCCTGTCGCGTGCGTGCAAAAGTATATCCACGACTTAATTAACGAATCAATCGCGGGGAGAATTATTCTGTCATTGGTTGGCGATAAGATCGCGTTCGATTCATCAAAATTACAGTACACCTTTATCGTCCATTTTGTGTGAAGTTTGTAAAACTCTCTACTGTTCTTCGCGCGTTGCTTTCTTTTCCCATTGACGAGCTTATAAAGGGAGTAGCTTCTATGTAAGTAGTATCACCCTGTACACCGCCAAAGCAACTTCTTTCCAGAACGCGATAGCGATCGCCAAAGGAGCGCGTGGTCCCTTCGTCTTGTCACCCGAAACTCAAGCTCTAAATGCAACTTTCACCGGTACACGGGGCCGTCTATTAACGCGCTAAAGCGAAGTTAGCCGGGCAGGAGCCGTCGAGAGAGGGGTTGAACTTCCCCCGGTCCCGCGGAGTTTCGTGCTGTACGTGTCGTCGATACGGAAAGGCTAAATGCAAAACCTTGTAAGGGGAGATGGTCTCGAGTTCCGACAGGCCAACAAAACATCCTCGCAATTAACCGTATATTCCGATGACACTGGTGCAGTATCCCCAGGAGGGGGCGAGCCGCGGGAGGGGGTTGGAGACGGTAATTTCGTCTCGTCCACGCTTTCAACCCCTTTCTCCTTGACCCATCGGACGGTTGACGCGCGGATCCCTGCTCGACACCGCGACCTTGCTACCTGTAAAACAAGGAAAAACCGTTAAATAATAAAAACTTCCTCCGATTTATGTTCCGCAGAATTGGACGTGTAGATTGGGAACGGCGGCGGGGGTTGGGGGGGCTGGAAATTCGTCGGGCGAAATTGAAAAGTGGCCGAGAGATGTGCTCCCGGACGAATATCGGTAGGCAGATGGATGAGGAGCGGGCTCCGGCGGGGGATTGAAACGGGCGAATGGACGTGAAAAAAATATCCGGGAAGCTCGATCGACTGAAAAGTGTTTGCACGAGCTGCCGATGGTCCCTTTCCTGGCTTTGTTTTCGATTCACTCTTCGGCTAACGAAGACGAAGTTGTCGTAACGAGATATTACTTGGGCTGCGGTTCGAAGAATCGTAGATGCTCTTTTTTAATCGGGGGTGGGATCAGGTGACAGGTGTTCTCGCGCTTTGACGCGGCTTGATTGATAGCTGGACGGGGATGTCATTTCTGGAGAATGAATTTGTTTAACTTAGCGAGTTTCGGGGTGTAATCTCTTGATCTGGCGATAAATCGTTTCGCGATCTGCGCGACGATAGCGTTGATGTCCTGTCGCAGCACGCGTTATGTAGGCCACTGGTAGTTTGCATTGAGAAAAAATACACTAAGGAAGTAAGTCTAAATTAGTTGAACGACTGTGTATTAATTTAAAAACTATTAATACAGTAAATAATAAATACTTACCTATTTTACTTGTTTCAGGTGACGGAGTATCTACACCTCGCATGTTTCTAAACACTGGTCAGCCGAGATCTTGATACGACTCACCTGCACTCACGATAATGCTTGGGATTAAGTTCCAGCCTGCACTTGCAGACCTGAACCAATTGGGTATTAAAGTATCCCACCCAAAGTTGATGAAGTTTAATTGGCAATTAGATGGGAGTATCGACCTTCGAGGATGAATTTGCTAACTGGAACGGATTTTGGAGCAAAGTTACCATACTTATAATGAATGCAGCGATAGGAACACTTATAAACAATTCATGGGAACTGATTCCCCTTGTAAGGAAGAAGAATCTGTCGAAACTTAAGTAGACTCACAGTGCTCCAAATGTAAAAAAGAGGATCGAATCTCTAAATACAGAATTACTACATTTGAAGATGTCTCTAAATGCTTCAAACATTCACACGACCCAGATAATCGCTCATTATACCCACGAGTTTCGATTTCAATTACAGTGCTGTCATTGTACTCCAATATACATGAGTTAGAAGATCCTAATGCACTTCATGATGATGAAACTACCGTTCTCTTCGCCCCACAATTTACACTTCCATTTACAAGCACAATTATTAGCGATGAAGATGTTGCAGAAGGCTTCAGAGGTATCCTATGTCCATCGGAGCCTCATCAGCTGCATTCTTAATGTGATCCCCAAGACAAGGGACCACGTGGGTCGACGAGGACCACAGACAATCGGAGAGCTAGAAGCAAAGTGGGCGCGAGACGGTTTCGAAATTGGCGCCAGTTTTCGAGGTGGCTGGCAGCCATTAGGTTGCCCCGTGACATTCGAGGGAGAGGATGATGGTTCCATCGAGTAGGTAGTGCCTAGACGGGGCTCCACCCAGCACTTAGTTCACGTCGTGACTGTGGCCCGGGGCACGGCCGTTTCCAGGGTACAGTCACGCCCCTGCCCTGCCAACACTGAACTCCGATTCGCTGGCCCATATCTCATCTGGTCCATCGCATTAGCCTAATCTGCCAACTACAAGAGGAACAGGGGGACGAAAAAAAAACAAAAAAAAGGGGGGAAAAATGCGGCCATCGATGGTTGGTTGCCCCCGCCGACGCGAAATCGCGTGGCGAGGTGCTGCCACCTTCGCGGCCGAACCGCGAACGTCGCCGATCGATGTCTTCCTTTTTTCTTCTTTTTTTTTATTTGCAGCACCTTGCCTCCGCCGTTTTCCGTACCTTCGCTCGATTATCTAGTTCCTTGGGATATTCCTGGACCCACCGTGCCGGGCCTACTTGGCGACCTGATGGCTCGGGAGTGGCCGATTTTTCGCTGCCCGAATTGGCCCCCTTGAGTCATCGCTGAGGAAGGAGTCTCGTGGGTCCTGGGTCCCAATAGAGCTCAGCAACAATTGGAACCGTAGAGGTAACTTAGATTTAAGTTCCGTTTGGTGATATTCGGTCTCTTTGTCTTTTATCACGGTATAATGCTTTGATTAACCTTTAACTGGTATACTGTTTTTGGCAAACGTGACTGGAAACAGAAATTTGTAAAGTCGACACTAGATCAACCTCTATGAATATTTACTTCTCAGGTAATGTATAAAATAATAGAAACGTAGAAATTTGAACTATTGCTATAAAATTAATTAGAAATTCAATTTACAAACTTAGACAACCAAAAATTTTGCAGCGACCTTTTTTTGCTTGGAGTCATGAGCGACCCCTAGATACCAGTTAAGGGTTAAATTCGGGGGTAACAAATTATGAGTGTCTTCACTTACTCGCGTGGTCTCTACGAATTTTTAGGATTCAGTACTGTCTACTAAAGGAAAAGGATAAAACATTTTATTGTCAGTTTTACGCTTCGATATTCCTTTCTAAAATTTAGATAGCTTGTAAATAATGATTGCTATTTCTTGCATGATGTTCTATGAGCTATTTTGCTTCACTGTCTTAATAAGATCCATCCGCATCGAAGTTCTCTACGAATTCTATGCATTCGAAGAGATAATAAAAGCTTCTAAAGCTTTTAAAACTTTTAGACTAAAACTTTTAAGCTTCTAAACTCATTCTCGCGTTCACTTATTCCTCCTTTCTTACTTTTATCATACCTACCTACAAGACTAAACACCTACTTGATCATTTTGAGTACTCAACGTAAACCTGAGCAAGTACAAATTTTTCCCCATATTGCAATAATCGACAAACCATAAAAAAAACTTTATTAAAATCCCTTCAGTCGATCGTGCCCTTACCTGGCATCACCTCACTGTTTTGACACGTCGTCGCTAAATTACATTGCCACGATCTTTATTGCCGTTTCGGCGCCCGGAAAATCCTTGTTATCGCGTTCGAGCAATAAACTTCTTATAGAGCAGCTTAGAAACACAGCCGGAACGCGGCCGACGAGTCAGTTTACGTCTCACGTCGGACGAGGAAGCAACGTGCCGTGACGCGGTTGGACGTTCTGCCCTCATCGAGCCACTGTCGCAGAAACTGGTGAGTGCCTTTTGCAATTGCATGCAATACTCCACTATTCTTCTCTCCCGCATACCTACCAAGCGTTCGCGAGTCCGATCGCAGCGACTCGTGTTCGGTAGCGACGGGGAATCTAGCTCTGCGAGGTTCCCAAATTCATCCACTGGCCACTCTACCGATAAACTCCCGTTGAACGCGAGCTAAACGTCGAACGAGCAGCTTTAAACACCCGGGTAATTCGTATTACACCGCGATTCGTAATTTCAGCGGACAATATCGGCGCGACTGGTCCCGTGTACCGGGATTAAATAGCGATTATTAGAGCGCCACGAATAATATCTCGCGAAAATAATGCCAGCAGAAAGTTGCAGGTACCAGAAACCTTGAAAGCATGGAAATTTCCACTCTCCCCGCTTTATTACCCTCGCAACGATTTTATAATTCCACTAATTGTGCTTCGTCTATTGAATCGCAACCGTAATATCGCCATAAACGCAACGCAACCATAAACCCCGCGTCGTGTAAGGTAACAGCGGCCCAATTACCGCTTGGACACGTTAGCGATCGCTAGACGCAAGACCAGTTCCAGAAGTTGGTTTCTTCGGGACTTGGCCACGGTAAAAGTCAGTCGGTCTCGAATTGCCCGACATAAATCCCCATTTCCCTCTGGAGTGTATGAGCCGTGGCTCGCAAGGACGCTTCATCGCGCTGGCCAGGCAAGAAAAAAGCCAGATGTTGGCTACGCCGTGGCCCGAATATTGCGGTGATCTTCGGGCCCCATAAATTGCTCCAGTTTCGAAGGAAAACCTTACCGTGACACGTGTGTAGACGTAGGTACTGGAACAATGCCACTTTTCTTCGCCCTTGAGCCCGGAAACTGGCCTAAGAAGGTGGCTTCGTGCAAGTCGTCTGGGGCTTGTCACGAAACGTCTTGCATAACTGCTGGACAAAGGGAACACGTGCAAGCGTTAAGGCAATTGCTTCGGTCGAATTCTTGAGTGGGTACCTACTGGAGCCTTTTCAGGGTTAGGTATTATGTAGATACTTTAAGATTGGGTCGCGAGGTTGCTTGGAAAACTCCAGCTGAGCTGCTTTCGATGCCGAGTATTCAAAGTGAGTGAAATTTAGAGTGCTTGGTCATTCCGCTGCGATTCTTGAGAAGTAGAAGGTTTTGTTTAAGGGGGTGACGAAAGACTTAGAAGTATTTTCCAACAGTTTCAATACTGTTTCATTTTAAGTTGGGGGTAAGGTTTACTTAGGGAATTTTAATAGAGAGTTTAGACTGTTAGCTTTCTGGGCAATTCTTTGTGTCTGAATAGGTACCAGGATGTAAGTTACCTTTAGGGATTTTTAAAGAGTATTAATTGTGATCAATGGAGGTGAGCAGCAAGACGAGGCGAGAGGGCAGGTTGATGGCGAAGAGAATCAAGATCGGCCGGCTCGATTTCGTGCAAATTGAATATCCAGAGGAAAATTGAAGCGACGATAGATGATAGGGCGCGAGAGGCTTTAAGCGTGCGTTTAAATTAATTCACCAGGTTGTTAAGCTTAAAGTGCGGCATTAATTATTAGCGTGGTGTTAATTATTCGATGAAATGAAGTAAACAGTGTATTGTGCGAAAATGAGCCTGTGGCTTCGTTATGGTGTCGGCCATCTTGAATGAATATCTTGTTCCATCAAGTATGCATGTAATTTCTTACAAGAAACTATACGCGTGACTTGGGCGCGACGCATAAATTCTACCGCAGGTGCACGGCGGTTTAATTCCTTCTTTTCAAGCGGATACTAATTATCGTCTATGGTTACCTACGACATTTTCCTATCGCTAATTTTCTTTTTTAGCTCGAGCTGTTGTCGCTTCGGCGATTTTAATACACATCTACTTGCATATTTTTCTAACCTTAGCTTTCATTTTTCAGTAAATTAATTTACAAGTAATTAAAAGCACCATTGCAAAAGATAAATTCATTTTACTCAAACTGTGCTACAATCGCATTGCATACCTTAATTAGTAAGCCTTAGTTCATACTGCACAATGCGTTTATTAAGCTACCATATGATTATCCATTGACTCCAAGAACCTAAGTGATAATAAGGAACATTCATCTTGCAAAATTACATAGTATTTGCTATCACTTACCGCTCCTAGGCTACAATTACCATTAGTATTAATTACGTGTGTTGTTAGCAGTTATCAACTTATCTCTACTCAGTGTAACGAACAGAATTCAACACATTCAATATTCTTAACTTTCTCTGCCAGCAACAAGCAAACACCTAATCTGAATAAACTCTCACATCTATTCCAAAATTATGAATGCAGTTTCAAATTCTGCAAATAGCCATTACTTGCCCTTTCTCTTTTGAAAAGTGTAAGCCGCGGCGCGAAGCGCAGTAATTCCACTGCAGTCGAGAACTGAATTCTTGGCACCTAGATCCCGCGTGGAAGCATCGCGTTACAAACGAATTTGTGTCCCTCAAGGACACTCGGAGCGATTTCTCATTGCGATGTCTATCACAGGACCCATTCACCGACAGTTCCGCCGTGCCATAAAGCGTTTATTTGTCTTTCGATTCCGTCGTTTATCTTACATCTGCGGATTCCACGGGCCAACCGCGATGGCACGAGTTAAAAAGACGTCCGCGGGACATTGAGTCGTCTCGGTGACAAATGGCAGGCCGTTTACGCTTCTCGCCGAATATTTTCGGCGTTTCTCCTTTCGTTTCGTTCGTTTCGGTTGCCCACGAACAATGGGGTCGCGCCTGCTAGCGTAGTTTCAGTCCCATTCCGTTTGGAGAACCGAATCATCGGCTCGAGAGGGGCGCTGGAATCGGTCGAAAATAGAAGAGAACGCGGGTCCTCCTCTCTCTGTAAGAGACTCTTGCGTTAGGTCAGTGCTTCTTCGCTTAATCGCGGCGCCGGATAAAGAATAGGGGCAATAACGCTTGAAAGAAGTTTATTAAGTAATTCTCGGCTGCGTTAACGAGATCACTATGTGTTAATTAAAGCTCCTTAAATTTCTGGTCGAGCGTAAGGAGAGCCGTCACGAATACCTCGAGATCATGAGAACAAATGCAATCAAAATAGGAGGGAAGTGTTCGCGAATGCTTCTTGAAAAATAATCATGCAACAGGATTAATGGCATTTCGCCGTCACGAAATGAGCTCCTCTGTTGGCTTCAAACGCTCCATCTTCGAGTAAAATGTGCGCGAATTTAATCGCGCATCTGCGTAAGCACTGTGGTCCGTTTTTGTTGTAACGAATATTCCGACTAGTGATTCCTTAAGGGGCTATGGGACTATTGGAATATCGCAAAAGGGATTTTCTTTTTATTAGTAATTCTGAAAGTGTCATCCTTTCTGAACATTTACAAAAAAGTTTCATGTGGAAGTATGAATAATTACGGAAATTACAGCGCTGAACATAAGTGAGTGCACCGCACTTAACTTTGAAGCCGGTTTTCTCGAAACACCATTTTCAGAAACGTTGTACATTGTAACTCTTGAACCAATGAATATTTCCACTTAAAATTTTAACTGGAGCTGTAGAACTCCATTCTCTATCCTGTAGAAATTCCACATCAACATTGGATGTTTGTAAAACATTTTATAACTGATTAAAGATATTTTTTCCGATAAAAATGTGGGAAAAACAATTGATTCGTGTGTAACTTTTACAATTTTTGTTTAATTTCACCCAGTAAAATTTCACACGATAACTATTAGTGTAGAAATTACTCACCCCAAAGCATTTTGCTTTTAGATGATTGGTTCAAATAATTTGAATAATTTTCAACATTCTGACAATTTTTTTATTTCACATTACTTGTAAAAGGGTACATAAAAAACTGAAAAGTGCCAGTATGGTGATTATTTGCTACGTAAGCAATCCCACCGACAAGAAACCGTCGATTTTAGTGGTTCAATAGTTCTATACCCCTTAATCCGTGAGCCAGTGATTCTGTATGTTAGGATAATGATCCTGCTCTCTTTCGAAGTGGCACCTGTTCTAACAATGACCCCGTTGTCGCGCATAAAACCGAGGGCAAGATTAATGACACCTTAATGACTGCGTAAATGGTTCTGCGCGCCATCAGGGTATAACTCAATCCTGCCTTCGAAAACATTCGTCGTGTGAACCGTAATTACGTAACTATTAATAAAGTAAACCTTCTGGACGTCAGAGGGATTGAGACGCTTGCGACTTCTTTGAGACTGGTGGTAGATACACATAGGAATAAATAAAGGAAACGAGTAAGATCGTTGAAGGAGTAGGTAGGGGAGAGTTGCCAATATCGTACTGGTCGCCTAAATCGTACCCCACCAATTTCCCAGTAATTAATGAATATAAACGGCGACTAATAATAAAAATATCAAGTAAATGCGAAATATGAAATAGAAACAAAACCTTATGAGCTTACATCCTATTTTATGCGTGCTATAAACATTTAATAAAATCAGGTATGATTGACATAACTTTTTACCAGTTTGTTTCTGCTAATAATAATTAAACGATGCAATTTTGTCGTGTATTTTTGTATATTCGTTTTAAGTACATATTTATCATGTTTCCTAAATTGTACCACTACAATGGTACCAGTAGGATTTGACAACTCGAATGCTATATAGGTTATGTACATATATCATATAGGGTAAATCCGGGAGACGCGGTCGGGCTGGAGAGTTGGTCGAGTTGCTATACTCAGACTCTACATCTGTGTATGTGTAAAAATATGTTAAGGTTCAGAACAATTAATTCTCTAGAAATCAACTGTTTCGATCAACTCTCCAGCCCGGCAGGACTCTCCCGGAAATACCCTACATAGGTTATTGCAGCCTGTGTGTGATACATATACATATCTATATATTTAACTACATAATAATCATTACTGTATGTTGAATATTTTCACCTCTATTTGTTATTTATACTATTTTTAGTGGAGGTACGATTTAGGAGACCGGTTGCTTAAATCGTACCTTTTACAGTATGTGACGAAAAGATTAATAACACATTAATTTATTCCCAACAAAAGGTTGAGAATATAATAGTAGGTGGCTAAAAGATGAAGCTACAATATTCAATAGTCATTCCTGTTCAAATTAGTACTAAATATGAAATATAACGTAAAATGTCTTAAGTGGTTTGATATAGGCAACTCTCCCCTAAATTTCTTTTGAAAGCGTGGACAGTGTTACCATCCCTACGGATTTTTCCGTAGATGTACGGATTTTTTACTTCATCTACGGATCTACGGATTGTAAACTGAAATCTACGGAATTTTTACCTTTTTCATGACCCATTGATTTTACGATTCAAACTACTGATTTACTGCGGGTCGCTAAATTCCACTTCACTACAAGAGCTTTTCTTAACATTTAATCGCTGGATTGCAAGCTATTATTTTCTAGTTCTACTACCCTGCATTTTGAACGAGTACAATAGGAATTAACAAAGTTGATTTCAGAATCTTTGCATGTGAACTTTTTAAATTCCTCTTTGTGAATTACGTGGGGACGAAAGTCTTTGGTGAAAACGACTTTCGGGGAAACATTATTTTTGTGAAAAGCTCTTGTACCAAAGTGGAATTAGTAAAAGTCGATTTCACAACTTTTGCACGTGAACTTTTCTCGTAATTTGTAAATATTTGTTCTGACAATAATTTTTTGGGGGATGTTAGAGGATGGTCGAAATATAAGATTTTTAGAAAGGTCTTGAAAAAGGACGGTTTCCATGAGCAAGGAAATTAGCTTCTTTCATACATGTAATAATTAACACTTATGAAGAAAATCAAAGGAGGATCTACGGAATTCTACGGAATGTTGAACTTTTCTCTACAGATTTTTAAAAAATCTGAGTCGGCAACACTGCACATGCTGCACACAAAAGTAACACTTAGATTTATCGTATCCCTTTTTATGCAGCCTTTTTATTTATTTTGATGAGTGCTGCCTGTCTTCATAGTTTGACAGCTCCTTTCTGCACCCAATTCCTCTGGACAAAGTAACTAAAATCAGATACCTTGGTGTCTCTAATAATACACAAGACCCAGCACCCGCCGCTATAAATCTTACCAACGGTGATCACTCCGCGAAAGAAATGGAACTCCCAGAATCATCTGCTAGAGTACCTAGTCTTGGTAGATCAGATACTCCGCCAGAGTCGATTGCAGCAATCTACTGGAAGTTCGGGTGTGAAGTCGCAGGCCACGGTTGCGTCAAACTTCTCGCCGCGAGTTGCAATTTCGTGCGAATCCAATAGCAGGGCGATAAGGAAGTTGGAGAATCCTCTTGCCGCACGGTATTCGACGCGTTTCCGCGACGACTCTGGTCGACCGTAATAGCTGGAAAAGAGAAACGATGCGCGTTAGCCCGTGATTAGCGAGCCACCGATAATTGCGAGCTGCACGCGCAATTATCTTCGGGAATTTTTAGAAAGCTCGTTAGCCTGTCCTACCAATTACCACGGATACCCTTTTAATTACATAATCAGCACATCGTAGTTAAGTTTTAATCGCGGACGTGGTTGGACATTCAAACCATTGGACACATTTCTCCTCTTTCATCTTCTTCCTACAGTAAGAGCAATCTAAAAAATTGCAAACTCCCAAATTACCACTGTTTGCGAATCATCTATCACACCGAAAGGGTTAACGATGAAGTTTTATCGCGCCATCGCCGGTGAAAATTGTCGCGCCGGGACCGTCGCGACCGGCTCGGCGTATTTACCTGACACTGCTAATTCCGCGCTTTAATTTCATCCGGATTACAGTTCTGACGTTTGTTGGCCGTTGCGTGGGCAGAAACAGCGGCAGCTGGATCCTGTTGTTTGTCGTTCGGTGCAACGGGCCCGTAGCAGTAACAACCATCGAGAATTGTCTTACACACGTGGTCCTTGTTATACGTCCTCTACAATCTCCCTCTCCGTGCTCCGGTAATTGAAGGAAATTTCAGGGACTTCTAGGACGTTCATCCTAGTGCCAAATCCTCTGCGTGCATTCCTGCGGCCTGCACAAAGAGAGCACAGCGTTCCAGTAGCATCGCGCGGCGACCTCTACCGTAATTTAGCAATTTACCACAGTCCCCTAATTAAGCTCGAATCGACTTTCAAACGACCTCGAAGTTTGCGCCGCGCTCCTCGTCATTTTCTTTCGGCCGGATCATTGAACAACTTGTCAGCATAGCGCTGGTGGATAGGAAAAACGATTCTGTGTAGGTATCTGTGAGTGGGTGTAGCTGTACTTAATGGCACGAGGTTTCCTCTGTGCAAGAAACAGGGGAGGAGATAGGGGAGCTAGGGGATCGGCAGAGAGAGGGGGAGACTGATCGGTACGTTGTCTGCATCAATATGGAACGATAACACGGTGGCTCGTGCTGGGGCGATATTTGTATCTGACATTTTGTCGGCCCTTGTAGTATCGAGTGCGTCTAATAATTACAATACACGGGGAGGAGAGGCGCTCGGAAATATTGCCCAGCGCTTCCGTCGTCCTCTGATGTATTGCCGTCCTGCTGGACTTGCCGAGACAGTTTATCGAAATTCGGGGCGTCCTCGCCTCGGTAATATCCATCCTTTTCCGAGTCTAGAACGAATTATTAATTTAATTTATTACAACAGCAATAACAGATTTTAATTGCTACGCTCCGTGATTTTTCCAGGCGGACGCGAAAACGCAATTTCCACCCCCAAATTCGGGAAGCCACGCACAATTTTTCAATGTAAATAACCGTTATTTGCGCGTGACGTTAACGACTGGCCGATTATTAATTTCCATTATTGCGATTAGCGCGGTGGAATGCGCATTAATACAACAAAAAGGTTAATATGAAGAGCGGCCAGGCTGGAGTCGAGGCCTCTAACGAGTATTAATAACGCGGTGGAGTTAAAAACATTTCCTGTGCATTACGTCTAATGTGATATCCTAGCGAGAGCATGTCGGACGCGTAATTGAAAGCGCACCTATACGATATCGCGTTGCGGGTATTAATATCAATTACAATCTCTAGCGTTTCCGACATTTTGATGTTTGGGTTGAAGGCTTGATGGTCAATGTGAAGAACTGGAAAATTGGAAAATTCCTCCTCTCTTTGTTGATACCTAAATAATTATTTGGTACTCTCACACAAACCCCAGAATATTTTTACACTTCAAATTAAGGATCCAAAGACCTTCTTACCTAATACAGAACACTGAAGTCCTTTCGAATCGACAGGACTAACGGCACGAAGACTGTCTCAGCCGAGGATTTCCCTTGGCCAAGGGTAGCCGTTTCGCGAACGGCGGCAAATTGATTAACAAAAACGCGGCTACGCAATACCGAGGGAAGAAACCGTGCGGAGAGGGATGGGGGTTAGTCGGAGAGGTTCCCGGGGCGCAACGAATATTAATAACGTGGCAAAGTTAAAAATGTTTACCGTGCGTTACGTTTGATACGAGGGCCACGAACGTGGCAGCAGGGTCCCTCGTGATTGATTGCACGTCTCTGCATCTCTCCCTCTGACACGGGGTGTTCCTATGGATATTGCTTTGGTACGGTGCTGCACACCGCCATCTCCCCCGTGTCTGTCGAGGCAGACACCATACCCGATCCGTTCTATCCCCCTACGAATCAAATCTAGCCCCCTGCCCCCGGCCTCATCCCAACACGTCGCTCCGCTGTCGGTTCGCCATGTGCAGGAACGAAAATCATCGTTCAGGAATGTAATGCGCGGACCGAGTCGTCGCCGTCCTTGGAGGATCCTCGCCTTGGTAATCTCCGCCGAATGTTTTCACCGTATTTCGATATTGCGCCGAGATTAGAGGGTGGACAGGGACAGTCTCGCACGGATTGAATAATAAATTAGCTAGGAGGGAAGTGACGCGTTGGGTTTTATTGCCTCAAGACGGCGGATTCTTCTTGCTCCTCTGGATGCTGGTGGATTTTCGGGGAGAGTACGCGTCGGAGGGGCAATTGTGTATCTACGCGGTGTAATTAATTTCGACGTGGCACGTATCGCGATTAATCTCGCGCTGGCGACAACGGTGGCGATCGAAGTCGTTCAGAGTAATTAGTCGCGGTCGCGAAAAAGTAGCGCACCCACCGGAGAGGAGAGAACAGAAGCAGCCCGCGAGCACACGGTGGACGCGTATCCGTGGCGTGTAATTAGCCATTTCTCAAATTGGACGGCGCGTTGTTGTTAGTTACGCTCAGTCGGTTGATAATCTCTTCTTTCGTTCGCTCGTTAATGAGCGCCCTAGCGAGAGCGCCTCGTTGTACCTAATCTCGCAAATAGCTACCGCGCAAACGTGACTAGACGATGACCGAGGGAGAATGTTGTCGGGTGAATGCTGGCTCAAATGAGACAGCGGAGGAAAGATCTTCGCGCGGAACATGGGCGCGAGAGCGCCTTTCTTTTACGGTCTTCTGAATTAGAACTTTTCAGGCTTCCTGTGGCATCTATCCCTGGCAGCTGAAGCCAAATATTTCCTAGCGTTAGGTATTGGGTTGGTGTATAATTATCAGGCGTTTTTTAAACAGTATTTATTATGAAAAAAGAAACATAAAAATTAGATAATAACATTTTGAAATTATTATTCCTGGGCGTAGTCAGCATCTACTAACTACTTCAATAACTGCTTCCCATTTGCTTGGAGGATTTATTCCATTTATTAATAAATAACTCGTCAATACAAACGTCTGATAATTCTGCACCAACCCAATACCTATACAGCACACTTCGGTGCAGATGTATTGCAGAAACGTTGCTGCAATATTGCGTTGTTGCAGGTTGCATTGCAATATTGTAGGAACGTTCCTGTAATATTGCCGTGCATTATTGGAGTGGCAACGATCTTACAATATTGCATCAACATTGCAAGAACGTTGCCGTGCAATGTTCCACTGGCAACGATCCTACAATATTTCGGCAATATTGCGCGCGAATCGATGTGCAATGTTTCAGTGGCAACGATCCAGCAAAATTGCCTATATATTGTCGTGCAATACTGTAGTGGAAATATTGTAGAAACAGTACATCAATATTCTGAAGCAACTATGACTTTGACGAAATTTGAAATATGACGTCGAGTAGATTCTACAGCATGTTTCATTTAACTGGATAAGCTAGAATTTCTCGTTGGCCCTTTTTATTGCCGTTTCGTTGCAGAATCATTGCCGGAACGTTGCAGGACTACGTATTTGCAATGCTGCCGCAACATTGCAAAAATACACACCTGCAATATTGCGAAGGCGGACATAGGAGTGAACCTGCAACGTCTCTGCAATATTATGGTGCAACATTGCAATCTTGCACCGCAATATTTCAGAGACGTTGCTGCAATGTTATGGTGCTGTGTGGGACTTATCTTATTGTTAAGTAGTGTTTTACCACCGAAGCTGACGATCATGTTCCTATTTTAGTCAGTTTCTTTCTTACAAATTCGATTCTAGCCATCCTCAGTGCAGAGATGAACAAACAATTCCTAAAAATAAAAATTTCATACACAAATTTTTATTTCAAATAATTTTTTGCCCATCTCTGCCTCAGTGTTAATTTTCCCGGAGTAGGTATGCATTAAAGGGCGTCCCGAAACCGAAGTGAAAACGTCAGGGTGCCCCGCATTCCTCGAGGAAGATTTCGCCCACGATAATCGTCCCGCAAACCTCGATCGCGATTATCCGCGGCAGCATTAATCATCAGCGAGCCACGAGAGAAATCCTCGTTAACGCCCCTACGATACTTGCGGTTCCTTGACATTTCTACAACCTCCATCCACATTTAGTAGCAACTGGTTGCAGTCGGAAGAATTAGCAGTTAATCTTTTGGCGTTGCGACGAAGCAGCGGAGGGCAGCGGGGTTATGGCCGGTGAGGGGAGGGATGGAGAGTCGATAGGATGAGGTGGACGCAAGGAAGAGATACGCGGAGTGGCTACTAAAGAGGGTACCAGGAGGACAGAGAGAGAGGCTAGGGAGGAGCGAGCAAGGGGGCGAAAGGAAGAGAGTAGTTACAGACCAGGCATTATGCAAACGACGCAACAATTAGACCGTGGTCTTCCACCGGTTATTTAGTATTTAATATAATTTACCCCGAGTCGGCCGCGTAATGGCTATCTTCACACGTTCCTCCGCGACTTTCGAGTATCGGACAGGTAAACATTCTGTCTCCAGGTCGATTTCGATTAATGCGAATCTTCAATGACTAGTTCCGTTCCATAGAGAAGCTTTTTTTGGTCCCGTGTCTTTTCTAAAAATTCTTGGCAAAGCTGAGCGGATGACGCGCGATTCCGGCGGAGGGAACGATTGTTGGGAACAAAAGCGTATCAGCGGCGTTGATCCCGGAGCGTTCGATAAATCCCAGTCGCCGGGAAAAAGGGAAAAACCGGGAGAGCCTTCGGTTTCCTCGTCACGAAGCAGGCCAACAAAAGCATTCCGCTCGGATAAATTTCTACAGCGGCCGCTTTTCGCGTCAGCCCTTCGACAACCTTCAGGTCCTTCCTCACAAAGAAGGGCCAGCGATGGCGGTGAGCAGCGGAGGAGCGAGCAGTAGGCAGGTCCCTCGGGAAGCCTGGCTCTCTCTTTCTCTCCCGTCTCCCTACCACCTTGCGTCCCTTTCCCAAGAGCGAGGCAAGCGAGAGGAGAGCGATCGAAAGGGACGGGGAGGGAAGCAGAGGATCGCATCTTGCTCCGCAGGACTCTCGCTCTCGCCACCGGCGCCCCCGCTATTTATTTTCCAGGATTTCAGAGTCCGAAGCCATTAATCTCCGCTCCGCAGCGTCAGTGGAGCGCGTCAGGGCGACGTCGGGGTGCGTGGCGTCGGCGACGTCGCTCTGCTCTTAGCCGCAGCCTCGTGTACACCGCTGCGGGAGAGAGAGAGAGGAAGAGAGAGACGGAAAACGCGAGATGAGGTGTCGCTGAGGAGAGAGAAAGAGCTAGGGAAGAAGGAGGTGGTGCACGGCTGGCGGACAGCGGATAGAGGGGACGCTCTGGGTGCTGCGGGGAGGGGGTGGTGGTGAAGCGCAAGCATGGCAAGTCACCGATTCGGGGAGGGGGTGCTGATGGCTGCGACGAGAGGGGAACGCTTCTACGGCGGAGTTATGCAAAAAACCTCTATTCCTGAAAGGATGCTGCGAGGAAGGTGGAGGGCATTAGTATCTTTGGATTTGGAGGCCCTTCCTCGGCTTTGATGGCTTTTTGATGTCCGCCTCGCCGCTTAAGCTTGCTCCTCAACCGGTCAACGTCTCTCGCTGGTTAAACGGTTATTAAGTCATCCCATAAGTAACGCGCCCTTTCTGTAGCAGCGGAAAGAAATATCTCGGGTGTATGGGGACGACAGTAGACATAGCTATCCTACCACAGTTGGGCGTTTACTTCTGCGGGACTCCTCGAGCAACTCTATCGTATTCTTCCTTGAGAATTAGCCGTGGAAATCCGCTAGTAAAGTGATCATCCCCGAGAGGCCGTGTAGTACATAGAAATTCCTTTAATAACACGGACTCGCACGTGGGACTAAGTGCAGCGCAGTCGGAGTTACGTTAATCGCGCAAGGTCTCGCCCTTCCGACCGCAATTTGGCGGTAAACGGCGCTCGTTGGGGCCGCTGCTTTGAAGACACGGCATGAATCGACGTAAATCGCTCGCGTACGCGGCAAACATTTCTTCGGACAGCGACGTCGGGGAAGGAGGGCGACGAGGGTCGCCGAGGGTCGCAGAGAATCGGCTTCTAAATCCGCCGCAAAGTAGAATCGTTTATACATTCCGGCGAGGGAATAAACACGCGCGAAATTGCGAGTCTTTAATTCGGCGCCGACTGTAATTTGATCTTATAGGGAAAATTACCGCGTGTCGTATTATCAATCTCTTCCACTTGCGCTCTCTTCCAACCCCCCCTCCTCTCCCCGGCCTCCCCTCCGAATCGACTGCGTAATTTTCAGCCTGGCTGAATCTGTAATCAGAGTGAACTGGCCTCTGTACGGAGACGCGCGTCGATATCGCGGATAAGATTGCGCACCGGCCAAATTATCGTGCGCGTCCTTCGGATGGAGATGATTATGTACACAGGATGTTACACACGGGTTGATCCAGGTTTGCCAATTAGTCGCGTTAATTATAGATTCGCCGGCAGCCTTTCGCTTATAATGAAATTCACCGTGTCCCGGGCCTGATCCTGATCGAGCTCGCGTCATGACTCTTGCCGAGTACCGTGCAATTACCAAACGAAACCGCTCTCGGAGGATTTCCTATCGGCGATCGAACGAATATCCTCGAGCAGATACATAGTTGCGATTCGATGGGGAACGGACAGTAGAGTCTGGCAGAGGTCTAAACGAGTGGAGTGGAAATCTAAGCGCATTCGCAGACGCAACACGTCACGGATCAGCTAATCAGGTTTCACCGGTTAGTTTCTGTGACGGCAACTCGCATCACAGTAGATCATTTCATGGAACCCGCTCTATAGCGGCTCGCTCTCTGTCGTCGGAGTTAATTACCGCAATAGTGTCGCGCCTGCATAGAGAACTCGACAGTGGCGAAATGATGGCAAGATGCAGCTTAGAAATTCTGGTGACCTGGCCGAGCAGCGGGTTCCTTTGCCACGGTTTACAGATATAGCTATAATTTAAAAATGGTATTGTCTTCTGTTTTATATATTGGGGAGTGTTGTCAATATCGTAGTGGTTACCTACATCGTATCTCATCAATTTCTCAGTAGTTAATGAATCTAAACGACATTGGATAATAAAAGTATCAAGTAAATGCGAAATAAGAAATAGAAATAAAACTTTTTGAGCTTACACAATATTTTGTGCGTGCTATAAACATTTAAAAAATCAGGTATGATTGATGTAATCTTTTACCAGTTTATTTTAGCTGATGATAATCAAACAATGCAAGTTGGTCTTGTATTTTTGTATTTTTCTAAAAGCAAGTTTAATGTAGAATATTTTGCATTCGTTTTAAGGGGGAACAATACGTGCAACTTTTTTTAATTTTATGTGAGATATCCATACTTCATAGGAAAGTCATTGATATGTAGTTTAAATGTGCATGTAGTGGAAATTAAAAATAGATTATTTTTACTATTTTTTCCACCCCAAAATATATTGATTTTTTCCTTAAACTGACTCGAAATTTTAGAACTTTCCCCTTTAAGCTTCGCCATTTCTAAAAAATTACTGTAATTAAATTTCCGCACGCTTAACTGAAGACATTTTTGTGTAGAATAAATACGCAAAACCGGAGATTGATTCATGCAAAATTGGCGGAGAAAATCGTTCAACCAGTTTGGGTTAGAATACATAGTTTCGAGAAAAACGCGTTTAAAGTTCTAAGTTCATTTATTTTGTCACACAAAAATTCTAAAATACTGTCCAGTGGACAGTGTCCACTACATGCACATTTAAACCCCATATCTAACATAAAATTAAAAACAATTGCATTTTTTTCCGCGCTACAAGATGTTGTTCCCCTTAAGTCCATATTACATTCATTATAAAGTTGAAATTGATATTTATAAATAAATTGATCATGTTTCCTAAATCATACCAGTAGGATTTGAGTGATTTGACAACTCGTATGTTATATAGGCTATGTACATATATCATATGCATAGGTTATTGCGGCCTGTGTATGATCCATATACATATGTATATCTAACTATATAATAATCATCACTTTATGTTGAATATTTTTTTCTCCATTTGTTATTGATACTATTTTTAGTAGAGCTACGATTTAGAAGACCGGTTGTATAAATCGTACCTTTTATAGTATGTGACAATACGATTAATAACAAATTAATTTGTTGTAAACAAAAGGTTAAGCATATAATAGTAAATACCTAAAGGATCAAGCTACAATATCCAATAATCATTTGCGTTCAAATTAGTACCAAACATGAAATACTAGCTTCACTACTCGGGTTCGCCCGAAATTTAGATTCTGATTTCATTCAAAAATAACAATTTTTTAGTAAAAATAGTCACATTCATCTGGATTAGTGAATCATAATGAGCTTATGCACATCTCTCGATACCAGAGTTTATCGTTCGAAAGTCTTTAGGTGACAGCCAAACACACAAACATATTAGAAACTTTCTGCTTTACATATTAAGATAACGTAAAATATCTTAAGCGGTACCATATAGCCAACCCACCCCTATATACCTATTTAATACTTCAATATCACACCCTCTTATACCGATCGGTAAATACCCACTCTGCGAGAAGTGCGAGAGGAGCGAAAACCCTGCTTGCGCAGGCATCCCGATGTTTTCGTTCATTAAACGTTCTATACTTAGTTTGCATAACTGAGAGAGAGAGAGCGGGTTCGCGCGGGCAGAGGGAGGCTCATGAATACCATCGTTGATTGAGAATCGCGGACGGAGATCCCGGCTCTCCGGAGCGGCTCTCCTCTCGTTAATTAACATTGTGCTGGAGCGGGCGTGGAGGAAGACGTCAAAGCGTCTGTCGACTCGGACCCTGAACCCCTTTTGTTCCGCGGGCACCGGGGGCAGCAACCCTCCTCCGTTCTTTCTCGCCCCCTTTTATTGTTTACCCCGGCCGCTTATTATGCCGGGCAAGGCTTGTTACTCGCCTCTTGATATTCTAATCAGCCGACGCTCGGCCGTGTTCTCGCATCGTCCCTCCCGCCGCGGCCGTCCCCGCTCGTTCGCTCGAGGGCCTCCATGGAATTCCGGGCGACGGCGATAACTCTTGGATTCCTCGAGGATGAAAGAAGCGCGACGTGGCCGCGCCGTCGGCGGGACATCGCGGAGAAACGACGCTGCGCTGCCGAGGGTTGAAAGGAAATTCCTTACCCCGACGATTGGCAAGGATGATCGGTGACCCTCTTCGCGCCAAAGTGGCTGCCTTTCCTGCGTATTTTTAGAACCGACCCCGTTTCTCCGCGCCATATTGTTTCCGCGTTTCGGTCCATTGAATACTCACTCGTAGCTTCGACCGCCACGCGCGAGCTTTCTCTCACTAAACACTATCATAAAACCAAGGTACAATTACTTAAGTAGTCAAGATTGCTTCAAAATATACACGAAGAGAAAAAGCAGATATTTTTCGAAGCTGAAGTAGAAGGGAGAAGTGTTCAATATTTCTACAATTCTGGTAACATTTTCAAGAATTAAATAACACTCCATTCCTCCGAGAATAACGATCCGAATTTTTCACCCGGGGTGTCGCGGGAAGGGTGTGCTGCAGGGGTAGTCGCACGCGTATTAGGAAACAAGTTTAAGACAGGGTGGTTCAAACTCGAAGCCCTGGAGCCGTGGCGCAGCCCAGCGTCCCGATATTATTACTATGTAAATCACCCCTTCTCCATGGTACGCTGACGCCCACGGTGACAGCCCCCGGAGTGCCCCACCGTACGATGGATGAGCTCCAGGTTCTTATTAGATGTTCCTATGCGCCACCCCTCCGATCTGCAAACATGTTCCTTCATTTTGCGCCGATATACGTTACACCCTTATCGGCGAAGCTTTCCTTCACCACGGGCGTCGCTCTATAATTGAATCGAACAAGATTCCGCTTGGTTCCACCAGTTCCTAGAAGATTTCTCGACCTCTATTTCACTCCTGCTACCAACTCCGCAATTATCTACCAGAGTATGCGCATATCGGGTATAAAATAAACTTGAAATAGAACAATTTCCTGGAGAAAGTCAACCAGGAAAGGCTGTATTTAAAGTCCTGCGGCCGGGGGCCTCAGCTCCACCGAGGCAATCCCTTTCGAAAACCGCGATGGACGGTGAAATGGAATTTTGAATATCCTGTACAGCTGGTCGCGGCGCTGGAGATCGCAGCGAGCCCCGCAGTTCCGGCGAAATTAATGTAAAACTTCCGTGACTGAGGGAATGGAAAAGAGGCGGAACGAGGGTTCGAAGAGAAAGTTATATTTAGAGCATTAGTGTGGCTTTAATGCGTTTCAGTAACGAAAGTAATTACTCCCGAAGGGAAATCATTCCTATCCTGGCGTTGAGTAAAGCCTCGCTTTCGATTCTGTGAGAATGTTTTCACTGTGAGGGAGAGAGAGGAAATAGAGAGAGATATCTAATTTAAAACAAACGTAGACCAAAATAATTTTCCATCTCCCTCCGCTACCGATTCAGAGCAAGGGACATTCTTTTTCCCATCTCTGCGTAAGACACGCGATAAGACCCGGTAATTTAGTCGAAAGAAGAAGAAGCTATCGGGCAAGGAGCAACGGAAAACGATTGGAGCCACGGGGGAGGGTGAAATACTTGGATAGGACGTCGGCTGATGCCGCGCCACCCCGTCCACCCAGCCAGGGAGTGACTACCGACATTAGTCCACTGACACCATTGACACTTTTATTAATGACATCGATGCCTGAAGCACCATCCCCTCCAGGCCTGCGGCCCGGCTCTCTCTCTCACCCTCGAGAAACCCTCCGGCAGATTTTCTAGCGCGGCGGATGCAGCCCGCGGTAACCTCGGGATTCGTTCCTTTCCATCTCGCAGGGACCTTTTTTCCCGGCATTATTGTATTCCCCGGGAAGAAGAACAGGAACTGGTCTGGCCCTCCTCTGTTCCCCGGGTGTCTATCTCTTCTCCGCGGCCGGGCCGGGCCGTGGCCCTCCATTCTCTCCCGGCCTCTTTTTCTTCCGTGGCTCCTCTCGCTCCGCTGTCTCCGGTGTTCTTGTCGCCGGTGACCCCCGGCTTGCCACCCTTCTTCGCCGCCTGTTCATCCATTCCTCTGTCCTGGGACCTCGCGAGGGAGCGGCTCTCAAGTTACATTGAAAAATCTGGCGGACGGCTGAAAAATTGGCGATACCTATATCATCCATTGTGCTTCGCGCTCCCCGAGCCCAAGGCCCTCCCGTTTCCCGCAAAAAACCGTGTATTTAACGGATGGCTCCGGCGCTGCCCGGGTACCGCTGTGCTCCTTCCCGACGACGCGCCCCCTCGTATCGATCGCTAATTAGAAATTATGGCCTGGCTGCCGATCCGTTTGCAAGCGTCGCGTCCACTCCGGAGGGAGCATCGCGGGAGAAGGTCGCTAAGGGACGGGCGGAAGATTCGGGTGGGATTGGTGTTTTTACGGGTAAACGGAAATTTAATATGCAGTCGATCGTTTTCTAGAGATTGCAATTTCTCAGCGTAGCTACTTGTTTCCCTCGCGCAAACTTGGACAATTATATATTTGGGGGAATCCCCATGATTTACAAAATAATACAAATAGAAATAGCAGAGTCTGAACATAAAAGAAAGAGTAAAATTGACTTAGTATTACAAAATTGGATAACTAGGTTTCCAAACAAAACATAAACGCAAAACGCAGTATTACATGTCTCCCTGAGAATTGGTTACAATCTTAAATAATAAGGACCTAACCAGTGTCAGGGATCCCAGAACCTGGACCGCAAGTTCCTCACCGGAACATTGAGCTTTTTTACGGAGCTTTCTCGTCGTCTTCCATTACCAATGTTTTCTTCTGAGAATTCTTACTACCCTCTATGATTAAAGAACGGGAGAATCTTTGTGGAGAGGGGTTGAGGGTGAGCAGCGGAGACGGGAGATAAATCTGATAAGTAGGCAGTTCACGATACTCGGATCGGTGCTCACAAATCCATGGATAAGCCGGCGAGAACAAAAGTCCAGGGACGACGTAGCCAGGAATGCAGTGCACATTCGAGCCGGGATAAAGCGCGGGGGTGTGCGCGGCAGGGTGTAGAGAGGGCGAAAGCATCCGATGGAATCGTCATTACAAACGACGTGACAATTTCGAGCGAGCATTGCTGTATACATATTGCTCGTTACATCGATCGCGAGTGCGGCGAGTTTTAGGCGGCGTCATCCCCCGAACCGCTCCGGCTTTCATAAATTACGCCGATCACGTTCTTCGCCTCGAACTCGCGCAACCCCCGGCATGATTCTAATTTATTTTAAAATGACGAGGACACGCCGCGCGTATCGAAGACGGGGGCAACTTAAGAATCGATGAAACGAGGGTGCAGGTGAATTTATTCGATTCGATGGGAATTAAACGAGTTGAGAACAGGGGAATATTGATCCGGGGGAGTTTTTTGTAAACAGCGAAAGCCAAAACTGTATTTGCATCTTTTTGGCTCTTAAGGGGAGGTTCCGGTCTAACAGTAGATTTTTTTTTATTTAATTTTTCGAATGTTCAAACTTTTGGGAATACGTGTTTAAAAGGATTTGTTGAAGTTTATAAAATTCCCGAAGTTACAGGCATTTGAGTAGCGGCAATTGCATGGATGACACCCGGCCACTCGGCGCTCACGTAAAACCTTAAACTTGTTTTTCTCGAAACAGTGTTCTCAAAACGGTGGGACCTGTATCTCCAAAAGTTATTATCCGATTCGACTGAAACTTTTTTATTTTGAAGAATATACTTTTGGCTGGGAGGGGAGGGGGTATTCAAAATTACAAAATATTAATAATTTATAATTTTTAAAGGCGTTGAAAGGACAAAAAATACAGGTAAAAGTGATTTCATACTTGAAGTGTCGTTATTTTCTAAAAAATGTCATTTTTGTAATTTTGTCTAGCTCTCGCCCCCCCCCCCCCCCTCGCCTAACCAGAAGAATAATCTTCAAAATAAAAAAGGTTTCAGTCGAATCGGATAATAACTTTTGGAGATGCAACGCCCACCGTTTTGGATCAATTTTTTGACGCCTTGACTTGAACAACGCCTCAGGGCCGTCTGCAATGATTAATGATAAAACAAAAAATATATTTCTATAATTTAAGACATCCGCAATAGAATGCAAAAAGTCCCATTAAATTATATATAGTAGATTTCCTTTAATTAATTCCTAAATATCACCTATTTTTTGGGGCTCTAGACCGGAACCCCCCCTTAATCTGCGAGAAGATACCGTAAACTGGGGGGACATTGGCATGTTTTTGGAACATTTTGTTATCCTTGTCCGTACTAATATATAAAAGTGAAACGTTGTCTGTTTGTTTGTCCTTCTTTCACGCCTAAACGGCTGAACGGATTTTAATGAAATTTTGAGTATATATTTAATACGTTCTAGATTATATTATATTCTATTTATAAATATGCCATCTAAAATAATAAATAATAATAATAATTCCCGGGTGAAATCGGGTAACGGGTCAGCTGGTATAATAGAAAAATTAATACTTTACATTTGCTTTAAGTATACTATCATAACATTGCATCTTTTGTGAATGCACTACAAGTATCAACATGCATAAAATTTTTGTGCTTATCCTTCTTTAATACATGTTGTATAAGTATGTACCAATGTTACACGGTTATGGGGTAACATTGACACATCATATATAAATAGCACTAAAAAGTTTTCCCACATCTTAACTTACATTAACAGTGAAATTGGTTTCTTTTTATGTTCAATGCGCTCTATTTTATATTTTTATTTTTTAATTAACATTTTTAAATTTGGTTAGATATCCTATTATAATATTGCATCGTTTGTGATTGCACTACAAGTGTCAAAATGCATAAAATTTTGCTCCTTCCCTTTTTAATAGACGTTAAGTAGGGTGTATGTACCAGTAACTGAACACGTACCAGTGAATGGACATTTTTTATTAAAACGAATCAAATAAATTCTTAAAATAAGCAACTAATTAATTAAAGACTTCTTCTAGTTTCTTGCTTCATATCCAAACAATTTTCGCAACACGTGGAATAAATCACGCTGCAAACATAATTTTATAAAAGTGTTCATTCATTAGCCTTAACTGTTCATTTATTGGTGCGTTTACCCTAAATGCCAATGGTACTCCGTACTGTCAATGTTTCCTGAGTTTACAGTATCTCTCACAAACCGATCTACCCTTTGCAAAAATCTCTCCCACACCAACAATCCTCCTGAATTCCTCCTTATGTACCCAAGTCGACCCAGAAAAGCAGTCCGTCAGCGCAACATTCCCGACCCATAATCCCAATCCGTGATCTGCTTTGTGGAAGCCTCTCGAACAGTGTTTTCCCCTATGTGTCTCGCGTCACGGGCTGCAGAGAGGAAGCAGCTAAACGGAGAGAGTGAGAGAGAGAGAGAAGGCGGACAAGAGAGATAAGGGAAGCATAGAATCGGTCTAGGCTGGGTCAGGCTCTGGCGTCCTATCTCGCCGGGCTAGAAGCGTGTGCTGATGGATGACAAATGGCTCCTCCACGACGCGTCACTCTAGGCGCTGCTAGGGGCTCCTCCTATACGTGATCAACCATAGCTCCGGCTGACGTAGGGGGAGTAGGAGGGGCGGAGGAGCGTTGGGGTAGAAAACCGAGGCGCAACGGGGGTTGCGGCAGGATAGAACGTAGCTTGAAGAGGGGTAGAACCGACATGGGATACGGGGCCAGCGCGGAGGAGGCAGGAGGGGTGGCGGTAGCGGAGGAGGAGGTGCAGGAGGAGGGAGGTCGGGGGTGGGAGGGGACTTGAACGGGTCGGCGGAGATAAAGTGGGACGTCTGATCCTCCGTCGAGGCGAGCAAAAAGATCCTCGCGCTTCGCGTCCCAGGAGACGGAAGCCGGGAACGAGAAAAACTCCCCCAAGCCACGTCGACCATCCTTTCCTCGTCTCTCCCTCGTCGCCCCTCTCCTTCTTCCTTCGTCTCCCGGCTCGTACCACCATCAGCCGACGTAGCCGACGCTTTCATCCACCTTTTCCAGCACGACCAGCCACCCCTCCACCACGAAGAAAGAAACTTCGAAGGGAAAGAATCTGCGCTATACCTCATCCCGTGGCGGTGGCCCATTAATTAGTTCGGGAGAATCGGCTGGCTGAGAGAAAGGTATATATACGGGCGTACACGGACATGAATGTTATCGCCGCGATGCTGAGGGCTTTCTTTCTGGAATTTATAATTGATAAGGGAGAGGCGTCCGCCCGATGACGACGGAGGAATACATCGCGCCGGGGAGTTTTATATCGAAGGATGTTGTCAGGAGCTTATCGTTCCTTCTTTCTCCTTACAAACATTTTCCCAACCACTTTTCCCGCCTGGCTCGGTGTCCGAATCCTCGGCGATCCGCGCGCAATGCCGGGGGAAAAGGAAAAGAGGCGCGCGAGTCGTTACGTCAGCCTCGAATAAAGCATGCACTCGGAAGACCGCGAAAGATGGATGACTACGTGGCTCGGGCCTCCATCATGAGCGACACGTCAGGCGGTTCGTATGAATTCTTCTTGATTGCTGGGCCGGCTGTAAGCATAACGAGCCACCCGCTACGTCCATCAACCACGCACGGGTCAATTCATTTCGGATACACGGACACGCGCGTCTGTGTGACATGTAGGTATCTCTCTCTTTCTCTCTCTCTCTTCCTCTCTTCCTTCTTGGTGCAGACCGCGTCACGAACATGCCCGCAGCGTGTACTTACGCGCCAGATATCCCCGCTGCGTTGACGCCTAACCTGCCTACCTACGGTATGCGACGCTTATTTTGCTTCATTTCTCGATTTCAATCTTCGTCCAGTTCGGCCGCCCGAGACGGACACGTCCGGCGACTGATGAGCTGCTTTGTAAGCGAAATGTCAAACCGGGCTGGGCACCTCTTCTCCACTGGATAGAAAAATTTGCACGCAATGCGTGGAGACGAGCCGTGCAACAATATTTAAGCTTCTTTTCAGGGTTCTTCTTCAGGGAAGCTTTTTTCTTCTTTCGATAGTTTTCTCGATATGACTTCTGTTTCCTACAAGTACCTATTCTTTTATTATTAGATACGTTTATGTCGAACGGGCGCTTGAAACTTTGCCTGCAAACTCCAAGGATTTTGGGTAAACCAGCTAGAACCCGACCATAAAAGGGATGCTGGGATTAAAACTTCGGCCACTGACACTCGTTCTCGAACTCGAAATTAATGCATTCTACCTCGCGGAACATCATGCTAGAACTGTCGGACCGCGAATGAAGCCGTTACCAGGCTAGTTATTAAATACCTGTCTGTCCTTTTAGCGCGCGCGGTATAGGTACCTACGCCGCGTGTAATTTGCGGACAAGTCGAGTCCGCGCGCGTCTCGCCCTTAGCTTTGCTCGTATCAATTACCGTATAAAGCAGCGTAGGCCCAGAAACGCAATAAAGACATTTAACATTGAGGTTTATTACAGTCGAGCAGTGTATAAAAGGCTGCAGTCCGCGTCCATAGGGAGCGTTTAATATTTTACCCGTCTCATTTTCGCTGCTCGTAAACTATTCATTTATCCGCGCCTATAATCTCGATCGAAACTACGGATTATTATCCTTCTGGTACCATCACCCCTCTCCCCCTTCGCCGCCCTTCCCGTCTCCTCCTAAGGCCCCCTCTTACGCTCCCGCGCCCCCCTCTCGTTCCTTGCCCTTTCGGGTTCTGCCAATCTTTACGCACGTCGCGCGCATTTCATTTTTCTCTCCGGGGGTAAACGATCCGATCGAGGAGCCCTCGCGCGCGCCTAACGTCCCCTCAAAATGGAAGTCTCTCGAATAAAAATCACGCGCGCAAGGTAGGACGCATGGTGCTGATGCGAAACAAGGAGATCATTAAAAAGCGATTAACCCTCGCGATTCGTTTACTTATGTTTCTTTTTTATTCCCGTGGAATCTATGAACATTACTTACTTAGTTACTTACTTAGGTACTTTGGGCTCAAGACGAATTCTTCTTCGACACGCGAATTTTTCACGTCCCGACGTTGCCAATTTATCGATCGGCTGGTATTTAATGCAAGCGGCGTTACCGTTCCCCGCTGCATTATGCATTATCGCGGAGGGGAACGTTGGAATAATTATATAACGGCGGGAACGGTCTGAAATTTTTCCTCTACTTACGTCCGTGGTGTATTGATAAACGGCACGGCGTTTCACCGCGAGAGCCATAGGCGTAGACGCGAGGCGGCGCGGTCCGTTGTTTCGCGCGCGGACCGCAATCTGCATAATATGTATTAAAGTTTATTATCGTGAGCGGCCACGAATCGATACTTTGCGGTCTTTACTTACCGGGGCCTGGTTTTTGTCTAAATTATACACGTCCCCTAATGTCTTAACTGAAAACGGCTCCGAATCATTATCATAATTTTGGCATTTCTCGGGGTTCTTGTTTTTGCGCGCGGCACGATGTGCAATCATCTTTCTGGGTGGCGTCGCAAGTTATTGCCCGTTTTTATACGCGCCGCGGCGATTGAGATATCGGTGTACCCCTCTGGTTTCTCTGTTCTTCTTTTTTTTATATTGCGCTTTCTCTCCCTTTCTCCCCGGTCTTTCTCCCGCTGCGTCGTCGGGGCTGCCTCCAAAATGGCGCAAAAATGGCGCTGTTGGGACAGAGATACCCGCGAAACTAATTATCGTCCTTCGTACGAAAGTTTTCGGCGAAACTCCGCGTGTAGAAGCTTATAGGCGCAATTAGGACTTTTTGCAGAGGGATTTTTGCTGCTCGTTTGCCCCGAACTCGCGAAAATTGAACGACAACCCCGCGCAGATCGATCGCGTTCCTTGAGCGCGAGCCTCGGTGCCCTATCTACTGTTCGCCGCCGCGCGTTAATGCAGCGGATTTTGTTTTGTTCTTGTAATTTACCAGCGTTATTTATAGGACGGTTCGTAGGCGTGCGTTCTCGATTATTCATGCGGCGCTCGAATCAATTATCATTACAATTTCTTCCTTTTAACGCGATTTATTTCCTTGCAGCACACGTGAAGCTAATTCGGAATAAAATTGATGACACTTTTAATAAGCGAATGGATCGCCTCGCGTGCAATGGAACGGGGGCCACGGAGAAACTGTTACGCGTAGGGGGGAACGGGGAAAGTTGATACGGTTTTGAGTTTTCAAGTTTTTGAGTTTTTGTGTGAAGTAATTAGGTAATAATAAATATGCGAAAATATACTTTGGGCCTTCCTCTTTGATATATTGTAAATAAAAAGTTGAGAAGATAGGTACAAAGTGAATGAAAAAATGTTGTTTGGACGAATGGAAAATGTATCAACTTACCCCCTTGCGGGGCATGTTGATTGGGGCTGGGATTATTTATCGAATTTTTCGGTATTCGAGTGCTCGAATACTTCAGTTGTTTAATTATTTGGCGAATATAATTCGAATATCCAAGTATTCGAATACTATTCGAATATTTGAGTATTCGAATACTATTCGAATATTTGAGTATTCGAATACTATTCGAATATTTGAGTATTCGAATACTATTCGAATATTTAAGTATTCGAATAGTATGGTGTGAATTATAAATCAAGTTATTGAGGTTCATTTGTCAGGGTGAAATCTTGTAAGCTAATTTTGACCCACTTCACACCATACTATTCGAATACATCAGTATTCCAATATATCTGTATTCGAATAGGATTCAAATATTTCTGTATTCGAAGCTTATTCATAGCATTCGAATACTTGTAAAATATTCGAATATTAAATTATTATATTTTATAATATTAATTAATATCCATTTAATCAGTAAACGATGGAGGTCTTGAATATCCCACTTTAACATGAGGTGCCTCTTTTTATTAATGTATCCTAATACAACGAGACACGCTTTTTGAAAAATATTTCGCCGTATTTTGCCGCGATTCGTTTTTCTCACAGAATTTCGTACCATTTTCCTAGATATAAAAGGAAAAATCCAATTAAATGTAGTCGGGCAAAATTAATATCTACACTGTATCAACATGCCCCAGAGAAAACGTATCAATTTACGTACTATTTTATATTCTTCTTTATAGATATTACGTATTTTAAATATACACATAAAATTGAAGTCATTCAATTGTGTTTATTATTCTAAATATAAATATGTTAAACCAAACTTATTTACATTCATGTTTATTGTAAGAAATTAATTTTCTAAGATATGTTGAAATATTTAAAGTTCCACACGTCTTTCACCTTTTAAGTAAAATTAGAAAACCCTACGTGCTCCGCAGAGATCTAAAAACAGTATAATGTATTTAGCCTAACATTTTTAATTTGAATGAAGAACAGCAGAAAGAAAATATACAACTTCAGTTTTCTCGGTTGTTTCAAAATGCTAGATATGACATTTTAACTAAAGAGGACAGTATTCTTTTAAAATATGCCCGTCGATTTGTAACTTCCTCTTTAAGCCAAAATAGTGGACATATTTTCCAATCACTAAATTCATCTATATCAACTTTCCCCGGTTTCCCCCATTGCTTCGCGAACGATCTCATAGTATCAGAAAAGCGAAGAAACTAAAGAATAAATAATCGTAAATTTATTCTTCCGCAGAACACAGGCGGAACTATGTAGCGAGCAGTGGAAGTCCCGTCTATGCAAATTCCACCCCATCCGACTGTCCCTCACTTGGTCAGACATGATTAAACACAGAATGCCGTTGTTTCAACCCCTCCCAGCGTCCGCGTAGATACCTCTCGAGGATCCCACGGCCCACTCGGTCGGACCCCTAGGATCCGTCCCTCAGTTTAATCACTACCCCCTCGAAAACTCGCCGGCCTCTCCTTTCGTGGCATTCAATAACGCCGGGGCGACCCCTTGGCGATGCGACCCAGCCTCTATCTGGTCTCTCCTTGTTTCGCTAAGCCCACCCCGCCGCGAGTTTATCCCGTTACGTTTTGATTCGCTCCCGACAGGCCCCGACGCACCCTCTAATTGCTATTCATCCCCGTCCATTGATAAACTCTTTGCCTTAATTGGAATCATTGCTGCGGGAAATTTCGCTTGTCGCGCTAATGTCGCGGAAAGCTACTGCCGGTGATTCCCTCGTTTTCTTTATTAATTCCTCCAAGAGGGTGGCGGGTAATTTGTGTAGTGGAACCGACGCAACTCCAATTTCTTGGCAATGTAGTTGATTAGTCTGTCGCTGGACTAATACATCAAGAGAAACAGGTATTATTAATTCCTCAAAGGCCGTCGACGTGGATAAAGAAGAATTGAAAAAACTTCCCGAACCTCGGGAAAAGCTCGTCGCGACTAACTCTCTGATACTATTTCCCGGACGGATTAAACGGAACGCGGCAGATTGTTTCGTTGTATACGACGGCGTAACCACCGCATTTAAACCGCCAAATGGATCGTCTTTCTCTCTATGTGTATCTCTTTAACTGTTATGTTATGGCGACTCTCCGGCTGCGCCGTTCTACATCCCCCTTATAGCATCGCGTTTACGTTTACGAGCACCACCGCTGACGTTTACGAGCCACCGGCTGACGTACGAGCCACTTGCTGCTCTCTTGCTTTCATTGCTGGCGCTCGCACGTTAGCGTTTTGCCACCGTCGCGGTCGCCACCGATCTCACCCGCCCGAACACGTATTTTAATGTTATTTTCGTCCGACCCCACTCTCGAGGCAATCGTCGGTTTCTCGTTGAATTTCCTGTAAATTCTTAGACGAGGAATTCTAGATTCCAGAAGAAGAATTATCGAGCGAACGCTTTCCACATTCGACAAGTAGCATCGCTGCCAAAAGTTACTGCCTACCTAATGACAAAATGTTAGAGTTATAGCTGTCGATGGGTGGTTCAGTTTAAAGTTCCCTAAACTGGAAATGACCCCAGCCTAAATACCCCGGCGAGTGTTGAGAACTAGAGCACCCAAGGCTGAGACGAGAAAGCCTTCAAGAGAAATCATTCAGGTAGCCATGGCGCAGAGGGTAGGCCGAAAGGTAGCCGAGGCAGAATTCGGGTGCAATTGGTTTTGCATTTCGTCCACGTAACCGGCGCCCATTGCGGGAGCGGCGTTTGAACGATTTATGGCCCCGGGAACCGCATTGTATCTGTAGGTGCCGCGCGCCCTGACGCACCGTGACGCACCGTCACGCGACGTGACATGACGTGACGCAACTGACAAGTCGGATGCGGAACTCGAGCTGATCTTGCGCCTACCCAGCGCGCCCTAACCTGCCCTAACTTACTTACAACCCCCGCCGTTAGCATTCCTCTTTCTCCACCGCGGTCTTCGTCTTCCGGCGGTTTTCTTTTCTTTTAAAAGCTCCGCGGGAAATTTATCGCCGCCAGCTATCCCCGACAAAAGGAAGAAAGTTGTTCAAAATTGTGTACACACTCGCCGTACAGGCGGCGGAGGGCGCGAGAAGGGGTGATAAGTACCTAGGATCAAGGACTCGGGGCTTGGCTGCCGGCCATATTTCTGAGACTCGCTTCTTCCCCGCCGTGGGATTTTGTATCGCGAATTGATATTCGGATCTTTCTTGCGCCCCGCCCGTGCGGTTTCCCTCGGATGCGGAGGAATGTCGGCTCGGCTTCGCCATGCGAACACACCCGTGGTCGGCGAGATTCGTTTAATGCCGGCCAATTTCGGGGATGATGGATATGCCATTAGGGGCCGGTGAACCGGAGCTGTCCTGCGATTCCTTGCGCAGGGATTTTTAGAAACCGATAACTCCGAGCTTGCGGTTCACCCTCATCGCATAGTTGCGGCTTGAATCGTGTTTGCTACTCAACAAACCTATATCGCTAATCACTTTCGAACAGGTTCTTCTCTTTCGTCTATTGTCTTAGATACAGATTCCTTCTTCGCAGTGTAAATTGCCGGTGTCATTATTGTCGCAAGTTGTTGAATTAATAATGACGTCACAACACGAAACATTTCTGTTCGGGCTTAATAAGGAGACGACAGGTCGCGTTCGCCGTCAGCGCGAGGGGTTGCTTTCTTAAATGATTAACTATCCTCGACGCTAATTATCCCTCGGTTGTTAGCCACCCTACACGTGACGTCGTCGTCCCCGTCACGTCCGACGAAGACGTTCGCCCTCGCGCAAAATTCCTCACGTCGTTAACCGGTGGAACGTGGAGTTCCCCCGAAAGACAGTGTCATTTTCCGCCCGGTCGCGTTTCACCGCTCTGGGTCACGCTTCATTCTCGTTGCAACGACGTCGTTTTGTAAATGCCGCTACTTGCGCCCTGCAACTGAATATATTAAGAGCTCGCCGTGTTCTTTGCATCACAATGGTAACGCGTGCGTCTGATCGATCTTCAGAGATATGGGAACGCGCGGCGCTGGGAGGGGGACGCGAGATCGATTGCCAGAAAGTAGACTGGTTGGGGGAATAAATCCGTCGAAACGTCGAAGCTTGTAATACTTAAGGGGTAGGTTACTCTCAAAATTTGAGAAAATTGTTTTTTTGGGGTGTTTTTATATCCTAGCTACATCTTTTATACGTATTTTAAGCGCAATCCGGCCCCGAAATTCAAAAAATTGAAGGAATTACAGTAAAAAATGTAGGGGAGAGAGACTTTTTTGTTTAGGACCAGAGAGTAAAATAACTAAATAACCATTCGAGTTCTCATTGGTAACATTAGAAAGGCTAGTTAGCTGGCTATAACAGTACACGGTTATATTAAGCTTCTGTTTATATTTATATGTCTTATTTTTCGCTTTCTAAAAGAGTGTGTTTTGTTCCTTTCATAAATTGGCTGTATTGAAAGGTACATGGGTGTTTATGAATAGGACAGTGTAATAAAATAAGGCATTATTAATATTATAGTAGTCTTGCTACAAAATGAAAATACTTTCGTCGTGGGAAGATCCTTTATCTTTTAGATATTTGCAATGTCCCTTTCAATATGTGTCCCCTTCCTCATGAGATCGGATAATGATGTCCAACTTTAAACGTGATTTCCCAGAAACTACGTTTTCCAAAACGGTGAGCATAAAATTTCGGAAACCGCTCCAACGATTTGAATGAAAATTTACAGGGAGCTGCAGGAAACTATTCCCCTCCATGTATTGGGAGCACATTTTCAATATAAATTCATACAAAAAGATAAAAAATGTTTTTCTTACAAAAAAGAATAAAACCAGAAGCATCAACATAAAAATTGTATTAATCTGTTTATAAAAATGCCTTTATTTTGTATTTTACACATTTATATTTATAACTTTTTTCCTATAAATATATTTAAAATTTTCCTTTTATTCATTACAGTCAACGAAATGGCGCTTAAAAATTGAAACAAAAATTATCTCTATATTCATTTATTACTTCAGAATATGGTTTTGAAGAATAACCTGATTTTGGGCTATTTAAGGTAACCTACCCCCTGAAAGGCGTTGAAGTTTTAAAGAATAGTCAACTTTCCCCGGGAAATGAATCTCAAACTTGAGCACCTCATTGCACCGAATGCTGGTAATATTTAAATCCAAACGAAGTCCAAAGTGCCAGCCACCTATGATAAAGAATTTGATGTTTAATTAACGCCCCAGCGCTCGTTCGTTGCCCGCGCCTAGTCCGTGAGCAAATACACGTAATATACGCAGACAGAAGCGATCCACCCTCCATGGATTCATTCAACCCCTCGGTACGCAGCCATGCAAACGCTCGAACGACAAGCCAAACAATGAGCTGGCGTTGCGGTCGCTTTTATTTTTTGAAAAATGGAGGAACGGGCGACGCCGCGGCAGGCGGACTTCCGGAGGCCTCCCCGACAGCCAGCGTTTCCCTGTCTCCCTCCATTATGCTCCCATTCTCTCCTCCATTCCGCTTCACTCCTCCCTGTTTATCCTGTTTTCTTTCTCCAGACTTTTTCCCTCTGCTTCTCTCGCGCGTCTCTATCGACCCCTTCTTCCTTCCTCCCTCTCCATTTCATTTCTACACTGCACGTGTCCCTCTCTCTCTCTCACGCTCTTTCATGTAGGAATTTCTGATGGCACCCCCCTAGTTACACTCGATCTTTCTAGCTGACGTTTATCCCTTTCTCTCCCGATCTTCCACTTTTTCTTGCCCTTTCTCATCTCCGGTCGGTTCCTCGGCGAGCTGCCCTAGCACACTCTCATGATTCATTGCCGCCACGATGGATTATCCATCTCCTCCCTCGGCACACCCTCGTACGGCCAGAGGCTTGACCAGATCGGACACGAGGCGAACGTGGCAACCATCGACTTATATTATTACGTCTTGGGTAACCTTCTTTCCCCCATTCGTCCTCAAGTTCCCTACAAATCAGCTGATAGTAATTACCGAGCGCTCTCGATCGGCGTCGAGTTCTTAAAAGCATAGGCATTCCATGCACGCAGACGCATATTTGAAAACGCCCTCTGAATAAACGTGAGAAATACTTGGACAAGCATGGTATACTTATCTAAAAAACGCACGAATCAGCTTCAGGGATCTTTCATATCTTTCGGGACCTTCGTCTCTTATTACCCTTTTCGTACGTCCAAAAGCACCGACGATAATTAACCGTTTCCTTACCAGATACTTTGGCCTCTATCGAAAGTTAATCAGAATGCTACAAGCGGACGGCAAACAGTCGCGCGATAACGCGCACGCATCCAGGAAAAACTGGAAGGTGTACGAGGGACCGGAAATTACGCTCGCTGTAAAGTATTCTAGATACCGGGGAGCCGCGGGTAATGGCTCGCGATCGGGCCGGGACTTAATGCCCGGAGGTGCTTATAATAATCTCGGCTAATAATACATTTAAATAATATGAAAGTAAGGCGGGAGATATCCATGGTTGGCTGGGATTAAAGGACGCTGGCGATGGGTGCGCACTGCGCCGAGTGGATGGACCGAGCGCGGACCGAGTTGGACGCGCGTGTGCAAACTGGTCGCCGCGCCGCGCCGCGCCGCACCGCGCCGGGCCGGTATTCCAGCCTCTGCTTATGTTGCTCTGTTTTCGTTTCACTGACCGCCCGAAGCTTCCATGGCCCTCCTTCGGCCCGGCCCCGTTTCAAAAGTGCAACGTGCAACGTATTACGCGTTGCAAAATGTAATTTCGTTTCGCTGGCCGTCGGGGCAATTTCGGGCCGCCCGGCCGCTGCATCCGCACTTTCTACCCGGCCCTCGCTAATTGCGTCTTTTCGACCGAAACTTCGCTTGCTGTCCCTTCTTTAGAACGAGTATGTAGTTAGGTATGTGCGTTCGAATAAATCGTGCGTCTATAAAGTACCAAGATTTTTATTTTACATAAACTTTTTTTTGAAAATGTCAACCCCTTCGAGATTTGTTTATAGTTGCTTCGCGGTTGGGAGCGAGGCACGTTTGGGGTATAATTGGGGTTGAAAATGTAGTAGGTAGGTACTTTTCAAGTTTAAATTAAAGGGGTATCTTATTTTTTAACCTACTTCGGAAAGAAAGAGGTTCTACGTTCGATGTTCGTATGTGAATTTTCTACGTAAGGGCTGGATCGATTTTCGTGAAACTTATTGCATTTAGTTTAGTATCTTCAATCAACTTAAGTCATGGAGAAAGAATTATTAAAATTGGTTAATAAGGGAAGATCCCGAACCCGGAAATTCAAAAAATTCTGAAACTTTGTGAATAGGTAGGGAATTTCCTCCTGATTATAATGCAATTTTTGTTTGTGGGCCAAATTTATTTCAAGGGTGTGTAATTGACTCCTGAAAATCCGGTTATTTTCCGACTTTTTGTTATAACTGTAAAATAATTTATTATCAAATAATATATATAATTAAAAGATGTAACTTTTGTCTTAAAACTTTTTTCTATCTCTTATAGTTCGCGAGTTGGGTACAACATAAAATCGGAAAATCGTAGAATTTTCAGGGGTTAATTTCACCCCCTTCGAGTGAATTTCGGCAGCAATGAAAAATAAATAAATGTAGTTATACAACTTAAATAAGTAGAAAGTAAAAAATAAAAAATTTAAAAATTAAAACCGACTTCAAAAAAAATAAAAATGCGCTAAGAAGTAAAACATTTTTTTTTTCCTTATTTGAGGCATTAAGAGCAACAACGGACTAACCTACATTTATTCGAAATTGAGTTGGTAGTAATAACGTATTCCAATAGGCTCTACTATTTAATCATATAAAATAGGAAAACAAATTTTTTTATGTGAATTGGTCCGTTATTGCTCTCACTGCCTCATTTAATCAACGGCTCTCAATTTTTCTATTTTAATTATTTTAAATTTCTTTCATTAAATGTATATTTCTTGTGCATTTTGCATTGTTAACTAATTTATTGTATTTAACAAATACGTCAATGATTGATTGCACTGAAAGTATAAATTATCATTTATAATAAGCTCATTTTTCATCAGAGATAGACTGAGTCTGTTTCTCTTCTCGCCACTTCATATTAATTACAAAAAAAATCCTCTCTGTTAAAGTTTAAATTCGCAAACTAAAGTTTAAATATCGCCATATTACACTACAGTTGGCAACCCTATGAGCACAATGTCCCCCTCGAAATATTTCCACTCTCCTTCGCCCCCTTTTAAGAAACCCTTTATTCGCACACGACTTGGTTACTCCATCCTCGAAGCTTCCCCGTACTCATTAATGCTTCTTTGATGGAAGTAGCTCGCCGGTTCGAAACCAGTTGCTCGAGACGCTTCATTTCATGAAGACATTGCGCTACTTGCGGTGGTAGGAAAATTATTGCCATTTGCGATTGATGGATCGTTCCGGTGGCCCCTACGGTTAATACTAATCCATCATTTGCAGTTATGGTTTTCGATTCCGGATAAACACAGCCATTTCCTCCTGTCGCTTTGCATCACCCTCGATCGCAGTCGATACCGCCCGATTCGCTTTTTGTAGCTTCGCCGCGCGTTAACGTGTCTGCTGGGCGATACTCCTTCCGTAAATCCACACGCCGAGCGTTCCAAGACGGCAAGAACGACTCTTGACTCTGTATTTCCATGCCGTATGTCATTTGGTCGCCGGCCAGCGCAATTTGCGAGCGTTTACGGAGACAGAGACGTCCAAACGATCCTCGTTCCAAAGGGATCCAGTGTCATAAGCGATACTCGGCGCAGGTTCCTCCGAATCAAAACGTCACGTTTAAAGTACAAGGCACAAACAGCCGTGAATTACCGGGAATTATACGCAGCGGCTCCTTGCGCACACAAATCGCGACGTAAACGAGAGATTGAGTTGCCAGCAGACATCGTGGAAGGAAGGCTTCAGCCGCTGGAATCGGCTGTTCAGGTATTTCAGATGCAAATTGCACGGTGTCGCGTACATTGTAGCCGGAGCCAGCGTCTCGCGCGAAGGGCAACAGCGCCGGCTATCATATCTTCAACAGTGTCTTCGCAATTTCCTCCCCTTTTAAGCTTTTTTCAACTACCTGCCGGAAATTGCCGGTTCAGAGCCGCGCGTCTTCCTCCTCGTTGTTTTTCCATCGTCGCGATGATTGCCTTTGCGCGCTACCTGCACGCGATCCCGATCGCCCGTGAACTCTTTTCAGATGTCGATGATTAATTTCGTTTGGCTCTCGGGCTACAGACGTTTAAACGTTAAGTGGAGCGAGAGTTTGGCGAATAACCTCTGTTTGCGAATTGCGGGCAAGTTAATTGAGTTTGGCAAATCGGATCGCCAATGGGAATCAACGGTACTCCAAGTGTTAAGCAACCAGCCATTCACCTTCGGCCACGGCTTTTGCTCCGGCGAAGGGTTTATCGCGCGCGAACGCCCTTTCGCCTTCAGAAATATCGCGCGCGAGTTTCAGGCAGATCATCTCGACGGCACTCACGCTCCTGGGCGGTAAAGAATGGTCGATACGTCTGGGGAAAGTTATTTGTAAACATCTTTATTTGGGCGAGTAGATATAGGTAGACTTGTTCTTCCTACGATTAAAGTTGCGCAGGCGTTACCCACACAGCACCATAACATTGCAGCAACGTCTCTGCAATATTGCGGAGCAAGATTGCAATGTTGCATCATAACATTGCAGAGACTTTGTAGATTCAGTTCTATGTCCGCCTTCGCAATATTGCAGGTGTGTATTTTTACAATGTTGCGGCAGCATTGCAAACACGTAGTCCTACAACGTTCCGGCAATGATTCTGCAACGAAACGGCAATAAAAACGGCCAACGAGAAATTCCAGCATATCCAGTTAAATGAAACATGCTGTAGAATCTACTCGACGTCATATTTCAAATTTCGTCAAAGTCATAGTTGCTTCAGAATATTACTGTACTGTTTCTACAATATTTCCACTACAGTATTGCACGGCAATATGTAGGCAATTTTGCTGGCTCGTTGCCACTGAAACATTGTACATCGATTTGCGCGCAATATTGCAGAAATATTGTAGGATCGTTGCTAATGGAACATTGCACGGCAACGTTCTTGCAAGATTGCTGCAATATTGTAAGATCATTGCCACTCCAATAATGCACGGCAATATTGCAGGAACATTCTTACAATATTGCAATACATGTATTTTATACTGGCTGATCACTTTGCTAGAAGAACCTGGTCTATTCGTTGAGAAAGTTTCTGGAGGAATAGAGAATCGAGTGAATATATGATTGTCAGAAAAGTAACGTGTTGCTATCGATGTTTTATTTTTTTTATTTTTCTTGCGTTCGTGTTCTATGTACTTAATGAACGATTCTTATGGCGCTCCACCGCCAAATCGACAAACGATAAGACGAGGCATGTTGGAAGGAACGATACGCTAACAAGATTTCGAAAATGCGACGATTCATTAGCCATCGCAGTTGCGCGGAACGGAGCGTCCGATTTAAGAGACGCTCTAAGCTGCCTTTTTTATTCCGCGGCGAACAGGCGACCATTAATCAACGTATACATACATTGTCGCGGTGGACGGCCCACGTCTGACACGGAGGATGATTATCTGAAATAAAATATCGTGCGACAAATCACTTCCTTGCCAAGACTCATTTAAGTGGTTATATAAAATTACTGGCGCATTGTGCGGCGGGGAAGTGTGCAGGAGTCGCGTGAAAAGTGATCCGTGAAATAAGTATGTCTGTTAAATAATTCTATGTAATTCGGGCGTTGTTGATGAGAAATAATTGACAGGGCATAAACTTTTCGTCGTTCTTAAGGTGCGAATCGATGATGAGACGAAAATATTTTGTCTTATATAAAATTTTAATCTCATGGGATAATTATTTCATTATTTTGTTATTTTTTAATTAGCTTGTCATTAGTTTAATGAAGTTTATTTACATTTAGATGTTGCTGTGATTTTTCTCTCATGATAGAAAAGTCACAGTGACTAGCAGCCATAATGGTACACTCTTTAAATTCGCATAACTTTTTTAGAATTGCTCCAAACGACTTGAGTTTTTTTTTAGAAATTAGAAGGATTATTTTACTAAGTGATGTATTTCGTCATTTTAAAAAAAATGCAATTGGTAGGAATTGCGAACAAAATAGTAAAGGTCGATTTTTAAACTTTTTTTGGGAGCCCGTAATGAAAATTCAAAAAAACCGTTTGTAGCTCCGAGCAACGTTAACCAATTTTGACGAAATTTGTAGCATGTATACAACTTATTTCAATCTACAAACGGGTTTTTTGAATTTTCATTACAGGCTATATTTTTCGCTATTCCGTCCAATTGCATTTTTTTAAAACGACGATACACATCCGATGGCAAACTAATCCTTGTAGCTTCTAAAAAAAACTCAAGTCGTTTGGACTACTTCTAAAAAAGTTATGCGATTTTAAAGACTGTACGATTATGCCTGTGAGTCACTGTATATAAAATCCCATCGTGGATTGCACCTTTTCAACTCTTCAACTCACATTTTTTAATCATTCACGAGACCCGTTGCAATTTCTGAATCGTGAGGAATCTTATCATATTTATGTTACACTTTTCATGAAATCGATAATATATGTAGTAGCTTGACGTCGCCGCCGTGAATATTCTCAAAACGACGAAGTATAAATTTTCAGTTTAACGAGCATTTGCGTAAGACCGCTAATTCAAAAAAATCTGTATTTCACAAAGCAATTATACTGCGATGACTACCCTTTCGGTTGGGAATTTGGAACGCACGCGACCTGATTCTCGCCCGTCAAACATGGCGGTCGCAGCGTGCCCGTTAAAAACGCGAAATTTCGCGTTGCACTTTGCCGCGACCCGGTCTCGCATAAATCACCCTGGAAAGTCAGCGTTTCTTGTACGAACGAAATAAATTCTTTTCTTCATTTTCATGCAAACGACGACAGCGTCGGCTGCCATATTCTCAATCGCTTATACATATAGCGATAACTTTTTCCGGGGACTTTATTCGGAACGAATCCTTCGCGAAACAATCCGTTAAACTTCCTTTTGGTGGTGAAAATTTCTGCTGCACTAAAATTATTAACACTAAATGGAAATTAATATTACAGAATAATTTCAGGACAGTCATCCTATTAAAAATAACCCTGATATTATTCATTTTATAAAAATTACCCTAATATGTTCAAAATTTTATTCTTATTAAGAAAAACTGGTCGATAGTTGCATTAAGACGCTATTTACTCAAAATCGGTTTGAAAACTAAAGTCACGACATCTTCCCATCTCTCCTAAATTGCTAGGAGAGATGGCTCGCGTCGTTAGTTCCCTTCTTTGCGAGAGATGACCCACATAATCATTCATGAAAAACTACCAAACGTAGCTTCATATTCCATTCTACTATTCTCTCTACCCAATTGCGAAACAAAGCAGAATCTTTGACCTCTATAACTCAGAAGCTATGCATTTGCGCTGCAATGTTTACACGGCGTTCTTTCCTGTCCGCGATTAGTGGAATAGGCTGGCGAGGTTTGTCTGGACATTTCAGGAACACCCTGTTTAAATAGCGTGTTACGCGGGTTAGGTACGCGCGCGTAGCCCGTATATTCGTATTTATTATTATTTCCCTTTTTTTCCCCCCTTGCTGCCAAAGCACAGAGCCGTCAGACGCAGGGACGCCATTCGTCCTAGCCGTGCATGTGAAAATACGACGGGAATATTTCACTTTTCGTAGCGTTCGCGCGCCCCGACGACAGCGTCGCGGTGCCACGTCACGAGGCATTCATTTCGGAATACGTACACTGGTACGTCCAGGCTCCGGGGAGTAGCCTTAATAAATGTAGAAGCATTTATAAAGGCAGCAAGATGCGAATGCTCCTGCTCTTTCTCTCCCCCGCGTCGCTTTTTCGCTCCCCCGGTTCTCTTCCCCTTCGCTCTTTCTTTCCCTCGTTACAGACGCCGGTGACCGATGGAAATAAACGTCGGGCAAGTTCGTCGAAAAATGTCAATAACGCGGAACGCTGCCGGTTAAAAACGCAGGGCTGCCTCTAGGTAGCGAGCTTCGGCGAGCAGAGCTGTTACTCCGAATGGAAGGCGGGACGCGCGATGGTCGTTTCGGGCAAACTTGGAAGCGATTAAATGTGGATCGTTTCTCGTTAAAGATGCAACAGAAATTCTGTAAATTTGTAAATTGAAGTCGATTGTCAGTTTCTTATAGTATTTGGCTTATGGTTTGCATTTAACCTCCTCTCACAGTGTGTTGATATGTGGACAAAAATTGAAAAATCAAATATTTTTTACAGGCGATATTTATCATTGAATATTTACGTCTAGATGATCAGGAATCGAGATTGTTTGTGATTGATACGTAATTGTAGTTGTTTATGATCTTATTTGCCATCTTAATCTAGAAACTGAGTACTTCAACACAAAAAGTATTTCAATAACAAGTTATTTTCCATTTTTTTTTAATTTAGATCATGAGAATATTTATTAATCTTGACTCACATTATTCACCATGGATTCTACTATTATGATTGGGTATGCGTGCTCCAAAACTATTGCCCAGATTTATGGCCTTACTGATCATTAAAAAAATTCTTAGTCCCGAGAATGAAAATTTTATTTAAAAAACTGAAGTTTTAAAAAATTCGTAAAAAAACGTATGCGTGATTTGTTTATATTTGATTCGCTTTACTTTAGACTTTATGAAACAAGTCTTTTTCTGTTACTACCTACGACTATTAGAGAAATAATTTTTTTTAGGAAGAACTATGTAGATCAAAAATTCTAAGACAAACCAATAAATTTTTTAAATGTGGCTTTGTTCTGCACCAAGAGACAAAAAATGAAAGTTTCAAACATCCTATCTGCTTTTCCAATCTGGATGTTGTTATCTGTTTTAAAATACCAATCAAACGCGATGCACGTGATAAAAACTATTTGATAAAAAATGTTTCGAACAAAAGCAGTAATCAGTATTCAGTTGGCAACAAATTGCAAAAGTAAATATTGATAAAAAACTTTATATTCAATAAAAAATCAAGATCACCTCAACGTTTTCAATGAAACTGTATATTTTATTACACGCCAATCAATGCATCTTTATACTCTCTTCAAAAAAGTATTACAGTAGTCAGGTCTAAAACAGATCAGTTCAGAAGTTACGAGTTTTGTCCCTAACGCCCATATACTTCACCGCACTGTGCCTCGGTCTTAAAAATCCGCAGGGAGATTAGCTTTGAAGATTCTGGAATTTTAGTCTCCTGTCATCGTAATGTTCGTTTCACTGTAGCACGTGATTTGTCTTGGTACCGCAGGAGTCTTGGTGTCTCGAGACACTTGAGCGAATGTTGTCAACATTTTTCTGGCTCATTGTCAGTATAGAGCACAAAACAGCGGAGAAATTCTCTGCCCGAATTTTTCAAATCGCGCGATTTAGCAGCCGCGTGATTGATGGCCTGGGCAAGTTCTGTTCTCGCTATCGCTTCGAAATCCGACAATGTGTCGTCGCGTCGCGTCTTGCGTAATTGCACTTTCCTCCCGTGATTGAGCATTGTATCCAGAGTGTATACAAATTGTGGTCGAGCACACGATGCGAAAAAAAAACAATGTCACTTGAGCTTATTGTGTTGAACAATTGAACAGCGGTGGGCGACGCGTTATTTAATACTGATTCAGTAACCACTTGAAATTCGCCGTTTCCCCTGTTGGCGGGACCCGCATGCTGTCAGACGAGCGGAAGTTGTCACTTGTCACGGAAAAAGAGTTATTTCATCGGCGCGTAGTTTAGGTACTCCTTACGTATTGGTGGTAGTTGCCATTCGGATGTAAAATTATTTTTACTGTATGTTTAGGGGAGAGTTGCCAATATCGTAGTGGTCACCTAAATCGTAGCTCATAAATTTGTCAGTAATTAATGAATGTAAACGACAGCTGATGATAAAAATGTCAAGTAAATGTGAAATAAGAAATAGAAATAAAATCTTTTGAGCTTACACCCTATTTTGTGCGTGCTATAAATATTTAAAAAATCAGGTATGATTGATGTAACTTTTTAACAGTTTAATTTATGTGATAATAATCAAACAATGCAATTTTGTACTGTATTTGTGTGTGTTTCTAAAAGCGGGTTTAATTTAGAATATTTTACATTCGTTTTAAGTACGCATTACATTCATTATAAAGTTTAAATTGATATTTATAAATAAATTGATCCTGTTTCCTAAATCGTAACCTCTACAATCGTACCAGTAGGATTTGACAGCTCGTAGATATATTATATAGGTTACTAGCTTTACTACTCGGCTTCGCCCGAAATTTAGATTCTGATTTTATAAAAAAAGAATGTGTCTGATCCATATACATATATATAATAATTATTACTTTATGTTGAATATTTTCTTCTCTATTTGTTATTGATACTATTTTTAGTGAAGGTACGATTTAGGAAACCGGTCGCCTAAATCGCACCTTACAGTACCTACGTGACAAAAAGATTAATAACAAATTAATTTATTCTGAACAAAAGGTTAACCCTTCGTTGATACTCTGGGTCCAAGCCACCCATAAACTGATTTTGATGCTCTGTACCTTCTATATGCAAAATAAATTTAAATACATTTAAATACATTTTTTCCAAAGTTGGCTTACAAACTATTTTTTGTCTCAAAATATTATATCTGAACAACAACTCCATAGATTTTTAATATTTGATATTGAAATTAGGATAATCTCGATTTTCTTTACAAAAACTGTGATAAAATTTCAATAAAAAAACTATTGAAATACATTCTGGAGACCTTGAAATTCGCCCATGACTTTTTTCATTACGATTGGATTTCGTAAATGAGAATGCCAGTTGTTCAAAAATTGCTCTGAGTATGAGCTACCCAGGTATGTCAAAGTTGATAAAAAAAAGAGCTGTGTGAACGAAGGGTTAAGTATATAATAATAGTAGGTGCCTAAAAGATCAAGCTACAATATCCAATAGTCATTTGCGTTCAAATTAGTACCAAATATAAAATATATAGGCAACTCTCCCCTACATTTCAATCTTTTCTCTACACTATTTTCTATATACTCCACTTTCCTCCTCCAGTTTTTCCACCGTACCCTATCCTTTCTTTACACTTTCGTCTATATCGAGCGCGTCGAGCCTGAGATAGCACAGACTGAATTTTCATTTTATTGTGGTGCCCTAATGACGACAAACTGACACGAGAAGTTCGTCGCCGCGACGCGGACGAATTTCAAGCGACTTGAACAAATGTCGACGCATTTCTAACTGTAGCGAGACACGGGCTTCTCTGCGTCTCGCCCGACGGACGTGCTTTTGATCGAACTTCCGGCAAACTTGAACCTTTGGGAAGCGGTTCGATGAAAAATGGCCGCCACCATCCCGCCATCAATTGAATCACGCCCATATTCTCGTCCAACGAGAGCGGCTTATTAATTGAATTCAGAGAAGAGGTTCCTCCGACATCTTCAAAGTCCTTCACAAATATTCCAGAATTGCTCTCTCAAAATCTTGCGAATAGATAAAATAAACAACAGAACGCCAATCTCCAACGTCTGAATTTTCTTCACCAAAAATCTGCTTCTTAATTGAAAAGTGCTTGATCGATGTTAGACACTAGAATTCTTGAATCTGTTGCACCGATACCGATGCTGTCGTTACAGTAAACTAATTATCGGCAGTAAACTAATCTCTATAAATATTTATACGCCACCACATCAAACATCTATTTCCAGCTAGAAAGAATAGCCGTTCATTTTCCGCGCTCGGATCGGCGCCTATTAATAACGTCGATCTCGCAACATTCACAGCTTATCCGACCTTATCTGAACCGTTTAACTTTCCATTAAACAAATGGAAAAATTACGAAACGCGCTCTACGAGAGTGGAAGGTCGCCTTGTATCTCTGTGCATTCTATCGCGCGGTACTAATTCAATTCCAGCGATATCGATGATATCGTGCTCAGTGATCCTTGGTTTCTCAGCTGGCGCGCATTTTCCGATTTCAGAGTAAGAGGTGAACGTTGCGGATCGACGGAAAAATAAACCTACAAAGTTTTCCCACCTATAGCAGGCATTAACCTGGTCGGTAAGCAAGTTGTGTAACACGGAAGTTGGAAGACTTTGTCTTTACAGCTACTCCACTTGCAGAGATACATTATTCCCTAGAAATAAACTGAATATAGTTCAAGAACATCGCAGAATCGACAGTACCATGTTAGAATTATTACATTCAGAGTAAAAAATAATAGAAAGGAAGCCGTAGCTATCGAAACAATCATCACAGAGTGGAACAATTCCGAATCGAGGTTCGGAGCGATCAGGAGCTTTTAACAGCGTGTTCATCGAGCAGCGCGAACCAATTTATATTCCCCCAGCGTCCCCCTAATCAATACCATTCGATCCAGCTCGTCTCGCCTCGGTCGATTCGCCAAAAACACGTTCGACAGGCCTCTTAATATTCTCCAGCTTTGCGATTCGAGGGAAGAGGGGCGCAAAGACACGGACACTTGCCAGCGCGGAGACGGAAAAGTGGACCACGCAGTTTCGGTCCGCCGTACCTCCAGAAGCTGCCGATCGAACAGCTGTTCCGCCGCGGCGAAGATTCTGGCACGATTTCCGCTGAAAAATAACAGCGAGAGCGCGTTCGGCCGTGCGACACGGGATCGCCGCGACAATTAATTTTCGGCCAGTTAAATCGCGATCCCGCGGGACGCCCGGGCCGGTCGAAAGTGCGTGCAAAAATACACGCACGCACGGGACACGCGCGGCCACGGCTGCTTCGTTGTAATTCACCCACACGCGCGGGCGGCGGTCGCGCGAGCTCGCGGGGCAGACATATTAATAGAAGCGTACTTGGACGTGGCGCGCGGCGTTGTTGCCGACTGTCAAGCGATATTCTAACGAGCCGTGACCGTTGAAACGCGACGATTTTTCAAATGCCCGGCCGCCGAATAGGAGAGATCCGCTGGAATCCTGTAACGAGGCTGGATCGGAACCCGCCGGCGAACAAGCGAGCAAGGGAGTGAGCAAGCGAGCGAGCGAGAGCCGGCGCCGGCGGACAGTCGCCATGTTCCGACGGCCGTCGCACCGCCATGTTGCCCTAACGCCCCCGATTCTCTGCCTACGCTCGATCAATCGCCTTTGATTTGCAATTATTTGGGAAGTTTTTGGGATGTTGAAGGGGATTTTGGGTTTCTTCGGGGTTTGTGTTGAGATTCAATTTTTTTTTTAGTGGTTTTTGCAGTTGGTTTGTTTAGTTTCTTAAGGTGCGTTTAGAACAAGTGAATGAATGCTCGTTCGTCTCTCATTTCGACAAAATTCCTAATCATTTAGTGTAATAGCAATCTTCACTTGTAATTTTTCAGTAATTGAATTTCTTCGAAGTGGGGCGAACGAGCATGAGTTTTTTTGGTTTAAACGCACCTTGAGGGAATGTAGATGTGGCGATCTTTCTGTGGGATGGAAGACATGGAAGAGTTCTTTGGGTATTATGGGTGTTTTTAATTATTGTGGAATTGAGGGTCTTGCAGCAAAAGGAGTGCAGCTTCATTTTTTTGCAACTTGGAGTAAATTAGAAGAAACTGGTTATAAAATTATTGCGATGATTTAACGGTAATTAAAAAATATATATTTTCACAGAACAAGTAGTAGTTATTGAGTTGATAAGTTTTTATGTCTATTTTTGGCGAAATTTTTAAATCTGGAGCTGTCTAAAACGAGAATATTAAGGATGTATTGGACGAACAATATGAAGGTGCGTTTAAACCAAACAAACGAATCGTTCGAGTAAAAAGTTGCAAGTGAAGATTGCCGTTTGCACTAAATGAGCACGAAGTTTGTCGAAATGAGGGGCGAACAAGCATTCGTTCGTTTGGTCTAAATACACTTTTAGACAAAACTACATGAAATTTGAAATACTTGAATATCTCTGTCTTACGGTTCTTACGCATAGTAAATCTAGATGTGGAGAAGTCAAACGACAGTTGGAGTTTTATTTTTACTCCTAGAAAGGTATTTTTCACTTTACAAATGCCTTTTCAAGCATTATTTGCTAAACTTTTGCCAGTGAAAATGCCCCGAATTCGCAATTTTCTCAAGCTATAATTTATTTCTTTAAAACAGTGTAGTGAAAAAAATTTGAAACACGATAGATATTTTCATCTATCCATATGCTACAAGTACAAAAAAAATGAAAATATTGGTACTATTTCTTCAACATTTTTCAGCTGTTTCATCAGTCAAGATCGTCTCTTTCCATTTAAAATCGTTATAACTCAGGAACCGTTTAGTGAATTCATTTAAAATTTTAGGAACACTTCAGGGAGATTAAAAAGAAAAATCTCACAAGTTTTCATAAACTTAGTACCATTTTGAAGATTGATCCGATACATCCTTAAACAAAACAGGTTCGAAATTTGCAATAAATCGCTTATTTCTTATTGAATTTGCATCAAACATACTCGAAACGACGTATTAAGCAAACATTAATAAGTACAATTCTTATTAAAAGTATGCGGTTATTTACTGGACTTCCACACGAATAAGTAATTATTTTTATAGAAATTTCAAGAAAAATCCATTCAAATTCAATTTCAACAGTTGTTTTGTAATTCAAGAATTAATTTCAAAGGTCCATAAATTCAACAATTCTGCCATTCACTGGTTGGTTTACCCTAAATTTTTTTCACGTATGTATATTACATCTCAAAACTAAAACACTGGCCAAAATACAGCTGCACCCCTCTTCCTCCAAGCTCCTCAATTAGAATCTTGTAGATTTCATGAAAGTGTGCATAGACTTATTTTTAATCTCTCTATTGAATGAATAGCACGATCGCGTTAATAATTTCCTTAACTTTGTGCAAAATCTTGCCTCAATTCACTGATTTATCTGATGGATAGATTATGTCGTCAAGTGACTATCTACAAGAGAAATAGCAATCTCAGATTATTAATAAACCACATAAATTCATTTTAAAGCACTGCTCTATAATTACACTCGATGTAGATTTTATCTAATATTATGTGCAGAAAACGTAGCGCAGGAAGCAACAAACTATTTATTTTAGCACGCTACAAATGTTCAACGGATTCAATTTGCAGTTGCAAGTTATCTCCTATCTTCATGCACTCTGCCTGAATTTATGCTCGCGGACTGAATTTTTCGCAGTAAATTTATTCATTCATTACACCAATCTCAGTTAGCTTTTACAGTGGAATGATTTTCGCCGAAAATTGACCGCATCCTCGCGATTACAGTTTCCTGCGATTTTTCATTACGTAAGTATTCAGCATAACAATGCAGACGTGTAATAATTATTCTTTCGTTTCCTCCTCGCGCCGTCATCGAAGTTATATAGTAGCATATTTATAGAAGTAGTTACTCATCGAAATATAAAGAGTTTTAGAAACGTCTTTTAATATCTAAAATGAAGTTACGTTGGGAATATAATAGAAACCATTCGTCTTTCACGTAAGAACGTCACGAAATTTATGTCTTCTTAAATAGAAAAAAATGATCATCGATCAAGATAAAATATTGTTGTTATAGAAAAATAAGTAAATCCTACGTAAAAACTGAAAAGAAAAACTGTCGACTTTTCCTGTTGCGCCATGTTCCGACGGCCGACGGTTTCAACACGCTATATCGAAATTCTTCAGTGTACTTTCAAACTATTCAAAAGCATAGTTAAAAGATATATTTATCAGAGCAGAAGTTTACTTCAAAGTAATTGAAGCACCATTGTCCGCAAGCATATCCAATTTAATCTCTACGAAATCGTTTCTGTAGTAAGAATCTTGAGTTTGCATCAGCTCTCTATTCATTAGCTGCTATAGTAAGCGATAAGAAACATAAGTGAAAAATTTCAAACGTCCATTGAACAGTCCAGATCGACTAAAACGACAAATTCCGCTTGCCGAAAACTATGAAAACCCGAGTATTCTTGAATGCCAAACGGCGAAACCCCGAGGAGAAGATTGCGGTATGTCGTGACCATAGTTGGCTGGCTCCTAATGACAAAACGAAAGGCGGTGATCGAAATTTATCGATATTGCGTGCCTCGGGCGAAGCTAATCGCATTGGAGATCGGTTAAACTGCGGGAACGAGGCTGGAGTAATTTTATTATTCGTCGCGGCGTGGGCAAGGTGGCCGTCAAGGAATATAGGGTTGCAAAAATTATTAATCGAGAGCGGGCCAGCTCTCGAAACGCGTCCGAAAGAAAGGGAGGACGTATTTACGAAAGCGGCGCGTAGGTACCACGTGTGCGTCGTAAATCATTTGGCTGACTCCTCTAATTATAAGTATGACTATCGCCGCTATCGCATCGTCGCGCGCATAATGCCCGAAGGCAGAGTAGCAAGTGAACTTCTTCGCGATAAAACCGTCTTCTCTTTGTGGACCCACGAGTAGGCTAGAGGGGAAAGAAAGCCGCGCAAAAAGGGCCGACAGATGAATTCCACGGTGCAAAGAAATCGGTCCGCGTTTACCGAGAACAAACCCAAACGGGTGCTTTTAATTAGCTTTTTTTTATTCTTTCGGCTCCCCTTTTGCAGTGCGCCTTTTCTACAAACGAAATTTCGATAGTCTCTGCAGAATTCTGCTACAGTTACTCTACTCCCCAACAAAGCTATAGACCTCTTTATATCTTCAAATATTCCACACAATCATCGTTCAATTAATTAAAATTGCCAGCAATCGTTAGGTATTATCTAATCAATATTAAGAAAACCGAAAGAAGAACGTCTCCCTCGCGATTAAATGTCGGTTACCTACACTCGTGTCCGCCTTCAGCGGCTCGATTTAATAAATTTCAGTAACGAGGGGTCCCCGATTGGACGTGAAAGTGACGTCGGCGACGAAACCGTGCGGAACCTAGCAGCGCGTTATCATTCGCGAATTTAAAAATATTTTCGATAACCGATATCGCGCGGGCGCATCGCGAGGCCGCTGTCCGCTACCGGCAGATATATCGCGCGGCCGAAAATATTACTTCCCGTACATCATGCGTGTACGTGGCTGGGCCACAGATATCGCGGCCCATTATCGGTGCCGCGTCGATACCTAACGCCCGGATTCTAATCGTCGCCGCTTCGAACGGGGGACGTCGGCCATTTTGGCGCCCAATCAGGTCCAAGGGACGGGCCCTGGGCGCTGAGGAGCCTTGTGTCTTTAAGTCGTGTGGCTCGGAATATGTATATAGCTATAGAAATCAGTAAGTTTGGATGGGGGAAATTATATAACGTTTTAACTATTTTCACGCAGAGTTAAGGGGGGACGCTTACCTAGAGCAGTCAAAACAATTCGCTTCTTTGGAATTTTTTTCTAGAAAAATTGTTACACTTTTAGTAATAATTATGCGTCTATTGTTAAGAGTACATCTAAAGGACAGTTCAGTATTTTTTGCGTTAAAGGATATTAAAGGATTTGAGAGTTATAAGCGATGACCGAGATCTCCTTTTTTTAAGCGTTTTGCGGTGACTATTTTAACTCGTAGCGCAATCATCTGAAATGAAAAACTCGAATAGTTTCAGATAGAGTATGAAATTGTCTAAATCGGAGGGATTTTTTTTTCTTTTTAGTTTTTTTACACGCTAAGAAAGGAACGACATTTTTGTTGAAAATCGATGGTTCAACTTTGCAGCGCTGCATTTTATCACAAAATAATTTTCTAAAATCAGGTTCGATAGCGTCTAGATAATTTCATACTATATCTAAAACTATTCGAATTTTTCATTTCTGATGATTCTGCTACAAGCTACAATGGCCACCGCAAAACACTTAAAAAAAAGGACATCTCGGTCATCGCCTATAACTCTCAAATCTTTTAATATTCTTTAACGCAAAAAATACTGAACTGTCCTTTAGATGTACTCTTAACAATAGATGAATAGTTATTAATAAAATTGTAACGGTGTTTCTAGAAAAAAATCCCAAAGGAGCGCACTGTGCAAAGTTCTGTAAAAATTACAGTGTTAGGTACCTATATTCACCTATTATTATTATTATTATTATTATTAAATTTCTTTATTAGACAACACGAGCAGAAAGCAACGAAGAGAAACTAAACAACGACAAAAGCAAAGGCGTTCCTGAAGTTCAGTCAGGGACGGTTTTTCAACTTAACCTACTTAGACTTAAAATAATACAGGAAAATTAATAAAAGAAAAGAAGACAGAACATACTATATTAGATATTGAACTTGATCAATGGATCTGATTAAATTAATTGCGACTACTTCCCAATATTCCCGATAAGGCTTCGTCCGCAGGCTCCCGCGATTGAAAGCAGTGGACACTCTTAAGTGAAACGCGCACGGAAGGTTCAGAAAGGACGAGCAGGTTAAAATTGCCCCAAGATACAACACCGATCAAATATGAAGCCAGTTATCGCGCTGCCTATCTGATTCATTTACCTCGGCGTTTCCACGCGGCGAGTACTTACTCGAGGATCTCGAAGGGAAAGGAGCGCACCGCCGTTGACACAGAACCATCAATCATCGCGCGCACTCCGACGCACTGTCGCGCGATTTTCTCACCGATTAACGATTTGTCGCGCGACGAAGCCCCGGGAACCGTTCGCGAGTCTTGCGAAAACTGGATCAGCGAAGGCGTTTCGGTGGACCGGACGTCCAGTCGCCGACGAATTTTACGTAGAACTGAAGCAGGTAACCGATTTTCTCTCGCTGCTCCAGAGCGAAACCCCTTGAGTTGCGACCTTGAATCTCGCAATTTGCTTATTCAAAACGAATATTGCGGGGTGCGGTGGGCAAGCCTTTGGGTCGTCCGGCAGTAAATCAAAGCGTGAACGGATCCGCTCGGCTCTGCCCAGCCGTGCCCTCCGCTGCGGGAAAGGATGAGAACCGATGCTTGGACAGGTGTAGCGAGAATCTAATTTAAACGATCCTTGGACCGTAGGAGTGAAGGCTAGGATCGTTTGTAGGTACACGATATCGCGCTTAGACATTCCGCGGAGGAACCTTGCTCTTGGAGATCCGAGGCTACGGAATTCAATCCCGGGAACTCGGCTGTTTTTCGGATTCCAAAACCCCCGGGATTTGATATATCAAGTTATAATTTATCATGAGAATTTTGAGAATTTTTAAAAACGTAAATTAGGGTGAATTTACCAGTGAATGAACAAATTTACTTTTTTCGTGTATAATAGGAATACTATTTCATTGAAGACAATGATTTTATATTTAGAACGAAGGAAAATTTATTGAGATAACGGCGATACTAATATTTTTTTAATCTATGAACGTCTTGGTCGCTTATTAATTTTTTTGTTTTGTAGTTTCGGGTGTAAGAAAACACGTGCGATGACAATTAACCATTATATTGTGTAAACTGTGTTCTGATATAAATATATTTGTCAAGTTCCTAATATTATAATATATAGATTATATTATTATATTCTTATTTTAGATCCCTAACCTAAACTTCATTTCTACTTTTGTAACTGTTTCAGTGTTTTCCCGTCGGAAAATGCAGTATTATTCTTTGTGTTCATTTACTGGGTACACTGTGTTCATTTATTGGGTATTTTGTTCATTCACTACTTAGGCATTGATTACATTTTTATGATTTATTTCAGACGCCCCTCAAGCCAAAAAGCACAAACAATTTTTCTAGACATTTTTAAAGCCTATTCTGTTACAAATTCTTGTTTTATTAATAAATTATGACACTATTCAATTTTTATCGTTCTGGTCAATTCACCCTACTTTATGACCAACTGAAAAATATAAACATGGAATCCAAAAAACAGCCGGGATCCCGGGATTGAATTCCCTATCCTAGGCGCACTTTTAATCGAAGCATCCTTACAAGATGGCGTGCTTTCCACAGTACCTACCAACAGCATATCGCGGTAGTTCGATAGTATTTTCTTTCCCTCGATCCTCTTTACGGGAAACGGAACGCTCTATCGGAGCAGCGGCCTCTAGATAGCACAGTGATCGGTGGAGTTTCTAATCCAGCAGTTTCGTAACACTCCGATAAGCTCACGAGACATAGGCCCTCTTCAGATTTAACTACCGCCTTCTGCTGACCGCCTTTTAGGTTGCTGGACCGAAGCTCAGATAAATCGACTGCCCTCGGCTTTCTACGATGCTCGAAAGTCGGTCCTCGAGGAGCGCGTTGTGCAAGCGGAGCCCTTTTGAACCAGCCTATCGTGGGGCGAAATTTTTAATCGCTTCTTGAGGGCCTTGGAGAGTATTGTAGTATTTATCTTTAAATTAACGCGAGTGTAATAGAAGTTCCGAGAGTCTCTAGCTTATTAATCGGGTTTAAGAGACGGTAGGTAAATAATAATAATATAATAATTAATAATACGTTTATTAACGGAAGCCCATTGATACATATATAGAGTAAAGGACCCAATTACTGGCAGCCAACCCAATTACTGTCACCTTAATCTATTTTACTTAAACGTTTATTTATTCGTTATTTTAAGTAAAATAGTTTAAGATGACAGTATTTGGGTTGACTGCCAGTAATTGGGTCCTTTACCCTATGTGAGAAACAAACAAAAATAATGTGAGCGCAACGAAGCGAACACAGAAACAGTGATAGAAAACGCAAGACAGAGCAGTTATAGCAACAGTCAGCAGTTGACTACATTATTTAAAGATTGATTGTTTGAAATCCATTAACGAACTGTCAAAGAGGTCAATCCCCCTGGAATACTTATTAACAAGAGAGGCAAAACGGTTAATTGCATTGAATTTGCTCAATACTGTACGGCGAGGTTCAGCATAAAGTAGGGGAGGTTCGTCTTATAATTCTAATGGGTGCATAAAATTCGATAAGTTTCAGAATACCGTAACAGTCAATATTACTATTAAGCAAATTATATACAAACAGCAGATCAGAAATAATCCTACGTTTTTCAAGCGCCATCAGCCTCAATTTAGACAATATTGGCTGGTAATAAAGTTACTGGCATGGGATCATTTAGCTTATATGACATAAAACGAAGAAATTTCTGTTGAACCCGTTCGATCAACACGGATTGATACTTAAAATAAGGGCACCAGATGATCGCAGCGTATTCCAGATGCGGACGAACTAATGAAACATAAAGAAGTTTAATAATGGAACAGTTTTTAAAATGGCGGGAGATACAAATCAGGTACCCAAGGATTTTGAGAGCCTTGCCAGCGATAAATTATAACGTAAATTATAATAGCAAATTCCTATTTTTTACCTTTTTACCTTTTACCTATTTGAATTATTTAGGAGGTATTCTAGTGTCCGGGCTCAAAAAATTGAATTTTTTGCATTTTCTATAAGTATATATTATAGAAAATGTATGGGTAAAATGATTTTCTGCAATTTGTAAAAATGACAGAGTTATAGCGGTTAGAAGAGATGCGTATACATATGGCATTACTGATGTGTAAAACTTTAAACGCGTTTTCGGAAGCGGTGACCATGATATCTTGAAATCGACTTGATCAATTAAGCCCAAATTTTACATACATATTCAATAAACGTGTGGGTATCGTCCCTACCACGGTCATGTAAAACTATTTTTTTGTTTCCATTTTACATACCTTCAAAAGTATAAAAAATCTACTAAAATCACAACCTTATCTTCAAACTGTCACTATTTTAATAATTTTCGCTATTTTTCCTTCATTCTGGTACCTGCGGTAGCCGGTGGTATACTAATTTGCAATCTTTTTCCTTTTTTGTGTCAGATAAGCACAATCAGCAAAATCATGATCACCGTGCGCAGACATTTTTTTCATAGAACACTTCAACGCGAAATATTGCAGCCAATTTTAATTTTTTTATGCTGAAAAAATTTGTAAATACTCTCTAAGTACTGATACACATGTACGCAAAACCCGGATTCAATAACTTTAGATAGTTTTTTGTAAGAAATTCCACAAAACCGCAGAAAATAACGGCGATTACACTAGAATACCCCCCTAAGGGGGGAGCCCACTGTCTCAAATCTGAAAATTTTCATTTTTTTTTTTACATTTTCTGAAAGACGTATGTTTCAAGAATGTTCTCTCCAAATTTTATGAAGAAATTCGCAAAATTGACGGAAATATGATGTTTTTCGTGAAGCGGTGTCAAACGCGCGACTGAGCCACGCGGAACTTTGAACGCGTTTTCCTCAGAATGACATTTTTCAATCGCGTTGACAGTCTACAGAGAAAACTATACGTCCAATTGACATGACCAATTGACACGATCAGCTTTTTTCAATTTTCGACCTGCTTCTATTTTTTTTAATAACATTTGTCCAATTTTGTACCCCGAAAACGCGACTTTTTTTTTCAGTGGTCCGCCATTTTGTTATTTTTTACAATTTTTACATTTTCTGATCGTCACGTAATAGAGGCAGGCTTCTAGTTTCTAAATATTACTGTTTTTTTTTTCATTCCGATTAACCATATGGCCTGGGGCCTGTCAACGCGATTAGCATGTTTTTGCCGCAGCGCAAATTTTGACGAAGAGTATACAGGAAACGGATTTATGAATTTGTTTGAAAAAAATGTTTTCTTACCTTTCGGTATGTACACTATTAACTATACTAAGCAATAAATTGATTTACTTGCGTTGTTTGGTTGAAATAAATTCCCGAAAACACCCTTACATTTCGGACCGAGACAGTGGGCTCCCCCTTAAGACAAAATGCACTTCGTCTCCCGAGATCTGCCAGCGAAGGCTTGTCACACGTTCGAAGCTTCTACTCCAAGATCCTTCTGGACCCCGGTCTCTAGCCGCTGCCCCAAAGTATCGCTTCACCAAGATCCCCATCCGACCTCCAAGACGAATTTCCAGACCGAACGCGACCTTGTGCCTCGCAGTATGCATATTGAAAGGCGCGTCGACGCAAGGGCAAGCCTTTAACACGGTCGTCCCGCAGTAAATCAAAGCGGATCGGTCCACTTTGACGGACATCGAGGCGGAAACGGGTGACCTGACCTCGTTGCGCTTCCCGGGGATTTAAAGTAGGGCCAGGTAGCTTTTCCGCTTTCGTTTGCATAACTCTGCTAACCCCTTGTAAGCAAGAAACCCTTCTCAGGCCGGCGTCCAGCCTTGTGTTCTGGACGGTACGGGGCCGGAATAAAGGACGGTGTAAACAGCGCTCTGCTTTTTCAGCCCCGTTGGCACCCCGCGGCCGTCGTAAAACCCGATCGCGCGATTCGCTCTGCTTCAGTTACGATGAATGCCTGGACACCCTCGGAAGTCTTTGCGGATTCGCCAGGCAGAGGGTCTGGAAGAAGGTTTGCGGATGTGGCGGCCGCTGGAATTTCACGTGGAACGCGTCAGGCTTCCGCGGGAGGAGCGAGAAGCCGCTCGCTTTCCGCGGGCATTCTTCTAGAATCGCCAGCTGTCAGACACCTCGTCCTTCGGCGAACGATTTCCACTGGAATTTTTCCTCAGTTCTCATAACACTCGGGGCATTTCGACGAACAGAATCAGCAGCTTCTATCGTACCTAGCTACTCAGATCATTAGCAAGCAGCACTCCGTCTCGAAGCGTGTTCTTACGAAAGTAAAACGGATACTTGATGAACGTAACAAGACGATGGGTCCGCGATTGTAGTATTATAATAAGCAGAAATTACAGCGTCGAGGCGCATAATTAATAACTTCCTCGTTATTTTTCTAGATACTTTCGTGATCTCACACGTCTAGAAACGAGTTCTCAACGTGTTTCTAACTCGACACATCCTGCGATTAATAAATTCCTTTTTCGAGTGCTTCCTTTTACGACTCAATTCCTCTTGTCTTTGCCTTAGCAACAAGAAGGAATTCTTCGATTAAACCGCGGCTGGGGAAATGTTTCCACTCCATCGGCGGTAAAAGAATTCAGTAAAGTTCCGCCTTCGCCTTTCGAAGCGTTACGACACTCCGCTTCGGTCACTCTTTCGCCGGAGTACCTCCGCTGCAATATCTTACTTCCTACTGCATAATCGAGCAGCAGTTATTTAAAGAAACGAGGAACGAGTAAGGCGTCCGTCGCGGAGCCCGTCGAATAAAGAAATCGGAAATATTCGAGTGAAAAGTTGGGAAGAGAAGGCTCTCGATAGGCTCGCGCGAGCGATCGGGAGGAAGCGTCCAATTGACGCCGAGTGGAAAGGCTCGCGCGTCCGGAAAGCCGAGGCGCGGCTAGTTATCGAGTGGCGCGAAGCTGGCGGAAAAATTGCGTGCAGGCCACGGGGCTGGCGGAAAAATTGCGTGTTGGGTCGGTAGACAGATTATTTTCGCGCCGTTTCGAGCGACGCCTACGGCTTAATTCGCGAAGACACGCGAATGCGCGCCGGACGGTGAATAATTCCCGCGGAACGAGCAGAGCCGGCCAGGTCACTGAATATGTACATTTTTATAAAGGATACCGCAAGAACGATTCCTCTCGGAGCCTCGCCGTCGCGCTGACGACGCGCGGCGGCGGGGGAAGGGGAAAGGGGAAAAAAAAAACGGGGGAAGAAGAGAAAAATTAACGACGCCATCGTGATTTATTCGAGCCTTAATATTCGAGATCCTTTATCGAGTGGATTACGCGACGCGATGCCGAGGAGCATTTAATTCGCCTCCATCCTTTACTTCTCGCCGGTTCTTTGAGCGCCCAGTCAAAGCGTCGTTTCCTTCGGTCTTTTTTTTTCTGTATTTAATTTGACGTGGAAATTCAATCTTCCCGGGGCTAACGATCCAGTTGCAGCCTCGCGACTACGTCGCGATACGTCATCGGGCATTGATAGACACGTATCGCAATCATTGATAAGGAAAGGAGGAATAAAACGATTTGTATGAGTTAGCCGGGTGATGAATGAAGGTAAATCGCTCGAGACAGAAGGTGGGAGGTTTCGCAGCAGACGCAACACCAAGCCTCTAATAATGATAAATGAATAAGTAGCCAAATCGGCCCCCACAAAGGGCTCATTGATTCGATTTGATTGATGGTTCTATAGTCTTTGTGTTTCGGTACCTGATGGAAACCGCAACAACCGCGGTACGCCTCCCTTGTTTTCAAACGCAACGTTATTGTAACGGCCACGTCCATTACGATGTTGACGGGACGATTCTCCGCGCCGAACGGCCCGAACGAAATTGCCGATAATTTATGTAAAAACGATGAAGGAGCAGTTGCATCCATCACCGCGGTTCGATGGAACACAAACATACCGCGAATGCATCTGTGGTTGTAAGGAAACACGAGCCATGTCGCAATTTCGAAGAATTTGAGTTTATGCATTCATTCGACAGGAGAATATTGGATGTATGTTTTTATCAGAAAAAATGGATGAAAATGAAGTTTATGCGTTGGAAAAATTATGCAATTTAACTGAAGTGCAATATTCAATTAATACGCATTTGGCAAATCAACAAATTTTGAGAATACGATGTATCTTTCCTTTATGATCGATTTTTATTTTCTATTTTTATTCATCTACCTATAACGTATTTTGCGTAAAAAATGAGCAAAATTGTTATTATTATTGTTATTTCGTCTTTATTACTCGGCAAAACAAAAACAGAAAAGAGAAAAAAATAATAAAGATGTAATACATGAGAAGAAAAGTAAAGGCGAGGCTGCAGTATAAACTGTTAATAAGCTGCTAATAATTATATTTCATATTTTTATTTTACTAAGTAGAAACAGCACACTATGAAATACCAGTGATTCATAAATGTGTAACTTGTATTTTACAAAAAAACAGCGTAAAACACAGAAGAAAACGAAAGAAGACAGAAAAAAGTAAAAGAAGGAAAAGCAATCATTTCTTTTCTTTTCTTCTTAACCTTCTTAAGCTTTTCCACTGGACTTGTGTCGTTCTGCCTAAAGTGTATATAAATTATTACTATTTTGTTTATTATTATTTACATTAACTCTACGAATATTAAATATTATGCAAAGTGAAGGAAATATACGTTTATATCGTAAGAAGAAAACAAGGAAACATTGCTAATAAGAAGAATTGCTGTTTCCAACTTTCAACGACAATATCTCGAAAGTGAAAACATGTGACATGTGTCGTTTTTCCTTACAACCACAGATATTCCCTCTGTCATCAAACGAAACGTCCATCATTTAAGAAGCCGAGTTAACGAACTGAGTGGAGTATAACCACTCAAACATTTACACTGTGAAATGAATTGCAGTGTCGCCTTGCACCGTGCAAGCACAAAATTATCCCGTATCAGTGAAAAGGGGGCTGGACAATTCAGAGCGCAGCTGTCACCTGCAATCTGAAAGACCGTAGGCCCTACTTATCTCGGAGAAAATGTCACTCAGGCGGCGAGCATTCATCCAGAATCGAACGAGTGGAATTATCACCGCGCTCACGCGATTGTCGACACGGAATGCGACAGGTAGTCGATTCTTATCATATTTTAATCCCCGGGACATTAAAGCTCGATGCTGGACGCGCGTCGTTAGATCCGAGGCCCGTTATTTTCACGCCGCCGCCGATAAGATACGCCCGCCATCTTGATACGCTTCACCTGTCGCGGGGTGGCGAGCAGCCTTTCCCGTGTAATCCGTTTCGGAGAGAAATGATCCGAGCCGCGTTAAAAGCGACGTCCCTTAATTAATTCGTCCGGGGGAATAAATTTTCCCGCTCGACGAATCAGTCGGTAATTAGCGTCAATTTCCGATGACTAACGGTGGACGTGACGTCGTTAATTTTTGCCGTTACTGCAAACACGCGCCGATATAAATTAACGGATCTCCGTTGAGGTTCGATATTAACACGGTTTACTGACTAGAACCGGGAGCTGCTCCGGAGTATTTAAACGCAGCATCGGACGTAGCTGCACAATATTTTCATCCCCCGCGTCATTGTATTTACGCGGCAGATTAATTTCGTTTGTTTAAATACTCCGCGAGACCCTGTCAGATTTAACTACCGGAATATATTGTTTTTATTCGGTAAACAATTGCATCGTTGCTCGGCGAGTTATAGGGTGAAAGCAATAGCAGTCGGCCACCCTTGTAGTAGTCGATCACTTTTATTGTTTAGCTTAAAGAAATAAGTAGGTACTGAAATAAAGCATTTATTAAATGATAATTTTATATTATATTTTGAATTTCTAACTTTAAAATACGAGAAAAAGCGCTCTTCATGGGTAAAAAAATAAATGCTTTTAAAGTGGTTTGTAAACTAATTAATTTAAAAAACAAATGTAATTCAGTTCTATACATTTTTTACTGGAAAATGATGCTATTATACTGAAAAGGCATCAACAATTTTATATGCGCTTAAAAAATTAAAAGAAAATTGGATGATTTATTTATTTATGGGAGGTCGGTAACTGGACCATCATTCCCTTTCAAATTTCAATAGTCGACCACAGCGGTCGACTTCTGAAGCTACCTGCATTCGTAATGAACGCTAAAAGTCGACCGCGTGTTAACTATAATTTATCTTAATCTAACCTCAGAAAAGGGATGACTGCATTATTAACATAAATTTAGTAAAATGAGTAATGAAAAAGACAGTGGTGCCAGAAGTCACGCAAATGAACAAAAATGTAAAAATAAATGTTTAAAAATAAAACAAAAAAGGTTTAAACAGTATAGTAATGAGGCTTTAAGGAATGCTCTTAAATCTATTCGTGAATCAAATATGTGTATCCGAATACAAATACTTTATAAACTTCAAATTTGTTATTGCTTCCTATCGTAAAAACGAAAAATTTAATTTACATTTGAAAAAAAATTAATTTCTATTTCTTATTAAAATTTTGATAAAGTTTTTAAAAGAACTTACTTTAATTACACACTATTCCTGTCATTATTAATTATTCACCGTTGTTGCATATTATATTTAAAAATAAATTTTAGTTTGTAATGCGCACATAATCTATTTTGAATTTCATATTAAAACTTGATCTCAGTCTTAGTTTTATTGTAGTTTTTTTTTTAAGATTATTCAGTTTATAAAGTCTATTAACTTTACTTTAGTTTAAGTTTAGCTTTTATTTTTAGTTGTAGTTCTTAGATTTAGTTTATCTCTAGTCTTAGTTTAGCTTGTATTCAAATAACATGCTCGGTCTTTTACGCTATTACGAGGTTAGGCCTAATAACAGTTTAAAATGAGATTCGTCTTTTCACCATCCTACGTACTAAATCGCTGGAATAAAGAAAAAAATTAAAAAAGGTGGTCGACTACTAGCTATCGGACCAGTCGACTTTAATTGTTAAGCGTTCGATTATTAAAGCAATGCCACTTTATTTTTAATATAATTTTTTATTTTCCCCGAACTTTCGCACTAACACAAATATTTCAGTGATACTACATTAAATATATTTGAATTACTTCAATATCTTAATATATAAAGCAAAAAGTGTTTGTCAATCGCCTAAAAACTTTCCAACGATAAACTTTGAGGTCACGAAATTTGTTCCAGGTGATTATGCCTAATTAATTCAGACGAATGTCCTATTTTCACAGAAAGAAAGAAATAAAATTTATTTTATAAATTCAGAATTTAAATTTCGGGCAAAGCCGAGTAGTAAAGCTAGTATATTATAGGTACATTTTACAACATTAATTGTTTATTTTTTCTTAGAACTTTTCATTCAAGTTTAGCTTTAATACTTTCACCCTACACGACCATAGATTGCATTGCGTACAACTCTTTTTCCTCTGAATCCTAATGCAATCCAAACGACTTGTCAGGCTCATGTTGCAGCGAATATCGTGCGCACTCTAAATCCATTGTCCCCAACAAATGAGGATCCACCCCCGAATAAAAGGCCACCCCTTGCCGCGACAAGCGCAGAGGACGCGATCAGAGATTTTCCGCCCCGTTTCCTTTGTCTCAAGGATCGACCTGACGTCACGAGAGCGAGCCGATCGGCGAAATGTGTGTCAATGGCGACAAGAAACGCGGAGTAAACGGGAAAAGAAGCGGTCGTTCGACGGATGGCAGAACGTCGGTTCCGAACGGCATGCTGGAGAAGATCGGAGGGTTTTCGTGGCGGAGTGATCGGTGGCAGCCGTTAGTTTAATCATCGCGCATTAGCCGAACTACCCCTTAGCCCAGGGCCTCGCCCACTTTCACCCTCGAATTCCGCGTTATTCCTACCGTTCGCCCGGCTCTGTCAGCTTTCTTCCATTCTCATCTGTTTTATTCAGCGTCGCCGATACGCGGCGCCGTTTGTCACCAGCCATCTCCTCTCGCGCTTCCACCCCTCCGCGCCACCCCCTCGCGATTCTCCTGTTTTCCAGCGTCATCGGGGACAAACACTCAGCTCCAACGAATTTGTCCCCCTTCACCTCTCCCCAAAACAAATTTCTACCGCGGCTGAAAGTTGCTGGATTTCGATCGCGGGTCAAGAAGCAGTTAATGCTCGACGGCGAGAAAGACAGATGCCTGTTTGGGTCCCCGAAAAGGACCCCCTGTTTTCCTCCGAAAGAGAAGAAGCTTGTTTGCCGTGGAAGTTGAAGCGTCTTTCGTTTTTGTTTCGCGGTTAAGCGAAACGTTTCGTGCATTTTCGAATTTACGACGTCGCGCGACGACACGTAGCGTATCAGAAGAAATCGAACGGACGCCAGAACACGGTCGGGAAAGAAAGTCGGGCGGCAAGAACAATGATAAATGCGAGGAACTCTGGGATTTGCTGGAAAGTTGGAGGGGAAAAGTTTCCTCGCGACTACATCCGCGTCGCGATTTTTCTTTTTCGCGTGTGTAATTACCGCGCAAAACTAACCGGAACTCTCACGGTTTGAATAACGTTTTTGCAAGCGTGGCCGAAGCTGCGAGGGTAATGAAGTCCGGGACACCTCGGGATACTCGATCGTTACCGAAAGAACTGCTTCTAAGTCGTGTGAAAAGGGGCTGAAGGAAGCTGAGGGGCGAGAGAGGGAGCGTCATATGTTGGCTCGCGATTCCCTTTTGGTCATACAACCTTCGGACACGGTAAAGAAAAATGATTCCCCTGGATTTTCGAGCGGTGCCGAAGCACCCTTCGCCCTGCCCTGCCCGGCGCGCGCTGGCCTTATAAATATCGCGGGACTCCGAAAAATGGAAGGACGGCCGCGCATCGTTCCTCGAGAAATTCCTCGCGATCTGCGTCAGTTCCAGCGGCGATTAATTCTAACCGTCTTCGAAATCGCGACCCTCGATATCTTTCTTTCGCGTGCGATGCCTGAGTCATTTGTAAGTGGTCGAGGTATTTCGCTTGAATTATTATGTTCCCTTCTTGGATTACCTCGGTCATACTATCTTCATTAAGCCTCTTGCGGTAGAAGCTTAACTTTATCTTTAAACGAAGAATAGAAAACTGAGAAAAGAATTGTATCGAGCATCGACTATCTTCAAAATATTTAATTTCCCCTGGGATTCCTTAAACCAAAAGAAACAGGGATTCCACTAAAGCAAGAAGCACGATTCGCGCGGTAAAAGTTTGTTAATAGTCGCTGAACGACCGAGCAGTCGTTACCTTAACGTTTCCGCAACGAAACATCAGGTATCGTTCCCTCAACAATGTCGATGGAGCTCCTCGAGCGAAGCTCGGGGAGAAAAAAGTTGCGAAAGAAAAATACGTTGAGAGCATGCGAGAGGAAAGAATATTCCCGGAGAGACTTCTCCCCCGTGTCGAAGCTCGGAAAGTGGCGCATCCAACGTGGCGGCGCGGCTCGCCGGTGAAAAGGGGTTTTGCGCAGGGGCGGGGGAAGAAGAAGACGGAGCAGACTGCCCCCGGCTCTCTCGCTCCCTCTCGGCGTCCCGGCGCGCAACAAAAGCGTGATAAATCGAGTACATTAATTCGCATTTTACCTTTGTTTGCGTTATGGAATACAATATTAAATGGAATGGGCGCACAATAGATAATGTTGGGCGCCATCATTTACGCGGCAGCACCGCGCGGACGAGCACGAGACGTTGCTTAGGTTGCTCGGGGAGTTGCATGCAATTGTTCGCCGTGGAGCCTGCTCCCCACCCTTCCGAATTTCTCTGATCGCCTTTCCGAAACGAGCCGCTTGCCACTCATCCGGAATTCGTTGAGGAACCCGCTTCCTTCTCGATCGATCCTCCCTCGATCGTTATTTAAAAGAGGATATAATTGAGGGTGATTTTAAAGTAGAGAGGGAAGGGAGAGGGAAGTTGGATTTCGAAAGATAAGGCAGGCGACGACTCACTCGGCTCCTCACTCGCCCAAAACAACCCGTTAATCTTGCCAGTGTCCTCCTGCAGAGAATTCAGCGATCTTTAATCCAAGCCGGAGAGCGTTTCCGCTCGACGTCTGCCCCCGGAACTTAAGGTCCGTGGAACTTGCTAGCTGCAAATGGTGTTGGCAGGCCTGGGTGACGCATGGATTCGATTCCTCGGAGCTCGTGATTCCGCTCGGTTAGCCCCGCGTCACTCCCAGCAAACCCCATTACCCTCTTCCACCCCCTCGCCCCATGCTGCCCTCGCTGCCCCCGCCGCCGTCGCCGCCGCTGCCATGCCCGTGCGCTTCCATTCCGCTCGTGGAATCTGGACTCCAGCGTAGCTTACCTACCCTCCATACCCTACACGTAACCACCAACACACGAACCCAGCCGGCACGCTCACTCCCGCCAACCGAAACGCTCGAAAGGGCTGCGGGAACGCTGCCACTATTGTATCGTGCCCGACTTTGGAACGGCGATCGCTGATAGGACAATTCAACGCGACAGTACTGTTAATGCGCTTCCACTTCATCGACGAGCGCTTGGTTCTTCGTTTCTTTTCTTTTACGTTGGAGATTTATTATTTAGTAAGTTTGAAAGTGTCGGGGCTACTATTTAATTGGTACAGAGTTCGTGAAAAGGTTATACTGGGATTCTTATCGCGAGTGACACTTGGATTTGCTGGTTGTATTTAGAAGAATGTCCTCAAACAGTGAGGTGCCCAAAGTGGGGGTTGAGGAGCCTTGGAATCCCCAAAAATAGGCTTTGTAAAGAGAAAAGAAAACTGGATTTTGTTCTTTAAATGAGTTTTTATGATCGTCTAAGTATTTTTATTGAATTTGCATTAACCCTTCGTGGTCACAGCTTCTTATAATCACAAATTGGTCACACGGGGTTCACTGTACCCCAGAGTCATTTTTTGAGTTACCATTTTCGTATTTTTGAATCTTTTAACTTTTCAGTGATAATTGTACATTGGTAATACTTAGACAGTCATGGTCTAGTAGTCTTTTTCTAGAAATGTAGGTTTTGGTATAATAAAATTTGTAGTTGAAAATGACCGATTTTCCATGGCTGTGGAAAAAAAGGATTTTTAAATTTTTTTTTATTTTCTTTTGCGATAAATCCTCTTTGGAAGACGTAAAGGTGCGACATTTCAAATCGAAAATAGCTCTTGGGGTACAATACACCCCGTTTGACCACGAAGGGTTAAAAATATTTTTAACTCTGCAATTTGGCTCTTCTAAGATTAAATCCTGGGTGCGTCACTGCCTTTGAGGATTCACACAATTGACAGATCGATTAAGCGGGGCACAGCTACCCGATCGATTCTCATTGAATTTAACTCTTCTCTTGCAATCGACGGTCTAAAGTAGTCTGCGAAGCCGGGGACAGGTATTTCGCACGCAAGATCTCCATTTCCGGCGGTGTAATTCCAGCGGGGCGAAGATCGCTGGTAGCGAATAGCCAGCCGACTCGCACGGACGAATGAACTCAACTTTCGAGAGCTATCGATTATCAGTCTCACTCCCTGCTATTCTCTGTCCTTCAGGATCCTCCACCTCTTCCGGTGCCACCCCACCGACATTCATTAGCCCCGGCAATGGCGAAGTAATTTAATTTGTTGCAGGATTTGTGGAATGTTAATGAAAACAGGACAGGCATCCCTGTATCAATTTCTGATTAAAGTTGCTACGGCTGGTCCGGTGAACGCGGACGCTGGTCCATTCTCCTCGATGCCACCCCTCGATTTCACCCCCGGCCACCTCGGTGCCACGCGTTTCGATCATTTCTGCTGCGGACGCAAATAGAAAGTTACCTATACGTTTGTGCATTTGTTTAATAGACTTTTTCTTTTGAAGTGTGGATTTTTTAAAGAGGAATAGGGAAGAGTGGGGTAATTGCGAACACCTAAAGAAAAAAGCAAACAAAACGAAAACTATGTGAGAAATGAATTTGTTTATTATTTACAAGCATACTTAACCCTTTAGCACCAAACGTATCATATATGATACATTCCTTTTTTTACCGTTTCGCCGTTTGCATTCGCATTTTGCTGTTTGCAACAGTTTAAGTGATACATGTTTAGAGTAGTTTTATTCACTGAAGAAAGTCGGACCTATCTGAACCCTGTATTCTTCGGTTCTACGCATTTTGACCTCTGAAAAAATAAATTAAAAAAAAATAAATTTTTTTGTATAAAAATATATAAATTCAGACCATTTTTAACGATAAAAACAAAACGGGATATTTTTCTTTCAACGGGATCTAGGTGTGGGCGCTAAAGGGTTAAGTTATTTATCTATAAAGTACTGTGACGATTTTTGAAAAAATATAATAAAAATCAACTTTATAGTGAAAAAGAAAAACCCTTGTTGTTCCACAGCAGTCGGGTAATCACGAACAGAGTGCTAAATATCGCAGAAGTCGCACAGAAAGCGCGATTTCAATGGTCAACCCATAAAAAATGTTGCTACAACTTATACCTAATGTATTTTTCAAATTTCTCTTTTTGTACGTTATAAAAAATGTAATTGATCCGAATATCGAAAAAAAATAGTAAAGGTCGTTTTGTAACTTTTTTTCTGAGCCTGCAATGAAAATTCAAAAACCTCTTTTGTAGATTTAAGTAAGTTTTATACACGCTGAATATTTCATCAAAATCGGTTAACGTTGCTCGTCATTACCTCACGACATCAAAAAATAAGAAGGAATTTATTTCAGGCGTTAGAATCATGATTCAAGCCACGCCTTGGTTACAAAATTTTGATAAAAAAGTGCTTTATTTCAACTTAAAAAATCGCAATTTTATCATTAATTCAACAGTAATTACATGCAATCGAAAATGGACAAAATATTACTTGAAACATGAAAAACAAGCCCGGCGTCGGACACCGTAAACATTGGCATACTTACGCTAGATTTATGTTGTTTTATGTCAGATTACTTAGTAAAACTTAACCTGTTAATGCTATTTATATTGTGTGCCAATGTTACGAGTTGATTTTAGTTAAGATGTAAAAAATAAAATAATATGAACAAATTTAATTTTACTGATCTCAGATTAGTAAAACTTAACCCGTTAATGTTATCTACATGATGTGCCAATGTTACCTCTGTACACTAACAATTTTAGCATGTATTAAAGAAGGAAACGACACAAATTTTATGCATTTTTACACTTTTAGTACAATCATAAAAGATGCAATGTTAAGATAGGCTACTTAAAGCAAATATAACCAGCTTAATTTTTATATTATATAACAAAATGTTTCAAAAACCTGCCAATGTTCCCCCAGTTTACGGTACGATCTAAACTATTAGCTAGTGGAGAGGGAACATCAGTTTTTATTTATTAAAACGCCGTAACCATCGCGTTCGCGATTACCCCACGTTCGTGATTACCCCACTCTCCCCTACAGCCCCCTGTTGTTAGAAAATTTCAGAAAATACGTTTTCGACTCCCAACATTAGGAGCTCTTTTCACCCGTTAGACGTAGATGATTGCCGACAAAAAAAAATACTTAGGTACATGTCAAATATTTTTCACTATTCTGCAAATCTGCAGTCTCATCAAAATTGTTAGACAGTAGTTCGTTACATCCCGCGTGGAAAGCATGCCTTTCACTCACTCACGATATAATTCCCCTAAACATAGGTATAGCCACGTGCAACGGTGCAGCGATCGAATTAAAATGCCCATTTCCAATTTACACCGGAGCCGAAAGCTCATCAACGGCTGTAGTCGCATTTGCAACAATGTCCGTCGGCCTGTCCAGCGGACAGAAGGGGGTAGGAGATATCGGTTTGCACGTCGATGCTCGGTCTGCTCGGAGCTGAACCGGGATCGAGGACGGCGAGGCTCGATGCTAAATGTTTGGAGAGGGTGGAGCAGGAATGAGGGTACCCGCTCGCCCCGGTAATGGAATACCTTCGCTGGAGGAACGCAATCACGCTGATGTTTCGGAACCCCAAGGCTGCCACGAGGGATTTCCACGCTCATGAGCAGATCAGGCTTGCGTGTTGCTGCTCCTCTGTCTCCCTTATTCCGGCTCCGTTCCCGTTCCGTCTCGTTTCTCCAATTTCTGCTCCCTCCTCCCTTCCGCCGATCTGTCAATCAACGATATCGTCCGGACAAAATTCTTTCTCCCAGCTCCTCGTTCAACTCCATTGCCCGACGAAATGTCGTTGTGCTTGTTTCAGCGCTCGTAAATATCGATTCGCTACTTCGTTATCGCGATGATTCAGTAAATACCAGCCTGCTGTTTATTCTAAGTAGACACAAACGCGTTAGCGTGAATTTACTCGACGACGTTACTGTCAAATAAGATCAATTAAGTCAATCCTGTTGTTCCCAGAGGGCAATCCCTCCAAGTTCCCGTCCCGACCACGTAACTCACGGCAAATGGCGATCTCTTCTCGCCCCTCGCAAGAGCAGCCCATTTTTTTTATACATTCCTGCGGGCGAGTCGCTCTTTCCCGGACGAATTTCGCATTCCGGAAATCGCGGAACGTTATTCCAGGTCCCGCGCGGGTCGTCGAAGCCCCCCAGAGCGACATAACCCCCGAGTGTCCCCCGCGGCACCGGCAGACACCGCCAGCCACCTTCAACCAGGAAAGCTTCTCCCGGCTAAGACTCCGGGCGAAGTTATGAATTCTTTCGAAAATCTTGCCGGTGATCCTTCGAAGTTGAGCGGTCGACGGGGATCAAAGAAGTTGGCGTGATGCGGCTGGGATGCAAGGGGTGGAAAGGGGTGGATCAAGTTGCCTTAGGATGAAGCCTCTGGCTCTTCGCCGCGCGAGGAAGCCGAGCGCCGCGGCGAAGAGGGACGAGGAGAGAGAAGAGAGGCACGAGCAGCGTGTGTGCGGGGAGGGTTTTTGGCGAGAAGAATCCGGAGGGTGGCAGGGGCTGCTGGGGGAGGGCGAGATCGACGGAAGGGTCTGAGAGAATCGTGGAGTTTAAGACGACTCGGAGGCGGGAAAGGGGAGCAGCGCGCAAGCAACGCGGAATACAAAGCAGCGAGCGAATGATAGAAGGATGAGGAGCTGGAGGTTGGGAGGAGGCAAGACCAGGGAGGGAGGGAACAGCTTCGAAAAAGAAGAGACCCCCTGCCGCCTATTCAAACCGCGCGTGAGTTATTGCCGTGGATAATCTGTAAATATATTTATTTTGATTTTGTACACAACACGACACGACACGGCTGTCTTTCCTGGCCCCTTCCTCCTTCTCAACACTTTTTCGAATCGACCAAGTCCCGATCGCGTCTAGTTTGGGATTATAAACGAGCTCCGCACGTGTTCCCAGAGGTAAACCCGAAAAATGACTATACAGTGCCCACCACGCGCTTCTGTCGGTGGATCTCGCGTCCTTGAAACAATGCTGGAATATTTTTAACAGAGAATAGAGGACCTCATCATCTAGTACGACCCAGGTTGTTCCTCAAATCCCACGAATCGTAGCTTCATTGACGCATTGATCCAAATCTGGATAGCTACTTCGGATTGAGAAAAGTCTCCTCCTCTACGGAACAAACAATGGAGGAGGTTGGACAAGCAGGAGACGTGGTCCTCGGATTCCCATAATCCCGGGGAAGCCCCACGCTCCACTAACTCCTAATATCAATGATCGAGGAGGGAGGGCCGAGAGGTACGGTCCCCACGGAAGATTCCTCGATCATTGATATCACTGGAAGAAACGTCGGCTGGTGTATCGGTGGCGGTGTTTGGCCCGTGTTTGGACACGAGGCTTGGGCGAAGTTCGCCGGGAGTAGCGCTGGCAGAAACGCGGGAGAAGGTCGGGCCGGGAGCGAGGGGATGAACGGGGCCGGAGACCACGAGGGAATAACGGTGGGAGAGAGGGAGAGAGAAAGGTGACAGGGAGCAGGCTACGAAGGAGAGAAGAGAGGAACGAAGCCCGCCATATCAGTCTTGCTTGCGCCGACAGTTCGTCATTTGTCACTGTCGCGGCCATTAATAACTCCGCCATCCTGTCACTGTGGATAATACGAGTAGGTCTCCGCGCTCAGGCTGTTGTAGCTGCTCGCCCCGGTAGGGGTGGCGTTCCGTTCAATTCAGTTCGGTTTAAGGGCTCCCTACAACGGATTGGAAGAGCATGCCTTTCAGGGGATGTGTCATTCGCCCGCGAGGGGCATGGCGTGCAGCCTTGTCGTCCATCTTGAAGGACGTTGAATTTTTTAATACACCGCTTTGTGCCTCTGCCCGCAATTACTGATCGCGTATCGAAACGGCAGTTTCCTTTGTGCCTGCTAACTTAATTAGCTCTGTGTATGTATCAAGACCACCTTCCACTTCACGACGCGGCGACAACAAACGGAATCCTTAAACATTGCCCAACACGGGAAAACCTCTCGTCGTTAACAAGATCGATACACGCGCCGTGAAACAATTTGACGATCAAAGCGCGGCTCCGGACCTCGACAGTGAGCCGCCGATCCTCATCAACAAGCATCACGTTCAAATAATAGCTCGTCGAACCTTTCACCAGGGAAAGTGGAGCGATCGTGGAGATTAAACGCGTCGAATGTATAAAAAGCAGCCCGATTAACGCCTCTTGCAAAATTGTTAACGGTAAAATATATGCAATATTGTATTTCGAACCTTTCCCTCTTTTTTTTTCCCCCACGTTTTTATTTTAACCAGCGACTCGATGCGCCGCAATTCTTGCTGAAATTCGACGAAACGAGAATGATACTTTGATGAAGGGGTCGCGGCGTTGCAGGATGTCAGGTGCTGGTGCGCTGCCGGCTCTAATTAAAAAGCCGTGTTGGCATCAGCCAGCCAGCACCCGGGACGTAACCTCTTTTTCCCGTATTTTTTTTCCATTTTTGAAATGGCCTCGCGTCGCGCAACGCTTACGTAATACCAACAAGCCTGGTCCCTCCCCCCGCCGCGCCCCACCCCCCGTTCCACCCTTGGTCCGCACCAAACGAGCTCTCACGGTGTTAACGTCCACATGTTCGGTGCTTTCACAATAACTCTCCCCCGTAGCTTTCGCAATTCGGACACAATAAAAACTCCAGCGAGACAGTTTGGCGGGCAAGTGTGATGAAAGGGCTTTCGCGAAAATTTTTTTCCCGCGCCGCACTGCGGCCGTTCTGCCCTCTTCCTCCACCGTTCCTCTGTTGGTTTTTGCCCTTTTTTTTAATTGCGCCGGAATACTTGAACGCGGACGCGAATACTTGACGCGCGGGGAAGGTGATGAACGGCGGCCGAGTCGTGTCGATGACGAGGCGTTCGTTCGTCTGCTCTCGAAGTTCGGTGCTTGAAACCGCGCTTTTTGCACCGTGTCACACGCCACGCTTGATCGATACGGGATGATGAAGAGGAGTGACTATATTTTCCCGCGGGAAATGGATGACTGTTTAACGATTGCTGGGGGGGTGGGTATCGTTTAATACGTCCGTCTCTTGTGAAAGGGAGTGGAAAGAGGAGAGGGTGGCTGGGCAGTTTGGTGTTTTATGGGTAGGCACCTACTTACCTGCTGATTGTATTAAGTCTATCGGATTAGGTAATTATAAGGTGTACTTAAGGGGTTATGCCCACCTGCAAGGTCTGAAAACGCAAGTATTTTCGTGATTTTTTGAGGAAGAAACTTGAAGACTTTTTTAAACAAACTTTTATGTATTCGAAAGTGTACATCTTATACTACTTGCAGTAATTATTCCAATGAAAAATATAAATAAATAAAAGAAATATCAGTGATCTCCCGGCAGCGATTTTTTTTGCGGTGACCATTCTAACTTTGACCTGATTCATCTGAAATGAAAAATTCGAAGGAATTTATTTGGTATATTAAATTATCTTGTTCTTAATTGTGGCTTTTTCATTTCCGTTGCGTGGTTTTTATTTTACAGATGAAAAATGAGCGATTTTTGCGGCGGAAATCGATATTTTAATTTGAACAGCCGCCATTTTGTAGCAAATTAATTTTTCGGGATAATGAACGATTAAGGACAAGATAATTTAATATACTAACTAAATTCCTTCGAATTTTTCAATTCAGATGAATTAGGTCAAGGTTAGAGTGATCACCGCAAACTACTGAAAAAAATCGCTGCCGGAAGATCACTGATATTTCTTTTATTTATTTATATTTTTCATTTGAATAATTACAACATTTAGTATAAGATGTACACTTTTGAATACATAAAAGTTTGTTTAAAAAAGTCTTCAAGTTTTTCCCTCAAAAAATCACGAAAATACTAGTGTTTTCAGACCTCGGACGCAGTAAAATTGCAATCATTTTCGGCATTTTTTAAGAAGATAATGAATTAACCAAACAAATCAATATGAAGCATGTTATTGTACAACTCTCCCCGGAAATAATACGATTTTTTTTCCTGCGAAATGGCAACGGTAGAGCCGTGATACTCAAGATCTTGAGGAGCGACGTTTTTTACGGTGTTCAATCTCACGGCTATAGGGTAGACCGGGGCGAATCGGATCACTTTGTGTTTGACGATAAAAAAACAATAGTTAAGCATTAAAAAACTAATTTTTTATTATATATTCGTAACCAGTACACCCTTGGCTTCAACTTGAATATATAAAAATTGAAACTAAACATAAAATTTTTCATTTATAAACAAAAAACGAAAAAGTGAGGAATATCCGATTTGCCCCGAAACTTGGGGCGAATTGGACCACCCAGAAATTTCTGAAAAACCTGAAATTTTCATACCAAAATCTTTATAATCAACTAAAATAAATCTAATTTAATGACAATGATGTCAAGTGATACTATTTAGCACACAAATCGGAAGGATATTGCCGTTTTTTGCCGCCTCTATTAGTACAATTATCGTGGCACCACTCTTCTCAGACAATCTTCTGAAAATGGACGAATAAATTTTTGACCGCAGTAAATACAATGCCATCTTCTTAAAACCATTAATTTATTTATTTTTTGCGTCATTTTTTTAGATTTAATTTATATCACAGCTTCCTTTATTTTTTTTGGACACCATGATCCCTGATTGCGCTTTTTATGTACCTACGAACTATCTGTATATAAACAATCATCATATTTATAATTATAGAAGTACGTAAATGAAAAAAAAGGAGTGATCCGATTCGCCCCATATAACGTGATCCGATTAGCCCCATATATAAGTATTTCAAAGATTGTAGATTACATAAACATATTATGATATAATAGTCTAAAATACATCAAATACTAAACTTGGACACCGTGCAAACTAATAACAATAAGCACATTTGAATTTTCAAGCTTACTTTTTATGTTAAATACGAAATTGCAGATTACGTAGGTTAGATACGGACAAAAATTGTAACATTCGCACGCAACCATCTCACTGAAAACGTATGCCAGCTCTAAGCAATGACTTAAAACAATTGACGAACTATTGTAGTAGGTGCGGGGGAGAGGGACGAGGTACTACGAACGATCGGAATAATCATTTCTATCGCGATGTAAGAAATATGGACTAAATTCTTATTTTGATCCGATTCGCCCTGTGATTCGATTCGCCCCGGTCTACCCTACCCTTCGACTTAGAACAAAACACCAAAAAGTTTTATTTTCTACATGCCTAAAACTAGAGAAGTACGTGGCGGTTTTGCGAAATCTTGAACACATTCGTTGCAATTGACACTTTTATAAAAAAAATGCACTTTTTCTCCTCATGTTCACCATTTCGAGACAAATTAATATTTCTGGATTTCCCTACGTACTTCTCTAGTTTTAGGCATGTAGAAAATAAATCTTTTTGGTTTCGTGTTTTAGGTCAAACGGTATAGCCGTGAGATTGAACACCGTGGAACACGTCGCTCCTCAAGATCTCGCGTATCACGGTTCTACCGCTGCCATTTTGTAAGAAAAAAAAACTATGATTTTTCTGGAGAGAGTTGTATAATAACAGGCTTCATATTCAATTTTCTGTTTATATCATTATCTTCCTAAAAAATGCTGAAAATGACTGCAAGTTTGCTCCTTCGAAGGTTGTCTAGATTTCCTGCGAGATCTCTGCAGAATTATTTTTCTATTCTCCTTCTTTTCATTCGAAATTGTTTTAGAATATATTGTGTCGTAAAGGTAACCTTTCAGGGATTTTGAACGAAACATGTGAAAGCATATTTTCAAATATGTAATAAACTCACTAATAGGGAAAACTTGCCTAAATCGTACCCCTTAAGAACAAATGCTTATTACATGAAAAATAGCAGGAAAAATGAAACAAAATTAAATAGTGGTAATCTACTCTTTATTAATAGAATAAACAGTTTTATAAACTTAAACAACAAACAATAATCAGCTTCTATTCATAAAAACGATTTCTTTCTGAAATGGAAAAAGTACGATTTCGGATTAATGCTCCTAAATCGTAGCATAGTTATCCTAATTCGTGCTTTCAAATTGATTTACTACAATTATCAGATACATATTCAAAAGTAATTCTATGCAATCCTGCACGTAGCTCGTGTATCCACATTTTCAACTGCGTGCATTGTATCATATTTTCCTGTCTATTTTCTTGACACAGTTTACAAAACCAGCTTTCATTTTCATCCTTTTTCTTCTTCTTTTCTTTCTTTTGTGTATTGGTTTTAGCGATATTCTTCCAGTTACGAGTTTCCTTTGCTGTGCTGTTTTTTTTTCTGGTTATGATTTTCTCTTTAACCTTATCCAATTTTTTTTCTAGATTGTTTTTGTATGCTCGCACCAGTACGATTTAAGCTTACACACGGTGGTAAGAAATAGGCATATAAATCAATTTGAATTCAAATCTATAACGCTAAAATATAGGGCACTGTTAGTTGATGTCAAAATAAGAAATAAACTTGAAAATAGACATAGTTTTACGTAGAAATTTGTTTCACTGATTCTCACAAACAGTAATTATACAAAATCCTCAAGATTCATGGCAAAATTTTAGTGCAAAATACTCGAAACACTTACCTGCTTTATATTTTTTTATGGAGTGACTGCATTGTGACGCGGTTTGTTTATGGTGTATGGTGTATGGCTGACTATTGTTTACACTTTCTATCGCTAAGGGCGATTGTGACTGTCTTAGTTTAAATTTAAAAGAAACAGCGGTGTTACGATTTAGGCGCAGGTACGAATTAAGTAATTTTCCCCTAACTCCAGTATATTTTAAAAATAAATTTGGGCCTGCCAATATCAAATTATTAAAGAGTAGACTCCACGTCACCGTTTGTGTGACAAAGTGGGAAGCCACCGGTTAAGGGTTAATCGGCCAATGCTGAGAAAATGTAATTTACTACTATTGCAAGCAATTGCGAACCTCAAGGTCCTCTGGCCTCAAGATCCGTATCCTAGGGGTAAACATCAATGATCTCTGTCACTTTGCTGTGAGAAAGGTACATGGAGCAGAATACTGCGTGGCACAATAGGTATACAAGATTTTGGTGAGCCAGGCTTTTAACCCGACTCCTCGGTCGCTGCGACAAAGGCGTCCGCTAACGATTCTATAGGACTGTATCGGGGATCAAGGACAGTTTTAAGTTCGGAAAGGATTTCAACTTCACGCTGCGACCGAGCGATTCTTCCACACGAGGACGACCTTCGTTCCCTGCGTCACGAATAGCTAAAAGGGCGGCCATAAATCCCGCCCAAGGTCACTGACTCCGAGATCCTTTCAGTTTCCTCTTCCTCTTCCTCTGACTCTCGTGGAATCGTCGCGCATATCTGGTTTAAAGTAACCTGGCCAACGAGAACTCTTCCTGTTTCCTTTTCCCTTTATCCTGCCAGGTCGCCGCCTCAAACCGCCATTGCGTCGCAGCACTGGTTGCGAATTATTCGCCCAACGTTTCGATTCGTAGGTTTCGCACAATTTTTCACTTATGGAATGTAATAATGTGGCAGCTTTTAAATACACTTCGACTGAATTGGGGTAGTTGGAATTTCGTAGAATCAGGAGGACTGCGCGCAAGGGCGCGGTGCTCGAGGCAGAAGAGCGTGGGAAGGACAACAGGAAGCGTGGCCGAAGAAATCATGAAACTCGCGTCGAGCGTGGCAGGGCGATAGAGGGATGAAAAGGGGTAAGAGGGCGGCTGGGAAACCGGGTGAGAGCGCATTCTGCAAGACGAACGAGGGGAAAGTAAAAAAATATCGAGTGCGATTTATCAAAGGTACTTCTTCGGCCTCTGACTCGGTACGAATTTTCGCCGTATTCCGGCGATGGCGAAAAATGTTGACCCCTTGTCCCTGTCTATTCAGGACGCCCGTCAGAATGCGCGGCAATCAATAATGATCCTTGAGTCATTCGCAAAGCGTGATTTTATATTCTTTCTCTTAACATAAATTCTTACTTAAGGTGTGATAATAATCAGTGGCGAACTGAGTTTACAAATATTGATTGCCAGGAATCAAAGGGGGCCACCGATAACTATAAGGCTAGCATTAACTTTTTAAGAAATAAATTATTATTATTATTATTAATTATACGGGAATCCCCATGGTTTACAAAAACACAGACAGGTGTAAATTACAGAGTCTGAAAAATACATTACGTAGTCAATAATAAGTAGATAAATAAATTAACAAAACTAAATTTAAAGGATTCACTAAGAAATAAGTAAATAAAAATTTAAAAAAATACTTTAAGTGGCAAAAGAGTGCAATTAAAATTTTTGTGAAGTGAATGTAGGTATATTTTTTAGAAATATTTCCCGATGTTTAAGGGGGGAATCCTATTCTTTGAGTTAAAAACATAGCAAAATTTGAATTTTTTTAAGAAACCAGCGATTCGATTCATCTGAAATTTGGACCATGTTTTTATGCATCCTTGAAGAAGCTGCGGGTTTTGTTTTATTCATTTTTAACCATAAATATAGTAGTTAACATGAGCCACCATCACGCCGTGCAAAATTGGTCATCCGTTCTTGTGCAAGATATTTATCTACCAGATAATCTGAAACCGAAAAATGAAACGGCGTTCTATTTTATACACATGTAGCTTGAAATTGATGATCCAGCAAAAACAAAAAAAAATTATTTACCAGTATAGAGAGTTTTCAAACTGAAGGTTCTGAACCTTTAATTTTTGCAATCTTATTTTCTTATGTAACAAAAGAAGTATAGAATTTAAGGTTATTCTGGTTCATCAAATTGAAGCTACATATGTACAAAGTAAAACGCCGTTTCATTTTTCTGTTTCAGATTAGTTGGAAGGCAAATATCATGCACACCAGCGGACGACGAGTTTTGCACGGCGTGATGCATAATTCATATATTTATTATTACAAATGAATAAAAAAAAACTGCAACTTCTTCAAGGATGCATAAAAATATGGTCCAAATTTCAGATGAATCGAAATTAGGGAATTCAATCCCTGGATCCCGGCTGCTTTTTGGATTCTAAAACTCCCGGGATTTGATAAGTATATCAAGTTATGACTTATCCCGAGAATTTCGAGAATTTGTAAAAACGTAAATTACTTTATGAGCAACTGAAAAATATAAAAATGGAATCCAAAAAACAGCCGGGACCCCGGGATTGAATTCCCTAATCGAAATGCTACTTTCTTAAAGAAAGATTTCTAAATTTTTACTACGTTTTCAGCCTATAAAATAGGAGTCCACCCCTAAGGGAGCCCACTTTCCATCGGGCAAGTTGAAATCCTGGCCAGTGCGCCACTAATCATAATAAGTACCTACACTTAATTCCTGCTACTTATTATTAGTCACTCCATCAAAGTTTCACGAATCCCGACACAGTTCATCATTTCAATAAAATATGTATCTCATTCTCCCGATCTGAACTACCGCGTATCCGAACGTATTGATTTGCGATCAACGGAAGGTTGAACCCCCGCGAGTCGTAACAAATTCGAGCATCCTCGGTCTTAACCCCGAGGTATCGGTAGCCGAAGCGGAAACCAGCATCGACGACGTGGAATTACCAAAGCGTGAAAATCATTTTGAGTCGATCTGTTGAAGCATTCAGGCCGGCCTTGCGAGCTTCTCCGCGGCCGATAAACGTGATTTATACGGGGCCGGCGATATTCTCGAAAATTTCACTGGACTCCTAAGGGCGATGTTGCGAGGGGGGGATGACGGTGGTCGATGGAGGATAGGTTGATCGGGCCGTGTTCCACGGACCACCCCCCGTCGATCCGACGTTTCGTTCGGCCGCGACGCGGAAGCGAAGGGAAATAAATTACACGGCAACGTCCAACGGCTACGTCTAGCCCGCTTCACCCTCCGGAGGCCACCAAGAACTCTCCCCGCCTCTCCTCCTCCTTCATCCTCTCTCCTCGCGGCTCATCCGGACCCCCTCCATGACATCCACCCACCCGTGGATCCTGAATCGCCTTCTCTTCTCTTTTCTTCCTCCTCTGCATCTTGCGACTCACCTCCCCACGGATACCTCCGCCGACCAATCCGCTTGTTATTAATGCTTTTTAATTTCCACCCGATCCTACCGTTCCCCCGTTCAACAACAGCCCCCTTTACAAATTGCGCAATTAGAATAGTTCCCCGGGAATTTGGTCAGCGGGGCCAATTGCTTCCTTGGCTTGTTGGACCTTCGGTTCGCCCCGCGCATCACCGTTTCGATCGGCGAACAAGCAAATACGTATCAACCAAACCCTTCCCGTCTTCCACCAAAACCGCCCGTCTCCCTGACACCGAAACGTGAAATTTAATGGCAACCCAGACAAATTACATTCCTTCATAACTGTACCGAAAATTTGAAGCTCGACTCGATTATTTATTCCCAGCAGCTGTCCCCGGGTTGCAAAGCACGCGAGGCTCAATTTTCTCGGCGTCACATTCCTGCAAGAAATTGCGCAGCCATCAAATTTGCAACCGAGTCTCCCGGATAGCGGCATTTTGTGGCACGGCCTCCAATCTGCCCGAGAAATGCCCGACATGTCGCGCGACCGCCAACCTGATTCCACCTGGTGATCGATTAATTTCCGAGGCGATGCGCCGCCCGGGCCAGCGAAGGGTGTCACTCGCCGCGGCGAATTTAGCCGGCCCCGGGAGAAACTTTCGGCGGCTCGGGAACGTTATCATTAAGATCTCATTATTCAAATTCGACTTTTGCATACTTGATCGTGGCCGCGCATGTAGCCATCATACAGAGGACTTGGCTCGGCAGAGAGATAAAGCATAATATCGCGATTCCCGGCAAACGTAATGATGATGACCGGCTTGCTGCCGCATGGATAGCCAGGTAAGGGCTGCGTTCGCTACGTAATATGCGTAATGTGAAAAGAGGCCATTTTCTTCTCGGCCCCGGCAGGCGCGAGTAAAACAACCGGCCGGCAAATTCGTGTTATCAGTGGTAAAAGGAGAGCGTGCTCGAGGCCGCTCCGATGAAGTCACTAGCGGGAGCGTGTGGCTAGCTGCGCTTAAGAAGCCCGCGGAACCGTGCAAAATTATTCCAGGGCATGGGCGTGCCGCGGGATTGAGTTATTTCGTGATTCCGTTTGTCATGCTTTCAGTGCTCCATTAACTATGCTTTAAACTTTGTCTTCGGTGTCGAGTCACGCCTCGCGCTCAGGAGGATGCTTTCATTCGACAAAAGGTCTTCACAGCATCCGGTGGTACCCGAATTCTGGGACAAGTTTCTGTCGATAATGCAGCTTCGACTGGCCTCTGTCGCTGCTGTGTTCCTAATGTTGAAAAAGCGACACGAGACGAGTCGCGCGTTTTTCTTCCGTTGCTAGCAAAGCGGTGTCACGACACCGCTACTTAAACCTAAGTAGAGGCTTGCAATTTGTATTCCCGCAGCAACTTTCGATCGCGGAACGGTGCGCCAGGTGTCGCGGAGTCATTCCTCGAGCGGACGAAGATCAACGACGAGTCGGATGTTAAAAAATGACGTTTGTTGCGGCTCGTACGTCTTCAGCCCCAAGTGGCGGCCTACGACACATAATTACTTTCCTTAGCCGCGCGCAGAGCCACTGCGGGCAGTAATTAATAGTCGTTCTTGTCCCGGAAAGACGCGCTCTTTGGCGCTTCGCGCGGCCTAATCTCGAGGAGGCGAGCTGTTTATTGTCGAAATGAGGAAATTGGATGTGTTTGGCTGGGTTAGAGGTAGCATATATCGTAGGGAACTCAATTTCTGGCGATGGTCCTTTGGTCAAAACTGTCATTAACAATACAGCGGTGCCAGAATTCGCTACAACAGTCTTAAATTATTTTTGTCACTCCTGAATCAACCTACTATTAGAAACTTTCTTAGCACAAAATCGTCCATCAACTGTCGTGTTTTCCTCGCCGCTCCATTTTTCCCCCGTTTAACGAGGAATGACAAATATGTGACAGCGAGAGGGTGGTTACACCGGGACAAGGACGCAGCATCGGCGACTGATCGTTCCTCATTCCCGCGGACTTGTTTCCGTTTAAATTAAGAAGCCAACCGACAGTTGCCTCGTTTCAGCTTAATACCCGTTCATATATAAACGCCCGAGCCGAGAATGAAAACGCCCCGCGCCTAAATAAAAAGCCCGTCCAGCTTAAAACCAGTCCGAGCTTCATTCCACGGGAATCAAAGACTCGGGAGGCGCTCTTTGATCTTGCCAGGCGATCAAAGAACAGTGGAGAGGCGAGAGACAATACAGAACTTGCGCTGGGTCTCGCCAGGAGCGTGGCTGGTGCTCTGGCGCATCCATCAGCGTTGATGTCTTTGTTCTTCAGCCTGGTTCGTCGTGCAAGAAAGAGTCGGTTGCCGGTTGATGGCCGCGGGAGAGAGAGCCGAGGGAAGAGCCGTGGAAAAACAGAGTGACTCTCTGTCCAGAGTATCCTAGTCGCGATCCATCAAACGTCAGCGATCGGGTCTTTTTTCCGTGGAAAGTGCGACCGAGGCGTGCAGGGCCTCGAGGATGGTGACGCTTCTGCAAGAGATCGACGCTGGATGTAGGTACGGACGCCTGGAAGGGAGGCCAGCTGTCGCTGGGGCGATTCGTGTTCGTCTCTCAGCTCTCGCCTTCCCGCTGGCAAGTTTCGGGGGGCTCTATTTCGAATTCGACCGAGTTTGACGAGGAGCGAAGACAAACAACGTCGCATCCTTCAACCCCAAGGTGGTTTTTCCGGCGAGGCGATTTTTCAAACACGACCGCCGCCCTGTAACGCTTCGCGCCGCTTATAGGCTCGACGATTGTGAACGAGGATGGCTTTTCGACACGGTCCAGACACGGTAAACACGGGCCGGGGATATGAGCGGAACACGTCTCGGCTATGTACTCGAGATAACCAAGCGCGCCGGAAACATGTCCGCCTGCACGCCTGGATTTTTAGGTATTAATTAAAGGTGTAGCGGGGATGCCTGATGAATCGTGTTCTATGTCGCGTAAACCCCTCGGTGCCGCGGCGCCTACACAACACGCGGGCGGATGTAACATGCCAAGAAGAGCCAAGCGTCGGGCTTACGACGTAGGAGATGCTGGTGTATTAATTCATACTGATTGGTGTACAAGCTGTAGGTACGGCTCAAGGCACAACGTGCTAATGTGCTTTGGTATCAATGGAGTAGGTATCGGCAGTGGTGAGAACAAAGAAATCGGGGGTGGATACACGTAGTCGCTGTGGGTATTGAAACATAATTGAAGTTTTTGTAGAAAATATTGTAGGTGAGTGACGAAATTAAAAAAAAAAATTTGAGGGGTAGGTCACCCTCGATGGTCCTAAAACGGGGCTTTTTCAAAGGTAAATTGTAAAGTGATAAATGGACCGTTTATTTTGAAAGTGGTGTAAGTCCATTTTTTAAAAAAATGAGATATCACGTAATTTATGCTTAATTTAATGTAAACTTTTTATGTATATAATTTTCTCGAAACAAGAGAAAATGGACTTACACCACTTTCAAAATAAACGGTCCAAATAACAGTAGAGAGAACGTTTTTTTTCTAGTTTTTATCGTTATTCTATGAGCGTTAACACAAAATAGAAAAAGTCTAAATATTGTTATGTGCATAAAAGTTGTGAGTAAAAACGTGAAGCAGTGTACGCGGTGCACCGTTTGGTGGTGAACATAAAATCTCGAAAACCGCTTCAAACGATTTGGATGAAAATTTAATGGGAGATGGAGAAAACCCTATGATGTGCCGGGAACAGATTTTTTTTAAAAAAAATAATACAATTTTTATGTTGAAAAATATGATTTTATCGATTTCTTGTATGTAAAATATTTTTTATCTTTTTTTAAGAATTTGTCTCGAAAATCTGCTCCCGACACATCGTAGGGAATGCTTTTCTGCAACTCTCATTAAATTTTCATATAAATCGTTGGAACGAGTTTCGAGATTTTATGTGTACCATCAAACGGTGCACCGCGTACACGTCTTTACGTTTTTACTCGCAACTTTTATGCGCATAGCGATATTTAGACTTTTCTTTTTTTTGTGTTAAAGCTCATAGAATAACAATTAAAACTAGAAAAAAACGTTCTCTCTACTGTTATTTATCACTTTACAATTTGCGTTTGAAAAAATACCTGTTTTAGGACCGTCGAGGGTGACATACCCCTTTAAGCGGTGGCACATACAGGGTTTTCTACATATTCAATACTTTTTTTTCATGAATTTGGAGTTTATTAAGGAGTCATTCTGGTAATCACGCCTCAAAATTCGGTAACAGTTTGTTATTTTGTTCATTTATTAAGCTCCTTACGATGTACCTTTACGGAACAATTTTTTAAATACACTTTTAATTGTGTTTTCTGAATATTATCTGTAGTTCAAAATCGCGTCTTTGAACAGACGACGGGAGTGATTTCAGCTCACAGGCTCATCTGAAACAAAAAAACCAAACTGATTCTTAATCATTATGAGTACCGCTATGGCAGGTGCCAGAATTAGCCACGTAAGTGAAAATTTAACAAAATTACACGCACTCAAACTTCAAGAAAAAATGGAAAATTAGGAGACTTGAAATTTGAATGCACGCAATTTTGTTAAATTTTCACTCACGTGGCTAATTCTGTCACCTGCGATAGCGGTACTCATAATGATTAAAAATCAGTTTGATTTTTGTTTCAGATGAGTCTATGAGCTGAAATCACTCCCACCATGGAGGTATTTCTTTTCAAAGGTACCATTTTTAACTCCAGATAAAATTGAAAAAACACAATTAAATTTGTATTTAAAAAATTGTTACGTATAAAGTTTGACATTGTTATTCAATGCATTCACTGAGAAAAAAAACCTGAATGTTAACGAATTTTACAGCGTGATTATTAGAATGACCCCTTAATGTAAAAAGTAGAAAAATTTATGATGCATTTGGGTTATCGTACACTTACGCATATTTAGCACTCAAAACAAATCAAATTTCGTAAATAATTTAAAGTCAGACAAGTTCTTCCTTTCTCCTGAAAAATTAGATTTTTGTCACTTGCAGTATTTTCTACAAGGACTCTTCAATTATATTCGTTGAGGGTAGCAGAGCAGGTCGTAAAGAAGCCAGAAGTTCGAACAGCCAACAGTCCCGCCTGTTCGATTCGCCTGCGCGATAAAGGGTTCCCTTAAAAAGAAACCATTTCCACTCGCTGCACTCATTGAAAGTCGCCAGCAACGACTCGATATTACAAATTGCCTAATCTTTTCTTCACACTTCGAGCAGATTGAGTAACGATTAGAAGCGTGCGTTTGATCAAGATCGAACACATCAATTACCGCTAGAACGTATCGAGCAGCGAGGCGACGGTTGCAAAAGTCTATTATTAATCGGAAGCAATACAGAGCAACGTCGCTTCGTTTCCACTGGACGTTTCTAATGTATAATAATGTACTCGATCGTCGAGGAGCGTGTAATCCAATTTCGATGTTTGCTTTTTTCGTGACACGCCTGATAAAGCAGTGTATCCGAGCGTGGACATGAAAAATCGCGAGCATATTGTATATACGCCTGTGAGTGACTGCCTACTTCTCCGTCTTACAATCCACAGGGCGAAATTAATCAACGACTGGCACCGGAGGAATGTCTTCGGCTTTGTATTTGTCACTGGCAAGAATCCTTTGAGACCGTTCTCTATAGACGGATCGGTTAAATGAAAAAGAAGACAAAAGGCTGGCTCGATCTCGCCGCGATATGCTCTTTAAATAAAATTAGAATGAAATCAAATAGCAATCAATGTGATTTGAAAATAAATTACTTCTGGATGGCGACTGTCACATAGAGAAGGAAACGAAAACAGTTGTAATATTATTTCAATAATTTGCTTTTCCTTAAAAGTCTCTGTAAAAGCCTCTGAGATTGAGACTGGTGCAAGTCATTCTCGCCTCATTCCGCGAGGTTATTGCTTAAAGCGTGGAATTTAATATAAGAAGGTGGAACATAGTGATAACTCAATCTCTCAGCCCCCCTGACTTACACCATAAGGAGTGCACATCTCTTTCAACGTTACAAAATCAAATATTAATTAACGTGGTTTATATAGTATAAATTAGAGGTCTTATCGAAGTGATAAGACACTTTTCATACGGTGAGATTAAGTAGGAGGCTTCTTATAAATCTTAGAAAGCAGAGACCAAAGCAACGTCTGATTCTTTCCCTCCTTTTAATCCCTGGCTGTCAACCATAATCACAAAGAGGTTTACGAGCTCAATTTGCAAAGCTGCCACAAATCCAGACTTCCATGACGCATGCGAGATGAAACTCATACACTCGTAGCAACAATGTGGAGGGAAAATAATTGCAAGCTGGAATATGGAATCCGAAAGGAGGGCGAATAGTATTCATGTTTCGCGTTCGTGGGAACAATTAAAACCGCGTAAATATGCAACGATTCGCGAAACCGACGAGCTACAATGTTTTTAACGGAACGAAAAAGCTGTCCGGCGCACTTAACCGCTTCGAAGCATCCTTCTTGCCAGCGCGGCGCGTATCTCGCGCGGCCTGCATGCGATGCATCCTATTGTCCTATCTTGCAGCTTGTATCTGGCACACGCGAGGGTGCTTCAGGAACTCTCGACGCGCGCGAAAAGTTTGCATAAACAGGACGCTGGCGGTGTCAGCGCCGGGACACCAGGCAGCCCGAAAATAGAATATATAATATGAAGGATACCCATGACGACCTCGGACGCCGTCCAATAAATGCGACGTGGTGCTCCCCCGCGAGGTTTTCTAAAATGGGCGATCCTCTTGGAGATTGAATTATTTTCGCGATCAGTTGTAATTCGAACGCCCTCCGCTGTTTTTAAAATCGTTTGAACCAATCATGAATCACATTGCATGACAGTGGAAGATTTCTCGGGCGATTCAAAAATTTTGTCTTTGAAGACACTTTGACTCTGATAGGATTTATAACGCGGTACCAATGTAGGGGCAAAACCGGGACGTTAAGGATAGAAGCTCATAACTTTGACATTATTAATGTAAAAAAGAAATTGAAATTAGGATTCATTGGAATAGACTCTTTATTAAATGATAGTATACATCAATTTTTTTAATACAATAACAAATAAATTACGATTACAAAAAATTACGATTTATAATATGGACCTCATGGCTTGGGTAAAACCGGGTATCAGAGTTGGGCAAAATGTAATCTAATTACAACTTAAAAATTATGATTAAACTGTAATTGTGTAGTTGAATACACATTATTTTCTGTAATCGTTAATTTAGGTGTTTGGCCACAATTTTATCAATTACCTACATTTAAGGATTAGAGAAAATAATGACTAATCAACTACACAATTACAGTTTAATCGTAATTTATAAGTTGTAATTAGATTACATTTTGCCCAATACTGCCGGGTACCATACTAAAAACTGGCCTTAGCACCTATAACAACGGAATTTGTCCAATTCTTCAGTCCCCCAACCAGTGCAGCCTTCGTAGGTCCACTTAGGGGAGAGTTTGAATGAAAGGGACACGTATTGAAGGGGACATGGTCATTATCTCAAAGATAAAGGATCTGCCGAAGCCAAAAGTGTTTTTATTTTGTAACCACATTCATTCGTGTGTAATCAAGCCAAATTTCAAGCCGCTGTCGTATCTACGACGACAGAAATCACGATTGAATTTTTTTGAGGTTCAAAGTATAACTTTTAGTATTTCCTTGAACTGTCTTGTGAAGTGCTGTTACCAGCGATTGATTTCTCTATTACTGCATCCGAACAGGTATTTATTTAAGAATAATATCGTATAATGTCCGATCCTTTTTGTGTCGTATTGTAATTATAGGAGTTAGATTTTTAATTTTAGTGCCTTATTTATGAAAGGGACACAACAAAAATTTATGAAGGGGACGTCATTTACATACCTGTCACCTTCAAAACCTTACTATTCTTCACTTGTTCCATTATTTATAGCTGTTAAGATCATTTAGTTACATAAGCTTAGGTGTTGAGTTTTTAGTTCCTGTTACGAATTAAAATAGCTTCTGTGATTTCGCTACCTGCATAAATAATAATTAAAAAATGATATTAATATTACCTGGTTTTATTACACTGTCGCATTGATAAACATCCATGTCCCTTTCAATACAAACAATTTATGAAAGGGACGAAACACACTTTTTTAGAAAACGAAAAATATACCATGTAAATTTAGAGAGAAGCTTGATAGGACCGTGTATTGTTATCGCCAGATAACTGGCCTGTCTAATGTTAACAATTACAACTCGAATGGTTATTTAGTTATTTTACTATCTGGTCCTAAACACAAGTGTCCCTTTCATCCCAACTCTCCCCTACAACAAGCTGTACACTGCACCCAACCTTCATTCAATTTGGATGAACCATAGGATTCTTGGACAAAATGCAAATGTTTTCAATTTTCATCACCACTGTTATCATTATCCTCCCGTGTTTTGTTTAATTTTGTGGTTTTCTTTCTCTTTACTTGTAGTTCTTTATTAAGATTCAGTTTAATGTTGATAACTTCCACCTTTTCAGGTACTCCGTTTTGCCCCAGTATACAATTTTGTAAATATTACGAATTATCAACAATAGCAAGGCAAAGTACAAACAAACTGTCTTAGTTATTTACACTTTAATATACAACAATTAACATAATTCACACAAAAAAGTACTTCCCTGAACACTGTCAAAAGTGATTTGTATTGAATTAAATAATTTAAATGAATGGGTTTTTTTATATTATTTGATTTTTTCTGTTTGTGATAGAGTTGAAGTTTCTTAACTATCGAAAATTAGATCAGAGCCTTCAAAAACACACAAGACGATATAACCTTACTATGCACGATTGTAAGACGATATTCTTCTGTTGATGAAACAATGCACATCGTGACAATATGTCGCTGCAACGACACGGGAAAATTTAACGCCGTTTTGAAAATAACAGCACGTCCCGGTTTTACCCAGGTACCCGTTTTTGTCCTAATTTCCCCTACGATTCTGTGACTCCTAAAATACTTCATTGCCATCTGATCATCTCCACGATTTCCTCCAATCAGTGACGCACTCGCGATTTAATCTCGGAGAAGCCGAGTTGAATTGATAAAAATATTTTTAATACAAATTCAATAAAATTCATTACGTGATTATAAAAATTGATTTCAAGAATAAAATCCAACTAAAATTTTCTTTTCTTCTTATAACACCCCTTCTTTCGAAGGTGGCTGGATCCCTTTCCTCCCCTCCCACCCTCTGACCTCACTGCTATCTTAAAAAATCACAGAAAATAGTCATCGACTCTCGATCCCGCTGATTACCAGTCCTCCCCTCCCAGTATTTTTCATCCGCGGTGGTGACTGGCCTCCCCATCGCGCGTGGCCGCAAAAAATTAATATTCGCGAACGCGGCGGGCCCCGGGATGGCGCGGCAGCGGAAACGAAGCAGTCACGTTCCATCCTCGCGTCGTCCTCGGACGACGTATTTGTCAGGCGCAAGAATGCTTTAGAAAGACTGGTCCTCGTTGCTCCGCGGAGCAGCGAGAGGGTGAGAGGGTGTACGCAGAGGTCGGAAGCGAGGGTTGTCGGTGGGAACGCGGGACAGAGCCGCCGCATGGCACTGGAATACGTAATACGGGGAATAGCCGTGGTTCACGTGGCGGCGGAGGGCTTTCGGAGGGTGGTTCGCCGGGAAACGCGAGGGGGTGGCGGCGGCGGCAGCAGCAGCCCACCGGGGGAAGGGCTGGGGAGGGTAACGAGCCGCGGCAATTAATATCGCCGGGTTTCCACAATGCGCTTGCAAATGAAAGGCCTTTGTGACGTATGATTGCGTTACCGAGTGAATAGTTGAGTAATGGCGGTTCGTGGCGCCGCCATCCGAATCGCGCTAACCGTGCAAAAGCTCAGTCTCGGCTACCGCCCGATAGTACCTGCCAGGCGACTCCGCTCCCCTTTACCACCCCCTCTACCACCCTCCGCCCCCCTGCGGCAACCGCTTCTGACGCCGACAGTTTTCGTATTGAAGCGCGGCCTAGATGGATCGCTTCTGATGTCTCGCGTATTAGAATCGCTGAATGAACCTCCGCGTTTGTTTGCCTGGCAAGCTTGCCCTTTTCAATTCCGCGCCGCGCCGCGCCGCCGCTGCCCGCTTGTCCAGGCCAGCGACGAACTGGGGAACGTCTCGCCGGGTTTTAATAGAGTTGACGATTTTATTCGATGCTCCCTTATTTTATTTTTCTCGATTTTTAGAATCGTGAGGTTCGCGTCGAACCTGGTCTCGCGTTTCCATGAAGATGCTCAGAGATTTAAAGACTTTCCCCCCCCCCCCCCCCCCCGTCTTTAGGTACTCTGTTTTTTATTTTCTAAGGTTCGTAAATAGTAGGAATGAAAAGAATTTGTTTGAACCCACTGGATAAAGGAGAAAAAGCTGAGGCCTCCAGAGTAGCGCGTAATTTCCCACCAATATTCGTTGACCAATCACCGGGTTCGGCAAACGTGTCAGGGGCCTGACGGGAATCCGCTGCAACGCAAGCTTATAATTTATTGGATCAAAAAAGGTGGATGCAAAACGTATGGGTTTTGCATCAGACATAACAAATAAATATACGGATTTGTTGGTGAGTCCTTGCCTAACAGATTTAACCGTGAAACAGCGACGAAATTGCGTCGCGCATTGTTTGGCTCTGCCGGAAGCACAATATTTACCGGAAATATCGTCCCACGGTCAATATACCCTTAAACTAAATGCACCGGTTTTTGTTAACAAATTGTTTAACTTTACATCATGAAACGATGCACGACCAACCGATTTCTGCGTGCCAAATTTGTCACTATTTACTTCCATCTACACGGTGGAAAATTTTATTACCCGAGTGCTCTTTTCCGGAGCAGTGGATAAATAAAATTGAAGAAAATAAAAACACGAGACTTGAATGACGTAATATCGTAAAGAAAAAGTTATTGGATGTGAATAATAAGGACATCGGAAACAAAATCGATAGGAAACCTGTTCCACTTTACCCATTGCCCATCGCGCTAGAAGGGGGTCGCGAAAAGGGCGGTTACTTTCAAGAGATCCAGTATGAATAAATAATTCCCTCGGAGGTGCTGGTGCAGGCTGCTGTCCGGGATGGTTAAAACGCAAATGCAACGAGTAGCGATGGGTTTGAGACTCTCAAAGTACAACAAATCTTATCGAATATAATTTTCATAAGCGATCCAAGGATAGAAGCTTTCAAGAGATTTCAATGCTTCGAGACAATCGAGTCTTGGAAATTCACCAGAGGCATTTGGAAAACTTGTCAACGTTCTCAAGCTCTTTTCTACAGGATACAGGATAATTATGGCGACTGAAGCTTCCTGAGTGACCAAATTGCTGTAAAATCCACAGAACAAAAATCGACGAAACATCCATAGACGATAGCAAGGGAGACGTTCCGGAGAGCCAAGTAAATGGAAACGGGGGAAGGACGAGAAGAAAAGGGGACAGGGATGAAAGCGTGGAAGCGGGAGAGGAGGAAAATAGAAAGGGGGACAGAGAGAGAGGAGAACGAGGCCCGCGGACTATGAGTAATATTGCGGGGCTTTTCTACCCCTGGGAGCGCGAACCTGAACGTGGAGGGTGGCTCACGGGGGTGGAAGCCCGGAGAGGGTCGGGCGTGAGAGTGCCGCGAGAGGGTGCAGCGGAGGGAGGAGCGCCGATCCATCAGCGTCCCTCCACCCTCGCCTTTCCGCCACTCTCATTTTTCTCCACGGTCCGCGCTCCATCATTCCGCGTCACATCCGCCCTCTTTCATCCCTCTTTCCTCCCTCTGTTCTGATACGGTGCCGTGGCTCTGGCTCTCCTTGTCCCGCGCCTCTTCCATCCTCCAACTCCCCCTTCTCGCTCTTCACCCTTCCACCCTTCCTTCTCCCGGCGGTCGAACCGAGAGTTTCACCAGCTCCACGACCCTGAAGTCACCCCTCCCCCTAGGGCTGCGCTACTGATTGCACTTTCCAAATTCATTACCCGAGCCCTTGTCGGAGGTTTGCCCGAGTTCGACTACGAGAACTGAAACGCCGTGTCGACCGTGTACACCCCTAGCCAGAGGGACAAGAATCTTCGGGGGTAGCGCGAGGGGTTGCTCCGTTTTCTGTAGAAGGCGTTATGGATATTTGATGAGCTGCTCTGCGGCGGCACGAGTTGTTGGGCTTTTTGAACGATTCGTCGGCTTTCGGGGGTGCCGCGGTTGTCGATAATCGAGGAATTAATATCTTTATGAGCGAGCGAAGGGGAGCAGGGTTTGAATTATACAAGAATAAGGTTCGCGTGTTGCATTCTGTATTAAAAGTTTCAGAGCTCTTTAGAATATATATATATACCTACCTAGCAGAAAGAAATGAAATCTCTATTTGTAAGTACTTACCCACCTCGTTTCAAGTAAATTTTTCCCAGGATCGTTGCAAAATCTTGGCAAAGAGTCTCCATTCTACAAGCAGCTACTCGGTGTATTCGTTTTCACTCGAGTTTAATTACCTATGCATTGCTTGTAATGGCAGGCAATTAAATTAATAAGCGGAGGCATCCGTTAGTATATCCGGAATAATGGCGGTGATCCGTCTTGCGGTGCTACCGTGTTGGATCGGCGAGGGCCCCTCGCGTGTATAACCGATTTCGCGAAATAACGTCCCTCCCCCTTCGACTGGTTTCCTTCTTCGATTCGCTCGGGGACTGTTCGTTCTTGTTTCACGGCGAACGGGCCGATTACACGCTCGACGGGCTCACGACGACACGCCGAGGAAGGAGGGACTCCGCGAGCCCGGGATTCGAGGTACGATTTACCTGCTAATGGACCGCCATCCTTTACACGTCCGAGGGAATATGTTTGGGAATGCATGTTGATGCGCGGTAATTCACTTTCGTACGTGTTAATATCGGCAGCCCGACGACGCGGAGGAATACCGTCGGTTAATGCGCCCATAAATCCCGGCTGGTAATCTAAAAATATTTTGTAACGCGTTTGTCATTGGACCTCGCGGGCCGCGGGCCCCGAATAAAGTATTTGATTCCGCCCGATCAATCTCGAATACTCACCCCCCCCCCCCCCCTCGGCGTCTTCTTTCCAGATAGGTGCCCCTCGCTCTGCGGCTCCTCTTTTTCGAAACGCGGTGGCAAAACAAGCTGAATGGGCGGTTCGTTTCCATGGTAATGACCATCAACATCATCATTATCGCCGCTGCTCCCGTCTATCCTCTCTATGATGTATTCGCGGTGGCTGTATCAAGGATGTCGGACCTTGGTCGAAGATGGGCAACTCTTGCTGCTGGTGATTAGCTCGCGCGGCAAGGTCGTAGAAAGCACTTGGCCACAGGTCACTGTAAAAATGTCACAGGTGTCTCAAAGGTTAAATAAAGTTTGCCGAAGTGTTATTGATGTCGCGATGATCCTCGTGACTACGCACTCCATGGCGTACAGCGTGAACGGAGGAACGCGGTCTCTGGTGGCTGTAATCAAATACCCATTACTAGAACACGGTCTTGGTGTCGCGTGTCCACGCGACCACACCGTGTTTCAAGCCTGCCTCGGCGACGTTGCTCGAGCCGCACGTAGGGTGACTGTACCTAATATCGCCAGGCAAAAGTTAAATCGCTGTCAATTGAATAGTAATTTATGTTTTTGCGTGCGGTTCGTTTTAAAGTAAAGAGAAATTATTCATGTTTCGTGTAGCATCAGTTAGAATCGACATGCAAAAATGGGGTCCTATAAAATGTGTACCTAATATCGCTATATCGAAATATTGATTGATTCATGTACATACATATGAGGCAGTCAGAGTAACAACGGGCTAACCCACATTTTTTTCGAAATTGAATTAGTAGCAATAACATATTCCAATTAGGGCTTCTAATAGTCCATTAGAATAATTTAATATTCGAATATTTTACAAGTATTCGAATGCTATGAATAAACTTCGAATATTTGAGTATTCGAATGTTATTATTCGAATACTATTCGAATATCGATGTATTCTAATAGAACAGTATTCGAATACTATTCGAATACTGATGTATTCGAATAGTGTGGTGTGAAGTGGGTCAAAATTAGCTTACAAGATTTCACCTGAGAAATGAATCCAAAGAACTTGATTTATAATTCACCCAATACTATTCGAATACAGCAGTATTCGAATACATCAGTACTCGAATATTCAAATATTCGAATACATCAGTACTCGAATACTCAAATATTCGAATACATCAGTACTCGAATACTCAAATATTCGAATACATCAGTACTCGAATACTCAAATATTCGAATACTCAAATATTCGATTACATCAGTACTCGAATACTCAAATATTCGAATAGTATTCGAATACTCAAATATTCGAATAGCATTCGAATACTTGGATATTCGAATTATATTCGACAAATAATTGAGCAACTGAAGTATTCGAATATTCGAATACAGAAAAATTCGACAAATAGTCCCAGCCCTAATTCCAATAGGCTCATCTAACCATATAAAATAGGAAAAAAAGTTTTTTAATGTGGGTTGGTCTGTTGTTGCTCTGACTGACTCATATGAGTTTCTTAAGTCATTTTCACATCTGCTTTTATTATTACTTGCACTATAAATGTATTTTTATCCATCTTTGTTTTCATTTTATTAGAAACATATAGAATTTTGAAAATATAGATTTTTAAAATAGATTTAATCTACAAAATAGATTCTATAGATTTAAATATTTTTTACGTCCAATGTACATATTGGACAAATAAACTTTATTTCGGTTGCTCGGCACATTTCGTAACCCCACCTGTAACAAACATTACATCGACACCATTGTTCTCCGGTAGGCGGTATTAAAAACACACATACTGCTAAAAGAAAAACACTATTTTCATCACGGAAAATATTTGAATCGATTTCATTCCTTCAGTACATCATTAATTAGGTATTTCTAGTATATATTCTTGCATTCACAGAATTATTAGACCTGCCTTCTCCGAATGTGATGTAAAATTGTGGCAGTCCAATAAATTTTTACACTATTAAAATTCCCTAAACTCTTTCCCTTTCTGTAATTGTTGATCCCATGACGCTGCAATTACAGTATCTCTTCCTACACATATTTAGCTACTAATTGAGTGCATAACCGATAAATTTTAGTGCTCACTTTACGAGATATAGCGGGTGGCGATATTAGGTACAGTCAACCTAACCAGGTAGGTAGATGAGTATTCCTTGAGCACCGCTTCCATACATCTGCCTACGATATGACGTGTTTCGGTGGCCGGCGCCACGTACCGATAGGTAATAACGTGTCTGCGGTACATTTATCTTGGCACGCGAGGCGACCATCATGCTCATGAACCCGAATCAACCGCGGAGATCTGCCGGGGAGAAAGAATACGTGCCTCGTATTTGTTGCCGCGCAAACGCACGCGGAAGATTTAGGGGGTGCGACGCAACTGGAATACTCGCTGCATTTTCGGAGCACCGCTACCGCAATATCGCAAATCGTTCCGATTCGATGCCCCTACTTAATTGCAAAGAAGCAGGGTGATAATGACTGGCGATCGGGGCGCTCTAACTCGTGAATGAAATATGAGGATGATGGGGGTAGCTGGGGAGAGGTCGCGGAGGGTAGATGGAAGCGGGCACGTGATCGCGTGAAAAATTATTCCGTAATTACGCCGCGGGAAAAGATTTCGGATGTTGCGTGATTAGTTCGGAGTCGCGGGAAATTGCTTCAGCGATCACGGGGATATGGTACCTACACACAAGACTGACGAGAACGTTCCCTATATCTCCTTCGTGCGGAATTTTTTACGTAAAGCGAGTTTTTTCGGTCCTCGCTTCTGTTCTCCGAGGTTAGAGGAAAAATTTCCAAACAGTGGATGACTGAAATATTCATAATGCCTCGCTTATCTCTAGATCCTATCTACCCACCAGTATCCGTTATTCATTTGGTCAGCGTCCAAGATTTCACCGCGCCCCAGCGAAATGTAAGATTGCTCAAGAGCCCCGCGTAAACAAATATACGTTTTGCAAAGCGCGTAAGGTCCCTCAGAAGCTCTCGCCGATTATCAAGATCGCTGTAAGAAAAACGAAAGGGAATCGCGAGGTGTACCACCGCTGCGCGTAGCTGTGGCCATCCGCGGAGGAGCTGAGGCAACAAATAACGGGGTGGCCATCGCGCGATATGAAATACGATTACTCCGGTTCGGCGTACGAGTTGCATCGGTCAGCCGCGGCGGAGTTTTCAGCGCGTCGGTTTGTCAGGGCGTGCAGGGCGCTCGTCCAGCGTGCACGGATGGATCGGTAACACGGTCAGAATTTTCAAGCGTGTCGCGCATCCGTCGCGCGGAAAGGCAAGCGAGAGGAACAGGGACGTGTGGAAGGAGCCGGAGGGAGGGAGAGAGAGAGAGAGAGAGAGAGAGAGTGACGGGGGAGGAGAGAAGCTATACGAGGCAGGCATCGCGAGCACGGCACACCAGAGTCTACACACAGCACGAACTTGTTCGGGTTGGGATAGAATAGGATAGGTGGGGCCGTTATTAATCTGGTGTCGAGTTGAGCACAAAGTTATATAGGAGCTCAGGAAATGAAACACGAGAAACCTCCCCCTACCCCTCGCCCTCGACCTCCCCCCCCCCCCACCCGCCCCTGCAACCAGTGGCTCCCTCCCGCTTCTGCCTCTTCTGCGTCCACCTACTTCGCCACCCCTCGCTCCATCCCGCTCACGCGGACGCGCGACGCCGCGGCCTGGCCGAGTCTCCATCCCCCTTTCTGTCTCTGCACTCTCTACATCCAACTTTGAATGTATTACCGGACCACCACCGAACCCCCTGCCTCTTCCAGTCGCCGGTCAGATGGAGATATAACGATCACCGGCACATGAACCATGGGCCCGCGGAGACATGCATATTTATGTTGGCTGCCCATAGTCTCAGTCTGACGCTGACACCTCCGACTGTCCTTTCTAAGTAGAAACTTACACCGGCTGCGTTTCCACTCTACCCTCCCACCTGACGTTTTCTCCCATGGACTCGTTGATAAGCAGTATCCCAACACCGGTATTGGGATTGACAGTTGTAACGTCACCGACCTACTCTCTCAGGTTCTGATTTTCGCCACCAGGTAGCGAATCGTAGCTTAGCCAATTCCAAAAGAGCGCGCATTATTGGGAGTCGAGACTTCATCAAACAAAGATGGCCGAAGAGAGTAGGTCGCCACCAGGTAGCGCATCGCAGCTTAGCCAATTAGAGACACTATAATAAGAGTCTGGACACGAGTGACAGTCCGCCATGTTTGATCGAAATCCCACGAGAGAGAAAGAGATATACGCCATTTCACTCTTAACCACTCTTAACAACTCTTACGTTTATGGTAGCAAATCTATAGCAATGCATTGCGCATTTAAATAAGTATAATAAAAGAACATATATCAAATCGAACACAAGATTTAGTTTTTTACTTTATATCTTCATTATCTTGGTATAATGGACAGATTTAAAAATCAGCGGGAATAGATGAAAAATGACGGGCCAATCAAAAACCCAAATGCACATTTTCAGATTAATAGATAGTAAAATACCGCCATAAACGTAAGAGTTGTTAAGAGTGTTTAAGAGTGAAATGGCGTATATCTCTTTCTCTCTCGTGGGATTTCGATCAAACATGGCGGACCAATCAAAAAGTGGCCTTCTCGTGTCCAGACTCTTATTATAGTGTCTCTATAGCCAATCCCAATACGCAAAGTTCGATACGTTCCAATTCCGAAGCTTGTTTCAATCCAGCGTTGAAAAACTTTGCTTTCCGGAAAGTATAGCGTGATAACGTTTTGCCGTCTAATAGGGGCGACTATAAGGAGTTGCCAACGGGAGTGGGGATCGCCTTAAATGCTTGACAACTATATCCTCCATAATGATAATGGGTGGAAGTTTTAATCTGCTGGTTTTGATCTGGCGCGACCCCGGGGCACCGGGGTTATCCAAAAATCTTGGGCTAAAAGGCCCTTTCATCGTGAGCGCGCACCTCGAAGGCTGGCCGTCAGCGAGAGTTAATTACCCAGCGCTCTGCTCGCGACGGCGACGGACGGGAACGAGATTCAAACGGACGACAATGGCGGGCAGGAAGGCATGAATTACGAACGAGGGGGGCTGGTTGTCGCCGGCCACTCGTTAGATTCCTTCGATATCGGCCGTGGGGGGGGGGGGGGCGGAGGGGGTAGAACAATGAAATTAATCGGTTTTACACCGAGCCGACTGGCTAGGGGTTGGTCCGGCCGTGGCTGCCGTGAGCCCGGGCCTTTGGCGGCGGGCGGAGAAAAAGCAGGAAGGGTAGTCACGATTAAAATCGCATCAGAGCGACTTTGTTGCACGAAATGCCCGCGTTACCGGTCTGCCTCTCCAGTACCCGGCATGTTAACCGTGCGTGTGCCCCACGCACACCGCTAGGCACCGCTGGAAACGTTGTCTTCCACGGCTTCGACCCCCGGCCTGCTCGCTTCCAGCCGTCAGAAAAACGCGAAGCTTCTCTCGACGTTGATGGGCTTATAATTGCGGGAGTATTGCTCGATGGGAGAGGAGAGCGGCGCGGAGGGGAACGGAGAGAGCTCGAGATGGCGTTCCTCGGTGACTTGCACGAGTGCGTTCCTCGACCTTGCCTACATACTTGCTCCTCGCTTTGATCTACGTGTGCGTTTACGAGCACTTTGCATAAAGATTGCCCTGGATGCCACTTATTCGGCCGACTCAGATCATACCGCGAATTAACAAGCGTGATATTTGTTTAGCTGAGTTGTGTGGAAAGAGAGGCGGTGGTTCGAGTCGGGGTGCTTACTCTTGGTAGAGATGTAGGTAGGGGAAACCGGTAAAATGAGCTTTCTTAATTTTTTATTTAAAAATGGGGTGTATTTGCAAATTTTGGTGGCGTAGTAAATGTAGGTAATATAAAAATGATAATTATGCACATTTAGATATCGAAAAATGTAATTAAAAATTCATTTGGAAACTTAAAAATTAGTTTTTAGAGACTTCCGATTGGTTTTCTTTTCAATTTAGCGTTTTGGATAAGTGAGTTATAAATGTATTATTAAACGACTTAAGAAAGAAAGAGGTTCTCAGTTTGATGTGTACCTATGGATGTATATATGTTAGCATGTATTATGTTTGTGCGCGAAATTCTCTGTAACTACTGGACCAACTTTCGTGAAATTTATTGCATTTGGTTTAGTTTCAATCAACTTAGGTCATGGAGATTGAATTATCCAAATCGTTAAGTACTTTTGATGTTACACCAAAAATAAGTAATCTGATTCACTGACCGACTTCATTATTATTATTACGAGCAGCTCTTTTTATAGGTTTACCTATATTTTTTTAAATAAACGTGGTTATATAACTTAAACAACTAAAAAGTAAAAAATAAAAATTAAAAAATGAAAACCAACTACAATAAATTAAAAATGCACCAAAACGTAAAATATAATTCTTTTCCTTATTTAATCTTCGACTCGCAATATTTTTAAGTCGGCGCCAGATTTACATAATGCAAATGATAAGGCGCCGACATAAAAATATTTAGAGTCTCAGATTAAATAAGGAAAAGAATTATTTTTTACTCTTTGGTGCATTTTTACTTTTTTGTAGTCGGCTTTAATGTTTTTAAATTTTAACTAAAAAAAATTTCTGCGTGTTGGAAACAAGCTTATATAAATACATATACTTACACGCGTTTGAGAAAAAATTAAACCCAACATTATTGAATAATTAATTTTCCACTGAGTACCTATTCGGGGCAAACTAAGTAAGTTGCAAAGAACAAATGCGCAAGTGATGTGCGCAGTATGCTATCTTGACAGCTGGAAAACCCCGCGGCGTGGTGGAACAGAAACTAACCTCAAAGAAATGAAAAATCTGCCACAGTTTTTGACAACCACTGTGCAAAGAAGTTACAAGCCGACGTGTTACACACGTCATCCCAGCACAGGGGGTTAATAATTACCCATATCCTTAATTAACGTTCTTATTTTATTTCAGCTTACTTTACCCCGGATAGTAACTCATTTTACCTCATACATGTAGTAAAGTAATCCTTCTTGCATCTTTTCTTTCAAGTGGAATTTTAATATAGGGTAAAGGACCCAGTTACTGACACCTGACCAATTACTGTCACCTTAAGCTATTTTACTTAAAATAACGAATAAATAAACGTTGTAAAGTGATACAAAAAAAGAATGATGTATTTCAACTTATAATGTATACTATAGATTATATTCTATACTTTGTTTATTTGTTATTTTAACTAAAATAGTTTAAGGTGACAGTAATTGGTCAGGTGTCAGTAACTAAGTCCTTTATCCTAGGTACTCTAAATTTGTTTTAAATCTTGCTACTCGCAATTTGTCAATAGCAATGTTCTAAATTACATTATAAAATTATTCCTACACATTTTTATTGAAAGGGAGAAATTTTATTCGACTTGAAACTTTTTTATGCTCACTTTACCCCTGTTTCCCCTACCTATAAGCTCCGGATTCTGGTTTATTTCAAAATACAAAATTAAAAGACATCGGACCACGACATGACCAACTTAATAATTTCCAATGCTGAAGTACACATAGAACGGATGATTGTACGTTTCACTCGAGTCTTTTTGCCTCGAATAGAAGCATTACGAGAAAAGGCACGGACCGATTAGAAAGAAATAAGTGGAGGATAAGGGAAGGTGGTCCCAGTGAGTGTACGAGTGGTCGATTACGTCCGTAGGAGGTCGCCGCGAGGGGGTAAAAGGCGCGTGTTCGGAGACCGAAAGAGGGAGGACGAGGAAGGAACAGACGGAAGACAAATACCGGGGCCATCAGTGCGCCAAGCCATTTCTGCCTCATTGTGGACTCCATTTGCGACTCTTAGATTGCCGGTGAAATATCTCGCCGCGGTGATGGAAAAATCGCTAACGTAGGGAACTGGCAAAATAAAAGTAGCAGCATTTCTCACCCGGAGGGGGCAGCTACGAGCGGTTGCGCTAGCACGGCGCCCGGTAAAGAGACCGACTCCGGCAAAAACCGAAAAGCGATAGTACACCGACGCTCCGCGACGCTGAATACTACCTCGGCCGGGGCAACACCCGAAAGAAACTTCAGGGACGTTGATGGAGTCCCGAGTGTTTGCTTTACTCGCGACAAATGTCCCGCCCCATCGTCTTTGTCCCTCCTGACAGCCAGCGTCTTCGTCGACCCCTTCGCTTTTTACCCCGTTCCTTCGCAGCCTGGTCAGCTCGCACTCGGTCGATACGTTCGCCACTTAACGATTCGCAATCGTCCGTCGACTTTTCCCCTCTCGCAACGTCGCCAACCCCGTTCGAAATTTTAATGTCCGTCATAGTCTACAATTCCGCAATCCATTCGCGCGTAAACTAATCTCACCCGCCGTGTACATCATACTTTCTTTCGAAAGCAACATCGCGAAGGTTTCATGGATAATGGCGTTCACCATTTGCCAGGCCGGACTCGCGGCAGCGCAGCCACGAAGAACCGGTAAAGAGGATGAAGGATAATAGACAATAGAAGCAGCGGAAAGGTGGAAGAGGATAGAAGGCGATATAAGAAGCGGTTTTTTTTCTCGCGGTGATAGATGGGCCACGACCGAACTGGTAACAGAAAGTGGCGAGAAAGAAATCACGAGCGGAGGAACCCTATGGGGACGCGGTGGCGTCATTAGGCTGCTCCGAGCAGAGCTAATGCACCGTTCGTCGGATTTCGCCGGAGGCCTTTGGAAAAACCGAGCGAGGTCAGCATACGAGCCGGAGAGCACGAAGAACGACGCGACGGCCGCGTAAATGGCGTCTGCGAAAGTTGCCATGGTTTCTGATGCTCTCGCGAGGGCCGCGCGCTGCTGGGAGAAATTCCACGGGTTCGCCAAAGAAACGGACAGATTCGAGGCGGAGAAAAGGCTGGAGGAGGTTGCGCGTCTGATGCCGCGATCGCATGCTTCGAGATTGAATAGTTCCTTGGGAAATTATTTTCCACCGCCGCGGGGGCGTACGCTTTGGACCGCGTGGGGATTTCCCTGGCATGGTGAGGGACCACTGCCAAAAGCACCGCGAGTCCTATTTCTGGACAGTTGCGTCTCAACTTGGAAGCGTACAAATTGGCTTTGAAGCGACAGCGACGTCTGCGAATCCCTCGGCCGAAACAGCGGCCGTAACGAGAGCACCCCGGAACAGCGCAGCATCTCCCACGGCGAGGAGAAAAAAGGAAGGCGAAAGGAGGCGAGGAAGGAGGAAGAAGAGGGCCGAAGGGTTGGCGCGATGGAGGGTTAAGCGCCGGAGGGATCCGACAGGAGGAAAGTGTAATCCCAGACGATCAGCGTGCGGCAGATTCGGCCTTAATGAGCTCCAGCAATGATAAATGACGCCGTGGGCCGCGCCTCTATCTTTCTCTCTCTCTCGCTCTCTCCCCGCGCTTATCCTCCGCTCGGAATAAGGTGTATCCTCGTACGAGGTGTACAGGCCTGGCCAGCCAGCGTACCTGGCCTCTGCGGGGCTGTATCCGTACGACGGCATCCATCCTGGACACCGACGAGCCTTCCATCTCTCGTCTTCGTTCCGCGGTGTAAAAGCTTCATCTCCGCCTACGATCCCTCAAACTCGGCCCAGGGATCGAGGGGAATTTCAAAATGGCAACCGTGCCCGCACGATCAGACCTCCCTCGTGCTAGTGACAGCTATCCATCCTTCGTTCCGGGACGTTTCAATTGGGTGTCCTTCGCGCGCGTCCTGCGGCGCTCCTCCGCCGTGTCCTGGAATACCAAGTCTTGTACGATCGCACCGGCCGCTGCCATGTTTTCGCGATGAATGAAACCTTATCCGCCACCTTTTTTTCTCCCTTTCGGTGGACCGTTCAGCGAGGGTCCGTTGTTTGCTTGGAAATTGGACGGAGCGGATGGTTGTGTTCCGGGACGAGGAAATAATAGGGTGCTTCTAAGGGACGAGGATTTTTTAAGTCTGCGTTAGAAGTGACGTCAGTCTATAATTTCACCGTTATTTGTTGATTAATTGCGGTTAGTTTCTATTAGAATCTAGGTGTGTATTTAAATCAGGTTGCGGAAGTGTCTCAGGCTTAGGAATAAATTTTGAAATTGCATAGTTACGGGGACAATAAAGGGAAAAATACACTAGCGAAGTTTCTGTCTCGTTTCGAAGAACCTTAATAGCTTCCCTGTCCGAATTGACACGGAGCCATTCGTTCTCGTGACGTTTCAATTGTGAGGCGATTTTCAACCTGCGCGGAGATCGTGGACGGGAATTGATTGACCGCCCCTCTCGAAATTTTGTATCCCGAGATCATGAGATCCCAGGGACGGGAAACAAACGCCTGGGACTACCTGAACCGTTTATCGACGAGTCGCTTTATTAATGAGGGTACAGAATTCTTGGGGAGCTGAGGATTCTCGAGCGGAAACCTTTCTTGCCCCTGCGAAACGTTGACGTTAATGAGAGGCTCTTAGATTAATTTCGCAAGGATTGTTTATTCTCGCTACTGATACTTCTAAGTGTTGGAGACTTTTCTGACCTAGGTAAGAAACTGATATTCGTTTGAACCTCGCGACATACCAATGGCAATGTTTCGCAGTCGTTAGTCGACCCCTAACTGGTATCGCGGAGGAAGTGATTTTCCTGTGCGCCATTAATCGAGGCCAAAGAGTACCTCTATATTAGCTCCGATCAGGCCCTCGCAGCTGCAGACGGTTATCGACGCCATACTGACAGGTGATCTGCTCTCGATGGAGGAAGGTGATCCTTCGTTAATGAGCTCGTTATCCCAAGTATGTATGAACGACCGATTCTCCGCGGCGTTCTGTCAACAACGGCCGCCATAGTCGCTATTCCGCCGGTGGAAATTGGTTAATGTACCGACCAAATTGCTATTATAATTCGAAATAGGAAAAATGATGGATGTGGTATTAATCGATATGTTAATCTTCCTATACAGCACACTACTTTGCAGAAAGGCTGCAGAAAGGTTGCAGTTACGTTACAGGCAATATTTCTGAGATGTTGCAGAAATCTTCCTATGTCCGCCCATTTGCAACATTGCATGAAATATTTCTGCAGTGTTTCCGAGATGTTATAGGCAATTCTCCTGCAACGTTTCGGAGATTTTATAGCAACATTTCGGAGATTTTACAGAAATTGTCTCGCAACGTTTCGAATATTTAATTGTCAGTATTTAGTGTAATTTAATTAATTCCCTTACATTTTTTATCTTTTCTGTAATATCACACAAATTTTGCCGAAACATCATTACTGTAAAATGAAAAAGTTACTCCGAAAAGTTACGAGACAATTGCTGTAAAATCTCCGAAACATTGCGGGACAATTGCTGTAAAATCTCCGAAACGTTGTGAGAAAGTTGCTGTAAAATCTCCGAAACGTTGCGTGACCATTGCCGAAACGTTGCAGGCGTTATATTTCACCGCAACATTGCTGAAATGTTGCAGAAATCTTCCTATGTCCGCTCCTGTGCAACATTGCAACCGCAAGACAACTGTAACCCTTCTGCAACCTTTCTGCAACGGGGTGTGCTGTATGGGTTAATTCTGAGCTAACGGGTCAGTAAGTAGGCTAAAAGTCCAGCGGGTAAAAAGCCCCGAATTCAAAATTTCTATTCTTAAAGAATGTATTTAGTTTCGTAGTATACCTACTAATTAAAAATGAAAAGAAAAGGGGGTGACCACAGAGTCGCCAGTCGCTCCTGGACGTTCGTGAGAATTACACGACGCCTTCGTTATTTTATGTATCGAAAATTAAAAGAAACACGTCGTCTTTATTGTTTTATACAAAGTAAACCACAGTTTAAAAGCGTACCTATCAGCAAAATACGTTAAGATTGTATGTTCCTTTAGTAATGTGTGCATAATATGAACCAGACGTCAAATGCACCAGACCCAATCATCTGTCACAGGACAAGCCACTAAATTGGCAACTCACCCCATCAGTCTGCGAAATTCCAGGGTGCATTTACATTCGTGGCTACGCATTATTATAACTCGCTGCCTGAGAATATTATTTAGGTTAATTAGCTCAAAGAAATTTCAGGCAGTTGTTAATCTAGAATACGAATTTGTAAGGTACTTGAAAGTTGTAGGTAACATATTTATTAGAATAACGGGGTAGGATTTTAAAACAGCATTTTATTATTTGTTTTCTTAATTAGATAGCCAAACTATAAAGAAATGACGCCGAAGTTTTTAAATAGTGTTTTTGTTTGATTTGAGCGATTTTTTTTAGTTCAAAGCGAGTCTCTGACTTATATTTCTATTTTTTGTTATAGATGTCACGCCTTCCTTTCAATATTGTATACCAAAAAGAATTGGTTTAGTAAATATTTGTTGATTTGAAAAGAGTTTTTTACTTATTTAATTTAATATTACATGAAAAGGCATTGGGGACTTTCTACCCTATGCAATGCCCCACGCACGGGGCAAAAAGTCAATTTTGCATTTTCGAACATTTTGTGGTAGGTATACCTAACTCAATAGAAAATAACAGTATCAACAAATGTACTTCCTGAACGTAATGCATAATAGTTATAGTTAATAACGGGACTTTTAGCCCCTACCCTACTACAAAACGTTTGTGAAACAATAGAAGAGGTGTGAATTACGGCGGAGCGAAACTATATAGGCGAAAATTTAAACTTGAATTTTCAGTTGGCCTGGGTGCGGAATAATTGTCTTTTGATTAACCAAACACAAATGTAAAAAAAAATGGAAAATAGTCACGTCTGCAGGTTCCTTTTTCTCTTAAAAATCTAAAAAATCAGATTTACATTGCAAATTTTTACATTTTTAAGAGAAAAAGGAACCTGCAGACATGAATATTTTCCAAAAAATTTTTACATTTGTGGGCATGCCTTAATTCTTGAAAAAAATTGAGATTGTGTGGACCGTTTTATAATATTAAAGATACAGGATCAATTCCCCATCAAATTGACTGCCAAAGAATGTCACGATCTCTAAACCTTCCACATCATCTGAAACTTTTAAGTATGCACCTCCTTATCAAGAAACTCAAACTATTCTCAAGATGTTACGATCCACAATATCAACGCAGCTCTACTCTAAACAGCAGCAGAGAGAATCTAAGATCCATCGCTAGCAACGACGAGGTTCCATGTGTACAATGAGGCCCCGGAGTCTCCAGTCTATTCGCTGCGTGTCCGCTAGAAAAACGGCGAGCATAGACGCGAGTACCTATAGAAGACACCGGGCTCGGCTTGCGCGAGATCCCGCGATGCAGCGGAGGATCTTTTCGTAGCTGTGAATGCGCTGCATTAATCAAGCGCCGCGGGCGCCTGACGTCTTAATCCTCGTTGGCCTACGCACCCTCCTTTCTACGCCCACGCCTCTATGTACCTACTAAACGACCCCGCTACGTCAGCGATCGCGGCCTTTGTGCAGGGCCCTTAAGATCATTGTCACGAGAATCTCCTGGTCTCTTCTTTTCGCGAGCAAGCCTAACGGGACCCACCGCGTCCTTCTCGATTCCGCTGCCGCGCCGCTATCGATACTCGCTTGGAATGGAAAATGGAAACGCAACACGCTCCTTCGGTTATTCATTGCACGGGAAACGGGGAACAGTTACGTTGAAGACGCTGCGGGTAAAAACTCGTGGTGAGGCTTCCTTCGGTTCGCTGGCCTCGGAGAGTCCCCTCGTACCTAACCCGTTGCGTTTTGAAAAATAGACACTTGTTCCTTTCATAGGAAATTCATCTGGCTACAGTGACCCAATCGTCGTATAAATAATTCCAAAAGAGCACCTCAGCTGCGTTCCCATTAACGACATCGCGGTAAATGCTGGGCCCTAGTCGATGACCAGGTAGCCGAGCCGGGTCAGGAGTGGGGCGAAGGTAGGGAAAAGGAAAAAGGAGTGAATACGAGCTAATCTGACGGAGCCAGGCATCGTTTCGTGGGTGTCATGCTTTCACTTCGGCTCAGGTTGACTGCAGAAGGCGATTGGTTCTCGCTGAGCTCCTCCCAGAATCCATTAAGAGCCGAAACGAAGAAACACAGCATTAATTTTAAAACCAATCCCGGAGGAGAAATCGGGCATTGGCCGCCATTCGTGCGACTCGCTCCACGCCGAGGAGAAAATCCTTCGAAAAAAAGCTGCCTTAATTGCTCGGGACCCCGTTCATCCCCACCCTCGCCGCTGCGGACAGATCGGAAACACGCGAGCCGGTTTGCCTCTGGGATCGAGCGCGCCGGTTCTGTCCTTCAAAGGATCCTGTCGATCATCGATCATCCTTGCGGGGAGATACGAAGCGTGCCTTAGGAAACCTCACCATTTCTTAATCTGGATAAATCGTTAATTAGTTTCACAGGTAAAAGTAGCCACACGATGCAACGGGAAAAACAAAACGCAATGGTGGCTCGACTTGGAATCAATTGACACTTGGCGCGACGCGACGATCGCTGCGATACCGGCTTGCATCGGGGGTGCTCCATTGAGAGATCCATCGGGCATCGTTAACCCCTGCTCGCTAAGTTAGTCAGCCCCGCGAGTCGCGATAAGGCCGAGAGCGGGGAAATATCGAAAGATAAACGATAGAGACGCGGGACCAGAGCGAGAAAGCCGGCCATGGGGGGAGGGTGAGGTCGAAGTTGAGCACAAAAGAGATGAGGAAGGATAAGGAACGGAGAGGTGGAATAAGAAGAGAGCAAGGTTTAGGTAGCTACTCTCGCTCAGGTTGAAACGAAGGGAGCCGCCCTGTGTTTGTGCTCTCGCCGGGGAGCACAAAGAGAAATGGCGTGGTATTTATCAGTGCTCACCCTCCCTCCCTCCTTTGTCCCCTTTCCAGCCTCACCCCTCACCACCCCGCAGCACCCCCCGGCCACCCTCTGTCTTTCTCTAGCGCTTCCACTATCGCCTTGCTTCCATTCCACATCCAAATCCATTCGCCTGCCTGCCAAACCCTCCCTCACCCCTCTCTCCCCTAAGCTCTCTTGATGCCCTCTCGCGCACCACATATGTATATGCCCACTCGATCTTCTCCTCCGCGGCACTTTGACAGCTGTCTAATTCACGTTGCACGCCCGTTCACCTGTGTACGTGGCGGTTTCCTCGCGCGTTCTTCGGTAGACGAACCCTCCGGTTCGTCATCCGCGGCTCGGAGGCTCGCCAGAATAGAATGCAGCGGCTGAACAAAACATTTTTTATGGGAAATCCTGGGCCTCTCGATTTCAGCTAGAATCGTTGTACGTAAATACACACAATTTTAAGATTGCGAATTTTACGTGTTTGGCATTAGATTTGATTGTCGCCCGCGCCTCGCACCCCGAAATATTGTGATTTACGTCGCGGCCACGGCGCAGCGTAAAGGTGAATTATTATGCCGCGATTTTTCCATCGCGGCACCGGGTCACCTGGAAACAAAAGCAGAACAAAAGGGGGCGAACGGAATCGGCGAGGGAGACGTGACGGATCGCGGAAAGCGGGGGAATTTCGGCGGGCCGAGGCGAAGCGGCGCTTATTTGCAGAAACATTAGCGGCGGCGGGTCGCGAGTCAAAACATTACGTAAGGTTTTTAGAAGAGGAGGAGAAGACTAATAATCTCGAAATAATGTAAGCATAACAAATGGCCGAGCATTAGCGGGCCGCTCGGCAGCCGGCTCATATTTTCGGTGGCGCTGGCTTTGACGTAGCATTACTCCAAAGTGCGTTACATATTACTACCATATATATACATATGTGCGCGTGTGCGCGCGGGCATTTTTGCCGCGGCCCCGGTGTACGTGTGCCCGTGCACGTAATATATTTCTCCAGCGAGTTGTCCCAACAGAACATTCCATTCCGTTTCCTGTTTTCTTCGCGGCTATGCGTCGCGGCAGCCGGCAACCTCCGCCTTAACGATCGCGGATCATAAAATACAGTACCTGTTAATTAAATGACAAATACTCCCGGGCCGTGTATTATTTAAGCGCGACCGTACGGAGCGCGACGCGCGCCCGGATTACGATCGCGGAGGACGCGACTCGCAAACAAATTGCGGGCCGGACCTGCTGGACAAAAACGAGGATAATAATTCGCGATCAACCCGCGGCAAATTATTATCCAGAGCGATTGTCCGGCACGCTGCTGCACGCTGAGTTTGTCTTCTGTCGCTTTCGGTACTTTTTCTCAAGGCAGTGTGTTCTTGGTTTAAACTTTTAAAGAGACGTTCCTGAATTTAGAGAAACTCAAAATATTTGATTTTTAGATCCTTGGGTTGGGGTATTTTTTATTTAATTGGGAGAAATTGCTGGGTCCAATACGAAATTTTATTTTGTTGGGGTGTTAAATATCCTGGTTTCAGGAAAGTACAAGCAAAGAGAAAGGTTAAGTCGATGAAAAATGAAACGGGGAAAAGTGAAACTTGAGCGGCAAAAATGCAGACGGTGGATGGGGAATTCATGCACGTCGAACTTCGAAGGGATTAAGGTCGCACCGTTATGGTTTCCCGACATGAAGGATGGAATAAAAATTGCGTAGGACAGGGAGGATCGATCTTGTTGGGAATATTAATTAACGAAACTCTTTCGAGATACAGGAACCTAAGAAATCGCGAGACACCCAGGCTTCTCTTGCAGAAAGCAGGTTTTTACAGGTACGAGTATGTATGTCCTTCGTCTTTACGCTTTACTTCATTTGGAAACATTTATCTTGATGATAACGCTTTGAGCAATTTCTTGCACATCGCACTCATATCGATGGCTTTTGAGAAAAACAGATTGGAACATGCAATGATACTTTAAAATTAAATAAATACTATTTGCATTATTGTATTTTTATATATATGTAATATGGGTATCACTGAAAATATGTAATTAGTAGTATATTATTATTATTATTATTATTATTATTATTATTCGTCTTTATTACTTGACACATACAATGAAAAATAATAGACTAGCGAAGTAAATGGCGAGGCTGCAGTACAATACTGTTAGAAGCCTAACCGTAACTAAATAACTAACATTAAACTAAAACTAAAATTAGGGAAGAACAGCAGAAACAGAAAATTAGGGAAAAATTAAGGGAGAGAATCTAAACATTATTCTGACGCATAGTGTAACAATATGTATCGTCGAGCTTTACATTTAAAATCAGGAAACGAACTTAGCCCTCGAATATCAGGTGGAAGGGATTTATAATAATGAGACGAAATATAGGCGAAGGAAGATTCAAATTTAGATGTCGTGTGTGCCGGTATGAAAAGGAGACTTTGATGTCAAGTAGAAAGAGAATTAGGCCCATGGTAAGAAAGTATGTTGTGAACGATACAACACATATAATAGTATAAGTTAGAATCTGCAAAATTATAATAATAATTTGATAATAAAACTTCGAAGAGGGACATGCTATAATATTACGTAACCAAGTACAAAGGAGGACATACTATACTGAATGATATTGTTACCCCCTCCCTCCCCCAGTATAAGAATTCGTAAGATTGATATTCCAACCTTCTCCTTACGTAATATTTTTTACACTTAATTTTTTCAGTTAGTAAAATTCTTTTAAAGGTTTATATAATTCGTTTAACCCTGTTTCGGGAAATTTAAACTAAAACTACTTTTCCGGAACAGTAATGACAGAATTTATATTTATTGAATATTAAGTTAAAAAACATTACGTAAAACGCTACCTGCCCCCCCCCCCCCCCACCGTGTGAGAAAACGCAGGAAATTCGCGACCCCCTCCCCCCCCCCCCCAAAAAAAAAGCCTTACGTAATTTAAGGATGACTCCTAGCCCATACCAGCGGCGCACTCAGGATTTAATTTTAAAGCGAGCCGAGTCGAAGAGAGAAAAAAATTTTTACTTCAAATTCAATAAATAATAATTCAATAATTAATTTAAAGAATAAACTTCAGTCTTCTTTTCTTCTTACAACGCCCCTTATTTAGGGGTGTCAGGGCCCCCAGGCCCCCGCTCTGAGTGCGCCACTGGCCCACAGCCCACTCCGATTACGTCTGAACTAAAATATCAACAGAACGTTCCCCACAAGCCCCTCTTTCTCTCCTCCTCTATTAACTCTCGAAACCCCAGCGGTACAGAAACCATACCTGCGGAGGCACAGCAAGACTCAGGCAGAGGCAAAGAATATTTGTCCCTCTACTGCACGGAGGACCATCCGTGGCATGCACGCGACTCGGTTCGCGGCTCACGCGAAGGCGAGGGGTCTGGAAGGAGCGCTTGGGGAACGAGAAGTAGAAGTAGAAGCAGAAGAGGAAGAAGAAGAAGAAGAAGAAGAACTGGAAGAAGACGACCAAGAAGATGAGGCCGGGGCAGGGAAAGAAGAAGAGAAGGAGGGAAGGGAAGAGTGCGCGCAGTCAACGGGTACAGAGACTATCCGAGGTGCCGGTTGACAGCAACAAATGCCTCGGTGCGGGCAAGACGGGGAGCTCGCGCCCGGGACGCCGGTTGCAGGACCAGCTTGAGATATTACCAGGCAGATGCGGTCGCGCGCTGATCAAAGAAACGCTCCTCACTGAGAGAGATTAAATGGATGCTGGTGCGCGCCGGCAAACCACCACGCTGCGGCTACAAATAATAAGTCGAGAGAGAGATGGAGTTAGGAGCGAGTGGGGAGCGAGAGGTAGAGGGTGAAAGAGAGGCAGGATTGCGAGGCACAGCCTGCTAGCCGAGGCCCTAACTCGGATTTGATACATTCCCATCTTGCGGAGTATTGCTTCCACCGCTCCCTTCGAGGCTTGTAACGCGATTATACTTCTGCTTGCTCGGGAACGGGGTCAGCTTCGTCGAGTTTCCTCCAGTGTCAGATTTGTTGGAGTATCTGATTGCTAGAGGGACTGAGAACGTTCAGGCAACTGAGGCAATTAAAGCGGCGATGAACCTCATGCTTGAGAACTTGAATTGGGACTTCTGGCTAGGTGAAATACATGCCCCTTTAAAAGTCACGCGTGAGGAACCAAGAAGTCGAAGCAGAAACAGGAGCTCGCGGATCGGGACCAATTGAAACCGCCTGGAAGGTAGGTAGCTGTGTCCCGAGCCCGGTGGGCGTTCGTCTTGAAATTCAATTAATTCCCCGGCGATGAGTATCTAGTAGAATAATGAGAGTGCGTCCCGACAAGCGTTATCATCGCCGGATCAGGCCGGCCTCCCCCTTATTTAGATGATAACGACGGCTGTTCGCTAAAACTTACTCTCCTTGAACGGTGTTGTCATTCGTCGCGTACCTCCTACCCTCCCGAGGCATCGCGAGGGCTCTAGGCGCTCTAGACAGCGAGTCAGCTAACCAATGAGAGAGGCTAACTCTCTCTTTCTCACCCTTATGGCTTGGCGTCTCCTTTCACCGTCTCTCCAACGTCCAACCGCCGCCCCCTTCGTCCCACTCTCTCGCCTCTACTTCTCGCTCGGGTTCTCGCGATGAGATATGACTGCCACATTATCACCTGATTATGTTATCACTTTGCATCGCCCGTTCCTTTGCCGCGCTGGCTGGAAACTACCGTTTATCACGACCGTGAAGATCTGCCGGCAGTGGAGCGGCCGCTGGAACGCTCGCCAAGATGCTCTAATAATTCGAGCGTGGGGTCAGGCGAACCGCGACTCCTCGCCTCTATCGATCCTCCAGCTGTTTTCTTTTCATTTTAGAAAAAAATCGGGGGATCTTAGGGTATGTTTGTGTTGGAGATGGGGAGAAAGTATAAGAGAGTTGATCGGACGCTTTTATTGTTGGTCATCTCTTGGAAAACGTAGATCTGCTCGTTGCTCTTCCATTATAAAACAATATACCGTTAAGGAACTAGTTTTTGATCAGTTTAGAGGGCTTCCCGCTTTAATATTTATTTTTAACCTAATAAACCTTTCAACCATAGATTTTTTTATACTAAAAGATGAATTAATGTTTACACTTTAAGGAAAAATTTCAAAAAGTTGAAAATAAGTATAATTTAATTATTTTTAAGATTAGGGAATAATAAGGTGACTAGGAACTAGTTTTTGATCATCTAAAAATACATAGGAACTAATTTTTGATCAGGTCAGGAACTAGTTTGAATTATCCTTTTTTATGTTAGTAATTATTTCAAACAATTATTTAAAGACATAAACTGAAAAGAACGATTTATTTCATGAACTGATAAAAAATTAGTGCCTGGTCAAGAACTAGTTCCTTAACGGTAATTTATTTCGACGCTACGCTCTTATCGTCGCTCTGATCGTTTATCGCAGCTCCAAGAGAAAACTGAAGTTTAATAATTTCCTTTGTGTCGTCCTTTTTTTCGTCATTTAATTTAAAAAATGTAGTCACTATTTTGTAGCAGGCTAATATAATTTTTTGACATAGGTGTACTGGTATATAATGTATTATTAACGAGGTAATTAATTAAATGTTTCTGATAGGATATTTGAAATTAGTAAAGAAAGTACGATAGGATATTTTAATATAGCAAACACTTGAAAACGTATTTAATTCATAATTTTAAATGTACAACTTAAACAAAAATAACATTGACATAAACTCGGTAGTTAAAAATAAACATACCAATATAAATATATACATATAACTTAAACATAGACATGAACATAATGATTTCAAGTTAATAATCATCATCGTTATTATTATTAGACACGTTTAATGATTCCCAATAGCCAAGGCGATTGGCTTCAATTTCGTAATTAAATTTTCTTTTCTCTCTGCTGATATTCGTTTACATTGAACTCTGACTTTTGGTTTTGATAACTTAGTTTTCATTGCTTTTGCATTAACAAAATTTAACTCCTTAAATTCAGCAGAAATATCATTTTTATATTTTAAGATTTCTTCTCCTCTTGTGAATTGAACAGATACAAAATCATGAAGCTATGGTCCAGGAGAAATCTTTTTTAATTTTTTGCTGAGAAGTCAAGTCTTCCCAATCAAAAAAATTATTGATGTCCATTTCACAAACGTCTACTTTGGAAGAATTTGCCTCCTGCACAGCGCATTTAAAATATACTTTGGACAATCTAATTTAGTAGATAATACATAGAACAATATAAACTAATAAAACGATCTGAAAATCAGTTAGGATGAATAAATTAGACTGTTTCTAGATCTCTGCGAAGCACGTAGGTTTTTCTAACTTTACCTAAAAGGTAACAGACATTTGGAACTCCAAATATTTCAACATATCTTGAAAAATGAAAAATGCTAGATAGGACGTTCTAATTAAAGAGAGCAGATAACTTGTCTCCGATGATTTCTGCCGCCTCTCCCAGAGTTTTACTTTAAGAACACCACTGTGAAAGTTGAAAAAATTTCGATTCTATTTTTTTCACATTCTTAAAGTTTAACTCGTCAAAAATACTCTCTGAAAATTTCAAGTCCATATTCGAAAAATTTACGAAAATACAGTGCATTTTTTGAAACGCATCACAAAACGTCAAACTTTAAACGCGATTTTCTCGAAACGACATTTTTCTAACTGATCGAATCCATAACTCTGTCAATTTTTATCCGATCAACTTGAAATTTTAACAGGATCTTGAAAACAAGATTATCTTCACTTGTACGTACCGATTTTTTGATCGCAAACATATTTTTTTAAATACGCTCGAAAAACTATCCATTTTTTGCGGATTTTCGAAACTTTTTCTTCCAAAGCGTACCATTTTTACAAAAATAATTTTTTTAAAAAATTGATACGTACAACGGAGACTACACTCATATAGATTATATTAAAACAAAAAAATTTGATTTTCGAGGTGCCGTTCCAAAGATACCTTTTCGATAAGCGACCTATGTTTTCTTATGAGGGGTCTAGAATATTAAGTGTATATAAAAAACCAAGCATATTTTCTTATTCATTTTTTTATAGACTCTTAAGACATCGCACTAAAGATAGGTAATACCAATTTTACATGAAACCTGTAATCTATTCCTAAAGAAAATCTTAAAAACGGTCCCATTTTTCCAACCATCACAGTACTCTTCCCCCTTAAAATCAAATCCCATTCTAACGCTCCTACCGCTCCGCTTTCTCCATCAGCCTACAATTCCAACCGCCACGTTGCCCACCAGGTTACGAGTACAACGAGCGCTTCGATTTAAGCTGCTATTCAAAAGTAATTATAAAAAGCGGAAGGAGACAAAGCAATTCTCGAGCCGCGCAAGATTAAAAACCGCCAGGCATCCATCACAAGCACAGTGCACGCCTCCCAGAAGCGTATTCGATCTCCGCAGTGCCGTCTCCACCTACTACCTACAATTTCGAACTTGTCCCTGGCGCCTCGATGAAATCGCGCCGAATTCCTGGCGCGGAGCGGAGATTTGGGAAAAAAGAGATTACCCGGGACAAGCGTAGGCAGTATAACTGGATCCGGTATGAGCGCGAATTCTCGGCGAGCACGGGAGCGCTGCGGGACCATCAGGTCGCCCACAGCTCATCGCCAAGCGATCACATCTCATCGCCTCGTACCATCGCAGACTATTACAAACAGAGATCCCTCGCTCCCTCTCTCTCTCTCGCCCTCTGCAATCCCCTGTAACCCTGTATCGCTCTCCTCCTCTCTCTCCCACCCCCTTTCTCGCTCTCTGTCTGCGCGAGCCCTCTCGCGCCCTTCCTCGCCCTTCCCCTTCCCCGCCCGTGCTCGCCACGCTTTTCAACCCCATCCAGCGATCCCACCTCCAGTCGTACGTATCACTGCCGCTCTATCAGCATATCCGACCGCTTAGCACCTACTTCCCAGGAGTGCGATACCGCTCGTAACTCATTTGAATTACACATTTCCCTGGGTCCCGCGAAATAATACGTGCGAGGATCCGCGAGGACGCAAATTGCGCCAGCCGACACGCACACCACACTCGGACACGTCGGGGCTTCCCCGGCGGCGATCACCGATCCTGGGATTCGCCGCGGCGACCGCGCCGATTTTAAGCGGGCCCAGGTGAGCCGCGAGTACAGCACGCCTGGGTCTGATCGGATTGCGCGCCACTTCCTTCAACGCCCCGCTGTAATTGCCCGCTCTGCACGTTCCTTGTCGCGCCTGCGAACGGTCCACTATACTTTCCATACCCATGGCGATATGAAATTCAAGAGAGAACGTGCAATCACAGGGTTATACCTGCGCCAGTGTGAATAATCTTGCCGCGTAGAATTGGTCCTCTCTGTGTACCAGTAAGGCATGATGATACCTCGCGAAAGCTGCGCGGCGCTTTTCTGAAACTTCTCCTCGATAGTCGAGCAGCTCGCGAAAACGCTCCGGGGGCCAGCGGGAAAAGATTAGAACTCCGTAACTACTCGGGAAAGTGGCTGTTCCGCTCTCGAGAGTATCGACGAGGCTAAGAAACAGGAAGGCGAGCGATGCACGAAAAGTGGCCGCTCATGGCTCTCCGCTATCTACGGCTCCCTGGCGCCTAGCTTCGCTAATCGCCGACCATTAAAACACCCTTCCGCCGCCTTCCCGAATCGCGAGCTCGCCCGGCAAATTTTCTCACCCCCTAATCTTCGCGGTAATGTCCTAACTTTCTAAACCTCCAAGAGCCGGCCCAAGTACAGCTCTTAACTCGCGGTATCGGTGAACGGGGCTGAGATTCTCGGGCTTCTTTCGTCGCTTCGATAATTAGACGCTCCATCTCGCGGAGGACGTTCGAGGGGATTTCCAGGGTTTTCTGAATTTTTCAATTCACGGATGGGATCACAGCAACTTTCTAGACAGAAGACTGCCTATATAGGATCGAAGATTAAACTTACTGCTTCACCTTATTTTTTATTTTACTAAAAGATGAGTACCTACATTAAATGGTACCACACTGTATAATTTTACTGAAACTTCCGTGGACTAATTCCCCAAAAACTCAACGATAATTAATCCACGATTGTACCATCCCCCTTTCCCAAACTCAATACACGGTGACCTAGATAATGAATGTTGCTTTGGCTACTGACAATCAATAAAATATGACAACCCTCGATAAATTAAGGTTCAGCCAGATCATTATCGCTTCGACATTGTGCTTTTCTCGTCCCCCTCCGCAGAGACGGAGGAAAGACTGACCACCAGGGGTAAAGTAGGCAGCGATAGGAGGAGAGACCAACCCCAGCTACGCAGCTATTTATTATTAGAGCGGCGGGCACGCGCACCATGGACACGCGTAGGTAGCTGACTGCTGGTCATCGGTATCGCGTGATTCTTTCTAATTAATTCCGGCAGCGTGGCTTTTATTAGCCGCGGCAGCCAGTAGGACCGAAAAAGTATCGCGGGTCGATCATAAATCTAGAGAAGTTTCATGACGAAGGAGCTCGGCTTGCAGGCGATAGGAAGCCATTTTCCCGTGGCAAGAAAGCGAGATATCACAGCCTGGATGAGACGAGAGAAGAGAAACTCGCTGCTCGCGCAACGAGGACCGATCCTACGTTCAGCAAGAATTTCCCTAATTATTATAACCCATTAATGCGATGAGCGTTATTATTTTAATGCCGGTGTCTGCCGGCAGCCGGGGCTAATTTGCCTCCGTGAAATCGATTGTGCCGCGTGCGTTTGCACGTTCATAAATAATCAGGCCGTGTTTATGGGATGAAAAATCGGTGCCGGCTCGGTGCTGCCGCGCTCTCTGACGTTATAATAAATCCGCCATTTCGCGGCTCTCTAACGAGCGTTCGTCGGTCCACTGTCGATTATATCAATCGGTACGGGCTGAAAGTCCAAGTTCCGTGAGCCGTTTTCTTCCGAGGAACCTCCAGTTAGGCCCTGTTAACCTTAAAGATTGTGGGTGGAGGGAAGATCTTGAGACTTTCAGTCTTTGTGTTTCAATATCAAAATACCTAAATATTTTGTTAGTTGAAAGTTTCGTTAGATAACTATTCTAAATAGTCTTACAAACTAATTCATCAGATAAGCGTAAGCGTTTCAAATTTTTTCCAAAACGGTCGATGGATCCATCATGGCCGACAGCACGGTTAAAAAAAATCCACCTCGAGAAAAGGCCAACGTTTCTCTCCCTATTCGAAGCGCGAATCAGTTGTTGGATAAGCGTGTCGTGTTCCACGCGTGTGCACGTGTCGCTGATAGTTATCATAATCCACGTATTCGTCGTCGGGTTATGATTAACCACCCACCGATACATAAACCGTCGGCGACAACGTGTCCTTTACCGGCCACGGAACAACGGTGAACTCTGGTTGACAGGAGTTTCGCGGTCTGGCCGACAGATGGCCGTCGTTTAAGCGTCGTTTCAACCCCCTAAGCCTGCACCGTAAACCGTAAGCCCGTTGTTGGTCTATCCTGCGGGTGCGTTCGGTATACGGTGGATGAATTACCGACCCGACGTCAGAAGGGGAAGATCAGCCTTATGGATGCTCGTCTAAATAAGTCGCCGCGACTTTGTGCTCCCTCGTGGCTACTGAGCAGGGATATTGATACTCTAGATTCTTGGGCAAGTGGGTGCTCGTAACAGATCGGGGGAAATGAAGACACTGGTACTCGTAAGATACTTGAAAATAGGAGCTACTCGAGTAGTTAAGGACTCGATGCTTCGGTGTAACAATATTAAACGTAATGAATTATTTTCTTCTTGGAACAATATTAATATTTCTAACTTCTAACCTATAAAATCATACTTTCTCAGCTTCTTTACCTTCACCCTTTCCAATCTTCCCCTTCCAATTTTAATCACTCGGCTATTCCAAACAAGGAAAAATCCCAATCCCTTCATATTTAGATCCTGAATCCCATCTCCGACTAAAAAAGCCAACAAGCTGATAGCTCAAGGTTTCTTGGAACGGTTAAACCAAGAATCGCCAGAAGTCCGCGCGGTTATCCGCAAAGAATGTCTCGGTTGCATATCGGGAATACCACGAGCTGGATCAACGATAGAGGAAGACGAAGCTGGGGGGAGTGGGAGGGGAAGGAAAACGTCGGCGGATTCTTTGAAGATCTGCCGAAAGCCGGGGACTCACTCGCCCCACCAACAAGACGGGAGCAAGCATGATTGCCGTAATTTCGCCTCATTACAATTACGCTAATACCTGGCCATTAATTAGCCTCGGCTAAAGAGGCTCGCATTAAATAGCTAATGCATCGGCGTCGTCGCGGGCCGCTCGTTCGCTCGCTACGGCTGGGATCAGACGCGCGGATGATAGAAATGATGATGACTGCCGTGAACTAGGTTTCCACGGTCAGCCTTAATGGCTGAATTACACGTTACGATTGTATCGCGCGCGACTCCCACCGCCGCGCCGCGTTTCGTCCTACACTTATTAGCTGCGATCCGGGGAGTTTCGTGCTTTGATAATCGCGATTCATGAATCACCGCGATTACGGAGACGGTAGCCGGGCAATAGGAAATCATTTGCCAGGCGATTTAAACTCGGCTGTAATTGGGCCCGCGTTTCGCGCTTTATTGCGTCCACTTCGTGAAACCGTATATCTTGTGTGGAGGAAAGTGAAACCTCTGGAATCGCTGGGCGTGTGTGCGTTGTAACCTACTCGAAAGGGCTTGTAATGATTCCGAGAACAGGCTAAGTCTCGTATCTATGAATAGATACTCTTAGATTTTATGTTTTATAGAATACGATGCGAAATTCCTTTTGTCTACCCTTCAATTTTCATAATTGAATATTGCGCAGAATACTGCGCAGTGACACAGGCAGCGCGGCTCGTTGACAGAGCCATATACAGCGCCTGAGTTTAAGCTTCCGTGCAGCCTTCAACGGCATCAATGGGATATGAATGAAAGTAGGGACATGTACTCCTTACGACCCTAAGTGAGACTCTTGCATTCATTTTCCCAGTTTCTTGTCCCGATGCTCGGAACGTGTTTGCATTAACGCCTGGCTGGTCTTCTGACTTTGCTATTTTGCTGACTATGTATGTGGATCAAGTAGAAAGGAAATAGGGAACTGGGTCAAAGTGTACAGTCATGAGGGTAAACAAGTTTCGATCCACAGGAAAAGGATGTTGGGAGAAACACGTTGAAATAAATAGTCAAAGTAAGTCTTCTTCACATGTTTTATAATGTGAATAATTCTTTCAAAGATTAGATTAATATTTGGACAATAATGAAGGGATAAAAAAATTCCAGAAATGATTTGAATTATTAAGAAAATTCCTGGAATTGAACCAAAGTTTCATCAAGAGTTGATGTTTATTGGAGGAGGTAGATTGATTAAAGATATATTTGCAATTTTTAAGGTTGGGTTTTGTTTAATTACTCTAATAAATTTAGATTTTTTCATAATCATTTTTTGTGAGAGTAGATATTTCGAGGAACACATTTTAATAGTTAAAATTAGGCAGTATAATAAGTTTAGAATTGTAATTATTAATTATTCTGGTGAAGCATAGAAATATAATTATTCACTTCACTTACAATTAGGATCATATTGGAGTGTGTACCTATAAAAAATCTGAATCCCTTTCCAATCATCACACTGTTAAGTGCACAACAGAGATGGGCAGAAAATTATTTGAAATAACAATTTGTGTATGAAATTTTTATTTCAAATAATTTTCTGCCCAACTTTGGTGCATAAGGCCTGAACGGGATAACATGGACTATACAATGACTCACAGCCATAATCGTACACTCTTTAAAATCGCATAACTTTTTTAGAACTGGTCCAAACGACTTGAGTTTTTTTTAGGAGCAAGAAGGATTAGGGTATATGTCCCAATTACCGTACCCTGTACCTATTACCGTACGTTTATACTTAAAGAAGCTGTACAAAAAAAACTCGCACACGTAACTAAGGAAAGAAATTTTTTTAATTAAGTTATACTATTAATGTATGTGTTACAAACGAGTAGGTTGCATTTTTAAACAATTAAAGCTTCTTTAAGTATAAAGACACGATAATTGGGACATCTATCCTAGTTAAGTGATGTGTTTTATCCTTTTAACAGAAATGCAATTGGTCGCAATGGCGAAAAAAAATAAAAAAAATCGCGGAAATTCCCGAAATTCAGCGATTTTCGACTTTATTCTGCGATCTTTAAACGTTTGTAGCTCAGAGCAACGTTAATCGATTTTGATGAAATTTTCAGCATGTATACAACTTACTTCAATCTACAAACGGGTTTTTTGAATTTTCATTACAGGCTCACAAAGAAATGTTTAAAAAACAAACTTTACTATTTTTTCCGCTATGCCGACCAATTGCATTTTTTTAAATCGACGAAACACATCACTTAGCAAACTAACCCTTCCAGCTTCTAAAAACAAACTCCAATCGTGTCGACAAATTCTAAAAAAGTTATGCGATTTTAAAGAGTGTACGATTATGGCTGTGAGTCACTGTAAGTAGTTTTCACTAACAAGGGAAGACCCCGAAGCCGAAAATTAAAAAATTCTGAAACTTTGTGAATATGTAAGGAATATCCTCCTGATTGCAACGCAATTTTTATTCCCTGCCCAAATTCACTCGAAGGGGATGAAATTAACCCCCGTAAATTCAAGTATTTTCCTATTTTATGTTATAACTCGCGAACTATAAAAAATATAAAAAAAGTTTCAAACTAAAAGTTACTTCTTTTAATTAGATCTATCATTTGGTAAAAAAATTATTTATTTAACCGGATTTTTAGGGGTCAATTACACCCCTTTCGAATAAATTTTGGCAGAAAACAAAAATTGCGTTGTACTCAAAAGGAAATCCCCTACATACTCACAAAGTTTCAGAATTTTTTTCAAATTTTCGGCTTCGGAATCTTCCCTTAGTAGTTCTCTACTTCAAAAAGTAACTCGACTCGACAGTTTCGAAGGACTTTCGTATCGCAAAAATTCGAGTAAACAATAGCGCATTACGATAACTATATCAACTCTGCTTTGTTCAACGAGTTCAAGGCTGCTGATTGTGAGTCAAGTTGGACGTGTGTATCAGTCTGACAGAGATACCGCGCGTAACTTTTATGCGAAGTTCGTACGTTACATAGCCAACTAGAGGCTCGGATAGCTATCACTCTAAACAGTTGTACATTCCTATACACCGATCGCTATGTCTAACGACTCGCAATCTTTCAATCTCTTTCTTCGATCGATCGTTCTCGCGGTGATCTCGATCTGCGGCCAGCGACTCGCAGCAGTAGTCAAAGAAAACGGCGTCGACGGTGCTTGTAGCAAATGTTTATCGCTACTCCCTGGGAACCGAACGAATTAATAGACAGCGCTGAGATGTAAATAACGGGAATTCCAGGCTGCGCGAGCCATTAATTCTTGGTGCGTATGAATGACGGGCTTGGTATCGCGCGAACGATATTCCTTTTTACCACGCCGGCGAGATAAACTGAAAAAGAGGGTTCAACGTTTCGCGGCACGTGCTATGATTTTAGTCGCGACGAGCTCTCCCCGCATGTAAAACCATCTGCGCCGATAAACTTGATCCTGCCAGATATATTTATTCCCCGCTTTTGACTTCTCGATCGCGACGCTCCTTCGATTTTATCGCGCGAGCACGCTGAACGTTTCTATTCACCTTCGATGGACTTGTTTCGTGGACTCTGTAACACCCTTTCCTTGCTTTTGTTTCACTTTCCTCGGCTCGATCTTTCCCGAATAATTTGCTCCGAGTCGATAGCTCCCGACGCGACGACACGAAATTCCGCGCGGCAGGTACTAAATGTTATTTCTTTGCGTCCCGTCATCGACTCGTATTTTGATGATTTATTGCCGCTTGTGTGTGATGCAATACCCTCGGCCGAGGTCGTAAGTGCGCGTTTAAACGATAAATCTCGGCAGTCACGGGAGGAGAAGCTTTTCAGGTCGCGACACACGCGGAGGTAGACCAGCTTCTTCCGCTTATCGATACATCTACGGCTAGCACTCGCTAAAAGAGTTTAAATATGCAGAAACCTTGGGAATGCTTTACTCTCTGCGGTGCCTTTCTTCGTTTACGATTGCTCGCCAATTTTTGGGATCAATTTGGTGGATACATTGTTGTCATCATTGAGGGTTCTTCCTAGTGTTCCTTCTCGAGAATGTCTCGAGAAATTTTATAATTTCTAATTTTTCATTTCTCGAGAAATTACTGTGTTTCTCGAGAATCTTCAGTGTAGGAAAATTATTATAAATCCCATTTGTTTTCAGACATGAATTTTCATATAAACACATGGTACAATCAGTGATAAATGTTAGCAATATATAAGAAGAATTGCGCGATTGTTTATAAACTTTTCTCTTCGTATCACCGATGCTCTATATACAATTAAACCAACATCCACTCAAAATGAAATAAATTTTTCTGCAGTCGCAGATTTTGTCACAAAAAAAAGAAGTAGATTGGCTGACGCGACATTAGACGCATTGTGCTTTTGAAAAAATTATTTTAAAACAAAAAAGTAATGTTTCGCTTTGCTCACATTTTATATTAAATAAATTTATCAATTATATTTAGTATCTTTTTTGGCATTTACACAAGTTTTTCTCTAAGTTGGACGCGATTAAAAATTTAAATAAATATTATCAACATTATTCCAAAAATATAAAAATTTGCAATTTTTTTTAATTTTCTGAGAATTCTCGAGAAATATAATCTGATTTCTCATTTCTCGAGATGCGAAAAATATCGAGAAATCAGGAACACTAGTTCTTCCTGCTGCTTAATCCTTGATTTAATTATCTTCGGAGACAGCATCACCTCGATCAGCCACTAAGATAATTATTATTAATGATTCCGGTCGCTTAATAGCAATGCAACAATAACGAACCGCTCGACTTCGATCGACTAACAATTACGCGAACGAAACGGGCATTACCGGTTGATAGATCGCAATTAGTTTCGCGTTGCCGCTCGCGGATATTGCTTTCCATCCTCGGGAATAGTTCCGGCTATCAGCCGCTGTCTTTCAATTACAGTTTTCTGCCATTTCCCGTGGACGGACGGATCGATAATAACGCGATAAATCTGGCAGGATTTTCACGGTCGGTTATAGCAGTCAACTTATTCTTTCGGGTGTTCGTAAACAACGTGATAAATACCTCGCGAGGCCATTAATCACACCGTCGTAAATTTGCCCAGTGCTTTGAGTGCTTTAATTGGAATTAAAACGCCGCCGCCTCGTTTTATTCGCGCATTGATCTCGGATTACAGCCTTATGACGACGGGAAGCTTCGCGGGAGCGCGTTATGTACGAAATTTCGTCGTTGCTTTTTTACGCTGCACCTTTTTATGCTATTACGAGGCAATTTATTTTATTAAAAGATGCATTTCACTGCTACGAAATATTTGCTACGACATTTTCTTATATCAAAGAAAATAAATAAAGTAAAGTAAATGTTATTGTTTTTTTGTTACAGACCGCTGGAAAATTGACGGAGAGAAAGGCCTTCGTTGCGAGACGGCTTTTTTTCTGCTTCGCTCCGACGGATGTGGCCGCAATAATGTTCGAATTCGGAGATTCGAAGTTGCGAGGGGGTAGCTGAAGAAAGTCGAAGCCTTACACGGGACTTCGCGCGAAATCAAGATCTTGGTTTTAAGGCGGGGGACACGAGGGTAATGGCGTGTGCATTATTCTGATAAATCGCTCCGGCTGGCGTCAAACCTGACTTTGGGCTGACAGGAACCTTGGTCAATCGTATCTACCTCTACGCAAGACGTTCGCATTCGAACCACGGGGTTATTCAACGGGAGCCTGCCTGGGCAAAAATCGAACCGAATTTTCATTTTCGACGCGAGCGACCACCCCGTTATTCAAGTGGAAAACTCGCCTTTCAAAGTTTCAGCATCAGCCGGCATTTTTACATAGGAGTAGGTGCCTATTACCGAAGAATATTCTGAAGAAATGTTTGATCAGTCTAAACGAATAAAGAGTATTTTACTTGTTATCGACGACGAAGAACTTTCGTTTGGCAGATTATGTTATTTGTGCTTATTATAGCGATGACTATGCTTCATCTAGTGTCATATGTTTTTTTCTTTGTATGGGAGAGTGGGGGAATTATGAACACCTAAGCAAAAAGGCAAACAAAACGAAAACTATATGAGAAATGAATTTGTTTATTATTTACAAACATACTTAAACTATTCATCTATAAAATACTGTCGCGATTTTTTGAAAAATTATAATAAAAATCAACTTTATAGTGAAAAATCAAAACCCTTGGTGTTCGTGATTATTCGACTGCTGTGGGGTAATCACGAACAGTGTTAAATATTGCAATGGTCAACTCATAAACAATGTTGCTACAACCTATTCCTCATGTATTTTTCAAATTTCTCTTCTTGTGCGTTAGAAAAAAATGCAACTGGTCGGAATATAAAAAAAAATAGTAAAGGTCGTTTTTTAAACTTTTTCTGTCTGAACCTGTAATGAAAATTCAAAAATCCGTTTTGTAGATTTAAGTAAGTTTTATACATGCTGAAAATTTCATCAAAATCGGTTATCGTTGCTAAAAAATAAAGAATTTATTTCAGAGATTAGAATCATAATTCAAGCAACGCCTTTGTCAAAAAATATTGGTAAAAAAGTGCTTTATTTCAACTTAAAAGAAAAACAATTGTATCATTAATTCAACAGTAATTACATGCAATTGAAATGGTCAAAATATTACTTGAAACATGATGAAAATCATAAATTGTGTTTATCTTGAATAGCATAAGCGTTCGTATTTACCCCAGGCTCCCTTATATAATTAAGTAGTATGTGCAGTGGATAACGCTATTAGCCGCTAGGTACTTTTGTTTATAACTAGGGATTGCAAACCGGTAAATCGGTAAATCGGTTTAATGTTTTTTTTTCATTGATAACTTAGTAGATAACAACGGAATTATGCGCTACATATGTGCGATACATTGTTATAAATACAATTTTTACTGGTAATTCGCCAAATTTTTACCGGTAATTCAATAAATTATGTATTTCTCCCGATTTACCGGTAAATATCGGGAAATACACAATTTATTGAATTACCGGTAAAAATTTGGCGAATTACCAGTAAAAATTGTATGTATAACAATGTATCGCACATATGTAGCGCATAATTCCGTTGATATCTACTAAGTTATCAATGAAAAAAAACATTAAACCGATTTACCGATTTACCGGTTTGCAATCCCTATTTATAACATGAAAATCACGAGGATGCCGAATTACCAGCAGGGGCCCATAATTCCTCTTTTTCCTCTATTCACTTCTAATTAATCCTACCAATTAAAAAGTTCCCGAAACCAATCTAACCACGTTTCCCTGCAATCCTGACGCCTCCAGGAGAACACTGTCCAGGAGTCAAAGACGCTCCACCTTAAAATCAACGGCAACCCTCATTAATCCGTGATCCAGGGATCCAGCCAATCGGGCAGGGTCGAATGTCGGTGGACACTGATTAAGCAAGCCAAGTGTCAGCTTAATATCCCGATGCTCGATAAAGACCTTACGACAAAGTTGCGGCGATCCTCGGGCGAGATAGATGGAGCTCTCGGTAGACGTGCATCGGGATATCCAAGAGCAGCAAAATATTCGAAACGAATGGATAGCGTCGCCATGGACACGGCTACCGTGCATTTGTTCCGTCGTTCCTTCGTTCCTTCGTTCCTTCCACCGAGTCATATTAATCCATCCGCTAATGAGCACTCCCAATCGCGCGGGTATCATCTTCTAGATACGAAGGACAGCCTCATTACAGGCCAGGCCGCGTGTGCTTCGTGACCGGCTCAATATTTAACGCGTCTCGAGCCGTTCCATCACCTTTCGATACCTACCTCTACGCCTGGATAAATACAGTATTAGGGGACGCGTTTTAACACTGGCCACGCGGAATCGCGGCTCTGCATGCAAGCTGCAATTAGTGATCGTGTAGGTAGTGATCGGAAAATGTGTCCACTATTTTGTTCAATTTTCGTCAAAAGCGGAAATCCTATCTAGCATTTTGAAACAACGGAGAAAACTGAAATTGTATTATTTACTTTGTACCGTCTTTATTTACCTTCGTTCGAATTAAAACATGCTGTCATTATTTCGTAGCAGCCTAATACAAGTTTTTTAATTGGTGTACCAATAGATAATTTATTTATTTATTTATTTCCACATGAACGGGTAATACCCATTTATACAAAAGAAAATGAAAAAGACGCAGAGTAAAGACACATTATTTACAACAATCATGACTAGGACAGAAGAAAACAGTTCTATACTGAAACAACAAAAAGAAAAAAAGAAAAGAAAAAGGAATGAGATATAAAATATGAAGTACAAGAACAGAAGTAACGAAATATGTAATGTAAAATACAAAACAAGACTAGGGTCCTATATAATGTATCATTAACGTACCAATTAATTAATTGTTTTAGGTAGGATATTTTAACCATCTGGAAAGCAGTTAGGTTAAATCCATGAGACTGTTTCTAGATCTCTACGGAGCACGTAGGGTTTTCTAACTTTGGGTTTTCTAATCACTACAACTGTCACAAAAAAGGTTAAAAAATATGGCAAAATATCACAACTTTCTTTTTCTATTTATTTACTTGCTCTCTCTACTTCCGATTTTGATCCAAATTGCGTCGACCAGTAGAAAATAGAGGATCACTAGCTGCAATCGATTACACTTGCCTACGTAGTCACTCTTTTATACACCCTCGATCGAATTTCACTTCTATATCCCCTCCCCCCCCCCCCCATTCTTGTTCTTCACTATCTTTTCTGAATCTATCTGAGGTCAGGCATAATAACAGCGACGCTGAGCCTCGCCCTTTCTGCACTTTGAGTTTTGTAACTTCACGACGTTGTATTGAATATTTTAGTGAGAATAAAGACGATTTATTATTATTATTATTATTATTATATTTCCATGCATCTAATTTTTATCCTGCAGCCACACTAAGGTAGTTGACCCAGTCGTCGATCGGTACCCAGTCGTCGATCATTTGAATTAATATTGAGATTTTATAAGGTTTTTGAACAATATTGTGTATAGGACAAAATTGCAAATTAATATTTAAGAGTCTTTACCTACATATATCATCACAATATTGTTGAAAAACCTTATAAAATCTCAATATTTAAGTGATCGACGACTACGTCTAAACCGATCGACAATTGGGTCAACCACCTTATCTCGCCTCAAGCTTCCATACTTGCGAATATTCGGTAGCTCGATCTTACATTTGTCAAAATCAGTTTGTTGTGTTTTGTTCTATTTCTACGGAGAAATTCCTTATTCTATAATCTATAGTAACTAACAACGCTAACTATTTGAATCAGAGACGAATTTGAAGTTGATCAATCAAGATGGTTTGCTTAAGCGACAACCCCCCGCTTCGATCATTTCATAAACCCGTCGCTCCCTCGCGCGTTAATTAACCGAAAAGTCACAATTACGGAGCCTGCTCGCGCTCGCGGCGCCGCGATAAAAATCCGAATTCCCCGCGTCGGGATAATCTGGAGGATCTGAAAAAGGAGACAACCTATGCTCGTGGTTAGCAGCCGTATTGATCTGAACACGGGCCGGTCGGGTCCACCGTCCAGCCGATAATTAGTCAATCAGTCAGCGGCGAGCGTTGTTTTATTGAAACGCAAGCCGAGTTCGAGGGCTAACTCTTAACGAGCAGCCCACTCGGTTCATTCATGCCTGCTAATTCCCGGCCCGTTTCCCTTTCGCGTCGCCTCGCCCTTCCACCGGCACCGCTTACTTTTACGCGCACCGTGCCATTAATCGTTCGATTAAGTCGCCTGATAACGCCCTCTCTGGAGGAAGTTTCGCAGGAGTGCCACCAGCCGCCGCCATAACTCCCTAGCGGCTCGAGAAACAACCGTGGATCCCGCAGTTCCTGGAGAACCCGCGACCGCCTACCTGGAGCATCGCTCTCGATTTTTCACCAGCGAACCTTTTACTCCGCACGCATGTGTCCTCTCCGAGGCTGCCCGTGAAGCATAGGGACATTTAGGTGGACACGAAAATACACTCTTATCGATTCCGCGAACCCGAACGATTCTTGGTTACTCCCGAACCGCGTCGATAATTAATTACGCGTCCTGATTGAGACTGCGCGAGCAGCCGACTCTTTAACGAGCTCGATTCCTCGACGCGAATGTTGGCATCTGTATCGATTTATTTCCACGCGGATCCCTCACGGCTCGGCGAGTTTCCGTTTCAGCTGAGAGCCTCCTTCGCTTTAGAGACATTAGGCACATCGTGATATAAGACATCGCAGACGATTCGCCTAGCCCACGAACAGGTGGAACTACTCCCAGTGTCTCACTCCTCGATCGCGGTTAATCGCTCAATTTAGGATTCGAATCCGTCGCACGCAGCCGCGCCGGTTCGAAATAGTTGCCCGGGAACGGAAGCAACAAATAATCGCTCGAGGTGCGGACGTAAACCGCGCGTAACGCGGCTCCCCGTCGCACATGGGAGCGGGAAAGAAGGGAGAAGCCGGCAGAAGTAGATCGAAGCGGGCACGAGACGCATAGAGTATAGAGAAAGGAAGAGGGAACGAGGGGAAAATAGAGAAGCTTTGAAATGGTCGCGCCCCATATAATCTCTGCGATGCTTCTCCAGCCTTCGTCTCTCCGCCTTGGAGATCATCCCTGAACCGCGTCGAAGAGTCATCGCTTGAGAGCCGCGAGTCCGTGTCATTGTGCTTCACTCGCTACCCCGCGAGTTGTCTCATTGCCGCGGAGCTCTGGTCCCCACGGGCTGGCTCAGCTTCCGCAGTTTCCGCTGGGTAAATTGATATGCATTGGAAAGTTTGGACAAGGAACCTCGCCTGGTGAAATAATAATAATAATAACGTAGAGGGTTATTATACAAAAATACAGGACACATTCTCTTCCAATCTTCGACTAATTCAATCGCCTCGAAGTAAGGGAGAAATAAAATTAGGGAGTTGTGTGTTGCGACGCCTATGCACGGTTCACACTGTACACGAGAACACGTTATATATACGTAGTACTGAATTTGCCGTCCAAAGCAAACCGTATGTCGGACATCGGCACGATTTATCGCGTTGACACGTGTCTCTTACAGAGAGCCGCGTTTCGCCCCCGTGGTCGGCCTCTCTTTCAACCGCGATTAAAATACATTTTCGAGGATAGACCGGCCAAATTTCCGTGGCTCGTGTTCCCTTCTTACTTTGGCGGTTAACTCTTTCGTCGTAATTTACGAGTTGGTGCAGTGTTCCCTCGCGGAGGGCTTTGTTAACGCGGGATACGAGATGGGGGTAATCGTTTAAGGGGGTAGTGGATTATTGGATACGTAAAATTGTTAGTTTCTTTGAGGGTAAATTACTTTGATACTAACAGTCGCTATAGTGATTTTGACAATCTATTGTGGGCACGTTTGCGAGTATTTACAAAAAATCGTCGGAATGTAGAAAATTGTTAATCGTTGAAGCCAGTGGCGCACTCAGGATTTAATTTTGGGGGGCCGAGTTGAACGGCTAAACATATTCTTAATAAAAACTCAATAAAATTCATTAGGTGGTTATAAACATTTATTTAAAGTATAAAATCTAGTTTTTTTCTTCTGAGTGCGCCACTGGTCGAAGCAATCATCTGAAAGTAAAATACTTTGAGGCGATTATTCGATATACAAATATCTACAGTGTGGAAATTTGCCGATGAATTTGAAGAAAGATTGTGAAAGTTATACACGGATCAATTTTTTTCACACATTTTTACGGGAAAAAATCGTGTCTTATCAGTTATAAAATGTTTTACAAATATACAATGTTGATGCGGAATTTGAACACGATAGAGAATGGAATTCTACAGTTGCAGTTAAAATTTTAAGTGAAAATATTTGTTGGTTCAAGAGTTATGATGTACACCGTTTCTGAAATTGGTGTTTTTAGAAAACCGGTTTCAAAGTTAAGTGTCCTATGCCAAATATGGGCAAACAATTATCTGAAATAAAAATTTGTGTACGAAATTTTTATTTCAAATCATTTTTTGCCCATCTCTGTCCTATGCCAATACTGCTCCGCGGGGCCGTTACTCGACGATGCACTGAATTACGTCCGCTGCTATAACTTCGACAATTATTTGAATTTCTTTATGAAATTTTGTTTAAAATTTTCATAAAGAATAAAACTTCCAAAATCAGTAAAAACAAAGTAATTGATTTTCTGAAGGTGAAATAGTCCACCAGGGACCGTCCGGTCTAAAAATCGATTTTTTTTTTTCATTTTTCGAATGTTCAACTTTTGATAATACGCGCTTAAAACTTTAAACGCGTTTCTCTCGAATCATGACGTTTCCGAACGGTAGACAGCATAACAGTAGAAATTATTAACCGATTCCAAAAAACTTGGTGACATATTCTTTGTAATTGAATTCACTATCGCATCAGCCTTTAACCATCAATTTTAGACGTCATAGATCTTCGTTTTTATCATTTTTATACGCAGAATTACCCCGTTTTTCGCATGTTTGCATTCAAACCTGTACCAAACATCGCCATTTTACTTTATTTGCCTTCTTAAAGGTTGGTACTATAGCGATTGAAATAACCTATCAGAATATCTTTGGTTTTTTGATTTCAGACAATCCTACGTTGACTTCTACTGTCTACCGTTAACGCCTCTTTTATTGCAGCAGTGCACTGAGCGCCACGTAAAATTAGAACCGTTACAGGAAAATGAAAAAAAGTTTTTATATCCTTAAAGAACGAATAAAGAAAGGTCATAAAGTTTTTTTATTACAAGTTGTATACTTATTTGGAAAAAAAATCACAAAGATCACCTATTTTTCGAGCGTTTTGACCGGTCTTGTTTAAACTCGGTAGCATTGGCTGTGCCTGCTCATCGGACGGTCAAATTTATGGCATCTTTCTCCTACTTATCCTGCTTCTATTATAATTCTCTTCCTATGGAAATTCGTCCTTTGTCTTCTTTTCCCGCTTTTAAATATGCTGCCCGTTCTTTTATCCTTGTCCACTATGAGTAGCTCCCCTTGTCTCTTGCCCTTCCCATGTTTTCCCATCTAGCTAACTTTATTTCTAATATTTCTTGCTTTGGGGGTTAGGTTGCAAAACAGCAGGTATGCTGAACCTCGCCCTTTTATCCCTTAATTCATGTAACTTTGTAATAAATAAAGACGAATTATTATTATTATTATTTCCCAAATAAAATTCCTACAAACGCTAGGTTATTGTTTAAAAACCTTTGCTCCCTACTGCTTTGAATCTCAATCCTCGAAACGGAAAATTGAGCGCGGTTTCACAGAATCCGATTAATGTCGACGGCGAGGGTCGCGCGCCCCTTCGTTTACCGCCGGCAACATTAAAAACGAGCGGAGTAGATGGTCCGAGCGGCGTCTTACCTGGCCCAATTTTTCTGCCACGGCGTATTACAAAGAGAGAAAGAAGGCAGAGGGGGCAAAGAGCGCAAGCTGGGGAACAGGCTCGCGCGAAGAAAGATACGAAATGGTTGCACGCACGTCGCGTCCGGATATGATTTATATTTCTTTCCGATCGCTCGCATTAAAAATGGTAAATGCTCTTAATGACGGCATTAATAATTGTATTCAACGAACCGCCGGTATTGACCTGAAGACACCCGTACGAGGAGGCACGCCCGTAGAATACCCTTGTAACGATCTGGTCCGGCATTCATCTGGGCGGAGAGGGATCATTTGTGAATGAGCGAACATTCAATGGGCACACTTTTGATCCCGGCATTATTAATTATCCGCAAGTAGCTGCTAACGCCTCGACTTCTTTTTGCTAGTTCACTTTCCAGCCCGCAGGAACCCCCGTGTCTTTGACCCCGTGACTCAGCCTCGGGATCCTTTCGAGTTCACCGGGACCAGAGCGATCGCTGGAATTCGGTTCGAATCTGAGTTTTTACTGGGGCGTAGATCCTTCGGCGCCGGGCTTCGACAGTTAGTCCACCCACTTTCCAAAGAAATTAATAAAATTAATAACCAAGACACCCGGTAATTATTATTAAACGGAGAGACTTTTAGTCCGTCGCGTCATTATTTTCGCAGCCTTGGCGCCGCGCCGCCGCTTCGTCCTCAACATCCCCCAAAAGAAGAACCCGAGGAATAAACCCCGGTTGCGAGACTCGAGGAAAACTCGTATGCAAAGCGGCCGGATGTGGGCGTTCTCGCTGGCCAACCGTCTCCACGAGGTAAAGATCGCCGCGAGCAATCGGAAATCGCTCGAATCGTGACCCTTATCGCCTTATTAGAGAAGCAGAGAGAGAGGAGGGCTGGCACCCTCCTAAGAGGCTTTCTAGCGGCCCAGCCGAGTCGCCCGGACGCGCGGCTGGCGTCTTTATCGGCGGCCTGTATCGGCGTACTCACGCTCCCTTTCATGGTCTTTAAACCGGCGCACTTAGCATGGCCCGTCATTACTTAACGGTGAGTAATAAAGTTGTACCACCAATTAGCCGACGCCATGGAAGCACGCGCATCAACGACGCGGAGCCAGGAGCCGGTAGCCGGCCTTGCGTATCGCGACCACGCTATCGCGGCGATATCTCGTTTCGGTCGTCCGGGATAAAATCGGTAATCCGAGAATAATCGTTATTATCTCGAGACCGGGGCTGGGAATCGCGCGCCGGCATCGAGAACTCACGCGCAATTTCTCCTAGCGGCCATTCCATTTTCCTCCCTCTCGGGGAACCAAGTCTGTTCGACCGTTTTTCCACGGATCGACAACAGGCAGCGGTCTGAATTGTACGCCGTATTTATATCAGGAGCTTCCAGCCTCGAAATTAGGAAGTCGAATTCAGGAAGTAGAAAGATCTCCGGCGGAGGAAGAGCAACTCGCCGGGGAGATTTTTATTCAGAACGGCTGGCTCTTCCGAGTGACAAACGGGGTGGAAAGACAAACAACCGGTCGCGTGTGAGTGGTCCCCGGGAAGGTAATTAATGAGCAGTTTGGCGGTCGGCTGGACAGCTGCCCCAAGTCTTTTTCTGACGGCGACGGACGGAATCGTGGCCGTCGCGGCACCAGAGAGCTGGAGAACGAGAAGCGCGGAAATCTGCTCCGGGGCCGAGTTAGAGACGCGCCTTCGGACGCTGCGGAAGGAGCAAGATGGATTGCCTGACACTACCGGACAAGATCAATTGAATTTCTATTTGGACGTAACCGAGGACCCGTTTTCTCCAACCTCCTTCGACCACGACGTCCCCTTTCCGCGACTGGCCGGGGTCTAATTCTTCTTCCAGCAGTCGTCTGTTGTCACGATAATTGTGGCCGGTGATCTACCGCCGATCCTGGCTCGCTCTGATTCATCGGTTATTCGTTATTCGGTAATGGACGCTGTCCACGGTGCGGCTGGTTTTCTTAATTAACCGAGGCTAATGGAGAGCTTTGGCTTTGCTCGATAAGGAAACGTTGCAGCTGTATTGCAGGAACGTTGCTGCAATATTGCGTTGTTGCAGGTTGCATTGCAATATTGCTGTGCATTATTGGAGTAGCAATGATCTTACAATATTGCAGCAATGATTTCATTTTATTTTATTTTACTTTATTTTATTTTTAAGTTATTTTAATTTATTTTGTAACGCTCACATTCACATATTGCTTCATGTTTTGTATCTTGCTTACTAAAGGGTTTTTCCCGTTAATAATAATAATAATAATAATAATAATAATAATATTGCAAGAACGTTGCAATATTGCAAGAACTGTGCAATGTTCCACTGGCAACGATCCTATAATATTTCTGCAATATTGCGCGCACATCGAAGTGCAATGTTCCAGTGGCAACGATCCTACAATATTTCAGCAATATTGCGCGCACATCGACGTGCAATGTTCCATTGGCAACGATTCTACAATATTTCTGCAATATTGCGCGCGAATCGATGTGCAATGTTTCAGTGGCAACGACCCAGCAAAATTACCTACATATTGCCATGCAATACTATAGTGGAAATATTGTAGAAACAGTACAGCAATATTCTGAAGCAACTATGACTTTGACGAAATTTGAAATATGAAGTAGATTCTACAGCATGTTTCATTTAAGGGGACTAGGCAGTCGTTTTTAGTGAGAAAGGGACTCTGTTTATTATTTATTTGTAAAAAAATCAAAGCAAATCCAGATGTATCCTTTTACACCATGTTTGTTACTACCATACAGATTGAAAAAAAATTGGTAAGAAATATATATGTACTTCAAAAATGGCGCTGCAGATGTGTAAACATTTTAACGTTTTTCCGTCGTTTTCCCTTAATATCGGTCTTAAAATGTAACGCAAACCAATTTCAAAGGTGTTATTCTTGTTTTTTGAACTCATAGTTTCGGATCAAACCTATAAAAACAAAAATTAAATCAAAATTATGCAATTGGTGGCTGAAAGACGGCGATTTTTCCGAGAAAAATTCGTTCTTGTTTTTACGCTACCAAAATCCGGCGACTTCTTAATTTTTTTATGAAAATCTCGAATTTTTACAGACCATATCAGAGGTTTGGTCAGAAATGACACATGTTTTACACATCCTGTAATTTTTTTCAAGTCGATCTGAACCTCCGCTCGTTCGCAATCAGGAAAAAACGAAGAGAAAAAAAATATACGAGAAAAACGCGTTTAAAGTTTCTGGGCAAAGGCGACGCTATAGGTTGCCACTTGACATTTTTAGCTGCCAAATCTACAATTTTGCGAATTTTATTACAAACCAAGGGGCATTTTATTCAGAAAGGATAGTATTTTCAGAAAATGCAATAAAATAAAATCGATATTTCGACTGCCTAGTCCCCTTAACTGGATATGCTAGAATTTCTCGTCGCCGTTTTTATTGCCGTTTCGTTACAAAATCATTGCCGGAACGTTGCAGGACTACATGTTTGCAATGCTGCCGCAACATTGCAAAAATACACACCTGCAATATTGCGAAGGCGGACATAGGACTGAACCTGCAACGTCTCTGCAATATTATGGTGCTGTGTGGGAATGCTTCGTGCGCGCAAAAAGTACATTTGTAAGTAATAGTCTTTGACTTCTTCGAGGTGCGCCGAAATATCAACGCGAAACTGTAACGAGCAACCGCTGTTTCATTTTAAGAAGAAGGATAATCGAAGATTGCAGAGGTGGTCGAAGCGGCATTAATAACGCCCTCGACAATTTTGACGGTGAGCATCTGAGCTTTCTTTGCCAGCCCGATGTAAATGAAAGGGTGCGCGTATTCCTTGACCGCGCGAGATAGCCAAGTGATAATAAATGGCTTTGCAAGTAGCTGCCTAATTACCCTCGCGGACATTGCATGAACGCGCGATGGGGCCGCTGATATCGCGTAATTTTTTCCTTTTTCTAGAAGAAACCGGCTACCGGTTTTACAACGTCGCTTGAATTTAACTGGCTATTAATTAATACCGCGCCAATTAATTTTAGTCGCGGCATAAAAACGGCATTCCTTGTAATTGCAGTCGCGGAGAGTCTTGCCCCGAACGCGGTTCCTCCTTTATACCTCGAATCGAATCTCCTTATACGTACGCGTTCGTATTAAATGTTAATATTATTTATTATCCCGTGGGCGATTTACTTACGTGTAATGGAAATTAGTAGAGTGAAATTTAAATTTTCCGTGGTTTTTATTCGAGTCGCATCTTGGAGTCGAAATGAACTGAACTTTATTTCTGGATGTAAAAGCATTTGCTTCGTCACCGTTAGTAAAGTTAGAGGAGCAGAACAATGTTACCGATAACGCGTAGCATGGTCACCCAGTTTTACGTCACTTGGTCATTTTTCACGGTGCGTTGTTTCTTTCCACGGGCTCATGTCACTGTCAAGAACGTATCGCGGGGAACAAGCGTCAATAACCGATTGGAATTATCAGTCCACGATAGACACGTTCGACGGTCTTTGTTTATTCCTTGAAGCGATGACTGTAAAAGTTTCAACGCTCGATAACTCGTGGATCGTTTGAGGGAAATGTTAAAATAGTTTCGATGATTGCGCTGCCAAGTATAGGGAGACAATGACGATAGGAGTGTTCTATAGTAGCCTATAATAGATTACTGATCCAAATTCTGTAAGAAACCTTGATACACTGGTATAGGTACTAGTAAATAGAGAATCTAATCCATTTCAGTGCTATCGGGAATTAAAAAATTGTGGAACTTTGTAGAGGATGTATAAATATGTATTAAGCATTTTTTTTTATGCTGAAGTTTACTCTAAGGGGGTGATATTGTCCTCTGAAAATCCGGCTATTTTCTGATTTTGTGATATAACTTGTGAACTGTAAGAACTGTAAGTTACCAAATGATAGCCATAATTAAAAGAAGTAACTTTTGTCTGAAAACTTTTTTTCTATCCCTTAGAGTTCGCGAGTTATAACACAAAATCGGAAAATAGCCAGATTCTCAAAGGTCAATTTAACAGGGTTCGAAAGAGTTCTGGAACTTTTCAATAGGTTCAATTTGGAACGTGGACCGTAGAACTTTTGTAAAAATGTTCTCAGATTATATGTTCCCATGAGAACTGTTAAAGTAAAAGTTCTAGTTGGAATGGAACTTATAAAATATAATACAAATTTCTCTATAACAGGAGCAGATATTTTGTTCTTCAATATTAAAAAATTTCTCAATCGTTGTAACAAATACTGAATACTATTCAATGAATAGTAGGTATTACAAAAGTAATGAATAATTACTACAGTTAAATTGATATTCTGAATGTGTTATTTGTTTGTAATTTTTATCTCCGTAGATAATTTCTACGCAGATGTTATAAAATTGTTGTATATTTTGGTTCATGTAAGTTATAAAAAAAATGTTATATAGGTATTATTCTTGACAGATTCTCTTTTGTGTTCAATACTTCTTATGAAACAATTAATTACTTATGTTATGATTTTCATCCCTTTCATTAAATAAACACGAAGAATATGATATTATATTGTTAAATAAAACTACTTAGTACCTAATAATTTAGTACTTTTCTTTATCTCACAGAACCTTTTTTAATAAAAGTTCTAATATAACTGTTTCCATGTAAGTTTTACTATATCGCTTCTAAAACATCTGTCCCATGAGAACACTTTCTAAAGATGTTCCCGAGTGTAACATTTCTTTCAATAAAAATTCCACAAAAACAGATATTTTCTTAAACGAAAAATATCATTTCTAACAGAATTCTTTAAAAATAAGATTTCCAGAACCTTTTCGATCCCTGCAATTTCATCCCCTCAGATTGAATTTAAACATACATCCTCTACATATCCCCAAAGGTTCATAACTCTTTAAATTCCAGGTTGAGTGTCTTCCCTCGTTAATTCCACCAAGCTCAGCTACGTTACACTTCACGAAATATCAGAGGAACACCTAAGTAGCAATGTAATTAATTTCCTCATTGCCCAGAATTCTACCAAACAACGAATCTAAATGAGACACCACCATAATCCATAGCACAGCCTCCCACAATGAACATCATTACCCTAATCCCTTTCAAACTGCCCTGCGGCTATCTCAAACACAGAAAACAGCCATGCATTACGAGTGGAACGTGAATACCGACACCAGCAATTTACCTTGCTTCTATCACTCAAAGGACTTCACGTTTAGATATGTTTCAGTTTAACTAGTCTTACCAACGACTAAACATTGTCCTCTAAACATACCTTTTACGGGCTAAAGAAGGCTAATTCGACGGAAAGTCGCGGAAGGTTCCTGCGGTGCGTGAACATCGCGCCGTTCAATGTATCATTAGGTAGTCATTGCGATGGCCATGGGCACCGTAGTTGCAGGCACGGGCCGACGGACACGTAGGTAAGCCATCCTGGCTTCATTCACGTCAGATGCGAGGCGACCACGTCATTTATCTGCCAACCATTCCGGCTAACGATGCATTGCCGGTTTGTTGGTCGGACCTCGTGGCAGCCCCGTGTTCCATGCACGTTTACCAGCTGGAATTTGGATATTTTTTCATAGTTCCTCTGTCGATTCGACGAGGTAGAAGAGATTCGAGAATCCTGGTCAACGGTATTCATCTTGTTGATCAATAACATCCCGCGGTTCCTTGTCCATCGATTAAGAATTAAGCACTGCCACTTGCTCACCAAAAATACAAACTGTAAAGACACGATTCGTTGCGAAAGAAAAAGGAAGAATGAAAGAATCTTAACGCAGTATTACACACCACGACGCAGCGTTAAAAAGCTAAGAGCCTGGAGCCGTATTCGAGTGGAAATTGTGTTGTCATCTGTCGCCGTCAGAGGAAGCCGGAGGTTTTTCAGAGAGGCCCGTGGCACAGTTCGCTAATTGCGGCAAGTATTTAAGGTGCGTGCAAAATTTGGGAGTGGTCGGGACATTTGCGCGCGACGAGCTGGTGGAAGCGTGGCTGCCTCTCCCGGTAGCAGAGGAGTCCACTCGTTTCCGGAACACGCGAAACTCTCATTAGCTTCGACCGCGCGATATTGCATTGCACTTTAAAGTCGTCCCTCGTTTCTTCGACAGGGAGACGCCGGCTGCGGCCGAGAATTTAAAAGTCGTTCTAGCTGCCGCAGCGGAATTTGACCGCGGCACCCGAGACGATAACATTAATGCCTTTAAAAGAGAAATAATGAGCGAATCCGAGGCATCTGTGACTCCCTGCTCGCTATCGAGTCTATTCCGATATCGAGGAATTTCTTTTCGCGTATCCCTGGTTGGAATACTGGAAAATTGATAAACCAGTAGAATTTGTTTGAAAGTAGAAAGCTAAATTGAGTTTGTCTGTGAAATATATTTTTCCTTGTTTCCGTTTAGCAGCGTTCGCCTAATAAGTGCTTCAAAAATTTGCGAAATTTTACCATCAATTTGCACGTTCAAATGAGTCTGTTCGGTATAGCGCAACGTCGATATAGAATATTGAAATTATTACGCACTCTTTATTACGAACAGCAATTTTACCGACATCAATTACATTCATACATATTATGCGCATTAATTTTATTCGCGCCTGCTCGATTATACCACGGCGGTAATACCATGCGAATGAGATTAATGTACATTAATTAAAGATGTGGGTACGCGTTAAAAGAGTGCGCCAGCAAGGAATGAATTGAAAAGCAGGCCTTTGTGATTCAGTGTGCGCTAACAACAATCCTGTGAGCGAGTTTATTCGTTGCGTTAAATCAGTGTTTCCCAACCTTTTCTGAGGCGTGATCCCCTTTTATATTAATATTCAAATAATATACGATCCTTTACACCCTATATAAGGTGAGGTAAATTTAAAAAGGTAAAGAAAACATATTAAGAGTAGGTGTTTTAGAATATAATTCCACCTTAATAATATTAAAAAGAAACGAGAAAACCGTCTCTCTCACCCAGAAAACCCTTCGCGACACACAAGTTGGGAATCACTGCGTTAAATAAACGAGGTTTCGTGTGTAGAGTAGGCATTCCACAGGATTACATAAATGTTCAAATATCTGGCAACAAATTTTAATGATTCGATTAAATTGGGGAGACCGGGGTAGGTTGTAACACGGGGTAAATTGTAACATTAAGTAATATCTTTTTAACGACAAATCTGGTAACCCACAACATGGCGAAAGCTGTTTGACAATATTAGTACCGTCGGTTTTAGTGATATATTCATTTTGTGGTTATAGTACAGAATTTTAGTATTTAGAGCACGTAAGTAAATTTTGTCTTAGCACTTTTATTTCAATTAACCATCGTTAGAAACTGTTTGAATATTTGCTTCTTTGCCACAAACGAATCAGTACACATTGGTTTATTGTAATGTGTACACATTTTAGTAATTTGATGTTTAGTTTCTTGTTTGCTGATATAAAACGCAAAAATTCAAGCTCGAGGTAAATTGTAACATGTTACTACTTACTCCACTATAAATGGTGATAAAGCAAACATGCTATTTGCTGATACACCGGAAAAAGAGGCTCTAGAGTCTAGACGAACAACAGAATAATCGAGAATCCCAAAAGTAGAAAAAAGTATGAAGGCAAAAGTGAAGAAAACGAAGAAGATTTTGATAGAATCAGATGAATACGCATTGATTGTTTAACTCATGTATATCAAATGTTTAATAATAATCTGTGTTTTCATTTATATTTTTAAGAAATGTTTATTTGTGTTCATATTTGTATTCAAATAAGTAGAACTGATGTGTTACAATTTACTACGGACTGGGGCACATTGTAACAAAGGTTCAGAATTGTTTAAGATGAAGCTACTTAGATGTCTAAGTGTCCAAGACTTTGTCACGTACTTACACTCAATGCGTTCACCACATCCCATACAGCACACTTCATTGCAAAAACACTCCTGCAATATTGTTAAGGCGAACATAGGAGTGAACCTGCAACGTCCCTGCAATGACGCGGTGCAATATTGCAATTTCGCACCGCAATATTGCCGAAGAGTTGCAAGATCATTGCCACAATTTTTCTGTTGCCTTGCATCATCATTGCCGGAACGTTGCAGGACTACATATTTGTAATGCTGCCACAACTTTGCAAAAATACACTCCTGCAATTTTGTTAAGGCGAACATAGGAGTGAACCTGCAACGTCCCTGCAATGACGCGGTGCAATATTGCAATTTCGCACCGCAATATTGCCGAAGAGTTGCAGGATCATTTCCACAATTTTGCCGTTTTATTGCAGAATCATTACCGGAGCGTTGCAGGATTACACATTTGTAATGGTGCCGCAACTTTGCACAAATACACTCCTACAATATTGTAAAGGCGAACATAGGAGTGAACCTGCAACGTCTCTGCAATATCATGGTGCTGTGTGGGATATGTAAGTAGTAAGTCACGCAAATTATTTCCTGATTGAGGAAAACACTTTCGAGAATAAATTCTGAAAACTTTTTTATTACAACCTGCCCTGGTCTTCCCTCCCTACCTACACTCTAACTTGTAACGCGTTTATAAATTTAAAAATGTCTTCTGTAGTAGAATCTGAAAACTGTATCATGATTATAATAAAACGAAGCTTCTATTACACAAAGAATATCCCTTCCGTTTCACATCGCAAATCGCATTTCTTCTTCCTCCCGGATCTACATTTAATTTCACCTACCTATCGAACGATCGCATCTGCATGCGTACGATCGGGAAACACGAGCGTCAGTAGGCCGGATGAGCGGGCGGACGAGCGAAGCGGATCGTCGTGGCGTCGCTGGACCATCATCGTATCAATGCGCTTCGGATTGACAGTCCCGGCCATGATAAATGATATTCTGAGCGGCCGTATCCCCGGCGCGCATCCCCCTTCTCCTCGCGTTCGCCCTCGGAGTTCCGCGTTCACCAAGGATCCACCCCTGCTGGGTTCGAATCGGGAAGAGGGTGCCTCGCTCTCGGACCGCTCGCAGTCTCAACAGACACCAGAGAGAGGCTATGAGCGCAGAGAGAGAGAAGATATCTGCGGTGAGAAGTAAACACGTTATACAAACGAATGCGGGATCGATAGCTCTGCTCGGGATCCTCTCAAGAATCTCTCACTCTTTCACCCATCCTCTCCTTTCCTCCCAGCCTTTTTCCGAGGGACTCTGCTCTCTTTCGGCTGCTTTACAGGGGGCTAGAGGTCTGGAGGGTCGTTGATACCTACTTCGTGATCAATAACCGTACGAAAGTAATACTCGGATTTACTTGGATTAAATGATTTACCGGAGGAAGTGGGGTAGGTCCGCTGAGTGGGCAAGGGTGACGTGTTCGATGAATGCGATCCAAGGCTACGGAGCAGTTGACTCTAGAAGGGTTTGCATCAACAGGCTTGACCCTCTGCTTAATTATTCGCTCACGCGTCACTGCGAGATGTATGTTCTCATAGGAACAAAACTGTAACTACAGGGAATATAAATACCTCGTGTTTATTGCGCCACTTTTAGACAGAAAATCTCCTCTTTCCGCGAATAAATATGACGTGAAATTCGAAATAGCCGAGGAGAGCCAGGTCGTTTTCTATTCCACTTTCGGACCTCGCCTGACGGACGTAGGCAACTGCGCGCGTAATTTAGTAACGCGATCCTTCGGTCGTACGGTGGAATTTTAACAAAGACTAGCACCTCTGCTGCGAAGCTACAAGATGTAACAACGAGGATGTAGAAGGGACGTCGTGGGTGGCAAACACGGTAGGTAAGTTCTCTTTAAAATTTAATTTTCCAAACAGATCACTCAGTACAACGTAAACAGTTTGACATTGATACTTTAGACTATGCTTCAACACAAGTCTGGTTTCAACAGTAGCCGGATTAAGTAGTGAACCATCGCAGGCCAGAGGTGACGCATTTAAATTTCCAAATCCCCCGGGAAGGGTTGTCGGCTCATTCTGATCGCTTGCCTTTCGGCAGGCACTCGAAGAAACCTGGCAACGACGATTTTCGCACAATGCAAATCCCTCGGGTGCCTAAACAACGGGCGTGACCGACACACGAGAAATTAGTCGCCGACTAATAGCTGTCAATATTTACCCCTTCGACCCTAATCTCTCAAGTACCCGCTTGGGATTTCGACTCCAAAGAAAGGCGGAGAGCGTTACGGGCGATGCTCTTACCTGCGCCACACGACTGGGATTACTACTTAGATTTACAGAAAGCTAGTTGAACGCAGAAGATTTCGAGCCCGAGGTGTCTATGGGTCGACTCCAAGTTGATTACGTTCATGTGACAGCATCTGGTAAGGTTTTTGAAGGGAGAAAACGTAATTGAGGAAAACAGAACATTGTTGAAGAAGAGTTTGAGATTTTTAGAGTAAAATTTGAGCTGCTCACAAGTCAAATCGATTAAGGGGGAACAACACCATGAAGCGCGGAAAAAGTGCAATTTTTTGAATTTTATGTTAGATATCCATACTTCATAGGAAAGTCATTGATATGGGGTTTAAAATTGCATGTAAATTGCAACTTTAAATGTGCATGTAGTGGACAGTATTTTAGAATTTTTGTGTGACAAAATAAATGAACTTATAACTTTAAACGCGGTTTTCTCGAAACTATGTCTTCCAAACTGGTTGAACTATTTTCTCCGCCAATTTTGAATGAATCAATCTCCGGTTTTGCGTATTTATTTATTTATTAAAAAGAAATTATTTTTACTATTTTTCCACCCTAAAATGTATTGATTTTTTCCTTAAACTGACTCGAAATTTTAAAACTATCCACTTTAAGCTCCGCCATTTCTCCAAAAATTATTGTAATTAAATTTCCGTACGCTTAACTGAAGGCACTTTTGTGTAGAATAAGTCTAAAGGCTTCGTTAATACAAACTCCTTATGAGTCATTTGAATTACATTGAATGGTCCTCCTTTCTTTTTGCTGGTTTTGATAATATTGTACCAATCATCTAGTCAAAAAATGTTTTGAATTTTTTCGCACGTGACTCAATAATGGAGTTAATGAGAATGTCATCTGAAATAAATTATTTGTTATTCAGCGACCAAAAAACTTTTTTTGTTTAATGCTGTTAATCGGTATTTAGGAAATTTATTATAAATAAACAAAAATTATGACTGAACCAAGTGCTTTGACACTTAAATTTAAAATATTTCAAAAAGTGGAGTTAATAAACTTATTGCGCGCCAACAAAGTGGCACGCAAATGTTACACAAGGATATCGTTCAAAAACGCGCGCTGCTAACGTGAGAAACGATATTGGGCTTTTTGCTCCAGTTTTGTGCGCCTGTAGCCGAAAGATCGGCCGCCCTTTGAACGATTGCTCAGCGGTTTTTCCGCTCCGCCCCGAAACGCCTGCTTGTCTCGTCATTGCTAACGCTGCCATTAAAGCCGCAGTTTCCTAGCCGTGAGCACCCATTTTGAATTTTCCATTGCTACTGCAACACTCCTTTCCCATCCCTCCAAACTCTCATTACCTAAATACCCCGCGCAAGCTGCCTACGCAATCCCCAAGCCATCACAATATTGAACAAAATTTCAAACCCTCAATTTTATTCTTCCTCCCTCCTTCGTCCCTGTAATCCTCTCCAAACAATCGCGCGTTGGAAAAGGCTGCTCACAGACGAGGCAAACATTAAAATTTCGAGGGATTCGTTCGTTAAGCGACAGATAGACCCGTAAAGTGAGCCGCGGCGGAGCGCAAACAAAATATAAATCAATCGACGAATAATAGAGGCCGTCTGGCTTGATCCCGATATTCCCGAATTTCCCAAATGGTCGCAAACGCCGCCCTCCCCGGCGACCAAAATTTCTGCCCCTTTGGAGAAAGGTACACGGGGCGGATTGGGGCACATATGTTACCCCCCGAGATGCCACGCTATTTCACGCAACGTGGAACCCCAATTTAATTTGTGCTGCGAGCAAGAATCCAGTATTCAAAGTAACTGGTTCGCCCCTGTTCGGTTGGCTCGGGGGTCGCAGATGGGCGAGCTCGATCGGAGACACTTCCGCTCCGTTAATTTTGCAGTTACGTAAAGATTGCGCTTTAATTGACAGGTTGGATCGTTCGGCAAGTTTAGTGGCTTACTGCGGCGCGGTGATTCTTTCCTCCGAAACCCATAGATACCTCCTTCCTGTTAAAATGGTAAATGACTCACGGTGCTTCCCTTCCATCGGCCCAAGAATCGTCAATTATTAGCTGTCGACTCCTCGTGTCCCTGCTCGAAGGTTGCTTTACCCATATAATTAGTATTTCACTTGGCTCGTCCGGTAATTCGTCGCAATTATCATTACAAGGCCACCGACGACAGGCACCGGACGAGCATGATCGGAAATCTTAATTACACTCTGAAATCCATGAGGATACATCGCGGGGCTTGCACAGGTCCCGTCGTCTTCCTCGCGTCAGCTCACGGTCAGCAGGCAAGGCGAAGCGACGCGAGGGTGAAAAAAAAAGGGCAGGTTCTTATTTACAGCGGGACCAGGCATAGCATTAAGCAAACTACCTGAACGACACCTGGGATGACGTACTGCAGCCAAAGTGCGCCGTCTTTATATTTTATGAGTCCGCTTCATAAATAGCAGCGTCCCTTAACAACCGGGCAACTCCAAGACACGCGCCTCCCCACGCGTTATCCCTACCCCGGCGGTGGAGAGGTGCTGCGCCTAGCCCCGCTCGTCGTCTTCATCTTTCCCTCCCCTCGTCGTCCGGGGCCCAGCAACACCATAAACAGAATTATTGCCAGCTGTTCCCCTGTTTTTGTGCCCGTCGCCAGGTAGAGGCCGACGTGGTTCACGAGAGCCTCGAGTGGTTACGAAAAATCCCCGGCCCACGGCCCGTCGACAATGAACAGTAAAACTTTCACCCGCGACCACCCTTACTGGATTTTTTCCGGAAATCTGTCACGCACTGGTCGAGCCGCGGTGGTGATGCCTCGGTATCAGGGGCTTTTTGTTTGGATGTTACACGGTTCCACTTGATTTCGCCGCTTGGACATCTTCATCTTTTTCTGTGCCCTCTGTTTGGTAGCTTTCGGTAGCAAGGTAGCAAGGTAGCAGAGGTGGACTGTTGGGGTGCCAAAAGCTAAACAAAATAAATCTGTAATGTATTTTTAAATTCTAAATTTTCTAATTCCCCTGGAATATTGATGATTCCATGTTGAGATAAGTAGGGGAGTCCGGGGCAAAAGTGGGACGTTAAGGATAAATATCAAAACTTTGATATTATTAATTTAAAAAAGAAATTGCAATTGGGATTCATTAGAATAAACTCTTTATTAAATAATAGTAAAGTAAATGTTCCCATTACCGACCACGTCCCCATTAGTGACTAATTATTAATTTATTATTGTTTATTGCAACACAGAAAGCGAAATATCAACCAGAAAGTTCAAATTATTATTATTATTATTATTATGATTATTAAATGACTTTATTGCACCATTACAATTAAGATTACAATGGCGAATAGACGAGGTTCAGCATTAACTGCTGCTCTACAACCTAACCTAAAAAGCCGTTGGGAGGTAAGAAAAGGAAAGAAAACAAATAGAATGAAATACAATAAAATAAACTAAGCATAAGAATTATAATTAAAGGTATTTCATGCATTGTTTCATACGTTATTTATGTAGCCGTACATTAATCTTTAAGTAAATTCACATCTAAATTAGGACTTGGTCATTGACATGAAAGTTGACAGATTCTAATAACGCGAGGTTATACTACGGATATCATTAAACTCGCAAATTTTACAATAAAAATACTTGGGTCCATGCAGTAACTTACTCAAATTAATTATAAATATATACAGAATTATAAAATAAAAAGAAAATATTAATTTTCTTTCATTATTGTAGCAAAAAATTGTGGTTGGAAATAGGTACCATCAAAAATACTCTTAAACGGTCGCTAATGGGGACATTTACCTTATATATCCAATTTTTTTAATAGAAGAACAAATACAAAATAATAACGATTTAAAATATGATTTGATTTTCCATACTAAATACTGGCCCTAGCATCTATAATAATAAAACTCATTCAATTCTTCAGTCCCTCAACCAGTTAGAAGCTAGAAGAAGCTGTAAACTGCACTCAAACTTCATTCAATTTCAATGAACCATATGATTCTTGGACATAAATGCAAATGTCTTCAATTTTTCATCACCACTGTTATCATTATTATTCTGTATTTTGTTTAATTTTGTGGTTTTCTTTCTCTTTACTGGTAATCCTTTTAAGATTTAGTTTTAATTTTGATTTAGTTGTAACTTCCTCTTTTTCGTTTCTATGTTATATACATTTTGTGCAAAACTGTTACAAAACTTTTGTAAATATTATGAATTATTAACAATACCATAGCGAAGTAAGAACAAACCATTTAATTATTTACACTTTAATATGCAACAATTAACATAATTCGCACCAAAAGTACCTTCTTCAACACTGTCAAAAGTAAAACAAATTAATGCTTTCGGCGCACTGGTTCGGTCAGTTTTACAATTATTTTTAGCTAATTTGCAATTTAAATTTAATAATATCCCGACGTTTCGGTCCGTGGTTTGAACCTTTTTCAAGGAAAGATTTGTAAAATTATTGCCTTCGCTATCAAAGGCAATAGTATGGCTACTTGTGACGTGAATGTTTATGGTTACTTTAGTCACGTTCCAACCGACTCGCGAGTCACGCGTCTTTTCAAACGTGTGACTTTGATAGCGAAGGCAATAATTTTACAAATCTTTCCTTGAAAAAGGTTCAAACCACGGACCGAAACGTCGGGATATTATTAAATTTAAATTGCAAATTAGCTAAAAATAATTGTAAAACTGACCGAACCAGTGCGCCGAAAGCATTAATTTGTTTTATTATAAAAATACGGTCGATATTTAAATTACTGTCAAAAGTGTTTGAAGTTTCTTAACCCAACTCTGATAAAGTCTATCATGATGTTATATTTGTATTGGCAATGGCAAAATATAATATAAAATGCCTAAATCGCAGTAATATTATTTCTAAAAACCATACAGGAGTTACACCTATTTCAAGTATCAAATGTACATAAACAATGTTCGTTTATGTATTTATTTATTAATAAATTTCAGATAATTTCAGAAATTTTAATTATTTAATTCATTTTGTATTCAATTTTTTCGTGCAACTCGTGTACAATAGAAATGTTACTATGAATCAAATTACCCCTGCATTCGTCTCACGCGACCATATACACCATTCGTCTTCCGAGGGTTAATGATCGAAAATTAGATCAGAGCCTTCAAAAACACAAAAGACGATATAACCTTACTAAGCACGATCATCTGTTGTTGATGAAATAAATAATACACATCACGACAATATATCGCTGCAATGACGCGGTAAAATTCAAGGCAGTTTAAAAAACAATATCACATCCGGGTTTTACCCAGGTATCCAGTTTTGCCCAAATTTCCCCTACCAAGTTATCAAATTCTCCGTATCCAACAACTAACACAAAAGTTTCAAAACCCAATCTCAGTAACACACCACAAACCCAAAACCTTCAGCAACCCGACACCTCACCGTTCCTATCGTCCTTCTAGATAGTATTATTTTTCCCGTCTGCTACATCGTTCTACCCCTCAGCCGTATATACTTCCGATTCCCCTGCTTAATCGTGGCACATCCCAGCCGAGTTCCCCGCGGGCAACGAAAATTAAGTCAATAGGTAAAATCATTTACGCTGCGCGAATAGTCTCTCCGCATCCGAACCCTCGTTCCTTCCCACAAGTATCGCCCTTTGCGGATTATTATTTATTATCATCGTGGCCGCTCCTCTCGTACACACGCGGGCCCGGCTCCGACGTTGTTCTCCCAGCATCATTTGCGTCCCGGTGTGCGTGAGAGGTGAGGCTACGTGCACGGGGATCCGTGGCTGTGCGCGTGCGGACGCGTGTCCATCCTGATCAGCCGCTCGGAGTCCCCGTAGGTTTGGTCACCGCGTCGAACGCATCATCAATCACGTTTTTTCGGGGTTACTTTACTATTTATAGTTTGTCCGCAAGGCCGTCTATTATCTTCGGCGAACGATAATTGTTTCCAAGCCGGCCCTTTAACCGTAAGCCCGATCATTAGCGTCTCCCGCGCTCTGCTCCACGATTGCGTCTCACTTAATCCTCCGTTAACCGGCCAGCGATCCTGCAGGCAACATATTTTTTCCGCCCTTATTACACGGTTGACAGCGTCGATGATCTTCTCGCCTTTCTAAACAGAAATTAATAGGCACAAGGGACGATGAATATCAATCTTTTTATTAGTGAAGGGAAGTGTAAGTTGTTGGAAGTTTTAGAGCGTTGAAGTTTGGTTAGTGAGATGCGAAGTATGAGGGAGAATAGTATGGCTACTTGTCACGTGAAAGTGTTGAGAAACGTGAGAAAAAAGACTGTGCTTCGTTCAACGAAGGTACAGGAATTATGTGTGTACTAAGTAGTTTCAAGGGTGGCAGAAAGAAGATTTCGATTATCTCCGATTCGCTAAATGTATCCCTCTGAAAGGAGCAGAGCCTACTTTCATAATTCTTCAGCTTTCCTCGAGCGTTCCCCTCCTCGCGAGACGAAAGTGGGATTAATGAAAATACAGAAGGTGAACGGGGGCTGAAGAGACGTGCTAAATGCACGTGTATATAACAGGAAAGAGGAGAGAGAGGGTTCAGCAGGGTTGATTAATCGTCGCCGGTCAGGCTTCTAGAAAGAGACGTCACTCGCAAGACTGCCTGCGTCTAGCTTTACCGAGCGTTCTTTGTTTACTTGCTCGAAATATCTATTTCAATCTTTTCCTTCCCTCTATAAAAACATTGCAAAACCTAAAGCTCCTCGAAGCGGAGCTGCAACAGCATTCAACGACTAGAAATCTTTCTCGAATATTATTCTCACTACCACAATTAGCAAACTTTAAAAATTTCACCAAATCCACTTTCTTCAGCTTGAAGAATTCATCGCTCCCTTTGCCAGCGCGTCATTAAATCTCACTTATCAATTTTCAGGATTCTATCAGTGATCTCGCGAAGCAGCTTCCATCCAAGGGGGTTGCTCGTCGCCGATAGGCCGATAGCGCGTGATCTAGCCAGCTCGAGGGGGCTGCACACATGGCAGGCATTGTACGAGGTCGGGCGCAAGGGGAGCCAATATGGGTTTTGTGTCAATAGCGTTAATAGTGGGAGGGGATTGCGGCAGAGATCGAAAAGCGGGTGCGTGTATCGGGCACACGGGGGTGGCCTTAGCTCTGAATCAAAGGGCAGCTGATAGAAGCCAGAGCCAGCTCCCCTGCGGTAGCCACGGGAGGCGCTACGCAGACCCCCGGTACCCGAGGGTAGTCTCTGCCCCCTCCACCTCCGCAAACCTCCCCGGGGCAACCTCTGTCCGCGTGGTACGGTAATAAACCGGTGAAAGTTTGCCGGGGTGCCCCTTTTTGGCACGCGTGGAACCCCCTGTGTGTACCGTGGACGGTCGAAATCGTCACGGGCACAGGAATCGTTTCATTTCATTGTAAGTCGGCTTCGGTGCCTGGCGAGGGCTACTCCTCGCTGTCCTTCCCTGGGAAACTCCAAGCGTACCTCGGACACCGCCAAACGGAATACCTACCGCTCAGTGACACTTCGCCGGCAATATCGTGCTTGTTCCACCAACGTCTTCTAGTGCAAGCGCTTCGCCTTGGTGACTAACCAGTGAACTCGTTCAAAGTGACATCGACAGATCAAAATTCAAGAAGTGAATGTGACACCCTGACGCATCGAGTTATACATGAGACGCGCTCCCCGCGAAGTGCTCAGTGTCAGCGTCCCTTGAAATCCGTCGAGCCGTCTTTTCGTCGTCCGGAGTCCAGTGCTTCCGCGACCATGACGAGCTCCGCATATTTTGCCAACAGCGAGGCGGACTACTGGCCCTATCAGACGCCCATCTGTGACCGATCCTCCGAACAGGTTGCGTACCCCGATAGCGCGTATCATGCCGCGCATCAGCAGCTCCACTCCAGCACGAATTACAGCCAGAGACCCGCTCAGGATGTCTCCCCACCTTCGAGCCTCCTGGAGACTCTGCTTCGCCACGGGAAAGAGGCCATAGGCGATAGCTACACGGGCTCTGCTGGGAAACCAGTGACGCCACCGAGTGCGCCAACTATTCCGCACATCCCTTGTCAAACGCCGCCGTACACGCCGACCTCCTCGACGGACAGGACGTCGCCTATCGCTGGGTTCCTGTCGGAGGCCCAGGAACGCGTTCAGCAACCGGAACCGCGGAGTGGATACTTGCAGGGCTATCGGAGCTATCCCGCACAGCCGCATTCTAGCAACTGCGTAGCGCCCGCGATGATGACGCCGAGCTCGCCTACGGATTATGCTGTGCAACAGGGTTATGGTGGCTATAATGTGAACAATAATAACAACGGCAAGCAGAGCCCTAACGAGGTTAACGAGTATGCGGACGATCAGGCGCAGCGGCAAGTGGATTACCCGTGGATGAAGTCTTCTTTCTCTAATGGTTCGTAGAATAAAGAACTTTATGACTAATGCTGATATCTTCTAATATTTTATACGATGGTAATACTTATAGACTCTTCCTCCCTCTGACATTTCAAGCTTCTAGATCTAATTTGCTATTTACCCTACAAATGTAACCGAAGCCTCTCCTACTCAATCATAACCCAGCAAACTTACACCTCTGTTCCAGGCGACACGAATGGCAGCGGGCAGAAGCGAACCCGACAGACGTACACCCGTTTCCAAACTCTGGAGCTCGAGAAGGAGTTCCATTTTAATCGATACCTGACCAGAAGACGGCGTGTCGAGATAGCGCAGGCACTGTGCCTGACCGAGCGTCAGATTAAAATCTGGTTCCAGAATCGGCGGATGAAGGCGAAGAAGGATGGCAAGCTCGGTTACAGCGGCTTGGAAGTGAACGCGGAGGACGTCGTCTCGACCAGTCAAAATGGATCGCCGATCGACAGTCTGCTGGCGACGGGGGCGACGAGCGCGCCGGCTACGACGCCGACGACGCTGATGAACGCCGGCCAGGCTGCGACTCCGGGTCAGCAAGTTCCCAGCATGCAGGAGTATCATCGTCTTCACGAGGCCTACCTCCACTATCGCCAGCAACAGCACCAGCCGCACAGCATGTACGACAGCCAGAATTACTTTCAGAAGCAAAATTACGGAGGTCAGATGATGAAGCTCGAACCCCACGCTCAGACGTGAACGCTTTTAGGAAAATTATGCTTCGATTCCGTTTGCTCGTAGATCTCAGTTACTGTAAATAGCGTTCCTGGAATTGACTGATAAAGTATGGAAGACTGGTTAGTATAATTATTAACGTAGCGCAGTTCATGATACACTCATCTCACTCCTATGTATACTTAAGGGGACATTGGACTGGTAGTCAGTGCTACCTCGAGAAATTAGTTTATATTAAAGTATTAGGAGCCCGCAACTGCCATCGGGCCGTGGACAAAGCGATCAGCAGAGCCGGGGCGTCGTAGCCGATCGATAAGTAATCCGAAGAAAGGAAATTACGAGGAGCGCACGACAAAGTTCGACCTTTACGGTGGATCGTGAGGAGAGAATGCCGTTCTGGGCAAGATCGGGCCAGCTGACCCTGCAACCACTATGATTTATGGCCGAATGAGCTAAACAGCCGAGCATCCTGTAGTTCAGGTATCCAGAAAGCGCGGCCGTTCACGCCGCATTTCGCCAGCCACGGTCCCGGCCGATCGCCGCGCGTTATACCGCTACGAAAGACACTCCTCCGCCTCGAGTACTGGCAACGTCATTTTCTAAATATTTTGACCGACACGCGAAAATTCATACTCGACTGATTAATGACGCTGACTCAGCGTCGCGCGAGCTCACGGCGTATCCACTTTCGTTACGCCTTTCGGGTCGGTTTCGGTAGGATGAAAGCAGAGCATTGTGAGTACACGGAACACAAACATTTACGGGAATTTCGACGCACTTGTAATCGCGATCGAGCCATATTTAATTCATATTTTACGAGTGAGAACTTTTGTTACAACGGCAGAGAATTCGTGCAGTATTGTGTCTTTGATATTCCATAGTTTGATTTTAATTGTTAGTGCAACTGAATCAGAATGAAGGTAGGCTAGAATTGCCATAGTAGTTTCTTAATTGTACAGAAAATTTGTAATCAGGGAAGGGAGGCAACTGAAGAGTCACTTCGGCATAAAGTAACAAGTAAGATAGTCTTTTGGATGGGCAAGATTGCAATTAATAACGAAGCTAAGGATTATCATGGAGAAGTGTTTGCGAATAATCGAGAAGGGACAAGAGCTCGAGACTTACCGATACTTCGCTACGAGTCGGGGAACAGCGAGACAACGTGGGGAGCCGGAAAGTTAAGGGATGAAGAAAGGTGGGGGGTAGCTTAGCAGCTGCGCCGTTCACACGAAACAAGATGGCGGAAAACATTCCCCGTGCGTGCACGAGCGTTCTTCTCGCAGTTGTTTTCTTAAAAAATAATCCCTTCAGTTTAATTTGTTATTAATATTTCTCGTTCACATTTCATTCAGGCTATGGTATTTGTGTCGTCGCGGATTACGGACTTGTGAATCGTTAAGATTGCTAAAAAAACGCGAGGTGTGTTGGATGAAACAATCGAATACTATCAAAACTTGAAATTTAATCGCCGGCGTACGTGAAACATTGTTTTTGTGCATTTTGTGTTCCGTGGCTCATTTTCATCGGAATCGCGATGGTAATTATTTGACGCATACATGTAAACGATGCTACTTCTTTTCTATTACACCGTGCGTGTTCACTGTTTCGTTGCAATAGCATTGAGGGAATACGATTTCGTGAGCGACGCACGCGAGTAATGCAACATGTTCCTATTAGTTATTAACGCACTGTAAATACTACGACTTATTAATTACCGTCGTAAAAGTGATAAAAAAAGTAATAAACGAAGGAATGCTCATTCTTATTTATAACTATTATAGATTCACAGAACTCTTTATCATTATTATAGACTTATTTATTAAGACTTTAGAACCGTAGTGACAAATTATAACACCCCTGCGAGACAAACTGGCGAATATTTTTTTAACTTTATTTTATATCAGATACTAGTCGATTTAGAGTAAGTTCTATAAAATAATATTTCGGCAGGGCATTTTACAAGTAAGAATAAAGTATTTGAAAAGTGTTACAGCTGGAGATTTAATGGCAGTCTGCGATTTTATAAATTTAAAAAATTCCACCACTTAGATACTACAAATTTTTATTACATCATTTAGACCACAAGCTTGGTGGCGTTAACAGAAACAATTGAGCGAGACGGCTGAACGGCGAATAGTGTAAGCGTTATAAGGCAATCGCCAGGTATCAATGGGGATCGATAAAACATTTTAATGGCAAGCACGGCTGCCCCTTATCACGGGGATTCGTCGTACTTAAGAAGAAACTCGCCACTCCTAAATATAGATTCCGGCGGTCTTTCTTATGCAAACCGCAGGATCTATGGTGGCGGAGATGTGCCATTTGCGAAATGGTCACGGACTCTCGGGCAGAAGTGGGGAAAAGGAAAAAGGGGAAGGGGGCCCGAGAAAAGGTTTGTATGGCAGTGTATAGGTAAACCTACATTGCAGAGCGCAACCCTGGGACGAACGCCGCCAGCGAGCGAACCTTCGGCTGCTAGGGGTTGGACGAAGAGGGCAAGGGTCGATATTGTGCTTGACAGATAGTTTCCCATAGCTCCGGCAATCCATCATGGCCGGCACGCGGATACGTATTGGTTTTTCTGCAACGCGTCTTAGCTGTGAACCTCGAATTGAATATATTTTTTTCTCTCTGGCCTGTCCGGGTAACCCGCGCGGAATTTATCAGCTCCCTCCTGCGCGCTGCCACCTCTCCGGACGGGGTTTATATTTTTTCAACGGGCATTTAAGTTTACTTGGTCTCGGCAGCTTTTGCTATGCAATGGGAGTAATTGGAGGATTAATATTTATTATGGTAGGTGGGTTTTGTTAATGATAAAGTGTTTGTTAATGAAGTTTGCGGTAGTTGGAAGATCTACTCTTTGTCCACTCTTGTCAATAATAGATATGAATACATTGGAATTATCTAGACCTCTATTTTATAAATGCCTGGTATCCTCTCATGCTTATTTGTGGGCCTCCCAATTCTATTCACCCCTGCGAAAGATGCAAATAGATTTTGCACCACCTAATTCGCAGTCGGTTAACACCGAGTATCAACGACAATAATCACTCGCCGGGACTCGCCTCGCTCCCGCTAGATTACGGGGGTGCAGGGGAGTGGAGAGATGAAGAGGACGCGCAAAGGGTTCTGCTCCTTGTTGCAGAGAGAATAGCATAACAGATACACGTGTCCTGGCAGTTCTGCTTTGCGACACGTGATTCATGGGGGTCCCGATACGTTTTTTACACCTGCGACGGCTTTATTAGAAATTCTAATTTGACCAAGAGGGAAAAAGTAGGGGGAGAGGAGGAGAAAGAGGGAGCAGAAAAGAGTGACACGCGGCCGCGAGGCAACGCTCCTCGGGACGGACCGAAATACTCCGACCGTGGCCGATTTCTTCCTCCGGATCCCTTCGATGCCTTTGGCTTTCATTACGTCAGTCTGAAATACATCGACGTCCTGAAGTGATGACTTCGTTATCTCGGACGGGGCCTCGGCGGAACCCGTCCAAGAGGCCATGGGACCCTCCACAGCCCCTTTCGAATATTAAGCGCTTTATGTGCTTGATAAAAATACTTTGATGGTGTAGGTACGTGTTAGGTACTGCTAATTAGGAAATACTGTGAGAGCGCCATCTATTTCAGTAAGCTCTGTAATCGGGTCCATTGCGTTGCAGGACTGGTGTCACAGAAGTATTGAAGTAGTGCAATGTTATTGTCATTAAATAGTCTGTTAAATTTTACAAAATCGATTATCAAACAGTCGAAATTCCCAATAAAGTTTGCCCTATTAAATGTGACAGCTAACCCGATTGAACTGCTTTAATTTTCGCCACCAGATCGCGTAGCGGGAATAAGAAAATCTCAATACGTGGAAGGTGATGCCGCGTGGGGCTCATCATTCATAATTCGATGAAAAACGCGGGAAGGCATAGGGTTGAAACGTCAAAGGTGTTGCAGCCTTGGGGTTCGCGTTACAGTACTACATAACAAGTATGTAAACTGTTACATTCGATTGTTTATATTCTTGGGCTAGTATCTATCGAAAATTTAAACATAAGGTAAAGGACCCAATTACTGACACATTAAGCGATGACGCTAACATAATCTTATAGTTTTGTATTTATAGGCTAAAAGTATCAGTTGTTCTTGTTATTTATTATTGCTTAATATGTTTACTTGATGAAAAAATTTTAGTGGATCTTAAAACTTCGATTTTTATGTATAAATTCATCAATTTCAAAAATATATTTCGCGATCTATTACTGACACCAAAATATATTTGACTGAACTACTGACACTCCAATTATTGCCAACTAACCTAATACAGTTTATCTCATTTTAAGGTTATGTCGTCTCATGTACTTGCATGAGCAACTACTGCTATGACAGTAATACCAAAATACTTGAACCGCTTGTCACCCAATTAATAAGTAAAACAACTTAATGAATCGTTGAATTCGGATCTTTATTACTTTCTACAGTGCATGTATTATTTAAAATATTATATTTCGTTATTTTAACAGCTTAAGTATTACAATTACGGCATTTTCTTTAACGCCTTATTTTCTCTTTCGCTAGAAAATAAATCATCGTTTCCACTCTCCTAATATCAGCTTAAAATTTTTGATCATATTATCCAAATTAACGAAGAAAAAATTAAGTACTGTTTTTTGTATCGTATAAATAACAGTTTGAATTGAATCCTAAATTTTTTTATGCATCATTTTACAAGATTTATTCGTTGTTTTTCGTAAAACAGTTTAGGGTAACAATAATTCGGTCCTTTACCCTACCTATCGCTGAAAATTGTTTGTCTATAAGTACCAGATAAGAGTAAATATAAGTAAATAGACTGATATAAGTAAATAGACAGATCATAGAGCTAGCCTGCCTAGCCTTGAGCATTACTTTTTACTCCTTCACGAACAGTGATCGTGAGAACGCGTCACGTGGATCTCCATCTCCTCTCTCGAGATCCCTAACAACGGGCCATCATCCGCGGAAATTTAGGCAACAGATACTTATTGACCACATATAATCAAGCCCCAAACGAAGCTGCATTCCCGGAACTTCGATCACCCTTCAAACTCATCCACCCCTCGCTCCGGGCGGGGGTTCTTTGGAAGCCGGGGTGCTTGAACAAAAGCGCCGGCTCGGTGGCCCGTGGCCGTCGCGATGACGAATCCGCGAGTGTCCCGACGATGATCGCGTTTCCAGCAACTCGTCGGTGTTTTGCGGCAAGGATGAACCGTATCTGATCCGCGATCACTTGTCAACCTTTCCCTCCTCTGTCGCTCCCACCGCGTGAGTCTGCTTGCGCGCGCGCTCCGAGCACACCGTCCGCGCCGCTCGCGAGGAAAGAGAGGCCTACGTAGGAAGGATGGTAGGTGTAGGGACAAATACCGGGCTCCGAAGTGGCGAATACCGAGGAGGTGGTGGGGATGGCCGCGTACACGAGCACAAGAGCAGAACCGCGAGAGACTTAAAGTGGAAGAGATAGCCGGTTCGGAGGACGGTGGTGGGGCGCGGCGTGGCGTTGGTGGGGGTAGGTTGAAGAAGGGGAGGGGCGGCCGGGGGCGGGCGCGCGCGACAATTCAACAGGAACGGCCAGGCCGGCCCGCACTTGCCACATCTGGCGAGCGAGGGGACACGTTGCTCCTTTTCAACCGCTTTTCTCTTCTCCGGTGCAGCAACTAATCGGCAACCGATCTCCGTTACACGCTTATATCCGGCGACTTTGTTCATTGTTGTACCGGCTACGATTGCGAGGACGACGATCGGTGAAAAGATGGGCGGTTGATAAGATACCTGCGACTGGGTCGAGGATGTAGACAGGAGTTGGGAAAAGCTGGGAGACGTTGAGAAAGAGGTGTGTGATCCGGAGGAAGCCGGAAAATATGCATGGAAAAGACGGCAGAGTCGGCCGAAGCGTAATCCGCGAGAAGCGAGGAGAGCTCCGCCTCCTCGGCCGTCCCCTTCGCTCCGGAACCCCACCGACACCACGCCACCCCGCGGTGCCCCCCGTTTGACCAACTGGCTACTACGTCACACATGCTTTTGCTCGCCTTGGAGCCGCCAACTCCGAAGGCTCTCTCCTCTCGACCGGCTCAGTCGGTTCAGTGAGTTACAAGTTGCGTCCGGGTTCGCCGTACGTGCGATAACAACGGGGGCGTCAATCGGATCGCGCGATTGGGAGAGGATTCCTAGTCTCGTGCACGCTTTCCACTCTCTCTCTCTCTCTCTCTCTCTTTCTCTCTGGCTCTCTATTACTCTGTATACCCCATGTCCCTCTGTCTCCGTCGCTCCTTCCCGCAGCCCTTCCCTCTCATTCGACTATGGGCAACAGGTTTGAATTTATGGGACAATAAAGAGTGCGGTGCGTAGTGCGCGCGTGTTTCCCTCTCGCTCCATCGCGTCCCGGGCCTTTCTTTTCCGCCAGCGAGCCGCTCCGTCTCTCCCGCAGACACGTTCCGGCTCCTCGCGCGCTGTCGACGGAGAACAGCGCGCCGGAGACTATCAAACTCTCATAAAACTGTCAGCCGCGGCCGTCCGGCTGACTTATGCGCGCCCCAGCTTCGAGCGGGGCACCCGATTCGTTCTCTCCACGGTTCAGACTCAGTCCAATTCGCGGGGCCAATCATGCGTCCGGAAGTCGACTGACTGCTCTCCACCTGATGGTCGATCTGACGGGCGAGCCGACGCGACGCTCCTGCCTCGATTCCGTCCGGGACCAAGCGGTCAGCACTCGCTGAGCATCATCGGCTTTGCTCTCTCCGGTGTCTCGGTGATCGGGAAGGAACACCAACTCCAAAGCCAGAGTGAGGCCAGTCGGCAAAGTTGGGAGCGAAGTTTCAGAGTAGCCGAAGAATTCGGATTTCGGAAACGATCGTAGATCGAGCGGAACGCGGTCTCGCGGAGAACCACCTCTTCTTCCTTCCTTCCTCGCGAAAGCACGAGGGTGTACGCGGAAGGGGGCGCGTGCGCGCGTTGCCCCCTCGCAGAGACGGCAAGCGGAAGACTACTACTTCTTGGTGACGTTGCGGCTAGAAGGTTGCAGAGAAGAGAGAACGTTAGAGAGAGAGAGAGGAGCAGCGAGATCCTCGCCCCACCATCGGTCCTCGGGGCTCCCGAATATCTCTCCATTAGCCCCCCTGACGGTGCTATCCCCTCTCTGTGACCCCTCGGATCGCCTGTCTTGCTCGCACACCCCTCTCGTCGGCTCTTGTCACGTCGGGCAGCAGCCAAGCAGGCAACACACCACCACACACCACCACACCACCACGCAAGCGGCAGCAGCGCCAGCACTAGCACCAGCAGCAGCAGCAGCAGCACAGCAGCGACGGAGACGCAAGGAACGGGGTTGAAGAATCCTACGCCGGCGGAGAGACCAATCAAGGTTTGACGAACGACGGGGATTGGTCGAGGCGCTCCTCTGACACGCAGAGAGCGCGGGCACGTGACAAGCTACCGCACACACCGGGCCTCCGTTGGATCGTGGCGAGGTCTTCAGTACGATACCAACCACCCTCCGCGCACGCAACAGGAACGGTGAACGGGGAACCGCGAACCGCGACACAAACGCTTCACCCCCTAATGCGGTGATATCGGCTACACCGCGGCAGGCCAGAGCAACCACGTCAGTTCCATTCTCAGGACGAGACACTTTGCCGCGTGTTACGTTCCCGTGAATATCGCGCACTCTCCTATCGGCTGGTCCCTGGACAGCACGGATCTTGTATCGTTTCCCTTGACCAGGAGAATCTTGGAATTCGTGGAAATACATCATCGTGGAAGAGGGAGAAGTGCCACGGGGGTCTCGTCTTCAATGGGGCGACCCGATAAGCCGGCTGTTACGCGCTACTGCACGCCGCTTCCGCGAGTTCTCTGTAGGTAATTGCGACTCGTGAGGTCGTAAAGAAGCAGAAGACAGTTTTATAGCCCGGGCCCACGTGGCCCTCGTAAACTCCCGACTCGGCCCAGGTCGGCCTCAGACTCTGCCCGCCTGCCGGCACACCGCCGCGGCCGCCTCTCCTTCTATTCGCCGTGATCCCCCTCGTTCATTATCGAGTCGTTTAGGGACGTGTTTATCCGCGTGTAACGCCGCGCGATAGGTGTGAACGCCAGCGAGGCTCCCATCCGCCAGCAAGAGGAACGGCGAGGGCTGGTTGCCTTTTTTTTCCTCGCCGTGCATCAGTGTGATCTCGACCGTACACCATCTCTGCTGGCCGGACCCGAATGTGTGACATGCCGCCGCCGTTGCCGCTGCCGGTGCCGTTGTCATGAGACCAGCGACACGATGACACGACCTTGTACTTAACGAGAGTGCGCGTATCTCCTCCTCCCGACCAGCTGGAGATCAGAGGGATCGGTGGTGGGTGTTCTCGTGAATGTCGAACCGTACACGTGCGGGGCGATCGGTACAGTGACGTCGGCGACGGGTGCAGTCTCGTGAAAACAATGAGTTCCTATCAGTTCGTCAACTCTCTCGCGTCGTGTTACGCGGGCCAGCAGCCTCAGCAGCAGCCCCGAGCCACCGCCAACTCGCCCGGAGAGCCGATGCAGGCGGCTTCTCCCGCAGGTGGGGACTATTACAATCCGAATGCCGCGGCTACCAGTTACCCGGCGCCCTGTTACTCTCCTCAGCAACACTACCCTCAGCATCCGTACGCCGCCCCGGCAGCCGGGATGCAGCACACGGCGCCCACCGGCATGATAGACTACACGCAGTTGCAGCCACAGTCCCGGCTCAGCGCTACCACTACCTCGCAGCAGCACAGCCTGCACGCGCAACAGTCCCATCATCCCCAGCAGCATCATCCTCAGCCGCAGCTACACCCGGACCCGACCACGCCGCTACTCCAGGCGGCGTCCGCGCCATCGGCACCCTCCACGTCCAGCTGCAAGTACGCCGACTCCACGTCCTCCACCAGCGTCGCCTCGCCCCAGGATCTCACCACGTCCACCTCCAGGAACAGTCCGACACCTCTGGTCGCACCTGGCACCAGCAAAGCCGCTTCCAGCCTCACCTCGCCACCCGGAACCTCCTCGAGGTCATCCGTGGCCGCCTCCGCCGCATCGCCGCCCAGCGGAAGCTCAAGACCCGTGGCAGAGGGTAACTCCACGCTCACCACCGCGTCGTCCGCGTCCTCGCCGGCGTCCTCCACCTCCAGCACCTCCAGCACCGGCAACAACTCGTCCAACAAGTCCAACGCCACCGGTAGCAATCCACCGCAGATTTACCCGTGGATGAAGAGGGTGCACATCGGACAGAGTAAGTCCACTCTCTCTCTCTCTCTATCGTCTTCTATTTCTTCTTATTACACCTCTCGCTCTTCCGCTGCCGATGCTACGCGATTGTACCTACTTAATTATGGGTTACCCATGGGTCGGTTGGCTCGAGCTGTCGACGTCGCTTCGACGCGCAGAAACGCTCCAGCTGACTCGATGGGGAAACGGAGTTTCTTGCACTTTTGGCCCTTATATCGCGGTTTGAGATCCTTTCCGGGCATTTTTACGTATTTCACTTGGTTCCTTATTCAGTGGCGATAGTTTCACGTCTATTGTAGTTGCCGATTAATGCATTGTAAGCAGTCATAGTGACAAGTAGCATGGTAGGTAAATAGTGTCTTCCGCGTGAAGCTTAATTGCAAGTTATCGCATCGTATTTTAAGGCGTTTCGAATTCAGACACTTTACTTAAACAAATAATATTACCATGCATAGGATTAAATATTCACGGCAATGATACAATCGTTATGTAATGAAGATTGAAATTGTGAATCTCACAAAATGATTATTATTGCCTTCGCTAAGTAGCCGTTTGTATACATTTCTGTGTACAAGCAATCACACACAATAGATTATGAAATCGTAGGTGTCAGAGACAAGTAACAAATAAACATGAAGAAATTCCAAAATTCTGTTTACTCAGCTAAAAAATACCGACGTTAATCACGAAATATAAAAGAGTAATGCAATTGAAAAATTCTTATCCTATTTTTCCAAGAATATTTCAGTAATATCTGAATTGTTGAAACCTGAATTTTATCTTCAGCCCTTCCTTACAATTTCTGCCGATAAAGTTGAAAATATTCACAATAGCCAGCACTTTCCCCATATCCTCCCTTCAACCTTTGCCTTCCACGATGCCTGCACGTGTTTCGCGATTCCCCTTGCTCTCTAATTACCAAAAAGAAGTTTATATTTCCGAAAGCCAGCGATTTCTCGAGTTTCATCACCAGCGGAAAGAAAGAAACGATTCAAGCCTCCCAAAGTAGCATTTTGTAAACGAATTACACAGGGAAAAAGGCTCAAAGCCATTCTTCGTGTAGAGCGTGTATTCTGCTAGGCCGTAAATCGTGCGTCGGCCAGGCCCGATCGGTGATAAGTCATATAATGCGTGTCCACAAAAGAAATATTGCCGGCTCGCGAAAGTTAGCGGTGATTTGTAGATTAGCGCCGCGGAAATTTGTGCCAGTGTGTCATAACAGGAATGTGGAATCACGACTTTTAATACTCGCGATTATGTATTTCGCGACGGCGACGGCAGCGGCGCGGCGGCGCTCGGCTCCTCAGGACTGTTAAATCACGGCTAAAATATTAGCGGCGCGATTATAAATTTCGATACTTGCCGCGATAGCGATCCTCGCTCGTATATTACACGGTTGCGCTCTTAAACGGGAAGCCACTACCAAATTAGCAGGCTCTCTCCGTCGAGTTTCGAATATTTTCGTCGTTCAGATATCTCTCGCCGAACGTGACCGATCAATTGAGAGGAAACTCTGGCAACCGAGACATAAATCAGATCCATTTGATGTTTAACGGTCGCATGTTGCGTAATAGCGACTCAATCCCTTTCATCGGTTCTTAATCTTCGACGGCGAACTGCACGCTAAACGAATTGATCGCCAAGCGATTTGGAACAGTCCGCGGTTCGGTTAATCTACTCCGTAAATGTTTCACGTTGTTGCGGAATGGCTGACGTGCGGGGACGGGCGCCGCACAGGAATAGCAGAAAAATAATCGATAAGACAGTTCAGGTTGTCCGAAAGTAACTGGAAATTACGGGCATATCGCGTTAGTCGCGTTAAAACACCTGGAACCTCAGAAACCCATGCAACAATCCGAATTTTAACGAATGAGATACTTACTCCAAGAAAATTGGGAACATATGATTGAGATATTAAGAAAAACAGTGGGCCTAATATCCATTAAACTCAAAATCCCACTAGAAACGTAAATATAACATCAAAAGCCCACTCGTCGTCCATTAATCCTTTTCACAAAATCGACTGGCTACTTAACATGCAGAGGCATAGAAAATTTTTCACCGGAAAGCTTTCAAAACCCCCAGGAAAGCCTACGCTGCCGCAAGAACTCAAAACAACGCAGCAGCCCGCTGGAAAATCTCTCAACGATACATTAGATTAGACAGTCTCGGCGACGATGAAGAGAAACCGAAATAAAACGAGAAAGGAGAGGAGAATAAAAATGTCCACGTCGAATGGCGATTGCCACGGACGCCTACGCTTCCTCACGGAGTAGCTAAGTTCGCCGAGCGGAACGGTCCTCCGGTGAACCGCGATTACGTAAACGTTGGTCCCGACAAGTGGCTGCCGCGGTAGTCCCTCGTGAAATCGGCTCGGTGATTCCCGGATAACGACGACGGCTATAAAAATACGGAAACGAGAGGAGACAAATAGAGTGCGACGCGTTCGCCGGGCGACACGAGGGGGGCCCGTTACGACTATGGGAAAGATGGCACGGGGGGAAGGAGAAAGAGGAGGGTGGCGACGGAGGTGGATGCGGTGGACGAGGAGGAGGACGCCAGCGAGTCCAGGACCAAGAGAGTAATTCAGCGGGGTCCAAGGGACTGGATCCACCTGCCCCCGTGGTTCAAAGGAGATAAGACAGCGAGCGAGCGCTGGTCGCGTTCACATTAGTCGCCCCGCGTGATTTACTGCGCGGCCAGTATGATTCAGTCAGCGGGGAATTTGACGAAGAATTAATGGTATTATGATATCGTGTGTAACTCTATGTATGTGCGCCCGGGCCATAAATCAGGCTGCATTGTAAGGCGCGGGGGGCCCTTTCCTTCGCTCTCCCTCTCGCTCCTCCTTGCTCCATTGCTCTCTCTCTCCCTGTTGCCCTTTCCCGAACGAAGCCTGGAGAGCCCATTCGACGGGCCTCCCAAACGGGATACGAAAAGCGAAGCTCCTTTCCTGCGCCTTTCGACTTCCTCTCCCCGCTCACGCCCTCGCCTTACACACTTTCATTTTTTCCTTCGTTCCGTGTCCCATGTCCCGTGTGTTTCTGCTCTCCTCGCGGCCTCCACGGGGGACCGGTGGACTAGGATTACAGACACGGGTTTCCCGAACGGTAGCGAGAGAAATTTTCCACTGAAATCGGAATTCCAAAAGGCGGGTCTAGAGAACTGGACCCTTAGTTCGCAGCTCTCTTTTGGAGCGCGGGCCCGGTCCTCACAGGCTTTTCCTCGCGCATGTGTGCAGGGGCTTCATTGTGATCAGGTCTCTTGATAGCTGAAGGGTTAATGGTTTCGTAAGCCGTCGCAGAGATGTAAATTGAATCAGTTTCCCCGCGAACCCATTAACAGATTTAGAACGTCCGCTGTACGAGATGCTTCTTACCCCGAAAGATCATGCTGCACGTCATCACCGTCGGGACAACGGGCCTTTGCAGCGCCTCGTTCGCGTTTCAAGCGGAGCGAAACGCTCGGAACCCTCGGGATCTGAATTTTTCGGCACCGCACCGCGACGAGACTTCTCGTGCAACCCACGGCGTTAATTGTGCGCTGCCTTGGAGGAGACAGTGCCGTGATAATTGCCTGCTTCGTAGAATTCTGGTTCAATGCTACGAGCCGCACGAGACTCACCGTAAATCACGAAGAGTTGCACGAAAGTCGCCCCATCAAAGGGGTAACTCTGCTCGGGATAATTATGCTAGGTAAATTCTGACCTGACCGTGTCTTCTCTAAGCGATCCCGAAAGCAAACGACCCCCTCCTGGCTTCTCTCGGTCCTTGCGACGTCGAGCTTGGCCCCGCTCATCTTTAGATCTCGCCTAGAGTTCGCTTCAAGGCCGCGGATTACGTTTTCAGGTAGGTTCGGCGATACTTAATAATAACGATACCCTCGAAATACACTCCACGTGGCAGGATTTATAGCAGATTTAACACGATCGCAGACGCAATAGCCATTTTGATATACAAAAGCAACTCTCTCACAAAATAGAATCGTGAATTATGATTCTTCGTGGTCCAACAGTATTTTGAGAAATTCTCTGTAGAGCTCGCTCCGGATTGCGTTCGCCACTCGCTCTTTAGTAGATTGTTACAAAGTCATACGAAATTGCCTGGTTTCGAATCTCGGTACAGAAATTAAAGGTATTACATTATCGAAGAACGATCGGCAAGACCAGTTCTCTTATTAATATTTATACACGCTGCTTCCCAGGCGGCTTCACATCCTCCCAAATTATCACGAAACCATCCCCTCGCTATTCCCTGAAATTTCACAAGAAAATAATTGCGAGGTCGCTCGGTAATTGCGGATATAATTGCCGATAACAAGGAGTAATTACCGGAGCGGGATCAAGTTCGACGGGCACGAGGCAGCTGACGGGTCGTCGTATGTGAAACGCGAGGAGCACGTTCAATTTCTGTTATTCAAGCGTGGCGGGCGACGTCGGTGGCGGAGCGATAGGCCTGGCAGCGAGCTCTGTCTCCAAAAAAATCGGAGAAGAAGGCGGCGTCGAGGGCGAGGCGTAAGAAAATAGACAACTCGCGTGTCCGCATCGAGGGGAAATATAATTGATTCGTCAGGGCTCGCGTGCAACGAAACGGGACGTACGGTTTACTGGCTCGCCCGACCGTCGCGACGCTTTCAAGCTGATGCTGATACATACACGCCTCGCCGGCTGATTTGGAGAAATAAACGGAGGACGCTCGCAAGAGGAGCCAGCTTTTCTGTGTTTGAGATAAAAAATCACCAACACTGTGCCACGAAAATCGATGTAAGAAAGAGGTGCAAATTGGAGAGGTAACCTGCAATCTGCTCCGAAACAAGTAGGTAGGGTAGATGTATTTTTGTGGCCAGTTTAAGATATTGTATCAATTTTGGCCGCTTCTTAAAAATTATAATAGTTTAAGCAATAAATGGTAAAGAGGAGACCGGGGCAAATTAATACGTTTTTCAGTTTTCAATTTTTTTCATTTTTATTTGAATTATTTACTTAATAACAAATATGTTAGAATATACTTTGATCCTTCCTCTTTAATATATTGTAAATGAAATGTTGAGAAAATACATACAAAATGAATGAGAAAATGTTATTTGGACGAAGGTAAAATGTATCAACTTACCCCAGTGCTAGTTGGTACGTTCTTCTGTTTTCAATTATTTTCATTTTTTATTTTAATTAATTATTTAATAACAAATATGCCAAAATATACTTCAGTCCTTCCTCTTTAATATATAGTAAGCAAAAACTTGAGAAATTACATATAAAATGAATGAAAAATGTTATTTGAACGATCAATTTTAATGTATCAAAACTATTTACTTTTTCTCTATAGATACGAAAACAGTTAAAAATGGATTGCTAAAGTCAAGGTACACAGACGTAAGCTAGATCGTTTTAAAGAATTGATTAAGAAACTTCACATATCTCGCACACAAGTAGCTACATATACACAGTGTCGAGAAAATTCGTCTGTACCAACCTGCCTCTGTATCAACTTGCCCCGGTCTCCCCTAGGGTAAAGGACCCAGTTACTGACACCCGACCAATTACTGTCACCTTAAGCTATTTTACTTAAAATAACGAATAAATAAACGTTGTAAAGTGATACACAAAAAGAATAATGTATTTCAACCTATAATCTATAGATTATATTCTATAGTTTATTTAATCATTATTTTAACTAAAATAGCTTAAGGTGACAGTAATTGGCCAGGTGTCAGTAACTGTGTCCTTTACCCTATCTACTAAACAAAATATTTATGACCTGAAATTCCCCACAGAACAATGACCTTCAAGCAATTAAAAAATAATATAATTATACACATGGCCAAAAACAGTGCAATGGCCACAAACAATATGTACATCTACCCTACCGTCAGAAAATCGGCTAAAGAAACGAATCGCCGGTCGAAGTATCCTGCACTAATATCCAGGAATCGAGAGGCGCTCGATAATTATCGCCAAAGGCGTGCCATCAAACCTCCAACGATTCCTAAGTACATGGACGAACCGAATCGGCCACGGAGGATGCGCAACGATCGGTGTTTGATCGACAATCGTCCGTTGCCACCGCGGACTTCTTGATCTACTTAGAAACGCTCGGTTGGCCAGCGAACGGCATGATAATCAGGTGTGCGCTTGCGAGCAGCCAGTTATCGTCCATCAAGCGATCGCGTAATTATTTTGCCCGGGCGGATTGCCGGTTAACGATTGGGGAAGACGGTGGTTGGTTATCTGGAAGGTGGCTTCGCTCGTGGAACGCGTAATTACAGGCCGATAATTCTCTCCTAAGGCCCGCGCGCGCAAACGAACGATGCCCCTGGACGTTACTCGTACGGCCTGACGCCGATCGGTGGCAACCGGTTCGTTTATTTGGACGTTTCCGCGGGATTGTTTGACTCTCTGCACGGTGTTTAAAGCCTCTAGATCGGCCCGCAAGCTTTCGGGGCTTCAGCCGCGCTTAGAATAGTCCAGTTGACGCGTGAATTACGAGCAGACGCTGTATATTCCATTGTGGAGCGTAGAAAGATGAGCGATTCGACTGTGCGTACTATTCGCACCATTCTGCGGGCTCCTGTTTCATCGAACGGCTAGCCTGACGTTCAAGAAGCTGCCTCGGACGAGTACCGCGGGATGATGATTTAATATAAATGGTTCATACAGTGGAGATTGTGAAATGATAATTTGCAGCTTCGCTTACAAGTTGTCAATGGTAGAAGGTGAAGATTCTGGAATGACGTTTGGTTAATATTGCCAGCTGACGTGGAACTCTGACACAGAGATTTTAATAACCGGACGGTTGGACGATCATGTTCGCAGATAATCAGATGCTACGTTTTAATTTAACCTTCAAGGGTCTCTTAGAAACTTTAGATTGTTCGTCAAGATCGTCTGCGACGTCGCGATACTCGATAAATTGCTGTTTTGGGTGCATTGACTTTGTGCAAGTTGCTTGTAGAAAGTTGATCGGATTGAGGAACACGTCGCTGCGTCTTTTCTGTAAATAATTGTAGGTATTGATAGAAAATAGCGTGGAAAAAAGCGCTTCCGGGTCCGACCACTTTCATTAAAAGCGTTCAATTTCTTTTAAATTTCTTCGCCGCTTTCTCTGTCTTCTTTTCCACGATTTATCCTGCGAAATACACTTCTTTTCATTTTTATTTTCATTATCGTTATTCTGTTCAATTTTTTAAGTGTAGGTACGCATTTAAATTTAATTTCGTGTTCAGTCACTTAAAGATACACAGTCAAGTAGCCGCAAGAATTAATTGCAGAGTATGCCCGGTGACTCAACTAAGTACCTAGTTAGAAAAAGTACTTTCATTGGGATTTGATTGGGAGAAAGAGAAGGCTGCCGACTATTCAGTAAGCGGAAGGTCGTTTCATTCCCGCAGCCTGTAATCAAGGCTCAATCATTCCGCCATAAATAAGACCGTGCAAAGGGGCCACGAGTGGCGGTACAATTCCCTAGGCCTATTTGTGGCAAGGGTAGTAGTCGGGGCACTTCGCGATACATACAGAACCTCAACGACTGAACCATGAGTTAAAACAGTTCGAACACACTGATTACATTTAACGTGTTGGTTCTGCGGATTAGCGGTTGCATATTAGGTAGTTAGAATTTATTACAACAGCTCGCAAAAGCAATTTCGTTGAGGAATATCCGGCGAAAGTACCTATGAGAACTCCTTAAGAATGGGAGTGAATGTTTCACAGATGTACTTGGGTCGTAGAAGACTTTATTCGATAGGAAAATTCTTTAATAATTCTGGAAATCTTACTCTTTCTCGTTCCTTTCAAATTTCTGATTCGATCTTTGTTAGTTGGGAACAGGGAAGAAACCTAAAAAAAGGAAAAATGAAGAAAATGCGAAAATAAAAATGAAAAAATGAGATTTGTTTTTTATTTGATGAAAATTAAGAAAATATAATATTATTAATGATATGGCAATATAAAAGTTAAATATTTAAATATGTTAATCGCTATTTCTTTTATTTTTTTCTTTAGTATTGTTATTAGTATTTTTCTTTTCGTGATTTCCATCTGTGAAAACATGTTACGGTTTTTTACTTGTTTAAAATTAAAAAAATATAATATTATTAATGATAGGCAGTACAAAAATCATATATTTAAATATGTCAATGGTTATTTCTTCTCTCTTTTCTTTAGTATTGTTAGTAGTATTCTTCTTTTCATGATTTCATTCTGTGAAAACATGTTACGGTTTTTTACTTGATTAAAATTAAAAAATATAATATTATTAATGATAGGCAGTACAAAAATCATATATTTAACTATTTTAATGGTTATTTCTGTTATTCTTTTCTTTACTATTGTTATCAGTATTCTTCTTTTCGTGATTTCGGTCTGTGAAAACATGTTACGGTTTTTTACTTGATTAAAATTAAGAAAATATAATATTATTAATAATAGGCAGTACAAAAATCATATATTTAACTATTTTAATGGTTATTTTTTATATTCTTTTCTTTAGTATTAATATTAGTATTCTTCTTTTCGTGATTTCGTTCTGTGAAAACATATTACGCTTTTTCACCATTGACAAATTATTCGAGGCCCCAAAATGTATCCTGCATCCGAGCCCATTTATTCAAGACCCCTGCTCTAAGTACCAAACCACGTTTAGAGCGAAATAAAGGAACTGGTTGGCACTCTTGAACGCCAGAAGCATCGACTTCTCCTTCGATCGCTAATACGAAATTAACAAGCTTAGAAATCGTTCAGCATCGGAAGGCTGTTCGAGGCCGGCACGGCGCGGCGCGGCTGTACCACTCGGCCGATGATGAGAGAGTACGCAGACATAGTACCTATATGCAACCACCATTACCACGGCTAACAGGCGAAACTAACGCGGGAACGTTAGCCTGGAACTGGTTTTCCTGGTCGCATCGCATATTTCATTTTAGTAACAACAAAAATTCTTTTCATTAGTATGCATTAATCAATCAGCATGCATGAGCAATTCCCTGTCCAATATACACTGCAAGTTCCGTATTAAAGCTACCCGCGGCCTCATCTTGAGGGATACGTCCTCCGCGCCGCAATCATTTTTCCTCGAGCTAAGGTTTGCGCACAGCACGCTTAACAATACTTAATTTAACCACGAGATTGCTACTTCATGGAACTTTTACGGCGGAATCCAAGCGAGCTCGGCGATTCTCGACGGAGATTTTAACAATCCCAGCGGCTTCGCAATCGATTCCTACGTGTCGGATGAAAACATCCTAAGACCTAAGTAAGTAATTCCTTGCGTTAACGTTCTATGCTTCCATAGCCGCGCGCATAATCCTATTCTACCAATAGATGAAGAATCCTTCAATGCTCCGCTGCTTAAGCTCCAACCGCCCTTTAAAGAATTACGCAAAAGCTGAGCAGAGTGCGAACGGTAGGTAGGTAGTCGAACGTGCCGGCGATAAATGACTGTTGCGCGAAAAGTTGATATTTCGAAGTAACGATTACAGGGATTATTCCCGATGAATCGACATGCATCCTCCATTCTACCTTTCGCAGTTGAGCAAACTTGACATTACCATTGTTGTTAGCCGAGGGTACAGTGCCTCGATAGCGAGCGCATTGCTCAATGCTTGTGATCTCCCGTTTAACAATGCCTGCGAGGGGCCCACCAACGCGAACAGGTCGCGAAAGATCGCGGCGACGAGCGTAATTGCCCGTTCGCAGGGAACGCGCTCCGGATTGGAAAGTTGCGGGCCAAAAGGCCGTGCAATTTAGCCGGGTGCGGGCCCGCGCGAGCCAAGGACGCGGTACAAATCACTTATTAGGACATAAATTTTCATTGCGAGCAGCTAGTGCAAACGGGATGAGCCGATGGGGTAATGGATGTGTGCCGGGAGCGAAGTGGGCCGCCTGTTGCTGCGCCGTGGCCCGCTCGCCGCGGGGATCCTTGATCCTTATGCTCCTGCAGTCGGTCTTTCGGCCCGACAAACCCCTCCCGAAGGAGGATTCCCGCTCCTGAAAATTTACGAGCTGCCGCTGAATGGCTCGGGCGGCTCGAGCAGCCCGTGCCGACCCGTGCCGCCAACCTACACACGTTTCGTGGTTTTCCCGCGACAAAAGTCCCGGAAAATCGAGCCACGATCGTCCCCCCCGATGTCTTTCTCCGGTTTATCGCGGGATGTCTTCATACGGTCCACTGGTTTCTCTCCTTTCCCCGCCAGTCGGCGAGGCGCAGTTTCTTTTCACGGGGAAAGTTCGCCACGCGCGGGGTAACAGTGAAAACGCCGCGTCTTCAAAGCTGGCGATAGTTGCGGGACTCGTTAGAAAGACCAAGGCGAGGTTTCACTTGGCTTCTTGGAAAAATCAAAGCTCCCTTCAGATTGCAATGATCGCGCCCATGTATAATCTTCTTGCTGCGCTTTTTCTCGATAACTAATTTACGTATCGGAAGCTGCTCAAACGGAGGCTGCTGAAAAAGCTAGAGGAATTCGAGGCTCGTATGAAACAGAGCGTTCACTGCTTCAGCCTGCACGAGCGACTGTAAAAAAGCAGTCTTTCGCTCCCCAGGAAATTTATGGCCCTCTCTTGAATGGCGTCTGTTGCTGCGTCTTCGGCTTTGATACGACACGAGCACCGGAACAACCGAACACAATGATTATTGCGATGCCATGCGGGGAATATCGAGTGGAATGTAGGGAACGATTTAACGTGTCCTCGGGGCGTAACATCGCCGCACAATTCTACCTGGCGGATCACACCGGCTGAGGTTATTTATGCGATTTTCGGAGGGAGTCTGCCTCTGGTGTTACACTAGTCTTTGATTTTCCTTCTCTATCGGGTTATTTGAAGAATTAATTCTAGCATTAAACAGGCAAATTGGAGATTTTCTTCGTCGAGGAGAATGTAGAAACTAAATTCCAAAAGTTAATATTCAGAGAAATTTTCCTTTTTACCCGACTGCGGCACGCAAAGGAGGGTATTGTGTTTGTCAGGCTATGTTTGTATGTCCAGATCTCACATACACCGATTTGGATAGATGAGGTCTTTAGAATTGTCGCGACCTTCCTACAGTATATAATTTTCAAAATTGTGAGATAGATAGAAAAAAAATAGGAGGGACTCGCAATTAGTGTCCTGAATCCGAGGAAAGTTCTTAACAACCCTCACGACAGTGTTTCCCTTAACGAACTAAACAGGCTGCGGCCATTGCTACACATAACTAAAAAATAAAAATAATAAAAATAAATAAATTTTAAAAACCCGGCTGCTTAAAAAGAGAATAAAAATGAAGAAAACAAGACTTGATTTATTTACACCTTAAGATTTAACTTATTAATACATAGTATATTATTTATCATGGATAGAATAATAATTATTATTATTATTATTATTCGTCTTTATTACTTGACACATATAGAGAAAGAAATAATACATAAAGACAAGCGAAATAAATGGCGAGGCTGCAGTACAATACTGTTAGAAGCCTAACCGCAACTAAATAACTAACATTAAACTAAAACTAAAATCAGAGATGGGCAAAAAATTATTTAAAATAAAAATTCATGTACGAAATTTTTATTTCAAATAATTTTTTGCCCATCTCTGATTAAAACTAGAGAAGAAAAGCAGAAACAGATAATTAGGGAAAATTAGGGGAAAAAATAAGATGACAATTTAAATTAACTCAATGGCCTGCTATCGCAGGCCTTAGAAATGAAAAATTACATATTATCTTAACAAATATTGTGTATCACTGTTCGCCCTAATTAGATTTGATGGACTATTAACAGTGCTAACAGTATTCCCCACACGGACAAAGAGAAAAAAATATAAGTTACAAAATACGATGAAGTTGAAATATCATTATATAAACATGAATTTGCACTAATGTTGTCCACCTCTTGTTACCAGCTTGAAGCACTTTCTTTAGTCATTGCGGTACATGTTTGGTGTAAAAGAGCATGAAAAGATTTAAGGCCTCCGACGGCAGGCAATTGAGTTAATTTAAATTGTCATCTTATTATTACCCAATATATGATAAATAATATATATGTATAAAGTAATGTGGAGCAAGAGTGCGCACTTAAAGTTTAGACTTCTCTAAAGTCCTTGGTATTACACTCATCGTCATATCGTTTTGTGAGAAATAATTACTATCCCTTATTATTCGATAGGCACTGACTTCGTGTAAATTTACCTGTCACAACTTACATAAAATAAATATTTCCAATAAAACCATTGGCAACTGCCACAACTCAAACCATGAAATTCGCATGGTGCGAACTCTTAACCGCTGCGAACTTTTACCTACCTTTACTCTAAATAAACCAGACCAGACTAAATAAATAAGACCAGATTGACTCTTTTCCTGCCTTTAAAGATGCAGCCCGGCTTCACATCCTCCAGCAATTTTAGTGTAGTCTACAAGTTATGACTCCCCCTTCTGCTTTAGCCCATGTTGTGCCGTTCCTGCCTATTCGTCGTGTTTTGTTCTTTGAGTCTAATTTAATTTTCATATTTAATTGTTTAATTAGTTTTAAGTTTTAGTATTAGTATACGTAATATTAAGTAATGTGTAGTTTATATTTGGATTAGGCTTATGTACCACATTTTTTTTCTGTTCTTGTCTCGTTAATGAGTAATAAAGTTGAAATAATAATAATAATAATAATAATAATAATAATAATAATAATAAACTAAATCTTAAGATATAAATAAATTAAGTCTCATTTTTGCCATTTTCGTTGACTTTTTTAAAAAGACCTAGCAATTACGTAATTAGATCAGCTTAGTAGTAATCCGGAAATCGTGGACAGGCGCCGCGGCGTCCGATTTGCGGATAACCGAGTCACGTAGACCATCTGGATGTAATGGTCGGACACAGAGGCCAGTGGTGCTCGTTGCAAATAAATCACTTGGGATCAACGGTTCCGCGCATTTACATCAGCCATTTAAAACGTACTTATGATCGAGCGCGTTCGCCGATGCAATCAGGTCTGGAGCAATCGGCGGGTCGGTTTCCTCTTCGGGACGGTTGAATTTTCTAGATCCTAAATCCTAAGCCGGAAAAAATTCCCAGAATAAAAATGACCACTTACCCGCGTTCGATGGCTCATCAGCGAGTTCACCGACCTCGAATCAATCGTGGAGGCCATCCATTAATCAGAATACTCGTACCTACGTCCTGCCGGGTCCGATGAAAACTATTTACATAAATGGTACGTCGCAGGACAATCGACAAATGCGAACACGTTCGGTTACGCGTCACTTGGGCGTCATATTTTCTATGGTCGAGCGTCGGTTCCTCGTAGATACCATGCCGTACAACGTGTTACAACGGGTATTCGATACGTCCATCCGTTAGACGGCACAATGGGACGCCACAGAGGAACGCACTTTTTGCGGGTTTCGCGTGTATTCCGCGTCGGGCGTAGCTAACTTCCACTATAAGTCACCGTAGCGTCTCAATTAACCGCGATAAGAAATATTGCTGCCATGCGTCACTCGAGCGATCGATGTCGCTCTGCATCATCAACGACGATCGATCCGTAAGAGTTAACGGGGATATAGATACCGATAGATAGCGCCGATTTTTCTTTCCATTTCCGGTGCCAGGAGAGCGGCAAGGACAGCGACTCCTTCCCGGTTGTTCTGTTTCTAGTACCGTTCGAGGCAATCGTCTCGAAAATGTTTGCAAGATCTGAGATCGCGGCGGCTTGTAAATCGTTCCATTAGCAGAGTCGGTGGTTAGCAGCAAATGAGCTCGTTCGATGGAATTCGTTAGCACCTAGGTTCTACGATGATACGGCGCATTACGTTCCGTGTAACGATTTAACGGACCCGCCGACCACATGAATTTCCCATCAGAGGATCGCGGAGCAGGAAGATTAGCGAGAAAATCTTCTGCCGCGAGAAGGTTTGCATAATTCGACGCGTAGGGCCGCGACGAGCTCGCGTGCGCGCCTAAAATTATTTATTCAACGTCCAGCTGCACGGCTCGGTTGCTTAATTATCCTTCGGATATTTCAATCCGCGAGGGTAGGAGCGCGGCGTTTCGCCGTGCCGCGCCGGCTCGCCGGCTGGCCGCGCGCGGAATCACGCTCAGCTTGCACCGTCCCCTTTTACACCCTTACCAACTATTTTCGTCCCGCCTGTTGGCCAAGCACGATCCACGCGGCTGTTCTAAGGGAAGTAGGTACTGTGGACGCGAGCCTACTTGTCACTCCCTTCTAGATAAACAGATGAAGAAGTACCTAAATGTCCTAATTCGCTATCAATGCAAATATATTGAATATTGAATTAAACATCGCAGGAAAGTGGAACCCTCTGACTTTTACGACATTCTAGCGGAACATCTTCTTCGTTGAAAATATGTATCTAGAAATGGTTGACAATTGTTCACTGTTGGTAGCGCGAAGCGAAACACGCCGAATGATGTCAGATGGCTGGTAGCCGCGCCAATTATCGAGTGATATAGCGTCAATTAACCGGTACAGATGGTCGCCTGTGTGGGGATCAGAGTGGAAGGCGGAATTAACTGGGAAACAGCTTTATTTCGTGGGTGATGTTCGGCGTAAAATATGTTCTGTAAAGTGTGTTGTAGAGGCGGCACCCGCGCACACCCGGTGACCCGGGACCATAAATAAATGCTTGGCCGAGGTTTACATACTACTGTGAATTCTTCCCACCCGGATAAGATTTCTCAATATCATCCCCGGCAAAATTTAAACGATCACATTGAGGAGGTTCGATGAGCAAAAATAATGAGAAATCGTTGCAAAGTGTTTTAATATAATAGTTTTGAAGTCCGCAGTGTGTCAAAATTTTAAGTCGATTGACCGCACGGTTTTTGAGAAAATTGAAATCAAAGTTGCGCTTATACAGAGGTTGATATGGGAGAAGCGATATGATTTCTATAAAATGTTACACGGGGTCTATACAAATTATGAGAATGTTCTAAAAAATGTTGCAATGAAAAGCTTAAATCTTCCTGTGAAATTCTAAAAAGGAAAATTGAACATGAACCCTACCGATTTATTAGATAATTGAATAAATATATCACACGGGGTTCACTGTACCCCAGAGTCATTTTTAAGTTACCATTTTCGTATTTTTGAATCTTTTAACTTTTCAGTGATCATTGTATTTTTGTAATACTTATACAGTCGTAGTAGAAATGTAAATTATGATATGATCAAATTTGTAGTTGAAAATGAGTGATTTTCCATGGTTGCGGGAAAAACCGATTTTTTATAAAAAAAATTATTTTCTTTTTGCAATAAATCCTCTTTGGAAGACGTAAAGCTGCGATATTTCAAATCGACAATTGCTCTTGGGGTACAATACACCCCATGTGACCACAAAGGGTTAATTAAATTCCAGAGCAAAATGTGCAGTAATAATTTTATTAGGAATATACATGTAAGTAAATAACATTTTTGTCTACTTAATTTTATATTTAAGATTGGTATCACTGCAGAGCTCCCATGTATAAGCATTACCCCTCTCTCCATCTGCCTCGCAAGAGAGATATCGAATCTCCTTAAAAACCATCTAAAACGTTTCATTTTGTCCTCGTTCCTAAGTCGAACACAAAATCTTAACAAATCACGAAAAAAACGCGTTGCAAAGATTCTTACACACGAAGTCCTAACCACCCCCTAATGAACTGAGCTGGTGAAAGCGTCGACTGTTTACGCCGAGACTGATATCACAATTAAAAGGAGAACAGCTTGATCCAATGGGTGACGCTCACTACGAAAGAAGATCACGTTTGTGTAGAGGCGGTTCCACGTACACCCCGGCGATCCCGGACCATAAATAAGTGCTGGCGCGAGGCTTACGTGCCGCCATGGACTCTTCTCTGCAGCTCCAGCGCTCCAGCAACACCCCGTCTAGGGTAACCAGGAGGAACGCCACAGCCGATCAAAACCGACAGCCTCCTAAGAGGAACAAGCTGACCTAAAACGTAGGTACTACATGATTCATAGAGGACGGGACCGCGCGGCGTGTCTGCCTGAGTCTAGAAAGAGAGATGCGTTCCCGATGATATTTATCTGCCCCGCGTATGCTTGGCACGGAGAATAAGAAGCAGATGCCGTCCGCGATCGCGCCTCCTAACGGATTCTGGAAACATTACTCCGGGGATTACTCCTTGCCGGATCCTTGACAGAAGCTTCATTTATTGGCACTCGATCGACTTCATCGCGCGGACTTCAGCCACCTTAATACCTAACCCACGCTACAAATATGGCTGACCATCGATCCCAGACCCTCTAATCTCTCAGAACTAGGAATCCCAGAGTGCACTGCTCCTGGTCCGTCTTGACCGCGATGCAACGCATTTAACTTCAGTAAATATAGTTGCGCGTTAAGCTGGACCGGAGGTTAGGAAGCGCGCGGCAGCCACGCCGACAATGTAACCTCAAGGAGCGCGCGCATAAAGCACGCTAATCCAGCGAAACCGTGGCGAATCGCTCGCGACATCCTCGCGAGGGTGTCGCACCGCTCGGACGGATTAAAGCGTTAACGGTGAATGGAAAACCTGGCCGTCCGAAAATTATATGCTCGGATTCTTGCACTCGCGCCCGACGCGCCGGATATAAATCGATCGACCAGCACGCGGCCTACTCGCTTGTGTGTTTTTGTTCGACCTTAGGCAGCTCGCATCACCGCGGCGCACGGTACTCACGAAGACACGTAAAGAGTCGCAGCTGACTGTATTGTTCCCGGTGAAGGTAAGTCATTAATTTCCCCGGGCCGGGAACGTTGCTCGGGCCCGCGTGTGCGGGCACAACGCGCTCCCTCTGCGTGGGTATCAGCGTACAAGCGAGCGCGCGAACGAGCATACATTTATAGAATGTTAGTACTTACCTTCTTTGGGGAGCATACAGTCGTGGTTATTTAAAAAAATCGATGGAAATTAATAGGTCCAGATAGATGTTCAATTTTCTATTGGGAAACCAAGGATTTCGATACGCCAACTAGTGACAGAAAATTGAACTACTGAGAGTAAGGTAAATGTCCCCATTACTGACCACGTCCCCATTAGTGACCACTTCATTTTGTTATTGTTTATTGCAACACAGAAAGCGAAATAGGTATAAGCGAAATATTTCAGTTATTGTTTCATACGTTATTTATGTAGCCGTACATTCATCTTTAAGTAAATTCACATGTAAATTAAGACTTGGTCATTGACATGAAAGTTGACAGATTCTAATACCGTGAGGTTATACTCCAGATATCATTAAACTCGCAAATTTTACAATAAAAATACATGGATCCATGCAGTAACTTACTCAAATTAACGAGAAATATATACAGAATTATAAAATATAAAGAAAATATCCATTTTCTTTCATTATTGTAGCAGAAAATCGTGGTATAAAATAGATGGTCACTAAAGGGGACATCAGGTCCAATATTATTTTCGCCATAATTATTGTGTAAATAGTCAAATATCACTGTAAAACTAATTTGATTAAGAAACTAGAGACTTCAAAAAACACAATGATCCATACTTTACTCAAATATTGTCGTATATTAGTAAAAAATATACTATTTCGAACCAGTCACACTCTTAAACGGTCGCTAATGGGGACATTTACCTTAGATCGAAATTCGTCGAAGTCCATATGATTATCAGTATTTAAATAGACATAGGGGAAAGGACCCAATTACTGGCACCGAACCCAATTACTGTCACCTTAAGCTATTTTACTTAAAATAACGAGTAAATAAACGTTTAAGTAAAATAGTTTAAGGTGACAGTAATTGGGTTGGCTATCAGTAATTGGGTCCTTTACTCTATTGTGAGAAACGAGGGTTTTTAAATTTTTTGAACTTGTAATTTAAATTTGTTAAATTTTTTTAATTTTTTTAAATTTGTTTGATGCGATCCGGACCTACTTTCAATAGTTTGCCAACTGACCGCCACAGCGCTGAACTTTAAGCCACGCCTCCACTAAGTTTCCCAATACCGTTCCGCGAATTCTATTGCGTAGAATAGTAGCCCCATGTGGAGGGTTGCGAATTTGGCTTTTCTGACGCCAAATTCCAGAAACCTACCTTTTTTTCAACTTAGTTAGCGTTGTGAAATTCATTTGGATTTTTTCGGCTTTTGTAACTTCTTTACAATCCTTTTCCCTATAACTTTTTTTAAAATAATTTCAAACGGAGCAGTTTTAGATTGGTATATTTCAGCATCAGGGATTTAAGGAGCTTACTACATCTGTCCTTAATTGCCTAATATAACTCTTATACGCAATGCTGTAGTTGAAAGGATTTCTTCTCTTGTATCCTCCGTTAAAACAAAGGCAAGGAGCAGAATGCAGCTTCTGCTTCTTGATGCCATTATAAGAATTACAGCAAAATTAGTGCTCTCAAACAAACATTGCAATGATTTTAGTGTATCTCAACAAATCCTTCAAAATTCAGCAACAAAAAACGTTTCTAATTCCAATCAAGAGAATCTGTATCTCGAACTTTTATTGTAATTTAATTACTATGAATAATTTCCAAACACATTTCGCTTGTTTCTATCTTTTTTTATTCCCATTTGCCTTAAACGTAAGATTTCAAGTCGGCAACCCTGCCCATGTGTAAGTAACCTACTAAGTAGACCTCTCTGTAGGCCAAGCAGTAGATCCAGACGAGATTAAAAGTATCCAAGGGTGCAGGCGGTATCGAAAAGATTTAGGAAGCTCATAGCGCATCCGGGACGTCCGCGACGTTTAAAATATCCACGGTACATATAAGGGAGGCACACGGACTGGTACATCGAAAGCTAAGAACAGTGACATCAGTATCGGTCTCTGGCCGAGCCATACGTTATTCAACGAACGCATAAAGACTCCTAAACGCTCTGATTATCGAAAAGGCATCGACTGGGTGGATAGCCGCGCTCACTGCCAATGGGAAGAGATAATGCATTCGGAGGTTGTCCGTAGGTTCGAGTCGCGTGTGTCGAGCGATCGGACCGTTGTCTGATGGATGGAGATGCGTAGCCTCTATTCCCCATTCTTCCTCAATCTCGTCCCATCGTCCCATCGTCCCGTGCCTCTCCCCCTACGTACACACATGCCTCTCCTCCGGAGCATCTTCCTCCTCTTGGTCTTGTCCCTCTCTTTTATCCGCTCGCACAAAAGTAACCCCTCGGCCGGAGGCAGTTGCTTACGCGCAACCGAGCCAGAGGGCCGAGCGTGAATTCAATCTGGCACGAGAAAGGGGGAACGGAACAGATAATATGTTATTCTGGATACCATCGAGGGACTCCTAGGATGACCCACTGAAAGGACAGAGTCTAATTTCGGATGTACTATGATTTACCGCGCGGTTTCGCAAGGATTGAGAGATTACGGGGAACAAAAACGTCCTGCGGACACGCGGGCTTCGACAGAATATTCCGCTCGCCCGCTTCAGACATCCACTCGCTCGATAACGTTTAATTTTAGATGGACGATTCGCCGGGAAGATCGCGCGTGCCGATATCTCGATGGTTCCGACTAGCGTCCCCGAGATACCCTATATTTACATTGGTCCGCTTTTTATTGACCCTTTTTACGCTCCCAGCGAGCGGACGGATCTCGCAGGCGGGATAACGCCCTGACGTTGTAGAGTGTAGACATTCCGCGTAAACGTAGATCTTATCGAGTGGGTTCCTACTGCGCGGGATTTTCTTGCAATTGTAAAGGCTTCCTCGAAACAATCGTGCTTTGATCATGGAAATGCAAAGGTTCAAGGTGGCTAAGGGTTCGAAACTCATATGTATCTACGTATTTGGTTGTGTAAAGCTGGTCCAGGGCCGTGCATAAAAGAGACGAAAGAAGGACTGCACGACTTTCGTTGCCTGTCAACGTGTACAAAGTGCAGAAGTGTTGGGGAGGGTGGCGACGAGGCGTTAATTGAATTTGGGTTCGTGTGGATTATTGTGAAGCGTTTAAAGCGGCCAGAAACAAACCTATTTGCGTCGGGGAGCTTTCTCGTGGAAGATAACAAATGATCCAGGAGGCGGCCGGCTCGCAAACTTCGGCATAAAAGCTTCAACCGAGAGAACCCGTCGTTCTCTCTCCCCCCGTTCGCTGGGATCGCTTCGTTTCTTTCTTCAACCCCTTGCGTTCTTTCGTTCGCCTCCCCTACCCTCGTCCCTGCCCGCGACAAGCTTCTCTCGAGAACCTCTCGCCACACCGGGCGAATTGAAAAGCAATAGTTTTTGAATCTATTTATAACTGTCCGTTTCACGCGGCCAACGTGCAACTGAAATCATCTAATTCGAGTATAGAGGTGCTTCCTCTAGGAAGATTCAATGGTATGGAATGGTATAGAAACAAAACATGTGTTAGTGGATGACGAAGGACTTCTTTGTGGGGGTAATAATGAGGGGTGAAACAATACTCGGAGTGCGAGAAACAAAGTTTACCTACGCGGCACTTGTGTAAGTTTTTTTTCTATTTGAGCTCAAGGAAACTCTCAATAGTAATGCTATGTTTTAACATACCTTTTGGTAGAAAGGTTCCATAAGAATTATTGAAGCTAATTTTTTTAAAACGTAGCATGGCATAGCTTAGCTTCCCAGTGGATTCCCCTCTTTACATGGATTTTAACAGAGTTAGACACAATGTAATCTAATTACAACTTACAAATTACGATTAAACTGTAATTGTGAAGTTGATTACACATTATTTTCTGCAATCGTTAATTTAGGTAGTTGATAACACTGTGGTCAACCACCTACATTAACGATTACAGAAAATAATGTGTAATCAATTACACAATTACATTTTAATCGTAATTTGTAAGTTGTAATTGGATTACATTTTGCTCAACTCTGAATTTTAAGAAACAATTCTTTACCTTAGCTATGTTCGGTAATACAATGTAAGTATTTTCAGCGACGTTGGTTATGTGCGCTTATATTTTTAGAGTCCATTACTTGTGTAAGTTGTGCGCCTTTTATCCAACTCCATAACGTAGTAATTTAGATTGAATAATAATGAACGATAGCGACACAAGTGTACCACGTGCACCGGTTCCTCCGATAAGTTTATTTTTTACCATAACTTATGCATAAGCTCTTGATTGTTTACAAAATACAGTAGGGTAAAGGTAGTTGACCAGTAGTTGACCATGTATCAGTAGTTGACATCTTTTTAGAAAAACATGAAGAAATAAGGTTTTCAGAAGTAACGAACTTTTGAACAAAGTGCAGTTAGAGAACTACATTATTTTCAAAAGATCGTCACTTCTAAAAACCTTATTTTTCATGTTTTTCTGAAAAGATGTCAACTACTGATACATGGTCAACTACTGGTGTCTTTACCCTATATTGCTGGGTTAACTTTTCGTGGTCACACGGGGTGTATCCCACTCCAGGCAATTTTCAAGTTCTTTTGAAACTTTTGACCTTAATATCAAAATTTTAAAATTTGCTCAATTTTAACAAAAATAATCGCTTTCTTCTACAACTATTTTTTCAACTAAAAAGCTCATCACATCAAAATTTACATTTCTAGAAAATGCTTATTACAGTACGATTATATCCATAACTATTACAAATGCACAATTATCACAGAAAAGTTAAAAGATTAAAAAACCCAAAAATGGTAACTTCAAAATGAAGGCTGGGGTGCAATGAACCCCATGTGACAAATTTCTAAGAATTATAATAACCACTGACCACGACTGATTAAATCCAGCAATTATTTTATATGTCAGAAGTAAGTAAGATCTGTTAGAACTAAGTGCAACATTTTAAGATACTTTTAATCGCCCTCGATTCCACGGAATTTTTCCCCCAACCTAAATTCATTTATCAAACTCTCGATACCCCCAGCGGTGCTCCCTTCCAATCTTCAAACTTCTCATCCATCGAGTATCATCAACAGAAATAACGCCGCCTCGCGAAAGTGGTCCGCCGCGGCACCCAAATTCTCTCTCTTTCCGCATAGACTTTCCGTGAAACCATTTCCCAAGCACGCAGCGGCATGCGTCCCAGTCGCGGCGCATCCGCCTCGGCCGGTTGTCACGGCTCATAAATAGCGGGTGCCTTTTGAAAATGATCACTCCGGCGGAATTTATAACCAAGGAGTTAGCCGCGCGGCGGGTCGAACGTGTCAGCTGTTTATCAGACGAAATAGATCCGGTCGTCTTTCCTGCGCAAAGCTTAACGGCCGACAGAGAGGCGAACGGATCGGACGTGCGGTAACAGGTGGATCGCGTAGCGACAGCGCGGATCGGCTGATCGTCGACCGGGACGGTCTCCTCTTCGTCGTGGTCGTGGTCTTGGTCGTCGTCTTCGTCGTGGAATGTCGACAGGTCGTTGATTTTGCCGGCCGACTGGCGATCTTTGGCCGGCGATTGGCCGCCAGCTGCGAAAGCACCGAAAGGTCACAAATCAGCCGGGATAGAGGCTGAATGACGCAAAACACGCCTAGATAAATTTAAATTGCACACGGACCAAGGGGCCTAACCGCCACCGATTCTTGTCGCGTTTCCCTGAAACTCCGTGGGCGCCACTGGCCGCGCGCCAGTCGTCGACGTCTCGCGATCTGATCCCTATCGTCGCCGTTGCTCTTTGGTCCTCAGAGGAATAGACGTGCCGCTCAGGTCGCGAAAAATCCGTCTAGCAACGGTTCATTCCTCACGCGACTAGAACGCACAGTAGGCCGTACCCCGAGTCCTCAGGGTAGCTGATTAGTTCCCGACTCTGAACTTGGCGCGACTTCGGAATCGCAATCGTTCACGTCCGAGGGTGTCTTTGATTCGGAGAGTGATGTGTTTTCGCTTGGTTTCAGGCTCCTAACTCGTGTCCAAGCGTGTTTGTATTATACGCTCGCGTTATGGTACTTGTAGCTTCATCAGGATCAAAGGAGACACTGGTACTTTGGCGTTTCTATTTATCTCCATGAGACCAGACAGCTTGGTAATAGATTCCGCTCATAAAGCTGGTGAGAGTGCTATTGAATCTATTCAAAAGCCTCCTGATGTGTAAACTCAACTACAAATTCAGTTAACACCTTACATTTGCCACGTTCCTAGAATTATATATCCCTTTTAAATAAACCACCCGTCAGTACCTACGAATGCTTCTGCGTTCTTCTTCCCAAGTAGACAGACAAGGGAACGGTAAAAGCGAAAGTAAATACCAGGATTAGAAACTGGAAAATCAGTGCTGGACTAAAAATAATGTAGTCTCTTCATCCGAGGCTTTGCCGTTGAATCGCGCAAAGCTGGAAAGACAGTTGGATGAAGAAGAGAAGACAAGACACAGGGCTGTCCCTTCGAAAGTAGAAGGATAGACGAAGGAGTAGTAAAAGAAACACAGGAGGCTACGCGAAACTGTTAGCCAAGTATCTGAACCGAAACAACGACAACTTTTTAAGAGTCATTATCTCGTTGGCTCGGCCGCAGGATCTTGAGGCTGTGGACCACCTAGGCTTGAGAGATGCAATCGTAATTGCATAATAGGCACGATAAACTGGCCGGGTTATTTATGAACCTCCTCTCTTCTTTTGTCGGCCGTGTCAATGGGGAGGTGGGTATTTGAACGGCGCTGGATGTGTTTCAGTGGATCGGTCCGCGTTGTCGGGCCCGAGTAGATTTTAGATTTACATCGTCTTTGTCGTCGTGCCACGCGGCACCCCTTCCCCGCCGGTTAATCTCCCCGGCGAGGATTGATGATTTATAATTTCTTCGGAGTCAGATGCCTGTTGGGAGCTATAAATACTTGTTGTTCCAGGCACGTCGTGTCGAAGCCTGATTTTTGTCGACAAGCAGGTACTGGGTCCGTTCATCAGCCGAGAAGATTCGTTATTCCCGGGAGTCAAGAAGGAATCGCAGCACCTGCCGCGCTATCCGCGCTTCTCTGAAACCTGAAAACTTCACTGCTTCTAGGTACTTTTGAACATGGAAATTCGCAGCACCTTCGGTTAATTTCTCGTTAGTCATTAGGTCGCGAGTCTCATGGCGTTTCATTTGTTTCTTTGGCATTCCCCGATCGATCGGTCAGATGGAAACGGTCGATAGGGCCGCGGTACTCGCGCTGGTATCAGATAACCACTTAGATACACGTGGCAGGGGTTAGCGGTGGTAAGATTCTATATATACTTTCGTAGAATCCGCTGCTGAGCTGCGTACTCGGACTACACACGTGCACTATCATGCGCGCAACGTTTGCCGTGGAATGCGACACGCGGTCGTTTCCCGACCGTCAGATTCTGATTCTGTCCAGCCCGCTTAATCGAGCAATTCTACTCGCGCGCACCGCGCGGCTCACCAGTTGCTCGCCTCCTCGCTGATGCTTTCACGACAAAGACGATTAATTGCGCGTCCAGCCAGATAATTCCGTCCCGCTTTCCGGGGATACATCTGAATCGCGCTCGTCGGCGATTCGTTTGATCGGGTCTCATTGCTCTCTTCCTGGCAGTATTAGGAGACCGTTAAAAATTACTCAGCTTGATAAAGATTTTTTTTCAATTGCCCAATCACGTGAGCAGTATTTCTCAGATTCGTGTGATGTGTAAAGGGACTAGAGATAAGAGATATACCGTCACCGATTTATCAGACCGTAGAAGATGCTCAGCCACCGAATCCACAGTCACGTATCGAGGTTTCGGATCCCAGGCCTCGCCTCGCCAGGGAAACTTCGTGAAAGGTCGCCCGAGGTTATCCCGGTCACGCGTTAGTCAGCCTTAGCCAGCCGGTCTGTCAGTCAGCTCGGTCAGAAACAGTCTCGGGACTGGCAGTCACAGTCAGTGACACGTTCGGTACAGAATACTCGGTGCGAATACATACCCAGACGCGTGCGTGCGCGCTCCGCAGCGGCCCATTCTATTAAGAGCCAACCACGAAAACGCTAGACGACACGAGGTGACACCGAGATGCCTGACACGACACGGTCCTGCGCTTAGCGCAGTCTTTCCTTCCACACCGGTCGCGTCCCCGTCTTAACAGCACCGACAGCTACGCGACTCGATGACCCTGTCCTTCTCCCTCCCCGGATGTCAAACATTTTTGCTCGCCCGCGATCTTCGGCAACGCCTGACCGGAAAATACAGCTTCGATTTGTCGCGGGGAAGGTATTATTAGGATTGGGGACTTTTTTCAGGGCTCCTACAGCCTCGATGACGCCACACTGTGGAAAGAGAATGTCTTATTTATTTAGACATCGGCTAAAATTTGAAGTGTCGAAATTCTGTTCTGTAGCTTCGTTAAATCTTTATTAAGTGTTAGTGTTATGAAACACGAAGAAATAAAGTTTATATTCGCGTTAGGTTTGATCCAATTGTATGTGAACCTGACCGGTATGAAAATTTCAGTCTTTTTGGATTTCAGTTGCACTTTAAACAATTATTGCCTAACTCCTATTACTTCATAAGTACAGAAACATTCTGAATTAACTTGGATTTCATCGCTAAACAACTGTATAAAATACACATGCGTTGCACTCAATACTACAATAATTCAACTAAGGTAAAAGACCCAATACGTGGACACGTCCCAGTAGCTGGACACTGGTGCAAAAATACTGATTAGTACATTTAATATCCGCTTTATCCAAAAAAGGAACTATTTTATAAAATTATTCAAATATTTAGTAAAATATATTCATATACATATTTGACGAAATATTTGAATAATTGAATAAAATAGTTCTTTTGCAACAGTGTCCAGCTACTGGGACGTGTCCACGTATTGGGTCTTTTACCTTACTTAGTGATTTAAAGTTTTGCTCAAAGTCGCTCAAGGTGTAAAATACCTGAATTTAATCATTTAAGGGTAAGGTTTTAAAAAGTAGAAAAATTACCTGCTACTAGCTATGATTAATAAAATAAATCTATTTTACAGTTCACGAGTTATAACACAAAATTGGAAAATAACCGGATTTTCAGGGGTGAATTACACGCGCTTAGAGTGAATTTGGGTAGCAAACAAAAATTGTGTTATAATCAGGAGGAAATTCCCTACATATTCACAAAGTTTCAGAATTTTTTAATGTTCCCTCGTTATTTGTAAAAATCCCATAAAGATTGCAATTTTTTTCTAAACCTCAGTTATTCTACTTAAGGGGACAAGGCAGTCGTTTTTCGTGAGAAAGAGACACTTGTCCTTTGTTTATTTGTAAAAAAATGAAAGGACATCCAGATGTATCCTTTTACAGAATGTTTATTACTACCATACAGATTGAAAAGTGGCGCTGCAGACGCTGCAGATTTGAAGGTTTTTTGTCGTTTTGCCTTAATATCGGTTTTAAAATGTGATGTAATCCAATTTCAAAGGTGAGATTCTTGTTTGTTGGATTCATAGTTTCCGCGCAAACATATAAAAACAAAAATCAAATCAAAATTATGCGATTGGTGGCTGAAAAGCGATTTTTCCGAGAAAAGTTCGTTCTTGTTTTTGCGCTACCAAAATCCGGTGACTTTTTAATTATTTCATGAAAATCTCGAATTTTTACGGACCATATCAGAGGTTTGCTGCAAAACGGCACATGTTTTACACATCCTGTAATTTTTTCAAATCGGTCTGAACCTCCGTTCGTTCGCAATCAGGAAAAAACTAATAAGAGAAAAAAATATTCGAGAAAAACGCGTTTAAAATTTCTAGGCAAAGGTTGCCGCTTGAATTTTGCGAATTTTATTATAAACCAAACGGCAATTTATTCAGAAAAGATAGTACTTTCCAAAAATACAATAAAAAATCGATTTTTCGACTACCTAGTCCCCTTAACATGAACTAAAAGTGAAAATTTTTAAAATGAAACTCCAAATCGTTTGGAAGTAATTCCCATATCCAGTTATTATCCTTAAATCGTTCCACTGTGCGCCATTCTCCGTGCCTTTCGATCCGTGGCTCTTTCCCTCGGCGATGGCCCGACAGCGCCACGAAAACACGAAAATCTCGCGTGTTTATCTCGATATTCCCGGCGCACGATGAACGACACTTGTCTCCGATTCCGTTTTACTTCATACAGAGAAACGTCTAACTCGAGTGGTCGTGTCACAGAGAGAGTGGCAGATCCGTATCAATTTTCCTCGATCTCTGGAAAAAGAGAGGCAAGAGGTGCGCGGATATCGGGTACCTACGTCGAAACAACGACACGTATCCCGACTTTCACTGGGTCCGCATTCTTCCGTGCAGCCGCGGTGCATCGACGCCGACGAGACACTGACAGCGATTAATCATCGCGGGCCTGGCCCGAGAGAAAGAAGTTTGAGGCCCGGCCTTGCATTCGAGTCACGGAATCACGCCAGTTCGCCGCTATCTTTATCACCGGTTGATAATGGATCATTATCCGGAACACGAGGCTTTGTTCGCGCCTCCAGCCGAATACGAATCCGCGGACGCATTGAAATTGTTGAAAAGGCGGCGGCGCGGCGCTCGGTTGCGCGCCGCCCCAGCCCGACACACACGCGGGCTTTGTTGCTGCGAATCTTTGCTCGTTGCCGTTCTTTCTGCCGCGGCTCGATGCGACGTCGACGAAACGCGCGGCCGCGGCCATTAATCATCCGAGACGATTTAGAAAAAGCATCGGCGCGTCGTCCTTCCCGATGACACAGCCTGGACGCTCTCTGTTTATAGTTTCTACCACTTGATATTATAGTTTCATCCGTGTTCGCGATGGAGTTCCATTCCCGCTTCGATCGACACGCCACGAGGCTACGAGGCCACGAGTTTTTGCCGTTTATCCTCTTCCGTGACGTAATTCGTGACGAGCAACACCGAGCTTTGGTTAAAAGATAAGTCCAAGTTGTCTGATTCTCATCTCTTAGAGGTTCCAACCTCGATAGCTGAACGCAATAACAGGCTCGATTGTTAATCCCAGCTATCTGCGCACCAGTATTCAATTAGGTACTTACCCCAATACGCTACTCTTCCTGGGGTTTAATTTTCAAATCTCCACGGCCTAGGCGCCATCGATAATACCTACCCCGTCCCTCGGAATTTAGTGCCTACCCCTCTTAGTTCCAGGCTCATCTAGCTTGCTCAAAGGATAGTTAAATCGCACGCGACTGGTGGCGAGCCTCGAAACGGCGCGAAGCACGTAACGGGAGGGACAGGGACACCCGTAAATTGGTTGAAAAATTGCGAGGCAGAGAGGCGAGTGACCATCGCTGGCACGGAGGAGGCCGATTGTCCCCGCGGTGTGCGCGCCGCGCCATAGGTTGTATCGACGTCAGCGGGACACGGATAGCAATTAATCACCAGAAAGGATCCATAGAGAGGATCGGGCCGGGCTGGATCCCCTGGGCCCCGTGCACGGAGGACGGTTCGCGTGCCGGCTTAGTTCGCGCGTTCGGCTGTCGTATAATAATGAGCCAGCCAGAAAAAGGAATTCCGTTTGTCTGTTACAAAACGGCTAGGTGTGCGCGCGCAGCCGGCCACTATTTATTAAAAAGTCAAGCCAACGACGTGCTACATCGGGAGGAAAGCGATAACGCAGTGCTCCAAGGGCCTGGTCATTAAGCTTCGCTGGACACCTCGTCTCCGCCGCGGGATTCACGGGAGCTTGAAAGCGACCCCTGGACCAACCTTCCATACCGGCAAACGAATTTTCACGCTCCAACGTGCCGCGCTTGCAAGCCCCGGCTCAGCTTCACTTGCTAATTTTTAGGACACGAGTGTGCTCCAACGGCCTCGCAAAAACTTTCTCGAGCGCTTCGCGAGTCCTCTCGGCTAGTCGAGAAGCTTCTTGCTTTTCGCACACGCGACTGTTGCAGTTCTTGCAGCTCTACCGACGTCCCTGAGCAGCCTGCGCTCGGCTCTTCCCCCTTGCAACGCTATTAATAGCGTGTTCATTATTGCTGTAAATGAGCCGACTCTTTAATATCCGCATTGACATGGATCTACGATCACCCCGGGGAGAAAGAGACGCGACCCTGTCTCACCTCGCACCTGCTTCACTCGACCATCCAAAACGAAATGATTTCTGGCTCGCTTTTTATATCAGAGAGGGAGGGAGGGAAAAAAGGCGCGTGGCTATTATTCGTAATTACCAGAAAATATAGGGAAATAGAGGAGGGAGTTGAAATAACCCTAGTAGCATTTCTGGTTGGCCCGCGGTATCCCCATGTTGGGAATTTGTTGGCCATCAAAATGCCAACAATAAATGCTGCTAGGGAATAATAGACGATCGAATTCACGCATGGATCGCACAGTGGTCGGACTTTCGGAATTATAGGGGAGGAGTGGAAACAACCTCGGAACTTCAGCATTTTTCGATATTTTTTAATAATTTTCTGTTATATTATTTCTTAAATGTCAAATTTACTGTAATATTAAACAAAGAATTTAATATGATTTTTTTATATATAATGTTACTGATAACGTTATCCACTAATATTTTAAACTACGTAAATTACACGTTACTTTATGTAAAATAGTTATATTTGTTTAAAAATATTTGCAAAATTTATACGTATGAAACTATTTTATTAAAAACCTGTGCTTGTTCTCTATGTGGGAGGGACTTATGGTAAAGGACCCAATTACTGACACCTAATCAATTACTGTCACCTGCTATTTTAGTTAAAATAACAAATAAATAAACGTTTTAAAGTGATACACAAAAAGAATAATGTATTCCAACCTATAATCTACAGTATAGATTATATTCTATAGTTTGTTTATTCGTTATTTTAACTAAAATAGCTTAAGGTGACAGTAATTGGTTAGGTGTCAGTAATTGGGTCCTTTACCCTACGAGGGATTTTTGATTATCCGAGCACTCCATTTTTTTTTTAAACTGTGCAGGTTTGTAGAGGACCTCGATAGAATTATCAGAAACCTTTCAACTTTTATCTAAAACATTTTTGGATATTATCAACAACGAAAGCAAGATACTGCAAATACTGATAAAAGTTATAAAAAGAATGCTCCCCACATCAAAGCCGCTGGTTTACGCAGTTGAAACCTGTTTGGTTATGTACTTAAAGGTACAATGCACCACTAGTATTAAGTCTTACCTTGACGTTAACTGTCGCAAAAAAGTTATGTCCAATTAAACTTCGATTCTATTATTAAAAATACCTCTTTATTCAATTTGTATCCTACTGAAATCAACGATAGTGTCACTGACGTAATTCATGTCATTTATTTGTTCAGTATGAACATAATCAAATTACAAAATTGCGATTTTTTTTAATTTGCAAGTACTTTAAATTTCTCCTTCTAAAATAGTGCATTTGTAACTCAAAATTGCAGGTATTCTGTTCCCCAAATTTCATATTATAATTTCCTTACAAATTAATGGTATTTACAGAAAATTCTTGTTGCTTCTGGTGCTTCAACTATCCTACTATCGAATTGTATTGAAAAAATTCTGCTCTTAACATTCAAAAAATGACTTTTTTCCTCTGTTCAAACCACTATGAATCGCTTCTTTATTCCGAAGCGATTGTCGAACACTCAGTTACTCGTTTTCAAAATTAATTTAAAGCGCAAACTTCTAAGCGACGACTGAATCAGAATATTTAGCAGCAAGTAGTCGCCGCGGAGAGCTAGAAAAGCAGAAGTAACAGGTTATTGATATTTAAAGCCGGCCTCGAGGTTTCTCCGATGCTCGTTACACGAGCTATTCATTTAACAGATAGTCACCGCTTTTGCAACGCGAAGGAGATAGGTGTAGCAGGCGGAGTATCGTAATAACAGCGTTGCAAAATTATTTATGGCCCGGGCGTGCAGAGTAAATAGGTAAAACAGCTGCCAAGTGACCAGTTCGCGATTCAGTAGCTACGTCCGACGTATTAACCACCACTCGTTGAAATAATTAACGAACTCGTGAAGCGTTACGGGTTCCGTGTTCCCACTTTCATGCACCGCGCGCCTTCGTCCCCCTTTGTTCGCGATTGTTCGATGATTGCCCTGGAGTGCATTCCGATATCTTTAACCACGTTCAGCGGTTCCGAGCCTTGGTTCACTCCTTGCACTGCTCTTCATTTCCCTTGCAGCACGCGAGCAATCAACTGAATCAAGTTGGTAACACCAATCCACCGACTAGAAACTCCAAGTTTCAACTATCCAAACCAACTAGAATTCACCATACGTCCGGTCGAATGCACTCCAGTTTTAAATTGCTAGGAAACAGTCCATTAGACATGTCGGTGAACCGGCTATGTTCGTTATCAGCTCCTCCCGATAATTCTAGAAAACCTGTTGAAACGATGTCGACACGGAAAACTCAGGTATATTCTCAAGTACCTAGTCTTTTTGACGTGTACTGATAAAACGCTGTTACGAGAAGGGTTGAAGGGAACCTTAGATCACTACTCTTCGGTTGCTGACAATCGAGTCGTTATGTTAAACTCTTGATCCACAAAAACACTGTCTATCCGTTTCCTAACAGAGTCATTTGATTTGCAGGCACGGTGAACGCGAACGGCGAGACGAAACGGCAGAGGACGTCGTACACCAGGTACCAGACGCTGGAGCTCGAGAAGGAGTTCCACTTCAACCGCTACCTGACGAGGCGGCGTCGCATCGAGATCGCGCATGCCCTCTGCCTGACGGAGCGTCAAATAAAGATCTGGTTCCAGAATCGGCGAATGAAGTGGAAAAAGGAGCACAAGATGGCGAGCATGAACATTGTACCGTACCACATGTCGCCGTACGGCCACCCTTACCAGTTCGCGCCCCACCCAGGCCAGTTCGCTCACTTGGCCACATAGGACGAGTTCTCGCCCGCCGAGCTCGGAGCACACGCTGTCCGGTTCCCCGGGATGTACGGCGAGCAGAACTTCTAAAAGGCTTTTTTCCGATTTCGGCCCGACCGTAGACCGTCTATCGCGTGACTCGTCGCGTCACGTTCGGCTCGGGCCGGGACACTTCACTTCCAGTAGGACACGTGGTGAGACCAGAACCCGACGAGGTCTCACACAGGCCACCGATGCCTCCATGGATTGTCACTCGTCAACCGGAATTTGTACTCCTCTTTCTTCTTTCATCCCTTTTTTCTAACCCCTCCTGCCCGACCCGGGCATCCTCGGCCACGCTGTCGGAGAAGCGCGTTGCTGTGGATAAAGGGGCTTCAGACTTTTTGCCGCGGGGATCCCTGAGACGACGACGCGTCTCAGCTTTGAAACCCTCGTTGAGTTCGAGGCTCTTCGAACCCGTTCCTTGTCAAATGGCCCTTCCTTTTTTTATTAATATTCAATCGATATCATTGATCTTGGAACGAGGCATCCACCTCTTCAAAATGTAATGACGATCCGTGACAAGGTAACGTCGGCCTGTGCGCGCGAGGCGAACACTCCGTCGCAACAGGACTATGCGAAGTTGAAGGGAAGCCAAAAATTGTCTGCAAGCACGCTGTGCGCCCGATTAAATGGACTGGACGCGCTCCGAGGGACTCTCGTCGCGGCAGATTACAAAATACCTGCGTTAAACGCGAGCGAGAGGCCACCTTAGCGGGTGAGATAAATCCGAATCAGTAGTTTAAGGCGTAGAAATTAGCGGTCTAAGTAATTAATTAATTCGGAGGACTAAATTAATTAATTAACTTATCTGGCTGCGCACTGTTTCGCATCTCTGTATCCACTCTACCTTCCCCGATCCCATCCCCCGGAAACCCCGAGAGGAAAATCGACAGATGATGCGCTCATGTACTTATTCCTTGTTTCTTCTTCCACTTCCTCTTTCTCTTTCTGTTGTTTCGCTCGTTCGATCTATCTCTCATCGTCAGGACGCGTTCATCCGGGGAGAGGATAGCCGCGAACGTCACGGCAAAGTCTCCCCCGATGAAGCGCAGTCTCTATGTGCACGTTAAAGTCTCTACTTCGTAGTATGTAAGGTGCCTATTAATACTCGACCTATTCTCTGCCGTTTTTCGATAGAGGCTGCTGAATCCTTGAACGTCCGTACGATCTACACACCGCGATACACTTAGGTATGTCGAAGCATTTATAGTTGCGCGAAAACCCGGCTGACAGAGCGCGTAGGATTCTCTAGAGACTAAGGAACCGTGAGTGGTGGCGGCGAGCTAAGCTATCGATGCGATTGCTGCGCCTCGTAACGCGTTAAGCCAAATTAATCAGGACTGTATACGCGTCAGTCTGCCCCGAAAGGCTCCTCGGCGCACGCGTACGGCGTTACTATAAAGTCGCACTCGGACGAACAAACGTATTCCGAATTTATATACGCGCTGCTATTTCTTCCTCCTCTTCTTCCTCTCTGACGCGCAGCGTTTTTCATTCGCTACCTATCTCTTCGCGTGACAGACCCGAGTTCACGTTTGGAATAATGGACTGGATTCGTGACATGACGCTAAGAACGAAGGATGGGCAGCTGAGGTGTCGGCCAGCTCGCTGTAAATATAATAATGTAATTCGTGTTTTCCCCGAGGCAGCCGATCTGCGTTGTTCCTGGACAGCTCGTGCGTGCGGGTTGACTTTGCGCGGGATCGATCGTTTGTTTCGTTCCGTCGACAAATAACAAAGCGAAACGGCAACTGTTTACAAGTTACCGAACCGTCGTTCTCTCATTGTTATTCCGGCTCGACCGAACGAAACCAGTGACGGCTCCTCTCCGCATTTCGCCACGCATCTCTATGTAGAATAGCGCAGAGTGAGATCTCTCTTGCACGCGCAAATTGTGTACCGTGATCGCGTTGTCGTCCATGATACTTGCGGATAATTGTCCACTTTGAAAGCTGCAATCGTGACCCGAGTTGTACTAAAAGAATGTATAGTTTCCTATTTAGAAACCGTAGAGATACGTGAGCCGCTGAAGGGAACGCGCTTGCGGCGGCGGCGCATGCGCCTGTCGCTTCGCTGCGCGTCCGCGACTGCGCAGCCGTGACGCGAGGCCGCGCGTGCAATACGAGCGAATAAGTAATCGGCAAAAAACGAGCAGCTGTCGCGAGAGGGAAGAGGAAGAGGAAGGAGATGGAGGTGGAGGAATAAGAGGATCCCTCGGCGAGCTAATCGAACGAAACGGCAGGTGTGTAAATGAATTTAGGTAGTGTGTCTACGGACGAGGCGCGTGCGCGCGCGCGCTAATTGGTTATCTTGTGATACGAAGAAATTAAACGATTAAAGAAGAAGAAAAAGGCTAGCAGTCGCTCTGTGCTTAGTAAAATATCGTGGAACTCGCGACGCGCGAAGCAAATTCGGAAGAATACAGGGATCTAAATAAATATTATCAGGATTTAATGTGAGTGAGAGAAAGAGAGAGAAAGAGAGAGAGAGAGAGATAGAGAGGGTGAGAAAGAAAGGGTTGAGAAACGTAGGGTGAAAGCGAATAAGGTGGGAAGAAAGATGTAAGAGTAGGCTAATGTTGAATTGTACATAGCTATTGAATATATGACTACACGATATCGAACGATGTTATTATCGTACGAGGCGCTAACGAACGAAACGACTCCTGAAATTTTCTTTCGTTTCTGTGAACCGACAAGGAGAAAAGTATACGAGCTTCGTGAAACTTAATTATTTGTTTATGTGATACGTGGTGTAATCGGAGGGCTAGCAGTTGTTCGACGAGCTGAGGCACATTCTACGTTACGATATTCTTTCGTTATCGCCTAGTACTCTATAGGGATATTTAAATAAAAGAATAGTGAGGATTATATTAATAATTATTACGATGATTATTGAAATTATTGATATTGCGGCTATTATTCTATTGAGAGTGAGCCTGTTGCTAACGACTTGGTCCAGTGTTAATATTTTATTTTATTTGTTTCGTTATTATTATTATTATTATTATTATTATTTTTTGTTGTTCACGCCGCGTGTCGTACAACACGTTCCGTACCTATGAATGCAGAGCTCGGCTTTTCGCGCTCTCCAAGAGGAAACTGGAAAACAATAATCCGGTCGCGTGATGTCATCACCTCGGCCTTCGAGAATTTCGCGGTAAAACCTTTTCCCCTCTGTTTTTATTTTCGAGTCGATCGCATCGTTCGTCCGTACACGCGTCGCCGAGTCCGACTATCCAGGAGGAAGAGAAACGGAGTTGAACGTATAAGAAGCCTATTTACTACTCGTCAGGTGCGAAGGATGCGTTCTCCACTTTTAACTTAAGCTCAAGTATTACGTTCGTGTAGCGTCTACTCAAATGTTACTTCATTCCATGTAATATACGTAATAGTCTAACTAAAATACCTACTTATTACATCTACGTAACCTAGAGCACCGTACGTGTAAGGTCGTATAATAATATAATTTAAATTGTAATTATTAAATGGTATGACGTACAGAAACACACGGCTGCTACCTCATTTCCTTTCGAGACCTGCGCCGTAAAATTTCCTCGTTCAGAGGAATTCTCTCTTGCTCGCAAAAAATTCCCGATGGAAGAGAGAAGCTTTCGCTGCGATTACAATGCCTAAATGTGGTGCATTACGAGATACCGGCGACGATAAAGCGACCAGTTGACCGTCGCCGCCTCGTTCAGCGATTACGCTTTATGAATCGCTGGTTAATAACACAATGGAAGGCATAAAAATTGTGTTAATTACAGCCATCTCGTAAACCGATAATTATTATGTTTACAATGCGCTGATACAGCGGGCGACGGCTCGCGTTGTTGAAATTCCAGCGGGCGATAGCGTTGGGAGTCGAAAGATCGAGCGATGCCCAGCCAGAGGTTATCTGTCGCGCGCGGGTTCACCTCGCGATACGTTCGTCTGGATCGTTCTTTAATTCCCCGCGCTCCGCAGTCTTAATTTCAATCGGACCCCGCGAATTATCCGCAATTATCGAGATGAGGCCGGCCGATTACGCTTCATCGTATCGGAAAGTAATAGTTTCTCCTGGAACATTGAAAGATAACGAACCGCTACGTACAGTGATTACCTCTCTTAAAAAGAGAACGCGAGCATTATCGTTATCGCGTATCCGATCGAGCCTGATCCCTGTCGAGAGCAACTTCATTTACAGATATGTAACTCGCAGAGCCTGAACGTTCCCCTCCGCCTGAAATTGCCCCATTTCGTCTGTTGGATTTCGAAAGTATCCGGGCAACGATCGCTCTTACTGTTAAGCTCAATTAAAACGAAAGCCTCGCGGCTGATTGCGAGTGGAAACGGATCGGCGATCGTGAATCTCGTGGAGCTCGTGAGCGACCGAATCGAGGGATCCGCTCGGGCCGGCGCGGCGATAAGATCGCGTGACAACAGCGGGGGGTCGCGCGTGATAAAGCAGCCTCACACTCTCGAAAACTACCGAAACGGACAGGAGTCGTGTAACAAGGAGACAAGAGAAGACAAGGCTCGAACGCAAGTCACGATCAGCGCGAGCGAATACTCTCTGCCAGTGGCCTATCGGCTTCTCTCAGTTCTCTGCCATGCTACCGACGATGACGGGGCAGATTTGATCGGTCTACCGTCCCCGCTCGGATCCACTCTCTCTAGCTCTCGCGTTCTTCCTCGGCGGCCGTGACTTTCATTGTCCAGATCGTAACGATAGACTGCCACGGAACCAACGGTGAACCAACTCTGGCGCCGTCGAATTATCCAATCTTCCTCTTACGCCGCGACCGCGATTAGTCCTCTGGGAGCAGTGGGGAATTGCCGATTGCCTCGGTGGAGTCATTCGGAGGTTTTTCCTCAGACTTCTTAGCCGTCATCGCCTAGAAACTGAGGCGTTGCGACGTCGAGCCAAGAAGAGGAGGAATTTTCATTGAGGTCGCCTCTGGGTTTCTAAACCTCCGAGGGACTTTTCTCGCCCCGCTTCCCCGGCTGCCGCAGGGAAACTCGCTGCGGAAAGCGTGAACCGTTTCGCGCGAACGCCGTAGGTATACACACGATATAATACCTCTCCGCTGGCGTCAGTCACTCAGTCAGTCATTGATACCGCGGAGTGATTAATGAAGAGTCAAGGTTCGGGATCACGGTGCCGAGTTCAGAGGAGGGGACACGACGGGAGAGCTCTCGACATCGAGAGACGAGTATCGATACCGCGCGTTCCTCGGGAATCAAGCGGGAGATGTGGTCGTCGCGCGCGGAGAGACAGAGCTGGGGGGAATGCCTGGTGTTTATTCGAAAGCGACGGAACGACGATCGTTCCTGGGCTTCTCAAATGCCATGCGATGGAACTTTTCAATTTACCGCGATTGCGGTTTCTTGATCTTGCATAGTTCATTGATATAGTTAGAGGGGTGATGGAGATACTGTTTCGAATCTGTTACTATTTATATTACGTTTCAAGGCCGGTTCAGACATGTTGAATAATTTAGTCGAGTGGCGAGTAATTTAGTCATTTACCGTGTATGGACATTAAAAGTTAGTGAAGTAGTTTAGTGAAATAATTTAGTCGAGTAGATAATAATAATAATAATAATAATAAATCGTTTTTATTCTCTTAAAATATTCAATCGTCGTGGAGTTACAAAACGCAAAGTACAGAAAGGGCGAGGCTTCGCTGTTATTATGCCTGACACGGAATATATTCAGAAAAAATAGTGAAGAACAAGAATGAGGGGGGGGGGGATAGATTATCAAAATAAGACGTTTATGAAGAGTCAGCTGTAGATCACATTAGCCCGGTTAGGACTATGCCATGTGTGGATGATTAAGGAGATAAGTTTTAGTCGCATTTTTGAAAGATCCGTTTCATTGGATTTTTCTGGTGGAGTAGGGTTCCCCCACCCATCATTACTAATCAACGAACTGTCCGGACGTGTTTTTTCATCGATTAAATTAATAACCATTAATAATTAAAATGTCGTCGCGTTGGTAAACCTTGGTAAAGGTGTACCGTGAAATGTACTAATCCGGACACTTTCTATTCACTAAACCGTTTAGTAGTAAGTGGCTACTCACTACTCGACTAAATTACTCGACGTGTCTGAACCGGCCTTGAGGGGGTAGTGGACTATTTCAACTTCATAAAATCGATTTTTTTACCGATTTTGAAAGTTTTATCTTTTATAAAAAGTTTAAACTTTCATGATATTCAAATAATTGTCGAAGTTATATCGGCGACCGTAATTGAGTGCACCGTCGAGTAAAAGTCTCGCAGAGCGGTATTGGCATAGGGCACTTAACTTTGAAGCCGGTTTTCTCGAAACACCATTTTCAGAAACGGTGTACATCATAATTCTTGAACCAATGAATATTTTCACTTACAATTTTAACTGGAGCTGTAGAATTCCTTTCTCTGTCGTGTAGAAATTCTACATCAACATTAGATGTTTGTAAAACACTTTATAATTGATTAAATACGATTTTTTACCGTATTGATTCGTGTGTAACTTCCATAATTTTAAATAATATAAGTAAATTGAATTTCGACCGTAAAAATTGTTCTAATTAGAAGAGATGATTTCGACGCACTGGTTCGGTCTATTAAATAATTAAACGAAAGCTATTTTGCAATTTTGAGAATTTTTATCAAACTCCAAGGTTTCGGTCAATGGTTATGACCATTCTGAAGGAAAGTTAGATAAAAAGAAAAAATACTGCGTATGCTTTTATACTAAAAGTTTTGTCTTAAATTTAAACAAATATCACGTTCATTGCTGAGAACGTGCGACGCACGAGTCGGATAAACAGTGACTGAAGTAAACAGCAGACACAAGACAAGAACATCTAGATGGTAAACCAAATTGCCTATGAATTTGAACAAAAAATACCACAATTTTTGTTCAAATTCATCGGTAAGTTTCCACACTGTAGATATTTGTGTGTAGAATAATCACCTCAAAGCATTTTGCTTTCAGATGATTGGTTCACCTGAATCGATGTACACCACCTGCAGCAGCGCGGAGTACAGGACTATTTTTAACGATTAATAACTTCGACAATTTTATACATTCCGACGATTTTCTTTTTTGAAAATACTCGTAAACGTGCCCAAAATAGTTTGTCAAAAGCACAAATATAACGATTGTCTGGTACCAAAGTAATTTATCGTCAAAGAAACTAACGATTTTACGTATCAAATAGTCAACTAGGGTAAACGCACCAATAAATGAACACTTAAGTATAATGAATGAACACTTTTATAAAATTATATTTGCAGCGTGATTGATTCCACATGTTGCAAAAATTATTTGGATATAAAGCAACAAACTAGAAGAAGTTTCCAATTAATTAGTTGCTTACTTTAATAACTTATTTTACTCAGTTTAATAAAAACTGTCCATTCACTGGTACGTGTCCACTTACTGGCACATCCACCCTACCCCCTTAATGCTCGCGTACTTTGCCCAAGCTGCTATTCAATTAAAATATAGCACCTCCGAGAAAATTGATTTCCATAGCTTCAACCCATTTTATATACCTACTGCCGATGGTAGTACGAATGCTATCACTGCCATTCACTGCCAACCGTATTCAGAGCTCCAAGCGAATGCAGATAGCCGAGAGGCTAGATACCGCCTTGCCGAGCTTCAGACATCCTGTCAGGCGAAAAAAGACGTCAAATTAGGGAAACGCTGAAGCAACGGTTCACGGTTGGATCGTATCTAAGCGTTTCCCGTCCGTCGAAGAAAAACCACAGTGTTTCCTTGAAGCGGATCGGTGCCTCTGGACGTCCATTAACAGGATCTTGATAGGACGCTGCGAGTCGCGAGTCGGCCGCGTTTGGAAAGGTTATAACACGGCCGGTGGTGTCAGTTTTTCCGCGAGGATGCAGAAAGCCGAGGAGGAAGCCGGCTGGGGGCCGCGCCGTGGTCCCCTCTGTCCCGCTGGCTCTTTCTCGTTCTTTCAGCGGCGGATCGAGTGAGTGACAGGCGAGGCGACGCGACGCAGGAACCAGAAGAGAACTTGGAAGCTGCCCGTCCATCGGTCCTTCCGTCCGTTCGTCCGCGTCGCGTTTGTTCGTTCCGTTTGCCCGTCCGTGGTCTCGGTCGCCGCTTGTGTTTCGTCGAGAACAGTCGCCCTGTCCACAAACGGAGCGGAGCAAGACTTCACCACTTTTATGTACGGAGTCTGAATAACAAATCTGTCCAATTCACATGTCGACATCAAAGAAGATAATATAAACACTACATCGATACATCGTCTACAAAACCTTAATGTTTTATTAATGCGGCCTCCGTCCTCGTCCCATTCCGCCGAGTCCATTCCATTCCATCCCCGGTTAGGCGACCAGCCACCGAGCATCGCCATCGGACAGACACCCGACATTCGTGGCCACGAAGAGTATCGCGCGCACCGGGGAACACACCCGCTCCCTAACTCGCCTCCTTTTGCGCCTTTTGCCTTCGATCGCCGACCGGCCAAACGTTTTGATCGGCTGTCCAGCCATAACGTCGAGATTCTTGTCTTGACGCCCGCTATCGACCGCTCCGATCGTACGCGTGCTGGGAAAAAATACAAACGCGAAAATCCCCTTTCCACTCTCCTTCGAAGGCGCCAGCCAATCACTGCCCCTCTTCTGCCCACTTCACTTGAGGATTACCATCAACCTTCGCTATCATATTTGACTCTATTCAGCCGGGAGCTATACTGGGATCTTGACATTGATTTTCCAGTGCTTGGGATATTAAAGGTAGCGTTCCTAAAAAGCTGACTCCTCTTGCTTCTGTTTTCCAAGCGCAAGGCTTAGCAGCCTAGCTGTTACAACATGGGCCTAGCGATGTGGCAAGGGCAATTGAATCTCCCGGACACGTTTCCCGAGCTCATCGATGGCCAGCGTCATACCGCGAGATTACCATATTCGCGGCCACGATCGATGCTCTTCTGGCGATTTCAATTTGTATGTAAATAGAGCTGAAGCGTTTGACCGAGTTACCCAATTTAGCAGGAAGCCGCGATAGCCATCGACACGCGCAGCGACGTTGCGTCGGCGCATTTATTTGGAAATTTTAATATCATTCCCTGAAGCCTGGTCCGAGACCGAAGAACGAAAAGGCTAGGGGAAGCCCGGGCAAAGCGGATAGTCTTTTTTTTTGCTTTGCTATCAAAGATGGCCCCACGAGTTTTTCCTGATCTAGAAAGCGACTGCTTGTAGACGCCATGACAATGCAATAAAGTATGTAATTGCTGTGGTGCATCGTTTGTGAAGAAAAAACGAAAATTGTGGGTTTTCTTACACATTTCGCTCAGGTAGGTACGTGGCTTGATTATTAATAGTTATCGGTATTTACCACAGTAAATATTTTTTATAAGAACTCTGTATTCTTAAGATTCTATTAGAGGTTAATATTTTTAATTTGTTGTTCATACTTTTATCAAACATTACAAGTTTCCACCAAGTGGGTTCTTTGGGCAAAGCGGATGGGGGTAAAGCGGATGGTCAATCTTTGCCCTGCTAATCTCGGTCATATTATTATTGTTTTATTATTGTCATATATTATTGATAAATTTTTATTATTGATATTGATATTGATAAATATTATTGTCATATATGTGTGTTTTGAGCCATACTCCGACCCCCCATCCGAAGACTGGATCCAGTGCAGCCAATGTACCAGATGGGCCCATGAATGCTGCACTGTATATGAAGGATCTGGCAGTTACTTCTGTGACGAATGCCAAGATTGACTTTGCGTTATTTAATAACATCCGCTTTGCTCGACCCCGTCATCCGCTATGCCCAGGGGGGTGGGGCAAAGCGGATTGATTGACTTATTTACGTTTTTCATTCTAAAATGCTTTAAATGTTCTAGTTACCAATTTTTTCGTTATTGTATCAGAAAGCTGATTAATTTTAAATGATTATTAATATAAAAAATATTTCTCATCTTAATTGTAACTGTGTTATTTTTCTCACTAAACCTTAACACATCCGCTTTGCCCGGGCTTCCCCTACATCTCTCCATCGATTAAGAGTCTCTGAGGAATGGCAAGACTTCCGACTGGTTCCCGCGTATATTTCAGAGTTTCCAACTTTCTAAGAAGCCTGAAAAGATCGAGGCTGGCGAGCCGGAGGGACGCGCGAGTCCCCGGTTTCGCGGGGATCGAAAGCGGCGAGCGAGCGTTACGCACGAAATGCATAAGCGCAGCCCCGTGTAATTGTATGCAGGAATGCTGGCAAGGTAGCGAAGACAGGGTGTACGGGCCTCTTCTGTAGGGAGGTTTGAAATCGAACGAACCAGGACGCCCGTCAGGCGGAACAGAGAGGCGAGCAGGGGGGCGGCGGGAACAGGGAGGAACGGGAAAGACATAGAGAAAGAGGAGAGAAGGCGGCCGGAGAGGTAGGCAGATAGAGAGGATAGAGAGAAGGCCCTGATCCGCGGCTGATGCGAGTGAAGGCCGAGGAGAGAGGCTTGAGAGCTGAGTGACAGCCTCGCCACGTACGTGGGAGGCGAGCCCGCAACAAAGGAAAGACGATAGCCGTATGCAAATAGCTGCGATATCGCGAGCACTCCCCGCGAGACGCGCGGACCCGCTTCGTCGATCGCGAGCCCGGAGAAACCTGCCCGTCCTCGTTCCTGGATTCGTGCGTCCTCGCCGGGGACCAGCGGGAAAAATTCACCACCGGGAAAACCAGAATCCCTCACCGTCTGATTCGTCCTGCCAGGAGACTTATGGCCAGACTCCTCCGTGGGCCCCGGCTTCCTGCAGCTCCTGTCCACGGCGAGGGACTTTTAGCCTTCGCATCGACAACGCTTTCACGCAAACTGCACCTCCGGTTTCGAGTTCTGCTCCTCGCGGGCGTTCGACTATTTCTGGGCTACAAGCTTTCGCCATTCCAAGGGCTCGTGTCCTGTCTGAGTCTTTTAGAGTGAAGATTTCAGGGAAAATGAGACCGGGGGGAAGATTTATATAGAACCACCCACTAGGTACCATTTTAAATTTATTAATGTATACTGTTAAATTTGAGAGAGTGTAAGTATTAACAGTTAGGTGGCACGAGTAAGAATACCGGGGAGTAACAGTGTATCCGTGTATGGGCAGAGTTAAAGTCCCCCGCGGAAAGTCATTAGAAAATAGCCGCGAAGCACGTCAGAACAGCTGACAATAATGGCAGGAGAGGGGAAAAAGTGGGAGCAGACAAAGAGGCGGTAAGAAGCCGAGTTACCGGTTAAAGCAACGGCGGCCTTTAGACGTCACTCGGAATTCCAAATATCCGCGAGTTTCTACGATGTAATAACGAATGACACGGGCGGAGAACAAACGAAACGAGAAAGTCTGCCGGTGGTAAGAGCGGCTCAGAGGGTTGAGAGGAATAGGGCGGGTGCGCGAGGGAGCGAGGGAAGCGAGGGGTGGGTAGACGGTGGAACGGGGCGCTACAACCGAGTTCCAAAGGGTCTGCCGCTTTCCGGCGAGAATTAATCATCCCTGGCAGCTCTCAATGTCCCTACCTACTACTTTCTTCGCATTCCCAATTATACGCTTATCTACCAAATCCGCGTCAAAGCTTAAACATAAACGAGCCCTCTGGAAAACTGCAAATTCCACCCTCCCAATGGAAAGGAAAACAAGATTCGGCATTAACATTTGTTACTTTATAGGAAACAAAGGAATTCTCGAAGACGAGAATTAATTATAAAATCGAAACAGCCCTCCTGCTACGAAGGGCAATAATATTTTCCTTAAAAGATCACAAAAATACAACAGATGATATTTAATTTTTGTTGCAAGTCAGTGATAGAAAAGAAGGCCAGTGGAATCCTAAGATATTGACAACGAAATTAAGCACTAAATGCAACAGCCCAATTAACGTCCGGGGTGTAATACAGAGGGTGAGAATAGAGGCTCGTAAATAACTTTGCGGAAGGAGATCACGATGAAAGAAGAAAGGAAGTAAGGAGTAAACACTTCTACACATGGATCCAGCGAGGTAGGAGCAAGAGAATTTACGAGATAGCTACCCCCACCCGGGCCCCTTTCGTCCTACCTTCCTCGCCCTGTCCTCAACAGGTGGTCGTTTTGCTCAACTTCTGTATAGTAATTTATAATTTAATTGATTTATGCTCTCGAGCACGGTTATACAGGCCCGGCACTCTGTTTTGGAGAAAAGTACCGTTCCGCAGCATCGACTGGGATAACGGTCCCGCCACCAATCCGATTTACAGCCGCGCTTTACCTCATACCTGCTGCTCACTTTTTTGATCTATCGATCCTGTAATAGCATTCTTTATAGCAGTCGTATTTTTTACACCGGCTAAACGTATCGGAAGCTTACCCCGAGACACGCGAGCTGCAGAATTTTGTGAAAGCTCCCGGCGAGTCGAATTTCCATCGAGGAACCTTGAGTCCCTCGAAGCAGCAGGGCACGCGAGCCAAATGCAGAGGGCATTCTCCTCTTTTGTACCTACTGTTATTGCTTCGGACGCATTTGCACGACCTTGCCGCAAATTTCGAGCAAAAGGGTTCGGCGCATAAATCAGCGACGCCGATTGAGAAGCTTCTTGGAAACCCTTTCGCATATTTCTTCGGTTAATGTCGAAACAACGGACGCTTAAACTTCAGTTAAACTCATTCATTGCCCAGTTTACTGCTCGCTTATAAATAATCCGTCATCGTAAAATGCCGACAACTGCGTGGATTCGTCGAAGGTTTGAAGTTTTAAGGAAAAGTGGAATTTTCTAGAACGAGTGCAATGGAGTGATGGTGCCTCAGGGCGGCATAGTTTCGAAGAAACGTAACCTTCCAAGTACTTTCGTTGCCCGTTTTCTCAATGGAATAGATTCAACTCGGAATTTAAATCTGGTTCGGCGAACGGCGAAGTTTATCGATGTAACATCGGTAAATTAAAGGTGGCCGCGATTCACGGCGAGGTCATTAGGAGATAGACGCGGAACGGTGGTGGAATCACTGGCGTCTTATCGGGCTGCCGGATCGCGGGCAAAGAAAACAAGTTCTTCTTCAATTCAACTTGCTTGATGAACTGGCGACCAGTTCGGTGGTTTACGTGCAACCACGACTCGCTCGACACCTGAAAACTTTTGTCCTCCCCTCCAAGGATGTCTACTTTCAGTCTCATCTGCTGCGGAGCTCGCCCTTCGGGGCATGAAATTATGAAGCGTGGTTTACCTTCTCAGATTAATAAGGCTTTGATAAGTTTGTGCGTGCAGAGTATGTAGATGCTTGAAGAATATTATACAAGTAGGTATATAATTATGGATGAAAGACGCAACGGTGTATATACTGAAAGGTTTTAAAGAGAAGAAGGAGGATCTAGATCCATCGACCATTTCCGAAGGTTCGTTGAAAGGTGTTGGCAGAAAGAACGTAGCCGCTGGTCCACGTGGGAGGGTTGCGCCCGTGCTCGTAGGCCGAGGATCTACGACAAAAGCGGAGAGCTCGCGGCTGAAAGGGGGTTGGAAAAGCGAGATCGGCCGTCCGCTCTCGTCCAGCCTCCGAGTTCTTTCTATTCTCGTGGGGTGACGAGGCCCGCAGACTACGTTAACCCTGCGAGCAAAACTATTACAATTCCTGGTGCGGCTGAAGCGCGTTCCCTTCCTTTTCACCTCCCCATCCCATCAGCCGGGGCTGCCACCCGTTCCTCCCTGCTCCTAGCTCTCCGCAACCCACGTCCACCCCCTCCCACCTCCACCTCTCTCTCTCTCTCTCTCCTCCCTTCTTCCACCCTCCAGCGTCCTGGCATCGCGCCCGTCAAGGGAGATTTATAGCAACTCGAATTCCTCGACTACTAGTCGGCCGTGGCTGAAGGAACGAAGAGGCGACGTGGAGAAGAGAAGAGAAGTGGAAGAGAAGAGAAGAGAGGAGAAGAGAAGCAAAGAGTGAAATGGGGGCGCGCCGCGGTTCCGGAGAACCTGGAGGGCCCTCTGCTGGGTGGTTGTAGGTGGCGCTGGGTGACGTTGGGTTGTTGGCCCGTCGCGTCGCATCGCGTCGGACGGACGGCGAGGAGGCAGGAGGCAGGAGCCGTCGCAATGGGGGATGCAAGGGGGGGGGGGGGAGGAGGGGGCACTCGTCACTCCGACGTGACGGCCGCAGAACTCGCTTCGTACTCCATCGCCCGCTCGCCTAACACGTCGACGTCGTTTTCCCGCTGCTATGTAGTCGAGGGTTAGGCTGTCGGTGGCGAGCCTCTCTTACACCCTGCGGTCCATGCTTCTCCCTCCGCAACATCTCGCAAATTTCCGCGACTGTCGTCGTGCCATGCAAATCTTGAATCTTGATTCTATCGGCCTAACTGTCAACTCGTCTCAATCTTTTAGCATCTTCACTGTCTCAGGGAATTAATTTTCTGGCGTGTTTCTGAAACGATTATATTATATTTGTTCGACAAGGGGTAGGAAAGTCCGATGACAGCGTAGAACCGTCAGCCAGGGCAAGAGGCTTTGGTTGGAAAACAAAAGCGCTAACGGAATAGTTTTCTCTCGGCCGCGCCTGCGGTGGGAATCGTTCGGATAAAGAGTAGGAGGGGGCCGAAGTAGATATCAATCACGCGAGACGGTGACGGGCTGAGATTTGGCAGCAGCTTCGGAACGCGAGGAGGATGAAGAGGAGGAGTAGGTGGGACGCGGGGGCGTCGGGCCGCAAACAACTGCGTCCATTCTATCATCATTTTTCTAAGAAACCCTCGCTATATTGATTCACGAGTTATCGAAGTGTCAACGCCGGTTCCTATTGTCGCGGTCTGGATTGCTGGGCTGTCGCGTCTCGGCGAAACCTGTCACGCTGTCCGCGGCGCTTCTTGCCGCTGCGATCCAGGCACACCGGAATCTTGGCAGCGAGTCGAAATTGCTCGTATCGTTGAGAAACTGTGGGAGAACTTGTCCCTCCACTGGGCCATTTCTATTTTTTAGATTCGTCCAGTCGATTTTAATTTGGCGCAGCGTCTTCGTCATCCTAGCAAAAAGGATCTAGAAGTGTTTTAATTTCTAGCGCTCTGATCAGTTTAATAATGAGCTGAACGATGGTTTGTAATGATAGACGGAGAAACCACTGTCAGGCGGGTGTAATTTTTTTAGGCAAACCGCTCCGAAATTTATGCCAGTGGAATTCAAAGGAAGGCACGAGGAACAGAAGCGTTTCGCGTGTTGTGCGGGTTCAGTCAGCGTCAGTTTCAATGAGGAAGAAACCGTGCTTCTCCTCTGACCAGTGTCAGTTACATGTTCTAGAATACTGGCCCCATGGGAGCGCGAAGGTAAGACTTCAGCCGGCACAACCCGTGGGTGTCAGGATGACTGAAAACGTGATGTGACACGTGCCCGTGTTTAGGTCGACGAGCGTTGTTATGTGATTGCGTAACCCTCCGACGTGCAGCACGAAATACACCGTATGAAACTTTCAAAAGCTTCTTCATAAAAAAAGAAGAACACAGTGGGAAGTTATAATATTGTAGATAACTGTCGAATGGGATTGGTAGTATGATAGTATTCGAATTAGCTTTGTGGTCTAAACTTTCTCCAATAAGTGTGATCCTAATCTGGAGCAAAGTGTATTCCTTTTGTAACTAAATATATGCAGAAGTTTATATTAATTTTGAGGTGTTATTAAACATTTATGAATTTGAAAAGAAACAGAAATGAGATCCTAATAAAATGATTATCCTTTATTAAAGATTAGTAGTTGTGGTATAACTGGTATAAATGCACAAGACTGACTCTGAGAGAACGAGAAATTCCGCCATCTACGTAAATCAACGGAAACAGGTTCAGTCAGGGGTTGCTCGCTAAGCCGATAATAGTTCTAATTTTCTGTGCGCTCTACAATATCAAGCGATAGGGATTTTCAACGATTTCTGTGGTGCGCTATAAGATGGCGTCTCGGTCGTTGTACAGCCATCATGAATCAAATTATGTCATGAGGAAGTGGGGGTTGGTGGTGACGAGAGGTGGGCCTTTCTGGTTAAGCCTACCACTCGAAGGGTGGAGTCGGCAACGCGTGACCTACGACCACCTGGACCTGCCTCATTGGCGTAGCGACCAGTGACTGAAATTTTTTTCCCCAACAATTAGTGTTCAATAAAATACAGATCTTGATAATATAGTTGTGACACGTAATAAAACTATAGTAGGTCATAGGTTCATAAAAAAAAACTTGGAGTAGATCGTAAATGTAACGCTGTTGGACTTTTAAATACTTCGGGACATAACCAACTTGATTTAGAAAATAAAACTAAATTTCTGTAGAATATATCGCATGCATAAAGTCTATAAATAATTAAGCAATTATAAGAAATAATTGAGGCTGTTAGATATCGAATTAAAAGGTTCCATGTTCGGTTTTTAAAGTGGTCCATCTGTTGGCGGGTATTGAAAGCTATTTGAAATACTGACGTCGATAAGTTTCTCGATACTTTTCATGTGCTTTTATCTAGCTTGAATAATAAAGCTATCTATGAAAATTATACCAATTACTGCAATTTGTATCAGGATTCTAAAATTCTATTAAGAATCACATATATTGTCAATCATTCGAATATTCTACTTGACCAACAGTTGGTCATAGTTTTTATAAAGGGTTTCTCTTATACCAACGGAAGATAGCCAATTCCTATATTATCGATTATCGATATAATTCAAATTTGACTTTATAACTACAGCGTAAATCGTTAGATGCGTATTTGAATTGCTAATTTATCAAGATTACAGTCCTGATATACAAATTCGCCTCTATCACTCATTTTAACACTTGTATATGCAAGAAATAATAAAAAAGCGCACAAGTCACTTGGATAATAAATATAAAGCTACATAAATACCGAAAGTAACTTTGACAAAACCGTATAGTTTATACTAAAAATACCATCCAATAGCGGTTTTACTAATAAAACATTAACGCCTTGCAAATGCTGTATTCCCGTATATTCAGGACACATCTATACTGACACGCCAGTTATCGCACCGGCATATCTCGCAGCCATGATCAATGACTGCGATTCGTGACTCTGCAGTCTTCGGAGGCTGTCTATCCGAATACATCGACAAGCTCAAGGTCATGGTCAATATCACGAACAAGTTACAGCTTCGAGGAACGCGGAATGCCGCAATATGTGCGTTGCAATTGATCAGTGTGCCGATGACCTTCAACTAAAATCTGCACCATGTTCGATTTTCAGTTTGCACGTGACTAGGATTTAGTACGACCTTGCAAACCAACAGGCTCACATTCACTATTATACCTCAGTTCCAGGTCACGATAAAATACGACATCGCACCAGGACTTTCTACGTCAACTTCCCAAGAATTTTCAAAGGGGTCAAAGGAAACCAGCCAGACAGAATTGCACGGAATTATGCAACGTCACGAATGCTTCTGTGGCATCATCGATAAGAGAAGATCCCGATTGGAACCGGTCACTTGAAAGCTCGCGCAACCGGTCATCGCGCTCGATTGCCGCGCAGGTATATTTTGTCCATCGACACCTTGTCTGAGGACGGACGTGGACTAGAAATCTTGGATCGATCATAAAAATCCCAAGTCTACGGAGAGTTCCAGGTTTATTATTTTGCGAAGGGCATGTTATGTACTTTGAAAAATCGAATTAATTTCTCTTATTTACAGTTAACTATAAGTATGTATACAGAGTGACAACAGTTCCGCGACGCCTAATATTATTTCAGCAGAGTCGGTGGAAGAGTGGCAGAAATAACTGTCACCGAAGACAATTTATGTTAATGACTGTTCCTGGGCCGAGGAGGGACGAGACCAGACGGGCCACGGAACAGTCTGCAGGTCTCCGTGGAGCTGATCGGACACGCCACTGTGTGCTCCTCTTTCCGCGCCGACTTTCCCCCACTCTGGCCTTCGGTCTATAGCCACCCTGCTCCGTCCTAGCCGTTTCAACCCCGCGATGGCGACGCCCAGCGTCGACCCGACCGTGCTCTCTTCTGCCGCGCAAACTCCCAGATCCCACGGCGCCTGAGCGTGATCCTGTGATCCCCGAAAAACCTTGTGTTCGCGCCTCCATCGTGCTCACCTCTCCATCGAATATCGCTAGCGCACCTTGGAAACCTGAAAATCGGTGGTTCGTGACTTGGTATTTATGAAAATTAAGAGACTCCAGAGAGTGGTTGATTACCGATGCTTGAGCCGCAGCGTCTAATGGCAAGTCGTGAATGCTGGGGTGCTCGATGAAGCCTCTCTGTGCTAGCTAGACGCAAAATGGATGTCAGAGTGGACGAAGCCTCGATTTCGATTGATAAACTGGACCTTACTTTCGATTAACGCAAAGTGGAAAGTGATGGGAAGCTGAGGGATTTTTATCCTGAACCTGGTCATTAAGGAGGAATTTTAGAGCACCCAGTTAAAGAAGCAACGAACACAGGATGTCACAGAAATCAAATAGTCGTCTCTTGGAGTTGACAAGTACGTTGAATTTGTTAAGCTGCGAATTTGAAGATTAGAGTTAACTACGTCGATGTTAATGCATGCGTTTTCAACCCCGCAGAGCGCAGACTCGGGAATCCATTGCTGGCATCTGGTATTGAAGGAGCAGAGGGATGATGGAAACTTTGTGATGCCTACCAACGTTTCATCGCTGTACATCTGAGTGTTTATTAGCAAGCAATACTTTTTCTCCAGTGAGTATACATTTACAATGGCGTAACCTGATTTAGATAACTACCGATCTGTAGTTTGAATCTTCCTCTAACTTTTTCTTCTGTGCTTAGGAAACATTTGTTTACTATTTCACATTAAATTCTGCTACTGTACCCGAGTTATTCAGAATGTAGCGTTAATTTCGATCATTTTAACAGTCAGTAGAGGTATATACACAAGTATAACGCTCAATTCTTTTTTCCTGCCTCCCAAATTAACAATCTTTAATCATAGTTCCAAAACAGTAATACCAATATCACCATTGCACTTCTTAAACCGCAAATCAGTTGCAAATTCTCTTCCAGAAGTATGTTATAAGTATTATAATAAGTAAACATTGAAGAAGGTGCTATCAAGGTCGAGACTGGGAGTCGGTTAAAGTCGAGACAGCATCCTCGTTCGTGAATAATTGATGGAATCTTTCGAGTCGCTCCATGCGATGAATAGTCTCGTGACTCTTCAGCCTCGCATTAAGAGGGAAGACACAGAGGTTCGGAAGGGCCGTTACACATTTCTGGTTCGAACGAGCAAAGAAGTGGGCGCAGTGGCGCCGACACTGGCGAATATCGGCTAGCATCTCGGAATCTGGCGGGACGCCGATCGATTTCCACAGTCCTCCTCACCCGCGCGACACACTTTGCTATGTACATAATTCGGACGTGCCGTAAACGTTGAACGTGCCCGTGATATTATTGCCCAATGAACGTCTCCAAGGCGAAATTGCGGAATCTAGGAGTTCCTTCGATTAGGATCGGTTTATCGAGAGAGTTTTTAGAATTGCAAAGGGACAGTTGGTTTTCTGAAAGACTTGGCTGCTTCCTACGGAAAGCCTGCATCCTGCGTGGCTCCATTCAGCGAGTCATCTTCGAGTCTGTCCAGGAAGGCGACAATATCAAGCGGACGTGTGTGCACGCGGGCAAACCGGCTGTAACTCCAATCAAGGACTCACTCGGTCCACATTCCACTTTTAGCCTTCCGATCCCTAAACTCGCCGCCACGTCCGGCTCGATCCTTCATTTTCGACTTGGTCCGATAAATCAACTTTGATTCGTAGACGAACCTTTCTGGAAATCGAGTCGATACCGTCGGTCGTGTCGGTTTTATTCGACGGAGGCACGGTTGCTTTGTAGGTTTCCCGAGGAAAGTGTGTTGGTGAAATTTTCAGTAGGTTTTTGAGATTGATGTGTTCTGGGTAAATGGAGGTTTAAATAGTTGTACCTTGCGATGGGGGTAACTTAATTGTACGCGGAAAAATAAGTTTGGAATTAAATTTAGGACGTTGCAGCTGGGGTTGGGGCTATTTGTTGAATTTTTCGGTATTTGAATAGTCGAATATTTTAATTGCTCTATTATTTGGCGAATATAATTCGAATATCTAAGTATTCGAATACTATTCTAATATCTAAGTATTCGAATACTATTCTAATATACAAGTATTCGAATAATAATCGAATATTTAAGTATTCGAATAGTATTAGAATATTTAAGTATTCGAATAGTATTAGAATATTTAAGTATTCGAATAGTATTAGAATATTTAAGTATTCGAATACTGATGTATTCGAATAGTATGGTGTGAATTATAAATCAAGTTCTTCAGGTTCATTTGTAGGGTGAAATCTTGTAAGCTAGTTTGACCCACTTCACACCATACTATTCGAATACGTCAGTATTCGAATAACAACATTCGAATATTAAAATATTCGAATAATAATATTTGAATACTAAAATATTCGAATAATAACATTCGAATACTGATATATTCGAAGTTTATTCGTAGCATTCGAACACTGATATATTCGAAGTTTATTCGTAGCATTCGAATACTGATATATTCGAAGTTTATTCGTAGCATTCGAATACTTGTAAAATATTCGAATATTAAATTATTCGAATAGTCCCAGCCCTAATTACAGCAAGAAGAGTGCAGCTCCATATTTGATAGTTTTTGAGTTATACCGTGTAATATATGTAAAAAAAAATTCTAGGTTACATCCTTTGACGCATGTTTAATACTAATCCCACAACAATCGAGCGATTTATTGCAAATTTTGAAATTGCACCCATTACTCAGATTAGCAAAATTCGCCAAAAATATGAATAGAAACTTATCAACTCAGTAACTACTACTTATTCAATAAAAATATATATTTTTCAATGTTAAGTCAAGGCAGTAATTTTATAAAAAGTTTCTTCTAATTTACTCCAAGTTGGTAAATATTTATGGAGCTGCGCCCCTCTTGCTGCATATGATGATTCAAGACAAACAAAAATTTCTAAAGAAACTTCAGAAATTATTGAATTCGAGGGAAACAGTACAAGAGAAACCCAAAAAATAGCAGTTAATTCTGATATCACTAGAAATCGACGAACAACTTGGTCTGAATTTTGTCTGGGCACAGGTTCATTGACACCGGAAACCGATACACGCGGTACACACCGTTCCTCGGGCGTGTTATTAGGTAAAACATATCGACAGGCCTGGTGAATCGACACCTGAATGAACACGAAGCGGCATGACGCGACAAAGCCTCAGGTGATCGATGTTGTTGTCCTCCGCGACGTCGGAGAATACACGAGCCGTGATTTTTGGACACGAAACGCATCACTCACAATCTTTCAACACGTTTATTTGTTCCGCGCCTCCGCCTGACACGCGGTAATTCCATTCATAATCACACTTTTCCTATTACTCCCATGCGCAAAGCTTAATCCTCGTTATTTCAGACGAGATCTCTAGATAGATATCAGCCCGATAGTTCTAGATTCGCTCTGGATCGATTCTAGGTCCACATTTATTATCGCCAATGCTCGCTGAACATTTACTGCAATTTTAATTCAACGTCGTTATTATCATTTAAAAATCCTGACAGTGCGCGAACCTGTTCCAGTATCTAAATGCAACAGCTCACGAGGCTGTAATGTAAGCTTCTTTGTACAACGTCTTATCGGAGTCCCGTTTTTACTCCGATGAAATGGAAATGAGCGTGGGCGGGCCATGCAGATTCAACGAAAGTTAACTGTAGGTACTTGCTCGATTCATCGAATATCTGCCCGGGTTGAAAGCTTTAACGATTCGTTTGCGCAAAACCTCGCGTGACCATCTGCTGATTTATCATTCTAATGGAAATCCTACAGAGGAAACAACGGGAGCAACAGAAATTCTAACGATTTTCTTTTCCTTGAACCAGAATCGTCGATGCTCCGATTATTAAATGGAAACTACTTACTTATAAAGATACCTAGAATTTAAATAATCCACTCTTTAGAGTAAACTTAGATATAAAATAATTTTTTGTGAATAGAAAATTTGTTGTTTGATGAAACGAATTCATCGCCAGTTTTTCTGCGACACATTCCCGCCGTTTCCACAGAATTTCACGGCGCCTGACATGGAGAAATTAAAGCGACGCTGCCATAAATTACCGCGTTTCCGCGAGAAGTGACGTCACGCCCCGCAATTCGACCATGGGAGACGGAACGAGGTCTCATTAGTCTTTTACAGTCTGCCATATGGGCAGAAGTCGATTCCCACACCACTGAGACTGATACGCGATGCCACAGAACGCACGTAAATTCAACCTTATTTAGGTTTTGCATCCGAAAGAGGAGATTTTCACCATTAAAAGAGTTTATATCGTAGCGGGCTTCGCTCTCGATTGTTTAAAAATCAATGAATTCAAATAGGTACTCGTTTAGATGGAGCTGAGGATTTTAATTAAATTCTCTAGCAAATGACTACTTAAGTAGGAAGGAAAAAGAAAATCGGGTATGGAGGTTTAGAAGAATAGAAGCGAACTCACCGTTAAAATGCAAAGTTAACGGGCCGCTGAGAATCTTCTTGGAATTCCCTGTCCGGTTTTACGGAGGCAGCGTCAACTTAGTTTTATTGCGGCAATATAGCAGGGATGCTCGCTGTACTATTGTTCAACTTTTTCGTTGTCCGGCCCCGGAGCAGGTATCGCAGACCTTTGCAGCTAATAGGGACGAAATAATGGCGGCCGATCGACCTTCGATTCAGCGGCCAGTCTGCCACGTATTTCCAAATTCTAGAGGCCCACCTCCATCGCCTTCCACGTCTCAACTCTAGTATTTTCTCTTTAAGGGGAGGTTCCGGTCTAAAAGTCGATTTTTTTATTTAATTTTTCGAATGTTTAATCTTTTAGGAGTACGTGTTTAAAAGGATTTGTTGAAATTCATAAAATTCCCGAAGTTATAGGCATTTGAGTAGCGGCAGTTGCATGGATAACACCCGGCCACTCGGCGCTCACGTAAAACTTCAAACGCGTTTTTCTCGAAACAGTGTTCTCAAAATCAGTGGGACCTGCATCTCCAAAAGTTATTATCTAAGCTCGACTGAAACTTTTTTTATTTTGAAGAATATACTTTTGGCTAGGGGGGAACTAGAAAAAATTACAAATAAATTGAAAATTTATCATTTTTAAAGACGTTGAAAGGACGAAAAATTAAAGGAAAGTGATTTCAAACTTCAAGTGTTGTGAAAAAAATCCATTTTCTAAAAAAATGTCATTTTTGTAATTTTTTTCTGGTTTCTCCTCTAAGCAGAAGTATATTCTTCTAAATAAAAAAGTTTCAGTCAAATCGGATAATAACTTTTGGAGATACAGGTCCCACCGATTTGGATGAATTTTTTGACGCCTTGACTTTAACGACTCCCCATATTTGTATAATTTAAGACATCCTTAATACAATGCAGAAAGTCCCATTAAATTATATATAGTAGTTTTCCTTTAATTAATTCCTAAATATCACCCATTTTTTAGGGCTCTAGACCGGAACCTACCCTTAATTCTACTCCTTCTACGTACATAGCTACCTTTACCCACGTACAAATCTATTCAACATTGTTTTAGGTATATAAAGTAAACTGTACAATGATTGTCACCCTAAGCGGAAATCTCAATTGGAATGTCTATATTTTTATGTGAAGTTTTTATATGGTCTTAATTTTCAGTTATTATCAATGATCGTGGATTTCTCCTTAAAATAAAACATTTCGAGTACCTATTAAGTCTCTTATTTTACAAATATTCAATGAAATACAAAAATAGGCATAAAAGTACAATCAATGGCAGCCTAAAATTTGAAGTTATATAGAAAAACATATGTAGTTAAAAACGAAGTTTAAAGAATTTAAACAGACTATTTCATCCACTATTAAATACCTACAACACATAGTAAATCCATAGTCATCACATAGTATTTCAATCCATTAGTTAGTAAGAAACCGACAAACTATACTTGCCTACTCCTTATCAAAATTAAAAAAAAAAGCTTAAAACTCAGCTCGTTGTCCCACTTTGTGGTGTTGCCAGATGTAAAATGTGTAGTTCAACTACTGGGCTCTGCAGTGTTGTAGCAAAAGAAAAATAAGAAATTGTAAAAAGGGGCTTTTTAATCAGGAGTGTCAAAGATTAGTGCAGCGCCAACATTAGTACAGTTTACCGTACATAAGAGCAAATGAGGTACTCAAATATCTTTGATAAGAATTTAGTACCCTTTTACAACTTATCTCCATTCCCATCCGAGCTGCCAACTTCCACTCAAGCACCTCAGCGACCTTCACCCGTGCATCAGCCTGTACACCTCGTCGATTTCACTTTTACTACCCCATACGTTGCTATCTCCCGCCCTTGGAAGAAAACGGCTGACCACGGGGGTGTCCTCGGCGGTCCGAGGAGGCGCGTTATCTCTGGAAATTCCCTCGTTAGCCGAAAATCGCGTTTCGCCGAGAGAAGCCCACGCAGGCCCGGTCATTGTCGTGGAATAAAAGCCGCGGGAGTTCCCCACGGATGCTGAGCCCTCGCATGGATTTCATTTCAGGAACGCATAAAATGGTGACGGCGGTGGTTTCGGGGTGGGGCGAGGGGAAGGTGAGCGGCGGGATAGAGGGACAGAAAGGAGTCGTAGCCGAGGGGAGAAGAATGGAAGAGGACGGAAGAGTCCCGGGCCGTGGGCACGGGGGAGAAAGAGATACGCGGCGGCCCGGCCGGCTGGCAAGCAGATGGTTGTTGCGCCGTTTATTGGTTTACTCGTCGGTTCAGCCATCATGTCCCGTTCCAGCACTTCCAGCCATCAGACCAGCCGGTGTTCCTCTTTGTGTTGTTACGCCGGATCGACCGACACCGAGCCCTTATCTACTCCTCTCCGCCGCGACGTGATATAACAGAGCCTGGATCAGCGGCTCGGCTCGGACGCCGATGCTACCGATCTGACACTCGCGCCCGGACACTTTGTTCAAATGTATGTTGATTTTATGGTGGCTGTTCGCTGAGCGGCGTTTATCAGTTCCTTTGAAATATCCGGTCGTACGCGCTTTTAAATACTTAGAAGCTCCTGTACGAAATTTGTGATAGGATTGTGGGTTTACTATGCAGCTCCGTTTGTTAATCTTGTGAAAGTTTGGACATTGAAGTACGCGCGGTGAGCATACAGTTGAATTTTAAAGCGTTGTTTATTTGTTTCTTTTATTGTGTAGTGAACTTGTGATTTGATTTTGTAAGCGTTAGAGAATCCAGGCATTGAGAGTTGGGCTGAGAATATTTGTCGAATTTTTCGGTATTCGAAGGTTCGAATACTTCAGTTGCACAATTATTTGGAGAATATAATTTGAATATCAAAGTATTCGAATAGTATGGTGTGAATTATAAATCAAGTTCTTTAGGTTCATTTTTTTACAAGCGTTTATTTAATTTCAGTTGTGAGATCGTTAGTTTGTCTGGGTGAAATCTTGTAAGCTAATAACTTGATTTATAATTCACACTATACTATTCGGATGCTGAAATATTCGAGTAGTATTCGAATAATAACATTCGAATACTCAAATATTCGGAGTTTATTCGTAGCATTCGAATACTCAAATATTCGGAGTTTATTCGTAGCACTCGAATACTCAAATATTCGAGTAGTATTTGAATAATAACATTCGAATACTCAAATATTCGGAGTTTATTCGTAGCACTCGAATACTCAAATATTCGAGTAGTATTTGAATAATAACATACGAATACTTAAATATTCGGAGTTTATTCGTAGCATTCGAATACTCAAATATTCGGAGTATATTCGTAGCATTCGAATACTCAAATATTCGAGTAGTATTCGAATAAAAACATTCAAATACTCAAATATTCGAAGTTTATTCGTAGCATTCGAATACTCAAATATTCGAAGTTTATTCGTAGCATTCGAATACTCAAATATTCGAAGTTTATTCGTAGCATTCGAATACTCAAATATTCGAAATTTATTCGTAGCATTCGAATACTTGTAAAGTATTTAAATATTAAATTCTTAGAATAATCAGTCCCGACCCTAATTGAGAGCAAAAACGGGCTCATTCACATTGACTAAAAAAATTAATTTATCCTATTTTATATGGTTAGTACAGCCTATTAGAATTCATTATTACTACTAACTCAATTTTGGTTAGCCCTTTTTTGTTCTCAATACCTCAATCCTCTGTATTTATTCTTCAGTTTCATGAAGAATTCTCAAGTTCTCCATAGAAATGTTATGTTTATAAATTCTTTTAAATAAGTCACAAAATTTCGTAGTCGACCTTGCAGTCACGCATCATTCGTTATTAACCGTTATTTTCTCCGCACTATGTGATGCACCCTCCTGTTTCCGTTCGCTAACGAATTTCTTAACGATGCGTCACGATTCGTCGCAGTTTGAATCGCGTTGGGGAGAGGAAGCTCGTGCTTTTTGCAGGGTGAAAGTAAAAACTTTTACCGAGCAGTGTGCAGCGTAAGTAAAAGTTGCTTCACGATTGCTTTATTTTTCAGGCCGGGTAGGGTGCGGATGTCGATTGTTCCAAGAGGGGCTCTGGCGGTAAAAGGGTTGATTGATGCTGACTCGGCAGCTTTTATCGCTACTTACACGGTACTCTACATTTCACTTATGTTCTCTATAGAATTTGAAACGAGGTTAATTCTGCCGTGCGCGATAAGGCTTTCTTATTATTAGAATACTTTCTTCGTTTCAGATATTCCAACTCGGCAAAATGATTGTAATCGACAGTCAACCTCTGGCTATTTAATCGAAAGGTGCGTATTGAATGGAAATGGAAGTAAAACTTTCCTAACATAATTTAATTACAGGTACTTACACCTTTTGGGCGCAACGGAATTTTAAACACGAAACGCAAACAACAGTGATTCACACCAAATTATGATTGAACCAAAAGTTTCTTTCGAGGGCAACTGTTTCAGGTATGCGACCTTAGTTTCTCATAAAGAATTAAAGGGTCCTTGTAGAAACCACTGTAAGTGCCAAAATTAAAAAAAAATTTTTAGTTGAAAATATACAAATTTTTAACGGTAATATAATAGTTCCAATCAAATTTGATTTTTTGCACATACACTGATTTCTATAAGGACTCTTCAATTACTCATAAATTCCTTCCAATTTCAGAATTCCCAAATTCCATTTCCTCCAACCCCTTTATGAAGCTTCTACCGAGCACCGAGTCGAGACTGCTAAACATTTCAAACTTGAGCGAGTTTAAGAACTTTCCCCGACTCTGGCAACTCCAAATAAACTCATTCTCTCACCGACTATTAGTCGCTAATAGGAAAGCAGTATTTTCCAAAGCATTAAAGCTCGCGAAATGCCGCGTATATCAGAATTCGCGGGAGTTTCATTACTCGAGGGTAACTTCCGGCAGGAGGTTCAACCTGGAGCGCCAGAGAAGTTTCAATGGCCCCGAAGCAACAGTTCTAATACCGAAAATTATGTGAACAGGGGGATGACGATAATAGCGTCGCCGTTGCTGGGGTTCGCGGGCGAGCCAGTAATGGCGAACCGAGGGGTGACTATCCGATCGATAGAGGGAAACGCTGGCGAAACGTTCACGACCACCGATTACGCTCCACCTATCGGATTCCAGGGGCTGCTGGGGAGAATACGCCCTCTGGGATGCTTCGAGGTGGGAAATTGCGAATTTTGGAAAAATTCAACTTTTTGATCCGAGTTTCTTTTAATACTCTGAATCTTAAAATCTTTCTTAGTATTTTTCCGTGTTGTTTTGCTAGTTCTAGTGGAGATATTATTCCCTTCTCCAGGGAACAAATGTACTGGGATGCTTCGAGGTGGGAAATTGCGAATTTTGGAAAATTCAACTTTCCGATCCGAATTTCTTTTAATACTTTGAATCTTAAAATCTTTTTTAGTATTCTTCCGTGTTGATTTGCTAGTTCCAGTGGGGATATTATTTCCTTCTTCAGGGAACAAATGCACTGGGATGCTTCGAGGTGGGAAATTGCGAATTTTGGAAAATTCAACTTTCCGATCCGAGTTTCTTTTAATACTTTGAATCTTAAAATCTTTTTTAGTATTCTTCCGTGTTGATTTGCTAGTTACAGTGGGGATATTATTCCCTTCTTCAGGGAACTAATGCACTGGAATGCTTCGAGGTGGGAAATTGCGAATTTTGGAAAATTCAACTTTCCGATCCGAGTTTCTTTTAATACTTTGAATCTTAAAATCTTTTTTAGTATTCTTCCGTGTTGATTTGCTAGTTACAGTGGGGATATTATTCCCTTCTTCAGGGAACTAATGCACTGGAATGCTTCGAGGTGGGAAATTGCGAATTTTGGAAAATTCAACTTTCCGATCCGAGTTTCTTTTAATACTTTGAATCTTAAAATCTTTTTTAGTATTCTTCCGTGTTGATTTGCTAGTTTCAGTGGGGATATTATTCCCTTCTTCAGGGAACAAATGCACTGGGATGCTTCGAGGTGGGAAATTGCGAATTTTTGAAAAATTCAATTTTCTGATTAGATTACCTTTTAATACTTTGAATTTTAAAAACTTTCTTAGTCTTCATCCGCGTCGTTTTGCTAGTCCCAGTGGGAATATTATTCCTTTCTATTATTCTCACTGGGATGCTTCGAGGTGGGAAACTACGAATTTTGGAAAAATTCAACTGTTCCGATCCGAGTTCCTTTTAATACTTTGAATCTTAAAATTCTTCTTAGATTTTATCCGCGTCGTTTTGCTAGTCCCAGTGGGAATATTATTCCCTTCTATTATTCCCACTGGGATGCTTCGAGGTGGGAAACTAGGAATTTTGAAAAAATTCAACTTTCCGATTCGGGTTCCTTTTAATACTTTGAATCTACAAATTCGTCTCAGATTTTATCCGCGTCGTTTTGCTATATAGGTCAGTGGGTATACTATTCCCTTCTCCAGGGAACAAATCAATGTCTACCTGGCAATAAATAAGTGCTCACATAGGATTCGTTTCGTATATCATCGTTAAAGTCGCATTTCACGGGATTAAGGTTTCGAACCAATCTTCCGCTGCTCGTTAGACTAAGCTCTCTTGTTTCTGTCCGCAACTACTTAAAGATTTCTGTAGTTGTGAACGGAGTATTAAGAAGTCAGAGACATTGGGTGCGCAAATAAGACCTTAAGTTTGTAGCTTTAAGCTTAAAGTGTTTTGACGGCGCAGCCTAAACTCGACCCGCCTTAATTCGAGTTAATCCCGATTAGCAGGCGGGTGGGGAGAATTCGAAGAGGATTATCGACTGCGGTATAGATGTCGAAGGATCATGGAAGCTTATCGGTGTCCTATCGCTTTCGTTTCTCTGAACAAAGTGATCCTACAAAATATTTTGACACTCTACAAAGGCTGTCTTCTTCCAGGCTTACAGTATAAACGAACACGCCCTAAACCAACGAACAAGCTATCCGGGGAATAGGCTGAGAAAAGAAACAAATATTTCGACTCAGGAAAGCAAGTTACCATTTTCAGCGCCTCTCAATTTCTCTACCCTGAAGAAACAGATCCCTATCGACGAAATCTTTCGAGTGAATTAACGAGGAAAGATCGCTAAATTGGAAGTTTAAAAAATTATGAAACTTTGGGGTATGTAGAGGATATATAGGTATGTATTACGCAATTTTGTTTTGCTGCCCAAATTCACTTTAAGGGGATGAAATTGAGCCTTGAAAATTCCGCTATTTTGCGTTATAACTCGGGAAATATGAGAGATAGAAAAACAGTTACAATACAAAAGTTACTTTTTTTTAATTAGAACTATCATTTGGTAACTTAAGGGGGAACACTACTGTAACGGCCGCAAAAGTAAACCATTTTTAAGAATTTTTTTCAGGAATAATTTACAGTTTTCATAGAAACTTTTTATTATCTTTTTATTACATTCGACCAACTCGCGTGAGGGTCTAGAAGATTAATTAATATATTAAAATTGATGGATGTTTTCCTATTTATTTTTTTATATAGTCTCTTAAGACAGCGTACTAAAGATAGGTAATAAAGTTTTTCTATGAAAACTGTAAATTATTCCTGAAAAAAAAATTTTAAAAATGGCTTACTTTTCCGGCCGTCACAGTGGTGTTCCCCTTAAAGTTCCTACAGTTCGCGAGTTATATCACAAACTCGGAAAATAGTCGAATTTTCAGTGGTCAATTTCACCCCCTTAGAGTGAATTTGAACATCAAACAAAAATTACTTAACAGGGTAGATGTCTCTATTACTGTCAGTGTCCCTATTACTGCCACTTTATTTATTTTGCTCATTAAAAATATAACATATAAAGAATAGTGTACAACAATAATATTAATAATAAGAAAAACAGTCCCAATTTAATAATAATAATTTAACAATAATAATTTAACAATAATATTATCATTAAATTGGGACTGTTCTTCTTATTATTAATATTATTGTTGTACACTATTCTTTCTCCGTTAAATTTTTATTAATCAAAATAAATAAAGTGGCAGTAATAGGATCACTGACAGTAACAGGAACATCTACCCTACATACCTATAAATCCTCTGCAAATCCCCAAAGTTTCATAATTTTTTAATTTCCCATTTAGGTATCTTCCCTCTACGCAGAGCACTCCACTATTATCTCACCTGTCTAGTTGATTCGCACGATCGTTGAACACGGCATCCAAGAAATCAACGCCTCTTACCGGGGTCTCACAATGATTTCAGGTAAACACAGGCACGCCAGCTGACCAAGTAACCTGGAAATGCAAGGTACATCGACACGCGTGCTCAAATAAAAGGAGCTGTACCGCTACGGAATAAGAGGAGAAGGAGGACGAAAGAGAACACGACCTTGCTACATTCAGCTGTGTCATCCGTGAGCCGTTAACGGTCAGGTGCTTTCGATCCCAGGGACGAGCATCAATCACTATCGGTAGTGCAGGTGTAATATGATTATTGTCGCTAAGATAACCCGCTATGATATACTCCCGGGAAGTGTGCCAAGTGACATAACAGGATTTATCTTTAACGGCGTATCGGAGCCAGTCAACCGAACCAACGAATCCTAGCGCTACCTCCGGCTACCAGTTTCTTCGTTATTCCACGATCCACAGAGCTGCCGCGACCCCGGCATGTGTCTCAGAGCTTGGGACACGAGCCATTAAGGATATCTCGATATGTAAATACATTAAGAAATTGCTCGAAACGCGCTCAAGTTGGAACAACTTCCGAATAGAAAAGCGAGAGGCTGGTTACTGGTAAATGTAAATTTTCTCCTAGAAAGTTTCATTCTCACTGTACACCTGACTTTGCAATTTCTTAAATACAGCCACAACTACGCAGACTTTCAAATGTTCTCTTTTTTATCAGACAGAATGATCGATATTACGAATCTGATAAGTTTTACGCGCGCGGATTATATTCAAAGTTAGCTACCTTTTTTCGCGACCGCTGGGAGGTTCGTTGCACGACACGCTTTGCAGAAATAGATGCTTCCCTGTTCGTTGGAAGAGTGACTCGGCACAACCGGTCTATTTTCGAATGACTCTGCACTTCGAGGACTTGATCTGGGCTAGTGAGAGCGCCAATTTTAACTGTTTATCGGATCCTTTGAGAACACTTGGCTGTTTGGATCGCGAAGACACTTCAGCCAATCGAAACGCGTAATTTTGCAAAAGAAAATTCAAAGCTCCCCCAAAGAGCTCTCTTCATTTCCATCACAAATCGCGGATGAATATCTTCAACTCTATTTAAAACACTAATTGGACAATATTTCCAGGTAGCCGAGTCCCGGAAGATGGGAAAAGGACACCTTCTGTCGCACACTGGGCCAAGGAAGAAGCTTGAACAAGCACGTACGTTGCACAAAGTCGTAACGAAGAAACTAACAGAAGCGTGAATGTCGTAAGATCAATGTGACGATACGAGCGGGCCCAGTTAATGCTCTACATCTACCCTGTAGATCCGAATTTGTTTGATAAGAGGCGACAAATTCGGTTCTAGAGAGGTTTGTGTGGTGCATACAGAGCTACAGTGGTCTCGAAGCAACGGTATCACTTTGCATGCACGACATTCGGAACGGAAGCGCAATTCCCTCGCGAAACACTCCCGATCGATCATCCCCTCGCATACAATTTACCGATAAGGATTTACCACGGCGATCCCAACAGGGCTTACTTGCAGATCCCTCGAGCATCCGAATCACTTCCGCCGATCTCGTTAGGCTGCTCTAGAACGTGTCTAGCTCTGCGTTTAATTTGCAAACCACGGAACGCGAGATTGCACGCGACACGGCCGGGGCGACCGAGAAATTCGCAATGTCCCTCCGCAAGAATGTCGCCATTACTCGTATGTGGTGCGCAATTACTCTTCGAGGATGACGCGCGTCCTCGTATTTAAAGAGCTCTCGCCGTGTTTGCTCCCCGCGATCGTTCCTCAGGATACACTTTGTGACGAGGCGTCTCCGCCAGGTATGCGAACAGGCCGTGTAAAAAATATGCCAAAGGTGGTAAAGAATTAATGATTGCTATTAATACCGCGGGCTCGTTTGCGAATACATGTGCGTGTGCCCGACGATGAACTGTGTTACGTGTGACGGCGACCCGCAGCCGCGCTGCACACCTTGCGTTAGCTTGCACATTCCTGCCGCGGCTTCTACAGGCGGCCTCAAACTTTAATTGCGCATTGTGAATTGATTGTTTTTGCGCGCGTGTTTAGTCACTGTCCACGCTAGAGTAACGATTGTAAATATCTGTATGGACGGGGGGAGGTAGTTTGTCAAGATCAAAGGTCGTTAGAGGTGTTTGCTCTAGAAAGGTTTAATAACTCCAGCGGGAGCCTCTGTGAGGATGAATATTCTGCAGGTCTCCTAAATGTGGACGCTGCTGTTTTTAATGGCTTCCAGTCTCTACGCAGGTATTAGAAGGTCGAAGTCGTTTGATCGCTATCAATGGAAATCGAGCAATTTTATAGCCTTGTTTCAAACCAGCTGGACGATTTATGATTCTGGTTTGATGATGAAATCTTCGAGTTGGGAATTGTTGGAGTTCTGTGATTGTGATGGCGAAGAGAAGAAATTTTTCAAATTGTTTAGCTTCGTATTTTGATAATCGAACTGGATGATTTGCGATTCTGGTTTGATGACGAAATCCTCGAGTTGGGAATTGCTAAAATTCTCTGAACGTGATGAGGAAGAGAAGAATTTTACAAATTTACAAAGAGAAATTTTACAAATTGTTTACCTTCGTATTTTGATAATCGAACTGGACGATTTGCGATTTTGCTTTGATGACGAAATCCTCGAGTTGGGAATTGTTAGAGTTCTCTGAACGTGATGAGGAAGAGAAGAATTTTACAAATTTACAAAGAGAAATTTTACAAATTGTTTACCTTCGTATTTTGATAATCGAACTGGACGATTTTCGATTCTGCTTTGATGACGAAATCCTCGAGTTGGGAATTGTTAGAGTTCTCTGAACGTGATGACAAGGAGAAGAAATTTACAAATTGTTTACCTTCGTATTTTGATAATCGAACTGGACGATTTACGATTTTGCTCTGATGACGAAATTCTCAACTTGCAAATTGTTAAAGTTCTCTGAACGCGATGACGACGAGAAGAAATTTTACAAATTGTTTACCTTCGCATTTTGATTCTTCAAATTTCTTGTAAAATTTTTCAGAGTTCCTAAGAAGCTCGGTGAATACCACGATATGAAAAATTGATAATTTCAGTAGATTATATTTTCAAGGATGACCCGCGATACGTCGGCGCTCGAAGGGATTCTCTTGGTCGGGCGTTTCATGTTTTTTAATTTGATCCTCTCCTTTTATTCACGGCCGATCATCGGGGCTGGTGTGCGTGACGCGGGCACGCGGGTTTTCTTGAATCCTTCTGTAACAGCCACGACGCGTCCATTAATCTTTGATCGTGCTCACATTAAAATGACACGGCGGCTGTTACGCAAACGCCGGTAAGTGCTAATGAAGTGCATACACGTCCGTAATTACCAATCGAGTGGCCTGCCCACTTTTCACGCGCTCGCTAATCGAGAGGAGGAAAAGGAAAAAAGCAGGGATTTCGTAACGATTTCTTTGGAAAAAATAAGCGTAATGATCCCTCGGAATTTTTTTACAAACCATCTAGTGATTTCCTTTAGAAAACTTTGGCGTTTCATAAATTATAAGTACCAACTGTGAAACCTCTGCGCTATAATATGAACCATCAACCTAATCAGTGTCAATGCAAACTATTATTATAACCATTATTTCTTTAAAAAATCACCCCAAGGATGTTTCGTGGCACGCGTTGCGGAAGGAGTTTGTAATTTATCGATGTTAGAGGGCGCACACGCTGATACGCTACTGAATTATAATTATCGCTTAATTGAATCGGGCTTAATTTGCTCGCTTATCACGGAACACTGGTATCGCGAGCGTCAATCAATAAAGCTCATTAACTCATTGGTGACAAGTAAGTATCTAATCGCCGCTTGTAATCATGACACATTACACACTCACGGCGCACACGTAAAAAACAGAACACGCGGCTATTAACAACATAGAAAATCTGCAATTCAGAACAAATTGCTCGGCGAGCATCTACTGATGAAAAACGTCCGGCAGGACTAATCGAAAAACTTGCCATAAGGTCGATCAAGTACACGTCGACGCGCAATTAAGATTATCGAGGGGACTACTACTTTGTAACGTTGCCTCAACGATTTCTCACGGTTCTCCACTATACTTTTCTGGAGCACATAGTATACACATATGTAGACTTGTCGCGGCACCTGTAAATCATCGTGAAACCGAGAAAAAACTCTGTTTACCATTTTCAGTGATTGTTGCGGTATTTCAGAGAAATGTAAAATTCCCGCGGATCATCGCAATTATCCTCACACCACCTAATTATTCCGCGTAATCCCCCAAATGGACATCAACAGCCTGGACATCTGCGGTGTAAGAGTGACTGACAAAAACTGCGCGATGATAAGAGAAGATTACGCGAGGAGGCACGCGTCGTTAAGAACGGCACACGACAGACGGCGCATCAATTTCAGGCACAATTTCCTCCATTAAGGAAGCTCGCAGGTGGAGAGGGTCGTTAGTTAATACGCAAACATCATCAATGTGTCCTTAGCAACGTGAGTCGGAGTCGAACTCTTTTTGCAAAGCGTCTCCGCGAGCGACGTGAATTTCTTCATTAGAATCTGCGGGGTCATTATCTCGCCTGTAAGCACGGTCGCCCATCAAAACGTCATCAGTTATACAGAATCGCAAAAAAATGGTAGCGAGCATGCGTTGCCGGGTAAACTGCAAAAACGCGTAACAGCCGAGCGGACGCGTGCATCAACTCGTGGCCTACCCGTTTCTCCATTAGGCTCGACTCGCGGCAACGGTTCGATCGGGTTCCGGTTTCGGTCGAGCGCCATTCGATGCGATTTAAATTGGTCAACGCACCTGCGTCCAATAGAGAAATATTCAATAACGTCCGCGCGGACTCTGACCTAACCCACATCCGCCAACTGGATCGCTAATGTCAGTTGAGCTTAGCGCTGGCTGCGGTGCAGGATGTTTTATTGAGTGTGTGTAGCTTGGAGCTTGAATTCAGTGGAATGATGTATTTAATAAAAGGTGATATTTAACGGTTTTGCAAGGATGTACAAGCATCGCCATCGCTTTGAATGAGTTGCCAATTCCAAGGTTCGTGAGAAGACTAGATTCATCCTAGCGCTGTTCCTATATTTGGCAGCGACGTCCGGCGGATGTTCGCGTTGGAAGAGAGGGCAGCAGCGGCCAGGTTCGATCGGAGTCGAATGGAGATAAACGGCGGCAGGGTTGCGGCTACGCCGCGCCGCGACGGCCGACGCCGTTACCTACGTTTTCAGAGATCTTGGCGGTGTCTCGAGTCTAAATCCACATCCGAGTGGCGCGAGAAAACATAGCAAGATTAATGATACGGCTGACACGAGGGAGAGGGTGCTGGCTAGCTGGCTGATTGGCGAGGCTGGCGTCGGCGTCGGGAATGGCGAGGAAACACCAACCGCAGGAATAGCTTTGCTACTTTTCGCTGCGTCCACCGCGCCGCGCCGCTACGTCCTCCGCACCGCTCGAGTTGCATACTTGTCAATCATTTCGCCGACGTGCACGAGGATCACCGCGACACCTTGCATGCTGCACGCTCTTGTTCGACTTGCTCGTGGGCGACGCTTTTTGTGAAGAGACTTCTTCCTACACGTTAGCGAGTTTGTCGGTTGCCTTTCTCGAGCGTAGCTATTTAGTTCTAGGTGAGCCAGAGAATTTAAGATGAAATTTTTAATTTGAAATTTGTATAATTTGATAATGTGGACCCTTTTGTAGGTCCGCTCAGCTCTTTTCGGGCAAGGCTATTTAGTCGGTTAAACAATAACATGATTGTTAATTAATAATCACTTAATTTTAGATGGTTTAGGCCTATTTCATGTATTTCATGTATTAATATTTTATGTTTTCTTGTACTTATTTGTATTCTAAGGGGTTTCCCGTTAATTATAATAATAATAATAATAATTGATAATTTAAAAATGCTAACGTCAGATGAATTTCACGAATCGAATCCATATTGGATCTTAGGAGACTTTTTCCAGCGCGATGGGGAAGAAGCAGGAAAGAGCAGAGAAAAAGAGTTACAGAAACGCTATTGAGCCTGGACTTTTTGCAGCGAGGTAATTACGGTTTATATCTATTCGTTTTCTTGTTATAATGCATAGCTATCTGATTAGTTTTCGTAAATTACGTCGTTCCACATTTTCTTGGTAGGAATGATTGATGAATTCCTGCCGATTAACATTCCGGCCAGACACCAGCCACTCATTAGCTGGCGAGATCGTACCGCGGCGTATTAAAAATACTACGGTTCTGCCGTTTCATTAGTAGCAAATCGTTCGCGTTTAGCCCATTCATGCGTTCACTCGATATTAAGTAATCCTCCAGACGATGTCTCATTGTTTACTCTCGCGCCACGGAAAACATCAGCTGACAACAACAGAGACTATTCCATCGACGATAAACAAAAATAAATCTATAGCTATTCAAGAATATATTAATTAACCTAATTCTGTATTTCATTCTCCTATGTTTCCCCAAAATCTATCAAAATTCTTCAAACCCTGCAAATCGAAATAGAGATTGAAAGGAAAATGATCGTCAAACAGTGGATCCTAGGACCTAGACAATTCGCGATAGCGCATTGAATTCTATTCAGTTGCAAAAAATATGCAGACTCATGGTACTCTAGTAATAAAACCGTCAGGATGGATGGAAAGGATGTAGGGCGAGGCAGGCGTCCAAGAATCGGTTTGGAGATGCTGCAGTTACCGCGACACTTAGGCGTCGTCACGTGCGTCGAGTGGTTAACAGAGCAGGCGAACGGGGTTAACTGAAACGGAGCGGTTCGCGCAAACAGCGCAACCCCCGTCGGATTCGTAGCTGGTGACTGATGGCACCACCTCGATCACGAAAGATCCCCCGACGCTCCTCGAAACGTCGCCACACGCCGACACTTGCTGCGAGAGGGGACCGTAGAGTCCTAGAGCTATGCAAACGCACGTACGATACAGATCATGCTAATTCCAGATCAGCTGTCACTCCGATCAGGTCCTCCCTTTCGTAGGCCTCTTCCACTGATAGAGATTCATCTCCTTCGTAGAAGTGTCTCGTACCTTTCAATTCCAAGTGGTCATTCTTTTTGCCAAGCTGACATATTCGTCTCGGACACTTGGTGGACAGAAAAGTTCTCTTAAGGGGGGACTTCACCCAAATGCTACTAAAAAGTTTGGGATTTTTTGGTTTGTAAAAATATACGGCTTGGATTTTTTTATATAGTTTTAAAGCAATCTTTATTTTGCTAGAAATTTTTTTTTATGGAAAATTGTACATAATGGAGGCGAACAAAATGTCTTCCCAGAGCAGTGCAAAAAAAATGGCCCACACTCTCGGGATTGACTGGATTATCTGAGAAGGAAATACAAAAGAGACATATAAATTGGAATATATTATCGTCCATGTAGCGTAGGATTTTCTCAAAATTCGAATTATTTTGGAAATTGTAGCAGTTTGAAGAATTGACTTTAATTTTTTACATAAGAATTTGCACTGAAATGCTTCAAAAAGTCGAATAATTGAAATATTATTAAAATCCTACGCTACATTGGAGAGAATAGCGTTTCAAACTTTCGGAGTATTTTGGAGATATAGTGTGGGCCAGGTTAAAAAATGTTGTTTCGAGAGAAACACGTTTAAAGTTTTTATTAAGGGGTAGTGGACTATTTAATACGTTAGTTTCTTTGACGCTAAATTTCTTTGATACCAAACAACCGCTATAGTCGTGCTTTTGACAATCTATTACGGACACGTTTGCGAGTATTTACAATACTAAAATCGTCTGAATATATAAAATTGTCGAAGTTATTAATCGTTGAAAATAGTCCTGTACGCCGCGCCGCTGCAGGTGGTGTACATCGATACAGGTGAACCAATCATCTGAGAGTAAAATACTTTAAGCTGATTATTCTATACACAAATATCTACAGTGTGGAAAATTGCTGATGAATTTGAACAAAAATTGTGGAAGTTACACCGGAATCAATTGTTTTTCCCACCTTTTTTACGAGAAAAAATCGTCTTTAATCTGTTATAAAATGTTTTACAAACATTCAATGTTGATGCGGAATTTCTACAGGATAGAAAATATGGTTCTACAGCTCCAGTTAAAATTTTAAGTGAAAATATTCATTGGTTCAAGAGTTATGATGTACACCGTTTCTGAAAATGGTGTTTCGAAAAAACCAATTGCACTCAATTACGTTCGCTGCTATAACTTCGACAATTATTTGAATTTCTTCATGAAATTTTGTGTATAATTTTCATAAAGGAGAAGACTTTCAAAATTAGCAAAAAATAGTAATCGATTTTCTGAAGCTGAAATAGTCCACTACTCCCTTAGAGGGAGGTTCCGGTCTAGGGCCCAAAAAAATAGGTGATTTTTAGGAATTAATTAAAGAAAAGCTACTATATAAAATTTAATGGGACTTTTTGCATTGTATTAAGGATGTTTTTAATTATAGAAATATATTTTTTTCTTTATAATTAATCATTACAGACGGCATTGGGGAGTCATTAAATTCGAGGCGTCAAAAGATTCATCCAAATCAGTGGGACCTGCATCTCCAAAAGTTATTATCCGAATCGACTGAAACTTTTTTTATTTTGAAGAATATACTTCTGGTTAGGAGGGAAACCATAAAAAAATTACAGAAATTATATTTTTTTAGAAAATAATGACACTAGGAATTTGAAATCACTTTTCCCTATATTTTTCGACCTTTGAACGCCTTTGAAAATTACAAAATTTTCAATTCTTTTTGTAATTGTTTCTGGTTTCCCCCTAGCCAGAAGTATATTCTTCAAAATAAAAAAGTTACAGCCGAATCGGATAATAACTTCTGAAGATACATGACCCACTGATTTCGAGAACACTGTTTCGAAAAAAAAACGCGTTAAAATTTTACGAATTTTAACAAATCCGTTTAAACACCTATTCCAAAAAGCTAGAACATTCGCAAAATGAAATAAAAAAATTAACTTTTATACCGGAACCTCCCCTTAAACTGTAGCTTGAAGAAAATCGAGTATACAGGCTTTATTTACTACTTTCGTCGACTGCAAACTTCTTAAAACCAACGAGCCACATCTCCGTCCCCGACGAAATCATTTAAACAAAATTGAACCAGCAAAGGCATCAAACATCCAGGCTTTCAATTACTTTTTTCACGACACTCCTTCAAGAAATAAAGCAGCATCTGTCGAACACGCGCTCCGGAGGAGGTCCAGCTCGCTCGTACGCGTCCGTCAGTCAACTCGTCCCTCCTCGGATCCTTCTTAATTATATCCCGTAATTCATAATTATTATGCACGAACCGATACGTAGCTACGGAGGGGCGAGGAGCTACGGAGGGAGAGGAGAGCGCGTCCGCGTGGACTGGCCGATCGGTTCGGACCGGATGCAGGGATATCTCGTATTTTCAGGTGGACAGATAGTCATCAATTTAAGGCTCGGATCAAGAAGATATAATGAGTGTAGAGGTTGGTGGGACGTCCTGAGCCGCGGTGGCGTGCGTTCAGCAGATTGGTAGAGAAACGAGGAGGAAGGTGGCTTTTGATGCGTGTGTCTGGCCTTCGGACTCTGCATGGATCTTGTATCGGACGTGGACAGAAAGAGGTCGGCATAGATCTGACGCGATGAGCGCCGCTGCGCTATAATATTAATGATGACTGGCTTGCCCCCTTAGAGCAGCCTATCTATTTCGCTCTGTCCCGGACTGTCTTGTTCCTTCGGGATGCAATTTCTCGATAATTCCCCGTCTTCCTGCAGTTCCCCGATTTGCCTGCCTGCACTCGTTAATATTAATAAGCTGGTTAATATTAATATTGATACCTCCGTTAATAGCGATGGGTATCGGTACCGTGGATGCCCCACAGTTACCAGCGCCTGTGTTCTCAGACGCAGCTTGTCAAGTGCCAGTCAGATCGGCATTTCAAACTGATCAGCCTCGGCCGTAGGTAGCGAAAGTATGAACCTTTCGAACGATGGAATTGTCAGCAGGTGAGAATTGCAGCCTCGAAGGTCGCAAACTTTCCGAGGCTTCTGCCTTTCTGGCGCCAACGCTTCTGCAAAACTTTCAAACTTTCAGCTCGACGAGCTTTAAACGAATTTTAAAATTATTGTAAACTCGGAGCGTTCTGAATCTGAAAATTGCAGCCAAGATAACGAGAAATAGGTAAGTTTCCTTGCAAGTTTGCAATAAAGCGAACAGGACAGCGGAATGTTGTTCGATCGCCTGTAGTAAGTTTCCCAATAAATCTTTCTGCATACTTGCTTTGCACATTAGTCACTACTCGTTCAACTCGTTTTTCCGCGGCAGTACATTTGCTGAAACTCTAGAGGAATAGTGTCGTTGACTGTTCCACGATCGCGGGTTACGATTAATGAGAAATGGAGAGCCACTCAGGAAGTCCACTATATTTCTAGCAAGTGCATAAATATTTAATGCGACTGGAACATGGTAGATGCATCCCAACGAAATCCCTCTGATTCGTGGACAATCATTTACCTTAGGTCGTCGAGCACCATGGCAATTACTTATTGACTTATTTATAGAATACAAGAAATAAACCAGTAGCGTATTATTTTCCAAATTTATTTAGCTGGTGTATAGAAGAAACAAGTTTCGAAACAGCGGAGTGGACGCAATATATCTGAACGCCTGCAACTGGACGAAGGGAAAGTCCATCTCGTCTGGTTTTCTCCCTTTGTAAAATCCATCAAGTCAAGCCCAGAAAAATGCTGAGATATGTAATTAATTACGGGTTCTAGCCGAGGAAAGAGGAGGAAAAAAAATGAAATAGCCAAGATGGTTCCGGCGTCTTACGTGACCATTTCTAGGCAGCTGAACCGGGGGATGCCCGGCCCACTGGCTTAGAAGTATACCGCTGGTAAGTCACGTGGGAAGATAATTAGCGTTCTCCAAGAGGGACCTGAATTTTCGGTAAAATGGCGTCACACTCGCAAGCATGTCGGCCGGTCGAAAGTTTTCCACAGATGTTAGGAAAGATGAGACTCGTTGCACAATAAGCTCTCATCTCTCCTCGACTTTAGCTTCCCTTCTTCTCACGAAAATGAAATTTCCAAAGAAACTGAAGGTGCGCGTAAAGAAGACCAAGGTACCCATTGGTCAAACCAGGATTTAGCAAGGCGTATAGAAGAAAGACAGTGTGTTCGTGAAATGCGAGCCAGCCAACAAACCGTATCCTGCGGGGAAAAATGGCCGTGGCCCTGACCACCTGCTGCCACTTTGATACCGCCGCTAGAATCTCATTTAGCCGTGTAATTCCGACGTTCATTGACGATGGATCGTCCCGTCTCTGAAGCATTGTAGGTGTACTGAAACACTCCGTAACTTCTAATATATGATCGATCAAGAGGAACGAGCGGAACATCGTACGCGCACAGCGTTACCGGAGAGCCTTGTGCGCGGGACCAAGTCCTGTCTGGGAAAATAAATATTCCAGCCGATTTGCAAGTGCCATTCAAAGGGACGACGTTGTAACAGAGACCCTGCGGTCTACGAACATTTCTGTGCTGTTGTCGTCGATATTATCGAGTTGTACTACTGGGAACCACGGAGCAACGTATCTAGATTCTCAAGGAGAAGAGTGACCTCTTATTTACTTCGGTCTCTGCGCCTAAATAGTTTACCATCAACTGTGTAAATAAAGTCGACGCACAACGGCAGTTGAACCGCGACCGAAAGGAGCAAACGGCGACTCACGGCGAAGAGCTACTCGCCGCGGCACCTGATTTGCGTGGAAGACAATGATTCGGCTCTCCCGCCCGCTAACAATGAATAGCCCGTTGATTGTTTGCGCCGCGTCACGGTTTTACAGTCGCGTTTAATTCAATTTGTGAGTGACTTACGATGTCTGTCATTAGTCATCGTGAGGCGCGCGCCTCCTAGCCGGCTTCTTCGCGTTCTCCGCCGACCGAACCACCGTTCCTGAAGAAGAGGAGGACGGGTCCAGGAGGATTTACACGGATCGCGGCCGTTCGCGGCGATTATAGGCCAAGAATGAACCTCATCAGGTGAATCGACTCGGAATGGTACCGACGACGCAACGCCATTAATACTCTGCCATTTTGTTGGGGCGAAGGCAAAGGGAGAAGGCCTGCGCGCAAAGTCCACGGGCTTGAAAAATCAGGGGAGGAATATTGTCATGTATCGGGAGGATGTTAAGATTCGCTAACAGTAGAAAATGGTGTATTTGATATCGACTGGACCAGGTATTTCTGTGGTTTAAAAGTGAGCGTTTATAATTTACATTTAGGTAATCCTCAAGCCTTCTTTCGTCAAGCCTGTTCATCCTCTGTAACTTCATACCAAGTCCGTCGACTAGTTGAACGCAAAGGCGGCGGCGCAAAGTCGAAAGGGCTCGACGGGCCCGAGCCGTCAATTGAATCGCGGCACAATGCCGGATATCGCTTGAGAATGCTGCTCATCAGGTGAATCGGCCGCAAATGGTAGCCAGCTAATAAGTGTTTATTATTCGACCGGTGTTCGTACACGTGGTCGTCTGTACGTAAATACGGAAGAACGGGGAGGCGATGGGAGGGCACAAAAGAGAGAGAGAAAGTTACTGTTAGACGTTGAGCGGCCGAGCCGGCCGTGGATGACCGAGCGGATTCGTTGCTCGAGTCTAGACTCGAGCGGACTCCTGATCATGCACAGGGAACGAACAGCCGGGGCAACGCTCCGTTGCTTGGCTTTACACGCCGCCACGGATCCAATTTTACCGCCAGCTGCGGGGCAACACGCGTCCTGGCGCAAGCCTTTGCTCACTGGCGATTGTGTGATCCCCAGGCCACGCGGATGGCCATGGACACTAAGTTTCCAAGTTCGAGGACGTGGGATGAGGGAGGGGACCAAGTTTTCAATTTCCACGCGGGGAATGGTATCGGAGAATTATGTGGGAATCGATGCAGCTTCAAGTAGGGTAACTCGGGGTAATAGGGTAACTGTACCTAATATCGCCACTGTTCCTAATATCGCCATCCCCTGTATCTTGCAAAGTAAGCAGTAAAATTTATCGGTTATGCACTAAATTAGTGCCTAACCATATGTAGGAAGACATGCTGTAATTGCAGCGTCATGTGATCACCGATTACAAAAGGGGAAGGATTTTGGAGAATCTTGATAGTGGAAAAATTTATTGGACTGCCACAATTTTAAATCCTATTCGAAGGAGAAAAGTCTAATAATTCCATGAATATAAGACTATCTACTAGAAATACCTGATTAATAATGTACTTAAGGTATGAAATCGATTCAAATATGTTCCGTGATGAAAATACTGTTTTTCTTTTAGCAGTATGGGTGTTCCGAATACCGCCTACCGGAGAACAATGGTTTCGATGTAATGTTTGTTACAGGTGGGATCACAAAATTTGCGGAGCGACCGAAATAAATTTTATTTGTCCAATATGTACATCGGAATGTGGAAAATAAAATATTTTAAAAATCTATATTTGTAAATTTCTGTTTTTCTAATATAAATAAAATCAAAGATGGATAAAAATACATTTATAGTGCAAGAAATAATAAAATCACCTGTGAAAATGACTTAAAAACTCATATATACATGAATTAATCCATATTTCTTGAGTTGGCGATATTAGGTACACTTTTTTCAGGACCCGATTTTTGCATGTCTTACGTTTCTTGAGTCCTAATTAAAATTTTGTAGGTTTCAACGATTCTAACTTATGCTACATGAAAGATGAATAATTTCTCTTTACTTTGAAACAAACTGCATGCAAAAATATCAATTATTATTCAATCGGCAGCGATTTAATTTTTGCCTGGCGATATTAGGTACAGTTACCCTATGCCACCGTGGGTAATATGCCACTTCTCAATAATTTTTTAAATAATGAACAGATTGCGTTATATTTGCACTAGTTCCGTTCAATTTAGTGTACCTGCTAAGACGACAACAGATTTTGGCTTTTGATTTATTTTATTTTCAGTAAATCCTGGTAAGTTATAAAAGTATCGGCTTGATGTAATTTCACACTCTGACTAGAATGCAGATTACACATTTGTGTGAACGGTTCTACATAAAATCAATAGATTATGATACAGTATCCTGACAAACGAATTTAATAACCTCTGTTACATCCGTTAAAACTATGTATTTTGTGGAGAGATTTTCTATTTTCGTTTTATGGCTGTTTCGAGTAATATGCCACATGTTTGTCGGTATAATATGCCACAAACTCTTATCTTTATAATTCTTTCTATTTAAAGCCATCGAGTTGCTTTTTGGATCAGAACCATGCCTAAGAAGTATGTACGAACTTCAAACCGTGCGGCTTGGGCAGAAAAAAGTTTAAAGGAAGCCATTCGAAGGTAAAGGAGACGTAGAGATTGGAGGCTGTTTAGTTTGTAAGAAGTAGCTATTTTTTCAAATAAATTTTATGTTTCATTGATTTAAAATGTTTGTTTTTATTTATTAATAGCTTAAATAGTTTAAAATATTGTTGATTCTCCAAAATTTGAGTGATTAGTTCGCACTTCATAGCTTGTGGCATATTCACCCACCACCTGGGTAATATGCCACTTTCGAGGACTTTTGTATTTGTACGTTTCTGATTGAACTATAAAAGTTACATATCTCTACTTATTAGTCAATACACAGAATTAGTTACACTTTCGTATGGTTTTATCTTTATTCCTGTATCTACTTATACTTGCGAGATATCGCGATTCAAAGTTAACTGTGGCATATTACCCCGAGTTACCCTATCGGTGGACATCTAGTATAGTCGTCTTGGCCCAAAAAGGGGCGCGTCCTTCCTCAGGCTTTCGCCTATAGGAACATTTGGCTTGCATGGTGGTGTTTGCAAAATTTAATCGTCGTCGCGGGCCGCTGCCAAGGGAAATTCGGCGTAGATGTTCTGTTGAAATGGAAGTTGGTAAAACCCTGCCCTCATCCGCTAGGAATCACTGGGCAAGTATCGGTGGACATTGATGTTCGAAGTTATGTAAGAGGCAAAGTGAATAAAGGATTGCATGAGGCATTGCTTCTGGCTTGTTAAGAAATAGGTGTACGCTGAAGGCTATGGAAGTTTATAGGGTAATTGGGGGAGAGTTGCTAGACTTTACGCAAAATTGTCACCGTGTCTAAATTTCGCAATGAAAGTTTGTTCCAAGGATAGGGTAAAGGACCTAATTACTGGCAGCCAACCCAATTACTGTCACCTTAAGCTATTTTACTTTAACGTTTATTTATTCGTTGTTTTAAGTAAAATTGCTTAAGGTGGCAGTAATTGGGTTGACTGCCAGTAATTGGGTCCTTTACCCTACATATTATTAGTTGAACATCTTGTGCTGCTACTAACAAGGAGAGGTTTTTTGGATATGTTTTAGAGGACCGTAAAATAAGATATACGTGTTTTTTTATAGCGGCCCTTTTTCATATTTATGGGGTGAAACTAACCTCCAAAGTTCATAAGAATAGTTGGTGCCCGCCTCTCAGATTGCTTTGGTTTTTTTATATGTGTTAGAGGACCGAAAAATAAGAAATACGTGTCTTTCTATTTTGGCCTGCTTGAATGTGCAAGGGGTGAAACCACCCCTCATAGCTATCCTATAATTACGGTGATTGACGACAAGAACATCGTCCATACAGCAAGTTAAATTTATATCAAGTTTTACTCAACACAATTTTGTACCCTGTATGAACTTTGGGGGTGGTTCCAACTCTAAATATGAAAACGGGCCGCTATAAAAAAAACACGTATATCTTATTTTTCGGTCCTCTAAAAAATACTCAAAATTCAAAGCAATCGGAGGCGGACACCAGGGAACCTCTTCTTGTAAGTATTATTAAAGAAAATCAACATTTTAATATTTGTCACCTTTAAAAAGTTGAAACTAAACACATCGTTTGTTTAGGAGAGACGCCGCACATGAGGGAGTGGTGCCGCATTTCGAAAACGTTTAATTTTCCATTTAAACTTATTAATTTTAACTTTTTATTTAAAAAAGTAGTAAAAGCAAAGTAAAATGAAACATTTTTTAATTTATGTAATTATAAAAGACAATAAAATTAGAAAAATAGATAAGTATAGATATTATTTCTGCGTTTTTAAACTTGATTTTCTTTTCTTTTTCCTTCGACAAACATTACACATAAAATAAAAATAAAACGTGAAAAAAGAGTAAAAAGCCCACAAATATGTTTGGATTATCAGATTTGTCATAAAAAAAATAAATAATTTGCTTGACATATCACGGCATCTATTTTGAAATACTTTTTTTTTGTATTTTTACATACATTTTAAATATAAAGTCCTTGAGCGACCTTTATATACCAAAATATATAAATAAAAAATACGGATATATTTTTTTTGTCAAATAGAAGATTTTAAGAGGATCAGACAATATATATTTTAAAGTTGAAAAATAAGCACCACCCTAGTATACACCGAATGCTACTGAAGTTCATACATTCAGGAAAGCTGATTTACCCCAAACGAATAGCTTACCTAACTTCTTGCATTCGTCGCTGATCGCCCACGTTGTTCCACTGCAATTACCCTCCCCTAGCCCGCGTTTCCCATCTACTTCCAAGGACGAAGAAACAAGGAACGCGAAGTTTGAAGGACACTCTCCGCTGGCAGAGACACGTATACTATGTATATTGTATACACTCGCGGGTCGTGGCAGGGAATATACGGCAGCGTGGATCGCGAGTCGCGGCGGCGAACGAGGAAGAGAGGAGTGAAAGGAGGAGAGGAACGAGGGAGAGCGGGAGAAAGAAATAAGGAACGGTGGAAAGAAATGAAAGGCTGTCAGAGCGGAGAAGAAAGGAAAGAAGCGAGGAGAAATAGAGGGAGAGAAAGAGCTCTAGGAGGGTATTAGTTGGTCTGAAGGGTGGATGCGAAGAAAGAGAGTTCCCTCTTTCTTATATATTTTTTCTTATATTCTTCGGCGTTCCTTGGGAAAAGTTTGTTGTTTGAAGCAGCGCTCTGCCTCTCGCGATCATTAATCATGCCGAGTTTTGGTTTGACTAGCAGCACCGCCGGCATGGCTCTCTCTCTCTCTCTCTCTTTCTCTCTCCTCCCTCCCCGTCTAGCTGTTTCTCTCTTTCTCCTATCGCGGCTCGTTCCTGTTACGCTGGGTTCCTTCGGCAACGCCAACCTCGCAGCTTTCCAGGGGAAAGAAAGAGGGTAGTCGGGCAGAGGTGGGGTTGCTTCGTTTCTACCCCTCTCGCTGATCCCCCAATCTCCTGCCGCTTTGCGCGGGTCCCACCGTGTCCCCCCACGTACGAAGACGTCAGCTATTCGGAAATATCATAGAGGGGTGCCGGCGTAGAAAAGGAAACCCTTGGCCTCCACCTCCTCAGCCTCTCTCCCCCTTCGCTTCGCCCTCCACGGTGCGCGCCGCCAACTGGGGCTGCCGATTTCTTTCTCCGCGTACCATGCCACTGTGTAAAGCTTCTCTAGATGGTAATAATATATTCGGCTACTTTCTCCTCACACTCGAAGTCGAGTTGCTCCCTGTACCTTTTTGTCGGGGGTCGAATGCAATGACGTGGCTTCGAATCTATGTATTTTTTTCTTTTGGGAACACTTTTCTAAATAGGGTAAAGGCAGGTATTATGGAACGGCACGTAATAGGGAACTTCGTAAAATTTCGATTAAGAAATAACGAACTCTTCGGGCAATCGTGTATACTACTTACAAGGAAACATATCGAATCCGAAAATTCTGATTTTAATGGAACTCCGTACGATTGTAAAGGATGTCGGAGTATGTAAGAAACGATATTTTTCTGCGGAAAAACACTCTGAGGGGGTGAAATTAACCCTTGAAAATTCGGTTATTAACCCGATTTTGTGTTATAATTCGTGAACTGCAAAATAATTTTTTTTACCAAATGATAGATTTAATTAAAAGAAGTAACTTTTGTCTTGAAACTTTTTTTCTATCTCTTATAATTCGCGAGTGATAACACAAAATCAGGTGAATAACCGGATTTTCAGGGGTTAATGTCAGCCCCTCAGAGTGTTTTTCCGCAGAAAAAAAAATCGTTTCTTACATAGGGTAAATATACCAGTAAATGGACACTACCAGTGAATGGACATTTTTTACTAAAACGAGTAACATAAGTAACTAAAATAAGCAACTAATTAATTATAGACTTCTTCTAGTTTCTCGCTTCATATCCAAACAATTTTTGCAACACGTGGAATCAATCGCGCTGCAAACATAATTTTATAAAAGTGTCCATTCACTAGCCTTAAGTGTTCATTTACTGGTGCGTTTACCCTACTCCGAGATCCTCTACAATCGTACGGAGTTCCATTAAAATCAGAATTTTCGGGTTCAATATGTTTCCTTGTTAGATTCCTAGATACAATAGACGATGATACTGACAATTGAGCATCAGTCGGGCATCCATCATTGAAAGAGAAACGTTTATATTTTTCGTGGGGTGTAGAAGTTTCAGAAAAGTGCATCGAACAGTTAAATATTGTAGTGAAGGTATGTTACAAAGTATTATTTTGATATAATTTATCATTAAATATGTGTGTTCTTGATTATTCAACTATAGTAAACCAGTTAAGTTTCTTTCTTTTTAGTATAATTCTTAATTTCTTGTCAGAACATGTGTGTACGTAATATTTTTCTTTACAAATGTCCTAGTTGTTCCATATTAAGACCCATTTTTCCAAACAGCTGATTTGTAATCTTTACAGTTTTTTACTATAATTCCAAAACAATTGGATTTTTTACATTTGACTATGTAAATATGATTATGCATTAATTCCTTCGTCCCCACATGTCAGTTTCATTAAAAAAAAAAAAAAAAAAAATTAAAGCTTTTTACAAGCTTTTAAAATCAGATGTTCCATATTACCTGCCTTTACACTAAGTGTTCCAAGTTATTTATTTGATAAATACCTAGGGTAAAGGACCCAATTACTGGCAGCCAACCCAATTACTGCCACCTTAAGCTATTTTACTTAAAATAACGAATAAATAAACGTTTAATTAAAATAGCATAAGGTGACAGTAATTGGGTTGGCTGCCAGTAATTGGGTCCTTTACCCGATGCGTTATGAAAGAGACTACGTTTTACGCCAGCTTGAGGAAGTCAACAGCAATTACAACACAGTTTCCATCGAAGCTTTTGGCCATGCCTACTTATCAGAAGTAATTCAATTCTACTGTAGCCATAGAACTAGATCTGCAATACGATAAACGATACCTACAATTTTCTGGCCCGCTAATGCCGCAAGAAATGGTACCAGATGGAACACTTTTGATATCGCGGCAAGTGAATAATGCACTCTCTCAAATCTTGCACACGATCGTAACCTTTAAAGCTACATAAGCCACGTACATTCTTTTAATAGAATAGTAGCAACACGCTAGGCGAAAATCTCAACAATACGTACCAAACAACTATTCTGTTTACTCTGTTGATTTCCTATTGGATCGGGTACATCAAGAACTTCGGTAGACGTCGCGTTGTTGTTCCAACCGCTGGCCGTCCATCACTGACATCGTGCTTGATCCGTTACCAGTTCCTCCAGCATTACCACATTACAAAACACTCGAGTCCTAGTTTGCGGAGCTGGTAATCGAATAGAGGCAATTTTCAACTGCTCAGGCCTTTCAGAATCGAGAATCTAACCGAGTCTCTAAATGAAAGACAGTCTCACAAAGGAGTAATACAACGAAAACAGTTGCGGATGCGAAAGCGATAGGGTTCGATCGGCGAGTTTCGCCAGGATAATCGCTGACAGGGTGGAAGAGAGGAGACCCGAAGACAAGAGTCGCGTTAGCGGGGAATCTCATTGGTCTATTTAAAGGCACGTTCACGCAACGGTGTCGGGTTGAGCCGAGGCGAAGCCATACCTGTGGATCGGTGCCTGGAAAGTTAGGGGTCCCGGTGCAGTTGATTAACGATGTGAGCGTCCAGGTCGAGGTGGGTGGCGCATGCCTTTGTGACAGCACGGCCGCTCCTCCGCTCCACGACATCGCCACCGTTGCTATCACGGATTATTATAACTCGTACGTTTCATCTGGTACCTCCATCGACCGATCGGCAGACACCGCCGCGCTCCCCGGCTATCGTCACGTCCGTTTGTCCGCGGGTTCGGATAAAATCAGCCGATTCTCCGGGGGGACCACGAGAAATTCGTCACCGGAAAGATCGCCACCTCTTTCCAGCCACGCGAATCCTTCCTCCTTCAAGCATCTAACGTTGCCACTTAGGTACTTCCTCCAGTGACTTTTACAAATCTACTAAGAAAGCATCTGCGAATTCAGCGGACAAGAACGCGAATCCACCGTCAAGCTGAAGCTCTAGGAGCCTGTAGAAACAACCAGGAGAGAATCCATTTTGCGAAATGAGTCTGGTCCAACGACACCGGGACGAGAGAGAAGAAGGAAGGCGGGTAAAAAGGATGGGGGTCGATCTGACGAGGGTACCTACCCTATATTGGCAGGCGTGGCTGCGGGATGCAGGGTGCAAGAGGACTTGGAGGGATCGCTGATTGGTTCTCTTCGAACGGAATCGACTGGGGGAGAGAGAGAGAAAGAGTGGAAGCCAGCGAGGAGAACGAGAGGGAGAGACAAAGCTGGCGAACATGGGGTCTATGAAAGCTGAGCTGTCGAAGGGGTCGAAAGGGAATACGTCCTACGAGGAGGGCGACCCTTGTTCACGCAACACGGGCCCTTAATAAAATGCGCATTTATACGAGCCTCTTGCGCGCCGATATTGGCTCGAATAGAATTTGCAACGAGGCTTAGCGGCTTAACCGAAACACCCGACCGCTGATTAAATACCGCTTGGACTCTGCTCCAACACCAGCCTCGCTTTAAATTGATATCCACGGTATAGGATCGTCTTTCTTTAGTCCCTGGATAATTGTTCCGTGGAATAGAATTCTCATTTGTGAGAATTAATTAGACACGTGTGTGTCTACTATTCCTAGATGTAAAGAAAATCAGTGACACATTGAGATTCATCGTTTGAACTTGGATTCCTCGTTTTTTTTCCTAACGTCCGCGTCCTCTAGATTTCCATAACTGTCACGAGGAGAACGGAGGAAAACCGTCGGAAATGGTCTCCTTTGATAACGTCGTTCAGAAGCGGAAGAGCCGCGCGAGGAGCCGAGGGGCGTGGGACGACCAAGTTTCGCGGGGCGACGCGGGCGGAGGGTGAGCGATCTCGGGCCTCTGGACGGGTGATTGATTCGCTTTGAATGATTAAAGAACGCGGAAGAAGGGCGACAGGAAGGGGGTATGGAATAATAGCGTTCGATAGACTCATCAAACTTTTTCGAGGAAACTTTAAAGAGTCCCGTCCGGCTCTCCTGAGAAGTGGATGGATCATCGTGACTGTTCTCGATCGTCGCCGAGCGCTCTGGAAACTGGGCAAATTTGCCTGTGTTCCTTTCGTCGTTCACAAGTCGTAGCTTCGGGCTATTTACCATGAAATATGTTCTTTCTTTTATAAAATATAAGCTTTATTATACAATAAATGTAAGTACTAACGATTTCCTCTACATTTGTGGAAACAGTTACTTACATAAAAAAATTCTGTGGCGATTACTGTTATTCTGATTCGAAACGCGTAAAGAGATTCTGAGGGTGGCGTGATTTGAAGAACAGGCGGACAGGAAGCAGAGAACTGGGAGGAAAGGGTTGAACAGGAGATAGGCAAATGGACTTTCTTCCTGCGTTGTTTGGGAATTTGAATAATTTATAGGTTGTAAATAACGACGATTGTAACGAACCGGAACGAGACCTCATTGTGGCATGATCGGTAGCCTGCAGTACTCGCAGGAGAATGTCGGTGGTCGGATCGCTGTATACGGCCGGGCCCCCGGTAGCCTGCAGCCAGCCCGTGCTGGCCAAAGGGTTGTAGCCTCGTGATTTATTGCCGTGCGAATCGAATTTTTTCTTACAGAAGAAAGTATCCGCAATGGGGGACTGCGGCGGGTGGTAAGTTTCGCAGACGGCAGGCAACGAAAGGGTAAAATAGGTCAAAGAAATTTTCATGTCCGAAGGAGGTCTGTCCTCGGTTGTTTGCCTTGGAACTTCTCAATTCATTTGTCAGGCGGTTTGAAAAATACGAGGAAGAAGGACCTTCTTAATTTCTTATAAAGTATAGATATTGCTGTTATTTGTATACAAATGTGGCATAAACGTGTTTCACGATTGTGGTGAGAAGTTATAAGTACTCAGCATTTAGAAAGTACGCTTTTGCAACTGCAAATTTAATACTGATATTGGGTTGCGAAAAATGCCATTCTCGCCTTGAGACTCCTGGTTTGGCGATTTAATTTCCCCAGGAATGTGATAAATATTACCCTTTAATCTTAAAAAGCAGTCAACTATTTTGCTGCATGAAGTTACGTAAAGTTTTGATGTTTTGAACGCACCGTGCACCAGTGAATATAGATATTAAATAGTTAAGTTGGCAACGCATTAGAAATTTGATGGGAAAAAAGTTCTTATTTTTATTTAGCTAAATCTGAAGAGAAAATTATTTTGACACGCAAGACCAGCTAAAAACGCACCATCAGAAAATATAACTTGTTTCTTTTTATATTTTGTTAAAGAAAATGATTTATGTTTTCTTGGAATTTTTTATTTATTTTTGCTAATCTTCCAGATGAGTGCTAGGCAAATTTTGGCGACCCTACACTGATCGCAAGTCTTATACAATTTAAAGATAACAAAATAGTAGAATAAATGTATGTAATGCAATCACACCTTGCCCCAGAAAACACACCTAAACGATCAAATAAAAAAAAAGACTGATTTGCGTTTCAGCAACTATCGCTGCGCCTACTACCGTGAGTACGGAAGACGGAATGAAAGATAGCGGTACTGCTTACGGAGGGTTATTGTGTGTCCATCGGTTACGGCTCATCAGCTGCTGTAACTTCTATCTTCGCCTGGAGGAGGATCGGAGGTCCCAAGGCGCCAACTTCGCCCTGTTCCGCCTTCGTCATGTTTCCCACCTTCTTCCACGCTCATCGTCCCGGCTATTCTATTCTGCCGCGTCCTCTGATTGCTGTAAATCTTCAAATTACCAATAAATACCGCAAATTGCCTGGCTCGTGCTCCTCGGCAGGCAAACAGGGCTCCTTGTCCCTGGTGGCTCGTAAAACTTGCCGAAAAGAAATTTTTCTAAGAGTCTTTCCGCGATTTCTCGGTCGCCGTTGCTCGCTACGTCTTCTGGGACTTGGCGATAGTCGCAGATACCTTTGGATGATTTTGACCGAGAACATTTCTTTCGGGGAAAATGTTTATTTCAGGTAGAAAGGAGACGATGCATTGCCAACACTGTGTTATTTAACTAATAGCAAAAGATAGTCGATTCCTGTTAAGAAGTCAGTCCACTGTGAAGTTGTGAAAAATTGTCATTTTTTAGGATTTATTTTTTAATAATCAGAATGTCCAACGTAAATAATGTTTTGTCTAGTTATTAATACACTTATTGACAGCATAAACAAAATCTATTTTAAATTTTTAACAGTTTTTTAACAGTGCAGGTGATTCCGGGAGAACGACGCATTTGAAACAAAAAATTCAAAGTGTGTTGTATTCAGTATGAGCGTGGTTATCACCGGAACTAGGATTATTTTTACTGATAAAAAATTAACAAAATGGTGGAGGTTTGAAGTTTAAGTGTCGAAATACGGCAAATTTTTCAATCATTTTGCCTTGTAAAAAGTATGAAATGGTTAATCGAAAAAGGTTTCCGTAGACCCGGCCACAGCCACTGATGTGCTGAATAACGTGTAGAAATTTCAGACTGATTGCTCAAATAGTTTTTTGCAATAACCTGCACCAGTTGAAAATCGAGGTTTCAAGTTTTAAAACAAATTAAAAAAATTCTTTTAAACTTTTTGTGTATAATATATGAGTAGCTTAATAAATACCAAAAAGATTTATTGCATTATATGTTGTAAAATCTTTAAAAATAGCTTCATTTTTCAAACTGTCACAGTGGACTGACCCCTTAAGTTTTAAACTCGATATCGCCGTTTTATTTTACAAAAACTCAGAACGTGTGGAAGGTTTACATCGAATTGTTAAGGATGTATGGGACGTACAATATTAGATAAAAGTATAACAAAAATGAAATACTTGAATATCTACATCTTACACATAGTAAATCTAGATGTAAGGATCTCGAATGACAGTTGAAGTCTTATTTTTACTCTTAGGGAGGTAAGTATCTTTCACTTTACAAATGCTTTCTCAAGCATTATTTCCTAAACTTTTGTCAGTAAAAATGCCCTGAATTCACAATTTTCTCAAGTTATAATTTATTTCTTTAAAACTGTGTAGTGGAAACAATTGAAACTCGGCAGATATTTCCATCTACACATAGCTATACTCTACAAGTAAAAAAAAATTGAAAACATTGGTACCATTTCTTCAAAATTTTTTCACTTGGTTTAAGGTGAATGTCCCCATTAGCGACCGTTTAAGAGTGTGACTGGTTCGAAATAGTATATTTTTTACTAATATACGACAATATTTGAGTAAAGTATGGAGCATTGTATTTTTTTAAGTCTCTAGTTTCTTAATCAAATTAGTTTTACAGTGATATTTGACTATTTACACAAAAATTATGGCGAGAATTATATTGGACCGGATGTCCCCTTTAGTGACCATCTATTTTATACCACGATTTTCTGCTACAATAATGAAAGAAAATGGATATTTTCTTTTTATTTTATAATTCTGTATATATTTCTCGTTAATTTGAGTAAGTTACTGCATGGATCCATGTATTTTTATTGTAAAAATTGCGAGTTTAATGATATCTGGAGTATAACCTCACGGTATTAGAATCTGTCAACTTTCATGTCAATGACCAAGTCTTAATTTACATGTGAATTTACTTAAAGATGAATGTACGGCTACATAAATAACGTATGAAACAATAACTGAAATATTTCGCTTATATTTCGCTTTCTGTGTTCCAATAAACAATAACAAAATGAAGTGGTCACTAATGGGGACGTGGTCAGTAATGGGGACATTTACCTTATCTGTCAAGATGGTCTTTTTCCACAAGAGTACATATAAAATCAGTAAAGATTAAAATCGTTATAACTCAGCAACCATTCATTGAAATCGTTTAAAATTTTTGGAGCACATCAGGAAGCTTAGAAACAACAATCTCACAAATTTTCATCAACTTAGTACCTACCATTTTGAAAATAGGTCCAATACATCCTTAAAATATCATACCGTTAAAATCACCAAAGTTTATCGCACCACTAACAACAAATCTACACAGTGTCCCAAGCGCGAGGCATTTACAGGACGCAACTATCGACACATACTAGATATTCCTTACATAACCCAGGCTACGAGTCTGTCAAACGATACGTGTAACTTACCTGCGCGCAAGAAGCACGCTTTAATTCGGAACCATTAGCGCGGGGCGAATCGATTGCGATTTTCTATCGACCCATAGGGACTGTTTGAAAAATGAGACGCTCTCCTGCTCTCAAAAGTGGTCCTAAAACGCTTGAAAAAATGCCGACAATGTGAATCCATTAATCTTGACGGCTCGCGCTGCCGTCAGCTCTTTCTTCTTTTCTCTCTATCTTGCTGCCTGGACCTGCGTGCCTTCGGGACATCCCTTTGCACTTACCACCTGGAACAACAACAACAACGCTTTTCCAGTAGGCCCTGCCTCGGGCAGCCATTTACTTTCCATCTCGTTGCTCGCGATAGCGTTCATTTTTTGCTGGTCCCTCTAGCAACGTAGCTGACGCGTCGTGGCTTACTGGAAGCTGTGCAATTATAAAAACGTTGAATGCGAAAATATATGCTTTCCAGGCAGAAGAGTTACTATCGAGTCTTTATATGAAGACATCATCACCACGCACATTTCAAACACTTGAGGCAACCTCTCCACGTTATATCCCCTTTATCTATCATAGGCTGACTCCGCAAGGTAACATCCTTTACGTCCCTCCATTCCGTCTCCTCCGTAACAATCAATATAGATTTCCACTGATCAGAGTCCTCCACCCAGTTAGTTTACCACGTCTAGCTAGTCACCTACTCTTTTATTTTATTCCATTTGAAAGATGGAAGATCCTCAAGGCTCTCTCAGAGCCAGAGGCGAGGAATGAAATTTCAGTAGGTCGTTTGGAAGCAATTAGCCCTGAAAACGTTTCTGGCTCGGCATCTGGGCTCGGGGGCCCTTTTCGTACAATGCGGCAGCGTTTTCGGTGTATGCAAACTGTCTTCCAGAAGACGAGGGCGCAGGGCGTCGAATGGTAATTGTCGGAGTCACGGATGCTGGCCGACCTTAACCCAGTTACCTCCTTCTTTCTTCTGCTCCGGGCGGTAATCAGCGTCCAAGGGACGTTTACACGCTTCTCCCCTTACAGTCGAGCTTCTTGCCCTGGTTGGGAGGGTTGAGAGCGTTGAGTCTTTAAAAATGTGTCACCCAATTCCTAAACTTGCTAGATTCTTCGTTCTTCAATCGATAGCTATTACCTTTTTGTTTACTGGATTTTTTTATTCCATCTGAGTCGGTTTGTGTGCACCAGCATCCTCATCGCCAGCACGGCGTCCTCGACCCGTTTCACTCCTCTCGAAGATCTACTCGCGCAAGTGGCTTGCGACAGGGAAACTCAGCTAGCGAGCTTCTGGGCTTGCTCGAGGAAGGATGTCACGATCGTCTAGAGAGGAGAGGATCGTCGCTAACGACTTCGCGAGTCGACCGCGAAAGGTGATGAATCACTTTTACGACTCACTCGGCCATTCTTCCTCGTCCGAGGAGCTCGACTGCCGACGTAAGCTGCTATAAATGCGCCTTTTTCCTGGCAGGCCCTGGATCCTTTGAACGCATCGCCGGAAGAGACTGGTCGGCGCACGCAAATTGCTTTCAAGCGGCGATGTCAGGTGGTAATTGCTGCGAAGGTCGCGGGTCAGGGGTCGCGTTAACGTCCTTACCGTCCGCGTAGACCGATAATTACCGCGCTTCTGGCCCCGCTTTTCTCTCGTTTTTCTTCGCGCCCGCGTAAGTGGAACTACTGTTGATCAAGCAGCTGAGAGACTTTCACTCGACGAAGGATCCTCGTGTTTGCGGACGTCACCGTGCTTCTTCTTCTGCTGTCGTCGCGACGGTCGCCGGGCTTCTTCTTCGCTCTGGTAAAAACACGTGTCCCTCTTGTCGAAATCGTGTCTCTCCTGATTGCGGCTTTCAGCCGGCTGACTCGATTCCAGGCTTCAGTTTCATGCTCGCTGGCTGTCTAAACTTGACAGCAGTCGATCAACGCTGCACGTAGCTTGTCACCTTTTTGGACAAGTGGTAGTTGGTCCAAAGGGAAAAACGACTTGCGTTTCTAGTAAATTTTGAAGGAAATTTAACAAACAAATGCTTCTTTTCATAAAAGCTTCTACATATTCGCGTGGCTCTGTTTGCCAAGCCGGAAATACTCGCGACACGAGCAGGCGAGGGATGAAAGAGCGGACCTTTCGAAGGTCGACTTCGATACCTAAGGGCTCGGAGGTGTGTATATACCTATACAGGGGTGTCCCCAGGAGGATGGGGTCCCCTTTCGACGTCGACAAACGCGAAATCGTGACTCAGCAGCGAAATAGAATCTCCGGAGACTCGTGCTTTTCGCCTAGAACGGATCGGCTGCCAACACCTCAGCGCAGAATGCACGCGAGGGTCCCCGGAATCTCTCATAAATTCGAAAACTCTGGGTCGTCGCGCGCGAATTCCACCGTGAACCGTATCGAATTCTGCTGGCCGGCGACGTTCCACGAGTTTGTAAATATTTGGAATATCCTGTAAACTGCGGACTGATCGGTCCCCGAGGAGTTTAAGGATCGCGGACGCTTTGGAGAACGTTTCGACTTCCATCGAGTCTCCATCATAGAGGAAAACGCGTTGCTAGCTAGAAAAGCGGTGTTAAAGGTAACAGTAGAAACTCGAACTCGCGAAATTTGGATTATTCAAAACGGACGATTGCCCGACGAGCGATCAACAAGTAAAGCGTAGCACGGAACGCCGGTAATAAAGCGATGAAAGTGATAAATCGCGACGGTTCCACCCCCGGGCCAAGCGCCGTATTGCGTTATTAAAACTTTACTAATGGTCGATAATAAGCAGCCGCTCGGCCAAGATTGATATTAAATCGTAAACTACTGCGTTCCCATTTATCATTATCACGACGGAACTCGGTGTTCCGCGCGCGACTCTTTTGAGCTTCCCAGCTAGCCGGGGAATTCCAGCCAAACGGGTTTCCACGGGAAAGCGTTCTGACGCGCGAGGATGATTCTTTCGCAACGCGGCTAGGCGAGCGCAAATGGCGCCATCGTCATTCAGAAGCATGTCTACATTTTACCACGAGCGTGAAACTCCGAAGGGAATTACTCGACCCGAGAGCATTCGGGTAACCGATCACGGAACACTCGATCGCGAAAGTTCCACCCTTAATTCCAGCGTTGCTGGGGCACTCCGCAGTGCGCACTCCAGTTCCCCAGAAGGGACAACTGTAACAGGGAACACGTGGCGAGTAAGCTCTCGTGGGCGATCTCGCGATAATCGTCGTCCGGAAGATCGCATCGGTTCGGTAGCGGAAAAGAGGGCGAGGGGGAGGAATCGTCGTTGACGAGGTACGGTCTCTCGGCTGGAGGGGAGGCAGTGGGTGTAAAAGGAGGGTGTCATGCCGGCTTGCCAGGAAAAGTGATTGATTGTGTTTCGCCGGAAGAGAAGAGGAGCACCGAAGACTCGAGCAGAAATAGGGGAGAAAAGAGTGGGAGAAAGAGGGAGAAGAAAGCGGTAGCAGAAGACGCTGGCGGCGTAGCGCGCGCGAGGGAAACGGAGGGAGATGGAAGTCCGCGGAGCGTACGCGCTGATAGAGACGGAGAGGTCGAGCCGCAAAACGAGGAGACAGCGTCCCACCTACCCTCCCCGCTAACCTCCGCGTCGCCTACGTCATCCGCAAGCCCCTTCAACCCCCTCGCAGATTCCACTCGACGCTCCGCGCTCGCCGCCCCTTCTCCCGGGGGGCGGCATGAAGTGGCCGCAAGAAAAATAGAAATAAGCCGCGGCTGGCATATCTTGCCTAACGAAAAACCCGGTCGAGAACGCTCGCGGAAAAAGCAGGTGACGCGCTCTCAGCGTTCCCTCGATTGCCGCTCTTTCCTGCTCTTCCCTGCTTCCGCCGTTCCGCGTTCTTCTGGACCCGGTTGCCGCGGAGAAATATTGCCACGCTGCCCGTTATTGTCACCCTTACACCGAGCTGACAATATTGCTCTGTTTCTCGAGCACCTAGCCTTCTTTCAGGGCGGAGTTCGTTGCCTCTTCGATGTTGGCTGATATCTGTGATTCACTAGAATTGTTCACAGTGATCCTCTAGTAACAACGAAGCTATTATTCCACATCATAGTTTTCCACAACACTGACGATTTTCACTTTCAAACACTCGCGACAGGCACAGAAATTTCAGCACCACTGCTCCGTTGATATTGCCACTTCTACTGACGATGACGCCACTTTGGTACTCCCAGCGACACTGATAAGAAACGCTGCGCGCAAAGCGTCAGCAGAGTACCGCCGACAGCAATGGTAAAATACGTATCGGCTTGCCGAGCCGTTTGTCGACTGAAGCTCGCCGCGGCGCATTGTTGTGCCGCGGCAAAACAGAGTGAGTATGCTCTTTGTATAATGACTCGGCGCTTTATATGCTTTGCCTCGCGCAGCTGATCGCAAGTAGACGTACTTGACCGAGTGCAGCGAGACACTTGTAGAACACTAATACCTACAAACACACAGTCAAAGAACGGCGAAGCCATTACTTTCAATTTGGACGGCATCGAAGCGGCTTACGTAACGCGTGCATAGAAGAGGCGATGTTATAATACCCATGGTGCCAAGTAATAGAAAGTCGTCTCGGGGAACGATTGGGAGCGCTTCAATTATGGATTGGGTTGATTCTTTTCAACGCTCTTACTGGCGATAAATGGCGATACTTAGACGATGGTGCGTGAAAGGGAAAATCGCTATCAGACGTTGCAGTATTAAGGTCTGCGCACACATATCCGTGCCAGTTCCGTTCCGGCGTGTCAGTGGTAAGAAGAAGAGACCCTCTACGCCTCTATTCTTCTTACCACTAGCATGCCGGAACGGAACTGACACGGAATTGACAAGTGTGTCTTCGACTTAGTTGAAGAAACCCTGTCTTGTTAGAAATATGTCGAGCTAGAACGCTTAGAGGTGCCTTAAGGGATGTTGCAATTGTCATAAGAGCTTCCTAAAATATTTACCATTTGCGTCACGAGTGATTTTGCAGAGACGAAGTTGCCGCGCCGCGCGACAGACTCTCGATTAGCCTGGGCGATATCATTTAACCCGGGGCGGTTTGATGTTCTAAGTACAGACTACGCGTAATAAGGTTCGCGTGGATCGGCGTCGCCTCCGTGAGCATTGACCACGCTACTCGAATGGATTTCAGAAGGATGGAGGCGGGTTAAGGAGATCTGTAGGAGTGACTATAGGTACCCTGGAGTATGGCCCCATAAGGGCACAGGATCCACAGTTTCCGTGGCAGGGGTTGGTCTCGTGGTCGCCGAGAGTGGGGCGGTCCGATGGGTGAGCATGAGGAGCGACGAGGAGAGGGGCTGTCCCGAGTGCTCGCAACGACTCCGAAGCCAGCCGGCCTCGTCGAACCTGGAGGGAGTTGGGAACAGGCCGGAGTTGCCAGACGAGTTTCTGCCGAGGCAGGACGAGCTCACTTTCATGGCTCTCTGACAGCTTGGACGGTCAACGCGATTCTGTTCGTCAGGACGACTCGGTCTGGACGATTCCGTGTGCCGTAATCAGTACCGAATAGAATAAGAGACACGCGTGTTGGTGATCGAAACGTTTCTGGGATAGACAGAGCTGCGAGGCTTCGATCGGAGTTTTATGGAGGTTCATTGGGGGAGGAGGTGTGCCGAGGACATTGTCCGATAATCACGGGACTTGTCATCCACCGAGAAGTGCACAGTGCACAGTGCACAGTGTCCAATGGGAAGGAAAGTAAAAAAAAACTGGAGCTGATAAAACGGGTGCGGATAGGACGTGGGAAACGGTGACCGTCGCTGTGCGAGCAGGCACGAAGAAAGAAGTTGGTGCACCTGCCGCAGTGGTTCTCGTGGCGCCACTCACGTGTTGCATGCGTGCCGCGCTATCCATCATGGTCGCGGACCCGAGGCGGCTCTGATTGGTCGGTGGCGCGGTCACGTGGTATGGTAATTGGGCTTCGGTGGGCGGGAAGGAGCGAACGAGACCGCGGAGCTTCGTGGAAGATCGCAAAAGTGGCGGAAGGAGAGGAGAGGATAAGCAGCTATCCACCGGGAGTCTGCTGCTCTCCGTGGTCTCGCTCTTTTCGCTTGTTTTCTCTTCTGCCCCCGTCTTTTCCCCCTTTTCCTTTTCCTCTTTCCCGTCTTGTGCGTCTCGGCTCGGCTCGCTGTTTCCTCTCCGGAGGAAAAAGTCATCCTGTTCGGTCAGCGGGACTAAGGGAGAGGGATGTCGGCCACGGGCCAGAGTGCAGTGCGGTGTGTACGCTTCCGACAATAAATATTAACATGGAACCGTGCGACTCTATGAACTAACCCTGCCACAGTGTGCGGCTACAGGGAGAGCCGGAGAAACTAAGACACAACAGTGATTACCTGCGGTTAACCCGGGTGACGAGTGCGAAACAACATTGATCAACAACAGTGATTAGAAAAGAAGGAATCGTCGCAAACATGAGTTCGTTCCTGATGAATCCATCCGCCGGCGGTGGATATCATCATCATCAGCACCAGCAGGCAGCGGGTAACCACCACTTGGCGGCGACCTCGGTGATGGTGGACCCCAAGTTTCCACCTAGCGAGGAGTACAGTCAGAGCAATTATATCCCGTCGACAGGGGCCGACTTCTTTCCCACTAGCGGCGGCGGGCATCACCTGAACCACCCGCAATCCCATCAGTTGCAGTACGGCTACCATCAGCACCATCATCAGGCGGCGTCCACGCCGTACGGGGCGTCGTCCGCGGTGCAGCTGAACGGCGGCTACGCCAGCTACGGAGGCTACTATGGACCGCATCATCCTCATCACCAGGTGCACGCCGTTCACCACGCGAGCTTGCATCCTCATCATCACGCGGTTGGCGCGCTGGCGATGCCGCCCGAAGCCCAGCAGCCGCCTCTCACGTGTCCATCCTCGATGCAGAACCAACAACAGCCGCAGCAGCAGCAGCAACCACCTGTGTCCGCCTCGACTGTCCTCGGCTCCACTCCGCTGTCACCTGGCATTATGCAGAATCACGTGCAGCCGCCGGACAGTCTTCAGCATCATCAGCAGCCCAGCCAGCAGCCGCCGCACGAAGGCAACGCCTGCAGTCCCGCCAGCTCCAGCCAGTTGCACCGCGACAATTCCCCGGATCTGCAGCAGCAACCGAACTCTGGTCAACAGTCTCAGCATATACAGAACACGCAGCAGCAGCAACAGAGTCAACAGCAGTCGCAGCATCACGTGGAGGACGGGTCCGATCAAGACGACATGGAGGACGATCAGATGATGGACGGGTCGCCTGGCATGATGGAGGAGGAGGATGACGAGGAGGAGAGCGGGGACCGTGTGATTTATCCGTGGATGAAGAAGATTCACGTTGCCGGTGTCGGTGAGTTGAAACCCTTCAAGTAGCCTAGTGACGGTAGGAACAAAGGAGATATTGATTATCAGATCCACGGTTCTATTTGAACGCTTTCTTCTTCGCTGAAGCACAGTTAGTCCTGGCTTTCGGACTGGGGAGTAGGCTAACTAGAGAATTCTGGGATTGTATTCGAATTTACTTGGGTAGTTGATTGGAGAACGGGAGTCACCATCCGTCGGAATCCTTCCCACTGAAAAATGATCTTCTATTGCTTAGGAATCTCGCTAGAAAATTTGTTCTGTTTCATCTGACCATCAAGGCATATTGTTGGAAACTTTTTCGTCGTTACGAATGAAACTCCCACGACAGGTATTAAGGTGAAGACGCTTTCCGATGGTCACGTTCTTCTCCAATCTGTAACAACACTACTTCTTCAATTTCGAATACTTGACAGAAAAAGATGACCCAAACATGTTCCCTGCATGCCGTAAGGTGCACAACAAAGGGAGGGAGGGGGTCGTTGTAAAGTTTACCTGTGAAACTGATACATTGTGGCCGCAAGGTGACGCGTTACCGAGGAGTCGGAAGACTGATGAGCAGCAATTTATCGTTGCACCTTCCGATCACCTGTGCGAGATTTCAGAGGCTTAGTGCCTACTTTACGAGCTATTCGGTTACGCCTAACGTTCCGCCATTCTTCATCACCTAATCGAGCAGGCAAACAGTAACTTTCGGATGTGTTGAGACGCATACGTGAAAAGAACAAATATTCGGCAGTCGATTTTTCTAACAGCAACAACTTTGCAGAGGAGATCAATTTTTTTATATAGCTTGTGTCCTTGGAACTGAAATAGAGTTCAGAAATGTATTCAGTTTCCCGCGATCAATGAGCGATAATTAAATAAGCGTATGAGCCTAAAGCAATGTTCGTGGAAAATATATCGATAACAATAGCGTGGATGGAACGCGCCCCGTGAGTTCTAAGCAACAGCAGGCGTTTCGCAGAAGGATTATGAATCTTCAAAGGAAATTTTTGCAACGTAATATCCTTCAGAATTGGGCTGCCTTTGCAGCCTCAAATTTCTATTCCGTTTTGACCGAGAAAACTGCTGTTCACTCCAGCTTGCAACTATTCCTTTTGAGCCCGCTCTACTGGGGATACGATCGCCGCAAAGCCGAATATCATAATTCATATTTCCAGGTAACAAAAAATGTCTGGGATGAAAGAAACATGGCGCACGGTACACGAAACGAGAGTTTAAAACATCGTCCCACCCATGCAGAGTTTCTTTTACCTTTTGAAACTTAAATAGCTTATGAGGAAATAGTTTTAAATAGGGAATATGTAAAATTGTTTCAACGTTAAACATAATAGAAAGAAATATTAGTCGTTTATGATAGTTTGTTTATAATAAAGTAATATAAATTCAATTCTATTCAACACTGCCCTCCTTAGTTAAAATGTCTTATCTAGCATTTTTTCATTTTTCAAGATATACTAGCCACCGCGTTACCCGGTTTCACCTGGGAATTATTTATAATGAAATAAAAAAGCCTAAAAGAAAAAATAAATAGCCTATCATCTAATCTAGGACGTATATAATATATATTTAAAATTTCATTGATATCCATTCAGCAGTTTAGGCGTGAAAGCAGGACAAACAAACAGACAACGTTTCACTTTTATATATTATAGTAGGGATTAAAATAATTGAAGTTCCACCGTCTTTTACCTTTTACATAAAGTTAGAAAACCCTACGTGCTCCGTAGAGATCTAGAAACAGTTTAACGAATTTAACCTAACTGCTTTTCAGATGGTTAAAATATCCTACCTAAAAAAAATAATTATTTAGTACATTAATGGTACATTATCTACTGGTACACCTATTACAAAAACTAGTGTTAGGCTGTTACAAAATTAAAATAATGACAACATATTTTAATTTGAATGAAGAACAGTAGAAGGAAATGATAAAACTTCAGTTCTTTCTTTTGTTTCAAAATGCTAAGTAGATAGGACATTCTAACTAAGAATGGCAGAATAGTAAGTATACTTTCTCCACTGTGATGTTAGTACCGTCACTTATTTATTGAACAGCCTCGTAACCAGAACCTCCCTCTATTCTTCTTCCACAACACGTGTGTTATTCTCACAAGGGGGCACGTCCCCTCCATCAATTCTAAAAGACACGCTGCACCTACGTGTACACATATTTAGTAACTTATACATAGAATATCATGGATTCGGCAAAAGGAAATAGTTCGTCGAGTTTGGTGTACGGTTCTCGGTTCTCGGTTCGATGTCCAGGGCCTCTGATGTCTGGTATGCGTGTCCGTCGGGCTGTCGGAGACTGCAATCTCTCCCCCGTGGATGTCGGGCTCGGTCACTCGGACGCTGCCGTTAGGAGGGGCTTCCCGAGACCGTCGGTCAGCTTTGGAATGGAATGTGTCTGCACAGATTCTAAACTGAACTCGCTCCTATGTTTCCTCTATCGAGTCCTTCGGACCACCAAGAAACTCTCCTCTACGTTGCTCGATACAGCCCAGGATCGACGCACGATTCTTTTCTTGTGTGTCACTTTGCTTACGAAGTAAGTGGTGGTAGTGACGGGCTCGATACGATGACAACTTCTGATAGCAACCTGTTAGTCTCTTCCACTGGCAAAATCGTAGGCAGCCAAGGGTAACGCGAAATGATACAGTGGAAATAGTTACTGTCTGCGAGATATAGAGAGATAGTAGAGCGAGAACATCGAAGGATGCTTAGGGAAACATTTATTGCTTTATTTCCGAGGAACAAGTCTCTCTGATCCAGTCGAATTTACATGTACTCAATACGTCTTTATTATCGTTTACTCAAACTTTCTTACTGGCGAAACACCTTCGTCCGTAATCCTCGCTCAAGTTCGACCACCGTCGGCTAGTTGGCAGTCGAACGTACTGGCCTTGGATCGTTGGTCTGTCGATTGTGAAATATAGACCGGTTATTATTACGCTTCTTAGGAGTACGACGTCTCGCTGTTATACATATAGTGCAGGCTTTGTATACTTTTTTATCCGTTTCAATCATCGATCGCATGCTCTTGCACTGTGCCAGCGCGTTTAGGCGTCCAAAAACTGACCACAGCGTAAATTTACAAATACCGTAAACCTGGGTGACTTTGTCCGTCGGGGTGACATTGCCCACCTTTTTACTCTGACTGAAAAATTACCACATGATTGAATTCGCTATTATCTTTTTCCTTTGACTTTGAAGAAATTATTGCTATCGATTACAAAATACTATATGTTCCAACTACTTCACAATAAAATAAAATAAAGTTCTTCCGAAAAGTCACCCCAGTTTACGGTAACGAAAGTTGCGAGATAATAAAAATTGATACAGAATTATGCGTAACGTAGGTGCAGAGTGTTGAGAGAGAACTCCTAACACAGTGACAGTATAGAATAAGAGGATTCTCTTTTCCATTTGTTTCCGAGATAGAACTGTCTAATGTGATTCCTGAAAAAAGTCCCTCCGAAGAGGAATGTCGCCAACAGCGACAGGGCAGCGTTGTATTGAAGAAATTACTCGGGGGGTTGTACATAAGACACTTCTATTTTTACACACTTTCAAGGGAAGCAAACGTAACGCTAAGATAAAAATAATGGGAACGTGATTGGAGAAGATATACTGAGCAATAAAACAGCAATAAAAAATACATTATTACCGGCATGTAATTGCATGCAAGGACAAATGTGTCATGAAACCTGGATGAAGCAAGAAGTGTCAAAGAATCTGCTATAGCTTTGCGCATCTACCGAGAAAGCCTGAGCGTCGACACGTACGTGGGTGTCTATAGAAATTGTTCGCAATCAAAGCATCCAGTGCCGAAAGTCCGGCAGGCATTGAATTACCGTGCAATTTAGCCAGTACTCCGCATGTCGCCACCTCGGGCGTCGCTAGACGCAAGCTTCGGACACCCGCGAACTCTCTAGACGTAGCCCCTCGACTAACGAATCCCGATGTTTGTTTGGTTCTTGCAGCGAACGGCTCTTACCAGCCGGGGATGGAGCCGAAGCGGCAGAGGACCGCGTACACGAGGCACCAAATCCTCGAGCTGGAGAAGGAGTTCCATTACAATAGGTACCTGACGCGACGGCGACGGATCGAGATCGCCCACACCCTGGTGCTGTCCGAGCGGCAAATAAAGATCTGGTTCCAGAACCGTCGGATGAAATGGAAGAAGGACAACAAGCTGCCGAACACGAAGAACGTGCGAAGGAAGAACGCGAACGGCCAGGCGGCGCCGTCCGCCAAGCCTAGCAAGAGCGCGTCCTCGCGGACGAAGCCGTCTACGGGGAACAACAACAGCCAGAGGAAGAACAACAACAACTCGCCGTCGAGCGGGATAGAGAGTAGCCTGGACTCGAACGTCGGTTTGGACATGGCTGACGTGCACGCGGTGAACGCGGTGAACGCGGCCCTTCCGCATACGAACGTGGTTCACCCGGGCTTCCAAGGTCACCCGCATCCCCTGGCTCATCTTCAGGCGCAGCTGAGTCATCATCATGTGAGCGGGTTGATGGAGGGCCCGACGGGAGGGCCGTTGGGACACATAGGCTCCGGAAGTATCAGTCCCCTGGCCCCGGCGACCAGCCCCTCTGGTCTCTCCCAAGTCTCCGCGCCCATTCCGCCACCACCGATTAAGTCTGATTACGGCCTGACGGCGCTGTAACATCCGTCCGAGCAACACTGTACAATCCGGCTATCGCGTTTTCACGGTAACGGCAGGTTCGTCGCTGTGGGCTCGTAGGTACCTTGGTTTCGACAACACCCACCCCCGCGGGACAACGGAGGATTATTCTCTAGACTCTAGAAGTTTGCGGCTGGAGACCGAGTGACGATTGGCGCCTGAAGTCCGGCTATGTCAGGTCGCTTAAGAGCAAAGACTTAAAGAGGAAGCTCGCTAAGGTGTGCTACGTCACCCTATCATCCTTCCTCGCGACTCAATCATTATTTCATGAACGATCCATCGCCTGGAAAGGGGACTACGTCTTGTTCCACGTCGTCAGCTACTGGACGATTACGCTCGACAGCAGCCGCTGCTAAGTACGATCTCACGTTGGGTGCCGCGGCAAGAAGCATGTACCCTGATCTGGAACTCGAAGCAATTCGCAAGGGCTGGTCGTCTGTGGCATGAGATCGAATTGAAACGGTGACCTGAATGCGCCGAGGATGGGTCGAAGCTGAAGATTCGTAGGACCCTCCTCTCCAACACAGCTGAGTCATCATCATCCAGATGATACGCGAGGCGATCGGCCCGCCTGGGCTATTGAAACAAATGAATCCTGACGGTATCGGTTGTTCCTTTCGTTCATTGCCGCACGGGTCTTTCTTCGTCCCAGCGTTGGAAGCATCAGGCGCATTTGGTAGTTGTCTTCAGTGGGAGCAGCGCTAACCATCGCTTCCTGCCTCCAGGCTGACGCTGTTGACACTCTGCGAAGTCCCGTAGACTGTGTCCAAGTGCTCCAACCCAAGTACCTACTCCGGTACTTGAAGACTGAGTGACAAAGTGGCTAGGTAAACGGGTCTCCGAGTGTTGTTCAGTGAGGAAAAGCTAGCTCAGAGACTATCGTGCAACGGTGTGGAAAATTGCTCGAGACTTTGTGAGTAGCTCCAATAGTGGTGACGTTTAAGTCTGAATAATATTTGTGAACTTGCATGTAAAAGTTGTTCGATGAGAGATTGCTGATTGCGACACCTGGTACGTTGTATCTAAAAGTTTCTTCTATCGACTGCCAATCGGTGAACTTATTCGTAGTAGAATCCAACAGAATTCCTTTCGCGTGCATTGGAGAGTCTACTTACCTTTGGCATCGGTCAGACTTTCAAAATTATTCCAACATCACACCGACTGCCAAAATAAAGGGTGTCATCCGAAATTTCAAGATAGATCACGTCTCAAAGCTGTCGAGGGCGAATAGAGTTCCTTAATCTTCCGGAATTCGAAGAACGTTTAACCGTGACTTTTGCTTCCTCGAAACCTACGATCCGATAGCTAATCCCTGCCCCTCTCGCCGCGATCTAAACGTTTCCCAGTCCGTGGAGAAAATCTCACTAAGAGAAGGGGAACGAACGTTCCACGTACACTGTACATATGTATACCTGGATATATACGTGCGTATGTATATAGTCGTGTAAAGAAAGTCTTATTGCTATTGTGATTAAAATGCATCATGTCTCGTATGTTATTGCGTATGCGTGCGGTCTTAAAGCGTTAACAGTTCGATAAAGGATTATCGCGAGAATGTTCCACGGTGGCACGCTTGACTGCGCTTTATTTAAGAAAATAGGAGCGAATCGTTCGATGCTGTCTCTTCGCGCAAGAAGACTCGTTGCGAAAGAAATGTACAGTGACGCTTGCGTTCCGACGCCAGAACCTCTATGCAGGAATAAAAAGGAATCAGATGTTGGAACAACACTTTCAGAGCGAAGGATAGAATACACTATATAGACGTGAACGTTTGGCACTAGTTCCGACGCCGGTTTAGCCGCGTTTCGATTAAAAATAGAAATCGTAGGGGCTTACTTTCTTCGTAATTTGGTTCGCGAAATTCAATGTCAACGATTCCCATCGATCCAACTACGCAGATAATCGCTGTTCGCTTCGTGAACGATCTTCGACGGTAGGTCGTAGCCTCGTTGTCTCCAGCGAAGTAGAAACGGCGGTGCTGGTCAGACAGCGCGCAGCCAGGTCGTCGCGTCGGGTCAATCTATTCCCCTTCAAAATTTTCGCCTCGAGCAAGGAGAATTGGCGAATCGCGTTGGTTCGCGTCACGTGTACGCTGTAAATAACGATCCGAGATAACGTCTATTTTTATCGAGAAAGTATAAAGAACGACCAAGTTAGTTTAAAGACTAGGGCGCGACGTGGAACGGAAACCGGAAGCTGTACTGCGGAGGCGAGGTAGTAATCAAACGATGAAATGCTGAGAGTCGCTGTGACGATATACCAAAACGATGTTTATCAGATTAATATAGGAACGTAGAGGTACTAAGAAGCATTACGCGACACCTTAATTCTAACGCGAGGCGATCTAGTGTAACTAGCGAGTTTAAGTAAACAACTGCACGAGTTACGAGGACATTCTATTAAGTGTGAGACCTTATATTCCTTGGTATCCTATCGATAATGTATATAGCCTGTACGATAAGAACGTATTTGGGCACACTCCGATGCTTATGTTTATATTGATCGTAGAGACCGATCAAATACAATCGTGAAGTAAATAAATCAATAAATAAATGTTTCGTAATTTACAATAATGCCGTGTTTCCTCAACGAAAGCTACCCTCCTTCGACATCCCCCCGACGACTTTTACCACGTCTCGCATAAATAATTTCACCGTTTTTCAACCAAACAGTGCTGTGTCGCGCTCGTGTCTTTTTTTTCTACGACTTTTGAGGATAACAACTGGACGTTTTAGATATTATTCCTCCGGTATCCCGCGCATCTTTATCAGCTCCTTCGCGCGATATATAATTCAGGCAGGAAACAAACGATAGCTAGTCGAGGCAAACATGTTACTTGATGGCGTTGACAGTATCTCATCCTTATTACGTATGTAAAATTGCGCGCATAAATTTACCGGTTATACAGTCTGCGTAATAAATCATTTCCTTTCAAAAACGAATGCCTAGGTATTGCTAGAAAGTGGCGAGATAAAGCTACGTATGAATCATGGAGATAAAGCAAGCAACGCGTAACGTTGGTCCCAGTGTAAAATTCTAAACGACTCGATACAGCTAAGAACTTCGATTTCCTATCGACCCTTTAATAATGTTTCAACCTATAAGACGCGTTTATTCGTCGCATTCGTTACGAAATAATCGTCTCCCAGTGTGCAGTCCAATTAACCACCAGACGCGACAAATTCTTTCATTACGCGGGCGTAAATTCTATTCCCCTGACGTGTTCATTAGACGGACCAAAATAGAAACTCGCGGGACCATATTATTATGGTCCTTGTTTTATCTAGCTAACTTTATTTCTAATATTTCTTGCTTTGGGGTTAGGTTGCAAAACAGCAGGTATGCTGAACCTCGCCCTTTTATCCCTTAAGTCATATAACTTTGTGATAAATAAAGACGTATTATTATTATTATTATTATTATTATTATTAATAATAATAAACGGGGGAACCCTTTAGAAAACAATGATAAATTACAATATAACACAATAGAAACAGAGAAATAAGTAACAAATAAAATCCTATCATATGTTTTGATGACAGTTTTTGTGCAATTCTTGCTGAAAGGATTAATTTTCCCCGAAATCGAATGCTTAACCGTTGAATGCGAGCGGGTGTCAGGTGAATACTCGTTGAAATTGGAGTATCGATTTTATTATATCGAGACTGTCTGCGCAACACACACGATTACAGTAAGCAGGATGGTTTACAAGCGGCCCGAAGACATTCAATTGGATCTTCTCCGGGCGAAAGGGGTTCTCCGTCACATGGTGGGTTGTTTGCCGCCTATACGCGGCCACGTATATCCCTGTGTAACTCGCGCCCATGCGTGCAGCGTTGCCGCGTCGGCGCATGCGCGAGCACGTGCGTGATTGCCACAGCCCTGGCCTGGGGATATGCCGCAGCAGCCTGAAAAAGAAGGGTGGCACCCGGAAAGCGAATGAGGGGCCGTCTGCACGACCCTGCCTCCGCCCATGCAACCAGCAGCCCGGCCAACAGCCGAGATAACCTGCTACCACCCAGGATCGAAAGTCAGACATGCTTCGCTCAGATCCGCGATCACCGCTGGAACACTGGTCCAGTTCACCGTTTCTCGAATCATCCACCATCCAAATCGCATTATTCGACAATTCTCAAACGATTCTAGAGTTGAAAATTTTGGTTTTCCATTTTCACCATTTTGTGTGAATGGTTGTCGTAACTCCTTTGGTGGAGTCTGAATTTTTAATCGTGTGGGAGGGTGAAGAATTTTGAATTTAAATGGAAGTGGAAAAGGCACTGAAGGGTAAAGGGAAAAACAGGGAATGACACGAAAGAGCTTTATTGAGAAAATTAAGTTTTGACACTTTAGTCCACCAGTAAAGAAGCAAGGTTCGATTAATTTAATTTTCTTTTTAAGGTAGTTCCTAACCAATTGTTAGGATATGTTAATCAAATTGGAGTTGGGTAATAAACGATAAATAGAAAGTAGTATGATGCTATGGGAATAATAATAATAATTTTTAACTTAAATAAGTGTAATACGAAAATAGAATATTAAATTAGTTAACGTAGTGAATTGGAGCAGCAGATCTGACAACGTCGCATTCATTTAGGAGCGACTTTTATAACCAAAATGTTAGAAAAAATATTCATATGAATCTGAATCTTTGTTCACTATTTAAATTTTTAAACATATCGATTGTGCGACGTTGCTACGTTGGTTGCTCTACGTAGTTTCTAAAAAATTTGTGGGCCAAGATGGTAACGCTAAGAAGAAACGTACAGAAAATCAAATCTATTTTTTTTGTAATATTTATTAAAGCAATATATTCATCTTCCAGTTTGGGCAATAAAAATGAGATCACAAGGAGCCAAAACTAAAATAAACAAACGTCTTTTTCTTCAGTAGCTAAATTTTAAAAGATGCAACACGAAGAAATATTATAAAGAAACAAAATTGAAAATGAAGAAATTATATTTCTTTTGTTAATTCGTGGTGTTCTTAATTTTCCTTGAGTCCTTTTTCGTATTTTAGAATTTATCTTTTTTCCTGTATCTGTTTTTTCCTGTATCTCTTGGTGAAACATTGAAGGAAGGATAATTTAAGTTGCCACATGCTGTTACTGGAGTAGAAGAATGTACTGTTTGTGAATCATTATGAAAAAAAGTTTTCGTATTCCAGTGACAAGTTTTCGATCCCGTTTTGCCCCAATACTTATTTAATACTTTACATACTTTTTGTAAAAAAACCTTAATAATTTCTTAGTGAAAACTCTAAATTTATGAGAAAATAACTAATAAGAAAAATTAACTCAGCGGCTTTAGTTAAAGAATATGCACATAAATAAACTGACACTATTACAAACTTCCTGGATAATTATATCGTTATTAGAAAAATGTAATTTCTTGTCATAACTCCTGACACACGTCATCTTTAACATTGCATTTTTCAGGCCGATGTTCTTTTGCACCAAACTCTCTAATATGTTGACGTATACTTATATTATATTGCCGTCCATTTGTTATAAACAATGTTTTCTCATCTTATCCCGATAGTCTGTCTTGCCCCAGGTTCCCCTACTTAGTTTGTTCCAGCGCAGACTGGATATTTCTTGTTTTTAACTTTATAATCCTTTGTGATTCGACAGTTCCGTAGTCCCCGTTGCCGCCAACAAAATATACTAGAAATAATAAAATCACCAAAACTGCGTATTCCTCGATTTTCCCCAAAATCTAAAAAGGCAAGAGTAGAAACTTTCTGGATCAGTGAATAGCTCAACAAAATAATTAAGAAAATTTGCTAAGAAAACGATTCAAGTTCAATCAAATGGTAATTCTTACTCAATGTACCCACTACAAATTTCATTGCACACTTCGAATCGATTCGAACGGGGTAGCATAAGAAAGCAGGGCAAATCAGCTAGCGACACTGTTAACAGCAAGGTTCTCGGTGGGCAAGGAGGAAGGGACCACACAAGAGCAGCTAATTGCAAGATCTATACACTCTGTTATCCGCATAACCGACCTAGGTTGTCTTCCGGTGCTGAATACCCTTACAAGCTACTCTCGGATATAAACTGTGTTAGATATAAATTAAGACAAACAGGCTGGACAATTGATTGTTCTATATTCTACAGCAAAATCGGATGTGCAATATTAAACAAAAGTGTATGAAATTTGAAATAGCTTCTTGAATATCTACGTCTTACGCATAGTAAATCTAAATGTAAGGAACTCGAACAACAGTTGGAGTCTTATTTTTCCTCCTAGGAAGGTATCTTTCACTTTACAAAAGCATTTTCTTTTGGCAATGAAAATGCCCTAAATTCACCATTTTCGCAAGTTATAATTTATTTATTTAAAACGGCGTAGTGGAAACAATTGAAACTCGGCAGATATTTTCATCTACCCATATACTACAAGTAAAAAAAATGGAAAAATTCGTACCATCTCTTCAACATTTTTCAGTGAAAATTAATGAATTAAAATCAGTGAAAATTAAAATCGTTGTAACTCAGCAATCGTTTAGTAAATTCGTTTAAAATTTGTGGAGCACATCAGGAAGATTAAAAAGAACAAAATCTCACAAATTTTCATCAACTTGGTACAATTTTGAAGACAGTTCCAATACATCCTCAAGGAAAATAGGCTGGACAATTGATTGTTCTATATTCTACAGCAAAACAAACGATCTTAACAGTTACTCATTCCTCCACGCCTGTAAATATGTAATTTACTCTCTAATTGTCGACCACTGTAGGAAACTACTATAGAGACAACAAACTGAAAGAATATTTGAAAAGAAAGAAAACATATGTACCTATTTAAAACGATGTTAACAAATGTTTTCCTCAAGACACAGTCTAATGCAGTGTCCTCCTAAAACTCTTTCCATTCACCGATAACGAGACCCAGGCGATAGTTGCAGCGTCGATAAACTCGTCACCCTGTGTCCAACTGAAAAAAACTCAAAGCATTGACATACCGCCTCTGTCTCTTCGAAACCTAACTCGCGGACGGGAAGTGAATAACAAACGGCAACAACGTTTCTAATCAGATTAAAAAACCATCCAGACTACCGATTTGGCTGGAACTCGCTTTATCCAAGGCGAAGAGATCCACTCTCGAAATCTTCTGCGAACGCGAAATACCTTCCGGGATGCATTATCAGATCCACCTCGCAGATCCGTGACCCTATTTTCAGCCGGCTGCGTTCCACCTACACGTCGCGCGTTCCACATTCGTTGCACCAAGACAAATGATCCATACGCGCCGGTCATTTCGTCCGCATCCGCCTGGCAATCGCACGATCTACAAGCTGTACGGTGCAGAACGTACAGTGGGTGGTCAGTGAATCGCTCGTTTGGCAAACTCCTGGGACAAACAACGTGAAATTCGCGCCTTCCTCCCCTCCCCCCCCAAACCCTCAGTGTCCCCGCTGTAGTGGAGATTTAACGGCTTTCTGACCACACACTTCGGTTGCGCAATGCGTTCCGACCTGCCTGATAAATGATTCCCGGCGAACTGTCAGCGATGCACTACTTAAGGTGATTGCGGTTCTAAGTTCGCGCGGAGACGTATCTGGACCGCCGGGGATCAATTGGAATAGGTGGCGCGCGTTATGAGACCTCCCCCGCGTCCATTCATTACTCTCCGCAGGCACCTATGCACTCTGAGCAATTCGGGATGAGCGCGGAGTTTCGGTTGAGTTCTGGAGCTGCTCGCGAAATTCCAGTTTCGCTTGTTTTGGGCGGCAGCTGTTTAGGGGCCACACCTGTCCAGTCCCCGGAGTTTCAGCGTGCTGGCTCGATTTTAAGAATAGGGAAATGACAGGCAACGTAGATTCGAGCGATCCCCATTATGTGTAATTGGAGGGGATTAACGAGTCACGACTCCATTTATCAGGCCTCGTAATTACAAAGCATCTGACACTCTCTCTCTCTCTCTCTTTCTCTCTTTCTCGTGCCATCCCTTCTCTCGCCCTTCCGCGTTCATCGCGTCACTTTACGCTCGCTCCACCGACTGACTGACACCCCCCAGAGGCAGTTTCGCATCTCAAATACACATTAGGCTGTAACTAAAGATAACAGGAGCTCCGTGTCGTCGAGGGGGAGCCTGGTGAAATTAGATTCCAGCCCGCAGACACCGCGGACACCTCATCACCCTGTTCGATCCTGATCGTGTTAATCGTAACCGCCGAGTGCTGGTTTGCTTGACGGCGGGAAAACGAAAGTCTAGGAGATACGTATAGCTATATTGTAAGTCCGGGAGAGTTCGACTAATTTTTGGAAAAGAAATTGTAGCATCGTTGTTTTTCACATTTTTTGTCGTTTTTGGAGATTAAAGCAAAGCCCAAGCAATTTAGGGTATATATGAATTATAGTGTGTGGTAATTTTAAATATTTATTTTCATTTTCAAACAGAAAATGAAGAAACAGTGTAGCTTACAAAAAGTATAATACACGAAGAAGTTAATTGATATGTTGTTTCTTCTTCAGCTTTCCATGTAAATCGCAAACATTCTTGTACTTGGAGCATCTAATGTCAGGAAACCAACGGCTTCAGTGCACACATTTAATTTAATCGTCGCTTTTCAAGATTTCGAAATAGTTTTCTGTAAATCCCACGTATTCGTTTTCGTCCCAGTCTTTTAACAACATACCACTATCTTGTAGAATTGAATTTTCGCTCCCTGAATCTGAAGATGGGTTTACAGTAAGTAAAACACATGTGGTCGCACTATCTCATAATCAAGGGAGTGATGCACCACCTTGGCAAAATAAATTAAAATCGAATACATACGTATTGTTGGAGTGACACTGTAGTTTTATGCATATTTTTAAAGATTTTTTCTCAGTAAATACAACATATAATGAAATAATTGTTTCTGGTATTTATTAAGCTACTCTTATATTATTAAACAAAAATTAAAAAGAATGTTTTTAATTCGTGTTACTTAATTTTTTTAGAAAATGAATATGGCACCTAAACAAAAACGGTTTGTTCGTGGTGCAAGTGATTTCCCGGCTTAGGCTCATCTGAAATAAAAAATCCGAAAAGTATCTTAATCTGTATGAGTTTCGCTATCGTGCGTACCTCAATTAACATTTTTTGTTGAAAAATAACCGAGAAAACACCATTTTGGAGAACTTTTTCTTTCAAACCGGCGCCATTTTGTTATTTCTCAACCAAAAATTGTTAATTGAGGTACGGACGATAGCGACACTCACTATATTAAGAACCTTTCCGGATTTTTTATTTCAGATAAGCCTAAGCTGGGGAATCACTTGCACCACGAACACACCGTTTTTGTTTAGGTGTCATATTAACGCTGTAAAAAATTGAGTAAAACAAATTAAAAATATTCTTTTTAATTTTTTTGGTATTAATATAAGAGTATCTTAATAAATACCAAAAACATTTATTTCATTATATATTGTATTTACTCAGAAAAATCTTTAAAAATAGCTTCATTTTTCAACCGTTCACGGAGTACCCCCCTAAGTGTTTCCTATAATTTAAATATGGATTTGTGACAATGTTCAATGCAAGATCAATAACAAGCGCATTCATTTATTTTGTGTCAATGACACACAGCGCCCTATCTTGCATCAGTCTTAAAATACCAACACTAGCCGAACTCTCCCGGACTTACCCTATACTAGTAGGAACCATATCGAATATCGAATTTACGCTAATTCCTTCACTTCCGAAATCTTGCCATTCCAAAGTTTTTAGGCAACGAAGTGAAAGAGAATTTTTTGCCACCAATGAATATCAAAATCCCGGTGGTGTCGCGTGGGCAACAAAAGTTCCATGAATGCCTGAGCGCGTTTTTAGTAGCCAGTTAAACGAGTTTGGTGTTGTTGCACAGTAGCGATCGGGGACACGCGCGGTTGATGCAGCGAGGGACACGGAAATTTAACACGGGCGGTCGCGTCGATCCTCAGAATTAATTAAAACCATCGAACTGAGGGGGACGTGTATTTTTATCTCCCCCGGTCTCGGTGACACATCTATCTCCAAGTAGCCGGACGCAGAAAAAGAGGAGTTCCGCTACTGCTGCTGCTACCGTTGCTTTATCTCACCTGCCAATCCCAATACGTCCGCGTATAAGTTTTCTCGTATCGACTGCTCGTGTCCCCGCAACATTAAACACATGAAATTTATCGAGGACCTGTGTTGGATGTTCTCACCATGCCCTCCGTGCTAATTACATTCAGAATGTAAGCTTTTATACGATAACATTGAGCTGTTTCCCTCAGACAGAAAAGCAACTCACCCTGCAATTATTCTAATCAAAATTTTCGGCGAAATCGAAAGTAAGAAAGGAGACTAATCCCGGTTTGGCGAGGATGGAGCTGACGGACAGGCCCAGCGGCAACATCAGCCACCGCGAGCAGCCCTATTACGAGGACTCGTCGACGGTACCTGTCGCTAGTCGCTGCCCCTGCGTAGATCGGCGGACCGGCGGACCAAGAAAAAGAATTAGAGTGAAAAAGAGAGCTCGCGTGCGCGACAGAGAGAGAGAAAGGGCGAACGGAGAGAAAGAGAGGAGAGGAGCAGCCTGGGCGGCGCAAAGGCTTCGACTCGCAAGCCGCACGTTCATTAATCTTGATCGGATCAGTCGAGATAGCGGCGAGCTGTTTCGGAAACCCTCCCCCACCAGCCGTTCTCATCAAGTCCCCTAGTACCATCGCCTCAACCTCCTCCGCTGGTTCGCCTCCACCGTCCTGTCTCGCAGCTCCTTTTTCTTCTGCCTTCCCGAACTCTTTCCTGGACCCTCCTCTATATACGCCGGAGCTTCAGCCGAACCTGGGGCGCAAGAAAACCCCCAAGACGGATCGGCACCGCAGCGCCGACGACGGCCAGCCGTTTTAATTCCGGCTGGATCGGCTGCCAATCCCCTTCTTCCACCTTCCTCGCCCTCCACCCTGACAGACACGGCTAGAGTCTTTATAATTCATTAAATTCCTTTTTCTCCCACTGGCCCAGGCCCTTCGACGCGCAGCCAACTGACTGTGTTCTCTAGGATCGGAGGAGTGCGTTCTCGAGGTGACACTGGATAGTTAGGGTTCCGTGCTCCTGGAAAGGGAGGATGTTTGTGAAGTAATCGCGGTGGACTCGTGCGTTTGTTCTCCGGTGAATGAAAATGAAAAGTGCGCTTCCTCGACTGTGGATAGTAGAGGAATATATTAACTTCTGTTTTAGCGACTAAGGAATCCTCAAGTTCAACTATCGACACCTGCACCACGTAGCTACTTGAAGGACACTAGTGTTACATTATTTTTGACGCGGCAAGAGTAAGAGACGAAAGGCAATTGATTGTGAAAAATTGACAACTACCCCTGCCGCAGCTGTGCTCGTTGCAGAACAAAAAGCCCTCGCCCAGGAATACAATGGCAAGCCCAGTCGTCAGTGGGCAGCGCCTTTAATTTCACCAGGATCGCCTGTCAATCCTCCGTCATACCTGCTCCTTATAATTCATTAAAATTCTTTTTGCTTGCCTGGAAACGTGACGGATCTTGTTTTCAATTTAGTAGAGCCCCGACTGCGACTACCATAATGCCCCGCATGAGTTACTCGCGGAATAGCAATGAGTCTTCGCCAGTCTTCACGACGGCCCGGCCGGCTGCGAGCCGCCATCGGGATTCCTGCGTGCAAGCTCGTTTTTGAAGCAATTCTTATATAATATACAGTTTTTATCTTTTAAACATTCTTTCGATTTACAAAGCAAAAATAATCTTAATATATAAAGCAGAAAGCTTCTATGTTTGTGTGTATGTCTGTCGCCTAAAAACTTTCGAACAATAAACTCTAGGATCACGAAATGTACCTCAGCTCATTGTGTCTGACTATTCCAGATAAATGTGACTATTTTCACAAAAAAAAATTTAAAAATTTAAAAATTTCTTTTTTTTATAAAATTAAATTTCGAACAAGGCTGGGTGGTAAAGCTAGTAATCTTATAAACATAGCCGTTTGTACAAGTCACTTTGAACTGTATAAACTATCACATAAAATAGAATTCCCTAGTAGCATTTATTTGCTGGGAATTTGTTGGGCCAATGACGTGTTATCCGTTGGCCAACGGTTGAAGTGTCGCGCTATTTTTAAATGGGCCAATGATTGTAACCAACGCAGGCCCAACTGAAGGTTTCTTTCTATAAGCCCAACAGTTTCTTTCAAAAAGACATCTTAAAAACTTCCAGAAGGCGTCTCGAAGAACTTCAAAAGACGTTGTAAACACGTCTTTTTCAGGTCTAATTTAAGAAAAAAAAAAAAACTTGTGCTGAGGAGAATCGAACCCAAACTTTCCACTTACGAAGCAACCGTTATTCGCACTTACCCAATACATTTCCTTGTAAACACTTCTAATTTCTCAGTACATAACTAGTATTAATTGTTTATAAAAAGTACACAGTGACGCGAAATATTCTACAAAATATCATCATTCGACCTTCAGACTCATTCCATAAAATTTCACATTCATCTCAAGACAGACGTCCGCATTACATATTTATAATAATAGGTTTTTGGATGTACCAAATTTTCTGATGTTTGTAAGACAACATTTAATCATCGTTGTAAATTTTTTGTTAATTAACCAACCATAGTAATTGTAGGCCCAACATTGAATATTCGGAGGCAAACTGTTGTAATTTTTTGTAAATTAACCAACCATAATAATTGTAGGACCAACATTGAATAGTCGTAGGCAAACTGTCGTAACTTTTTATTACTTAACCAACCATAATAATTGTAGGCCCAACATTGAATATTCGTTGGCAAACTGTCGTAACTTTTTATTACTTAACCAACCATAATAATTGTAGGCCCAACATTGAATATTCGTTGGCAAACTGTCGTAAGTTTTTTACCGTAGGCCCTATGTTGGGAATTTGTAGGCAAAACTCTAACTATATCCCAACTAATTCCCAACTGTTGGCTACCGTTGGCCAACCAAAAATGCTACTAGGGTTACCATTACTTGAACTACTTTCTTAACGCTTTTGCCACGTCACGTACACCGAGACCAGCGAGCAAACAGTTTTGTACAATGTTTGGCAACAGGCTTTATCAACAGACAACGCTTACGCCGAGCAGTGACCACGTCGTAACACCCTTAGTCCTCGCCGAGCATCCCCTTCAGCACTGACCGAATTGGGTATCAACACCCTTCATGTAATTAATCCTCTAATTCTGTTGACCTGCTCTCCCAAAGGCGAAGGATCGATATTAATCCCACCATCCAACCATTTTCGTATGCCTCCCACGTTTTCCTCACCCTGCATGCATATTCAGTCTCTCACTCTTCATCCTTCTTAAACCCTGCGACAGTCAGCGCGAGTTTTTTCTCGGCTAACGAGCCGTGACATCCTTTAAATGGCAGAATTAAATCCTCATAGAGTGCCATTCAACAAAAACGTACTCCGCCGGCAATAACATGAGCATCGAGCGGTGAGGCAGCAAAGCAAGAAGGATCATAGCCTCGCAACTTGTGACGCGCATAGAATCGCCATTTCAAGCCTCTCTTCACAGCTGCTCTCTTTTTCCCATCGCGTTGCTCTGGTTCCATTGTGACAGCCCCTTTCGAGCACAAAGCGCGAGCCTCGTGGACACGAGCTACGATTCTCCACAGTTCCAATGTGAGTTTAAGGAATGTCTCAATCGAGAGACGTGTGCCGTGCTTAGGTCTCGTCGGGAAATATATTCAAATTGTCACAGTTTCCGCTTCAACCTTCATGAATACCCACGTCGTTATACGAGTACCTAGATACTTACACTGTTCTTCCGCCGGTTGGACGCAAGGTGAGAAGCTTCGAGTGTCTTAAAGGACCACTCACTGTTTCAACAATTTGTCTGTTTCTCGTGGGAGACATTGCCGAAATTAATGATACCGTTTTCACGGAAAAGCCTGGACGGATGAATCGGATTTCGTGCACGCATCCCGTTTCTCACGAGCCTCTGACCGGCTCGAGGATCGACCCTTCGATACAATTAAAAGAAGGGTCCGCCCTGAACTATTTGGTCCGGCCTACAACATCCTGCCGCACTCTCACCGACTCGGATTGGACGGGGAAAGGTCCTTTGACATTGGTCGAAATTCCTGGATAACACCCTGCTGTTTTCCCGAGCTCCCCTTCATCGCCGATTTTCATGGCTGCTAGACAAAACGCGTAAAAGAATACGGAAATTCAGAAACTAAATGCTTGCTGTACTTACGTGCCTACTGTATTTGAGAACAGTCGAAATTAAGATCGCAATTTCCTTGCTTATAGAAAAAAGACAGCAGAAAATTAAATGTAGAAATTTAAATTGGATTGAATTGAATTTAGGGTAAAATCACGATTGCAAATTTCAATGAGATGACGGAGTGACGTGGGAATTAAACAGAATCGATCGACCCACCCCTCCTAGAGGCGGCGAATTAACCGAGGCGGAATTGTCGATTTCATCTTGTTTCGTAAATAATGAGCCGGCCCGTAAACAAGGTTTGATAGATGCTTAAAACAAACCCTTAATTGAATTCACACTTAGTCATTCCGGTTCGTTCGGAAACTGACGAGTCATTCAGCACTGATTTTTTCCCCACTGCTCGTGCCCTCCTGTTTCGACTAATTTACTCTGGTAGGTATCGCTGTTCCTGCCAATAAGCCTCGCTTCGATGATACGGGGAAAAACTGTTTCGACATTCCCGCCTAAATAGCTGAATAGTATAATCTCCAGTTAATTGACTACTAAATTTTCTAATTCATTGTACAGTCCATATATTGTAGCCATTTAAGGGGTCATTCTGGTAATCACGCCGCAAAATTCAGGTTTTTTTCTCAGTGAATGCAATGAATAACTATGTCAAACTTTTTTTTCATTTATTAGGTTACTTATGATGTATACGGAACAATTTTTTAAATACACTTTTAATTGTATTTTTCAATGTTATCTGGAGTTAAAAATCGCGCCTTCGAAAAGACGGCGGGAGTGATTTCAGCTCACAGACTCATCTGAAATAAAAAAACCTAAATGATTCTTAGTCATGAGTATCGCTATCGCAGGTGCTAAAATTAGTCACATAGGGTAAAGGATTCAATTACTGGCAGCCAACCCAATTACTGTCACCTTAAGCTATTTTACTTAAACGTTTATTTATTTGTTATTTTAAGTAAAATAGCTTAAGGTGACAGTAATTGGGTTGGCTGCCAGTAATTGGGCTCTTTACCCTAAGTAAAAATTTAACGCGCATTTCAAACTTCAAGTAAAAATGGAAAATTTCGATACTTTTAACGGCGTGATTTTTAACTCAAAATAATATTGAGAAACACAATTAAAAGTGTATTTAAAAAATTGTTCCGTATACATTATAAGTAACCTAATAAATGAAAAAAAAAGTTTGATAATGTTACTCATTGCATTCACTGAGAAAAAAACCTGAATTTTGCGGCGTGATTACCAGAATGACCCCTTAAAACAATTCATTGGGCCGTGTAGACTTTAAATTATTTAACAAAAATATAGCTTTATCAAAAGATGTAACAAAAATAAACTAAAGGAATTCGGCAAGTTAAAAATATTCACCTGTTTATCAGTATCATATTACCTGAGTAGCGAATAGCGAGTAGTGAGTAGCAGACTTTAAATTATTAATCAAAAGCAGATTTTAAATTATTAAACAAAAATACAGCTTTATCAAAAGATGTAACAAAAATAAAGTAAAGGAATTCGGCAAGTTACAAATATTCACCTGTTTATCAGTATCATATTATCTGAGTAGCGAGTAGCGAGTAACAGACTTTAAATTATTAAACAAAAATACATCTTTTGATAAAGCTGTATTTTTGTTTAATAATTTAAAGTCTGCTACTCGCAACTACATCTTTTGATAAAGCTGCTTTTTTTTTTTAATAATTTAAAGTCTGCTACTCGCTACTCAGGTAATATGATACTGATAATCAGATGAATATTTTTAACTTCCCAAATTCCTTTAGTTTATTTTTACCTAAAAAATACATTTACTAAATTGACCTTCTCTTACGAAAGCTTTTAAAGATCCTTTATCAAACAGGGGATGAATTTCATACGGTAACTAAATTACACATATCCGTGCAAGTAACCAACAGTTTTATTTTCCGACTTGAAATCGCTCGGTTCAAACATGCTCGACAGCTGTTACATTGTGATTTCGCGTATGTTGTATCCTAGAAAGCCTTATCGTAGTCGCTGCTCCCCGTCCCCAAGCCGTTACATTATTCATGTTTAATATCATCAAGTATTTCATCCCCTGGACTAAAAGCAGCCGGCCAGCCATCGCTGGCGGCGCGTCGGTGCTAATATTGCCAGCACGGACGCGCGGATCACCATAACACAAGTTTGCATGAACAATCGGGAAACTTGGGTTAACATCGAGGTATGTTAACAAAAACGCCATTCAATATTCCTTACTCCCAAGCTTCTCACATTCTCCCCGCCGAGATTCTTTGTGTTTCGTTAACTCGCCGTAGTTTTCAACTTCGTTAACCGCGTATCACCAGCCAATTAACTAACCCGTAATTTTCAAACAACAATAGTACTCTCAATTATCTCCTTAACTTCCAACCCCTCCTCCGCCCCCTCCCTATTCAATCTCCTCGATGCTTTCTCAGAGATATGATTATCGGCTTCCTATAACCCTCACTCCGTATTCTTTCCTATCAATTTCTAAATTTCCTGCGACTTCAAGCCTCCGTCCATTTAATTACACGTTGCCGGCGAACGCGCCTCTCCATTTCACCGCCGACAGCCATCATCCCCGTGATCAGCACACTCGAGCCGCGATCACGCGACGCCCGGGGACTGTGCAGTAATCCGGATTGCAAGCCCGCAGAAACAGCCGAAGCTTTTAATCCTGGGTGTGTCAAAGAAAGCGCGGAAATAGAGTCGGGCGGTGGAAGGGGGGGGGGGGAGGGGGGGATCGGGGGCCGGTAACGCGGGACGCTGTCAGCGTCGCGGCGTCGCCAGGGACGCGACGCCATCCCCACATCCCATCAGTGCTCGCCCTCGTTCCCGACGTTCCCGACGCGACGTCCTCGCTTCGTCCTGGCTCCTCCTGCCACCGCCGTTCCCACTCTCCACCTTCGCAAACGGGTTGATAGTGGCTCCGGATCATCCACGGCCGCCGAACGCCGACAATACGCCGGAAATTTCAGCGAAACGCTCGCACCCCCCCTTGATTTCCGTGGGGAGTACACATACACTCTCTTTCTCTCTCGCTCTCTGTCGTTCTCTCTCTCTCTCTCTCTTTCCTCTCTCCCTCTTTCCCCCTTTCCTTCTCTCTGCTCTTTCCCCGCGTCTTCGTCGACCATCGCTTGGACGATGGTCATCCTGTCGAGGGGCATATCGCTCGATGCATTATATGAATTATTTTGGCAAGGCTTCGCTGCGCAGCGAAACGGATGACTGATCTGGGGAGGAATTATTGTTTGCCTCGGGGTTTCTGGAGGGATCGGGTGGCATTTGGGAAACGATAGTCTATGGGAATTCGATAGGTGCAGAGTTAAATTATTGTCTGTTATAGGGGTAAATAAAATAGTGTAGTTGTTGGTCAACTAAGTCATAGGTTTGCATAAGCGTTGAATTATAAGTCTTGTTTTGATAGCTTTAAGAACATAGTTAGTGGTAATAGCTGTAAATGACTCTGATAGTGTAGAAATAGAAATTGGTTAAAAAAGAGTTGATGGATCCACACAAATTTATTGAAAATACTTTTCGTATGAAGAAACATAGTTTTGACCAGGCGAAGGCAATGATTGGCTGATCGTTTGGCAGTTATTGGCCACTATTTCATAATCTATATTCAGAGATGGGCAAAAAATTATTTGAAATAAAAATTTGTGTACAAAATAAAAATTATTTGAAATAAAAATTTGTGTACGAAATAAGAATGATTTAAAATAAAAATTTGTGTACGAAATTTTTATATCAAATAATTTTTTGCCCATCTCGGCCAATATCTGACATATACCCTACTTAATTATGAAATAATGTAAATGTAGAAAGAATGAATTGATTCGGTTAGAAATATAGGATTTAAATTATTAAATAAAAATGGGTATATTTTATATGGGTAATGTAGTATTATTAAATTTGAAATATATAATCTGTAATACCTTTTCTACTTAAATGTTTCTATACTAGTTAGTATTGCACCTTCTTTCGACAACGTTTTACATTGTATTAATAGTATTTTCTTTTAAAACCTTAGCTTTTAAAATCACAACAAAGGAGTGGTCAAAGTTCTGGCGAATGGCGGCGAACAACCAATTCACTGTTGCTATGACTGCTAGCTACTCGTTGGCCTCGTGTTTTGCAATAATATATAATATTAACTCTTCGTAGCCACACGGGGTGTATTGCACCCCAAGGGCAATTTTTTATTTGAAATGGCGCACCTTTACGTCTTCCAAAAGGGATTTATCACAAAAATAATAATAAAATTTAAAAAAATCGGTTTTTCCCACAACCATGGAAAATCGCTCATTTTCAACTACTTTATCATATCAAAATTTACATTTCTAGAAAAAGACTATTTGATCATGACTGTATAAGTATTACGAATGTACAATTATCATTGAAAAGTTAAAAGATTTCAGAATACGAAAATTGTAACTCAAAAAATGAAGCTGAAGTACAGTGTACCCCGTGTGACTATTTTGTGATTCTAAGAAGATGTGACCGCGAAGGGTTAATGAATAAATAATTATTTTTTATAAAGTTTAAACCTTTATTAGTCTATATAACGAATATGAGAGTTATATATAAATACATTAATAAATACATTAAATTATTTAAAATTTGCCTGATGTAACCGTATGACTATTCAATTTAATCATATATTTTTCCAGCATCGATTTCAAATTGTCTATTTTTTATACGTAGTATGACAATGACTAGCGAAATCGTGATTACATTGGACCGATGAAATGGACCATTTTTTAAGGAAAAGGCCAATCACTGCCGGGTGACCAACAACTACACAGTTTACCCCTATAGTTGTACCAATACAACAAGACTACCGTTTTAGAGAGTTGAAAAATAAAAATTTGGAATAAGAGATTGATCGGTGACAAATCTGACAAAATTGTAGTCATTGTAAACGATAAAGCGATTCGTCGAGTTGACGATAATCAGAAATGAAGTTCGGTGACGATGAAGATGCCCTCGGACGCCATATTTAAACGCCATGCGACCTAAAACATGGAGCTTCGCTGCCGGGCCAGCCAAGTAGCCCGAATTCATTTTCTTCCAGAAGAATTACATACTTGAGTAAGTAACACTACTTAATAACAACATAACATTCTTTGGACAGGTAGTGAATCTAGAAGTCATTTCGAGTCGAAGCCAGCTACCACGATTATTAAGATCGACGGCGTTCGGATATTGAAGGAAAGTGGGATCACGAGGATATTGATGATTTAGATAAGCGGGGAGCGAGGCGATAGAGTCAAAGTCATCGCACTTGGAACGGGCACTGACGGATTTCTTCCCCGGCTCCCACGACTTCTTAATTTCCACCGAGTCCTGGCCTGGACAGTTGCGTTTAACAAAGTCCAGGAAATTCTATCATTCTCGATTCTTCTCTAAGAACAAACAAGACACAATTAAAGCAGAATGCAATTCTGGGTGTAACTTCCAGTACAGAAAACATTTAACCCTCGTACAACGAATGCAGGGTCATTTTGATCCAACTCTGACAAAGTCTATCAAGATATTAGATTTGTGTTGGCAATGGCAAAATATAGTATAAAATGCTTAATATTATTTGTAAAAATCATACAGGAGATACACCTATTTTTTGTATCAAATGTACATAAATAATGTTTTTTATGTTTATCTTTATTAATAAATTTTAGATAATTTTATAAACTTTAATCATTTAATAAATTTTATATTCAATTTTTTCGTGCAACCCGTGTACCATAGAAATATTGCTATAGGTCAAATTGGCCCTGCATTCGTCTCACGCGACCATATCCACCATTCGTCTTCCGAGGGTTAAACAAATGAGGCACAAACTTTTCCAAAGACATTCTCGTTTTACTCTGCCGCAAAAATCCATTTCCAAACTACATTAAATTTAACCCACATCAGCGTATCCCCTTAATTTCTCATAAGTACTTTTACCAAGGATTATTCAGAGCACCTTTCTTCTCGTAAACATCCCCGTACCCCCTTATCCCCTATGTTAACCAAAAGATTACCAATCCAGTTCCCAAAGAGTCCCAGGAAAGCCCGTGAAAAGCAACTATATACAACCGCGGGGGTAGCTGCTGGGCGGTGGAAAATAGGAGCGAGATAATCAGTGGAACCGCGACACAAAGGGAGAAAGAGGATGCACGAAATAAGAAAGCTGGCAGACAGTCAGATTGCAGGCAGAGGGAGAGGGAGCACCCTGGGGCCAGTTGCAGCGGGAGCAGCAGCAACGGCGGCGGTGGTGGCGGCGGCGGCAGCAGCAGCAACGTCAGCGGCAGCAGCAGGGGTTGCTGAAAGAGAGAACGATACGAGGGAAGAGAAAACGTGGTGGCCGTCCAGGGAAGAGTGGAATCGACTGCAGCCAGAGTGGGAAGGAGAGGGCGAAGGGGGGGGTGCAGGGGGTAGGGTGGTGCCGGGAGTGAAGGGAAAGGGCAGAAAAGAGGAGAGTGGTGTACGGTGTGCATGGCTCTCCGTTGCGATCATTAATCACATTCTCGTGTCACGGCTAGCACCGCGCAGCCAGGGGTACCATAGTAAGGGTATACGCTAGTGGTATGAGACTACTAAAGGGAGGACCAGGATGCTGCCGCTCTTCTGATCATGAAGACGACCGAGGGCAGCCTGCCTCCGTGCCTCCGTGCCACCACGCTACCATCCAACCCAACGATTACCGTTATCGTCCTGGCCAAGCACCTCCGCCGACACCGCTATCGTCCACGCTACTCTGCTAATCGAACACGTATGTATCTGCTTCTTTATCGTCCGCCTTTGTCTCGCGGGTGAGCTTCGGTGAACCCTGATGTAGAATTGCTTTGGGTTAGGTCCGGGTCGTTCCCGCGCAAGAAACAAGTAGAACAATAAGGTAATAGGCACTTACCAACGGACCAAATGACCCGCGTTTACTCGGGAAGACTGTGCGTTCAGTCGCCAATAACTCGGCGAGGAGAAAGCGCAGATTTCCCGTTAGCGGTGCCCCCTGGGAAACTGGCACACGTCGAAAGGGTTCGGGACCCTCCACTGATCCTCCTCAGTCCTGACCGCATCAAAACAACGTCGACCAGGGCATTGTCTCGCTTTTAACCCTTTACTCCAGCCCCAGAGGAAAGGTTGATCATAAATAAGTCACCGGTCCGACGTCGTGCTGCTGCCGCGAGAGGATTTATTCACACGTGCAGGTACTTTGCAAATTGCCGTGACGGGACTAGAAAGTTAATGGAAGAAGTTGTGTCGTACTCTGTTAACAAGAAAGGTGCCCGGTAGCATTTTCCAAGGTGATTTCCAACTTTCCACCTCGACTGGGCCAGCTGCGCTTAGATACTGGAGGAACACTGGGAGCCATCTTCTCAATTCATATCATCCTATTATTTAATTGTTCGTTCACAGCTACTTGAAGCTTCAGCTATCGATGTACAGCAACTAACAGTACCTACTCCCAACTTGCTTTACATAATTCCTCATCAACAGCACAGTCTGAGCGTGCAGACAGCCGAGATCCTGGAAGACAGTGGTGACGATCCGGCTCCAAGCAAGAGGAACACACCCTGCAACCGGCAACATGCGAGGGAACTGTGTAATTGTTATTGGCAGCGTTACAGGGCGAAAGTAATCCTGAAACAACGGCGAAAACGGTATGCGTGATTCCAGCTCGACTCCTAATTACTTGGAGATAAGTATCAGCCGGGCCTCGCAAATGGCGTGCTCCTGCAGCGACGTCTGAGAGCTCGTCAGTCAAACCCGTCAGCTATGCTCGGATGTTATCGTGAGCCGTAATAACCTTTGTATTACACTTACCGCGAACTATGATGCTCTCGAAACATCACAGGGAAAGAAATATGATCCGGTCTGTCTGTTCGCTCCCTCGACACGGTTCAGACGCGTCCAATTAGTACAACTGTCTAAGCACGCCGTGATTTTCGCGCGTTTTACATGCACTATCTATTACATAGTTCTTGGAATTATTGGTGGAGCTATAAGTAACATGCTCAGCTTATTCGCCAAAAAGAATATAAGTGAACCTTGAACCTTTGATACCTACTCACCGTAGTCAGAGTTCTTGCATCACCCAGTTTAAACGTAGGCGCAATAAGTGTAAAGATAACGGAATCGCGATAGAGATCCTGGGCGTGAAAAGTCTCCGGTCACACCATCTTGGCTCACCCCGAGAGGTAATCCTATGCAATCGCGAGTTGCAGCGTGCTCCGCGGGGAATCAGAGGTACGTACATATTTTGAAACAAAGAGGCGGAAGAGGCAGGCCGTTTCACCGTGATGCACCGCTCCGAGCGCGTTTCAGTGTTCCCTAGACGAAGATAAGGATCTGTTTTCCGGCTAACCCGCGCATTAGATCGTCATGTGGTGCGCCAGGTACAGAGAGCCGTGCGCCCGATACTCCGCCAACGGCACGGGCACAGGCACGTAAGATATTGTTCTCCCGATGAAATTAATAGTGGACCGTAAGCTCCGCCACGTAACATTAATCCTCGCGGTATTAGTGACACCCTGAAGAGCCTCGACGGGGCAACGGGAGCGGGTTGGGTGTGGAAGGAGAGGGATCCGGGCGCGAACGGAACCCGAGGGAAGGAGACACGAAGAGATTCGTGTTGGAAGGTTCGAGCCATCCGGAGGCTGAGCGAGGAGCAGGATATTACGTTCGCAGGCTAGCAGACCGAGCGGAAGAAGACGAGCAAAGGAACGGAACGAGGGGCTGGAGGCACCTACTCGAAGAGACTCTTCAAGTTGTCCACGAAAGGAAGATTTGTGCGGCTCTTCTCTTTCCCCGCTCCTCCACCCCTTTCGCGCGGCCCGTGGATCTGAAATAAATGGTTATCGCGGATTACCCCGGATGCTGACACGTCATAATGGCGGGGATTCGCCTTAACCCACTGGCGCGTCATTGGAGAACGATATTTCTTCATCTGTCGGTCATTATCGCGCGATTAATACCGGGCGACGTTGCCGAGCTTTTCCTACTCCCCAGCAACTTTCCGGGCGATCCTTTTTTCAGGAATTCAATCGGGAACATGTCCTAGTGGAGTCGCACTGAGGATGAATTTGGTAGGGGAGTCTTCATCGAGACTGGACGTTGCATAGGTAAGTACTTACCTACAATATATGCATTGCAGAAGAAACATTTAAAACAAAAAGAATTCATCCGAACAAGCTGTAGGGTAAAGGACCCAATTACTGGCAGCCAACCCAATTACTGTCACCTTAAGGTATTCTACTTAAAATAACGAATAAATAAACGTTCAAGTAAAATAGCTTAAGGTGACAGTAATTGGGTTGGCTGCCAGTAATTGGATCCTTTACCATAAATACAGACTTTCGCGTAGAACTTCTATACCAACAGACCTTTCTGATAAAAGTATTCAATATCCTTAAACAAAAAATAGAGTGGCGTCATAATCCTTCCAAGCAACGGTCTGAAAGGAGCACTCAACCATTCCCTCACCTTTCATTCATCAAATTAAATACATAGCTTCGGTACTGTTTCGTCCTCTTAAAAAAAAAACCAAAAGGCAGAACATTGTTGCAATGTGTCAATCGGCTGGACAAAGAAAAATAGCGATCACGTAAAGCCAGCTCTACCGTGGTAGATATGCATCCAGCCTGTAAACGTTTTTTTCCGCGGCCAGTACAAAGGTTAACGTGCAACCCGGTAGTACCAGGAGAACGCCAGGGATCACGACAGCTGATGGGGACAGAGCTCGAGGGACGATCAATAACATAATACCTCGTCGCCCCGGGTACCACCATGCTATCGCACCATCAAACGCCCTGGCTTTCATGCACTCGAATCCGCTTATCCTTTGCCTTTTCGTCAACGTGCTTCGTGTTTTTTTCCAGGACGACCGTGAACACACCGCCGTTCACCGATGTCCAGCAGCCGCGAACCAGCGCCGAGGACGTTCTTAGGAAAGCAGCTACTGCTTCGAATCGCTGCAACCTGGACGGGAATAATTACGTAAAAGTAGGTCAGCTCGATTGTTAAATGCAAACGAATGCGAGTGTTCGGAAATACGATTCTAAGGTAAGGCTCGCTTTATTTTGTGAGAATTGCTGTGTTGGGGATAGGTTCTTGACGAAAACGAGACGGTTGCCAATGTTTTGGTAACCTAGTTACTTTTTTAGGAGGTTAGACATTTTTAATGAGTAGTAAACAATGGATCATCGGGCGAGATGGAAAGGTTAATTTTACTTTAGGGAATTTTATATATATGTATTTTTTTCTGAACTTTATATATAGTTCTTCAAGAGGGCTGATTTTTAAATGGTACTGCCATCTAGTGTTCTCGCATGGTACTGGATGTGAGTGGTTAATAAATCATTTCGAAACAACTTTTATAGCATCTGGTTTTCTAGTTACAAGAAATATAAATCTATATACGTGTAAAAAAGGATAGTATTTTTAAAAAAAGTTAATACAAAGCGACGCTGCAGTTAAAACGGCGTAGATTTGTAAACTTTGCTCCGTTGATAATATAGAAACCTGCATTTGTATGCCGATATACAGGTTTCTACTATATCGACTGAGGAGGAATAGACGAAGTAGTTCAGAATGTCGCCGGTAGAGGCACAAATAAATTTTAAAAAATTCCTTTTTCGACAGTGAAAAAATAACTAACACTCACTGAGGGATGAGTACTTATCAGAACAAGCGTTTTAGTAAATTTAAATAAGGGGTGCTATGTTTTATAAAAATTATAGAATATATCTAATAGAAGTACGTTTCCAAAATAATAATTCCTTTAGTATAGAAACCGATATTCTTCTGAAATTTATTCTTTCAATTTGCGATAGGTTTTCTGGGATGAAATAAGTTTAACAATTTTTAAGTATTTTTATTCCAAACATCTTTATATTTCATTTTGCGTTACATTTACACATACATATCCAACATCTGAGTGAATGACATTATACAAAAACCATTATTCAAACCATTGCGTGTATCATAAAATTAACAATATGTAACACAGTAAATAAACATATTTATTAGCGTAAATTCCATCGAGAAACTTAACTAATTATCAAAGAAAAACTGTCATTACTATATAACAATAAAAACCTATAAACACAACAGGCTTTTCCACCACGAAATATATTACATTTTATAGTTACAATTTACTTGATCAAATCCTGACACATTGCATCTATCCTGTGACAACTGTAACGTCCAGTTAGCCGCAAACGAATCGGTCGATTGCTCGTTCGCGCTCGCTATTTATTGCTTGCAGGTTATACACATAGGTTTGTATGCGGCCGATGGCTCGGTCCTAAACTAAACGACTCCCCACGGGATCGTTTGAAAAGCCCCGCGCCAGGACAGGCTGACTTAAACGAATGCGCCGCCATGCATTGCAATCTAGAGTCGCGTGGCATGTCATCCGTAAGATACCTGTAGAGACGAGCTTCTGATATTTACAATTCTACAAAAGCCCGGATCTACAGGGTAGATCACGAATGTGCCTATCTTATGCAACTGCCCCCTCAGCCCGTTTCTCCGGTAGCGATATCTGCAACACATAAGCCCAGGTTTTAGTTCAGCTCCACGTCCAGGCTACAAAATGGGGTAGGTAGCCACGTCTAAAGGTCTAGCAAGACAAATTGGGTGGAAACAGAAACCAGCAACGATTGCCAATGGGTTTGGAAATTCGTCCAGAGTCGTGTATATAATTAAATCCTCCCCCGGATTATCAAGGGTTTTCTGATAAAGAGGAAAGATTTAATTTCAAACGAGCAACGGGACGCTCCGCTGTGCTAACGACCGAGCAGCAGGGATTGTTAATTAATTATTGGACACCAATTGCAAAGCGATGGAGCGCGTAGCAACTCCTATGAATAACGAGCATGACCGTATAAAGCCAGCGTGGATTAGAAATTTCGTTCCGGTGAACGGTGAGCCGTACGTGACGCCGGAAAACCTCCACTAAAACCGGACGTGACCCCGCATGTACATCCGGAATACGGCTGAAGGAAGTCGTGAATTAATGCGATGTCCTGCGCACGATGCGATTGCGCTTCTGGGATTTTAACGGTCGATTTCACAAACTCTATCCGACTCCGTCCAATCAGACGGTTTGATTGTTAGCGATTATTGCTTCCCGCGGCCGCGGGAATATCGACGAACGGGGCAGGGTCTACCAGAGGTCCAATGGTTTTCTGTCCTCTTTCATAAATTCCAAGAATATTAAACCAACGAAACCAAAACCGCGGGCAACAACAAATATCGAAGGAAAATTGTAAAAATGAGAAGACGAAATGTAGCAAATGCAGAGCAATCTCTGCAATATATTCCTTTACCTATAACTCTATACCAACCGAAGACCTCCACTCTACTTGCGAAAAGCGACGATCCCGATGGCAGGATGAAGGAACGTCGACGAGCTTGCACAAACACAGCGTAGCGTGATCTAATCAAGCAACAGGCGGAGCAAATTGCTTGGCTACATCGCGGCTAGACGATCCAAACGGGAGAGCTGCCCGAGCTTCGACCTGGAAGGGACTGATTTCACGAAATTCCACAGGCGACAGTGGCGTGTGTGCGCGCGCGCGGACGCGCGGGCGTCTTCTACGTTCACGGAATCGGGGTCGAAGTATCGACACGAGGAGAATACAATTAGACGGGTGAAACTAAACAGGACTGAAAGAGACGGGGACAGACTCTTTGCAGCCGCATGCACGTGCAGACGAGGGATTCCTGAACACTTCTAACTAAGTACCAACGCGATAGACCATGCGAAGAGCACGATATATGCCAGTTTAAATCCGCGGTAAGCCCTTGAACGCGCGGTGAACAGTTGAGACTAGAGGCGACTGTGTTCAGGGACAGAAAAATCATGCGTGAACTCTGAGCCACTATGATTTTGGTTTCTTTAGAGACCCGTGCACATGTTTCTCACCTGTGAGTTTACATGTAAATATACATGCCCTTGTTGCCTGCCTCGCAGTCGGTTCACCTCCGCTGAACCTCTCACTGATGTCCTCCACTGTTGGCTGTCACTCGTGCCGCGATTCGCGCGCGTCTCGCGTCCTGCTGCCGCGGAACGGATGCTGAGGAAGCCGAGGAAGCACGCGGAAGCGTGAAAACCGCGGGCCAACGCCCTTCCAACGAAACCCACCGGCCGACTGTCCTTTTTGGCCCCGAGCGGAGAAAGCATCCCGCGAATCTTCGAGTCGTGGCGCGACGCGGGGCGTCTCTCCCACGGATGCCCGGACGAACCCACGGGCATCCCCCGGATTCTGCGATGATTGGACCGCGCGCACTCCCTCCCCACCCCGCCGCCGGCCAAGGGGGATGCTACCGCTCAGGGCCGTAGCCCCGTGAACCCGTGTAGCACCCTAACCCACCGCCGCCTGCACCCCTTCCAAATTTGTATTGATAACACATTATTCCCAGCGTGGCGTGGCGACGCACGCGTCCTTACACCCCGCGACTTTCCTCGCTTCACGGTGTACCTAGCCACGATTCCAGTTTTCGCTTTTCTCCAGGAATTTGTAGAAAACAGTGTCAGTCTGGAGTCGAGGGATTTTATGGAGAAGAATGTTTGAACGTTATGAAGAATCTTTGAGAGGAAATTCTTTCTTTACTGACCTCTAAGAAACACCGATACTTGGTTTTTCTTCCGTCATGTTTCAGAAACTGAAACAAGTGTTACGCGAAGGTCTACCTAAGTTGTTTGCTGATTTATTTTTGCTGCAATTTTTTTACATGACACTCCCGTTCAAATGCACTGATTGTGAACGTGTTTGTGTCATAAGAGAATGAGAGATCTTGGTTCACGTGAACATGCGTTCAACAGATTCAGGAAGCAAGTTTTCCAACAATCTAGGGGCCGAAGAATTTGTAAAATTTCGAAAAAATTTCGAGCAAGTACAAATTGAAAGGAGTATTCGAAGGAAGCTTTGGGCCTTCGATACCAAATCAAGGGAGAAGAAAAAGTGAATGACATGGAATGAAAGTAGCAACGGCGAAATAAGAGAGCTTCCCCACGAAAATTGGGGGATGCTCAGCTGAGACATTTCTGCCGGTGGCTACAGCCCTGGCATCGTTCCTATTCGGCCAGAATCGTGGAGTCTCGGCCCCCAGGATTCCATCCCTGTCAACTGGATCTCCGGAGGAAGGGAGAGGGTAGAAGCCAGGGGTCACCCTTCGTCTCATCATCTTTTCGCGCTCATAGTCGCGCATATCTGCTCGGAGCCAGGCCTCTGCTCTCCTCTCCTCGAGGAATCGCCTGGAAAAGCTCCGTTTTCCCTCGGCCACCCCTCCACGGTCCTGCGCCCCTGGCCCCCGCGGCCTCGCCACCCCCGCATCCAGCCACCCAGCTCCCCCAATGACGTAGCTTCCGTTCCTTCTCCGTTCTGGAGCGACGTATTGATCGCCTCTCAGCTCCTGAAGCCGCGGAGGAGCCTGACACCGCGGAGGGAAACGAAGAATGGAGAGAAAACGCGGAGAGAGAGAGTGATGGAGAACGAGCTGGCGAAACTCGGTCTACAGGGGTGTCTCTGTTCAAACCGTTGGCGAGAAAAATAGAGAAGCGAGCGGGGAAAAGACTTGCCGCCGCTTCGTTTCGAGGAATCGGACAGCCACGGAGTGGGGGAACAAAAAAGAACGAAAAGCTCGCTCGAAACTACAGATACCTCCCTCGATTTTCGAGGATACGCTGCTTTCGACAGACTGAAATTCGCTTTTCGAGAAACGGATGGCAAAAGGAAAAAGAAAGGAAACCAACAAAAATTTCTTAAGAAACTAGACGAAAAGGTTTGGAACCAATCTCGATTTTGGTTAATCCTTAACTGGTATACTGTTTTTGGAAAACGTGATTGGTAAATTGTAATCCTGGCAGATCCCAAATAAAAAAGAACATACCTAGAAAAAATAATAGAAACGGAGAAAGTTAAACTGTTATTATAAAATTAATTAGAAATTCAGTTTGCAAACTTACACAACCAAAAATTTTGCAATGAACTTTGGGATCATGAGTGACTCTAGGTTACCAGTTAAGGGTTAAAAGAAGCCTTCTGTTAAATACCAATAAGAATATCTCGCGAATTCCTACAAACATCCCCCATCGCACGATACCCGGAAGAAAACATAAAAAGCAAAACGCCGAGAAGAAGACAGTTGATAAGTCCACGACAAGTTAACTCGATAAATCGCCAGCGTGTCGTTCAGACCGAAGTGTAACGCCACCCAGACATCACACGCGACTCAAGCAACATTCCAACTGTCGCCGTCTACTCACGTGCAATATCCACGTCCTCCATGACTTCCACCCACGTTTTGCCGTTCGCGAGTCTCCCTGACGACAACCGCCAAGCTCTCCCGCATCCTTCAGGTCGTTCGGAAACTTTGAAGACACATCTTTTAGCCTCGTGTTACTCCGATGCGTCGTTTTTCCTCACGATCCTCCCTATAGTAAAGCGATCTAGGTACAAAATGACCAATAAACTACAGCGCTACGCTTCTTTCGATCCTCCTTTGGCTTCTTGCTGCGAGCAGAGAACGGTTAATTGCAAAGTCAGGTAGAGTTTCATGCCCAGAAACTGTTTTTAGAATCGTTGAAGAAAATTTATAAAAATTGTGAACAATGGGGACTGTAGATTTCGTTTCATAAAAAATACAACTCCCTCTTTGCATTTTTGATACACGAAATTTAGCCGAAGGAGCCGCCGCCGCTTTTCCACCCTCGGTTTCCCGGAGAAAAAGAACGTTAACGACGCGGAGGTGGATGCATTATACATTAGCGTGGCTTGGCTAAAATTATGATCAGTTTATAGTCAAGAGGAGCGTGTAAAACGAATACACAGGCAACGGGGGAAAGTACACGCGACCGCGTCTGCGTTGGCAGACATCGTTTACGAGCAGCCCGTATCCGTACTTAACGTGGCACTGGCTACGTGTTTATTGATTAATTCGCGGGAGGTCATCACCATAGAGTGCAATTTCCTCGCGGCTGACAAATAAGTGGCCATGTTTCGCTAAATGAAAATCCAGGGACAACCGCGTCGAATGTAGCTACACGATTGCCTTGAGGGGAAACGGAGCTGCATGGAAAATTCAACTTACCTTCTACATATATACATGTATCGTATACACTTTACATGGAATTTTGTAGCTGATATTGAATACAGAACAAATACATAGGGTGGAGGACACAATTACTGGCAGTCAACCCAATTACTGTCACCTTAAGCTGTTTTACTTAAACGTTTATTTATTTGTTATTTTAAGTAAAATAGCTTAAGGTGACAGTAATTGGGTTGGGAGACAGTAATTGGGTCCTTTACCCTATGTAAGCGTAATATCTACTTATTTCAATTCCTTGTAAAATCGATGCGAGAATCAATTCCAGAACCGTTTTAGAACCGATATAAAACCGAAAAATAACGGTTCTAGAACCGTTATAACCATATAATATCGGAACCGTAACCGAAATCGATATAGTCAGAAATTTCGGTTCCTTATAACAGTTATTCAGAATATCGGTTCTTCATAACTGTTTCAGTCAGAACCGATATATAACTGTTTGAAAAAGTTATTTTCGGAACCGTTTCCATCCCTGCTTAGAACATCTTCCATTGAAATGTTGTGATATTCGAACCATGTTTTTTTATTAATATTTGGGAAACTAATAAATACCCGAAGATACAATTTTAGATTTAGAGTCCACACCCCCACTCCTCCCTACAAACCTCATTTCGATCAGCCACTGGGACCATTCGGAAGAATATCCAAAATAAATTCTTAATAGCGTAAAGGACCCAATTACTGGCTCCCAACCCAATTACTGTCACCTTAAGCTATTTTACTTAAACCTTTATTTATTAATTATTTTAATTAAAATATCTTAAGGTGACAGTAATTGGGTTGGGAGCCAGTAATTGGGTCCTTTACCCTACTTTTCACATTATTTATTATATTTTATTGTACAATTTACCTGTCTAGGAATTGGCAAAATTTTTGCTCCAAAATTGAACAACTTCTGTTGCAGCTCGGTCAAAGAAGCCATCGAGTTGTTTCCAAAGACTCCTCTGGCCTGGACGAGCAGTTGCGAGCACTTGTTGGCGTGGAATTTTATTTGCGAACGTCGAAGGACTCTCGCCTTTGATCGGCGACTAAACAGAAGCGGGGACCGTGAATACCTCAGCCGCGACTTCCGGCGATCTCGTCACTCGTCACACGCACGACTGGCAAGAGGCTACGTCTTCGACTGGCATCACCTATCGCGCCGTGGAATGCTTCAGAAGGAAGGAACGTCCGGGCACCGTGTCTTGAATAATAATCCGATCGCCAGTCGATTTCCTTTTCCATACTCCGATGGCACCGATTCGCATTCGTAGCTCGCTGGGCTTTCGAACCTCGGCGCGCCATAAAAGAATCACCGAGCTTCCCGTCTTCGAGCATTATTCCCGATCGTCGAGTACGCTGCTCGATTATGTCATCCAGAGAATTTAGACGCAATCACCGGGACGCTTTTCCAGCAGCTCTGTATTCTGTAAATGTGTCGAGAGCTCTGTTAGAAGTAATAACAATCGGTAGGAACAGGTGGCGAATTAAGTGGACTGCTTTAGCGCAATATGCTTGGACCGAGAAGCGAAGGAAAAAGGAATTTCCTGGGAGAAAGAATCGTTGGAGCGGACGATAGTTTAGCGTAGAGATCAGAGCCGAACAAATTGCGCTCGGCCAGCTCAGAATAAATATAAGTCGCTGGAATAAAAGCTTAAACGACTAAGCTAATGTTATTGAGATGAAGCCCGGTGGGCGGGCTGGGATTCTCGACAAGGGATTGCAATGCCGCCCACTTCGGCCGAATTTACCTTCCTCTCGTTCCTTCCCTTTGAAAAATACCCGCTCGCAATTCCAATTGTATTTCAGGCGCGCGATGCCTTGGATTATAGTAACTACTCCCTGATATATTTGTTTTCCAGATCCTCGGGAAGGTTTTCACCAAAAGTGAAACGATGGAAGGTGTTCTTATAGAATGTTTATCAATTTATTTATGAATAAATCTGCTGCTGTGAGCAGAGGAGCGAGTAGTGTAAGTTTTACCATTTAAGGGCGTCTTCTAACGAGTCAAAAAAATCGAATTTTTATTTTCTCAATTTTCTACAAGTATCTGTTATGGAAAATAACAAAGGAGGATCCCATTCTATGGTCCTGGATTGGCTGACTGGTGGTGAGTAAAAGTTTTACTGTGTAAACTGTATGCAAATCTTTGAACACGTTTTTCTTGCAACCATGTTTTTCGAACTGGTGTCCACGATATCTACAGATTGACTTGACCAATTAAGGTAAACTTCTGCATACATCTTCAGCACACGTGTAGCTACCGCCCCTACCACAATTCTGTAAAAATATTTAATTTTTCTCATTCTAACAGTCCCAAAAAGTCGAAAAATGTGTGAAAATCGTAACTCAATATTCGAAGTACCATCATTTTTTAAATTTTGAATATCTTTCTTTCTTTCTGGTACCGGCTATAGCCAAGGACATACGAATAAGGAATCCTTTTGGATTTTTTGTTTCAGATGATCAGGAGCCGTCGAATAGTGGACACCGTATGGGCTCCGCTTTTTTCAAAACCAACTACAAAGTGGTTTACTTGAGTTAATTTCAATATTTCCGTGATAAAAAAAAATTGAAAATGTAATCGAAATATAGATAAGTATGAAAGAAATAAACCGGGTAGTAATAACTTTTACAAGCTTCTCATAAAAATTCCGAAAAAACGCAAGGAAAATGCTTTGTTACACTCGAAAATTCCCTTAAAACTCATTGTTTGATTTAAGCACCTAACCTGAACGCTCGTCAACTTGTTAGCTTTCACGTCAGAGCCAACGTTTCATTAACTAGATTTCTCCTGACTCAACAAAGATAATCTAAAGATTTGAAACGCCTTCTAGCCCATGTTTTCTAAATTGTATTCAGAGAAGAAAAGGAGAAGCGGCTTCTCTGGCTCGTCGAAGTCCCTGAATCGGCGATTTTCGCGAATCAAAAACACGCGAGACGATGCACGTAACAATTTTTCTACGAGCTCCACTGCCGTGGAAAAAGAATTCGTCTGGTTCGCGGGACGCTTTTGCGTTACTTCCGAGTGGCCGCATGGTAATTTATTCGCGGCGGAGCTCTCAGCGACCTTTATTCGTTAAAAGCAAAGCACTCGGGCTGGAGTCGGGTATGCGAAAAGTTTTACGGTCACTCAAATGAGCGACCCTTAATTCATGTTTGTGTTTCGTCATTGCGGCCAAAGAATTCGGTGATACTTCTGTACTTAGTCTTGACGAAGGAGGCAGGATTCGGGTTTAAGGGGTATATCTAGTTAAGATGCGAATGTTTGGGAATTTTTTTGAAGAAGCGGAAGCATATATTTTTACAGAATTTTTTGCAGTTTAAAGAGTAACATTTAAAGAACATTTGGTAATTGTTTTGCAGAAAAGTATTTAACGTTTATAATAAAAATAAAATGCCATTCAAGAAGCCTTTTTAAGAACGGTGAGTAAGATATCTCAACAACCACTGCCCCAATTTTTCTAAAATTTTGTGGGCTTATTTTTTATATAACAATCTACAGAATGCCTTTCGTATTCTTTTTCAATGTGTATTTTCGATTTTATCAACAAAAAATGGCCGTCTTTCGCGCGAAAATCAGGACTTCAAAATTTAAATAGCTGACATTTTATTTTAAATTAATATTTCGGAAATTCCCCCTGTCAATCGGAAGATAGATTAATATACTAACGAAATCTTTTTTGTTTTTTGATTTTAGATAATCTGATTCCGAATGGCAGTGCTCACCGCAAAACAACTTTTTAAAAGGGCTTCTTAGATATCGATTGTAATTTTATTATAAACGTACATGTGTTTTTACGAAAAAATTACCAAATCTTCTTTAGATGTTGCTCTTTTAAAGGCAAAAAATTCTGGAAGTTCTATTACAATATATTAAATACAAGCTTAAAATCATAAAATATAATAAATTTAACAAGAAATTAGTCAATAGTGAAGAGAATAATTACAGTATTTTCCCGTCACTTTTAATGTTTTATCGAAATCGGAACTTTTAGCTCCGGTCTCCCCTATAGTGAGTGAAATACAAAATCTGTTTGAACGCCATTATTGTACACACCTTGAAGTATGAGCACAATTTTTTTTTTAATTTTTTTATTACAAAATGGCGGCGCCACAGCTCAACAAAAGAAACTTTTTCTGAAAAACAATGTGCCGCGGCCGAAAAGATTTCTCCTTCAATTTTTGACCTAGAACAAAGTACCAAAAATTTTTGGGTTCTATATAAGATTATCTCGGGAAGTACACGAGGAAGTTAAAAAATACTGATTTTTGTAAGAATGGTGCGTGACTAAGCAAAACGTTTCAACAATTTCGAAGTTGTGGTAGTTCCGTGTTTTATTCAATCACGCACCATTTTTACAAAAATCGGTATTTTTTCATTCCCTCGTGTACTTCCCGAGGTAATCTTATATAGAACTCAACAAATTTCGGTTTTTTGTTCTATGTCAAAAATTGAAACAGCAATCTTTCCAGCCGCGGAACACTGTTTTTCAGAAAAAGCTTCTTTTATTGAGCTGTGACGCAACCATTTTGTATTAAAAAAAATTTTAAAAAATTCTGATTATACTTCAAAGTATGTACAATAAAGGCCTTCAAACAGATTTTGTATTCCATTCACTATAATCGCTTAAAAAATTCTCAAAATTAGGCTGCTTTCCAGGCTTTACAGTGGCATTTCGATTATTTTTTTTTCACTTTCTTAATGTTTAACTCGTCAAAAATACTCTCTGAAAATTTCAAGCCGATATTCAAAGAATTTACGAAGATACGGTGCATTTTGTGAAACGCATCGCGCTTACAAACGCATGAGAAGTCAAACTTTAAACGCGATTTTCTCGAAACGACATTTTTCTACCTGATCGAATCCATAACTGTCAATTTTTATCCGATCGACTTGAAATTTTGACAGGATCTTCAAAACAATATTATCTTCACTTGTACGTACCAATTTTTTGATCGAAAACATATTTTTTTAAATACGCTCGAAAAACTATCCATTTTTTGCGGGTTCTCGAAAACTTTTCTTCTAAAGCGCACCATTTTTACAAAAATAATTTTTTAAAAATCTGTACGTATAACGGAAACTACACTCAAATAAATTAACAAAAAATTTGATTTCAGAGTTGCCGTTCCAAAGATACCCTTTCGATAAGCGACCCATGTTTTCTTGTGAAGGGTCTAGAAAATTAACTGTATAGGTATAAAAATCTATGCATGTTTTCCATGATTTTTTTTTAGTCTCTTAAGACATTATACTAAAGATAGTTAATAACAATTTTATACGAAAACTGTAAGCTATTCCTAGAAAAAAAGACTTAAAAATGGACTCACTTTTCCAACCGTCACATTGGTGTCCCCCCTTAATGATACACTCAAGAAAATAACTCAAAAAACTGTGTCTTAAAAGTCAGCACCCTTTTTAAACTTTCCCACATAAACATCGATACCTACTGACTATTTTCCACGCGAGAAAGTTGAACGGTTAATCCGAGTAGCCGCGTTACATCCGACGCGAATTCTTGCGGTAGGTTGCATTAAAGCGGCCATAAATCATGGCCGAGCAGAAGAATGGAGGGAAGTTGGAATCTGAGTGACGTCTAGTCAGAGAGCTCCTTGTCGTCGTGGCCCTGTCCGAGCGAGCGAGCATTCGTGAGCAGGCTTCGGGATGGCTGGGAAGGAGGGTTGAAGAACGAACTGGATGGTAGTTCTCTCGCAGGACGTTGACGCGGGTCCCGCGGGGCATTTTTGCGGATGAAAGGTCCGCCCTATCTTAAACTCGATGTAACAGGAGATTCCGCTTTCCTTCCTCCTTTCTAGCCACCCTCTTTCATTTCCCTCCTCTCTCTCTCCGACCCTTCCATCCCCCTCCCCCTCTCTCTCTCTCGCCCCACTATTATCACCCTCCCATTTTTCGCCCCCTTATTTCGCGGCCGGTCTCCCGAATCGAGAAACTAATATCGCGCGACAGACATTCGAGGTCCTCCAGATAGCAGCCGTGACGGTCTTGGAAATCTCGCTGCTTCCCTTTCCCGTCGAGGAGAAGGGATTTCCGAGGAGAACGATTTGCAAACATGTAACAGAATCCACGTTGCTACGCGTCGTTTCAAATATTCTCTCTGCATTCGTGAATATTCTAGATAGGTTGAAGGAAATATTGGAGAACAGAATTATTGACTCAGATTCCAGAGATTCAAATCCTTTCAATTTTGAACCGAAGGAAATTTTTAAATTTATATCCCACGCGGGGAATATTACAAGCGAGATTCCAGGAAAAGCGTCGCTTCGAAAGAAGCCCCGATTCAACCGTAGCTACTTCTATTTCTCAGAAAGCGTTTCTTCCGTTTCTGTCGGTGGAAAGTTTTCTGTGACAGACACAGACGGAGGGCAACAATATTGAGCCCCGATGTACCTAATACCGAGCGGGAGAGGCGGGAGTGTGACGGAAGAAGACGATCATTTGTCAGGGTGAAGTGGACGCGAACGCGAACACGTTATCGCGGCTTTCTCGAGGTAATCTATCGCGTGTCCTTTAACAGAAAGAGATTTCTGGGGAAAGGAACGCCCGGCTGACAATAAGAATTCATGTAGTTGCGGGAGAAAGATTTCTCCAGCTCGATGAATTTTTGAATGGGCGTGTCTCTCGGTACGTTTCCCCGTAATTCGTCACGTCGCCGGTTGCGAACCCTGCAACTTCTCATCCGTCAAACAGCGAATCTAAAATAAAGCACACATTCATTTCAGAAGCACGCCAAAAAAAAAAGAATCTAACCAGTGCGGTTGTTTATGACGCGTTACGATTTACGGCCAATGTAACGTTAAAGCTTGTTTATCGCGAGTTCAAAACTAATTTAATAAAGCCTATTCACGCGGAAAGTTTGAAGCGGTACGGGTGGCGTACAATTTTAATTAAAAAAGTGGATGTTCCGTCGGGACGAAGGGGGAGAGTAATCGAAAGTGGAAATGCCAGTTTTACCGCGGCATTCCCGCGTTTCTGAAAACCTGGAAATATTTCCTTCAGCATACTCCATGTATCTAAATAAAATATTTCACATCGTGGATAATAAATATAATAAATCCATTGGAAAGAACTTCGTCACCAGCGATCGACAGAGTAAACAAAGAGAAACAAAAAACGGGATTAATTTGCGGGGCGTTAAAAAACAGTCAAATTTGGCGATCGCATCGCGCCCGTTCGATTTCCGAAGCACCGTCGCTACCGCAGCTCGCGCCGCTGCTCTCTGTCACCAACAAATTCATTTATCCTCGCGGCGGCGAAAAAAGATAAGTAAAAACTGCGATATATCTCGTACATACCTAACCACTCCCCTGTTATTTACATATTCTTTACATATCCGGATACACGTATATGCGATCCACGTAGCGCAACCCGCGCGTGCACACCGACGTACGCCCGCGGATGTGGTAGGCGCGCGTACACACTGGCGCGTGACCGCACACAGAGCTATCGGCGTGTAGGTAGGTCTGTATAAGCAGCTAAGCAGAAAGTGTACATAGGTATAGGCGGAGACGAGGGGTTGGCAGGCAGTCCAAAGCATTGAAGGGGGTTGGAACGTGGTGGCAGTTGGTGGAAAAAGGGGAAGGGGAAGTTGCGATTCCATCTGCCAGCCTGTCATTCTGATACTACGTAGAATGTCGGCTGTTGGCGGAGACGATCAATACATTGCAATCTATATAAAATGGCTGCAGTATCTGGAGCGTCGTGAATAAAACGCGCTTTCCTCCGTCCTGGAAACGAAAACCGATGCCAGACGGCTCCCAAGGATCTGCCGAGCTTTTTCGCAGGGGAACAAGGGGAGTGACGTGTCGACAGATTTTTTCTTTGAGCTGCAATTTTATTTGTAAATAGATCGTTAGAGGGTTTGAACGAGAATCTACCGAATACTTGTCTGAGCTTGATTTCGAAATATGTGTGCACCAGAAAATGGTCTTTGTTGATTGAGATTTAATTTGTGTTTTTAAAGATAAAATTTGTGCATCGAGAAACTTGATTACTTGCTGTACGCGTATAGAGGCGTGGGAAGGAGGAGGATAGAGGAAAAGTATGTTGAGGAATTTCTATTAACATGGTGTTGGAAAGTTGTTGTAAAGCTGTGTAATGTAACCGAGGAAAAAGTTTGAAAGAAGTTTCTGTGAATATGGAGGATAAATTTGAATAAAAATTATATAAAGATTCTTTGGTGAAATTGAGAGTAGAAGTAACATCCCCTTTGGTTGATGTGACAATTCTAAATGGTAGAGAAAAGAAAGCAGTATATATAAATATGGAAAGAATAATTAACTGTCAAAAGAAGCAGCGGTTTGAGCGTAATGCAAAATGATGAAGACAAAAAATATGATTTCCTCCTTAACGCATCTGTTACGAAAAGACGTAAGAAAAAAGAAATCCACGCGCGAGGCGTCACCGTGGCTCCACCTCGGAGATCCTCCGCGAACTAACAGCGTTCAAAAGGTCACCGGTAGGTGGCGTCAGTCGTGTTATTTATTTCCTCCACTTTGCATTTTTGGTTAAATAAAAGTTGATAACAATTAGAAATAAATGAAATTCAACTTACACTACGAACTTTGCAGCTCTGAAGCGTGGCAGAAAAATTGAAACAACATGAAAATTCATAATTCCTTTGACTTTTGAGATAACAATCACGCATTGGTGCAAATTTAAAAAATAATTAATCAGCAAAATCAACGCAAATCACAATAAAAACCCCGACTTAAACCTCCAACGAAATATCAATTATGAAATTTTAGAAACACTTGACTGATACCTTTGTTTTCACGCCAACCACATTAATTGACAAAGAAAGAAGAAACTCTATTCACCATTCGCACTCGCGGATCCCAGTCTCTCGTGCACCGAGCAACCTTCAATATACAACAGAGAAACCAAGACTCTCTTATAATCAACTTCACCACCGGACAAAGGTGTACCGTCTCCAGAAAAGAAAGCAATTCTAACAGCACTGAAGGAACGAAGTGTAAGTGGAAGGTTGGACTGCGCGATGGCCAGGTCGAAGCACAACTAACCAGGGTCCCGTGCAATAAAAGGGATCATTTTGAATCTGTGTGGTAAAATTTATAGCCCCCCACCAGCAATGCGGCGACTACGGGGTCGCGCAGTAAAGGAGGGCTATTAATTTTACGTTTGCCCTGGAGAATCGTTCGCGTTCCAAGAAACTTTCCATCGCGAGCAGCCAAAGATTTAGGGGTCGCGTTCGTCTCGATGAAGATGATCAATCTTAAGAACGTGTCCTTGGTGCGTTTACAGCTTCTTACCATCTCTAAAACTCTGACCTCCCAGCTCCCCAAGTAGTTTCGTCCAGATCCTCCATGTTGCTAATATTTACCATCAGGACTACTGAAACAACAGAGCCTCCGCAACACCGGCAACCTCGACCCCAACGCGTTGCTTCACAAAATCCTCAAAGAATAAAGCACCACTGAACCCGTCGGAAACTCGCTCGAAAAGGGAGGACACGCGGACCGTGTCGCGCACGCGTGCACCTCGGTTCTCACGGAAATCGAAATCACTTCTGCTGAGGATCCTTGTGCCCGGTTCGTTGCCGAGAATCCCGAGGATCGGGAGCCTCTGCAGGCTATGAGATCCAGGTGATGTTGGCTGGCCGCCGATCGCCGGGGTTATGCTGCAGGAAAACGGCGAGGGGTAGTATCACGGGGAAATGATTTATGAGTTCGGGGACCAGGTAGGGCGGCATTCAGCACCAGGCTGGCTCTCTTCTTCCGCTGCCTCTCTCTCCGGCTCTCCCTTCTGCACCCGGTGACTTCTGACTCTCGTGTCAATGCGTTTTCAGTTGGACCATTTGCGCGATACGCGTAAGATCCGCTTCACGCAGTTCCCTGGGATTCGAACATGACGGCGTGCTCAGGATTTCGCTGGCAACTCGCGGCAACTCTATCCTCCCGGTGCTGGCTCCTGTGTTGTGAAAGCTTCGCGGCAGAAGCTCGTTGGCCCGGGGTCACTTGAGGATGGACAATATTCTCCGGCGGTTCCTTTTGGCTTTATAGTAGGTACGTTCCACATTTGAATGTTTGTATATTCAAAACGTAAACGCCTCGCGGGGAACAAACAACGATCACGTTCAAAGGGTGCACGTACACGCTCCGAACAATATATCTCCCCCCTGTCTTCTTCGTTTTTTCAAGGCAAGCTTGACGACCACCTCCACTCCTTCTTCCTTCCTCCTCGCCGCCTTTTAATCCTTTTATTCCTTCTCCTTTTTTTTTCCTTTCTCGTTCCGTCTCTGGCCGTGCTGGGTTCTCTTTCGCGGCAGCGACGGCACACGTTATTAGAGCAACGAGATTTTATTAAACCGCTGCCTCCGCGCAGAAGGCATTTGGCTCTCGGGGGGCCACGGTTATTACATGCAAAGCGAAGAAGTTGCTCATCGGGTTGACCATTATTATACTCTGCCTGCGCGCTGGTTCCCGTATGCATAACCCTTATGATGGTTTCTGGTCCCTCCCTTTCCTCGTCGACCTGTTCTTCGACGGTCCAGATAGCCGGACGTCGCGCGTTACAAATTAAGTTACATAAATTCACGCACCTACCCCTGCATTATGCATCCCGAGCGCGGCTGCAGCTGATTCCTCAAGGCTAATTCCCTCTTGGCAGGTAGAACCGCGTCTTCTCGTCGTCCTTTTGCCTTCGGGCGCCAGTTCCCTAGCCTTGGGACTCGACGAGGGATGCGTGAGCTCGGCTTCCGAGTCCTGAAGAAATCACAGTTTTTGCCACATTCGCCTTCCGAGTAGTTTAGCCTGAATTTAAGCCGAAATTTTACTTAAGATTTTTAAAAACAGCATAGTTTCAGAGACTCAGTCTGTTTAAATCTTTAATCTGCACTGTTTATCCAGTATACATTTTTTAATTTAATTTAATTTAATACAAATTTAAATATTCCTTATTTCCAACTTGTAATTATCTTCCATTTACGCTTCCGTAACGAGTAACCACTGATCAGCAGATCGCAATCAAAGCACTCCGAATTAAACACTGCCACGGTCCGCGATTAAGGCGCGATTCACTCGCTCGAGAAGGCCTTCCTGCAGCTTCTCGGTCGCACTTCCGGCCCACGTAGTGAAATCGTGGCCAGCGAATTCCGAGGTAAGCTCGGCATTCCGGGCTCGTACGTATCGACCGGCTGCGTTGCACTGGAATCGCCGAGGAAACGAAAAAAAGCCGGCGGGAAATGAGGGAAAAGACAGACGCGGTGTCAAGGCGGCGGCAGCGGCAGTAGCTACCCCGAAACGATCATCAATCATCAAGAGCGAGACAATCGAATAGCGCAGCCAACCGGCGAACAGCTGTCGCTTCGTTCAGCTCCAACCGTACACGTTACACGTTGCTACCGTGTTTTCTGAAAACTCGCTTCGAATGCAAAAACACTCCTCCCTGTGCACGCTGCACGCGCTTTTCTTCAGCGTCTGCCCCGAAATGAATTAATCGCGAGCGCAGCATGGGTCTCCGTGCTTTCGAGCACGGATTTTGGATTAATGGGGGCAGACTATTGGGCTGTAGAGTGAAAAGAATGAAATAATTGTTCCCTTTTGTGGAATTTTACTGCGCACGAATATTTGATCGATGCAATCGACGGCGCTGAATAATAAAGGCGCGTGAAGGGATATTTATTAAAATAAGGATGAGCACCGACAGTTTTTCATATTTTAGTCTTCTCGGAATATATATTGGAAGTATGCAGAGGAAAGCAGCACGCACGGTCTGCATTTCAAGGAGGCTCGATCCTCTTCACATCATATCGTATCATATCGTGATGCTACCATCAGATTTCGCCGTCATCCCCGCGCGTTCCGCTATATTGCCTGCTACGTTTCATAAATAACTCTCATATTACGGACGAATACAATTTCAATATTACATCCGATGGGTACGCCAATATTGCTCGGACGCGTGATAGATAGACGAGCGTTATTGTCTTTAGGAAAATATAACCATTTATTTTAGAGATCCGCGGTAATGCTGGAAGGGAGGAATTATGCTTCGTCAATTTCGTAATGCGTGTAAACTCCGGATTAACGAAAGTCTTGGAAAAGTTCAATATTACCCTTCCTCTATTTTTCTTTTTTTTTCTGTATTAATATGAAATATTCAAGCCTGTTACGTCGTATTAAAATCTCCCTGGGACACGCTGGAAACACGGGGCTCCTGAATGCAACAAGAAATTCTCATTTCGCCGACAAATGCCTACGAATTCTCGAGAAAATTCGACGAAAAGGGGAAACTGGAATGAAAGGTACGAAGTGTCCATGAGACAGGGCGAAAATATGAACGCAGAAACCGGAATTGTATTAATAATACCGCGCTTTTCTCCCTCGAACAGGCGCGACGACACCCTCGCGGCACTTTAATTAAATCTTCGTGCGTTTTATACCGTTTGTCGTCTGCGCTGTCATTCCTCCTCGCGCTGTGGAAAAGCTCCGAGACGGAAGCTTAATATAAATGTCTGAACGGTGGTAATACTTTGGAAAGCAACAGCGAAAACGTTTTCCTGCGTTAAATTTCGTCAATACATTAGTATTTTCCAAGCTCATCTAGGCACAGCGCGGGAAACTAAATAGAAGAGATCTTGGACTTTTCTACGCATCCAGTGTTGGTAATGTAGGTCCCCGAACGAAATACTTTCCAACTGAGAGTCGCATTAGTTTAATATTGTAGAAACTTAAAACCAGTAGATGGCACCTCGAAAGCGGTTCTTCCCCTTTTAATTTCATGGAAAAAATGAATCAGTTTTCGTTCGTTGCACTTTGCATTTCTCATCAAACGGTTAATTACCTTAGACCCGGGATATTTATACAGAGAGGAGGAATTTTTTGAATGAAATTAATCTTGCAAACGATATCAATTTGTATATATTGATATACTGAAATAGTTTAATAATTCGTCGTGCGTGCGGTTAATGCACGATTACAAATTAATTAATCCTCGATGTCCTACTAATAGCGCATGTATAATCGTTCGATTATATTCGCCTGCCTTCCAAATTAGTTGGCGACATTTTACCAAACGGCGATAATATCCTAAGCAACTTACAAACAAATAGATAGCCACAATAATCGCGGGAATATATAGAGTGTGTATCGATAAGTCCTTCAAAAACTCCTCAAGTTCAAGCATCGAATCGATTAGCTGCTAAAGCATTCGAGGGCAATAAAAGTCAATGGTTAATAAAAGGGAAAAAGAACGGCGAGGTATCGGTGGAGTTTCGTCGGTTGGAGGGATCGAAGCGAGGCAGAAGAAATCAAACTATATATTCCGGTGGAATTTTGTCCGTACCAGTGCACATCCTTAGCGTTAATGCAGTTTACAACGGAGCGAGAGAGGCGTCGCCCCAAGATTGATATCTCCGTAACACGATTATCAGCGAAGGCGTAGACGTAGCCAGTCAAAAGTAGCAAGCAGAGACGGGAGGGTTGTCACCCTTGTCTCTCCCCGAGCAGCGTGAGAAGCCAGCCATCTTGAATGATGTATGGCGCCGGTTACGAGGTCGACTGAGCGGCCATCACTCAACGCTGAGCTCCACGGCTTTTGGGGACACACGTCCTCGGGACTCTCCTTCTGTCTGCTTCTCTCTCGCCTTCTGTCTGTCCACGTTCACGCTAACTGTTACGTTTACGCGTTTTGGCAAACACTTCACCCCCTCAACGGGCTTCTCTGTCTTCCCCTCATTCAATTGCTGTAGCCAGTGGAATAATAGGCCGTGTGTGCTTCAAACAGCTCCCTTCAGAGGCCGGTCGAACTTCTTTAGAGAAATTCTAGGGCGGGTTTAGAAACAGATATCGAAGCTGAGCCTCGACTAGTGATGGGATCAAGTTCAATATGTACTCACGAAACTAAGTCGAATCCAATACAAAAAGTTTACTTCATGGGATTCGATTACTACTCATAAAAAATGATGTTCAGTTGCATGTACTTGTAAAGTACTCAGATCATACAAGCTGCTTTCGAATCCTTGAATGAGTATCTATAGGGTTCGAGTATGTACTTAGGGTAAGTCGGGGTAATATGCCACAGTTAACTTTGAAACGCGATATCTCGCAAGTATAAGTAGGTACCGGGAAAAAGAAAAAAGTATATGAAAGTGTAACTAATTCTGTGTATTGACTAAAAAGTAGAGATATGTAACTTTTATAATTCAATGAGAAACGTGCAAATACAAAAGTCCTCGAAAGTGGCATATTACCCAGGTGGTGGGGGAATATGCCACAAGGTCTGAAGTAATATGCCACAAGCTATGAAGTGCGAACTAATCACTCAAATTTTGGGGAATCAACAATATTTTAAACTATTTACGCTATTAATAACTAATAACAAATATTTGAGCTCAATGAAACGTAAAATATATTTGAAAAAATAGCTATTTCTTACAAACTAAATAGTCACCAATCTCTACGCAGTCTTCATGAACCCACTTTTTGCAACAAGTAGTTTTTACCCAGTCACATTTAGGTCCTTTTTTGTCATAATAATAGAGTTCGCCTATTGCACAGTAATTGTCATTTTCTGCATCAGTCGAATCGACATAAGAAATATCTACTACATTCTCCAAATTTGTTCTTCGGTTATTTCTAGAACAGCTTCTTTTATTCGTACATACTTCTTAGGCATGGTTCTAATACGAAAAAACAACTCGATGGCATTAAATAGAGAGTGGCACATTACACCGACAATCATGTGGCATATTACTCCAAACGACCATAAAAAGAAGGATGGAAAATCTCTCCACAAAGAACATAGTTTTAACGGATGTTTGAGAGGTTATAAAATTCGATTGTTTGTATACTTTAACATAATCTATTGCTTTTTGGTATAACTGTTCACACAAATGTATAATCTGCATTCTAGTTACAGTATGAAATTAGATCAAGCCGATAATTTTATAACTTACCAGGATTTATTAAAAATAAAAGAAGATAAAATCCAAAATCTGTTGTCGTCTTAACAGTTACACTAAATTGAACGGAATTAGTGCAAATATGACGCCATATGTGCATTATTTAAAAAAATATTGAGAAGTGGCATATTACCCGCGGTGGCATATTACCCCGACTTACCCTACAAGTACTTTGTCATTTGAAAGAATCGAATCTTGTAAAAGTAGTAATCGAACCCTGAAAATTTACGTAACCTATACATATAACATATGACTTAAGTTTTCAAATAAAAAGCAGCGTTGAAAGTAGCCAGTATAACTCGACGTAGGATTGTCGCAAATAAAGAAACCAAAGATATTATATGTTATATCAATCGCTATCGCATCAGCCTTTAAGAAGGTAAAGAAAGCAAAATGACGATATTTGGCGCACGTTTGAACACAAACATGCTAAAAAAGGAGTAACTTTAAATCTAAAAATGTTAATAACAAAAACCTGTAATATTTCAAATTTATGATCGAAGGCTGATACGATAGTGAATTCAATTATAAAGAAAATGCCACAAAGATTTTTGGAATCGGTTCATAATTTCTTTGGTTATGCTGGCTACCCTTCGAAGCTTTTATGAGTCGCGGTCATAGACTTATACAGACGGAATGGAAGCGAGGACTTTGGGCGAGGGGAACAAAAGATCGGAGGGGAAAAGGCAGAAACCATACAGGCAATTCGGTAGTCAAGTTCGGGTGTATTCGGTTCGTGTCGGTTCGGCATTAATGGCTGTGTTCGTATCATACCATAACCACTATTGCTCAACTGTCACAGATAGGCATAAATTAAATAAATTACTTGTCTTTTATTTATTCTTATCCTTAAATATATCTTTATTTGTACTATATCGCTCATTCGCTGCAACAACGACACAACTAAAAGTTTGCAGTTTTTGAATTATTAGTATAGATAAAGCGGTTGTTGTCTAACAAAACTTTTGAACGCGTTTCCTCAAAAATTATGAATTTTGAGTTATGTCGCAGGAAATGACCGATATATATTTTACTATATAATTATTTATGCATATTAATTATGTTTATGAACTACATGATATACGAAATTTCGAATGTATGTATAAGTGTACCTAACCTTTTCGACTAAGTATCCTTCATAGATATATATATAACGTCATTGTATTTCCGAATAGCACCGAGGAGGAACGGAGTTACCCGATTTGCCTGTATGACCTTCCCCTTCCCGCGAACCTTGCAACCCCCCTCAACAAACGTTCCGTCTATATAAGTCTATGGTCGCGATACGATTAGCGTCCCGAACGCAACGGCTTTCTGTCGTTTTCGTAAAGAACGCGAGTGGCTGATTTCATGTTGTTTAGATTTGTGGTTATGGGTATTTATTGATGACTGGGTAATTTTTTCACCCGTTCGGGGCTAATTTTTTTTTAAATATTGTAATGTCATCCAAACTACGCACGCGTGCAAAGTTTCGAAACAACTGGATAGTTGGAAGTCATACTGGATAGTTCGAATCTATATATAAATGGTCAGGGTTCGATTATACTTGTAAGTACCGCTCGTCAAGGTTCGAGTCAACTTGAAAGTAGTGTTTTTTCTTTCCGACGTACTCGTGAACTGTTCGAAACTATACGGTCAGATTCGAACCTACTTCCAATATACTTGATCCCATCACTAGCCTCGACTTCTTATGCTTGCATTAGGGGAGGCCGGGGTTGGTTGTAACGCGAGGTAAATTGTAATATGAGGAAAATATTTTGAACGATGAAGCTGGTAATCCACGGCATGCGAGAGCTGATTGACGATATTGGCACCGTCGGTTTTAGTGACATAAACGAGCGTTAGGGGAAAGCGGGGTAATTCCGGCCAGCGGGTAATTCCGGCCACTTCTATTTCTTTAAATAAAAATCACGTAACTTGACTCTGTATGGTACTACCACCTGTTAATGATGCAGCGAGCTAATATTCATGATTTTCATGACGATAGCAGTCTTTGTTTCAAACAAATCCGGGAATATTCATTTCGCACTGTAATCTTATAACAGTGGCCGACTGTTACGCAAGCTAAGTTAGTACATGGAATAGATACGAATTATTAATATTAATCTCATTAAATAGAGGAATGTTTCTATTTTGAAACTCACATTTGGTTTTTGGTGATATGTAAATTCAATTCAGTGTATTACTTCAAATATCTGAACATGAGGTGTGGGGTAATACCGGCTAAAAATGATGGGTCATTCCAGGCAGCTTTTAACATTGTTTTTTTTTCTGGCGTAGATGCCATGTACAATTCAGATATTTTTTTTACAAAAAAGTAGGACACGATATGTGCTTTTGCAAAGAATTCGGAAAATATGATGAAATGTGGTTCCGGTGCACAGTATGTGGTCAATGGGCACATGAAGAATGTTCAGGATGGGATACCCCTGAAGAATATATTTGTGATATATGTACAAATTAATTTTACAATAAAAAATAATACAATTTTTTATTAATTCAACAGTTTTCCTAGATCTTTTATCAAGAAAAATCATGGCCGGAATTACCCCACTAGTGGGGTAATTCCGGCCAAATTACTATTTTTGTGTTATTGCTCCCAATTTTGTTACAACTTAAATTTATGCTTTCTCGGTCATATTAATACAAACTAGACGCTTCAAACTATCAATTAATATAAAAAAATAACAAATGTGTAACTTGTTCAAATTGTATAGCATTTTGCTTATATGGCCGGAATTACCCCGCTTTACCCTATGTAAAGTAATATATGGCATTTTGTGGTTATAGTTCAGAATTGTAGTATTTAGAGCGCGTAAGTAAATGTGGTCTTAGCACTTTTATTTCAATTAACCGTCGGTAGAAACCGTTTGAATTTTTGCTTCTTTGTCTCAAACGAATTAGTACACATTGGTTTATTATAAGGTGCACGCATTTTAGTAATTTGATGTTTAGTTTCTCCTTTGCTGAGATAAAACGCAAAAATTCAAGCTCGGGATAAATTGTAACATGTTACTACATACTCCGCTCTAAATGGTGATAAAGCAAAAAATGCTATTTGCTGATACACCGGAAAAAGAGGCTCTAGAGTCTAGACGAACAACAGAACAATCGAGAATCCCAAAAATAGAAAAAAGATAGAAGATTTAAAAATAGATATAAAAATAGAAGATTTTGATAGAATCAGATGAATACGCAATGATTGTTTAACTCGTGTATAACAAATGTTTAATAAAGATCTGTGTTTTCATTTAAATTTTTTAGAAATGTTTCTTTGTCTTTATATTTGTATTTAAATAAGTAAAATAGATGTGTTACAATTTACCCCGGACTGGGGCACATTGTAACAAAGCTTCAGATTTGTGTAAGATGAAGCTAGATGTCTAACAAAGGAACACCGCGAACCCGGCCTCACCAATTGGAACGCAACTTTGTGAGTTTTTAGAGTGACTCAAAACAAGAACAACGGGGTGCATCATCTGGGCCCAGTGAAAACCAACTTCAAAGTCAAATTGGCACTTCCACTTTTTCGTATAACTCTCAAATTACAACAGACAGAAAAAGAAGTTTCAAACGAACGTTTAATGGTGCAATATGCGCTACAAACTTGCTTTAACAAAATTTGGAAAAGAGTATAATAGAAAAATACCTGAACGAAAAAAATTTTTTTACCACCGTTGTTCTTGTTTTGATTCACTGTAAAAGCCCACCAAATTGCGTTCCAATCGGTGAGTCCGGGTTCCCGGTGTTCCCTTGTAAGTGTCCAAGAATTTGTCACGTACTTACACTCAATGAGTTTACCACATATGTAAGTAGCAAATCACGAAAATTATTTCCTGATTGAGGAAAACACTTTCGAGAAAAAACTATGATAACTTTTATATTTCAATCTGCCCCGGTCTCCTCTATTATGATTTACTAAAGAGAACAATATATAATCAGGCACCGAAAATTAATAACTCACGTCTATCGCAAAATTAATAACCGTTTATATCTCGATAGAATAATAAAGAATCTTTAGAAAAGAACGTTTCGCGTGCATTTTGAGACGTCGTGCGGTAGTCACTGGAAAAGTTGCCGCTACTCGCGTATAAGGGTACGTTTATGTTGGAGCTGCGATAATAGCGAAGAAAAAGAAATATGTCTTTCTCGACGCTTTTATCGTTGGTCATCAATATAGTCATCTCGCTCTTATCGTCGCTCTGATCGTTTATCGCAGCTCCAACATAAACGTACCCTAATACAAAAATCAAAAGTGTCAAGGGTTCTGTGAAATCAGAGATGGGAAAAAAATTATTTGAAATAGAAATTTCATACACAAATATTTATTTCAAATAATGTTTTGCCCATCTCTGACTGAAATTTTAATGATTATTGTAAATGAAATCAACTACCCTCCCCTTGGCCAGTAAATTCGGAAACGGCAAAACCATACTGCCCCCTCTTCCTGCAATTAGTTCGCTCTAGAATACCGCAATTCCAAATAAGCAGGCTTGCTTCTGCTCCATTTCATAGGGCTTCGATTATCTGGCGGCAATTGTATGCCTGCGCATAGATTATTACTTTCCTTTGTAAATAACGGTTCCGATTATATGATCGCTGTACACTATTACCCTTTGTTTATGCGGAGCTGCTATACCTGCGTCGGCCTAACCCAGATATCACAATTCGGCCTGCCAAGGGTTACGTCTGCTTATCCCCTTCTATTGTCGACCTTTTCCTACACTTGCTCTACTTTGACTCCCTGTATTCTTGGAACAAGTGCGCCGCAAAGTTAATCTCCCTATTCAAAAGGTATAGCGGGCCAGTATCGCCATGCAATAAAGTTTACCCAATGTCATTCTAGGAAAGAATGTCACTCCCATTCTACTATAATATAAAATACCTTCATCAGAAGGTCCAGAGTTTCCGGCAGATTAATATGATGCAACACAAGTTCGACGGTTAACAAAGGAAGCAGCTTAAGGATGTATTGAACCTATCTTCGAAATTCTACCAAGTTAATGAAAATTTGTGAGATTGTTCTTTCTAATCTTCTTGATGTGCTTTAACAATCTTAAACGAATACACTAAACGGTGGCTGAGTTACAACGATCTTAATTATTTAATTTTCACTGAAAAATGTTGAAGAGATGGTACGAATTTTTCATTTTTTTTTCTTGTAGTATATGGGTGGATGATAATATCTGCCGTGTTTCAATTCTTTCCACTACACCGTTTCAAAGTAATAAATTATAACTTGAGAAAATTGTGAGTTCAGGGCATTTTCACTGGAAAAATTTTAGCAAATAATGCTTGAGAAAACATTTGTAAAGTGAAAAATACCTTACTATAATTAAAAATAAGACTCCAACTGTCGTTCGAATTCCTTATATCTAAATTTACTATGCACAAAGGCTGGATCAAACACCTCCAGTAATTTATTCAAATAGCGAGTAATTTAATAATTTACCATTGTTTTACTAAGCTACTCGACTAAATTTTAGTGTCCACACACGAAAAATTACTAAATTATTTGCTACTCAACTAAACTACGTGTCTGAACCAGCCTTAAACCGTAGATATTCAAGTATTTCAAATTTCATATACTTTTGTCCCATATTGTACGTCCAATAAATCCTTAAACGACTGTCTTTCTATGAATGCGAGCACGCCTTATAACGCACTAATACGTTATCCCCAAACGATTATTACTCGATTATTGGTGACCGACCCCAGCTAATTCCATCCGACTGCGTTTACATATTACATAGTCCCAGCGGAGAGAAATATTGCTAATTATCATATCAATGATCAACGCGAAAACGTTGGAAAGAAATATTGAAAATTCAAAAGTACAGCGGCAAGTAAAGTTTGATGGTTATTCGTGACTGGGTACGGTGGCCACGTAACAGGGCATACATATTCGTGTGTGCGTAACGAAAAACGGTCACCGTTTCCATATGACGGGCCGTCAATGACAGTAGCCTGTAATCAATAACCGCATCAAGCTTACACACATTGCTCCACACGTTGCCGCCCGAATCCCAGAGCCATTCTCTCCCACCCTCTCCTCTTTCTCCTCCACCTCTTCTTTCGTTTCATCCCCTATCAGCGTATTTAATATGCAATACCCCATTTACCCCATTGAATACCCTGCTGAATCCACTCGAGGGAGCTTTGCGACCCACATTTCTCCACGCTTCCGCACCTTGCCCCCTCACTCGTGTACAAACTTTTGCCCAAGATTCCTAATCCTTGGAGAAATTGCCAGCCGAGCGATCGGTGCAACTTGTACTGGGACTGTTCTACATTCAATTGCTATATAATAGCTTTCGATCAATTTCCTCTGTTGCTTTATAATTTTGAGGAATTCAGAAGATGCGAAAGTAAGAAAGAAACGTTACACTAATGAATCGTGAAACTAATTGCAACCACGTATGTAACACTTAACACACGGCTAATGCTCGACGACGTCTCAGCAGACTCACCCCTCGCGACACCTTCGACCCCAGGAACACGAGAGAACCAGCCTGGGGGAAGAAGCCACGCCGCGAGGAAACACTTACTAAACTGAATTATACAAGCCATTGCAATTAATTAGCCTTAATAAAAATTATACGAAGAATCGCAATTATAAGAGACCGTTAGCCGCGGCAGGGCGAGCGGGGGTGGAAGGGGCGCGAAGAGGAAAGAAAGACGCAGGAGGGGGCGGGTGGGAGGAGGTGATGGGAAGCGTTGGCAGGCAGTTTGTGGGTAACCCAGAGAACGCAGAAACGCTAGGACGGAGAAGCAAACTGCCTTGGGGTTGGGGGTGGTAGCGGAGTGAGGGTTGTGGTGTGAGAGAGAGAGAGAGATACAAAAAGAAGGAGGGGTGAGTCCAGTGGCCGTTGGCGCGGAAGAAAAAAGAGTCACGAGATGCCGGAGCGGCTTCGGGCCTAGGGATGAGGGTGCGGAGAAAGGGGGTGGTTCGGTGGCGGGTGAGCCGGAGGAACCGTGGGTGGTGGCTGGGACGAGGAAGCGGTGGACAAAGCGGGGCCAGAAGAGTGCCGAGAGGAAGTAGGAAGTAGAAGGAGAGGAGGACGCCCGGGGGAGAGAAACAGAGGGGAGATGGAACGGCACGGTGGCTCTCTCTGGAACGTAGAAGGGGTGGTTGGCCGGTGGACGGGTGGCTGGGTGGCTGGAGGGCCGGCCGAGGAGGGAGCGAGGGGTGTCGGCACGCGGATCCTCCCGAAGCGCCGCGGCAATCCTGGGGGCCGCTTTAAATGAGTCAGCGTTTTTATGCCCCGCGATGTTGTCAAAGTGCAAACAGCACCCGATAATATATCATCCGTTGCGCAAGCAACCCCCTTCAATCCCCGACGCCCCGTGCTCTTCTGGCTCCGCGACACGGTGAACACTCCCGCTGCCCGATGCTACCTTCAACCTGGATAACTCCGCGCGCCTGGCCACGGACAGCGATGTTTGTATAACCTAATAATAAAGCCTGATAAGGGATTCCGCTGGCTGGGCTTTCGGGCGGCGAGTGCAACCAGGTGACTGTGATACGAGGCTGCGGAGATGAAATACGACGCTGCTGGCGGATGATGGTTGAATGAACGACGTAATAATAATGCGCCTTCAGCCTCCTCGGGAGGGCGAAATTAATACTGGAAGGAGGTTTTAAGCGATTTAAGGGGATCATTGGAGTTTTCTAAATTTGAACTAGTTTTTTATTGTGTAGGGTGATAATGTGGTAGCAATCTTAAGGAGGTTTGCGTGTTGTTAGGCTGAAAATAGGTAATTCTTTATGGTAATTCTTATTTTTTGTATAAAAACGGTTAGACAAATTAATTTGAGGTTTGGCAGGCTGTTTTATTGTATGTGACAGTGAAAAAAAACATGGGACGTACAGAGAGAGAGAGAGAAAGAATTGGGTGGTACTGGCGTTGATGAAAAGTACTGTAAGGGTTATCTGAAACACAAAGAGGAAAAGAGATTCTTAATTTATATGAATGTGGCTATCGGTGGTAGTAGATTTATTAATAAATATAAAAATGTTAAAATGGCAGCCTTTTGACGAAGATGAAGCGCCCTGATTTGACTCTGAAAACGGTTTTATCTCACAATCGGGAAAACTTCTTTAAATAAAAAAGGAATGGTCATATCTGTGGTTGTAAGGAAAAACGGCCCATGTCACATGTTTCCACTTTCTAGATATTGTCGTTCAAAGTTCTAAACACCAATTCTTCTTATCAGCAATGTTTCCTTGTTTTCTTCTTACGATATAAACGAATATTTCCTTCACTTTGCATAATATTCAGTATTCGTATAATTAACATAAATAATAATAAACAAAATAGTAATAATTTACATACACTTTAGGCAGAACTTTAGGGGACTTGTGTTGTTCTGCTTGAACGTTAAGAATAAAAGAAAAGAAATGATTACTTTTTCTTCTTTTACCTTCTTTTTTGTCTTCTTTTGTTTGCTTCTGTGCTTTGCGTTGTTTTTTGTAAAATACAAGTTACACATTTATGTATCGCTGGTAATTCATAATGTACTGTTTCTAGTAAAATAAAAATATGAAATATAATTTTGCTCATTTCATTTTACACAAAATACGTTATTGTATATGCAGATAAATAAAAATAGAAAATAAAAAGCAATCACAAAGGAAAGATACGTCGTATTCTCCAAATTTTGTAGACTTACGTTGTTTTGCCAAATGCGTATTAATTGAATAATAGACTTCGATTAAATCGCATTATTTTTTCAACGCATAAAATTCGTTTTCATGCATTTTTTCTGGTAAAAACATACATCCAATATTCTACAGTTGAATTAATGCATGAACTCAAATTTTTTGGAATTGTGACATGGGTCGTTTTTCCTTACAACCACAGAATATATTCGGCAATAAATCTACTACCACCGATAGCCACATTCATATAGATTAAGAATCTCTTTCCCTTTTTAACCGACTTAAAAAAAAGGGGGTTATGTATTCGATTCGTGTGTATGTTTTTTTTATGTTTATGTTTGTCCCCTCATAACTCCTCAGCATATAGACTGATTTTGATGATCTTTTTTTTTATTCGAAAGAGGGTGATGCCCCGGTAGTCCCATTCTACACTAAATCAACATTATTATTATTGTATGTACGAGCGCGCATATCTCCTGAGCATGTTGTGTCAATATATAAAACTAAAAAGTTGAAAATAAACAAATTTTAAAAAATTAAAACCGACTTCAAAAAAATAAAATAGCACTAAAAAGTAAAAACTAATTTTTTCCCTTATTTAATCTACTAATATTTTTTAAGTCGGTGCCAGATTTACACAATGCAAATGATGAGACACCGACTTAAAAAATATGAGAGTAGTAGATTAAATAAGAGAAAAAATTATTTTTTATTTTTTAGTGCAATTTTATTTTTTTGAAGTCGGTTTTACTTTTTTAAAATTTTTTTATTATGATTCAGATATCCTTTACAGTACTTTTCATTATTTTTCAACGCTCTCTCTGCATCTGCCAGGTTTTTTCACTGTCATCCAAAAATTCAAGACAATACCTCAAGATAAAATAAAACATCCTGCCAAACCTGAAATTAATTTGTCGAACCGTCTTGTACAAAAATTCATAAAAAATTACCTATTTTTCGCCCTAACAAGGCTCAACCCCCCCTTAATATCTGTATTTCACTAAGTAGCTTCTTATTTAAGCACGCTATGACTCATCCCCAGTAAAATAACAATTTTCAAAGCGTTTAAAGTTAAAATCTTCATAACCCCAAACTCCTTCCACCCAATACCCCTTTCTCTAATCCCCACAGTCTACACTAACTACCCAATTCAGCGCAGTGGTTTACAGCACTCGCGACAAGCATTTTTTGCTTTACAGCCAGCCCCTTGGCTTTCCCGGGAAGTTAAAACCAAAGTTGCCGTTTCGATTGTCCCGCATAATTTCGAGGCGTCGAAGGTACCGTATAATCTCGGCCGGCCGTCAGATGATAGAAAAGATGGATTCGAAAAGGGTGTAATAAACGGTGCCTAGGCTCGGTTGGCACTGTTGGCAGCTCTACGTCTAGACGACAGACGCCACGGTGTTAGCCTGCTTAGATTTCGGCGGTTTAAGCAGGCGTCGTCTGGTCGACGGAGTGGTAAATTCCGTGAATGACCCTGGAAGCGACTGTCTGCCATTTTCGCCGGGGGTATCAGCAGTAAATTATGAAAATTTCTTTCTTGTCGCCGGTCCTCCGGCTCTTAATAAAACGCTCCGCTGTAAACCGACCGATTGTGCATTTCTCTCAGGGATTTCAGAACTTCTGCCTGCCCATTGGCGACGACTTTTAACAGTTTCAACTTCTTCCTATCGAGACTCGACGTCCGACTGCTTTTCACACTATCTCGTTCTATCGGAGGTAAATTTCGACTCTAATGCGAATATTGCATGTTCCCTTACACTCGACGGGATTTGACCGAGTGCGCCGAGCACGGGAAGGAGAGTTTCCTTCGCACACATAGAAACCTCATGCGCAATAGCATTTTAGAAAAGCACGCGTTTCTTTCGTTATCGAAACAAATGATTTAAATTCCCCTATTATTCGCAGCTATGGATTTAAAATACTTTACCACTCGTTCGGAAAGATTTCCCCAAGAATTCGCGAGGGTGGATCCTTGCCGATGTCTAGGTGCCAGCGCGGACACGCCGGCAGCGAGTCAGTTCCATTAAAATACGATACAAGTTGGCCGTGAAGAGCGACAGCCCACTGATTTTGTATTCAGCCAACTTCCGTTATAAAATTGCGAACTTTTTGCTCGACGCTGAGACGCGGGGCAAGAAGGAGCCGAGAGGCGGGAAAGAAAAATGGTGGCGCGGACAACGTAGAATTTCGCGGATGGAAAAAGGGAAACGACGGGAATGTGAAATACTAGATCCATAGACGCGTTGCTCGAGAAACGAAAGCGATAAAGAACATGCAAAATGGGGATAAAACGCGTGGGTACAGAAAGCATGTTTCGTAGAAACGAAACCTGAGCATTAGAGAAAACCGTGTCTGATGAATATCGATTTAGTTTATTATACTAAAATCTTTGAATTGTAACTGTAGAATTTTTTACGCGAAGGGAGTCAGGGTCAACGGCCTGTAACTCTTCAATACGCAAATTGCGCAGCAGGGAGAGAAGAAAATAAAAGTTGAGGGAAGAAAAGTGAAACGATGGAGCAGAGGACACTAAGAGTTCGAGAAACAGAGAGGAAACGAGGAGATAGCCGATGTAGGGTGGATGGGGAGGGGGTGAGTTTGAAGGGGGAGGGTAACTGTGACACGAAACGTCAACCGAGCTGACGGGGTTGCTTTTCCCGCGCAAAAGGATCGGAGGGTGGAAGCGGTGGCATTCAACCCCTGAAAGTCAAAATAACTTCCTAAACTTTAACCTCCAGAGTATAAAAGTGGGATGCCTTTTCTATCTGCTCGCGAGGATCTCCGCATCCGGCGTGAAGTTGACGGCTCCGAGGCGATCTCGCCCTGAGTTGGCCGATAAAAACACGTCATATCCGCGGCTGCTTCTTGCCGAAATCCTCCCTGCGAAACGATCGGGAGCTGCTCCCAGCGGATAGAGCCGGTTCTCTTTGGTTTCCAGCAGACCGACAGATCCTTCGCGGTAATTCCTCGCCGCCGTTATCGATGCTCCCGCGAACTATTCTTAACGAGAATCGATCCTCCCTTGGAATTGATTCGGGGAACGATCGATCGTTGCTGGGGGAGCACGGAGGGAGCGGCGAGATGTCCAGATAACGACACGCGAAGGAGTCAAGAAATGGGTCAGTGAAACTTTCCCGATTGATAAACTATCAATCTGAAACGCAGAAGCGTAGAAACGCTTGCTGTTCCCCATCTTAATAGCATCTTAAATAGTAAAAAGTTGTCATTTAGGAACTCAGTTATCGATCTGCTTGGCTGATTTAAAGTCGATTCATAAATTCGACAAATTAAGATTGCAAGTTTCGAGGATCGTTTGTGTCTCGGCGGGGAGTGCGAAATACCTGGGCATATATAATTTAAGGGGGAGGAGCAGCGAGGAAAGAAGGAGAGACGGGGACAGGAAGAGACCGCAAGGGGGGTGAAGGGATCGGTTAGTATATGGGGAGATAGCAGGCAAAGCGCGTAGGTATAGAGGAGACGCGACGCGACGGGCGTATAAGGCGACACGGTTGCGGTTGGGCGAAGGAGGACAATAAAGAAAGAGGGACAGAGATGGGGCCGAGGGTTGGTCGGTTGGAGAAGGGAGGGTAAACCTTTCCCGACCCTTAGCAACGCTCTCGCGACGCGCTATCCTGCGGATAACATCAGCGGCTTCAGGCCAGGAAATGAAAATCGCGCCGACACTGTTTAATTTAGATAAAAGCATATGTTACACGACGACTAGTGCCGCGGAGGGCGGCGAGGGGGTCGGCCGACTGGGATGGCCCCCTCAAGAGGCCACGTTCTGTCCTCCCTCGGAGGAAATTCTTTTGACACGCCGCGGAGGGGAGTTGATTCGCGGTTTTCTATTACCGCCTCTCATGCTCAACGTTTTATGGCCGCTGGTTTATAGCACACCAACGCGTTTAGATAAAAATATGTTTCTACTTCTTCTCTTCTCTTTTCAGAGATAATTCCGTGTTGTAGTTTGCGAGGGAATTTCGCTGCCCTGGGTGTCGGGTTCTTCTTAGGTTGTAGGGGAGAGTGGGGTAATTGCGAACACCTAAGTTAAAAAGCAAATGAAATGAAAACTGTGTTAACTGTGTGAGACATGAATTTGTTTATTATTTACAGATATATTTAAACTAGGGTAGATGTACCGTTTGTGGTTATTGTACTGGTTTTGGATATGTGAATAATTATCTTATTTTTAAATTGCTTGCTGATCATTATTATGTGGAGAATTTCGCATTATAAATATTTTTTTGAGTATATCGCCAGAAATATAAAGTTACATTTATTGCTTACACGTAAAAAAATTTTTTTTTTAGAAGTGACCAAAACTGGTATGATACCTTAAAGTGGCCATAAATGGTGGTTCTACCCTATTCATCTATAAAGTGCTGGGCGAATTTTTGAAAAATTTTAATAAAAATCAACTTTATAGGGAAAAAGCAAAATCCTTGGTGTTCCTGATTACCCAACTTGCCGTGGCGTAATCACGAACAAAGTGCTATGTACCGCAGAAGTCGCAATAAAAGCGCGATTTCAATGGTCAGTCCATAAAAAACGTTGCTACAACCTATACGTAATGAATTTGTCAAATTCCTCCACTGGTGCGTTAGAAAAAAATTAGTCGACATATAGAAAAAAATAGTAAAGCTCGTTTTTTACACTTTTAAACTTTTTTCTGAGCCGGTAATGAAAATTCAAAAATCCCTTTTGTGGATTTAAATATAGTCTCATACATACTGAAAATTTCATAAAAAATCGGTTAACGTTGCTATGAACAATAAACGCTTAAAGATCGCAGAATAAGGTCGAAAATCGCGAAATTCCTGAAATCAGCGATTTAAAAAACGACCTTTACTATTATTTTCGATATTCCGACTAATTATATTTTTTTTTCAAAACGACAAAACACGTCATTTAGCAAACTAATCCTTCTAGCTTCTCAAAAAAACTCAAGACGTTTGGAGAAATTATAAAACAGTTATGCGATTTTAGAAAGTGTAAATTTTTTTTCGTCCGCCACTGTATCTATGATAAGTACCTATACGTTGTTTTCGTTTTTAAAATTAAGCAAAAAAATAAAAAAAAGGGTATTGGTATTGATGAGTTCGTTCGTCAATACCCCACGACATCAAAAAAGAAAAAAGAATTTATTTCAGGAGTTAGAATCATGATTCAAGCAACGCCTTGGTCACAAAATATTGGTAAAAAAGTGCCTTATTTCACCTTAAAAAATCCCAATTGTATCATTAATTCAACAGTAATCACATGCAATTGAAAATGGACAAAATATTACTTGAAACCCAATGCAAATAATAAATTGTCTTTATCTTGAAAAGCACGAGCGTTCTGTATTTATTACGTTCTGCCTAAACTATTATCTACCAGAGAGGAAACATCAGTTTTTATTTATTAAAACACCAAAACCATCGCGTTCGTATTTACCCCACTCTCCCCTACTCCTCTTTCCCTATACAAATACGCTTCATTCTCTATTTAACAAAGTCCTCTCTAAAAACGATTGGATAAATAATTCGCATCTCTTACAAACCGACTGAAAGTTACTCCCGAGCTCCTGTCGAGGAAATTAAGTAGCGCTAAAACCGTGGCGAGCTTGAATCTCGCCGTCAACAGCTTAATAAACTGTCAGCGTGTATTTCGCAAGCTGACTCGCTGAGTAGGAAAGAATTCGCACGGAGCTAGGTAAGCTTGAAGATAATTTTGCCGTAATTACTTTTCTATACTCGAAATAATCCCTTCATCTCCGGGCTCTCCCCTTTTACGTCATCCCCGTCGCTTCAGCATTCTTCGTATCCCCCCGTTTTCGTCGCTCCGACTGGCCTAGCCCGCCTCGCCGCTCTCTCGTCTCGACGTTGCTGACGGCAATCCACCGTCAGACCCCGTCAAACTTCTAGATTACATTATACAAAAGCGGAGGTACGGCTCGTCGATCTCGAAATCCGGGCACCGGGAATATTCGCCGCCATTGGGAAACATGGGGATACGCGTGGATATAGAGAACCCTTCTCACGATGACGGCAATGGCTGCCCGAAATACCTCCTAATTGAAATTTATTGATTACCCCATCCACCGAGCTTTTATTCATATTTGCAATACCTAAAGAATTATCCAAAGAAATGATCGAGAGCGATCAACTCTCGATTTCCATGCTCGCTATTTTATTCCACATTCTCATTCGTTTCATACGTTCCACGGATTACAGCGCTCATCGCGTAGGCACGGATATAAAATAGACAGCGCCACCGTGAGTGGAAAATGATTACCGTGGGGGGAATAGGAGAGAGAACGAAGGACGAATTAAGCAAGGGGTTAGCAGGAAGGCGGAATCGGATTTTACGCAATGCCCGTTAATCCGGAACGAGGAGTTTTCCATTCGGCTGCATCTACTCGTGGGATCAACGTCGTGAAAAGTCAAGAGGCTTTCACGAGGACGTAAACCTCGTTCCACGTAAGACCCACGAGGACGCAAACGCCTTATCAACCGCCAGTCTAATCCTTCGTAGGATCGCGCTTGTCTACTCGCAGTCGTCGCAGACCTTCGGGTAATTTATGGCGTTTTAACTTCCCTCCGTACAGATTAGTATTGAAAATCCCTCGTGTCGATCGACCGGCGATTACACCGCCGTCGATTTACGACGAAATACCAACTAACGTTTCTCTTCTACCGAGGAATATTCAGTCGATCGCTATCGACCGTTAGATCTGTTTTAATATTAGCTTCCGAGCGTTCAGCGACGGCTTTATGAGCGTATTTACCCGCAAAAAAACCCGCGCGTCACGCTCCGAGCGCCTTTCGACTTGTTCGAGCGCAGTGAAACCTCGAAGCGGCACCGATTTTTCCCCCAGAAGCAGGGAAGAAGCAGGGTGGAAAGCGCGGATGCGCGATCTCGCGCGAGAAAAAGCTCGCCGGTAAAAAGAGAATTAGCGAAAGAAGCAACGGGAAGATGCCTTTTTTCTATCCCCCTCCGTTGCCACTCGCCCCCCTCGGCCGGCACACGATATTCTTTTTCCTTCAAACGATCTTTGTCCACGGAATGGTTGAACGCAGAAAAAGAGAACGCTTCGCCGGGAAGAGGAGGTGGCGAAGGCCGGGGGGGGAGGGGGTGGATGTGGTCTGGGGTTGAGGGGGTGGGCCGCAGGATGCCTGGAAAAGCGGTGGCGCGGGCCTGCAGACAGCTCTCGCCGCGGACGGAGAATGGCTGATTCCGTGAGAAGGGAAAACCAGGAAGAAAGGAGAAAATAGAGCAACGGTGAGAGGGTGGAGTCGAGAAAAACGGAATATAGGATCTTACCGGGCTGGGAGGGAGAGAGATAGAGAGCGGGAGAGAGGGAGAGAGAACTTGGGGGAGGGAGAGTGGGAAAGAGAGAGAGAGAGAGAGAGAGAGAGAACAGAAATGGTCGGACAGAATGACGCTGATCAATTTCTCGCTTTCGCATCTTGAAAGCTGGACCTTTAGAAACTGAAGCGATTTAGCGCTGCCTCTATCGGCATTTATTCCGTGTATAAAATATATCAAAATGAAAATAAACCGATGCTTTCTGCGAAATTATTCGAATTAATAAAGTACCGTAAACTGGGGAACATTGGCAACTATACGCATGAACATATAAATTTGTATTCGAGATCGAGATTTTAGGTATTCAATTTTATCAACGTTTGCTGTTAGATATTGGCCAATAATCGACTGTCAAATAGGTAACTTTGTTACGTTATATTTTGTACTAGTCCAACCGTTTCCCGGTTTCACCCGGGAATTATTTACGATGTTTCTAAAATAACAAAGCCTAAACAAATAAGTAGCCTGTAATCTAATATAGGACGTATGTAATGAGTATTTAAAATTTCATTGAAATCCGTTCAGCCGTTTACGCGCGAAAAAAGGACAAACAAACAGACAACTTTTCACTTTTATAAATGTATTAGTAAGGATTATTAATAATTTATTTTACTGACTTCACATTAGTAACCTATTCACATTAGGAACTTAGTTCACCTGTTAATGTTTCCTTATATGATATGCCAATGTTAGGGGAGAGGTTTGCAGGTTGCCACAACTTAGCTTTTATGACCATAACTCGTCATAAAACTAACGAAACCGTTGATTTATGGTATGTGTTGTAAAGAGGAATTGTAGAGCTACAATCCTCAGCTATAAATCGTGTAAACTCTCGCAAAAGAAAGATTATATTGCACATTCTCAAAAGTATCTAAAATTGACTCTTTGAAATTTTGGCTTGCAGGTTGCCACCCCTAGAAAAATTGTTGAAAGCGTTAAAAAACTCAAGTAAAAACCTGATTCAGGAAACTTTTCAAAATTATATTAAATTTTATTTGCAGTCAGTGGCTGTAAACATGAAAAAATTAGTGGAATTGGCATGAAAAATCAGATTTGCAAAATGGTATGGAATCATTCAAAATCGTCATAGGAATCACAATTCGGGCAAGTGTGAACACTGTAGCTCATATCGGCACATCGCATAATCATGAAAAGTGACATTTGAGTGTAAACAAGCGGGAAAGAGAGAGGTGGCAACCTTCAAGCCAAAGAAGGGGGCAACTTGCATTCCGACGCATTTTTTGAAAATATGAGAAAAAATTGTCAATTCATGATATGTTTGGAAATCTGTTTGGCATATGTAAATTAGATAAAAAACAACACAGTCCGAATAGTTACCTTGAATTGTCAATGAAAATGTTCAATTTACGAGCACAGGGAAAACACACAATTTTAATAATTCAATTTCTTGATAAACGCTATATCACACTTCGCGCAGCAAACACAGTGTTATTGCGTCTGTCCGCTCCAGAGGTTAATAAATAGTGACAACTACTTTTTTAACGTCGATGTGAGTCAGAGTTGACACTGCTAGAAAGTCGAAATACAGCAAGGGTGGCAACCTGCAAGCAGTGGCAACCTGCAAGCCTCTCCCCTACGAGTAGATTTTAGTTAGGATGTAAGAAATAAAATAAAATAAACAAATTTAAGTGGCAATGTATCTTATTGACTTCTGATTAGTAAAACTTAACTGTTAATATGATGTTATTTATATGATGTGGCAATGTTACCCCAGTACGGGGTAATTATAACATATATTATGTGTATACACATGTTATGATGTGTTAAAGAAGGGAAAGTACAAAAATTGTATGCATTTTGACACTTGTAGTACAATAACAAAAGATGCAAAGTTATGATAGGATACTTAAAGCATATGTAAACATGTTAATTTTTACATTACCGTAAATCTGGGGTGATTTTGCCCACTTTTCGGAAAAACTTTATTTCATTTTATTGTGAAGTAATTAAACCATACGGTGTTTTGTAATCGATAGCAATAATTTCGCCAAGGTCAAACGAAAAAAAAAACATAGCGAATTCAATCATATGGTAATTTTTTAGTCAGAGTAAAAAATTGGGCAACGTCACCCCGGCGGGGAAAGTCACCCCAGTTTATGGCATATAACAAAATGTTTCAAAAACCTGTCAATTATCTTCCGATTATGGTACCAAAGTTATACTTTTGTACTAACATTTTAACAGAAAGTCACATCTGTGAAGGTTACAGCGAGGGAATAAAAAATAACGGAACTGGAACCCAAGGCGGTAAATATAAATTTTGCCAAAAAAAAATACCTCCACTAATTTATGTCTTGTCAAAGAAAGTGACTATCGTTTAAGCTACCAAAGTTAAACTTTGTACTAATATTTTAACAGAAAGTCACATCTGTGAAGGTTACAGCGAGGGAATAAAAAATAACGGAACTGGAACCCAAGGCGGTAAATATAAATTTTGCCAAAAAAAAATACCTCCACTAATTTATGTCTTGTCGAAGAAAGTGACTACCGTTTAAGCTACCAAAGTTAAACTTTGTACTAACATTTTAACAGAAAGTCACATTTGTGAAAGCCACAGCGAGAGAACTAAAAATAACTGGAACCCAAATCCAGAAGACAAATATAAATTTTGTCAAAAAAAGAATACCACCACTAATTTATGTCTCGTCGAAGAAAGTGACTATCGTTTACGTTCGCTATCGCCTTCATCTACAACTGGGGACACTTATTGTTACGAAACTTCATTACCTATCGTAGAATCTTCCAAGAAGAAGATTTCTTATGTTTTTGCCGAAGTATGACGTTACGAAGTTATGCCTGTGCACTACAGGCTATCGTAAGAAAATCGAAAGTCACAGAAAAACAGATCCAACAGAAATAGCAGTCTGTAGACAGGTTTTAGAACACCATTGTTCTGAAAGTCCGTAGGACGAGGACAGAAATTATCGATACCCAGGTTTAGCGTATTATATCGATGCGACGTGGGGCTCGGCGCCAGGGACGATGATCCCGTCTCGGCTGTGAGGACGTAAATCCCTCAAAGGGAGAATCACCTGTGTTAACTTTCTTATTTCGAACACCTGACAACTCTAACAGATGGATATAGATCATCTCATTCTTCTTTTCTATAATAGATTTCCAATCACATGTTAAATTTCTCCCAAAGTTCTTTCATCTCAAGTAATCGAAACATTAGGAACGCTTCGTAAATTAAACAAAAATACAATTCATTGTGTGTAACTTATGGGGACACCAACCAGTGAATAACCGAATTGTTGAATTTATAGAACTTTGAGATTAATACTTGAATATATTTATATATAACAACAAAACAACTAATATAATTAGAATAATTTATAAATTATCTCCCCTCCAACAAACTGCCTTAACGAAACATTCACTTGAGTTTGATCATAGGTTTGACTTTGACAACGTCAAAATTGTTGATAGAGAAGCCAATCTGAATCAGAGGATTCTATTAGAAACATTGCATATGATTAAACAACCGAGCGTAAATCTTAGGTATGAAACTAGGGATTGCAAACCGGTAAATCGGTAAATCGGTTTAATGTTTTTTTTCATTGATAACTTAGTAGATAACAACGGAATTATGCGCTACATATGTGCGATACATTGTTATAAATACAATTTTTACTGGTAATTCGCCAAATTTTTACCGGTAATTCAATAAATTATGTATTTCTCCCGATTTACCGGTAAATCGATTTACCGGTAAATATCGGGAAATACACAATTTATTGAATTACCGGTAAAAATTTGGCGAATTACCAGTTGTGAATTACCATATGTGCGATACATTGTTATAAATACAATTTTTACTGGTAATTCGCCAAATTTTTACCGGTAATTCAATAAATTATGTATTTCTCCCGATTTACCGGTAAATCGATTTACCGGTAAATATCGGGAAATACACAATTTATTGAATTACCGGTAAAAATTTGGCGAATTACCAGTTGTGAATTACCATATGTGCGATACATTGTTATAAATACAATTTTTACTGGTAATTCGCCAAATTTTTACCGGTAATTCAATAAATTATGTATTTCTCCCGATTTACCGGTAAATATCGGGAAATACACAATTTATTGAATTACCGGTAAAAATTTGGCGAATTACCAGTAAAAATTGTATTTATAACAATGTATCGCACATATGTAGCGCATAATTCCGTTGTTATCTACTAAGTTATCAATGAAAAAAAACATTAAACCGATTTACCGATTTACCGGTTTGCAATCCCTATATCAGGGGTGTCGAACAGGCGGCTCGCGAGCCACAGTGGCTCTTTCTCCTCTTCGCCCGTTCAGGAGAGCCGTAGGAGAACGACCCCCTCCATACCTACTTCATTCTGATGTGTTTCTCGTCCGGGAACCGCACAAGCCCGTGGGCTCGTGGTGGGAGGGGATCGGTTCACTGACAATGAGCGTTGGTCTCGAGTTACTCCTGGAGAAAGATAAGTGGGGGAACTCACTGACCGGGCGCCCAAGACGTGTGGCTCGCGGAGTGGGGAAGTTCGACAGCCCTGCCCTATATGAAACACCTAAAATACAAGAGTATTACGCAAACTTATTGAAGCTTATTCTATTAGAATTTTCGTTTTGTGTAATTCTTTACTACGATTTAACCAGCATTACATATTACAGTCAGCGTTATGTAATTATATTTTTCGGACATCCATGACTTTTACCACATTTGTGGTATTTTGGCAGCACGTTGCGAGGTTTCGAGTGTCGTCCTTTCTATTTTAAATTCAATTCATAATATTTAACGGTTCCCGCTTTTGACTCCGTTTAGGCCGCATTTTGGTTGAACCATTAGATGTTCTCGCTTTGTGTTTACCTTCATGTTTACCTCAATGTTTACCTCAGTCACGTTTCAACCGACTCATACGTCGCACGTCTCCAGCAAGCGTGTTTAGTGTTCTTTCTAACTTTCCTTGAAAATGATCGCAAGCAAAGACCGAAACGTTGGAATGTATAATTATTAAAATTGCACAATAGCTTTTATATATATGTTTAATTGACCGAACTAGTGCGCCAATATCACTCTCGTTTATTGTAACTAACAAAACAACTGTTGAAATTGCATTTAAATATATTTTTCTTGAAATTTCTATAAAAATAATTACTTATTCTTGTAATTTTTAAAAATACGATTATAAAATGCAAAACATGTAGAAGCCCAGTAAATGACGCATACTTGTAATAAGAATTATACTTATCAGTACTAAATAAATAAATAAATTAAGAATCTAAATGAATCGCGCTAACCGTAACGCAATCCCTGAAACGCCCATTTCCCAATCTTGCATTCGGGGTGGTAAGAAAAGCGTGGAGCGGGGGACTTTCCTAGCAGGCACGAGGCCAAGGATGGGCAATAAGGTCGTGGAGGAGCAATTTGGATACCTCGCGTGGGGCCTCATCCGGAAAACCCTCGTGCGGCCCCAGTCGCCGAGTGGTATCGGTTATAGATCGCAGGTGAGTCGATCCTCGTCGGCAGGCCTACCTCGCCGCGGTGACCTAATCCCGGAAGACAAAGGGTTTATAGTCCTCAAGGCCGATCGGGCGCCCATTGGCCAGAGCCACGGCTCGGGAAACCCTACAAATTGGCAAGGAATCGACGCGCGACATGTCAGTTGTCCGAGAAACCTCGAACCTGTCGGCTGCACCAGTGAACGTTTCCAAAGTCAGTGAGGAGTGCGCTCGCGAGACCGTTCGATCCAAGATGACGCTCATAGATTTCTCGCAGTTCGCGGAAACAAAGAGCTTGCCTCGGCCCACGGTGAACACCAGCTTTCCCATGTCTCCTATCAGCGTGGATTCCTCGACGTCCAGCTCCAGCTGGAACGGTGGTACCTGTCACCAGAACCCGGTTCCGCAGCGGAATACGCAAGAAAATTACTCGTGGAATGACGCTAGGCAGCCTGGGTGGATGAACGTCGAGCAGCGAGTCGTGCACAGGGAGGAAGACAGCGGCAGACAGCAACAGATTGCAGGAAACGCGGAGAAACAACCGAGTGATCCTGCACCGACTAACCAGTCATCCAACCAAGGTACGTACCTATCCAATTTAGAACAACGCTGCAACGTCTTCCTTTCCATAAGTTTCTACTGAAAAGCTAGGCTTAACGATTTTATTTTCCAATATTCTTATACACTAAGGGTGTAGAAGCAAGTGGCAAGAGAAAAGTGTCAGTGAAACCTCCTTTCTTTTCGGTGAGACTAGCAAAAGTGTACGCGAGCAATGAAGGATACTGTGCATAATTGTAAAATCCATATTATAACCGCTAGCTTCACGGGAACGTTTTTATTCTAAAATTACGCGACAATGTTAAACAAGAAGGTCCTGCCGGATTCTAGGCAAATAGACGTTCCCGTAGACATCACTGAATCAAGTTTGATTAACGAGCTGCCCATTTAGGAGACTTTAGTCTCGAGGGATTATAAAACGGCGCGCTTGCTCGTCGATGCTCTACATAGGTTTACATAAAACAGAGTCACCAGATGATGGACTGCTATCCTCGGGTCAGTGCTGACATGTTTATTGGTCGCAAAATATGCTCCAACCGCTTCGAAACTCTCGCCTCTGGTGTCGTTGCGTTTTTTGCGGCAGGATTGAAACACGGTTCTCTGCTCTCTAAAAGCAAGTGCGGATTCAATAGCGACTTTCAAATGGAATCTAGATTTGGGGTGGGATACTAGAGTTATTTAAAAGTTGAATTCTAAGTATATATAGTTGTTTGAAAAGTGAAGAATTTTAGTGAAATCAACTAGAGTTATTTAAAAGTTGAATTCTAAGTATATATAGTTGTTTGAAAAGTGAAGAATTTTAGTGAAATCAAATGGATAGTGTCCCATACAGCACTATAACATTGCAGCAACGTCTCTGCAATATTGCGGTGCAAGATTGCAATATTGCACCATAATATTGCAGAGACGTTGCAGATTCAGTCCTATGTCCGCCTTCGCAATATTGCAGGTGTGAATTTTTGCAATGTCGCGGCAGCATTGCAAACACGTAGTCCTGCAACGTTCCGGCAATGATTCTGCAACGAAACGGCAATAAAAACGGCCAACGAGAAATTCTAGCATATCCAGTTAAATGAAACATGCTGTAGAATCTACTCGACGTCATATTTCAAATTTCGTCAAAGTCATAGTTGCTTCAGAATATTGCTGTATTGTTTCTACAACATTTCCACTACAGCAGCGTGCGGACCAATTAGGGTAAACATACCAGTAAATGGAAACTACCAGTGAATGGACATTTTTTACTAAAACGAGTAAAATAAGTTACTAAAATAAGCAACTAATTAATTATAGACTTCTTCTAGTTTCTCGCTTCATATCCAAACAATTTTCGCAACACGTGGAATCAATCGCGCTGCAAACATAATTTTATAAAAGTGTCCATTTACTAGCCTTAGGTGTTCATTTACTGGTGCGTCTACCCTATGCTCAACAATGGAGGGGGAAAAACACCGACAGGGGGTAGTGGTAATGGCGCGTGAACTGAAGCCAGCGTTCAGTCCACGCACACATTATCACTACCCCCTGTCGGTGTTTTTCCCCCTCCATTGTTGAGCATAATTGGTCCGCACGCTGCACTACAGTATTGCACGGCAATATGTAGGCAATTTTGCTGGATCGTTGCCACTGAAACATTGCACATCCATTTGCGCGCAATATTGCAGAAATATTGTAGGATCGTTGCTAGTGGAACATTGCACGGCAACGTTCTTGCAATGTCGATGTAAAATTGTAAGATCATTGCCACTCCAATAATGCACGGCAATATTGCAGGAACGTTCCTACAATATTGCGATGCAACCTGCAATAAGGCAATATTGCGATGCAACCTGCAATAAGGCAATATTGCGATGCAACCTGCAATAAGGCAATATTGCAGCAACGTTCCTGCAATAAGGGAGAGTGGGGGAATTACGAACACCTAAGCAAAAAAGCAAAGAAAACGAAAACTATATGCGAAATGAATTTGTTTATTATTTACCAACATACTTAAACTATTCATCTATAAAGTCCTGTGGCGATTTTGTGAAAAATTATAATAAAAATTAACTTTATAGTGAAAAATAAAAACCCTTTGTGTCCGTGATTATTCGACTGCCGTGGGGTAATCACGAACAGAGTGTTAAATATCGCAGAAGTCGCATAGATAGCGCGGTTGCAATGGTCAACGCATAAACAATGTTGCTACAACCTATTCCTAATGTATTTTTCAAATTCATCTTCTTGTGCGTTAGAAAAAAAATTGCAATTGCTCGGTATATAATAAAAATAGTAAAGGTCGTTTTTTAAACTTTTTCTGTCTGAGCCTGCAATGAAAATTCAAAAATCCGTTTTGTAGATTTAAGTAAGTTTTATACATGCTGAAAATTTCATCAAAATCGGTTATCGTTGCTAATCTCTAAGGTTCGAGATTACCCCATCCGAGTTGTTCGTCACTGCCCCACGATATCAAAAAATAAAAAGAATTTATTTCAGAAGTTAGAAAGAATCATAATTCAAGCAACGCGTTAGTCACAAAATGTTGGTAAAAAAGTGCTTTATTTCAACTTAAAAAATCCCAATTGCATCATTAATTCAACAGTAATTACAGTTCTGTCTCTCTATAGTCGCGTGTGTCGGGACCGGGCGCACGCAATTTGAGAGACGAGTAGTCTATTCGGCTTCCTTTGATTTCACGCGGTCAGAGTGTAAGGTGTGTCACTATCGAGAATGTTTATGAACCTTTCTTCGGCTTTTTCTTTGACATCCGATACCCGATGCCCCAGCGCGGCGACTACAACCGAAGTAGTGGGGATAGCTTCGCGCGTATAGAGAATTCGAAAACGCGTGCCATTTGAGAGACAGCACTTTACATGCAATTGAAATGGACAAAATATTACATGAAACACGATGAAAATAATAAATTGTGTTATCTTGAATAGCATAAGCATTCTCTATTTATTATTTTCTGCCTGGCGTTGGATACGACCTAAACTATTAGCTAGTGGAGAGGGAACACAGTTTTTATTTATTAAAACACCGTACCATCGAATTCGCGATTACCCCACGTTCGTATTTACCCCACTCTCCCTTACATCTGCAACGAAGCGTGCTGTATGGAGTCTAGCACAGGAAGATAAAATTCTCATAATTTTTATCATATAAAAATATGCTTCTTCCGAGACTGATCAGAATGTGAAAATCGAGGCCAACGACTCGACGCCTACTTGCGATGATAAGATACCCCGAAATGTTTCTTACCCCCGGGGCTTCTACGCGTCAAGAAATACCAGGGGAATCACAGAATTCCATCCACGTGTCGCAATACAGTGTCGTCACGGCCGAAATAAAGAAAAAACAATCAAGCTGGACACGTGTGCAGTCACGTAGGCCGATCTCCAATTTACCCTATCGAAACTGGCGCGTTATTGTTCTCGGACAATCTAGAATCAGCTGCGGGTTCAGCGTAATTTCCATTGAACCGTAATCGAAAGTCATCATGATACATTAAATTTCGGTTACCTTGCTAGTATAACAATTTGCCAGGTAATATCCCTGAAAGGAATATCTGCCGGCGGTTGGGCAATTGTGTTCTCGTGGGTTTCCCAGATCGAGGGTCCGCAAACTCAATAACACCGTCGTAAATTTATCAAGTAGCAGATTCTGCCACGCGAAACAACGCCCCCCTTCGACTCTTTAGTGGCCCGCGCTGCCATTTAATCCAATTATATGACTCCAGTGTTCAGGCTGTGAGCCGCACAGCGGGACAATTGGCCTGCCTCGTGAGCCGACAAGTTTCCTACTGCGCGACCCTTGCTACCTTTTCTTCACCGTTCCCGGAATGATTCCTGTTTTCGCGGGGAACGCCTTATAGGAATTAAGATTCCACGATGGAGAAATGATCTATATTTACCACCTCCCAGCCTGCGGTTTAAACTTCCAACGCTTTGAGATTTCTAACTAAACTCAATTTTATCATTCGCAGGTGCCGTGAAGAAGTCGAGCAGCAAGCGTTCACGCACGGCTTACTCGAGCGCCCAGTTGGTGGAATTGGAGAAGGAATTCCACTGCGGCCGTTATCTCTGCCGTCCACGTCGAATCGAAATGGCGGCGGCGCTGTGCCTGACGGAGCGCCAGATCAAAATCTGGTTCCAGAATAGAAGGATGAAGTACAAGAAGGAGCAGAATTCGAAGGGCGGGGGTTGCTTGAAGACTGGAGGCTCTAAGGCGTCTTCTCCCGTTCCGAGCAACGAGATCAAGCCCGCAAACGCTTCTCCAACAGTTCCACCGCCGACTTGGTCTGCTAGTATGACCAGCTGTCAACAGAGTCCTGTCTCGAGTCAGAGCCTCGCTCAAATTCCGTATATGTACTCGAACAGCCTCCAAGGCACCAGTCAATCGACAACAGAGGCTCGCGACGCCATCAGTGGCCTGCAATATAACGCGCAAGGTTACGTTAATCCGACAGTGCCGGCGAACAGAATGCAGCACGCCTACATTCCGCAGGAGAAGTTCTGCATCGATCAGCTGAGATCGCAAGGCTTCCAGGGACAACTGGAGCAGCCTGCCACCCAATATCCGCAGCAACAACAGCCTTGCAATTACTTCCAGCAATGGAACAACCAAAATCAATTCCAGTATCAGGTGGACAGCTACGGGTACAACTCATGCGGCCAGTTGAACTCTTGCGCGGTATCGAGCTCTGGCCAGGACACTTTCAAGGCGAACCTGGACTTCAGCTTCCAGGAAGGCTCGAATAATTTGACCTTGTCGGATATAAACAACTGGACAAACGATGCTTGTCAATTTCAGTCCACGTTTATAAAGACTTTTGATGAAATTTGCAATAGTATTTCGTTGGACTATCCGGAAATGGCTACGGACTTGATGAGCTTGTAGAGATTTAACCCAAGGATTTTGAAATTTTTTACGTTCGATTTCTAGAGAGACTTGAAATGGCAGTTAAATTATTCCATTCAGAATTTTTCAACTGTTTTTATTGTACTCGAATAATAGGGGATTAGATAAGATGGCTTGATGAGGTGAATTTAGAATGTGTGCGAATAGAAATCGGAGTAGAAGATTCTCAAGATTCTAATGGAAGAGAGGAGTGTATAGAGAAAGAAAAAAAAAAAAAGAAAGTGGAGTATTCGATGGGAGGAGTTGGATTTCCAATTTCCTGGGAATTGGAGTGGGAAGTTCCAAGCCTAAATGAGGGAACATTCCATGTCGTTGGCTTGCGAGGTTAGACATACTCGTTAAGTAACGAGCGAATGGGCAGCAATAATTGCACCTGAACGGACAATGAGCTTACGTCACAAATACTACGAATAACGGCACCGAAGATCGCTCAGCTAAGTAACCCCGATATACAGTTACCGTGCATTTCCGATTTTATCCTGCGCGCGTATCGACGCGGCCCTTAAGCGAACCAAGGTAACTCATTAATCGTTGCGCATTTAGAAATGCCTTGGGAGGCGTGCGACCGTGCCACGTTTTCGGCTAATTGCAAGCGGAAGCGGAGGCATTAGCGGTTAAGTAATTTGAAAATAAACAGAATTGTAAATATATTTCATGCAATGAATAAATATGTACAAATATATTTATGCAAAAATGCGTAACATGTTTTTACAACAAATCTCCCTATTTCAACTTAAGGGGTTTCTATTCTATTCTATTCTAGTGTAAATAAATTATTTTCTGCGTTTTTGTGGAATTTCGTACAAAAAACTTGCTAAAGTTATTGAATCCAGGTTTTGCGTATATATGTATCAGTACTTAGAGAGTATTTACAAATTTTTTCAGCATAAAAAAATTAAAACTGGCTGCAATATTTCGCGTTGAAGTGTTCCATGAAAAAAAATGCGCACGGTGATCATGATTTTGCTGATTGTGCTTATCTGACACAAAAAAAGAAAAAAGATTCCAAATTAGTATATCACCGGCTATCGCAGGTACTAGAATGAAGAAAAAATAGCGAAAATTATTAAAATAGTGACAGTTTGAAGATAAGCTTGTGATTTTAGTAGAGTTTTTATGCTTTTAAACGTATGTAAAATGGAAACAAAAAATAGTTTTACATGACCGTGGTAGGGATGATAGCCACACGTCTATTGAATATGTGTGTACAATTTGGGCTTAATTGGTCAAGTCGATTTCAAGATATCATGGTCACCGCTTCCGAAAACATGGTTTCGAGAAAAACGCGTTTAAAGTTTTACACATCAGTAAGGGGTCGTCCTTAAATTACGTAAGGCTGTTTTGGAGGGGGAGGGGGTCTCGAATTTCTTACGCTTTCTTACAAACGGAAGGGGGGAGTCAGGTAGCGTCTTACATAATATTTTTTAACCTAATTTTTAATAAATACAACTTCTATCATTAATGTTCCAGAAATGTTTTTTAGTTTAAATTTCTCGAAACCGAGATTAATTAGTTATATAAACCTTTAAAAGAATTTTAATAACTGAAAAAATTAAATGTAAAAATATTACGTAAGAAGGGGGTTGCAATATCAAATCTTACGAATTCTTATACTGGGGGAGGGAGGAGGTAAGAAATCGTCAAAATTACCCTTACGTAATTTAAGGACAGTCCCTAATGCCATACAGTGACTCGCATTAATATTCGGACACCATGGTGTGCGAGAGATTATTGCTCTGTATATTTGTTTCCAATAGTGTTATTGAATTTATTTTTTCGTAATATATTAAAACACTTATTGTAGTAAGTAAAAACATAAATTTTATTTATTTAACGCACATAGTTTTTTACATAATAAGCGATAAAGTAAATAATGCCAAAATTTAATATCGCAAAAATATTCGGACAGTGAATAACTTACATAAATTTTATATAGAATATACATATTTTTTAACAACATTAATATTTCGTAGGTTGACCCTTTTGTCTTATTACTTCCTGTAATCTTTTGGGCATATTGGATATAATTTTATTTAAATATTCCTGTGTTATACATTTCCATTCTTGTAATAAACGTTCCTTTAATTCTTTTATTGATCTTATGGGTGTTGTTCGTATATTACGATCCAATTGATCCCATAAATTCTCAATGGGATTTAAGTCTGGGGATTGAGGAGGAGGGTGTAACACTTTAGGACAGTTATATAGTAGGTATTCCTGTATTATTCTCGATTTGTGCTTAGGATCGTTGTTCTGATAAAACTTAAAACTATTGCGTATGTTCATATTAACAGCACTTTTGATTAAATTTTCTTTCAGTAAGTCTAAATATTTCATTGTATCTAAAATACCGTCGATAAAAACTAGTTCACCAACACCTGCAGTTGAGATGCAACCCCACACCATTACACTGCCGCCGCCGTGTTTCACTGTTGCTCTCAAATTTTTTAATTTCAATTCTTCATTGACTTTACGCCATATCATTCTTCGCCCATCTGACCCAAAAAGATTAAATTTGCTTTCATCCGCAAATATTACATTGTTCCACCATGTTTTGTCTTTAGAAACGTAGTCTTTAGCAAAATTTAATCGTTTCTTACGATTCACTTCGTTTATGTATGGTTTTCTTCGTGGAACCCTGCCGTTGTACCTATCCATGGTTTTTTAATACCCGACGTACTGTGTCGGGATGCACCTTCTTTCCAGATTCTTGGAATAATTCGGCAGCTAGTTTTATAGCACTTCTTTTAGGCTCATTCTTTATTTTTCTAATAATCTTCCGTTCATCGCGAGAGTCTAATAATTTTGGACGTCCCTTTTGCCGAATTGAATCGATTCGATCTTCACGAATATACCTGTGTACAATATCTGCTACAGTACTCTTGCTTACATTTAGTAATTTGGCTATTTCTCGATATGATTTTCCCTTTTCTTTGTTGTAAATAACCAGTTGTCGAATTTCAAATGATGTATTTTTGCCTTTTCGTCCCATATTCACTAATAATACGTCTAATCTTAACGAAGTCAATAACGGTACTGAGTCTTCGATGCACGCTAGATCTTATGTTTACAAACAATGTACACTAGCAAAATAACCGACTGCATGGAACGAATTACTACAGCCAGTAAACTGTTGTGTCCGAATATTTTTGCGATGTTAAATTTCGACATTCTTTACTTTATCATTTATTTTGCAAATAACTATGTGTGTTAAATAAATAAAGTTTATGTTTCTACTAACTACAATAACTGTTTTAATATATTACGAAAAAAGAAATTCAATAACACTATTGTAAACAAATATATAAAGCAATAATGTCTCACACAGCATAGTGTCCGAATATTAATGCGAGTCACTGTATGTATACGCATCTCTTCTAACCGCTATAACTCTGTCATTTTTACGAATCGCAGAAAATCCTTTTACCCACACATTTTCTATAATATATACTTATAAAAAATGAAAAAAAAAATCATTTTTTTTGAGCCCGCACACTAGAATACCCCCTTAAATAGTTTAGTATTCTATTCTCTACAATTCTATTTCTCGTTTTTTCAGTGCAATAACTATTACCTATCTCTATATTCAACTCTTTAAAGGGAATATATATTTTAGAACGAGATTCCGTGCTATTGAGTTGTTGCTAAAAAATTTACCCGAAATTCTACATCGCCAGGCGCGAGAATATCGTTCACGGCGAGGGGTTGAAGGGTGGTTGAGGGTGGGGGCGGTCGAGCGAGTCGCTGGTTCGTGCCGGTCAGAAAGGAAAAGCAATTTCTTTCCGCTAATGTCGTCGAGAATGAATTTTTCACGCGGATAGGGAAGTTGTAGCTAGCCGGCTCTCGGTGGTACCGCGTGAGTACACTTGCCTCGTGTGCTAGTTGGCGCGCGTGCAAGCATAGAACACGCGCGGCTGCATAGTCGTGCAAGACTTGCCACGTCACCGGCACTCGGATCCGCGTCTATCTGTCAGTTTCCAGTCTCAAACAAGATGGATGGCTGGCGAATGGAAATCATGGTTGAAACCCGAGCCCACACCCCTGCATCCTTCCACCCCGTGCACGGCGGAGGGAAAGAGACGGAGCGAGCAGAAAGGGGGGGTGGGCACCCCACCATTCTGTTTGCGACCACCCTTATACCGAGAGACCCGCCGCCCCCGCGTTATTCCGCGCTTCGATCTCGTATCATCCCCTTTCGCGTCTTTTGTGCTTTAAAATACAAATACCCCAGCAAAGGAGACAGCGCTTCGTCCTCGCCGATCGCTTTTTTCTTCCCTTTCGATTTAATAGTCCGACGGCCCTGGGTTTTCGCCAGCAATCCCCTCTGCGCTTTCGCGAAAAGTAGTCGAGCTTAAAACGGCGGTTATTAATAGACACCCTTGTTTCGAGTCCTTCATCACTTGAGGAAAAGAGCGAAGGAATTAGAATCTGATAACTCCAGAAATTCTAGTTTACCAAATGTTATTCAGCGTGGAATACGAAGAATGCTGCCCTCGCGTATTCATTGCGCAGACTTCCGTCCAAGGAGTTACTTTAGAGGCGGACGAAAGTTTGCAAGAGGAAATAAGGGAAGTTGTTCGAATACTCTGGCCAGAAGCTCTCCTGGAAGATCTCTCGCCGATCGCGATTCCAGCGGAATAGTCGGTACAAGGGATGCGTGCTCTCGCGATGTTGGAGTAAACTTACACAAGACCGGCTTTCATACGCGGCGGCCTGTCTCTGCCAATAAATACAATGGACTGCGGGATGGCCGCGGATCTACAGCAGGATCTATGAGCATTTGAATCTGAATCAGACACTTTTCGCCGTCCGCGTCTACCGCGAATACGATTCCGAAAGATCTCCCGCTGATCCGGGATGAATAATGGATGGATAATATTAAGAGAAGGCCGGCTGTTACTTGTATAAATGGTATATAATACAAGATTTCCTCGTGGAGATTCTCTTTGTGGGTAACTCTTCTGACGAGAAAATCGAAGAGTTTTAAACGTAATATTAATATTGCTTTAGAGTATAAACCACATAGAGAGATGGGCGGAGCAGGGTAGGAAAGAGTTCGCGAGGACCCACATAGCACCATAAAATTGCAGCAACGTCCCTGCAATATTGCGGTGCACTTCATTCAGGGTTCAATTACTCAAGAGACTGCTACCTCAGTAATTTTACGTACCATTAGGTACTACTATCAAGTTTACACTAGAGCTCTTACTTTTTACCCGTCGGGTACCCGGGTAGCCGGAAATTACCCGAAATAACTTCAAGCCATTGAATGTGGTATTGTTCGATCATATTTGGCTAACATCAGACTATACCACAGACAATCACACACAATACTACATTCAATGGTTTGAAGTTATCCCGGGTAATTTCCGGCTACCCGGGTACCCGACGGGTAAAAAGTAAGAGCTCTAGTTTACACCCTCAGACTGTTGTATTGTGTTCTATTTTTCTTCTTTTATTTTATGTTAGTTTATTTGTTTTTATTTTATTTTAGTTTAGTTTACGTTATGTTATTGTATATATTTTTATTTTATATAATATCTTTATCTTTGTATTAACTAGCTTTAGACTCTTTACACTAAAGGGTTTTTTTCCCGTTGAAATAATAATAATAATATTAATAAGATTGTAGAGACGTTGCAGGTTCAATCCTATGTCCGCTTTCGCAATATTGCAGGTGTGTATTTTTGCAATGTTGGGGCAGCATTGCAAACATGTAGTCCTGCAACGTTCCGGCAATGATTCTGCAACGAAACGGCAAAATTCTGGTAATGATCCTGCAATTCTTCGGCAATATTGTGGTGCGAGATTGCAATGTTGCATCACATTGTTGCAGAAAAGTTGTAGGTTCACTCCTATGTCCGCCTATGCAATATTGCAGGAGTGTATTTTTGCAGAATTGCGGCAACATTATTGCAGCAATATTGCAAGTTCGTTGCCACTTCAATAATGCACAACAATATTGCAGCATCGTTCCTGCAATCTGTTTTCTTCGTGCAAAAATCACGCGAGAAAATCAGGATTTCTGTTTTAAATAGCCGTCATTTTGTTATAAATTAATGTTTCGGAAATTCCCTCCGTTAATCAGAGGCTACATTAATATCCTAACGAAATCATTTTCGTTTTTTGATTTTAGACAATCTGGTTCCGAATAGCAGTGCTCACCGCAAAATGAAATTTTTAAAAAGACTTCTTGGATGTCAATTCTTTCTTTATTATAAACATAAATATCTTTCTACGAAAAAATTACCAAATGTTCTTTAAATGTTACTCTTTAAAGTGCAAAAAGTTCTGTGAAAATGTATGCTTCCACTTTTTCACAAAAAAATTCACAAACATTCGCCCCTTTTCGCCCCCCTGACTAGGCATAACCCCTTAACCCTTTGAGTGCCGGGAGCCGATATATCGGCTCCTGCTACACTGGCGAGAAGTGCCAGAGCCAATATATCGGCCCGCGCCTCGTAGCGCTTTACTATTCGCATTGGTTTTTATAAGCATTTTCCCGAACCCTTGTAAAACTGTGAAATTCGGCCGGTTTTTCTCGTATAGGCACCTCTATTTCGCCCGGCACTAAAAGGGTTAAACCAACGGCTGACGCGCCATAAAAGCTAAACACTAGGAGCCGCAGAATTTATTGGGCACGCGTACCTGGCCCTTCTCGGTACCACAACGGCGGCTCGCGACTTTTCCTCCAGCTAAACTGTAGAAAAATTGAAATGGGCGAGGCGAAAGAATGAATAAAGATCAGAGAAACGGTGACGGTGGGGGACATGCTGGCACGTGAACCGTCGACTGGGTTGCTCTGGAAGTGGCCAAGAGGGGCGAGGCCGCGCACGCGAGTGATATTAGGTAGAAACGCATGAACTTTGATATATTTCAGGGGGTGGAGGCCGGCTGTGGGGCTAGAATCTAGAATCTCGTAGCGAAGGAAAAGAAAGCTGGCCGACGCCATTCCACGTCAAGTATCTCAACTATACGTGACCTGGAATTCTGCCTGCGATATTTTTATCATCACAAGCCTGAAGAACTTGGCAATTGATGAATCAGTCTGATGGCACTGTATATTAATCCGGAGCAGTGTTGAATAATTTAAAGAAAGACACTAAAACTCGTCAGCAGATAAATATCGAGCATAATTCAAGAATGATCGATAGACACAGAACTATGTACCTACTCAGATAACCCCCCAAGACTCGGATAAAAGCACAAGTACCGAGGCAGAAGAATAGCCTGGAGTAGTCGGCGGAAAGTTCTTCTTAGCAGGGGGAAACGGAAGAAAATGTGGCCGTTAGTTGTTCCGGTCGAAGTGGGATGCATCGAAGAGTGGCCGCGGGAACGGCGCGAGAATTGGGGATATGAACGGGGGGAGGGGGGATGGTAGAGGAGAAACTGCGGAAGGCGGAAAACAACGGAAAATAAAGCAGCGGAAGAATCGCGTCGCAGGAAAAAGAATGAGGGCGCTGTCAGCTGGTGGAAATTATTCTGATTATGCTAATTCCGGTTCTGTTCCACTCCTTTACCCAGCCGTCCCCCAGACCCATTGCCTCCCTGCTGCTGTCTGCGCCATCTTTCATGGCTGATATTTATAATATAGGGGTGCCCGAGCAGTTTCAAACTCTTTTTGGCCCCCTCTGCCCTCCACCATTTGGCCCTCCATCGAGACCACCCCGCCGCACACTCCACTGTCTTCGAGCTTTCGATAAATTTATTCATATTCCGAGCTAAATTTCGCCGCTCCTCCTCGGGAACTCGGTCACCTCCACTTCATTCCGCGGTGCCAGAGTTTAGCCGCGATTTAGCTTGAAAAATCTAACCGCGACTTGCTTCGCCACAGAAGACGGGTAGGATTCGTCGAAAGGCGGCTGGGATTTTGCACTTCGCCGGGGTTGCTGTACCTTCTACGCGATCGAAGTATATATTTCTATGAGGATTCCTACGATCATGGTTCGTAGACCCATACAGCACACTTCGTTGCAGCTGTATTGCAGGAACGTTGCTGCAATATTGCGTTGTTGCAGGTTGCATTACAATATTGTAGGAACGTTCCTGCAATATTGCAAGAACATTGCCGTGCGATGTTCCATTGGCAACGATCCTACAATATTTCTGCAATATTGCGCGCACATCGACGTGCAATGTTTCACTGGCAACGACCCAACAAAATTGCCTACATATTGCCGTGCAATACCGTTAAGGAACTAGTTCTTGATCAGGCACTAATTTTTTATCAGTTCATGAAATAAATCGTTCTTTTCAGTTTATGTCCTTAAATAATTGTTTGCAATAATTACTAACATAAAAAAGGATAATTCAAACTAGTTCCTGACCTGATAAAAAATTAGTTCCCATGTATTTTCAGATGATCAAAAACTAGTTCCTAGTCACCTTATTATTCCCCAACCTTATAAATAATTAAATTATACTTATTTTCAACTTTTTAAAATTTTCCCTTAAAGTGTAAACATTAATTCATCTTTTAGTATAAAAAAAGTCTATGGTTTGAAAGTTTTATTAGGTTAAAAATAAATATTAAAGCGGGAAACTCTCTAAACTGATCAAAAACTAGTTCCTTAACGGTACTGTAGTGGAAATATTGTAGAAACAGTACAGCAATATTCTGAAGCAACTATGACTTTGACGAAATTTGAAATATGACGTCGAGTAGATTCTACAGCATGTTTCATTTAACTGGATAAGCTAGAATTTCTCGTTGGCCCTTTTTATTGCCGTTTCGTTGCAGAATCATTGCCGGAACGTTGCAGGACTACATGTTTCCAATGCTGCCGCAACATTGCAAAAATACACACCTGCAATATTGCGAAGGCGGGCATAGGACTGAACCTGCAACGTTATGGTGCAACATTGCAATCTTGAAAGTATTAAAATATGTTTTCGGCGCACAATTTCGGTCAATGAAAAGAATGAAAGCTAATTTGCAATTACGAAAGTAACATCTTCCAACGTTTCGGTCAATGTTTAGACCATTATCAAGGAAATTAGAAACTATGTACTGCTTTTGCTATTATGCGGCATGCTATAACAAAGCGTGCGGCAAACGTGTCGGTTGAACGGTGACTGAGAAAAACACGCGATACATTAGGCAAGATCATCTCGAGGGCGAAGCCCATCGACAGTTATAACACAAGTAGCGGTTGAAACCGTTAATATTACAAAGCAAAACAATCGCGGGGAATACGAAACTCATAACCAAACGCCTGCATAACCAAAAGATAAATATATATAAGCATAATATAAGCATAATAGCAAAAGCAGTACATAGTTTCTAATTTCCTTGATAATGGTCTAAACATTGACCGAAACGTTGGAAGATGTTACTTTCGTAATTGCAAATTAGCTTTCATTCTTTTCATTGACCGAAATTGTGCGCCGAAAACATATTTTAATACTTTTAAAAATCTTACGGTCGAAATTATAATTCTTTAATTGCAATCTTGCACTGCAATATTGCAGAGACGTTGCTGCAATGTTATGGTGCTGTGTGGGACGGGGAGGATTCATCGAGAAGCAGTTGGGGACTTCGCACTTCGCCGGGGTTGCTGTACCTTCTACGCGATCGAAGTATATATTTCTATGAGGATTCCTACGATCATGATTCGTAGAGTCGAGTAAAAAGGATCTTAACTAACCGGGGGTCGTAAATGGCGAACGCGAAGAGAGATTCTGCGACAGAGACGAGACCTCCGCAAGCGTATACGTTCGTAATCCTCTTCGAGGTCGTAAGCTTTCCTTTTTAATTAAAGGCACTTTCTATTCATGCCAGAGACTGGCACGCCCACGACAAAAGTTACGGTACGTTATTTCGTACTTTACGAAAAAGGTTATTCGCGCGAGCCGCAGTTTCCGCGGGGAGTATCGCTTGATCGATTTCGGTTAATTGCTTCCTTCCTCGTGAAAAGTAATATAAACGCGGAGAAGCTTCTCCGCGGATTCGGGATGCGTGTTAAAATGGAGATGATTTAGAAAAAGCTGAGGGTTACCGACAGCTTGAAGCGCGCGGTGATCGTCAAACACTCGTAATCCGTCGACTCTGTAAACGCGAATATGTAAATACACGCTAATGCTCAAATAGCAGTGTGTTTGCTTTGGGGAGCCGAGCGCGTAAGCGGATCACTTCACCCTACTATCTTGATTGTTAACTTTACAATAAAAACTGACAGCGCTGGGCGATATTAACGCATTTAACTTGGTATTATGTTCTCGTAACTGAGTCCACCGCGGTGGAAACAGCGACTGAAAATAGTTTATCTGATTTCCGATCCTAGGACTACGATATTAGCAGTTTGAAATATGGATCGGTGGCGGTAGACTTGCACTGTGCTGGGTCTAGCTGCATTAATCCCAAGCTGTGTTAAGTACTCCCTTTACTACATCAATGTATGTGCAGCAGATAGATTCTAGGTAAAGGATTACATACGCTGTACGTGCGTTATGTTCGATTAAGCTTGGTGCATTCCAATTACAGTAAGCTGGACTACACAGAGTAAACTCTAATGCGCGGGTTTCTGGATAAAACCATCTCTGCATCCAACGTTCAAGTGAAAATATAGGGGAGATTGGGGTTGGTTTGTCTCAAGGGGAGGTTGACTAATTGTTAATAACTTTCCACCGACATATGCTGTTCTAAGAAAAGATTTACTGTAGAAAGAAGTCACTTTTAGTATGGCAGGCATTTATGTCCGACCTCCCGATCGCCAGTTTTTTAACAGTTATCAGCGTTTGTCGAAAAATTGACTACATAAGTAAATATGTTTTCTTAAAGATTTTATTTTTTCACGTTTTATGTAGTTATAATAGAATAAATGACTATATAAGGACTATTTTAAAGTTTGTTTATTAGACGATCTATGTATTTCCATAGTATTTTTGTTTATACATAAATAATTGAAGGTTATATAGATTATTGAAATCAAAATGATCAGTCGGGGCTGGTTGATTAATAACGGTAATAAGTAGACTGCGGATGTTCTTACAAATGCATATTTTTATCGGCAAAAAATAAAGTAAAGGGACTTAGACAGAAATTTGTTTTGTTTTTAGAGAAATCCAAAATTATACTTTTTATTTTGCATATTATGCACATTGCATATGTTTTGCATAATGCATATTTTGTGCATATTGCATATTCTTTCTATATTATTTGCACATTTCTTGCATATTTCGCGCATATTTCTCATATGTGAATGTATAATATGTCGTAATATGCAACATACATGCAAAATATATACAACACTTATGCAACATACAGTTAGTAAAAAAAGTATTTGGATACTTTTTAAAATCGCATAACTTTTTTAGAATTGGTCCAAACGACTTGAATTTTTTCTTAAAACCTAGAAGGATTAGTTTGCGAACTAATGTGTTACGTCGTTTTTTTAAAAAAATGCAATTGGTCGGAATAGCGGAAAAAATAGTAAAGGTCGTTTTTTTTAAATCTTTTTGTGAGCCTGTAATGAAAATTCAAAAAACCCGTTTGTAGATTGCAGTAAGATTGTAGATACCCGTTTGTAGACTGCCTAAAATTTTATCAAAATCGGTTAACGTTGCCCTGAGCTATAAACGCTTAAAGATCGTGGAATAAGGTCGAAAATCGCCGATTTCGGGAATTTCCGCTATTTTCGGCCTTATTCCACGATCTGTAACATCCGCAATCTACTCATAACGTTTTGTTTCTATTTCATATTTCGCATTTACTTGATATTTTTATTATTAGTCGCCGTTTATATTCATTAATTACTGAGAAATTGGTGGGATACGATTTAAGTTACCACTACAATATTGGCAACTCTCCCGTACTAACCGGTTTAATAATATTCCGTCCACATAATCTATTAAAAATCAAAAACTGAAAAACAGTCCTACGAGCCCCAGTCTCCCGTACTACTCACATATTGCACCACACTCATATTACATCAGCCCACAATTTACACTAAACTTTATCCCACACTGAGTGCAACGTCGTATTTAGTACATACTAGGCCCAGATCAGCTCAACTGTATCTGTCACCAGCTCCAGCTCCCTCCAAGCCTAATCCCCGTCAAACTTGAACCGCATTCAATTCCCGGTACACGCAACACCGCGGAGAGCCACTCAGCTCAAGGCCCGCCGCGCCGTCTAAACTCCTCGAAAGCACAGAACCCAGGCAACTCTTGTACCCCATACAAGTATCTGCCAAAGTGCCATCACGCGACTTCCCATAGAGAGAAAGTTATTAATCGCGCGGAGCTTGTCCCCGCGAGCGCGAGGCGCGCTAAACCCGAGAAATCAAAGCCCGGTTATTACTCAAGTCGGCCGCACAATACTCGCAGGCCCTCTATCCCGGGATATGTAGGTTACGAAGGAGCCGGTACACATAAGTAAACGGACAATGGCGAGCGGAGGATCAGCCGGGAGATCCACGTAGGTGGGCAAACGCTGAGCGTCACCTTTAATTAATCACGCGACTGTATTATTTCCCGTTTAAGCTCCCCTTTTCGGTGGTCGTGCGCGCTCCAAGTTTGCCGAGGAGACGTTCCACCGGGCTGAACCGTGAGCGACGCGCCTTTGCCTTCAGACGCGCCTACAAAAGAGGAGCAGGAAAGCAAAGCTACGGCCACCTTTACAGACAGCCTTCGTATAAACATGTCAGTCTGCCGAGGCTCGTCCCGAGAAACGGACCCGCGATCATCCATCACTCCGTCCCCCGTTCGTCTAGAGCCCTAGACTCCCCTACGACCCCACCATCTCACGATTCGCGGGCTGTAAAAAATTTTTTAACACCGACTCCTAACCGGTCGCGTTGCCCGGCTACGTAACGGGAAACTCCAACCCGGGGGCTAGCTTATTATTGTATAATAGTTTTACCGTCCTCGGGAATTCGTTGAAGACTTGTACCGTTACTATTGCTACACAAGGCAACTCCTCGTAATGGTACTCGCGGTAATTCTCATCCGCGTACTATGTAGACACTTAGACAGCAGGACCACGGTGAAAGAGGCGTTTATAAACAAGAAGAGATGAGACAACGATGCTGTCGAGGGATTGAATCGTGCGGGTTCCTGAGACGATACGAATAACAGGCTATTCAATCCAGAACGAGCTTCGATGGCTGTGAATCTTGAAGGCCGAGGAAGCTAGAAGCTAGCTGCAGGTCTGCCGCGATTGGCGGCGTTCCCCGAAACGCCTGGAAATATATGAACCAGGCAGACTCCACCCTAGCGAATCGCTCGTAACTCAAACACGGAACGACACTCTCTTCGGCAACCCCGTCGAACTTGAACGTGGGCGAGGTTGCTGGAAGGTAGCGGCGGGAGAGGGTGCGCTGAGGATGAAGGAAAGGTGAAGGGAAAAAAGCGAGAGGAACGAGAGGCGAAAGGGGTAAGTAAATGCGAGCGTGCACGGATCGCGGTGTGGAAAGGGGTTGGGAGGGGGGACACCAGAGGGTAGAGAGTAGAACCGGCCGTGACGTATGGCGTGTCGTCAGAGAGCGTCACTTAGAGTGGCGGATGAGAAAACGCGGTGGAGGCGGGAAAGAGAACGGGCCTCTAAGAACCTCGGGACCTGTCTGGGACGGTGACGGCGCATTGTTGGCAGGGAAATCAGACGAAAAGACGCGATAACTAACCGCATAATAAATGAACTGTTCACGGGAGTGTGCGACGCCTCGCGTCGGCTCGCTAGCTACCCTAGCCGCCTCCCGCTCTGATGCGCCAAAAGCCATCCCTTTTCGTCGCCTTCTTTCAGATTATCTGCCGCCCGAATTCTATGGAGCCTGACGGCGGAGACGTGTGACGGTGCATCGGGAAAGAGAATTCACGGACGGCCGCGATATGACCTGATTTTTCTTCCCTTTTCCTCGCCCCGAAAACTCGCAGCTCTCGGCGAAAGTTACGTCAACGTTATCCTTCGCGGATCATTATAAAAAATTCTGGCTACGAAACTTTAGGCTTTAGTTATCGTTTCTCTCCGCATCTAGGTATCTGCCAAGTCAATTTCACTTTTTAACTGATTTAAAAAAAAGGAGGAGGTTATGTATTCGACCCGTGTATATAATTTTTTTTATATACATATAATATCATAGTACCTTTAAGGAACTAGTTTCTGATCAGTTTAGAGGGTTTCCGGCTTTAATATTTATTTTTAACCTAATAAAACTTGAAACCATAGGCCGGTACTCATAGTCGCTACTTATTCTGAAGCAAATGCTTAATCATGCGTCATCCTCTACTAACGTAGTAGCTAGTAAAGGATGCCGAATGCTTAAGCATTTGCTTAAGAATAAGTAGCGACTATGAATACCGGCCATAGACTTTTTTATACTGAAAGATGAATTAATGTTTACACTTGAAGGAAAAATTTTAAAAAGTTGAAAATAAGTATAATTTAATTATTTATAAGGTACGAAATAGTAAGGTGACTAGGAATTAGTTTTTGATCATCTAAAAATACATGGGAACTAATTTTTGATCAGGTTAGGAACTAGTTTTTGATCATCTAAAATACATGGGAACTATTTTCTTATAAAAAAGTATTGGTACTTTTGATCACCTGAATAAAAATTAGGTTAGGACATTATAAAATTATAAAAAAAAGAAATTTCGATGGTATAATACTGAAAATAAGTTTATTTGGAATAAACTAGGTTAGGACATTATAAAATTATAAAAAAAATAAATTCCGATGGTATAATACTGAAAATAAGTTTATCCAAATAAACTTATTTTCAGTATTATACCATCGAAATTTAATTTTTTTATAATTTTATAATGTCCTAACCTAATTTTTATTCAGGTGATCAAAAGTTAGTTCCACAAGAAACAAGTGAAACTAAATAATGATCACTGACTTTTAAAGCAAAATAATCCATATATCTAGTACTGAAGTAAACTATTGTAAGCTAAATGTATGAAAATAATCTTTAATACCACAACAACCAGTAAAGAAATTAACTGTGGCGTCGATGGTGATCTCTTAGTTCGAACACTAACAATAAGAGATATCGTTCAACAGAGGCTTCCTTCAAGCGAGCTACCTTACACATTCATTTTCACAAAAACTAACAATACTAACTGGTTTCACGATTTCAAAAGAACGATTTATTTCACGAACTGATGAAAAAATAGTGCCTGATCAAGAACTAGTTCCTTAACGGTACGGCCTCATCTCGAATATAGCTCCGTAATTTGGTCCCCTTACTTCAAAATACACTGCATTTGAGTGGAGAGCGTTCAACATAAATACCTAAGGTTAATAGCGTACAAAACTGATGCTGGTATTCCTATATATTGTTATAATTACGATCCATGGCTCTCCAAACTAAAGAGTGACCCAAAATAGAGGCCTTTTATAGCCTCTTTTTGGACCCATAATTTTGGAACTGAATTTTGTGCCAAATGATAGCTTATGACGAGACATCAATCACAACAAATTTTCAAGTTGAGGTAACAATTAGTTTCTGAAATATGGGAGGTGAAAGAAGTGAAAATTCATTAACCAAGGACCAGTCCCCTTATCAATATTTATTCCCGGTAGCGTCGCAAAAATATTTGGCAAGCGAATCCGTATTTAAGGATAATCTAGCATAAGAAAAACGATGAAAAAACGAACGCGATGCCTGTGCCTGATGAACGAAACCGATATCGACCTCGTTGGAATTATAATACTTCATTGCGGTTATCAGGGAGGAGGAAGATCACGGTTTCTATCAGAAACTCGTCCACGGCATCGCCGTAGATGCTCGGTGATTGATACCTGTCACTTCCTGGCCACCCTGCCTCATCAGCATCGACTGAGCGGCGAGGCCGAGCGACCTTCCCGCCCGCCAACCAACCTAGACTGCTAATTTACTGATAAGAAATATTCAGCGAGCAGCTCGTTCGGCTTCTCTCCGTGGCTCGATACTTATTGGTTCGTATCTCGGCCGGCGGAGTCCGATAGCGAGAGAAACGGGGAATTACCCCTCCACTTGCCGGCTGTAAACCAAACGACGGTAATCTGCCCGGGGAAAAATATCTGGGGCTTGTATTGTCTTAGGTTCGGATCTTGGATAGCCTGCGCGGCAAACGAAATACCACTTCGTGGTATTCATGCCTCTTATATAATTACCCGCGCTAATTAAATCTTAATCGCCGTTCGTCAGCGGCAAGATTTATTGATAATAGGAGGCCTGTAATAACAAAGGAATTGTACTTGCTTAAAAGAGAACGGCGTGGAAAAAGAGATATCTGTTCCGAACGAGGTGTAAAGAATTTGTCGGCCGAGGACAAACATTCGACAGAGCAGATAATCGGGGAGCGTGCGCTCCGCTTTCCTATCAAGGCCGCAGTAAATTTAATGCGATGCGCCGCGATAGGGCTGAAAGCGGTGAAAGGCGAGGAGCGGCAACCGAGCCTGGGGTGGCGAACCAATGCTTGGGTAATGCTCGACTAACAGTCGCAATTGATCTATCGACCAAGCGCTGCTGGATGAGAGCGGAGTGAGGCTGGATTGAACCTTAACGAAATCTGGTAATGGCTGAGATAGTAGGTAGTATACGGTTTGAAGGAGCGGGAAGGTGGCGCGAGCCTGAATCAGGGCGGGAAAACTCGGATGTAGTAAAAGCAACGATTGTGCTCTATCTCCAGAGAGGGACTATAAAATTACATTTCTATTATTGTAGTATTTTTCTTATTTTTCTTTCGCGCGGAAACTGTAAATAGGTAGAGGAGACCGGGGCAAGTTGATACAGAGGCAGGTTGATACAGACGAATTATCTCGACACTGTATATATGTAGCTCGTTGTGTGCGAAATATGTGAAGCTTCGTGATCAATTCTTTACTACGATGTAGCGTAGGTCTGTGTAGGTTAGATGTCCCAATTACTGTCACTTTATTTATTTTATGTAATAAAAACATAAAGTATAAAAAATGTACAAAATATGTTATTATTAAACGGAGATTCTGATTTACATAAAAATAAAAAAAAATTAAAAAAAAAATAAAAAATCATACGGACAAAACGATTTTTTAGGTGATAGTTATAGGTACACTAGGATCGCTCGCAAATTTTATTTAATTATTAATAAATTCTTCATATTTAATTCATAAAACTATTTTTTTTTAATAAAAGAGATGTTAAATAATATTATGTTTCAAACTGCGACGATTTTTAGGTTAAACAACACGTGAAATGATTAAATGAAGTTCAGTTATAATCTTAAGGTGGCAGTAATTGGGACATCTACCCTACCTTGACTTTAGCAATCCATTTTTAACTGTTTTCGTTTCTATAGAGAAAAAGTAAATAGTTGTGTTCACTTTCCAAACCGTCTTGAGACGGGATAGAGAATTTTATCACTCGAATTAATTCGGCATCACATTGAGTCCTTTGAAGGTAATTACGTTTTGTTATTTTGTTTATATGCTCTACATTTTTTAAGGAGATGTTTGTACATAATGACTTCCTGTGGGGTAAGTTGATACGTTTTCTCTGGGGCATGTTGATACTCGTGGGGAGTGTATCAAGTTTTCCCGACTACTTTTAATTGGCTTTTTCCTTTTATTTCTAGGAAAATGGGACGAAATTATGTCAGAAAAACGAATCGGGGAAAAATACCACAAAATGTTTTTCAAAAAGCATGTGTTGGTGTAGAAAAGGAGTCAATGTCGTTACGTCAAAGCACGAGAATATACGGAATAGATAATATAGCTTTAAAAAAAGAAGCAAGCACCTCATGTTAAAGTGGGATATTCCAGACATCCATCCTTTACTCATTAAACGGATATTTTACAGATGTATCAACTTGCCCCGCAGTGGGGTACATTTTACCTTCGTCCAAATAACATTTTCTCATTCATTTTGTATATATTTTCTCAAAATTTAATTGACAATATATTAAAAGGGAAGGATCAAAGTGTATTTCAGCATATTTGTTATTAAGTAATTAAGGTAGTTGACCCATTCGTCGATAGGTACCTAGTCGTCAATAATTTGAATTAATATTGACATTTTATAAGGTTTTTGAACAATAGTGTGTAAAAAATAAAATTGCAAGTTAATATTTAAGTCTTTATCTACAAATATATCATCAAAATGTTGTTCAAAAACCTTATAAAATCTCAATATTAATTCAAATTATCGACGACTAGGCCTATCTGCCTAACTTATCGGCGACTGGGTCAACTACCTTAATTCAAACAAAAATGAAAAAAAATTGAAAACTGAAAAACGTATCAACTTGCCCCGGTCTCTCCTATACGACTTTCCAAACCTCCAGCGGACTCTCCGCGTTTCCATCCTGCATAAAACAAAACCGAGAGAAGTCGAAATAAGACTCTGGATAAAAAAAGCGGTGGAAAGGAAGGGAGGGGTGGTAGGTGAGGCAAGGGTGTAGCGAAAACCGTCGCAGCGGTGCCTCGATGGGGGGTAAGGGCGATAAGACGGCGTGAGTAATGAGCAATGCCGCGAGTGATATCAGCGAACGAGAATGAGACACTTCTCGACGCCTTTAAGGGGCTTGGGAGAAACTTTCGAGATGGAGAGAGGGAGCAAGATGGGGCGAGAGAGAGAAAGAGAGAGAGGCCGTTACAAATCAAGTTTTATACCGAGGAAAAAAAAGTTCATTATTGGTTCTCCGTAAAAAGCTGCGGCTGAAGATCCACCGTAGAGCAAGGGACCCCTTCCTCTGGTTGGGAGAAGGCTGGGGGAGAAGCTTCCGCCGCGAATATGAACCCGGAGCAGAGAATGGAGAACGGAGAACAGAGAACGGAGAACGGGGAGGGTTTCGAGCGTTCTCGTCAATTCTTCTCATCAACGCTGATAACGGATACCGCGACTACTTGGCCGAGGGTTGGTGTCAAATGAAGCATACCTTTGCGAGGACACTCTGTGTAGACTCTAGACTCTGGGTGTACCGAGCTGGGAACCTTTTATGAGGATTTTTCATTATCAACTTTTTGGGAGTGGGGTCAATTGACCAGTGAATGAACAGTGAGCAGTGAATGAAAAAATTGACTGTTTTCGTGTATAACAAGAATACTTGAATATTATTGAGATAACGCCGATACTAATATTTGTTGAATCTATGAACGTCTTGATCGCTTATTAATTTTTTTGTTTTGTGGTGCTGCCATTCACGGCGAGACACCTAGTAAGAAAACACATACGATGACAGTTAATCATTATATTGTATAAACTGTGTTCTGATATAAATAAATTTGTCAAGTTGCTATTATTATAATATATAGATTATATTTTTATATTCTTATGTTAGGTCCCTAACCTAAACTTCCTTTCTACTTGTGTAGCATTTTTAGCGTTTTCTCGTCGGAAAATGAAGTATTATTCTTTGTGCTCATTCACTGGGTACAGGGTATTCATTTATTGGGTATTTTGTTCATTCACTAGTATACTAGGCATTGATTACATTTTTAATTTTAAATATAAATGCTATCGGCGCTAAGGTTCGGTCTTTTAAAGGATAGCATTTATCTATAAAATTAAAAATTATTTCGGTCGAAATTCTGAATCATTTTATTACATTTTTATGATTTATTTCAGACGCCGTTCAAGTAAAAAAGCACAAACAATTTTTAGGCATTTTTAAACCCTATTCTGTTACAAATTCTTGTTTCATTAATAAATTAGGACATTATTTAATTTTGATCGTTATTTGAAACTGAAAAAAAACGCTTAGCTGTCCATTCACTGGTCAATTCACCCTAGGCACATATCTACTTGTTTGGAAGAGGAAGATCCTAATAGCATTTATTGTTGGAATTTTGATAACCAACTAATTCCCAACTTGGGGATACCGCGGCCCAACCAGAAATGCTACTCGAGCTACATCCCAAGCTACGCTCGCGGCTTCGAAGATGAAATGGCAGCGCGAGTCTATCAAACTCTGGAACTCGTGAAGAATTATAATTGCTATAAGCGGAGGACCCGCGTTTAAAAATGTTCGCTTCGTCCAGCTCCCCTGGCGCGACGCGTGCACCAGCCTCTGTAAATCTACGCGGTGTCGTTTCCACATCCTGTTTCACTGTTTTCCACCAAATAATTTCAGCTTCATTCTTCATTTAGCTTGGCACAAACTGCCGCAAACAACCGGCTCTCCCCGCGCGAGGCCAAGTCGACCGCCGCAGCCGCATTTATATTAAAATACTAAGAAAAACTTCCATCCACCCCCGCCCCTCCCCCTTGCTCCTCATCTCCCCGCCCTCCTGCCCCCCCATCTCCACCACCCTCTCCCTCGAATCGTTAATTTTCTGCTTCCATTCGCTTCTCGTAAATCCCCGTGCCCCGCCGCGGAAAATAATACGAGCAGGAAATGTTGACCATTATTTTCGGAGCTCGTAGCGCTTTCATTAAAATTATGATTTCGATTCGGTGCCCGTGGGTCCTCGGCCGAGTAATGGCCGACGAACTGGAACCGTTCCCGTCCTGGCGAGCTTCTGGTTTCGATTAAATTGTTTCTGCGAGCGGAACGCGTAAGAGGGATCGTTGCGAATTCTATTTTACAATGAAACTCCATCATCGAGGTTTCTATGTACGCACAAAGGGAAAGTTTCGTTGCTCGGCTACGTCAGAATATCGAAGTCGTAAGAGAAGAGTATCGACGACCGTTCTCTGCGCAAAGTTTTTTCCACTCGCTACCAAGTAAGAAACCTCGGTCAATGTCTGGTCACCATGCACGATGAGAGTGAAGTTTTCGTGAGATCCGAGCGGGTGCATCATTAAGGTACCCCGGCAGGAGAAGCTTCTCCTACCGGGTGGACGGCGAGGAAACTCAATTTTTTGTAATTACCCCGCAAAACAACCAATTCCCTGGTAGTCGATGGAATTAAACCCGACAAGAAACGATTTGACTACGAAGTCTCGTGGGAAGAGGCTTGCACATCGAACGGCGCGGCGTCTTGTCGATTACTCATACAGGCTGCATTCTGAGAAATCTCAATGCAAGCTTCCTATGGGTCTCTCTTCGAAAGTAAACACATTTTATTAATCGTGGAAACGTTGCTAAACGTTGCCGTAACGTTGCAGCAAAGTTGCAGCATCGTTGCAGTGCAATATTAGAGACACTATAATAAGAGTCTGGACACGAGACGGCCACTTTTTGATTGGTCCGCCATGTTTGATCGAAATCCCACGAGAGAGAAAGAGATATATGCCATTTTACTCTTAACCACTCTTAACAACTCTTACGTTTATGACGGTATTTTACATAGAAAATGTGCACTTGGGTTTTTGATTGGCCCGTCATTTTTCATCTATTCCCGCTGATTTTTAAATCTGTCCATTAGACCAAGATAATGAAGATATAAAGTAAAAAACTAAATCTTGTGTTCGATTTGATATATGTTCTTTTATTATACTTATTTAAATGCGCAATGCATTGCCATAGATTTGCTACCATAAACGTAAGAGTTGTTAAGAGTGGTTAAGAGTGAAATGGCGTATATATCTCTTTCTCTCTCGTGGGATTTCGATCAAACATGGCGGACTGTCACTCGTGTCCAGACTCTTATTATAGTGTCTCTATGCAATATCGCAACGCAACATTGATGCAACGTTGCAGCAATAATTCTATGTCCGCCCCGTGCAATGTTGCACGGCAACGTCGCAGCAACGTTGCATCAACATTGCGCTGCAACTATGCAACACCGCAAGCAAGTGCGAGGTTACTGCAACCATCCTGCAACGTTGCCGCGCCGAAGTGTGCTGTATTGGCTGCGACACTGAGAACACCCAGTGTAAACTTCCGCGGCTGGAAGTCGAAGAGAGTTAGCAGCGCTGCTGCTCACGCTACATTACGTTCCATTATCTCACGTTCACTTTTCCAAAAAGAAAGCCAGCGAAGCGGACCATACATAAAACCGTGACGACCGCGTCGCGTCGCCCCGCCGCGGAATTAAAACTCTTCTCCGTTACACATCTCCCTTGCAACCCAGTTTGCTGCTTTTGGTCTTCTTCCATTCGTGATCCACCGACGCGATCAAGAAGATCTGCCCGCCACAGAGTGCTCGTTGCATAGAATGTAAATAGGTCTCTTAGTTGACAAAAGCAGCTTGTCTTCGAACAGCCAAGGAAACGTGATTAAGGGGACTAGACAGTCGAAATATCGATTTTTTTATTGCATTTTCCGAAAGTACTATCCTTTCTGAATAAAATGCCGCTTGGTTTATAATAAAATTCGCAAAATTGTAGATTTGACAGCTAAAAGCCTTTGCCCAGAAACTTTAAACGCGGTTTTCTCGAATATTTTTCGAGATTTCTCTTCTTTTTTTCCTCATTGCGAACGAATGGAGGTTCAGATCGACTTGAAAAAAATTACAGGATGTGTAAAACATGTGCCATTTCCGAACAAACCTCTGATATGGTCTGTAAAAATTCGAGATTTTCATAAAATAATTAAGAAGTCACCGGATTTTGGTAGCGTAAAAACAAGAACGAATTATTCTCGGAAAAATCGCCGTTTTTCAGCCACCAATTGCATAATTTTGATTTAATTTTTGTTTTTATAGTTTTGGTCGGAAACTATGAGTCCAAAAAACAAGAATCACACCTTTGAAATCCGATTGCGTTACATTTTAAGAACGATATTAAGGGAAAACAACGGAAAAATGTTAAAATGTTTACACGTCTGCAGCGCCATTTTTGAAGTACATATATATTTCTTACCATTTTTTTTTCAATCCGTATGGTAGTAACAAACATTGGGTAAAAGGATACATCTGGATTTGCTTTCATTTTTTTACAAATAAATAAGGAACAGAGTCCCTTTCTCACTAAAAACGACTGTCTAGTCCCCTTAAGGGGAGGTTCTGGTCTAGAGCCCCCCCAAAAAAGGTGATATTTAGGAATTAATTAAAGGAAAACTACTATATATAATTTAATGGGACTTTTTGCATTGTATTAAGGATGTCTTAAGTTATAGAAATATATTTTTTGTTTTATAATTAATCATTGCAGGCAGCCCTGAGGAGTCGTTAAATTCAAGGCGTCAAAAAATTGATCCAAATTGGTAGGACCTGTATCTCCAAAAGTTATTATCCGATTCGACTGAAACTCTTTTTATTTTGAAGAATATACTTCTGGCTAAGGGGGGGACCTAAAAAAAATACAAAAATTACATTTTTCTTAGAAAATAACGACACTTCAAGTTTGAAATCACTTTTCCCTGTATTTTTCGTCCTTTCATCGCCTTTGAAAATGATAAATTTTCAACTTTTTGTATTTTTTTTAGGTCCCCCCGTTAGCCAGAAGTATATTCTTCAAAATAAAAAGAGTTTCAGTCGAATCGGATAATAACTTTTGGAGATACAGGTCCCACCGATTTGAGAACGCTGTTTCGAGAAAAACGCATTTAAAGTTTTACGTAAGTGCTGAGTCGCCGGGTGTTATCCATGCATTTGCCGCTACACAAATGCCTATAACTTCGGGAACTTTACGAATTTCAACAAATCCTTTTAAACACGTTTTCCTAAAAAATTGAACATTCGAAAAATGAAATAAAAAAAAATCGACATTTAGACCAGAACCTCCCCTTAAATACGAGACCGTTTCCTGTTTCTCCACCGCTCGAGGAAAACAAAATCAACTCCCCACCTTAAATCTCCAGATTCAGGTGTCACAAGGACACCCAATTCAGCCCAGAGTGCACCGTGCACTGCCATAACAGCAAAGTAAAGACTGAACGCGAGCAAACGGCGCTATCCAAAGATCAAACACGCAAGAAAACTTTCCGCCAGGCAAGAAATCTCTGTTAACGCAATCCCGGTTTATTAATTTCGTTCGGGCAAAGTTTTCGCGAGCAAACCGCCCCGGGGGAAGAGCCGGCCGGGGCTCCGCGGGGCCGAATCACGTATGGAGACATTAATTTCTTACTTGAAAACTTGAGACATGAATTAATAGTGGGACAGCGTTCCCCGCTAGGCGTGCCGGCGACAGGATTCCCTGTTATTACACCGAACATTCTACAAAATAATTTTTTCCCCTCGGATAAGATTAATGAGGCCGCGGGCAAGAACTTCAATAGCGACTCGTTTCGCAAATTAATCTTGGACATTTCTTTAAAACGTATTAATAACGCGTTGTGCCCCGGGAAGCTAGGTTTTTCACCGACGCTGTTCCGCTATAAATTATGTTCAACGTTCGTGCACTTTTAAACGGAGGCTTCTCTATTTTCTTGGACGAGATCTAGTCCTATTAAGCCTGGTGAATGCAATGCGGATAATTAACATGGAATACCGCCGAGGCTTTTCACGTGCCTAGGTATCCTGTTTGCGAGTTGACGTTTTGTCTCGACCGGTCTAAGTAGTTTAGCAGCGAACTGGTATTTCTTAGAGCGAGCATCGCTGCGAATCAGATAAATACATTTTCCTGCGGAGAGGAATCGAGTTGAGGCTAATAATCCGATAGGATTAGCGACAAAAATCGACGCGTTGTTAGCGCCAGGAATGCGGCGAAGTGTACGGTAAGGAGGAAAGGAGATCCGAGGGCATCGGAGGAAACATTGAAGTGCAACTAATTCGTGCTATTACCGGCTGGCAGTAGTACGGTTAACGTAATTACAAGGTATGCGGGCGCGGGCATGGAGAGCGCAGAAGACTCTCTTGGAGGCAGAAGAATGATGATGCTACGTGCCTGTTGCTTGCCTCGGCGAGATCGGTGGACGCGTGGTTGTTGGCCAGCAAAGAAGAGCCCTGGAACCACGGGAACCACGGGAACTACGGGAACCGGTAATGGGAGGAGCCACGGAGCCACGGAGCCTTCAAACGGCAGATCTTAGCCGGTGCACTTGACTAATCGAACGTCAAACGCTAATAAGCAACCACCGATTGCTGGGGCAATTTCATTCGCCGAGGCGAAAGCGACTCTGCCACGGCTGCCCTTTCGGCCTCGCTTCGCTCTTTTTCTTCTCCCCCCCCCCCCCTTCCATCCACCGTACCCTCTATCTCTTTCCCTTCTTTCCTCTCCCCGATACCTTTGACTTTCGCGTTTAATATCCCCGGTTTCCTGCTTCGCGGCCGCCATCATCGCGCGCCGCGAGATCTCTCGTGATTATCGCTAGGTGCGGTCGTATAAATTCTCTGTCCCGCTAGAAGCTGCTGTGTTTTGAGAGCTCACCTCTGGCTGCTCTGAAAATTCAAAAGCATATAGTGGTTTAAGTAGGGAGAATAATGAAACTGATGGGTTTGGAAGGAACGGTTTGCTGCAACGAAGATGCGGCTGTTGAGCTAATTTGCCACTTGTTCGGAGCGTGACGCGTTCTCGCGAAAGAGAAATCAGTCTCCTGCATGGTGCCAGTGACTTTCGTAGGAAAATAATAAAGCGGGAACGTCGGCGTACGCATGTTGAGCAGCACGGTGGCAGACAAGGACACGGTTTCGTTCCATTAAGTGGATTTAGACGGAAATTAGCTTTGTTAACGTGCACCCCGGACTGGAACGACTGCTGTTCATACATGAAGGATACAATTAGAGTAGTAATTACCGTGCAGTACGCACGGACGCGACGCGGTGCGTCTCGCGGCGGCCGGGCGTTCTGGTCACCTATTTTCCAACGCACATCCTCCTTCTCTTCGCTTTCCGAACGAGTGAATCGGACACACTATCTGATAGAATTTCGCGGGGAATGCTGCATAAGAAATGCTTCCCTTCGCCAACCAGTTGAATCAAGAACGTTTATTTCTATTCACCTCTAAGTACTGTGGTCTTTATGTGTATGGTAAAAAGTCAAGGTTTTTGAAAATATCTTCTGACCCTCCCAGAAGTTTCCATGTAGTTTAATAGAATTTTGCGGAAAATTTTGTTAAAATATACTAAGGATTATAGGTCGCTCAATCGCAATGAAATATTATCTACTACTTTGATATAAATTGATAGAAATTTTTGCAATAAGGACAAAATAATTTTATTAAGTTTCAAGTGAGCGTATAACATTAAAATTCGGGCACACATTGCATAGACGAAACGGGTTTATAACGAGGGTGTAGTAGTGTGGTCCTTATAGATACCTATGGTAAAAAATCAAAGTTTTTAAAAAAAATTTCTGACCCTCTCAGAAGCTTCCACGTTAGTTTAAAAGAATTTCGTCTTAAATTTTGTTAAAATATATTAAGGATTATAGGTCGCTCAATCGCAACGAAATATTATCTACTACTTTGATATAAATTGATAGAAATTTTTGCAATAAGGAGAAAATCATTTTATTAACTTTCGAGTGAGAGTATAACATTAAAATTCGGGCACACATCGCATAGACGAAACGGGTTTATAACGAGGGTGTAGTAATGTGGTCCTTATACAGGGTCATCGTTTAATCCTGCAACCCGCGCGCGCGCGAACCTGTAAAATAGCAACACCGCCTCACGGACGCATTCCACTACAACCATGCACTGGCCCAGCGGAGAGCTGCCAGCAACCGATGGACAAGGGTGATGCCCGAGCTTCGAAAATTTTAGCGTCGCAAAGAGCTAGGTATTGGGAATTTCCCGGTCCAGGTAATCGAGCCGCACGCTCCGCTTTTATGATCGGTTTACCACTCGCACCCGAGATTACTGTAATGAGGTTTGAAAATAATGTTAACTAATCTCGTACCCGTCTCGAATTTCAAAAATTTTAGCTACGACGCGGTTGACCGCGACGTATCCTATACCCTTGTACGAAAAGATTTTTCGCCACCTGCTTGTAAAAGCCACAATAATGGCACATCATTAAAAAAAAATGACATCATCGGAAGCCGGTATAGGCGTGGCATTGAGTAGCTAAAACATTCAAACAAAAATTCTAGAGAAAAAATCAAATACCGCTACAATCAAAGACACGTCCCATTAGTTACCCCTTACGTCTGATCTAGGTATGCTCCGCATTAAGGATAAAATCATATAAAAGAAAACCAGAACAATAGATTCTGAGGTCTGCAGAACTAACACATAATTGAATAAAAATTTAATTTTTCAATTTATGAAAGTAATGATAGTAATGATACAGAAACAACTAGCCTATTGTTTATCAACATCACGAATTTTAAAAACAGCGTTAAATACATTATCAAATAAACAGTTTGCAAAAGCTTTTTAAACAATTATGGTTGAAAAATTGATGAAAGAAATATTAAGTAAACGTAAAATATGTTAAATTATCAATCATTAAGAGGGTATAATTTTTCCTCATTTTTCGGCGCAAATTGCATTCCGATATCTCTTATAGTTCAAACGTTATACGAAAAAGGCCCCAAATTTTTCAACCCGGGCCGGGAAATTCTGAATAGTTCTTTGCAACGTTAATTTGAAAGAGGCCAGCCCAAAATTCTCGAAGCTCGGGCATCACCGCTGTCTAGCGGTCACTAGTAGCTCTCCGAACACCGGGACGGTGCATGGTTGTAGTGGAATGCGTCCGTGAGGCGGCGTTGCCATTTTACAAGTTCGCGCGCGCGCGGGTTGCAGGATTAAACGATGACCCTGTATGTATGGTAAAAAATCAAAGTTTTTAAAAATTTCTTCTGACCCTCCCAGAAGCTTCCAGGTAGTTTAAAAAAATTTCGCCTTAAATTTTGTTAAAATATATTAAGGATTATAGGTCGCTCAATCGCAATGAAATATTATTATTTCTTATTACTTTGATATAAATTGATAGAAATGTTTGCAATAAGGACAAAATAATTTTATTCACTTTCAAGTGAGAGTATGACATTAAAATTCGGGCACACATCGCATAGACGAAACGGGTTTATAACGAGTGTGTACTGTATTGTATTGCGGCCTACGGTTTTATATGCACACTAGCTTCACTACTCGGCTTTGCCCGACATTTAGATTTTAAAAAAAATATTTTTTAGTTTTTCTTTTGTGAAAATAGTTACATTTATCTGGGTTAGTCAAGCATAATGAGCTGAGGTACATTTCGTAATCCTAGAGTTTATCGTGTAAAAGTTTTTAGGCGACAGACAAACACACAAACATATAGAAGCTTTCTGCTTTATATATTAAGATTTAAATTCCTCTCATCAGCAGCTCTCATTCTATTCAAGTTGTTAAACACATGGATAACAGCAAGTTTTAGGATTCTAATATATAAATATGGACCCCGTTTCATTAAAATTGACAAGTGCCAATTATAAAAAATCGCAGTTGCCAAACTTGTGTTGCATGCGAAATATAAAGTCCTTGAGCGTAAATATACAAATAAAAAGACACAAAGATATTTTTTTTATCGAATAGAAGATTTTAAGAGTGTCAGACAATACAATTTTTAAAATTGAAAAATAAGGACCACCCTATCCTCCACGCAATCGTCCAGCCTCATCTTTATCATCACAAAACTTGCAACCCCTATACCTATTTACCTACTTATCTCCATGAAACTAGAGTGATCTCTACGCAATCATCAACAAATACCCCTATAATTATCACAAATGATTTCACGCAATTCTGCACCTTTCTTCCGATTAATCCAAAACACGAAATAATCCCTCGATCGTTAAGAGTAAACTCGCGTGCGTTCCACCTCGTTCCAAGTGTTTCACCAGTCGAAAGTTTCCACTAAAAATCTTTCAATTATCAGAGCACTCGCAATCCGATTTTCCACAATTATCGCGTCGATGAAAGCGTGAAGAAGTGGCGCCGAGCCGAGAGATTTCAGCGGTTGCGTTGCCGCTGTAGAAAATCTGATCTCGCGCGAGAGAGAGCAGGCGAGAAAGAGAGAATGGTTTCGCGTAAAGAGCGCGGAAGATCGGCCGTTGCCGCTTCATTTTTTATCCCCCGTCTCCCTGGTGATTATTGATAATTACGTAAGAGAGCGCGTGGAAGGCAGAGTTTCCTTCGGCGGTCCGGCTACTACAAAAGCCAAAAGAACAAACACTTCGGCGGGCAGGGGTGGGGAGGGGTGGCGTAGGAGACGGAGGAAAAGAGAGTCGGTCGCATTTGCAAGTAGATTATCATTCCGAGAAGAGCCGAGACTTCCTTCTGGCCCGAAAACAACTGGGCAACGTCTTTGCGGCTGACGTTTGACAAATAAGAAACGGGGTCCAGCCGTATCATTACCCATCCTTCGCGGTGGATTCGTCCCTGGCCGGAGCCGGGGCATCCTCAAAAACTCTTTCGGCGATCTAATAACGTCGAGGACGCGCCGCCTCATTAGTCAAGTCTGAGCTGCTCACCCTCCGGCTCTCACTCTCACCCTATTACAGCCGGCTGCATGTAACCGGTACCACGCTACAACCTCTATACTCTATACCCCTCTGTAGATCCCGTCGCACGAGCACACCTCTCTCCTCTCTATCCCTTACCGAACAACCGAAATCTCGTCGATCTTGTTGAACAACCCACTCCTACCGCGTTGTCGACAAATTCCTTAGCCGATCCCAGGAACATTTTCATGTAAGATGAAGTAACATTTCTAATTCGAGCATTAATTCGTCCCTACTGCTCAACTTCCCAGAGTAAATCTCGGTGTCGTCGCGGGGACGATCGCGCCGAAATATCGAGGACGCTTCGAATCCGCATTGGGGTCGGCGAAGGTGGAGACCGCAAGTAGAAGGGGGCGAGAAAGGGATAGGAACGGGAGAAAAAGGGAGGAAAAGAGCGGGCTTTGGTACGTAGGGCACGTCCGTGGGACCGCCGCCAATGTATGCTACCCGCATAAACTAACAGCCGCATTGGATTTTACATAAAATTCTGGCGAGAGCCGTGATTTCAGGAGATGGACGGGGAGACGTGACGGACCAGCCAACAGTCATCGGTTACAACGAAACCGGTAGCGCGCAGCCGGCTTGAATTATGATTACGGATTACACGTCGTTGCATTTCACATCCATTTACCCTTCTTTCCTCTGTTTTCTCCGGGATTTTCGCGTGGCAACAGCAGGCCGCTGTCAAATCGATGTTGCGATATTTTTTTAAACAATTTTTAGCTAGTTAATTATAACATAACACCGTAACATTGCAGCAACGTTTCTGCAATGACGCGGTGCAAGATTGCAATGTTACCCCATAACATTGCAGAAAAGTTGTAGGTTCAGTTCTATGTCCGCCTTCGCAATATTGCAGGGGTGTATTTCTGCAAAGTTGCGGCAACATTACAAATATGTAGTCCCGCAACGTTCCGGCAATGATTCTGCAACGAGACGGCAAAATTCTGGTAATGATCCTGCAATTTTTCGGCAATATTGCGGTGCGAGATTGCAATGTTGCATCGCATCGTTGCAGAAAAGTTGTAGGTTCACTCCTATGTCCGCCTATGCAATATTGCAGGGGTGTATTTCTGCAAAGTTGCGGCAACATTACAAATATATAGTCCCGCAACGTTCCGGCAATGATTCTGCAACGAAACGGCAAAATTCTGGTAATGATCCTGCAATTCTTCGGCAATATTGTGGTGCGAGATTGCAATGTTGCATCGCATCGTTGCAGAAAAGTTGTAGGTTCACTCCTATGTCCGCCTATGCAATATTGCAGGAGTGTATTTTTGCAATATTGTGGCAACATTATTGCAGCAATATTGCAAGTTCGTTGCCACTTCAATAATGCGCAACGATATTGCAGCATCGTTCCTGCAATATTGCAATGCAACCTGTAATAACACAATATTGCAGCAACGTTCCTGCAATACTGCTGCAACAATGTGCTGTGTGGGAAGTAAGTAGGTACGCTTACGTCAATTCGTTACGTTTAATCCGAAATCAGGCACCCTAAAAACTAAACACCCACTCGTGAAAGAAGATACAACCGTTTAGAAAATAACCATCATAAAAGAAAGTCCCCTCCCTTCGGTTTACCAAAAATGTTAAAAATTCTTGGCCACGGTTGACCGAGATCTCGCGAGCTCGTAAAATCCCAGCGCACAATTCGATGCGATTCGCTCGGGGAAATCCTTGGGAAGTGGGAATTTGCATGAAATTGCGGCGTTCAAGTAGAAATTACGCGATCAGTACCGATCGAGTGTCACGTAGCCGCCGTATTGTAGCTCGGGCGCAATTTAATTGTAAACCGTTTCGAGGCGGGATCCTCCGGGGTGGACAGTCTCGTGAAAAAAACAGGGCAAGGAGAGCGGAAGCGGGACACGGAGGAACAAAGGGGAGCGAGAAAAAAGGAGCCAACGAAGGGAGAGGGTCCCGTTGCCACGATCTCACAGACCGGACACGGACGGGCGGCTGGATGGATGTGAATGCAATTGTTTAATTGGGGAAACGGTACGTGGCACGTATAGACGAAACTGTTGGAGCAGAAGCCCATCCATCACCTACGCCGACCTCTCGGAGGCCGGAGCCAGTTTGCGACCACCGATGGCCCATTCAGCGAGGCTTCTTCCAAGTTTCTCTCACACCAATTCAACTTCCACTGTGCAATAAACTTTGACTTTTTTCCAAAGCTACGTAATTATAGGCCCTTTTGATTAATCCCCGAAATATCGAAGGCCAAACAGCTTCAGAATCCTTTAGTGGGTCACCGCCCACACAGCACCATAACATTGCAGCAATGTCTCTGCAATATTGCGGTGCAAGATTGCAATATTGCACCATAACATTGCAGAGACGTTGCAGATTCAGTCCTATGTCCGCCTTCGCAATATTGCAGGTGTGTATTTTTGCAATGATGCGGCAGCATTGCAAACATGTAGTCCTGCAACGTTCCGGCAATGATTCTGCAACGAAACGGCAATAAAAACGGCCAACGAGAAATTCTAGCATATCCAGTTAAATGAAACATGCTGTAGAATCTACTCGACGTCATATTTCAAATTTCGTCAAAGTCATAGTTGCTTCAGAATATTGCTGTACTTTTTCTACAATATTTCCACTACAGTATTGCACAGCAATATGTAGGCAATTTTGCTGAGTCGTTGCCACTGAAACATTGCACATCGATTTGCGCGCAATATTGCAGAAATATTGTAGGATCGTTGCCAATGGAACATTGCAGGGCAACGTTCTTGCAATATTGCTGCAATATTGTAAGATCATTGCCACTCCAATAATGCAGGGCAATATTGCATGAACGGTCCTACAATATTGCAATGCAACCTGCAACAACGCAATATTGCAGCAACGTTCCTGCAATACAGCTGCAACGAAGTTTGCTGTATGGGCGCAGTAGATGAATACCGTTAAGGAACTAGTTCTTGATCAGGCACTAATTTTTGATCAGTTCATGAAAAAAATCGTTCTTTTCAGTTTAAGTCCTTAAATAATTGTTTCAAATAATTACTAATATAAAAAAGGATAATTCACAAATATACGTGTTGTCTGTAAAAGCAGTTAGTATTGTTAGTATTTGTGAAAATAAATGTGTAAGGTAACTCACTTGAAGGAAGCCTCTGTTGAACGCCATCTCTTAATGTACGAACTAAGAGATCACCATCGACGCCACAGTCGATTTCTTTACTGGTTATTGCGGTATTAAAGATTATTTTCATACGTTTTGCTTACAATAGTGTACTTTACAATGTGGCGAAAGAATTTTAGTATTATATGTATCATTTTGCGTTAACAGTCAGTGATCATCATTTAGTTCCACTTTTTTCTTATGGAACCAATTTTTGATCAGCTGAATAAAAATTAGGTTAGGGCATCATAATATTATAAAAAAAATTAAATTTAGATGGCTTAATACTAAACATAAGTTTATTTGGTACTTTCTTTTTAATTAGTATTAGTATCTGATCAAATATTAATTCCTTACCTGATAAGAAATTAGTTCCCATGTATCTTAGATGATCAAAAACTAGTTCCTGACCTGATAAAAAATTAGTTCCCGTGTATTTTCAGATGATCAAAAACTAGTTCCTAGTCACCTTATTATTCCGTACCTTATAAATAATTAAATTATACTTATTTTCAACTTTTTAAAATTTTTCCTTAAAGTGTAAACATTAATTCATCTTTTAGTATAATGAAAAGTCTATGGTTTCAAGTTTTATTAGGTTAAAAATAAATATTAAAGCGGGAAGCCCTCTAAACTGATCAGAAACTAGTTCCTTAACGGTAGGTATCCAGAGAAAATTCGGGAATCGCTCGAGCTAGTCGAAAATCGAATAAAGAACATGGAGAAGTTAAAAAATACGCGAGAACGGCCGAGACTACGTCGACTTTTCCCGTCGCCGCTGGCCACTGCCAGGTCTCCTCTCCTTTTCCGATCCTCTGACAGGGCGCCGTTGAAAAATGATGCGCCGTCGGTGCCGCGGCTAAAAGCACAAAATAGTTTTTCACTCTCGGAAAAACAGGGCTTTTTGCCGGCATCGACGACCCTGAATCTGCCGCTGAGATCGCTCTCACCATTTTTCTTCGGATATTTTCGAACCCTGACAAACTTTCGTCACTTAACCCTCTCTCGCTGAACCAATCGGTCCTACTTCCAAGGAAAATCATAGACAAAGTTGAAGCACGCTCCGACCTCGTTATTTAGCTTTGATATTAAATAAACTCGGTGAGTTTGATTAAGAAACAAAGTAGACAGGAGGCAAGTTTTCTGTATTAGATTTCAGCTTCGCCCGCGATCCCGCAAATGCCAGTCGGGAAGAAGGAACCCTTCCGGGCAGACATTCAACTCATTCCCGCTAAATAGACGAAATTAATGCGGCGCCCCGACACGGTTTGCCTCGGAAGAAAAGAGATTCCCGTGGCACGCACTCGGTGCGAGCTTTTACGGCTGGAGGGTAAATGAATCTTCTCGCTGGTTTTCGCCAGCCGGACAGGCATTTTCGGGGAGCGAATAATTCCTGTGAAACATTCCTTCAGAACCTACCGATTAACTATGCAAATGATATAGTCTCTGGTACAAGTAGCTTCTGTAAAATATAACAAACCTACCAAGGCCTCAAAAATCTTCAAAAAGTGTACAACGAAGAATAAATTCAATCTAAAATCCATCAATAACATGGAAGAGTCGTGGAACAAAGACTCGCCTCAGTTCCGAGGTCAGCAGACAAAAAAACAAATTAAAAAAAAAACACTCACAAATCCCGCGACTAAACGATTCAGCGAGAGAGAACGGTAGCCAGTGTTTGTCGGAGGGCTGTTTGAGCGGCGTGGACAAGGGTGAAGGGCGGAAGGAGCGCCGCGAGTGCGACGGGTCCTGGACACGCGGGGCGGTCGAAAAGGGCGAAGGGACCGAGCGACGCAGTATTTCTTGCCGGGTCCACGGTGTATGCTCCCTGGTCAAACACTGTGTCGCCTTTGGTATTTATCGGGCAAGTTCTCACCTCAAGCTCATTTGTCTTTTCGCCGCGGGGAGTTGTCCAGGAGGGGTTAAACCGAGAGGTGAGTTTGCTGGCGGCACCAGCCTCCGAGGAAAGAGAGCCCGGTCTCCGTGGAGAGCTACCAAAAGCTTCTCTAACTCACATCTCCGGCTATCGCTCTGGCCGCTCGCTCCGGTGACCGCGCGTCGCTATTCACTTTGCGCGAGCCCAGGCGACTTCAGAGCATTTCCACGGGCATTTCAGAGCGGAAAACAGTCGGCCAGCTCGGTCTAGGAAACGTTGTCGCGACGCAATTGCAGCTGGACCTTGCGGGACAATATTGTGGGAATATTAATCGAGGATACTGGTTATCGTTCGATTTCACCTTGCGCGTTAAAGAAACGAGACGCGTTCGCATGCGGCGCGCATGCAAAGTACTGGTTCTTTGCGCGGTTCCGATAATAGACGATACCCGCGTACATAATGTACGTTCAGGCCGTAGGAAAAAACAGATTACGCGGTACGGCTGGACGTTATTAATGACACGCGCTCCGGCCGCATAATATTCATTACCACAAATAGTTGATTATGTACGTTGGCTCATATTTTACGAGCGGCCGACAAAGGACGTTGCTACGCGGCGGAGGCCATGACGAATTAATCTACTGATTAAAGCAATCCCCCTGACACCACTGGCTGCTACTACACATTTAATACGTCACCGGGAATCAAATCTCGTCCGCCCTTGCGGATTTTTTGCAGCGGTCCGCGCATCGCTCACAGTGGCTCACACTACGAACCCGCGGATTCCTCGGCGAGGATCGCGTCGCTTCTCCCCACAAGAGTCGTATCGTTAAGCTCGCCTTCTATTATCGCTGTTAACGCGCGCAAGACAGTCCAGGAGCGGTTCACTGATGTTGTAGAGCAGACTCTGACTGATAAACACAGATACCCGCAGCTGTACAGAGCTTGATGGAACTCTAAGTGTCATTCGACAGAATCGTGGCAGCAGGGCTGATTAATCACGTGGGGGATTCGGGAATAAGCAGGGGTGTATACAAGCTGCACCGATTTTTCAAATATCGTGTCGCGAATGCGGTTTAGGACTTTTATTTGTCGAGGTTCGAAAGGGAGGACCTTCGGCTCGAAAGGAGATTGAGTTTATATCATCTAGGTACTGTAGGTCTTCGAATTTAATACTGCTACTGAATAGAATTATTATCCTGGTTTAAGTTGATAATTTAAATGTTTAAAGTGTGTTGGCAGGATTCGAAAGAGATCTGGAAGTTTTGAATGGGTTCTATTTGAAACATGGACCATGGAACTTTTTTAAAAATGTTCTCTTATTATAAGTTCTCATGAGAACTGGTAAAGTAGAAGTTCTAGTTGGAATGGAACTTATAAAATACTCGTAGATAATTTCTACGCAGATATTATAGAATTTTTGTGTATTTTAGTGCATGTAAGTTATGAAAAAAATTTTATTTAGCTGTTATACTTGACAAGTTCTCTTTTCTGTTCAATACTTCTTATGGGACTATCAATTTGCATGTCTTTTATTAAATAAATACGAAGAATATGATATTATATTGTTAAACAAAACTACTTAGTACCTAATGGAACCTCTTTTAATAAATATTCTAATATAACTGTTTCCTCGGATCTTTTATTTCATATTTTCTAAAATATTTGTTCCAATAGAACACTTTCTAAAGAAGTTCCTAAAGGCAACATTTCTTTAAATAAAAATTCAACAGGAACAAATATTTTCTTAAATGAAATATATAAGTTTCAACCGAAACTTATTTTTTTAAAAATAAGAGTTCCAGAACTTTTAACTTTTTTGCAAACATCATAACCTGACACCTCAGATTTTCATTTGTTTATCGCCCCGCAGTTTATTATACTATATTATTGCGCGGTGATGAGTGCAATTTCTGCGATCCATATTGAAAAGGAACGTTTATAAATTACTTTTAAACGAATCCGAAGGTTCCGTGCACGAGACGGGATTGTGCGAGCCGATACGTTGCGAAATGTCTGTTTTATTAAGACGCGCAGCGGGATAACTTATTACAATTCGCGTAACAGATTCCGTCAATGTTTATAGCCAGCGAGATTTCATCCATCACCATTTTTCAGCATATCTGCGATCATCCATCACGAACGCTCCGGAATCCTGGGGTGGGCCTGACGCGAGGCTGCCCTTCCGAGCTAACAACTTGTTCCTGTTGACACTATCGGAAGCGTAACCACTTATGGATGATCATGCACGATTTATCTCGCAACTAATCGCAATTGTCCGCGGGAATCGCCCACTAGCAATTCGAGAATATGTATTGTAACCGATCTAAACTTTAGTAATGTTATACGAATTATCGGAAATAGGGGAGAGAAAGGGAATTACGAACGCTTAAGAAAAAGTTAAACTGAAACAAAAGTAGGTATTGGCTCTAATCAGATTTACTTTATAGACAATTGAACTTTGGTTAATTATCTACAAAGGCGACACAAGGAATTATAGATACTTTAATAAACAAATCTTTTTTTTAAAGAAACACAAAACTCGTTCTGTTCGGCATTACCCGTAATTAGCGGGGTAAATACGAACAGCTGCTTAAAGAAATCTTTACTAACCACGTTTTTTTCCACACTGTGGAGCTGACACAGTCTTTCTTCTGGTTTGATCGCATTTTGATTGCTCGTGGGATTGAATATGTATTTGGTGCCTGACGGATGGAGAGTCTTTAATCTTTAACCTCTTTCACGGGTATTTCAAGATCTTTGAACGAATATGTAGATATATTTTTCCTAATATCATTCCGGGGTACTGGATACATAAAAAACTTGGAAATGTTAAGAGGAAAGGGTAAATGCCATCGTCCGTAATTACCCATACATACTGTTCGTAATTATCCCAAATGAACAAAAATTAGGGAGTTTTAAATAAAACAAATACGAACATGTAGTTACATACAAAGTGATTTCGTGATTTTATTTAGAATTATTAAGTAAAGGAAACACGAAAAAATTATGCTCTGTTGGGTAGTATAGGTTTAATCTAAATATATAAAACAGAAAGCTTCTAAATGTTTGTGTGTTTGTCTGTCGCCTAAAAACTTTCGAATGATAAACTCTGGGATCACGAAATGTGTATCAGCTCATTATCTCTGACTAATCCAGATGAGTCAATAAACCCTTTACACAAAAAAAAATTTATAAAATCAGAATCTAAATTTCGGACGAAGCCGAGTAGTAAAGCTAGTGCACTATAGACTCAAAATATTCGAGTGTAAAATTATAAGAAAAGCTACGAAAACATTTCACAACCATTAAGCAGGGAATCCACCGGGAAGCTAAGCTAAATTATCCTATGCGATGCTATGCTTTTGGTGGAAACGGTTCCATAAGAATGTATTGAAGCTAATTTTTTTAAAACGTAGCATGGCATAGCATATCATCGCAAAGCATATCTTAGCTTCCCGGTGGATTCCCGGCTTTATCTTCGCGGCTACGCGCAGCCTTCCGTCGTGACAGTTTCCTTAATGCTAAATATAGCTAATTACACCATGTAACAATATCGGGTGTAGACAGGACAAGCGAATTCAGTGAATATCGCGGTGTTCGGATTTACAGGGATGGGATCAAGTTCAATATGTACTCGAGTCAATTCCAATTAGGGCTGGGACTATTCGAATAATTTAATATTCCAATATTTTACAAGTATTCGGATGCTACGAATAAACTTCGAATATTTCTGTATTCGAATGTTATTATTCGAATACTATTCGAATACATCAGGATTCGAGTACATCAATATTCGAGTACCTCAGTATTTGAATACTTAAATATTCGGGTACCTCAGTATTTAAATACTTAAATATTCGAGTACCTCAGTATTTGAATACTTCAATATTCGAGTACCTCAGTATTTGAATACTTAAATATTCGAATACTTAATACTATTCGAATACTTGGATATTCGAATTAAATTCGCCAAATAATTGAGCAACTGAAATAGGTATTCGAATACTCGAATACCAAAAAATTCAACAAATAGTCCCAGCCCTAATTCCAATACAAAAGTTTCACTTCATGGGATTCAAATACTACTCATAAGAGGTGATGTTTCATTCTATGTACTTCCAAAGTATTTTGGTTATACAAGCTGGTTTAGAACCTCGGAAAGAGTACCTGAAGAGTTTGAGAATGTCCTTGTAAGTACCTTAACATTCGAAAGAATCGAACCTCATAAAAGCAGTATTCAAACTCTGAAGGACAAAGCACAAATCACATAATTGCACGGAATAAAAAACTCCTGGTTAAAGTACTCATAAAAGGGTCGAATCTACTTGGTCAGTGTTTGATTGCACTTGAAAATATCGCTAACGTTTCTCAAAGTAGGTACTTACGCAGAGTTCCCTACTACTTAAAAGTATTGCTTTTTATCGAAGAACTCGCAAAGTGTTCGAAAGTATCCAGTCAGATTCAAGTGTACTTTTAATATACTTCATTTCAGCACTTCACTTTACCCAGCGTTCGCAATTCCCCCACTCTCCCTTATATTCTGAAAGTACCAACACTGTTCAAACAATACCTATAAGGATCATACAAGTACAACGAAACCCCTGAGGAATACGTTTCTTCAATAAACTGTCACAGAAAATGATGCACCATTTATCTCTTAATTAATCATCACCTAATTGCGTAAAGATAGGTATAACCAACCCGCCATCGTACGGTTAAAAGAAATACAATTAGCTTTGCATTCTACCATCCGAACTTCTTCCCTCTCGACGTAGTCCGAGTAGATTAGTAATACAATTAACTGGAGTAGTAATCTAAAACAACTGTCGTAATTCTACCGCATTTCCAGGCCAACTATATCCATCCCACTTCTAATCCCTATTCTTAAGCCAGCATTCCACGTTACGGCATCAAATTGAAGCAACACGCCCAAACTTTTATTCCCCCATGAAATTTGTTAGAAGGAAGAAAAGCGGCAAGAAGCTAACGGGGTGGCATCTACCCTGCTATCAACGCGGAATTTACCAAAATTTGTCGAGGCGATAACGAAAGGTCGTTAACGTAGCCCGCGTCACGAGCGACATTTTCGGCGATCGTAGATCCGAAGGGGTCGAAGGTTCCGACGAGTCAGAGACCGTGTCCTTAAAACTTCACCGCGAAAGAACGACGCGCACGCGAACGCGTAGTTAGCGTCGCGAATTGATATCGAGTCCGTAGCCGAGTCACGTGACTGGAAACATCAAAGGTCCTCTATGCACAACGCGGGTATATGTATACGTGGGATCAAAGTAGCCCCTCGAAGCCGATTGGACGAGCTCCCAATACACGTAGCGCTTCACGTGCACGCCTTCTGGTCACGCGAGGCGTCTTTCTTCAGCCTCAAAGGGCTGAGGCTTTCTTGCACCGTTCCTCCCGCTGCCCGGTAAAATCCTACTTCAGAGGCAGAGTCGTGATCGATGCATTCGCGAATTCTTTCATTTTCCGATTGCTTCGATATGGTTTTAAATTCGGTGGATGGAAACCGAGAAATTAGCGGAGAAGTATCTTGATATGTACGTAGAGAATAGATATTATAATTAACTTCCAGGCGATATTCGACGGCTAAATGCGTTTCCTGATTTTATATGTAAACCGGCTTACCGGTTTACCGGTAAATCGCGAGAAATACCCAGAAATTTTTATCGATAATTCGTAACATTTTTACTGGTAATTTGATAAATTACGTAAAGCAATGTAGCGCATATATGCGTTCATTAATTCCGTCAACATCTACTATGTTATCAGTGAAAAAAAAACTGAAATTACTAATAAAGACGAAAACCGAAGTATTTAATGGAGAACCAACTCTGATCCAAAAGAAAACTAAGAATCTTAATCAAGTCATCAAAAAATGAACGCATTTTCAAGTAAAAAAGTAAGGAGAAAGTATATACAAATGGCATAGGTTTGATTTCTTAATGACTACCCGACCAAAAAGTGTAGAATATGAGATCGCTTTATCCGTGGCTGGATTACTTTGTACAAAAATTAGGTCGCGATCAGGAAACTAAAATTTAGACGACTTGTTATTTGCGGGCCTATTTGTTAAAAGAATTGTTAAATAAAAAATATTTAATAATGTATGTAAGATTCTTTTCATTGTTTTCCTGGTGAAGATCCATATTAATAAATATTGTCAATAGTTGTACAAATATATCTATTTTGTGTTATATCATTTTATATTTTATGTTCAGAATAATTTCCCTTGCATAAATTTTTTATAATACTCGATTAGAGTTCAAAAAAGTTCTTTGTAATTTTTACTCTTATATTTTACGTCATGTAATACTTTAAAAAAATACCGGTTAATTACCGGTAAACCGGTTATGATTGAAACTTTTATCGAATTACCGGTAATTGAAAAAGTCGGTAAATTTGCAATCCCTATTCCCAAGTCACCTCTATATTCCTCATTTTCCTTGCCTCGTCCCTGTCCGTCCATCTACGTTTATACTTTTCTCAACTAATGCGCCACAATAATTATTTTCCCTTAATAATTTTTCTCTTAATACTACTGTCTTTACTTTTCTTTTCTAGTTTTAGTTTTACTTTTAGTTATTTAATTACAGTTAGGCTTCTAACAGTATTATACTAAAACCTCGTCTTTTACTTCGGTGTTCTTTGTATCACTGTTCCCTCTATATTTCCAAGTAATAAAGACGAATAATAACAATACTAATAATATTAAAAAATTGGGATTTATGTAAGAGAACAGTGGTGAACAAAAATGAAAGGGGACGGCAATCGATAAAGGGCCATCCGCGTAGGGCGTTCGTTTACACAGGTACATATTCTTAGGGGTGGCTACTTTGTAGCTTGTGCTAGCGAGTGTTTTGAAAATAGTAGCCATTCCCCCAGTCGGCCACCATCGACTGCAGTATGTCCGGCAAACCTAGTTATTAGGTCGTATCGCTCTCTCGTGATCGAGTGTAGCTATACACGTACGTTGGTTGGTCCTTGGTGGGCTGAAATTACAGGAATAATAAGCAACGCCACTCATTTCCGCGGCGCGCTGCGGCGGACGACGATGTCCCAATAGCCTTCTACCCACCAAACAACCCCACGACGATACGCGCGTAATTATATAGCAAGCTCCCGGTTCCCACCTTGCTTGCACGTCTGTATTACGCGCACGATGCCAAAGAACAGATATTAGAAACGCGACTCGTTCGCGATTAAAGATAACGCTGTGCAGAGATACAGGCTCGTTACTCTAATGAGCAGGCACGTTGACAGGCTGACTTTAGCTGTTCAGTCCACTTGATTGCCATTTCTGTTCGGTTTTTTAAGGGGGGAAGCCACTGTGGAAATGTTTTTCTTCAGATTTTTCTTTTTATATATTTTCATAATATTTGGGGTCTTAAAAATATACCTGCACAATTTCAAAGTGGATCTCGAAAAATTCTGGGAGCTACGGAATGTTTTGTTTAGGTAGCGCAACGCTCAGAATGTGAGTAACTTGGTGTCAATCGCCCGAAAAATTTATGTCCAAAAATCCAAATGTATCTAATCCCCACACAGCACACCTCGTTGCAGCAGTATTGCAGGAACAGTGCTGTAATATTGTGTTCTTGCAGGTTGCATTGCAATATTGCAGGAACGACGCTGCAATATTGCAAAAATACACTCCTGCAATATTGCAAAAATACAGTCCTGCAATATTGCAAAAATACAGTCCTGCAATATTGCAAAAATACAGTCCTGCAATATTGCAAAAATACACTCCTGCAATATTGCAAAAATACACTCCTGCAATATTGCAAAAATACACTCCTGCAATATTGCATAGGCGGACATAGGAGTGAACTTACAACTTTTCTGCAACGATGCGATGCAACGTTGCAATTTCGCACCGCAATATTGCCGAAGAATTGCAGGATCATTACCAGAATTTTGCCGTTTCGTTGTAGAATCATTGCCGGAACGTTGCAGGACTACATATTTGTAATGTTGCCGCAACTTTGAAAAAATACACACCTGCAATATTGCGAAGGCGGACATAGGACTGAACCTGTAACGTCTCTGCAATGTTATGGGGTAACATTGCAATCTTGCACCGCAATATTGCAGAAACGTTGCTGCAATGTTATGGTGCTGTGTGGGTAAGAGGGATTATGAGCTTCTATATTGTTTAGAACTAGGTAGAGAATCACTGAGTACGACCAGACCGTATAAAGTTGCGATCTTTGAGTTGCAGAAAATAACTTCTGTCGAAACTTTAAACGCGATTATCTCGAAACTAGATTTTTCAAACTGGACGCATTAATAACTCGGTGAATTTTTATCGGATTCACTGAAATTTTCAGAGAATATTCGTAATACAATTATCTTCAGTTGCACGTACCAGTTTTTTGATCAAATAATTCATTTAATCGTAACATTAAAAAAAAACATGTTGATTTTTTATACTTTTTGTTCAAGATTTTTTCTTAAATCCGCCATTTCTTCAAAAATGAATATTTTTTAAATCTGTACGCTGAACTGAAACTATTGTAATATGCTTTAAGAAACCGTTCGAATTTTTCAATTCGGAGCAAATGTTGGAAAGTTACAACGAGCGCCCGTATTTTAATTTTTTTTGCAGAGCCTAACGTTTTCATACACTGTGGTCATACTACCGAAAATTTTTTAAACTTGAGAGCATAAAATATTAGTTAAATATATGCATATTCCGTTGGTAATAAAAATATTTCGTAGAAAGTTACATTTCATTACAAATGAATGTCTTGAAAATAGCCTTCATTTTCGACCCTGACAGTGGCTCTCCCCTTAAAAAAATGAGAACTTGTGTGCGCATTTACAGCCCTACTCTTATCCTGCTCTTCAGTTTGAATTTCTCGTGTTCAAGAGTGATCGAAAGATTTAAAATCGCAAGAATTTTACATCCTTGATCGCTTGACGTCTTGATCGCGGTACCTGCATCTGCATGCCCCTCTTTTTTGCAACATCGACACTTAGAGGGCTGATTTTTTGGCAGTTCCTTTAATCGCGCTGCGCGCCGAAGGATCCTCATCAGAGCAGATGTCTTCATTTTTCTGGCCAAAGGCTATCCTTATATCGACGGTATAGGCATGAATTTTGTGGATTTTTAACGCACGCATCTGCCTTGATGATTATCGCATAATCACGTAATTGCAGATCAAGCTGGAACGCGCATGTATGATCGCTGTTTAAGTCATCGCGTCGTTAGGAACGCTGTTATGTATCTACATACCAACGTATCTGGCAAAAGTTTCTAGCAGGATTCTCATCCTCATTCGTTCCACGCTGACAAATAAATGTGGGACGTCTGTCAGCGCATAAGTGATACTATCCTATACCTCCACTGTAACTCCAACCTCAGCTTCCTCGTTTAGTAATAATAGACTGAATAGACAGCGGTCATCGCTGAGTACTCTGAAAGGCGATATCAGTGACGAGGAGAGCAAGCAAGCGGTTTCGGTACAGCCGAAGCGGAACTTATCTCTCGACGGGCTAATAGAATAGCGAGCTGGCGGAGGCGAGAGGTTGTGCCTTCGGGGAGAAGTCGGCGAGGACCGGCTGTGGAAGTTCTTCGCGGTGGTTCCCCGTCCTCGTTTTGCGGCATTCGAATTGCAAATACCAGAATGTTTGCATGTTGTTGTCGCCGCATCGGTACCCGGAGGGGACACGCGGAGCAGCACGCAGGAGAAGCAGAAGAAGAGGAAGAAAAAGAAGAAGAGGATGAAGAAGGAGGAGATGGGAAGGGTGCAGGAGGATGAGGACGAACTGGTAGAGGAAGAACTCCTCAAGAGGAAATGGAGAGGAACCGACTCAAGTCTCAGATAAAGACGAATAAAAATAGGCGAGCGAGCGGAGAGATAGAGGGTGCAGGATGGAGACGGCGTTTCCTGCCCAAGGAACATTAGCGCCCTCGATACTCACCCCCGCGTCCCACCCCACCGCTCCGCCACCCATCCACCCACCGTTGAGAAAGGGGCCACGTTCCTCGGCCCAACTATTCACCTCCCTCTTGTCCGCGTGACAGACGTAGACCAACAATCGAGCAACCCCCTCGATTCTCGAACTACTCTTCGGTTATTTATTTATATAACAGCTTGGACTGAGAACTTTTGTAGGTACCATTAGTTTGACCTATTAAATATTGATAGCACCGCGGTTTTAGGAAAAATGTAACGGAGAAACTCCCCAAGAGTGTGTAAAATAATTACAGAGTACAGGGATATGAAATATTTACTGCTTTTCACTGTCCTCCTTTCTACTTTTCTAACCACGTACATTTTCTTTTATTCCTTTTTACGCTCGAACAGTTCATCGTGCCTGACTCGAAAGTATTTGTCAAATGTGCTCGACCGAGGCGCCGCGGCGGAATATCTTCCCTTATCTTTGCCGCAGTGAAATCGGGTGTCGTTACCAACGAATCGATCGGGCGGTTGCGAGTTTTTACCAAAGGTAGGTGTTGCTAAATAGGAAGAGGTATTTTAGGGACTGGGGGAGGAACGTGTAATACGCTCGGCGTCCCAGATCTTTCGACATTCTTGGATTTTGTAATAAACGGAGATTTGAAGGAGGAGAACGTTCGTTTCTTCTTCATTTCACTAATGAAATTCTACTTGCGAGTGCGCTATCGGAGCCGCGTGAAAAGAGCAGAAGGAAAGTTTTGCTGCACACCCTGCTACAACTGCTTTCTCGTGTGACGAATTAGAGCGAAAACACCCGAGGGAGACGAGGAAGAGGACCGGATGTCTCGCGAGATCCAGTCGCAAGATTTGTCCCGCTGTTTCTGGTGCCGAAGTTATAAACTTCCCCCTATCTCCCACGGAAGATACGACGTTCGACTCTGCTTGGGGAGCGTTTATCGCCCGATCCATATTGAAAACCATAAATGCTCCAGGAAGAATCTTAAGCGATGCATGTTACGTTGGCCTTTCTTGTGATGAACCATTCGAGTTTATTTCAATAAATTCTCAGGGATCTGAGGAATATGTGGATTCTATATTTAGAGGAGAACGGGGCTGGGTGGCCAAAATTAAATTTCTCAACTTCAACTTTAGAATGTCATTTTTTTTATGAATTGACAACCCTTCAGAGCTTCTAAATCCGCATACCTTTCCCTTTTTAGACGATTCTTTGATTAGATATAATATTACAAAGACAAAATCATCAAATTTTATGGGAATCTAATTGTTTTAATTACTCATTATAGAACATCAAAATACGTGTTATTACATTTATATGTGTCATAGGCATTTTTTAGTCCAGGAACAAATAGTGCAATGTTTATATCAATTTAAACTTTGAGAAGGCTTATTAAAAAAAAAGATTAAGAGCGATTAACGTCGGAATTTTTTACATGAAAGCGTAAATTTCAAGTGCAGTCTCCTGCAGTCTTCAATTTTATGCAGACTTTTAAAAATGACGCTCGAGGTATTTTTAATATTTTTTTTAAGTCATAGATAATGTTTGAACTGAATCTTTTTTCTCTTTTTTCTCTAGTACGGCTATGATTTTTAATTTTGGCTATAAAATACCGCTTTCCAGACCACAACGCGCGCCATATTGAATCCGTCAGTTTGAATTTTACATTTTTGGTGTATGTATTTCGATTTCGGTATTTTAACGATTTCAGTATTCACCTGTTTGCCTAAAAAACCACTGAGAGAAATTTCAGATCTCTACCCCCTTTTGTCAAGGTGATATAGTGATAACAACCCTAAACTTTACACTATGTTATAAATATATTATAATTAATGCTTAAGTTGAAAAAGTTTCCAGCTTATTATTAAAATATGAAAGATAGAAATTAATATTTTATAACGAAACAACTCTTGTGACATTGTATTATTTTATTACCACTGAGATAAATTACTAATAACATTTTCTTAACTAATTGTACCTACATTCAACCTACCCCATACTGTAAGTCAACCAACCCCGATCATGGGGCTGGTTGACCAGCATGGAAGGTGTTAGAAAAACATTAAAATACCTTAATTGTCTTCACATTCAGTCAAAATTAATAATTTAATCAAATAGCCAAATGTATACCCTACCAAATATACTAATCGGTTGAATGATATTTCGCCCCCATAGTTTATTAAAAATCAAAAACTGAAAACCTGGCCCCGGTCTCCCCTACTTACATATACGACCCCTGAACATTCATTCCCAAAAAATCGTGCCAGCAGGATTTACAAGCCCGTGGTCGTCCCACGATGATCGCGCGAAGAGCAAGAGGGCGCTCGGAGGTAAACGCCGGATATCTGGCGTCTATCCCTATTATGGAAGCCATTTCGCTGGCCCCGGCAAGCGGACATGCTGGACGCCGCATTACGGTAACACAGCCTAATAATAGAGTGGCTGAAGCCAGGAGAAAGAGGGAAAAAGATGGCAACGGGTTGTCGTAGAAGAAGAGAGGCCCCGATTGGTCGCCCGAGGCCCATAATTGCGGCCTTACCATGATTATCGGCGAGGCGGCGGAGGGGGTCGATCACGATCGAGACTCCGGATCTCGAGGCACAGCCGATCGTTCCACCATTACTCGGTCCCTTTCCAGCGAGCACACAACCGACTTCCACTGGCTAAACACACCCATTACACTGAAAATGCGACTTTGATGATTGGGTGCGCGGACGGCCTCCAAACCGCGTGCCTCTCTTTCACGTCATCTCCCCACGATGCACCCTGCCACAGGTAGGGTAAGTCGGGGAGAGATGGTCATACGGGAGAGATGGGCAGGGACAGTATTTTTTATAAGGAAACGCCCGCTGACGCTGTTTCCACACGGGTACAAAGTCTCATGGAAAAGCGACATTCTCAGTTCAAACTGTTGGAATAGAATGTTTTTAAAGGCTTGTAAATCCACTGTGAAATTTAAGCTAGTGCTTCAATACCTATGTTTGGTCAATATTTTGGTCACTTTGCTTGTGTTATTTATGCCGAATGTTTTTAGTTCTCAAGATGTATTTTGGATAGTGTATTGTTTACAGTGTTTTAACCTTAAAGTATTCAGGGTTACGTTTGTTAGTCTAAGTGAAATGGAAATGGACATCTTACCAGGACTTTAAAGGAGAGATGGTCAATTTTTGTCCGGGAGAGATAGCTGTATTTGATGTAATTTCAGATATTTTGAAGGTTGTTTTTGTATAGACTAGAATGGTCATAGCAATGATCCCGGTCTATTTAATATTATCTTTACTAATTTGAAACCGAATGTACGCTTGAATCGACCAAGCGCCTCGGAACTTGCTGCTGAAATTGATGAAGAACGTGCGCCAACCCAAATTTGGAAGATCTCGTTCCTGTGCCGCGCAAAAGGTACCTTACTCGGAATCACGTCAAACAACCGGGAAAATTATTAACGTCGCAAACACATTCGGGGTAAAGTGACTGGGGTAAACTGTGCTACAAATGGCTGCTAAGAACCAATGCGCAAGTGATGTGCGCAATATCCTAACCAGTCAGCTGGTTAGAAAACCACGCGGCGTGGTGGAACAGAAACTAACCTCAAAAAGAATGAAAAATCTGCCACAGTTTTTGACAATCACGGTGCAAAAAAGTCAAAAGCTGCCGTGCTACACACGTCAGTCCAGCGCAAGGAGTTAATATTTACCTATATCGTTAATTAAAGTTCTTATTTTGTTGCATTTCACTTTACCCCGGATTGGAGTTTATTTTCCCCCATGATACCCCTTGCATAATTTCTTTCAAGTTGAATTTTAATATACTTTAAATTTATTTTAAGTAGGTATTGCTATTTGTCATTTATCAATAGTAATGTTTTAATTATATTATAAATCTATTTCCAAACATTTTTCCTAAAAGGGAAAAATGTTTGGAAATAGATTTTTCCTAAAAGGGAAAAATGTTTGGAAATAGATTTTTCCTAAAAGGGAAAAATGTTTGGAAATAGATTTTCCTAAAAGGGAAAAATGTTTGGAAATAGATTTTCCTAAAAGGGAAAAATGTTTGGAAACAGATTTTCCTAAAAGGGAAAAATGTTTGGAAATAGATTTTTCCTAAAAGGGAAAAATGTTTGGAAATAGATTTATAATATATCGAATAACATTTTTCCCTTTTAGGAAAAATGTTAAATTACATTATTAATTATATTATATGTTAAATTATATTAAATATTAAATTATATTGTTTAATTATATTACAAATCTATTTCTAAAGATTTATAGTATAATTAAACAATATAATTTAACATATAATATAATTAATAATATAATTTAACATTTTTCCTAAAAGAGAAAAATGTTATTCGACTTCAAACTTTTGCGTCTCACTTTGCCCCGGTCTCCCCTACCCTATATCTAAAAATTATATCGCCAACGCAACGACCGATCGCTGTCGTTCGCATCTCGAGCCTAGCCTACCTTCTCTGATGCACCCTTCCAAGTAGCCGCGCGTTAAGCGCCCCCGCAAAGTACCTCTCCTCCAGAAACAATCCTTGCAGAATTAATCCCGGCGACGAGAAGAGGATCCCAATGCTTTCGCGCTAGTTACAGAAAGACCGTAAGCGCGGCGGGGCAAAAAGCTGACCCCTGACCGCGAACCACCTGCCAGCGCCATAAAGGCCAATGATATTTTTATAATTGAAATTAATTGCAGGTTGACCGCGCGGGAGCGCGCGACCCGCAATAAAACCGAGAAGCCGTGCGACTGCCCTAGTGGAGGACGGAACAAAAATTAGAACGTAAAACGAGAAATCGGGACGGAAAGGAGCTGCGGCTTTTGGTGACGCGAGAATAAGTGCCGTTCGAGATTAAACTCGCCAGGTATTTAAAGCCCTCGCTACATTTAAACGCGACGTATTCGAGCCATCGAACACAAATCTTAGAATCATCCGCAGTTATATAAATATTTCTTCCGCAAAGTCAACGAAAAGCTCTGCTGTTCGCGTTTCTTTTAAATTAATCAGTCGCTTATGATTATAAATGTACATCCGGCTCGGAATCCAGGCAGGGTCACCTGGCGAGGTATTATTCAAAATTAGCGGGCCAGCGAAAGTCGGAAATGCCAATTTGGCTGGTGAAGTGAGGAAACTCTGCCGCGATTTCTCGCTTCCATCTCGCGGCACAAAAGAGCGGTTAATTATGATTCTTTTATGATTCGATTTAACCGTTCCCCGGCGGAGCCAGAGGAGCCTCGACCCCGCGGAATATCGCACAATGTACGCCGGGAATTAACGGACTATTAGCAGCAGAACAATGGAGCCTTTTTCTTGCCTCGTCGGCCCGTCTTTCGACGACAATGGGATCGATGTTACGCTGGATCGCTAAAAACCTCGCAATCCACCCCGTCTCGCATTGTAGGGAACAGACCTTAGATGGCTAATTTCAATCGTATGTTTATCTGTTTCCTCATAAACACCTCGACACAGTCCAACGTAAGCTCTCGTTCTTGCACCTCGTTGATCGACATCACCTCTTTCTTAGTGGAATAAATTCCGCTTCCCTGTTTCTTCCAAGACAGAATGTTCCCATAGAAAGCGATTCAGAAGTCTGATAACCAGGCGAAAGAACTGTTTGCCACGAATGCAGGGACAAGAGTTGGGAAGAGATGAGACTGAGGAGAAAAGGAAGGAGCGTCTATCGAAATAAATCCGACCAGCGTATCGTTGAACTCGCAGTCTCTTTATTTTAAAACAAGTAAAAGAAGCGGTCGCGGGGCTCGGGGCCCATTTAAATCTGTTGAATGGCTCGAAGGAGCAGAGCAACCTTCTCTTTCAGCGCGGGGATTCGGCAACAAAGGCTGGAGGTTTTACTTTTAAATTTAGTACACGGCTGATTCTCCTCCTCTGCCGTCCTCCTCCTCGTCGCACCCTCGCAACCGGTCGGTAAGTAAAATAGGGATTTAGACCCAGCTTGAGTTTATTGCAACCTCGGTCCCCGGTTGGCTACGATAAATCAGCGTTCGGTAAATCGCTTCCAATGATCCAGACGTGAATCAGGATCAGAAGCGTGCGTGTTCTTCGGGCTGAGATTAACGAACTAACCGAGCGACGAATCTGATCTCGCGAAAGGTTGAAGTGTCAAGACTGTCAGGAGGCTCTAAAGAGGCAAAGGGTATCAGGTATCCTGAAGAATTTTTCCTTTCTAATGAAGCATGTTCTGCAAACTCGAAACAAACTCTTCAATGTTAATTTTATTCTCGCAAACTTAATTGTTCCACTTATTATTATTATTATTATTATTATTATGGAAGTATTCCTTCGACGTCCATTTTCAATGCTACTTAACCTCCCCTAATCCAAAACACATTATCCTAATGAATTAGAAATCGAGGGAGCATTCGAGACACAAGGCAGAGTTCAATTAACTTTAAGAATCAAATGACATATTTAATTTCCTCCGAATAATGAGAGTGGGTTTGGGGAAGGGTGAACCGACGAGATATAAGCGGTAGGAGTGCCGGAAGGAGACGCCCGCCCGGTCCTTCATGCCAGGCTGGTGTTGGCTCGAGAGAGAGAACGGCTTCAAACTTATCGCCGCGAAGGAAACCGCCCACGGGAGACTTATTTAGAAAATGGAAAATGTTCCCGTTAATCGCCCAGTTCCTACTAAACGCTCCCGTTAAATATTAAAGAATCTGCTCGGCGAGGATCGTCGGTTCCATGATCGATGAACATGTTTCGGGGAGGAAGCATCTTTCATTCGAAAGTCCCAGCAGTCCACCGTTTAGCTGTCGAAACGGGCGACTCTTTTTCACCTCCCGAAATGTTGGAGTCGCAGTTCTTTTTTCGCGGGACGATTAGTCGCAGGAAGAGCAACACGGTCGGAATGCCAGGATCCGCTGTCACAGCAGGATTTCGTCAGGAAGCTTTTATCCCTTGGCAAGGAGTAAATCGTGCGGTGGCCGCGCCGCGTACATCTATTTGTCACTTGAACCGCCTGGTGGACGTCTCGGGGAAGACGTGTATGGGCGTTGCGTTGTGACGCTCGGGCAGCCCGACGCGGACGTAACCCCGGCTATACCTTCCTCTCTTCGAGGATTCCTTCACCCTTGGGGCCACTCCATCTTCCCTCCTGAGCTCGAGCCTCCGAGAGGCATAGGTAACCTTTCGTTAAAGAGGTAATTTGTGCCACCAACGATCCAACGATTCTTTCAAACTTCTGTACGCTCCTATTTAACCTTGCTTCACTACACACAATTAGGTACCGTGCTTTCGCTGTGAAAATAGGAAGCTGAACATTGAACGGATAGAGTTTGGTGGTCGATAGAATTTTTATTCCTGTTAGATCAAACATTTAGGGTGGTCCTTATATCTGAACTTTAAAATTTGTTGTCTGAGCCCCTTAAAATCTTCTATTCGACGAAAGAAATATATCTTCGTGTTTTTTATTTGTATATTTTGATATATGAAAGTCGCTCAAGGACTTTATATTTCGCATGTACCACAAGTTTGGCAACTAAGACTTTATAATTGTCATTTGACAATTTTAATGAAACGGGCCCATGTTTAGATATTAGAATCCGAAACCTTGATTTTATCCATGTGTTTAACGAGCTGTGTTGAGTGTTCGTCAGAGTTTGCGTCTGCATCTGATTCGAGAGCTACTGATGAGAGAAATTTAAATGTGCATATAAAGCGTTATGCTGTAATAGAATACAGTATATATTCGTTATAAGCCCGTTTCGTCTATGCGATGTGTGCCCGAATTTTAATGTTATAGGGTAGATGTCCCAATTACTGCCACTTTATTTATTTTGTGTAATAAAAACGTAAAGTATAAAAAATGTACAAAATATGTTATTATTAAACGGAGATTCTGATTTATATAAAAATAAAAAAATTAAAAAATAAAAAATCATACAGACAAGATGATTTTGGAGGTGACAGTTATAGGTACACTAGGATCGCTCGCAAATTTTAATTAATTATTAATAAATTCTTCATATTTAATTCATAAAACTATTTTTTTAATAAAAGAGATGTTAAATAATATTATGTTTCAAACTGAGATGATTTTTAGGTTAAACAACACGTGAAATGATTAAATGAAGTTCGGTTATAATCTTAACGTGGCAGTAATTGGGACATCTACCCTACTCTCCTTTAAAAGTTATTAAAATTATTTTGTTCCTTTTTACAAAAATTTCTATAAATTTATAACAAAATTGTAATATTTCATTGCCATTGAGCGACCTATAATCCGTAATATATTTTAACAAAATTGTAGACGAAATTATTTTAAACTATTTCGAAGCTTCTGAGAGGGTCAGAAGAAATTTTAAAAAACTTCGATTTTTTACCATGCATATAAGGACCACACTAATTCAGCTGTATAGTACGCTCACAAGGAAGACTATAGGACCGTTCGCTCCCGATTGTGATGAAACTGTGCATATGTGTAGAACAGTGAAAGGTAAGAGACACGTGTTTTTTTTTATCGGCGGATATTCAACTTTAAGGGGTGAAATCACCCTCTGAAGATTGACACCCTCGAAACCATCTCGGAAATTATTGGAGATAAAAATATTCTTCAAATTAGAAAGTTGTCTGGTTTTTTATATACAATACTTCAGCGGTAATGATTTTATAAAAATCGTAAAACTGTTGAAGATAGTTTCGAGGGTGTCAATCTTCAGAGAGTGATTTCACCTCTTAAAGTTGAATATCCGCCGATAAAAAAAAAACACGTGTCTCTTACCTTTCACTGTTCTACACATATGCAAAGTTTCATCACAATCGGGAGCGGACGGTCCCATAGCCTTCCTTGTCAGTTACGAGACAGAGCTTTTCCGAAAGAATACCTGCTCCAGAAATGTAGCAGCAGAGGAAATCGGAGTTTCCCTGTCCGTTCCGCGCCATTGCTTCAGCATGATTGATCGAATTACCGCGTAGGAAAATAATAAGTGAGCGTTCGATTGATGATTTTATTTTCTGAGCGGATAAATGGACCTGCGATCCGAGCTGACAACGCAGCCGGGGATGAAGCACAGCGGCGATGCGCGTACGCGTCGACCAGGGGCGATACATATAGGTATCGACGCTGCCCTAGATGCCGAGTCACGAACCTGCAAGTCACCAACCTCCATGAAGGGATGATGAGATGACTAAAGTTGGAACACTGCTGGGGGGGCTGTGCGCGGATAACTTGATACACCTAAGCGCGCGAACACGACCCATGATTGCGTGTATCTGCCGATCGATCTGGAAGGCATTACTTCATTGCCTCGGGCTCTCTCCAACTCTGACGTTCCAAGGGAAAGAAATCCTGGTCTTTTAAGTCGCATTTCTGGAGCGTCTTATTTATACCTTCGAGCGATGCGTGGACCTTGTCCTTGTAGGTACACTGGTAATAATGACGCTGGGAATATTGATTTATTATGCTGGTAATATGATTGACAAAGCAGCAATTCTTCTTTGAGCGAAAGGTTTGTTACAATGAAATTGTAAGTGAAGAGATTCCTATACTTTCCATGGAATGAATTTCTATAGAATATTAATAGGGTAAAGTTCGTGGTACAGGTTACTCTGATACTTTTTCTTTTATCTGTAACTCGAAATTGTGTGACTTACTTTAGATGGAACAAAAACTAACAGACAGCATTGATCTTCTAGTTTATGTTGGGGTAAAATAATTAGTCTATTGAAGTTAGTGTGATAGAGTGGGAGAGCATTTTGTTCCAGCAGCGCATTGTTTGTGAAATTTTTCGCGCTAGTTGTATATACTAAATTTAGTATATTTAATATACTAAATTTAGTATATTAAATATTAAGTATACTAAATTTAGTATACTAAATATTAAGTATACTAAATTTAGTATACTAATTTTGTGAAATTTTTCGCGCTAGTTGTATATACTAAATTTAGTATATTTACTATACTAAATTTAGTATATTTACTATACTAAATTTAGTATACTTAATATTTAATATACTAAATTTAGTATACTTAATATTTAATATACTAAATTTAGCATATACAACTAGCGTGAAAAATTTCACAAATTATATATTTAAAATACTAAATTTAGTACATTTAGTATATTAAATATACTAAATATTTACTATATTAAATATACTAAATATTTACTATATTAAATATACTAAATATTTACTATATTAAATATACTAAATACATTTAGCATATTTAGTATATTTGAGTATATGCTAATGCAAGGAAAAATAAAGGTGGTTTGAACGGTAAGTTGCAGTTCTACAACGCCATGTATTTAACGGTTAATAGACAAATTCTAAAACAATCACGGACTTACCCGAGTTTACCCTACCTCGGGTGCAGCAGAGTTAGTCGCAGCATAAAGGATTCATTGGATTGGAGGAACGTGTTATCGAGGCCACGGCAAGTCCCGCAGGCTGGATATACAAATTTCCGCAATTATTCGTCGACTTACGACGTCATTATATTGCAATCTGCGAACACCAACGCGGATAGACTGGGGAGTGATTTCGCCTAATATCAAGCCCTGACCACACTTTGCGATACTCCATTGCAGCCGAGTTTCGAACGCAGTGGCGACGGTGCAGTTGATGGAGATCCTGACCGCATCGCGCGCTACGATATCATGAATTCTTTAAACGCACACTACTGAATTGATTCTAAAACTTCCAATCATCAGCACCTTCAGTCTCAAAGAGTTCTTACACAGTTTAACGAAACCATCCCCTTCAGCCTGCAACCAATCCACCTACGTTCACAGTTTTAACCGTCAAGCTTGTGATCTTTGTAGAGACAGTGAATTATCCTCGAACGACACTATAATTATGCTTCATTAGACGGAAAACCGCGCGGTAATTACGTTAAAGGAAAAGGAAACAAGGAAGAACCGCGGCGAACCTTGAGAATAAATACAAAAGTGGCACGGTTCGACATCATTAATTACCCGCGCTCATCACCGGCTACGGAGTTCCACCAGCCAGAGCCTCGTCGATGTAATCGCTACTAATTCATTTAACCGAATAAAGAAGGTTTTCCACGGGATCCCGGGTCCCCGGAATGCGACATGGTATTCGCATTACGCAACACCACCTACGGGCTTCGGTCTTGCCAGCAGCAGGCGTGCGGACCGTACGGTTAAGGTGACCAGCTGAGGACAAAAGGGTTCGAGGGTTTCGGTACTTGCTGGAGAACACACGCGGCGGGGGGGAGGGTCGAGAAGGGGTGACAGTTTGCACCACCACGGATTCCGTGAAAGTAGGTACTTATTTCCAAATGTTTCAAGCGGAAATCGTATTCACGTGTCTACTCTTGATATAAACCAGCCCAGACCAGGAATAAGGAACTGCGTCAGAACGTGGATGTCTGCTTAGGGAAACCTCCAAATAAACAGAAAGGACTGAACCACTGAGCGCGAATCAATTAGCCTACTTAGAACGCAATAGATGCCAATGATGCGTCGCATCAGATTCCCCATTACGAGCTGTAACGTGCAGCCAAGAGTGAATGTGGCGAGCTGAGGCGAGGCGCGGCGGGGAAGCAGAATACCAAAAAGGTTCCAGGATGTGCGGCGTGTCGAGGGTTTACGAGAAACGCGGCCACCGCAACACACGCGGTGGCCGAGAGCAAACCAAACCAAAGATTAATGCACTACACTTACTGGGGCAATTTGCGCCAAGTGTCGGCCCTAAACCTGCCTGTATACCTCCGGTCCTGCTGGGGGTAGATTTGTTCCAGAGCAGCGTTCTCGCAGGGAGATCCCTCTCTTTTGTAACAGTCACCCCCGAAAAGGATCCCGAAGAGGAGTGCTCGGGGCAAGCAGCGATAAGATGAGCGCTGGAAAAACTGCCGGATCGATTTGCCGGTGGATCGGACATCGATTAGGAAACGGCCGCGAAAACATTCCCTCTGTCTGTCTATGCATTCCTTGAAATTGATATTATTTGAGAGCGTAGGACTCATTGAACCCTACTGTTTGTTGCCCGATGCACTGGTTTTTGAAGTAACTGCTTATTTACTTAATAGCCCACACAGCACCATAACATTGCAGCAACGTCTCTGCAATATTGTGGTGCAAGATTGCAATGTTACCCCATAACATTGCAGAGACGTTGCAGGTTGCAGGTTGCAGGTGTATTTTTGCAAAGTTGCGGCAATATTAGAAATATGTAGTCCTGCAACGTTCCGGCAATGATTCTGCAACGAAACGGCAAAATTCTGGTAATGATCCTGCAATTCTTCGGTAATATTGTGGTGCGTGATTGTAATGTTGCATCACATCATTGCAGAAAAGTTGTAGGTTCACTCCTATGTCCACCTTCGCAATATTGCGGATATGTACTTTTGCAATGTTGCGGCAACATTACAAGTATGTAGTATGTAATTTACAAATATGCAATTTTGCTGGGGCGTTGCCACTGGAACATTGCACGTCGATGTGCGCGTAATATTGCAGGAATATTGTAGGATCGTTGCCAATGGAACATTGCACAGCAATGAACTTGCAATATTGCAGGATCGTTGCCACTCCAATAATGCACAACAATATTGCAGCATTATTCCTGCAATATTGCAATGCAACCTGCAATAACACAATATTGCAGCAACGTTCCTGCAATATTGCTGCAACGATGTGTGCCGTGTGGGAGAAGAAGGGAACACGTCTCTGCCACAGCGACAGAGATGCTGTGGAGTTGCGAGGAAGCGAGTGACTCGGCCGGAAACGTCTAGTGGTGCGTATCAGCCTAGAGCAGGATATAAGCAAATTAAACATGCATAATTAAAACGAAATAGCGACGTTCCTTCCGTCGCGCTGGCGCGGTTCGGAGGACCTAAGGCGAGGAAGGTCCTCGTAGCAACATCTGGCTGCTATGAAGTATAAAGAGGCATGCGATATCATCCGCAGTGAATGCTTAATTAAAACCTCAGACTCCGCCAGCGAGCTTCCCCTAGTCGCTCGCTAATCGCAAGAACTGCCACTCCCGTTCAACAAGCCCTTCCCCGTCCTTCCCTCCGCATCTTTGTCCTTCCGTCACACGCTGCCCCTCGCTTTCCACCGTTTTTCTTCCTTCATTTGCCGGCGAACATATTGAAAATAATGTCGCCGCTTCCTTTTCATCGATCGCAACCAAAATGCGTTAATATCGATGTAGTAGCTACTGTGACAAACAAGCACGATCGAGTCTTGGAAAATTGGACGAAAAAGCCGTCCAGAAGCGTCTCCCTGAGACCACGGAGGAAAAGGGGCGATTTTATTTGGAGTCTTTAACGAGTTCGCTTTTACCTCAGACGTCGAAGAAGAAAAAGTTCGGAGAAGGGTCGGCGGGGCGTCGTGTTTCGTCGAGCGAAGGGCGAAAGTCTCCCTTGTGGAAAGCGAGGACTCCGAAGACTCGTTTCGGTGATCCGATGATTGACAGATCGAGCCCTACTCGCAGTCCGTGCCATGCTAAAATGGCGACGAAAGATGGTTTATTTTTAATGGCGGATGTGCAGCCAGACCTGGTCCAGCATTTCTTTTCTGGCTGGGCGAAGAAGGGGTGCTCGTGGACGAGGGTTGTGACCGTGATATTGGTGCATAATAAAAATAACGCATTGTGAGAGAATTAAAAGGATTCTCGCTAACGGAGAAAATAGACACCACAATATTAAAAAAAATGAAAGATTCAATGGGTAGGTGTATGTACCTAGGTACTTGGTAAGAGAGCACGAGTCTATTTATGTCATTCGATAGCCTATATATTTAGGCATCTTCGCGGGAGGGGTGGCGATGTCAATATATATGCAAACGCCGACATAACGATCTATCGGTACGTAAATATATAAGGGGGGATGGTGGGCGAAGGGGGCAGGAGAAAGGAGCCGACAAAAAAGGGGGCGGAGGGGGCGAGAAAGGGAGACAGAGGCGGACGAACGGGCGCAGAGAAGGAGAGAGGAAAGTCGAAGCTTAATATAAAACTTCATTTCGCAATCGGTGGCAGCCGGAGAGGAAAAGGAGAGAACTGACAGACAGAATTCCAGTATCGTCGCGGAAAAAGGGACCTCGGCTGGAATCCCCATTTTTCTAGTATTAAGCTTAACCGAGATAAGATAAGCGGCATCGAGTCTCGTTGATTCAAACATGCGGACTTGCGAGAAGAAGACACTTTTTTTTGGTAGTGGGAAAGTAGGTTTTCGAGGAAAATCTTTAACATGGGGGAAATGCGAATTTTCAATAAATAGGGCAAACGGGTGATTTTTAATTTTAAACAGATGGTTCTATTTTTTTAATAGATTAATGGAATAAAGGTTCAGCACTCTTAATTAAATTTGATAAATTCCTCAGACACGTACATTCCCCATGGTATTGAGGATGAACTTCAATAACATTAAAAATAGGTGAAAATCTTTGAAATTTGGAGGATTGAATTTTTCTGTAATTGTAAAACTCACCGTAAAATTTTAGAAAAATTGATTTGGTAGCTTTCAAATTATTTAATTTTTAATTTAACATGCATTGTTATAGGGAAACGCAATATTGATAAATATAACTACAAAATTAAGAGTAAAATAATATACCAAAGTTTTTGAAATCTTGTGTACAGAAATATCAAGCACCAAACTAAATTGTCATAAAAATTCCGGACAATAGATTAATATCTTAGAAATTAATTTCAATTTTGACTTAGATTGTCACTGAAATACATCCTTAAGCGTTCGAATGCGACTTCTAGGACCACTTCAGAATCTTTTTGAACGTAGAAAGCAGCGAAAAACTCGAAAACCAAAAATGTTATCTCAAGCAATCAACCCCATACTGATAAAGAAAATCAGAAAGGAGGTTTAGATGAAATTCGCAGCGTAAGCGAAATCAGGGTAGAGAAAGGAAAGCTGGATGTCTCAGGAGACAGCGGGAACGCGCGGATCGGTACACGACACCCCTTACAGCCCCCGATATATTCTTCCTTGGAACTTTTCGTCCGTATATTTCGAGCATCCTTCCTATATCCTTTCACGGCACGGCAGCAAGAAGGGGTCGGAGCGGAGCAGGACGCGGTGCGCGCGCGATGAAACTTTTAATAAATGGCGGAGTCGATATGAAGTATAGGACTTTGACATATCGTGTGTCTGTAATGTATAGTTAAATCTGGCGGCAGATGTGGCGGCTGCTCTCCTACCCCTCTCGATCTCGCGCTGTCTTTCTCTGCACTCCGCTCCGAGCCATCCGCGCCCTCGTTCGCGTTCCGTTCGACTCGGTTACCGCCCTTCCCTCGCTCTCTCTCTCCCCTATCTCTTTCTCTCGAAAATTTCCACTCTAACCCAGTGGCGCGATTGAATAAGTCAAAGCCGAGCTGCGATCACGAGTACGCGATTCTTCGTTTCTTCGTTTCTTCGTTCCTCCAACAGATCCGGATTCAATAAACTCTGCTGCGAACCCGCAACAAGCTTCACGATTGGCAGTGGTATAAATTATAATTCAACGGTTAACACGATTGTATCTCACGTAAAAACGTTTCTTGCCGAACCCGAATTTGTAAGCTTTGGATGCGTGAAAGGCAAACGAAGAGAAAAGGCAACACGGTTTCCCTTGCAAGCGATTCGTCTACATCCCAGGGTACACCTTAAAACGAGGGTAGTGGCACGAGTTTTTTGTCTCGCAAAGCGGTAGCCGAACTTTTCGATCAAACCGGCTGTCTAAATGAGAGCTCCTCCACAAAGCGAATCAGGGTAATCTGTCATCAAAACTGCCCCATGGCAAGTCGCCGTGACACCAGCCGGCGCCCTCCGGCACCCGAAATCGTTGCGGCGACCTCGCACCGGTGCACTCGATGCACATCCACCGCCCTAAACTGCCATCGAACTTGGCCAAAAATTCCCAAACAAATTCATCACCTTTTCGTTATTCTCTACTGATTTTACAAACTCTTATATAATTAGATGCAATTCTGCAATAATTTGCAACGCACCAGTGATAGCAAATGCAGTCCCTGATGGCTACATAGTAAAAACATTAATGTGTGTTTTGTAGGAAAGCAGAGCAACACACCGGTTTAAGTTGGATAGTTAACTTGGAAGGACAAGAAAGTCTAATCGTAATGAAATCGTCCTTGGCAAGGTTCGATCGAATGTTTTCCTTGAAATTCTCCTGCGTGTTTGCCTTGAATCGTTCGAGAGTGTGTAGTGAGCAACATTACTGTGTAGAACGGGGGATCTAGTCGCGGCCATAAGTAAGTAGGTATGTACCTACCTACTCTATATGTAGGTACGTTATGTATATAGAGGGTCGATTCTGTCGGAAGATCGAGAGATAGATTTTTACCTCTTGGTCGGCCGTTCCCCCGAAGCCCGAAGAAAGTGGGACCGCGTGGCCGAGCCCGAGCACGTGAGAAATTCCCCTCCACGTGGCTTGGCCTCGGGAGCGACGCGCTCGCGCGTCCCGCCCACAGTTGCGCCGGAATCCATGACCGCCCAGGTCGGCCTCGTGCTCGGCTATCAAACAGGAGAGTCGGCTGGCTGCACTGCCGCGGCGAGCAGCAGCTCCGTCGGTGTACCCTGCTGGTTCCGTGCCCTCCGAGCCCTCCGAGCCCTCCGCGGAACAGCCAGCCAGCCCAGCCCGCCTACGACGCCGGAGGGCTGTACCTCCGCCGCCGCGATACCGTCGCGCCATTGGTCGACTCGTTCTACTAGCCCGTGTCACGTGACTCTCCCGCACCCCGTTACACGCCAAACAGAGAGTTCCTGCACCGCTCTGCACCGTTCTGCACCGCTCTGCACCGCTCTGCACGGACCCTCGGCCGCGCCGTGCCGCGCCGGGGCCCCCTACCTTCGCCGAGCGAAAGAGATAGCAGTAACAACAGAGACACGCCACGGAGAACACTGGAGAAGCGAAAAAGATCGCCGGCGGAGCCTCGTCAGGGTGCCACCGACTGGAAGTCACCGAGTGCGTCTCCATCTCCGTCTCCGACTCCTTCTCCTTCCGAGGCCGCTGCACGCCTCCTCCGCCTCTTTCTTCTCTTCCACTTCGCTTCTGGTGCAACCCTGTCCCCGGGCTCCGCCACCAGTCCAGATCTTCGTTGTCTCTTCCCCCACCTGCCCCTCGAATCCGCTCTCTTGCCACGCTTTCTCCGCCGTTGCCCTTCTCGAGCCACCACCACCTCCGCCTCCAACTTCTCCTCCTCCTCCTCCTCCTCCTCCTCCTCCTTCTTCTTCGCGTCACTCGGCAAGCGTTCATCGCGATCGCTGGCTCGCCAGCCTGCCTAGCCAGCCTAGGTTCCGGCCGATTGGAACGCTCCTGGTAGCCCTGGTCTACCACTCGGACCGGCGATCTCGCGCGTTTCATCGATCCACGGATCGTGTGACAGTGATATCGCGTTGTGCTCGGTCCCGAGGGCTTCGCCACCTCGGGGTGCGTTCGCGGGGATACGAGTGTTCGTTCTGTGCCTGAGAATCGTCTCGTGACTCGTGGTTCGCCGCAGTGAACATTTGGCTAGACATGACGCACGCGGTGGATGTGGTGAATCGGGCTCCGTCGCTGACGGCCGATTAATCGCGATGCATCACGATCCTCTGAGGATCATGCCAAGTGAATCGCGGGTACGACTTACGGTGTAGCTGTAGCCTACAGTGGTGGGAAGGGTTATGCGGCGGAGAGAGGTGTTTACGTGATTCCCATGTCAAAGCTCCGTTAAGATTGGAGTTAAGCTTCCTTCTACTGTGACCAGGCTTCCGTAACAACTGTCCAGAGATTCTACCGGATGTTCTTCAAAAGCGAATGAATCAGTGAAGGAGTTAATCACCCCGGAAAGGGATCAACCTCCATCTTGTAACAAGAATTTCATGTGCTCCAGTTAGCTCTGTGGTCCTCTATAGCTCAGCCATCGAGATACCGCCATCAATTACGGTTCATCTCGTTCCATGCGCGGCAAGCAACAGAGTTTGGCGTATCAAGAAGAGGATTCCGAGGAATCGGCGCAGCTGGGTAGCTCGGGGAACGTGCAGCAACCCGGTGGCCAGCTCGAGGCATTGGTCCACGCAGGCAAGGGGCTCGAAGCGGGCGTGAAGACGAGGCCGACGACACCCGTCCTGGCGAACGACGGAGGGGGTGGCTTCTGGCTGGCCACTGTGGCCGCGGGGGCAGGTGCCCCGGCCGGGCTGCCCCCGCACGGGACCCATCATCCAGCCATGGACCCGACATGCGGATCCGCGGAGACCGGCTTCATCAACAGCCAGCCGTCCATGGCCGAATTTATGACGGCGCTCCCCCAGCTGGCCGGCGACGGTAGCCTTCAGCATTCGCCGGGAACCGGAGGATCCATCAGCCCGGGATCCCATCATCCAGGTTACCACGCGATGATGGACCCTCACGGGGTCGCCGATCCGTCCGTCAACGTGCCCGAGTACCCCTGGATGAAGGAGAAGAAGACCACGCGGAAAAGCAACCAGCAAGGTAAGAGGATGCCATGAGGATTCGTCCGCTTCCATTGCCACTTCGTGTTTAGTGTTTCCTTCGATTAAGCAGGATCTTCTGTGCGAAGTGCTTTACCATTGAGTATTCTAAACTATCAACCCATCTTGCTATAAAAATGGTACACAATTGAGGTATCAATCAATTGAATCCAAGGACCGTCGCATTAACAATTAGCGTTCCACGTGGTAAATTAGGGGCTCGTTCGCAGGGGTGACGATCGCGGAGGTAGAACGACAAATGTCCGAGTCAATTAAGGTTGACTGTTGGATTCTGCGTGTCTGTTTGTAGCGTCGGTTAGCCTATGCAGGAGCTGGGACCGTATCGTCTGACCATAGACACATTGTGGCTCGCCACGGGGTGCCCAATGTCCGACGGCTAATGACAGTCCGCAGCCACTCCTTTTCCTCCGGAGCCCCGGAACCTCGGCATCTGGAGTTCATCACGTGCGAAAACCGCGCGTTTCCCAAGCATTCGTAAACATTCGTCGGCAAATTATGATGTATCGCCCCGTCGCGTCGAATGAGCACTTGGGCCGGTGCGAGCCGCGGACAATCGATAGACCGATGGCCAACACATGCGGGCTCTCCGAAACCCTTTCAATGAGGATGAATTATTGTCTTCCGGGGATGAATCGCCCATGCCCCGCGTTCCCTTTCTCGGTCACGGAGGATTTCCAACCCCGGTGTCTTTGCGTGACCAGAAAACCTTTCACCGATTCGTTCTGCCTGGGGGTTTCACTCGACGTCGCTTAGCCTAGTCGAAGTACGTATGTGTCCTTTTGAGCAGCGATCCCACCTCAATTAATTCGATCATCCCTTGCCTATCGGGATCATGCGATGCTCCCCGAGTCCTTTGATGATCAGCGGAATCTCCTGTAAACAAATTGCATAACCGGAAGCGGAATAAGCAACGTCGGTACTCGATTACATCCAGGCATTGATAACCTAGACTATAATCGACTCGGTGTAATAATACGACTTGAGCAATTAATCAAATTGCGTGATACATTCGTCGAAAGTACCGGGCAACTGTCATCTTATAATATTTTCCGTCGCGAAGCGACTGTAGCATCGAGTACTAATTAAGTAACAGATGGTAATAGGACACATCCGACTCACTTTGACATTTAAATCAAGTATCAGTCTTCACGCGAGGAAATAACGTGGAATGATGATCAACGAAGATCCGGTGGCTTAATACGTGACACTTATACCTAATTAGCTGATTCTGACATCCGTGGCGAAGTACCAAATTGTGCATCGAAACTAACCACAGCATCAGGGGCTAATCAAACAACGTTAACGACTCAATCTATGACACACAGTTTATTTTGATTTATATGCCAGGGGGAATCAAGCCGTACATCAAATTAAATGCAAAAACCAGTGTTAATCAGAGGTCATCAACGATTCAATGATCGCACTGCTCCAAACAATTGGCGGATCGCTTCTGCAAACTGTTCCGTGTAATTAATCAAACATTAAGGATGACAGACATTTTGTATGCTTAATGTAGTAACGTACACCATTATTTCAACGAAAAGTGAAAGATGGTTTTCTGTATCGTTCCACTGTCTTTCTCCATCGTATCTTACGTTAGGTACTGATCCGAGCTCCTCTTCTTTCCTTCCTTTCCGTTACCATACCGACTTGCCACCTGCGTTGCTCTATTTATCGTACAAATGATGTGCCCCAGTTTACTTTAATGCTCGCATTAAAGTTCCTATCTGTCAACGCTCTAGCAAGTCACACTTAATCTATCATAAAACAGCACTCAACTGTTTCGACTCCTGAATCGGTAGGCCTAAAATCGCGTGGAGACTGTGAGCAGCGAGAGAAGCGCGGAAGCGACAAGGTCGTGGGAGGCAGAGGACGACGCGATGGCTTTTCAGCAACTTGTTGGCTATTGTCGGCCCATCGAGGACCAATAAATCTGCGAGAGAGGTCCGTGGCACGCTCCAGCGACAGAAGGTCGCATGTACACGTGGGTGGCAATACGATCCGAAGGGTGGCCAAGTTTATGGGCCACTAGGGCCGAGCCCGTTCTACAACGGTAGCCCCCTGAACCCTGAACCTCTACCCCCAGTCCTCCTAACAGCTCTTTCCATTTATCTAACCATTCAGAGGTCGGCTACTCGGTGTTATCTCGAAAGTCGCGGCGACGACTCGATGCGCGATGCGGCGCGGCGGTCCGGTCGCGGGACACGTCGGAAGATTAAGTGTTTGGCACGAAGGTTAACCAGCCGTTGGCCAGGCGGTAACACGCGGAATCATCTGTAAATTGAGCCCAGGGCCAATGGGAGAGAGCGTCGGGACGGCCATAACTCACAGGGCCTGCTGGCACCGATGCTCCCGACCTCACGGCCCTCTCCAACCCTCTCCGCTCGTCCGCGTCCACCACGGTGTCCGCGTTTTGCCTTCAACCCCGACCCCTTATCGCCCCCCGGTCTTCAACCCCTTCGCGATCGCCCACGATTCTATCTGCCAGGGAATATTTTAAGTCGAGGGACGAGCGAGGGACTAGGCTGAACAGGATTATACAACCACATGTAGGGGCAAAGGTTTGCGATAGGTAGATCAGGCTTACTCGACGACTCAATCGCTAAAACCACGTGTAAAACCATCACGTGGTAGTTCTCTCTAAAGCACACAGTGGTTCCAAGCTTCATAACAAGTGAATCTATCAGTTTCAATTGTAGAATCTTGATACCTATGGCTCTCAGGAGACCAGACAACTCGTTGCTCCAAAGATGCACCAGGTGATCGATGCACGGTTCCTCAATCTATCGCAAATATTCGTTAACAGCGGTCAAGGGCGAGTCCTGTGCAATTACACAAACGCGAGTGCTATCGCCTCGGTATTAATTGTGAAGGGGACGAAGCCTGTAAGAAGGAAACGTGCCCGTCACCAGGAGGTAGATAGCATCCTTGCGGGAGGGTGGAAGCTCGAGGAGCGAGATAGCAAGGAGGATAATGATAATCCAGCCTCTAGCCTAGTCCTGTCCCAAGGGATGGAGGGATTAATTGACACATCGGCGTTTTGGAGGAGTCTTCTGGGTTGGCGCCTCCGCTTTGCTAGCCGGCACGGCGCGGCGCGGCGACGTGACTGATGAGACGCCTCGAACAAGCCATCGTGAAAAACACTCATGGATTCGTTGGCTTTTTTGCGCTATCCGGCAAGAATTACCAAGCAAACCATCGGTTGCCACGATCTTCCTCCCTTTCCCGCTGAGGATCAGTTGCTCTTGGTGGTCGCGCCTCTGTTCCTCCCAAATAACTAATCAGACGTCGTTCCCCTTTCGCCCTATGGCTGTCTGTCACCGCGTGGAGAGGACGCGTCGATGTTACAGAGTGGAATTTAATGCGAGCACGGTGACGCAGGATCGGAGGGTTGTCTTGCGGATATGATCAAAGATCACGCCCGCGTCTTCGAGGAAAATTCGTTAGCTAGATTCAGTCTTGGTAGGGAAACTTGGTGAGGAGTGGCTGCTAAGAAGATACTTGTTAGAGAGGGTAGTGCACGTGATTGTAGAAATTTAGTGATGAATGCTTCGTAGCTAATTCCTCAAGGCGAACTTGCCCTCTTTGCTTTCTGGGAAATGTTATTCGTTGTGGCTAATGTAAGCCTTCGGAGCCTACGTCTCCCACTGACAACCGCTTCGTTTCCCTTGATCGTTAATAACAAAGGAATCGTCGGTCCTCGAAAAGGGCCGGACGAAATCGGGTATTCCCGTCGATTTCGTGATAAAGGTGATTGAACGATTAGGTCCCCACCGTTGGGAGGGAACGAGCTCGCGGAGAAAGGAGCATCGAATTTAAAGATTCATTGGCAAGTAAATCCGCGGCGAATTAGAGATAACTCTCCTAGGAAATCCCAGCTGGCGAGGTTCTTTAGAAGCGGCTGCGTTTGGTCGTCGGGAGGAAGAAGAAAAGAAAGGGCACGACGGGCCGGGGGGAAGTCTTAAGACTATGATATCACCGGGAACGTATTTAACTGAGGATAAAGTAGGTACAAGGTTTGTAGAAAGAACTGTTCGAATTTCTCAGCGTACGCGATAATAATGCGAGTACGTCAACCTTGGTTCGATTTCATTCATCCATTCCGTATAATGTATTCGTCTCCTGGTGATGCGATGAAGAACGGAAATGTTTCTGCCTTGAGAAATTTGTGTTTTCTAAATATCAAGACTTCGTCGGTTGCTGAATAGCTGAAAATAGAAGGCTTCGCAACTCCTGGGGACATAAAATCGAAGGATAGTTCAATTCGCTGACGTAAAACCACCCGTGGAGCCCCTCTTATCAGTTTCTCTGTAACGCTGTACCAAGTTGAATGGAAAAAATTGTTTGGGTCATATGGGAGGGAAATGTTACAATTACTACTTAACATCGCATTGAAAATTTTCCTTGAACAAAGTGATACTATCTCGTATAAAAAATATATTAAAAAAAAATTATGTTAAACGATTTTATTAAAAATACACAAAAACTAAATTAAAATGCAATGAAAACTAAAAACAAAATTCTTTTCTTATACTACAATTTCGATGGTGTCTTTTTTTACTTTAAATAATTCACTTTAAATAAAATCGTGGGGCACCATGTGTAACCAGAAGTTGAACATCATCTACAGTTTATCAATTTTATGTTACATTACAATCTGTATCATGTAATTAAAATATTTTGTTTCATTAATATGAATAAAAACTTTCTCCCAACAAATGCATTTCAAGTTTGCTTCTAAACCAAAGTGATTCGTATCCTGTTATGAAATATCATGCCCTACGATTTCATATAGTGAATTATTTAAAGTGAAAAAGCACCATCGAAATTGTAGTACAAGAAAAGAATTATCCTTTTAGTATTTAGCGCATTTTAATTTGTTTTTGTGCATTTTTAATAAAATCGTTTAACATAATTTTTTAATATGTATTTCTTTATATTCTAGTTTTTAGTGTTTGTGGATTTACATTTCACAGCTCAGTTTACATACAGTTTAACAGTTTGCTTAAACGCCATAGTGCTAAAGACACTAAAAAATAATTCTTCTCTTGTACTACAATTTCGATGTTGATATACTAGGAATGCTTGCAAAATTTTAGTTTTACTATTCATACATACGTGACGGATCATTTCTCGATAAATTCTGTACCTATTTTCCGTCATTGCGATGCGACTAGCGAGTAGAGATGGGACTATTTGTCGAATTTTTCGGTATTGGAATATTCGAATACTTCAGTTGCTCAATTATTTGGCGAATATAATTCGAATATCCGAGTATTCGAATATTTAAATATTCCAATACTGATGTATACGAATACTATGGTGTGAATTATAAATCAAGTTCTTTAGGTTCATTTTTTTACAAGCTTTTATTTAGTTTCAGTTGTGAGTTCGTTAGTTTGTCAGAGTGAAATCTTGTAAGATAATAACTTGATTTATGAATACATCAGTATTCGAATACTCAAATATATGAATACATCAGTAGTCGAATATTTAAGTATTCGAATACTCAAATATTCGAAGTTTATTCGTAGCATACTTATAAAACATTTTAATATTACATTATTCAAACAGTCCCAGCCCAACTAACGACGCAAACACAGTGGCTATTTGTCGTTTTTCTAAAGAACGTGAGTGGCTGATTTCAAGCCATTTAAATTTGTTGTTATGGGTTATATTTATTGATGACTGGGTAACTTTTTCCCTCCCTCAGGATTAATATCTTTTAAAATATTGTATTATCCTCCAATCTACGCACGCCTGCAAAGTTTCAAGACAATTGAATAGTTGGAAGTGGGTTAAATTTGAGTCACCAGATTTGACCCATACACACATTAAACAAACAAACATATAAAACAAACAGAGGCTCGAAGCAGAATAAAATCGTTTAAAAACGGAGTGAGAAATACGAATGGAAATATCCGGTCGATGCGAGCAAGTCTCGAAGCATAAAAAGATATTGCACTTCTCGTAGGTTCTCCATTCCCCCGCCCGTTGGCAAGCATCTGTACGAAAAGAACTCGGCATTACGCATTCCGAACCGCAGAGGAACACGCGGTTTCCAGCTGCACGAGCTTCCTGCTGGCGGATAGAGCGGGTGGCGTTCAAATAATAAACACGGTATAACAAATTGATAATCCGGAACCCCATAATCGTACGCATATTTCGGCCCGGAATCTGTGGCCCGACACTAAAAGAACTTTCCACGCTCGTTGTTGCGCCAAATGGGCCGCTATAAAAGTGTGGGGTTGCTGCCACCCCTCTTCCTTTCTGATTCCGTCCACCCTCTCTTCCCTCCTGCTCGATGCTCGCCCATCGAACCACAGCTTTCAAGGTTGTCGCGCGGATAAAAGTGTCTACCAGATACGTTCGTATTTCCACGTTGCCCCGAGTCCCCCTTCAGTCCTCCAACCCACGAATAAGCTTACGCTCGCGTTCGATCGGGGATGATGAAAACGTTCCTCCCGCGGAATCCATGAATCCCGGATGAAAATGCGATCCGATGAATTGCGGGAATAATGTTTGTGGAAACACTTTCGGGAATAACCCGCACAAAAGGTTCCGCCGGAGATTTTTAGCGACCTCGCGATCTCCAATGGGGTGCTGGAGTTCTTCAGACACACTGTTCGTAGACTCTTTCCTCGGAACGCATGCAAATCGGCCGTAAAGTGAGACAAACAGCGATTGCCAGCTTTAATAATAATTTCATGGAAACCTTCCAAAACACTGGCGCAGACATCGCCCACATATTTTCGCTACGAGAAGCAAACTGTGGTGAATAACTTCGTGTTTTTATATCGAATAAGGTAAAGACCCAATACGTGGACACGTCCCAGTAGCTGGACACTGGTGCAAAAATACTGATTAGTACATTTAATATCCGCTTTATCCAAAAAAGAACTATTTTATTAAATTATTCAAATATTTAGTAAAATATATTCATATATATATTTGACGAAATATTTGAATAATTGAATAAAATAGTTCTTTTGCATCAGTGTCCAGCTACTGGGACGTGTCCACGTATTGGGTCTTTTACCTTAGCTAGGTACAAAAATTTTCTAAAGAAAAGTCAAACTACTGTAATTCCCACTTGATTCGCATTGTACGAATACTCTTGTTCCATTTTCCGTTTCTGTGTCAGTGCAATGCTATTCACGCTTTCACTAAATTTCACCGGTACCTCCGATTTCTATGCTCACAATCACTGCGAATCACAGTTCCACGGTTAGGCATTCCGCTACGTTGTTAAATCCTCAGCTGTTGTAAAACAAAGTAGGAAAGAAAGACACGAGGAATCTGGAAGAACGGAGGTGGGCGACGAGCGCAGTTTCGGGGGCTGGAGCCACCCTCCGTGTGCTGGCTAATAAATTGTCGGACTGGGACTGTTTATAAACCGTTTAACCGTTGGCAGGTTTCGCAAAGTAGTACAGAAAATGTGAGCGGAAAGCTGGGAGAAACGATGGGCTGCGTGGCGGGAAAAGCAAAGGGAACGAGAACTATGATGGATGACCAGGGCGCCTCGCGATGCTTGTTTTCCCGTGACAATAGAAGTAAACTATTAATTGTTTACTGGGCAACACTATCATTTTAGTATTTTAATAATCTTAAGCCCGCTTTGTCGCGATAATGAATCGATCTTTCTGTAGGGTGGGAGATTTTGTGAAGTGTGTAAGGTAAAAGACCCAATACGTGGACACGTCCCAGTAGCTGGACACTGGTGCAAAATACTGATTAGTACATTTAATAATTTTATCCAAAAAAGAACTATTTTATTAAATTATTCAAATATTTAGTAAAATATTATATATAATATATATATTTGACTAAATATTTGAATAATTTAATAAAATAGTTCTTTTGCACCTGTGTCCAGCTACTGGGACGTGTCCACGTATTGGGTCTTTTACCTTATTATATTTATCAGAGAGAATAGCGAATAGGTTGTAAATATCCAGGATTTTTCGCTGGGAATCAGCAAGAAAGACACTCGTGTGCATCGGCACCAGCGAGCCGGTATCGTGCAAATGGCCCCGAAGGCCGAGCGGGAACCGTCCAGCGTTGCAATCTCTGCCGAGGATCAAGCTTTTTTCAGCGCGCGTTTCCGTGGCTCCGGAGACGGAGCAGCGTCGCAAACATCAGCAGCGATATCAGCCCCGTTCTTTTTGTCGTTACGCCAAGACTCTTCTTTCCACCGCCACCCCCGCCGCTCCTCGCGAACGCTCCTCCCGCGGCTCTCGTTTTATATTAAAAATGAACTGTCGCCTCCACTGACGACACCGACGGGTATTTGACTGTACTACCGCTTTTATTTGATAAATCGCAGGACGACCTTCTCTTTCGGTCATCTGAATTTCTAATGCATTATTTTCCCCGGCACCGGCTACGTCGAATTGCGAGGGTGAACCAGCCAACGACAGGCGGGGATCCCGGGATCCCGGGGTAGCTCAAGGGACGAGGAAAACGGATTCATCGCGGGGAGAAACTCGCGTCGACGACTCCTACACGCTCGGCTATATCGACGCTAATCCGGGGACGATTCCGGAATCGGCGCGGCGCGCCACTTAATCATTGCTCGGCATTATTAACTCGATAGAACAGCTGGAAAAATTGATAGTTGGAATTTTAAAACAATCTTAGGGAGCTACAATGGTTTGGAGGGTATTGAACGAAACAAAGAGTAGGTTACTTACATCTGCTCCTGGAAGCATCCTTCGAATTCACTCTTCGATCTGGAATATTAAGTCTGAATAAGGACGAATGATGTCTTCAAAAATATATAAAAAAAAAATTGTATGTTAAATGATTTTATTAAAAATGCACTAAAAAGTAAAAAATAATTATTTTCTTGTAGTACAATTTCGATAGTGTTTTTTTTACTTTAAATACAATTGTGGGGCAGGATATGTCACAACAAATTCATTTCGACGCTTGATTCTGTATTAAATTGATTCATATTCTGTTATGAGATTTCCTGCTCCATGGTTTTATTTAAAGTGAAAAACGCGATCGAAATTGTAGTACAAGAAAATAATTATTTTTTAGTTTTTAGTGAATTTTTAATAAAATCGTTTAACATGAAAATTTTTTTTATCTCTTAACTGGTATCCTAGGGTCACTCATGACCCTAGGCACGCAGAGTTCGCTGTAAAACTTTTGGTTGCCTAAGTTTGTAAACTGAATTTCTAATTAACTTTGTAATAATACTTTAAATTTCTAGGTTTCTATTATTTTATACATTACCCAAGAACAAAATATTCATAGAGGTTGTTCTAGTGTCGACTTTACAAATTTCTGTGCCTTTTTTTATTTGGGGTCTGCCACGACCCAAGTATACCAGTTACGTTTAAAAAAAAAACAGTATACCAGTAAGCGTTAAATATTTTTTTTTCTAGTTTTTACTGGGTAATTTATTCACCCGCTCGGGGTTATTTTTTTTAAATATTGTATTGTCATCCAAACTACACACGCCTGCAAAGTTTAAAGACTGGATATTTGGAAGTGGGTTAAATTCGAGTTGCCAGATTTGAATTTTACATACAAACATACAAACAGAGGTTCGAAGCTGAATAAAATCGTTTAATAAAGAGAGAGTAACAAATGTGTAACTTGTTCAAATTTTATAGCATTTACAGCTAATGTAGCCGGAATGACCCCGCTTTCCAAATTACCCTTTCAACTATTTTTGTGTTATTGCTCTCAATTTTGTTACCACGTAACTTTATGCTTTCTCGGACATACATACTAATACAAACTATGTAGACACTTCAAACTACCAATTAATATAAAAAAACTAACAAACATGTAACTCAATCAAATTTTATAACATTTACTACTTATATCGCCAAAATTACCCCGCTTTCCTTACCTACTCGTTGCCCGTGATATTTATTCCCCTGCACCTGGCGAACTTTAAAAATGCATTCCACACGAAAGAGAACGGTACAGGAAAGAAGGCTTAAAAATACATTTCGTAACTCGTCGGTGCCAGCTGCTAGGTATATCATTGCCCATTTTCATTCCTATTTACTTACATTCACGCGTCATAGTACACAATGCAGACTTTGAAAACTAAAACAGTGCTCCTCAACGAGAAGATACCCTAGAGTATATTCTTTTTAACAGATTCTATCGTGACAAACAGACTCGCGAGAAGTAAACCAGTAGCTACCTAAGTAGAGCGACTCCAACGAGTTTGTTAGTTTGACAGGCCTATCACAAGACTGGACCCTTGCCAGTGCTGCAAGCCTCATCGAGCATCCGCAATAAAATCCGAGGGAAGAGGGAATCTAAGAAATAATGTTGGTAAATAGTGAAAACTTCAGTAAACACGGGAAAGCCTCTGAGCAAGAAAATCTGTCGGAGCCTCGATCTCATGAATCGGCCAAGCCGAAGCGTTGCTGTTTAGGAAGACGGAGCTGCTTTGGACTCGGACCAAAAGGGGGCAATCGGCCCGGGGTGAGCATAATACGTTCGTTTAGGGTTTAGGGTGTACGAACGGATAATTGAGAAAGTGGTGTGTCCCGGTGGCGCGCAGAGATCAACCAAAACCTGTTGCCCGTGACGGGCCTCACAGCGCGATAAAAAGTTCCCGACTCCACAGGAGCAGCGGCCCGCGCTTCTTCAGCGTCAACAGTTTAGCTTCATAATGCAAAGTCGCGAGTCATTCGGTGATCAAAGTGTTGAGCCTCCTTTCTGGCCGCGTCCGCGCGTGAGCCACGCTTTCAAAAGGCCCATTCTGATGGCTCTTTGATTCGCCACCGGAGGCAACAGAGGATGAGAGCAAGAGAGCCGGAGTTGACGCAAGGAAACAGGGTCCGCGCGGGGCGACAGCTCCGTGGGCGATGGCACTGTTTCCTTTTATTCGCCGTAACCGAAGATAAAGGGCTGCGCAGGGTGGCCAGGCAGGTAATCGCGCCACCATCACACACGCGATCACCCTCCACGCGGAACAGGCTCGAGAGGCTTGAAGTTTCGGCGCTGAGGATTTGTTAGTAAGCATGCAGTCGCAGTTAGAAAGAGGGAAGAAGTATAAGTGTATATTTCTCTTTGTGAAACCACGAGCAACAAAAAGCCGAGGAAGCTCACAGTTGCAACTCGCAATTTCGCCAAGCTTATAACGAATACGGAGCGTGCAGTCGCGTACGGAATCGATTCGAGGAGGAGAGGTAGTTGCTCGCGGTTCCAAGGAAACAAGTCCCCCAGAAAAACAATCGACCGTGCTCGGACAGGAATTCCTGGGTTTAAAATCAACTTAGCAACAATCGGCGGAGTGCTTACAAGCGCTGCCGCGGACTAAGCGCTTTACTTTTAAGGGACATTAGCCGCGCGAGCTACGACCACGACCAGTCCCTTCTTACGCGTCTTTTCTTTCGCGGAAACCACGATGGAAGCTGGTGGTTCTGTCGAGGAAGAAAGAGGGAAAGAGGGGGGGGGGGGGGGCGGGAGATGAAGGAGAGGAAGAAGGGGACCGTCTGGGGTAATTAGCCGACGGTCGCGACGGTGCCGCGTTGAAAGATTTCCAACTCCCCGGCTGAGTCTGTCGCGACAGGGAAATCCAGAGCCGAGGCATTCTGTTTAGAAAATGTCAGGCCGCCAATAAAAAGTCATGCGACATGAAGCATCGGCCGGAGTGACGGGATAAAAAGGGGGAGAGAAAGTTTCATAATTTCATTATCAGCCCGTGCAATTACCTTCAGCCCTCCGCGCGCCACCTTCTCTCTTCCCCGGACTCTTCGAGGGTCTGGCGAACTTCGGATAAGAAGACCCTCGACCTTCCGCCATGCTCCTGAGAAAAGGTCACTCTCTTCCCGAAGGACGCATGCCTCACGACCGTCTGTCTTTACACAGGAACCATCCAAGTACAGAGATGACTCGTTATAGTCTCGACAGACGGGGCTAGTGACGAGCTTATAACGCGATGCGGACAGTATTCATAGATTTCCTAGTGATCACTAACTATTCTGCGGCCGAAGGATTCCAAGAAATGGTGGAGATAGTCGCCGGGCGTACTACGCATGCTAAAAACGGGACTATAACGAGGTATTACTGTACCTTAACCTAAACTGTGACTATGATTATTTGATTTCGGCGCACAGGTTCGGTCAATTTCATTAAAATTTTATTATTATTAAAATTGACCGAACCTGTGCGCCGAAATCAAATAATCATACTAATTATTACGATCAAAATTATATTTTAAAAAAATTCTCTAAACTGTGACTGTAACGTCTGATTAGAATTGGAGTGTTGCTTGAACCAGCTGGCATGGCTGATCAAGTACATTCCTAATCCCCTGAGCGCAGCATTGAAGAGCAAAGAGGAACCAAGTCACGAGGAAATAATTTTAGCAAATGCAAGCGCACGGCTTCTGCGCAAGACAAGTAGCCGAAGGAGCTACAAATTACACGCTGACGATGATACGCGGCGGTGTTTTGTGATTGGCACGCTTCTTGGCGGAAAAGACTCGCGTTGAAGTTCTGACAGGCTTCTGATTCTGACCGGTCCGCGCGCCCTTCAGCGGGAAAGAACAATTCGAAAAGTGCAGGTTGGCGGCGAGGCCGGATCGATTGTCAGGGTCCGGTAGTCGAAGCATGACTCGTGGATTCGTAGGTAGATGCCTTGCGAGCGCGCGAAACTCCGTACGCGTTGGATGTGGCTGACCAGCCGACCAACCGACGGACGGCTGACTGCCTTTCTGATTGATGATCGCTACCGGACTCTCTGCCGCCATGCATACCCTATCCTCGACCTCCACCTACGTCCTCCATCCCACGACCACCGGTCGACCGCCTCGCCGCAACCCTCCCCGCTCCGGCGAGCGAGCCGCGAGCTTCGTTCTCGAGATCGCGCCTCCACCCCGATCTCTTTGCACGAATCCCCGGCGAGCTCCTCCGCCAGCCACTCGCTAAACGCGCGTTCTCGTGTCTGTAATCGTCGTGGTTCTGGGAACCGCGTCGCGGTCGAGCAGCACCTGTCGCGATCAACAGTTACCGGGAAACAATTCCTATCCCTCGCAGATTGCTGCTTTTTAGGAATAATTCACGGTGAAGGTATCACTGCTATATTAGTTATTAGTGGTCTTGTAGGAGATCGCACTGGCAAGGATTTTTAAGAGGTCGGTGACCGAGGTTGCGAGCGGGGAAAGGGAAGCACCGGGGACCTTTCAAGCTGTGATATAGTTTGGAGCGTAGCTTTGAGTAATGTGAGGAGAGTAATCTCCTCAATTTGGTATAGAGGAAATCCGGGAGATGCGGTTGATCTAATATAGAATGGCTATTAAAATTAATATAGACGTTATTTATTTTATAAGAAGGAACTTATATGTTCAGAATTTTATGCTGATTCAGAAAAAATTGGTTGATATTTGCTTTAAGACAATATTTACTGTAAATCGGGTTGAAAACCGAGGTCATGACATCTGACTAGGGTAAACGTACCTGTAAATGAACACTTAAGGCTATTGAATGAACACTATTATGAAATTATGTTTGCAGCGCGATTGATTCTATGTGCTTCAAAAATTGTTTGGATGAAGTCTCTGGAGAAGTCTCTAATTAATTAGTTGCTTACTTTAATAACTTATTTTACTCATTTTAATAAAAAATGTTCATTACCTCTCCCGAGGTGCCGGGAGAAATGTTTTCTGTCATTCGCAGAGACCACTCGCATAATTATTCATGGAAAAATAACAAAGAAGAAAGTAATATTATTTATTAGTGAATATAACTACAGATTTATTGATATTTAATTTGTTTACGTTAAACATGTGAGGAACATGTCAAAGAAAAAGTGAACTACCTACTGGCTATTAGCAAGGAAAATGAATGCAAAAGTGAATAAATAAACTAAATAAACAAAAATAATAATGAAATATTAATAAAAAGTAAAAAATAATGAAAAAATTATAACGTGACCATCTCTCCTTTCTGCAGCGAGAGACGGTCATGTCGTTAGCTTTAAGAGGAACAGTTAATATGGCCAAATACTTTGGCTGCATTGTTCCTCAATATATTTACTATCTTATTATCCCAAACATTAAGGGGTAATGGCACTGTAGAACCCGGAAAAGCAACCCGATTTTGAGAATTTTATATGCGAGTATAGTGAATGGAATACAAAATCTGTTTGAAGGCCTTTATTGTACACACCTTGAAGTATGAACACAATTTTTTTAAATTTTTTTAACACAAATTGTGGTGTCACAACTCAAAAAAATGAGCATCTTCTGAAAAACAATGTTTCGTGGCCGGAGAGATTTCTCCTTCAATTTTTGACCTAGAACAAAAAACTGAAAATTGTTGAGTTCTATATAAGATTACCTCGGGGAGTACACGAGGAAATGAAAAAATACTAATTTTTTTAATAATAGTGCGTGAGTGAACAAAACACGGAATTGCCACAAGCTCGAAATTCTTGAAACGTTATGTTCAATCACGCACCATTCGTACAAAAAACATTATTTTTTAATTTCCTCGTGTACTTCCCGAGATAATTTTATATAGAACCCAAAAGTTGTTGGTTTTTTGTTCTAGGTCAAAAAATGATGGAAAAATCTTTCCAGCCGCGAAACACTGATTTTCCGAAGAAGCTTCTTTTGTATTAAGCATTTTGTATTAAAAAATTTTTTAAAAAAATTGTGATCATACTTCAAGGCGTGTACAATAAAAGCCTTCCAACAGATTTTGCATTCCATTCACTATATTCGCTTAAAAAATTCTCAAAATCAGGCTGCTTTTCCGGGTTCTACAGTGGCATCACCCCTTAAACGAAAATAAACTTGTATAGAAGTATATTTTAAATCCGGTTCTGTACACCGCTGTTTGACAAAAGAGGTTAAATGAAACCTCAATTTACCTTTTATAACCTCTAAATCCAAAAAAAAAACACGGAAGCGAAATAACGCTATTCATTCAACTATTTAGTTTCTAGAGAAGTAACCTGTCTGCACTTTAACGCATTTTTACGTATAGAGTCTGAAATATAGCGACTCGACCCAACCGTGTCACCCGGATTTACCCAATGCTACTGTTAAATAAACTAGCCGTCCAACGTTCATATTATAACGATTCGACGAGAGTTTGCGTCTAGAAAACTTATCAGTCATTCCTCGGGGGATGCGAAATAAGCGGTGGGCTATCGATTATCACAGAGAACGCCGCGATAGCATCAGATCGGTGTTAAAATAATGAATTGGAATAAGCGGCAAAAGACGGGACGCGGTGTGAAAGTGATGAAACGTGACTGGACGAAAATCAAACTTCCTCCGTACCTATTTGCCTAACCAACACCTCCATACATAAAGCGCAGAGTAACGATTTCCTCTTTACTACGCGACGATTAGTCGCCTAAAATATCTTAAAGATTTTAAAGGTCTGTAACGCGAAGGAAAGTGAGTGGGGGATCGAGGAGGATAGAAAGAGAGCGGTATTTAACTCGTAATCGAGCAGGATACGCGTACGGATGACCTGGCACGACCTAGCCGAGAGAGCAGTTACAAGCAAAAGGGATCCGATTCCTCCCCCGGCAGCACCGCTCTCGATCCACCCCCTTCGCCCACTTCCTTTCATCCCGGGCAATATTTCTTTTCGCGAGTCCCCTCGCGCGGCTCGCACTGTCCTTTATCTAACAAGGAGCAAATCATTTCCCTATTATTTCCTCGCTATCGCATCCTCGCTCCTCCAGACTTCCTCTTCCCGCCTCCTCTTCCTCCTCCACGCGAGCTGTCCTCTTCCCCCCGCCCCGCGCTATATTTTTTGGAGGCCATCCAAAGTCTATTCATCTCGTTACACGTTCAGACGCAACCTACACGCTTCACTCCTTCATATTCCCCTGATTCTCTTATCTCAAGTCTGAAGGATGTCGGAACTCCAAGCGAGACACGCGTTTGTCACGCCGCAAAGTTCATCCTTCAAGGCAAGCGTGTTTTCACAAGCGCGGTTATTAAATACGTTTCATTGAATATTCCAAGCTTCAGGCTTTCCAAGTGTTCAGCTAGCGAGCATCGAGAACGTTCCACGCATCAGTTTCAACCGAGAGAACGCGTCGTTTCCCCAGGAGCGTCCTCTCTTAAGTCGTATCAGAAAGTAGTAAGCGCCACTTGTTCGCCGAAATTACGGCCCCGATCGTAAGTCTTAAAACGTGACCGGACTGGCGAGGAGGGAGAGGGAAGGAGGTTGCCTGGACAGAGGCAGGGGTTCCGAGGGAGACGGAGAGACGGCGAAAAAACCAGACCCGGTGGAAGGGGGATGGGAAAGGGTTCCGAGGTTGCAGTTAAATAAAACTGACAAAAATTCTTCCCCGGAGGGCGCGAAGGGTCGTTTTTGGTCTGGGTGGCTCGGCTCGAAGACGCGGCCGCTTCGGCGAGCGCGTGCGAACGCAAGGTACTGAGACGGGCGCCATGTGTATAATAATGTTAAAGAATGTTGAATGTGCGAGGGTTTCGGGGGACCAGCCCGCATACATTAGTTGTTAACAATGCTATAAAGGACACTCGGCCTGTGTCTCGCTCCCTCGCCACCCTGCGCCCCCGACGCCGTCAACAGATTTACGACTGCTCCTTTCCGCGCGATTCTTATGTAATACTCCTCCGCGACATCGAGGGGGTAAACAGTCCACCGCTTGGATCGAGTATGAATGAAAATATTATTTAAACCCTCTCGCCCGTGGCGCGAGGAAATTTTCGCTCGAAAACGCCTTTCAACACGATACACAGTGCGTTGATACATGGACAATAATTGAAAAATCTAATGTTTTGCGGGGTGATATTTGTCAGCTAATATTTACTTCAAGATGTTCAGGAATAGAGTTTAGGAATTTTTGAAAATGATAGCTACTAGCTAATGCCCCCTTAGCTGCTACTACCTGCAATTATTTGAGAAATAATTTTTTTTAGAAAGACGTGTGCAGATCTAATATCTTTGAAATTTCTTTATTATTATTATTATTATTATTAAGTAAACGGGGGAACCCTTTAGTGTACATATTATAACATAAGAGTACAAACGATAAATAACAAATAATAAAGTATAACAGAAAATAGAAAAATAAAAAATAAAAATAAAAAATAAAAAGTAGAAAGTAACATAACAAATCAAAAACAACACCAACTTTGCTTTAGACCAAAGCAAAAAATTGATGGAATTTATGAAAACGTTTTAGTACTTTTAAATATAAAAGAGTGACAACGATTTTAGGAAAGATTATTATATATTTAAAATATATGTCAATGAAAAAATTCTAACTTCAAATGCACAAAAATAATTTGATAAAAAAATATTTCGAACAAAAGTTAGTCAGTATTCAGTTGAAAACAAATTTCAAAAGGAAATATTGATAAAAACTTTTTACTCGATAAAAAATCAAGACCACCTAAATCTTTTTAATGAAACTGTATATTTTATTAAATACCAATCGATGCATCTTTATATTCTCTTTAAAAAAGTACTAGAGTATTTAGGTCGAAAACTGATTATTTCAGAAGTTATCAGTTTCTCCCCAACGCTCATATACTTCGACGCACTGTGAGATCCGGTCAAAAAGGAAGTTTAGAAAATTTTAAAAATCATCTTGGAATAATGAAACAAATTGGAGAAATTCACTGGAAAGCGAGAAACAGGTGGGGTTCTTTAATAGACGAAACACTTAATTTCGCGCAGTCTTGTAAACTCATCTATGGGTAATTCAATAATTGCAACTAATTGGATGCTTTTGCTGAAGCCAAATTACGCGCCGAGGCGTTTCGTTAAATTAAATGAAAAACTCGGCTGGAAGAAAAGTTGCATTACGCTAATAGATGTAATTCATCGTGGCGAAAGTGCTCTTGACCACGCAGCATTTCCTAAGCAACCCCACGCGCTATAACTTATCACCCTTGTCAACTCGTGCAAGCTGCAACCCTTGTGATAATTGTTTAAACCGACCACTGGCCACCCCTTTAGTCCAGCTCGACCGCTGCTCCGAGTGCCGTGCGTTCGTGTAAACTTTATATACTTAGCCGCGAGCGTGTAGGTACTTAATTACGATTAAATTACTACCCTTAATCCCCCGCAGAAGTTTCAAGCTAGACACTGTCCAATAATGTATATCGCTGAAAGATGGACGGTGGCGTTGAAGAAGAGGCACGCGTGGTTTCTTCGGCTTGAATAGGTTCCCAAAATAACTGTTTCAAACTGTTATATGGTTCTGACTGAAAGAGTTGTGAAGAACTTTTGTTCTGAATAACCGTTATAAAGTACCTAAATATCAGACTATATAAGTTTAAGTTAAGGTTCCAATATAGCTCTATAACTTTTATTTTTTAGGTGCTATATAAGTTCCAAAACGGTTATAGAACCGATTTAATAACTTTTATTTTTTAGGTTCTATATCTTCATAAATGGGACAAATTAAATTGCCAAAATTCTAAAAGCATTGCACATGCAAGTTATTTTCATGTCTATGACAACACCAGTGCCCAGTCATTTAACGTAAACTTCACTGCGGTCTTACTTGCAACAGAGTATATAGTAATCCGAGGTTGATGTTTATCGGCAGTAAAAGTAAAATTTTCGTTGATTTTCTGTGTCGTTTTCTGAGATCAAAATACTATATATACAAAGTGTTAAAGTGTTATATCATTAAAATATCCTGTATTCAACTGAAACGAAAATACTTAATAGGTAAGCTTAATTGATTTGTTTTCTTTGTTTTGAGTTTATATTATATTAAACTCACTTATAGTCTTAAAAGGGACAGCGTAACAAGTTTTAAATGGGACAACCGTTTCATGGCTGTTCCTCTCATACACATGTACTGCTGGACACCATATGTATTTTACTTTCCTGTAAAGTTATTAGTGTATCATCTGATATATAGATGGCATTGTTTTAAATTATCAATTAATAGTTTATGCGTATTGTTTCAAATTTAAGAAATACAGTCATGCCTCGTTATAGTCCCGTTTTTAGCATGCGTAGTACGCCCGGTGACTATCCCCACCATTTCTTGGAATCCTTCGGCCGCACAGAATAGTTAGTGATTACTAGGAAATCTAGGAATAGTGTCCGCATCGCGTTGTAAGCCCGCCGCCAGCCCCGTTCGTCGGGACTATAACGAGACATCACTGTAATAAAATGACTATTCAAAACGACCAACTTTATCGTAAAAAATTAATAATAAAATCATTAATCTGCAATATGAAAACGAACCTACCTATTTTAGTATAATTGACATAATTTTTGTTCAAGTAGGATTTAATTTTAAACTATTCTATTATTTAAATGTTTTATAGCATTTTTATATACGTTCTTATATTTACCACTCGTGGGTATTCCTATGTTGAACTTAGTCTGTAAGACATAAATTTTATAAAAAATGTTACTTTATAACTAAAAAAGCTGCTAAAGTATTAACGATAAGTCACACTCTATAAAAATAGTAAAAAATATTGATGATTTATGGTACAAAGACTTAATTTTTTCATAGATTCCATTGTTTTGTATCATTAAGATTTACAATTATAATTCTAATACTCTTTCATGACTTATACTGTCCCATTTAAAACCATCTAGTCGTAAAAGGGACATTTCCCACTTATTTGAAAATCGAAGATTTTGTTATTTACTTTTATTGAAGGTAAATAAACATACTTTCTTGTGATGTACTTGTTTTTTAAATATCTATAATAATATTATCACAAATGGATGCTAAACAAAAGTGTCCCTTTTATAGCACCTCTCCCTCCCTACCTATGCAATAACTTTCTCTGTCAATTCTTACCGCGGATAACTCAAAAACGAATAGAACCGCGAGAGTTGAAACTCAAGCGGATGAAAAATAAAAGAAAGCCCCAACCACAATTGCCGACAATAACATACAAATAAATCCCGCTGGATTTCATTGACTTCCTGAATTTCATGGCCGCTCGAAACACGTGCCCGAAGAAATCGCAGGCAATCAATAACACTGGGACCAGCGGAAACAGAGCAGCGTACTCGCGGCTCCTCTGGATCGGGGCCTAATTAAAGCTAACTCGTGATATTAGTTAATTTATCGCCCGGCCGCATAAACGTCACTTCTCATTCGGCTGATTCATATTTAGAGGGAAGAACACGTGGTTCATGAGCTCGGTTTTCTTCGGTGCTCGCGGCTGGCTAGAATAATCGGAAGGATTCCTGTCGATTTATTACGCCGAATGCGATAACTCAACGTAACGCGATTAATGAACCATGCCGCAGACCTCGCCTTGTTTTGTGGTTCCGCGTGCGCCGCTCCGCTCGCGTACCAGTGGAAGCGAGGCGTTCCGAGAATTGTTCTTAAATAATACATGAATCTGTCGCGACGGAAATTTAGACGATCGCCTGGAAGGCTACAAGGAGCCCAATTCCTGAATACGCGCAAACCAGATTGCCTTTCTACATATAAGGTAAAAGACCCAATACGTGGACACGTCCCAGTAGCTGGACACTGGTGCAAAAGAACTATTTTATTCAATTATTCAAATATTTAGTCAAATATATATATGAATATATTTTACTAAATATTTGAATAATTGAATAAAATAGTTCTTTTGTAATATAAAATAGCTCCAAAAAGAACTATTTTATTAAATTATTCAAATATTTAGTCAAATATATATATATATATATATATATATATATATATATATATATATATATATATACATATATGAATATATTTTACTAAATATTTGAATAATTGAATAAAATAGTTCTTTTTTTAGGCTACAAGGAGCCCAATTCCTGAATACGCGCAAACGAGATTGCCGTTCTACATATAAGGTAAAAGACCCAATACGTGGACACGTCCCAGTAGCTGGACACTGGTGCAAAAGAATTATTTTATTCAATTATTCAAATATTTAGTAAAATATATATATATATGAATATATTTTACTAAATATTTTAATAATTGAATAAAATAGTTCTTTTTGGATAAAGCGGATATTAAATGTACTAATCAGTATTTTTGCACCAGTGTCCAGCTACTGGGACGTGTCCACGTATTGGGCCTTTTACCTTACTCGCGAGCGGAAAAGTGTTCAAGAACATCCGGATTGCTCCCTTCTCGTATCGTGGGCCTGGCCAGCTGACAAATGCTTAATTACAGCGATATCGATCGATGGTGTCGCCCTGTGCGTACGAGACTTCGCTTTCTCGCTGACGACACGTGAGAATCTCCCAGGTAATAACTCGCGCGCCCGTGTAATTTCCTCGTGCGCTTGTGGCCATCGTGGGGGAGAATAAAACGAACTGGAACTGTGGCTCCGCGATGATTGCGCACCTTCGACGACTATGCGCATCGACGCGATGGGGGAACATTCTGCCAATTACTGGCAATTACCGCGATGCCAGTTAAAGCGGTGGTTTTGAGTCGTTGTCAAATTAACAGCCAGGGAATCGTCGAGAAGCTCGTGTTTTTGCGCGAATCTCAAATCTTCTAGTTAGTCAGCCCGGACCGTTGACTGACAAGTTGCTAAAGACGTTCCTTCGAAGCTTGGCAAGTTCAACTTTCTGCTGGTAGGACGCTCTCTTTGTCAAACATGCACGCGAACCGCTGTCTGCTTGTAAACGAACTCGAGGAATTATCATTCCCGCAACGTGGAATAAAAGTTCGACGAAGGAGAACGGAGTTAAAAGGAGGAAACGGCCGAGGGGCGGTGGATCTTATTTTCTGTCGCGACAGTTTACAACGGCGGCGGGAGGGGACCAGCCGCGGAGGATTTAAAATTTGTATAGATTAAAATAAACTTTTTATCCGCCCACGAGTTCCCGATCCCCGAGGTGAAACAAGAGGAACTGCGAGGGGAGAAGGAGCAACGTCACCCAACGAGACGACCGGGGAACTTGGTGGAATGATCGTGAGAACGAAATCAGAATACAATGAAAATGTATGTGTACACGTATACAGGCTAGGGTGAGACTTAAAGTAGAAGACATTCTGTAACTTGGAATTGAAAGACGTTGATGCTATAGTAGGGGAAACCTGTAGAAAACCGTATAGGGTGGATGTACCAGTAAGTGAACACGTACCAGTGAATGGACATTTTTTATTAAAATTAATTAGAGACTCCTAGTTTCTTGCTTCATAGCCAAACAATTTTTGCAACACGTGGAATCAATCGCGCTGCAAACATAATTTTATAAAAGTGTTTATTCATTAGTCTTAAGTGTTCATTTATTGGTGCGTTTACCCTACCATACTTATCCCTGAAAATAAATGAAAAAACCCACGCGCGTTTGGCAATTATTTTCCGCGATATTGAATTATTATTATTATTATTATTATTATTATTATTAACGGGAAAAACCCTTTAGTAAGCAAGATACAAAACATGAAGCAATATGTGAATGTGAGCGTTACAAAATAAATTAAAATAACTTAAAAATAAAATAAAGTAAAATAATATAAAATGAAATCGGTGTGAGTACATAACATAACATTAACGCATCAGGTCAAGTGACCTGTACAGTGACGAAACGCCCGAACAGAAGTGATCGGAGGCCACTGAGGGAGATAGAAAACAAATCAATGTCAGGGAAACACGAATTAGCACAAATCATAGCTCTGATTAAGGGGTCCGCCGTGTAATTTCGGTAACTCGGTTCCCTGCATACAAAAAGGGGCCCGGGTTATTGTTGGCAAATTGTTAGTCCACAGAGGTTCGTGACGGAATCAGGGTTGCCACCTATTCGGGTTTGGCCCGGAGATTCCGGGTTTTGAAGCGAATCTCCGGGCTTTGGATTTACTGAAAAAGTCTCCGGGTTGTAGAAAAAAAATGTGATAATAAGAAATTGTGGTATTATACAATGGTATGAATTTTATATACAATAATAGTTATTAATTAAGAAAACAGTACTTTTAAATTCTGAATTGTGTTAGTTTTTAAAGAATCGCACATCTGTTTTCCGGGTATTCGAGAACAAAACTTTTTTGCTTTTTCCATCTCTGGGTTGGAATGTGTGGCACTCCGGGATTTATATGGTGATAAGGTGGCAACCCTGGACAAAATACGTACGTTCCAGCGAATTATTAAATTTATTCTGTTTCTACATATGTGCTCTTATCTTATTTTCGACTGAATTTAAGTGTACTATATACTGTTTTGGTAATTAGAATATAAGTTACATGAAGATATCTAAAACAGTATCTATTTTTATTATATTTTGAAGATCGTGACCCATTTTTGTCATTTTCATATTTTGCTGTAACCAAAAGTGCAGGTGCTTACGTCTCGAAACACTACCGCACGGGATAAAACCGTACCTCGCTACTTCAAACAACAAGAAGAAGAAAACACCTATTCTGAATATAGAACAACCCATAACAGCTAAAAACCAAAGCTTGACGAACAAAAAATGCAAACCAAAGAAACGTACAGAAAATAATGATGAAAATAATTTTGTGTGTACACGATGAGCCACCAAAGACAAGCCACCTGAATAACTTCTATAATTTTTTAGATAGGAAGAAATGTTTGAGACAAAAGTTGTTTGATTCCCAAGGGCTCATTACGTCATGGATAGAATTTAATACTATTAGTGTTACTTCATCAGAGCAAAATCGGAAAAAGAACAGTTTTTTTTGTAATTAAGTAGCCTGTTTTGACTTCTCAATTATATTTTTATTATTTTGTATTATTTATAAAAACATTTAATACTTAAATACCGTTTTCATTACCCAATTTGTTTTATAATTTAAAAAGTAATGAACCTAGAACCTTAAATATACGATTTTGAACGAGTTTCCCCTACTTCGAAAAACAGGCTTCCCTATAACTTATAAAACCATTAGATAATTCAATGAAATCCATGAGTAGCACATTCATGTGAACGTACCTACTTAGTTTGTCGAAAGGAAGCCTTGTTCCCAGCGGTGCTCCAGAACAACAAGAAATCAACCAACAAGGTTGCGATGCTGATTAATAATCGCTTCGCGACGCGCGATTATCCGCTCGTAAAAGAAAGCCTTACTCTTCTCTTTATACAGCGGCCTGTCTTAATGGTATTACGAGGAGAAGTCGTTCGACCGAAATTGGTCGGCCCTTTGTATTTTGATTATCGTCGGATTATTTTAATCACATTAGCGCTCGAGCATCGAGGTACACCGCGCGGTGCGTCGCGTCGGCCTGTTACGGCAAGGAGCTCTCGCAAAATCAATCTCGCGTCTAATGGGAAGATGGCGCTTTTCATCCCCCGGGAGACCACTCCCGTTTTGCGTACCGGCCACCCTTCGTCTCCGGTATCGTTTCCACCCTCCGCTCCCTTCTTTCCGATACAACGATACCTTTAAACGGAGCATGCTAAACGTCGCCAATTAAACGAGCCAGCGATTCTTCCTACCGCCGAGTGAACCCGAAAGCAAACAATTCAGCGCCGCACCTTTCTCCCAAAGAAAGACTGATTAAAATTCCCCGGAATTTCACATGTCCCTAATTGATTTCCCGAAGCAACCCGCTCGCACGGGTGCAGATTGATTCGCGACGCGATGAGAAAGGAATTTTAGATAGCCGCAAGATGATTGTGACAGTTGCAAAGTTGCTAAATGACTAAGACTCTGATTCGATCACTCGTCAGCGCGCGTTCCGGCTTCGAAGAAACCACGCGAGCAACTGACTGATCGCACCTATTCGTCAAAGTTTTTATTATCACTTGGGAGCGAGATAAAGGCGCCTGCAATATCTAGCGCTGGTGGATACGTCGCTAGAAAGTTTGGCTTGCTTGGGATTCCAGCGGTTTGTGTGAGTGGGCCTCGGGCTGGTGTCTAATTGCACGTGGAGGATATTTTAATTGTAGGGGAAAGGTGGGATAGTTGGTCATCGGGGATACATGATCACGTCAGTTTTTTAATTAATATATTGGCAATTTGTGCATCTGACATGTTATAGTGGTAATTTTTGCATTATTGCAACACGGATTGTTGCAGTTTTCTTTCGGGGGGATAGAATAGTGCAGTTAGAAGCTTTGATCTTTTGATATTTCGGTCACCTTGTTCTTCTTCCTTTTCGAGTGAATGTTGGGTTTTCGACGATTTAGAATATATTAAGTGAAAACAGTCATAGCTGGTCTATTAATGCTATTTTTTTATTGATTTAATATTTAAGGTAAGTTTAGATTTTCATCTTTTTCAAATCAGTGCATTGAGGGATACTTGATCAGTATGTGAGGTGGGATAGTTGAACAGATGAAAAAGGTCCAGAAAAAACATAGAACGACTAATGAAGTAGAAAAATATAGCAAAGAATGTGAGAAGGAAAATCTTTTTTTCGTCATCATCTGAATCAGATGATATCTAATGAAATGTCTTTTAAGAATGCATTTATGTTGTTTTATGTCATTCTTCGGTTTTATTTTTTCAGTAATTCCTTCAAGTTGGTTATAGTTTACTTTCCATTTACGATATTATTGACTAAGATAGTAAATATTTTTTAGAAAATTAATGTGTTATTTACTCTTAAAGTTCGCTGATCAAGTCTCCCGAACCTTTTGATTAAGTCTCCCCTTTAGTAGGGAATACTTGTGCATAACGTCGCTGCCGGAAAATGTTTAAATTCAATCATTAAAATTAGTTTTCAACTCTCAAAATAGTTCCAATAAACGAGAATGATATCGGCGCACTAGTTCGGTCAATTAATCAATCAATAAAAACTATTGTGCAATTTTAATAATTATACATTCCAACGTTTCGGTCTTTGGTTGCGACCATTTTCAACGACTTCACGTTTCCAGCGAGCGTGTTAAGTTTTTAAAAGCAAACGCAGTATTTTTCCTTCTAACTTTCCTTGAAAATGGTCGCAACCAAAGACCGAGACGTTGGAATGTATAATTATTAAAGTTGTACAATAGCTTTTATTGATTGTTTAATTGACCGAACTAGTGCGCCGATATCACTCTCGCTTATTGGAACTATTCTATGAATCAGGTCGAAATTCTAATTATATTATTCAACTCTCAAATTTGTACAAGTATATTAAGAATACTCTAACAAGGAAAGGTTCTCAGGTGTCAACCTGCGATTGCTTTGAATTTTGGATATGTTTTAGAGGACCGAAAAATAATATATACGTGTTTTTTTTATAGCGGCCTATAATATAACCTAACCCCAAGTTTGGGGGTTGATTTCACCCCCTAAATATGAAAACGGGCCACTATAAAAAACACGTATATCTTATTTTTCGGTCCTCCAAAACATATCCAAAATTCAAAGCAATCGGAGGCGGATACCTGGGAACCTCTCCTTGTAAGAATCACAACTTAAGTAATTAAATAGAAACAAAGCAAACCATTATTATTTTAGTAAAATAACAAAACTGTGATCAACTATCCCACCTTTCCCCTACTGTTAGCACATGTATCAAACAAAAAGACAATGGAACAAAACACTATATCTACTTCGTGTTTCTTTTCTATTTTACTTTTTCAAATCGTTCGTCAGGTTGCTCCTATGGGTAGGGTTTGTCGGTTTTTAAAAACCGGGTTTAAAAACCGATTTTTATTTATGAATTTGAAAAATTCGAAAACCGGTTTCAAAATTGAAAACCGGTTATTTAACCCCGGTTTTTAAAAAGCGATTAATTATTTAAATTAATTACTTAATTATTGTAGTATATTGTAGTAGGTAACAGTTTAGTTATTACTGTGAAACTAATCTTCATGAGTTCATATTTTCTGAAGAAAAATACTAAATGGAATAACGACTTATAATTTCGTACCATTGTAGTTTAGTTTAGTCTTTTCTTTTCATTTGGTTCTGTACGCAGTCTATGTGATTGTGTTATATTTTTGTATATCCATAAATATTAAACGAATTAAAAAATTGTACGGATTTGAGTTAATTTAATTTTTATTTATTTATTTGGTTTTGTATAGATAGAGTATATTTTATTTTATTATATTTTTGAAATTCCACAAATATTAAGGAAACTGAACATTATTGAAGTTAGTACGAATATTTATTTACTATTTTAATTATATATTCTCTGTGAAAATTCGAAAACCGGTTTAACCGGTTTTTTGGGAATAGTGGAATTCGAAAACCGGTTTTTTCAAAAGTCGGTTTTTGTATAAACCCTACCTATGGGGAAAGGTTCAAGCCTCAAAATCCGACTAAAAACAACAAATTATTTCTCTCCACTCTTACGCCTCGCCGTTGCAATCCATTTACATCATCTCTCCGCTGCCGTTACAACAAAATTTGCAACGTTCCGACGTTATCCTACCTTCGCATCACACCCCGCCGAGAATATATCCAATGGTCTCGATTAAACGATTCTTGTAAATGCGTGCTCGCGTAGTTCCTCGCCGCAGCGCAGCCAGCGCTCGCCTATCAGGAATCGAAAAGCTCTGGTGAATTATTAACAAGCAGCGGTCGTATCGCGGCGTTTATCTAGACTCGCGACACACACAGCGATTCCAGAGGCGGCTAGAAGCAATTGCAAACCGCGACACGTAGCAGTAACCAGCAACAACAGCAGCAGCAGCTGTCCTAGCCGTGTTACGCGGTTTTGTATATCGTTGCGTGATTGCTGAATCTTCGTGAATATCGCGAGCGACCGCGCCGCGCACAGATTCGCTATCGTGACGACGAAGATAGAATCGAAAAATGAACTCGTGGTGTAACCAGTAATTTTGCGTCCCGCTCGGCAATGAATCAAAACGACGGCGCGCAGATCCCTTTTGACGCGTGCATTTTTCCCGGCCCGCCTCGAGGCCGCGATCCTGGCCGATAAATTCTTTAAGCGTAATTAAAGCAAATTCTAGGTACAAGGTACAAATTGCCCCCTGCATTGATGCATTTTTACGGGAATTCGATGGAGCGCTGTTTGCAGGCATTAGGTACAGTGTAATGGCTTTGTTCAATGTAAAAATAGTGAAAGTGTATTAAACTGAAAATTACTTTTGACGTGTATTATACCTAAGTAGTCTTCAAAGGAATTTTTCTGCAAAGAGAGGACACTGGGCGAGCGACGTGAAGCGACGCACAGTGGAACGACGTAAGGACAATAACTGAACATGGCAATTACTTCCAAACGGTTTGGATTTTCATTGTAAAAATTTGCACACATTCAATTCATGTTAAGTAGAATAACACAAAATCGAAAAATAGCCAAATTTTCGGTGGTTAATTTCCCCCCCCCCCCCCCCCCATTGAATGAATTATTACGTATAAATTATAGTGACGATTCATTATTAAATATAACAATTTTATTAAAAATATCAACAGAAAGATATACATTTAAATATTAATTATGTATTAATGTTCATTAATGTTCATTCCTCTTCTTCTACATTTATATCAACATCTGTTTCGGCTAAAAGTTCTATTGCTTCCTGAAGTAATGCTTGTTTTGTAGTTTTAACTAATGGAGGTCGGAGAGATGATATTAATGGATCAGACGTTATAAGCAGATTGTGCAAGATATCTTCATTTGCTGAGGTTAAATACGTATGAACTGAAATGTTTACATTAGATTTATTTTATTAATCGCAGCTAGTAGCAGGTGATTTTACTACAGTTCAAAACCTTACTATTAAAGGATTAAATTAAGATATTTTAGACCTTGGGCGACTTTGAGCAAAACTTTAAATCACTAGTTGAATTATTATAGTACCGAGTACAACACACTTTTATTTAATACAGTTGTTTATTGATGAAATCCAAGTTAATTCAGAATGTTTTTTGTACAAAATCATTAATAATAAGATACTCAGTAATATGTAAATTATTGAGAACTTATGAAGTAATAGGATGTAGGCAATAATGGTTTAAAGTGGTGCAACTGAAAGACAAAAAGATTGAAATTTTCATATAGGTCAGATTCATATACAATTAAATCAAACTTAATGTGAATATAAAGTTTATTTCTTTGTGTTTTCCAATACTACGAACACTTAAAGATTTAATGAAGCTATAGAACAGAATTTTGACACTTCAAATTTTGGCCGATGTCCAAATAAATAGGGCATTCTCGTTCCAGTGTGCGACGGTGCGAGAGAAATTGGAAAAGAGGGACGCGATCGAAAGGCTAAAAGTTAGGTGGAATGTAAAGAGGGACTGGAATTACTTGGAGGAAGAAGGCACGGGTCGAAGGTGGTCGCTCCACCCCGATGATTACAGGTTGCATTGGCACGCCTTCAGCCTTGGCCGGCCCGTGCGGAGTGCGCGCGAATACGCGAATGCGCGAATGCATTCGCGCGCACTCGGCCGCGTGCACGACCTCTCCTCGTGCCCGGCTCCTCTCTTTCTTCGGTGCATCCAATTTTCTTGCACGAAGGGCCTCTGCCCGTTCGCGGCCACCATAATCATGTTGCATGTGGCCAACATGGCCGCCGAAGCAGCTGCAGCGCCGCACTTGCCGCACCTTTGCGAGTGGTCCGCTTCGCCGCTGCCTTTTCCTTCCTTTCCTCTGCCCTTTCATTCATTTTTCGTCGCGCTTTCCCTTCGTTTCGATCCCCTCTCGCTTTCGCCTCGACTCGAACGGCTGTTTTTCTCCTTTTTCACCCGATTCCTCTTGCGGCTCCTCCGCTCTCTCTTTCTTTCTTTTTGCTCGCGCACAGTTTGGATAGAACGGAGCGAAGCCGCGGGAAGTTATGCTAATGCGACGAGCTCGAATTTCTTGGAAGAAACCGCTCGCGAAAAATGCCTCGGGAACACGTAAGGGGATGAGCGGCGCGGAGGCGCGAGGTGCAGGAACTTGGTAATAACAAGGTGCACCCTGTCGTTACAACGTTTTTGCATACAATTCATAGCGGATTTTGGCTCGGAGACATCACGCTCGCGGTGCGCTGAACTCCGCTCTAACGAAACGTCGGGGGATCTCTAATGAAACCGCTGCAGGATGGTGATTAGCTTGGAAGTTGGGAGTAGGGACGGTGATCCTCCCCCTCGATACATACTGATCGCAACTTCTTCTTCTTCATCATTCTCAATTGCTTCACACGTTTCGAAACTTTGCGCTGTCTTCCGATATTGTGCATGATAATAAAATGCTGCGAGTAATGAGGTTGAGTTACTTTTAATTCGGTTGCAATTTCAATCGAGTAGGGAGATCGGGGTTTTTTGATACGTTATTCAGTTTTCAATTTTTTTAATTTTTGTTTGAATTTATTACTTAATAAGAAATATGCTAAAATATTATTTGGGGATTCCTGTTTAATATATAGTAAGCGAAAACTTGAGAAAATACATACAAAGTGAATGAAAAAATGATATTTGGACGAAGGCAAAATGTATTAATTTACCCCACTGCGGAACTAAATAGTTGATACGTTATTCTGACTTCAATTGTTTCATTTTTATTTGAATTTATTACTTAATAACAAATATGCTAAAATATGCTTTGGGCCTTCCTCTTTAATATATAGTAAGTGAAAACTTGAGAAAGTACATACAAAATGAATGAAAAAATTTTACTTAGACGAAGGCAAAATGTATCAATTTACCCCACTGCGGGGCAAGTTGATATACCTATAAAATATCCGTTTAATGAATAACTAATAAATGTGAAAAATACAATTTTTATCTAAATACATTTCCAACAGTACAAACTAAAAATGAACGAAGACGTATTCTAAAAACAAACAGATTTTTTAACAAACATAGAAAAGCATTTTTATTTTTATTCTTATTATGTTTGGAATATCCCACTTTAACATGAGCTGTCTTCTTCTTTTTGTTAATATATCATAATAAACTCATTTTGTCAATATGTGGCACACGCTTTTTCAAAAATATCTTGCAATATTTGGTAACGATTTGTCTTTTTGATATAATTTCGAACCAGCTTCCTAGAAATAAAAGGAAAAAATTGAATTAAAAATAGTCGGGCCTAGAGAAAACGTATCAACTTACCCCACATGAAGCCATTATGTGTAAACATCTCCATAAAAAAGTGTAGAGCATATAAACAAAATAACAAAACGTAATTACCTTCCCTTCAAAAGACTCAATGTGACGCCAAATTAATTCGGATTATAAAATTCTCTATACCGTCTCAGAGGTATCTACTTAGTTCAAAATTTTATTTTTCAAATTTATTAGTCATTCATTAAACGAATATTTTACAGATGTATCAACTTACATTTTGCCTTCGTCCAAATAACATTTTTTAATTCGTTTTGTTTGTATTTTCTCAAGTTTTCGCTTACTACATATCAAAGAGGAAAGACCAAACTATATTTTAGCATATTTGTTATTAAGTAATGAATTCAAACAAAAATTAAAAAAATTGAGAACCGAATAACGTATCAATAGACCCCTGTCTCCCCTACCTTTGGTTTCAAATACGCGACTCGAAAGATCCCCAAACACACCTTAAATAGAGTCTATTGATCGGCATAAATTTAACAAAGAATGTAGAATCTCTACTCTAAACACAAGTCTGCATACAAAGAACCGTAATATTCTAGCACACCAACTCACTTTGAATCGAATCTCTCTCCATCCCATTTGAGAGAATCCCAATATTTCTGCTAGATAACAGCGTCAAACGAGGGTCGTTTCTCATCGACTGCAATGCTATCGTAAAACACGCAGGCCAATCGAGCGAAACAATTGGGTTTCTCCGAAACTAGAACAGGAAGGTAGGGAATATTTTGCGGGCGTGGTGGTCGGTGGTCGGCCGCGGTTCTTGTTTCGCTGGCCGTTAATTGATTATAGCTCGTACGGGCCACAACCCCCGAAAACCAAAGCAACGCGAAGCCCTTCTAGTCGGCTATTCCGGCCCAGCACCCTCCGTTCGCTCCTACCGCGTTCAGTTTTGTTCCTTTCCCATCCCGTTTCCATCCTACGCCCCCGTATAAATCTCTAATCAGCTACAGTTTACGGACGATTCTTCCTCTCCCTCCACCCTCATGCATGCGTCTATCGATACACCGCTCTCGATTTCTATCGAGAGGTCTCATCGCCAAAGACTTTCTCACCGATTAGTAATACTATTATTTTTGCAACGTTCTGAATTCCGAAACTACCCATAGGGACCGTCCTTAAATTACGTAAGGGTAATTTTGTCGATTTCTTACTCCCTCCCTCCCCCAATATAAGAATTCGTAAGATTTGATATTGCAACCCCCATCTTACGTAATATTTTTTACACTGAATTTCTTCAGTTATTAAAATTCTTTTAAAGGTTTATATAATTCATTTAACTCGGTTTCGGGAAATTTAAACTAAAACAACTTTTCTGGAACATTAATGATAGAATTTGCATTTATTGAAAATTAGGTTAAAAATATTACGTAAGACGCTACCTGACTCCCCCCTCCCCCTTGTAAAAAAACGTAAGAAATTCGCGACCCCCTCCCCCCCAAAAAAGCCTTACGTAATTTAAGGACGATCCCATACAGCACACTTCGTTGCAGCTGTATTGCAGGAATGTTGCTGCAATATTGCGTTGTTGCAGGTTGCATTGCAATATTGCATTGTTGCAGGTTGCATTGCAATCTTGTAGAAACGTTCCTGCAATATTGTAGGAATGTTCCTGCAATATTGCCGTGCATTATTGGAGTAGCAATGATCTTACAATATTGCAGCAATATTGCAAGAACGTTGCCGTGCAATGTTCCATTGGCAACGATCCTACAATATTTCTGCAATATTGCGCGTAAATTGATGTGCAATATTTCAGTGGCAATGACCCAGGAAAATTGCCTACATATTGCCGTGCAATACTGTAGTGGAAATATTGTAGAAACAGTACAGCAATATTCTGAAGCAACAATGACTTTGACGAAATTTGAAATATGACGTCAAGTAGATTCTACAGCATATTTCATTTAACGCTATATATGCTAGAATTTCTGGTTGGCCGTTTTTATTGTCGTTTCGTTGCACAATCATTGCCGGAACGTTGCAGGACTACATGTTTGCAATGCTGCCGCAACATTGCAAAAATACACACCTGCAATATTGCGAAGGCGGACATAGAACTGAATCTGCAACGTCTCTGCAATGTTATAGTGTAATATTACAATCTTACACCGCAGTATTGCAGAGACATTGCTGCAATGTTATGGTGCTGTGTGGGTATCGGAGTACAACTTGTTCCTCCTTCAAAAATTTCTTCACCACGTGGTCCTATCGAGTCTACCCCACCTCGACCCGCTCTAGAATCTCAAACCTCAGAATCTAGCTCGAGATGATCGAAAGGTTTATCGATTACCTCCGGACGGGCCGCGGAGTTACGGTTCCCTACCTGTTTCGTTCGAAACACGGCCACGGAGCCGACTGTCTCGTCGTTTGCTCCGGACTCTCGTCACTCATTTCTCATACGTTTACGCCAGCAACACCGGCCACGATGTCGGGAGGAGAAGAGAGAAAAAAGGTGGCAGAGGGAGAAGGAAGCGGTTCTCGTTCGCGTCAGTCGATAGAACGGCTCCTTCCGTCCTTTGTTCTACCCGCAAGTTTTCTTCCTGCGGGCTAAGGCGCGGGGGAAACAAAAGACAAATTGCGAAGACGGCCATCATGTGACCCTTCCCACCTGTCTACGGGGAACTGGCCCGGCGAACCAGCGGAGGCGGCAAGCACCTCGAGGTAGCAGCCAAGGATCGCACGAAAACACCAGTGCTCCTTGCTCGGCAGTTTCGATGCAACGACAATCTTGCGTTCTCATGATAAATACAATTACAAAGGAGAGGCTAGGGATTCCAACCTAGATTTTTCGTTTGAAGAAGAGCAGACCAAGAGAAAAGAAACACCAACTCCTCAGTTCCCAGTCGTTGACGAGAATGCAAAAGCAATTCGAGGAACCCTATCCTCTCCAGGCTTCTCGTCTCTCGTTCCCGAAGAGGAACGCGTCCTGTTATTCCGAAGAGAACGCGCGAAGCGACGGCCGACGCGACGGCCTCGCCACGACCACCAACCTTTACTGCCTCGATGACTGACGAACCGGCGCGTTCAACTATGTATATATATGTATAACAACACCACTGTTATTTTAATAATGTTGCCCAGCCTCTAACTTTTCACTCGGCATCGGTATTTCCAGCCGGGTTCGAAGCTTCCTCACAACGTTCAGCCATTACGTAATTTCCTGACTCTTTTCATAAATCCAAACGTGAGTGTAGAGGAGTCTCTGAAATTCTTCCGAGTTGTCTATGCCGCGCTAGATTCTTCGCAGGAATTGAAATATTCTCCAAAACCAACTGCATTCGCAAGAACGAAGAGAATCTGAATGGTGGTCGGACTGTCTAAGCAAGGGCAGCGCATGGAGAAGGGAAGTATCTTCTTCTCGCAAGGTGTTATCATCAGGCTAACTAGAGAGGACAACAGCGTTACGGGAGCGTGTCAGAGGCTGTATTCGGAAATACGAATTCTATTTCGGTGCGGCTTGTAGCCGAGCACGCGCTAGGATCTGTCACTCTGCGCTCTTCATTCTGAGTCAAGCCTGACAGTTCGTCATCCCCTGGCCACTCGAGGCAAGAGCGAGGCGCTCGCGGCAATCGCCGATGATATTTTTGCTTCTAGCGAAAGAACCAGCGGCTACAAAGCCAGCGATTCCTCTCGCTATTTTCGTGTTCCAGCGAATAGTTACTACACACTTTGGCTCTGTTCTTCCCGTTCGAACCCGTGACATCTTCGCTGCGAGCTACCACGGCGTTCGCCGTTATTAGAATTTCGAAGCTGAGCGCTCAGCATAGAGCGCGGACTGCCGAGTGCAAAAGGTTAATTGCTTTTGCCTCGGGAGTTTCTATCGGGACGTTCTTGTTCATCACTTTGCGGCTAGCGTTCTTTCTCTTCTCTCGACACACGCGGTTGCCCATTTTTTATAAACTTTAGTAGCGCATGGGACGGGGAAATTCGAAAGTGAATCGGGTGCTACGTAGGTACACACTATGCAGGTTTGCGGACAAGTCCAGAGGGTATCGGCCGTTTTGAAAGGGGACGACAGGCTACACCGGTACGAGACACAACCAATAGGCGTGGAATATCGGTTGATTGACAGGTCCGTCCAGCCAATCGCGAGACCGAAATGCTGATGAGGCCCGCGTCGATCACGCGATACTTCCATCTCGCCCCATACCCACCCTCTAGCCACCCTTATCCTCTGAAAAGCCCACGCGCCGGATTTGCCGAGTTTCGAGCACGCCACCCTCTCTTTTCTGCACGCTCTGCTTCTCCCCGTCTCCCTGCCTCACCCTCCCCTTCCACCCCCATCCCCAACAGCCATTTCGTTTCAATAATTATGCCCTGTGCCGTTCCACTCCGCCAAGGAACTATCGCATCCTCACACACGTCCTTAGCAAATTTCAATTTCGACTTTCACTAAACGCAAGTTGGATTAAAATGTACGGGGATTTAGTTTGTGATTCTGGTGGATCTTTAAATTTGATATTGAGGTGTTATCGTTCTGAAAGTCTAACAGTCTAAAAGTCTGAAGGGTTTTTTTTTAAAGCTGTTTCCATTGCACCGGAAACATCATTTTGATTGCTAAGAGCAATAGCTACTTGTTTATTAGAATTCCTGAAATAAAAGACGTTTAATGGTAAGAGATATGATCGAGCTGAATGAAAAAGAATTGGCGAACGTAATGCTATGTTAAGTCAGGCTTCATCTAAACTGGCGGATTTGAACGAAAACGGTGCGGCTAATTTCATAGGAGCCGATGATTTATGGCCGGCTGCAGCGTGCCGTTATTGCAGCGACCGATGAACGAGGATCCGTCTCGAACACAAAACGTAAATATGAAATTACGACAAGTTAATAGCTGCAGAGAGCTGGACTTTTAAATATTGTAATTGACGGAACACCGCGCGCGAAGAATGCCACGTATTCGAACGTAAGAGGAAAGGTAGAGGCATCGAATGAGAATTTTAAGGATGAAAATTGCTAATAGAAAATTCATAGTATACAGAAATCTAGAATATAAAAAATCTGTCATAGTTTTGGAACGCGAAGAATGTTAGAGATGACAAGAGTAGCCTGAAATTGCTCAGAAATCAAACATACTTCGCATAACAGTGCAAATCTTGACGGATTTCAATAATATTTTTTTAAACACTCGTAAAGGACTCAGCAATAAGGGAACATTGTAGTAATAGCTGTGTCTGTGGGTCTAATCTATAAAAAAAACATTATTTAGCATAACATAACATAAAAACGTAAACTTTGGAGATTAAAGATATTAAAAATTAATTTTTTGTAAATTTATCATTAGCTATAAAATAATAAATGTACTTCAAATTTACAAAATTTATGTTTTAAATGATCTGTAAATATAGTTGATTTAAATCTTATATTTTTAAGTGATATTTCAGTTTTATTAATTTTGATTTTATTTCTATTATATTTTTTTTAAGTCATTGTAATTAGGATAGAATTTTTTGCGGTAACTAATTTTATAATATTTTGTTTATATGAATTATATATGTCGTATTATGGAACCAACATTATCAAATCATTTGATTTACCGTTTGGCTGGCTATCAGAAGAACCCCAAGAAGGAAATAATAAAATTTTTCGCAAATAACTAACAAAGATATTTTATAGTATCTCTTAATATTAACAGACCCCTGAATTAGCTCTTTAAGACTGAGGGAAAATAAAAAAGTTAATCCCTTAACGGTTGAAACTGAAGTTCCCACAAAAATTCTCTTCTAATTACAATTACTTAAAAAAAATTATGTATTAGAAATAAAATCAGAACTAATAAAATTGAAATATCATTTAAAAATATATGTTTTAAATCAGCTATACTTACAGTTTATTTAAAACATAAAATTTTTAAACTTGAAGTAAAATTTTTATTTTCATAGCGAATGATAAATTTACAAAAAATTAATTTTTAATATCTTTAATTTCCAAAGTTTACGTTTTTATATTATGTTATGCTAAATAATGTTTCTTATAGATTAGACCAAGTGATACAAGTTTTACTGCAGTGCTCCGTTATTACTGAGTCCTTTACGAGTATTTAAAAAAAAAAGAATTATTATATCGGTCAAGATTTGCGGTGTCGAGGGATTTTTGTCCAAAATCGCACACTGTACGCCTATTTAAATTCCGCAGCCAATGTTTTACATAGATAAAATACAAAGAGTGGACAAGGTTTGTAAAACAATCCGGGTAGAACGGGAAGTATCGACGGATTCCTGCGGCAAATCCCGCGATGGAAATATCGATAAGGGCCATGTCACTCAAGCGATACTTCCACCCCTGCGCTGCTCGTCTCTCCGTCCAGTGTTACTCTATGAAAACTCCACGTGCAGACTTGGCCCCGCTGCACCCTCTATCCGTCGTCTTTCTCTCTTCTCCATCATCCCCTATGTCCCTTGCCTATACCTTCCCGTCTCCCTATCCTCCACCCTCCACCTTTCGCTCGTCCTTCTTTTTTATCCGGCTCGTCGTCTACGTCTCTTTTTCCGTCTTTCGTAGAACCGAGTTCAGCCGTGTTCTCGTCTCCGTCCCTCTCCCTTAACCCCTGACGACTCATCCCAGCATTGAACCACCTCTCCTCCACCGCCACCCTTGGATCTACTCGCACGCCATGGGGTAGTTTAGCATCTCAGCCCTCCAAAACGAAGCGGCCCCCCTCTTCACCCCCTCACGGAACCGCGCCACGCCGCGCGCCACTTTTTTCCTCCTGATACGGCGACGCATTGAGAAAAAACGCTCGGCTACTTCAAGAACATCCCGTAACGATGTCCACTCGGTGGATCATCGGTCATGGTACTCGAGGCAACGGACGTCACTTCATACGAATCACGATTTTAATAAGCCGTGGAACTAATCTGTGAGTCCTGTGGTACCAGCTAACTATGCATTAGCTTCGTCCTTGTTCTAACAATCACTGAAGAAATTAGAGAAACGGATATGCAGCGTCCATCTAACAAATGATTAAATTATTCGCGACAGTGAACAATCGCAATCGTGCCGACCTTACGTCCAAGGCGAACGGGATGCAGCCCGCAGTCGTGATTCAATTTTCCATAGAAACCGCTAGAACGTTACGGCTGTTATTAGATGCGTTTTGTCATCGTCGCGGAGAAAACGGAAAACCTAGGTGGATAACTGAGATCCAGTCGAGAAGAAAAATTGATTCCAACCAACCTGCCGTGTTAATTGCCGTTGCTTTATCGGCAATGTTTTCTCGGATGAATTTTGCATTAACCCGAGCCGCTGGTATCTAAATATTCCCGGGGATCCCTGCTCCGGCTGACTATCGCAAGCGCGCGTGCAACCGTCGACTTTGATTGAAATATTGCTGCGTGGAGCAACGCGTAAAATCCTTGTAATTACTATAGAGGACTATTAATGATTGTTTACATCGTCCAGGCGGAGATTAGCGCCGCGACGAGATATCTCGCCGGGTTCTTACTTTAAACCTCCATCTACATTGAACGAGTCCCTTCCTCTCTTTCCCGTCCACGACAGCACGCCACCCTCGTTATCTCGCGACAAGTTTCTTACTAGATAATAATTACGAGATGTTTCCCATCGACACGGAATACCGCTGGCTGGGAACTTGGCCAAAAGTTTCTAAGGAGGCTAGTAACTCGGCGGAACAACGCCGAAACAGGGCCCATCTACGCGGGGGGCTTTCGCTCGTGTATTGTATCCGAGATACAGCCTTCCTCCTGAGTCCGGACCCTCTTCCCGAATCGCCCACACGATCATTAATTAAGCGACTATTTGAGCGACGTAATCGTGCAAAAACCGAAGTCGACGATGTCTTTGCTATGATGAGAAGCGTTTTGAAGCTTGATAGCGTCGCATTTTCAGTTATCACTGCTTTACATCCCGCGTGGATGAATTTTAATCAGAATCGAGGATACGGGGCTCGAGAACACCCGTTTGCATTCAACAGAGGCGAAGTGTAATTCCGTTATGTTTCAGAAAATGGCCTGCCACGGAGGTTGCGGACGGCCTACACGAACACGCAGCTCCTCGAGCTGGAGAAGGAGTTCCACTTCAACAAGTACCTCTGCCGACCGCGAAGAATAGAGATCGCCGCGTCCCTGGACCTCACGGAAAGGCAGGTGAGAACAATGAGAAAAGAGCAGGATACTCCCCTCGCTGAACTTATCCTATTCGCATCCACCACGAACGAAAACCGTCCGATCGTTCCAGGTGAAGGTGTGGTTCCAAAACCGGCGGATGAAGCACAAGCGGCAGACGCTGAGCAAGGAAGATGGCGACGAGAAGGACGGCTCGACGTCAGACGGGATGGAGAAGTCGAAGGGCGAGAAGATGCTCGCCATCGACGGGGACGAGAAGAAGAGCTGCCACAACTGTGATATCTCCGGGGTGAGCGACGTAGGCAGCACGCTCTCTGGAGACGTGACGGAGCTCGGCTCGTCCGGTCGCCGGAGCAGCAACAACAATAACACGCCCAGCGCTACCAACAACAACAGCAACAGCAATCCAGGCTTCAACGCGAACAGCAACGGGGCGAGTAGCGTCGGGAGCACCAACAGCGTGTCCAGCTCGTTCGAGAAGATGATAGCGGACGACGACTCGAGATCCCAAGACGGCAGCGAGGTTACGTCCCCCAGCGTGGCCACCAAGAAGCTGTCCAGCGACGTCCGAGTGAAGGTGGAAAGCGGCCACAAGAGTCCCAATCCCGGGAAACAGCAGATCTCCGTGAGCAAGAAGTCCCCGTCGGCCAACACCAAGGAGCTCTGCTCGGTGAACAGCAACGGTGTTCTGCTGGCGATGCCGGACTCGACGGTCAGCACGCCGGTTCTACCCGGGCAGAACTCGACGAGAAGCTTGACACCTTCTTCCACGCCCGGCACCCCGGTGTCCGTGCAGCTGCAGCAAGGCAGTCCCCTGGGAATCCAGGCGACGCACGCGGTCTACATGCAGAGACCGAGAAGCTCCCCGTCCTCGACCAGCTCCGTCGCTGCTCCGATGATGCACGGGTCGACGAACGCGGGCACCATGTCACCCCACGCAGGAAGGAACATCACCGCAAACCAGCAACCTCACTTTCAGCAGCAAGGCGTCTACCAGTCGACCTCCACAGTCGACTACAGGAACGGCCTACCCAACAGGCAAACCGTTCCCGCAGCCACCCAACAGACGCAATCGCAGAACAACTACTGTTCCCGTGATACCTACCAACAGCCAAGAATTTCGTATCCAGGCGAAGTGCACCCGCTGTACGCCAGACAGAATCAGAGTCAGGTGCTGGGCTCTAGAGTCGGGCACCACGTTCGAGGAACCACGAGCAACACGTCTAGAAGCTTGTACAACACCAGCATGCAGTTCCATCAGCAGCAGAACCAGTACGGCCAGACCAGCGGCGAGTATAATGGCTACCCTCAAACGGGGCCACCTTATCACGCTTCGTACCACCGAAGCATGCAAGGCGGCAACGCGTACGGCGCTGGCCAAGGCTACTCCGGGCAACACGACCAGGCCGCGGATAGCTACATGGCACCTGGCAACTACGGCTACCCTGGCAGCGGAGGCTACCACGGGACCAGCGAGAGCATGGCCTCCCACGGGCACGCGGCCGCGGCAGTTCCTGTGCAGACTGGACAGCACTACTACAACGATATCCAGCAGCAACAGCAACACCAGCAGCAGCACACCGCGGAAGGCTACGTGGCTCACCAGCCGCCGATGCACCCGAGCTCGGCTGACTACAGAACGGGGAACAAGTGTCACCCGAACGCCTACTACGAGCAGCCCAGCCAGCTGCACGTCCATCAGGGCGGAGAAGCCTCTAACATTCCAAACAGCTACGTCGCCTCGCCTGACCCGTTCCCAGCGCCAGGCATGACCACCACGGCGACAGCGATCGCGGCCGCCACCGCGGCAGTTATCACGCCGCCCGGCAGCGCGGCTCAGGCCGAGGGCAACGGGGAATCGTACGGCAACTACGGCAACTTCTACGGCGACCCTGTCCACGGATCAGCACCGCCGCCCTCCGCCGACAACAGCAACAGCTCATCGGACTTCAACTTCCTCACCAACTTGGCCAACGACTTCGCGCCGGAGTACTATCAACTCAGCTGAGTTCACGAGACCGAGAATCCTTCTCAGCTGGACTGGAGCGAAGAGCAGTATCTCCTGAACGCGCTCTACTGATCGCTGCCGCGGCCCACCCACCGCGCGTATATTGTGATGTGTAACTACATAGTTGATCGTGATCCCAGTGGATTGTGCACGTGTGCGAGTTCCGACGTTGGGCGAGCTTCTGTTCGGACGACGATCGGAATCGAAGCAACTGGCTACCAATCAGTCGCTGTCAATTTCCGTCCAGCTTCGTCTGCGCTCACGGTGATGGAACTGCGCGATGCCAGCGCGGAAATTGCTCCCTAATCGATCGCTAGCAACACGGGAATTGACGGGTACTTTTCCAAAACAATCCCTCCCAACGAATCTGCTCGTCAACGACAACGCTTCATCCTTGTGACTGAACGCGAGTGAAACGGTGTCGCTAATAGGCCGCTTTCTTGATCGTCAAAAGTGATTCGAATCCGACAACGGTGCTGCGTCTGTTCGACGTTCGAGCCAACCGATGTACAGTAGCCTGACGTGAGACGCGTTCCAAGTTCCAAGACAGCGGTTCGCGATCAGAGCGCCAACTGTTCAGCATGCAAAGTGCTGTCCTATGCGCGACAGAGTCTGCAGGCCGAAAGCCTTGGATCTTCGGCCACGCAGTCTGAATACGGAACCCTACAACTACTCTCAATGTCGCTTCGAAACTCCAAACGTGCAAATCGTTAAACGTCCCCGATCGTAGAATCTCGCAAGAAACGATTCGGATGATAAAATATTCCGTTACTTTCGCCTGAGTGTGTTAAATAACAGTTGAACGAAGCGAAATGCTCTCGCCGACGCTACACGACGATCTTCGTCCCGACGTAATCACCTCCGTCCGTAAACAATGATTACCTCGACGCCGTCAGTGACCGACGATGATCTTCCAAATACCATGCAAGCGCGCGAAGCTAGCCGGAAAGTGAGGTTAGGGTTTCGACCGATCCAACAGGACAGTGTGACTCGTGGTGTGATTCGCGACGCCGTAAGTAGACTGCGTGTATATAAATAATCTAGACGGGAAACGAAGAAATAGTGGCGAGTCGTTGAAACGCGATTCGATTCTCGTGCTACCGAAAACACGGGTGCAAGTGCAATCTTTCTAAAGTAAACAATCTCCGACGCTTACCGACTGCAGATAACACAGGCTCGTGTTTGATGTTCGCGTCGCAAAGGAGCTGGACAGGTCCATATCGGGAAGAGTTTGTGAACGACGAGGGTGGCTGTAGATCCACGAGCAATAATTGATAGTGAGACTTACTCGTGTACATATAGCTAGTAGGGGGAGAAAATTAATTTAACGAGAGGAGGGTTTCCACGAGAAACGACGTGGTCGCTGTTAGAAAACACCGTGTACACAACAGTTTCGGAGGGGGGCGAACATAGGTGCAATGCGTTAGTTTTAATCGAACACAGAGAATAATCGTGTATACTGCCTACTGTAAGAAATCGATCGTCGCTTGTCCCTGACTCGACCAGTGGCGAGGGGAAGTGCACTCGTAAAGGCGTAACCTTCGCAGCGCGGACGTTTCGTGAAAAAAAAAACACGAAACTTCGCTGGAGTTCGGTTCGCTTCCTGCCGTTTCGCGATTAATTCCGCGTCGCGTCGGCGTCGTTTAGACCTTCTCGGGCGTCGAACCGAGGCGAGGCGAGGCGCCTAAACAGTCACTTAACGCCGAAGGAGCATCGATTCGCAGTTTCAGTTGACATATTCGGGAATCGTTAGTTTTTACCGTACACGGGACACATTTCCGTTTCTCTTACAATTAGGGTTAACGAGGCGGATGCGTGGACAGGTTAGTTCGGCGTTGTAAACGGAATTGGATGTTTCTTTCTTCACAGACCGCGCGCGCTGATCGTAATTTCTACTAGGCTCCTACTTTAAGCGAACCAAATAAAGATCATCGTCTCCGGCGATAGTTCAAGTACATACGAGATAAGCGTAGCTAGCGACGTATAACTTTGGTTTTCAGCTGAACAGCGGGGATATTTAATACGCCGTCGTCTGGTTTGTATAAAGCATTAAGAGCCGTGGTTGGTGACGCGAAAATTTCTTTGTACATAGCGCGCTTACGGTAAACATACACACACAAACACACACATGCATACACTTGTCGTTTATTCGATTCCGAGTGTATGTATAATAGCTGCGCGACGGGGACGCGTTCCTCGAGCGCTGGAACAAGGAAAAGAAAAAGAAGAAGAAGAAAAGCGATCACCGCACATGTACATTCGTTCACCGACACAAAATACAGGTCGTACCAAATTCACAAGTGGGTTGTTTCTCCTTTCTTTGGCCGCTCGCATTTTCGTTCCTCCGATTAATCAACGAAACCGATAATAAATGGAAATGGAAATGGAAGATAATAAAAAATATCATTATAAAGTTATTAACGATCCCTGTTTCCCTTCTTCTTCTCTTTCCTCCTTTGTTTTGCTTCCGCTGAATTTCTTTCACGCTTCGACTGCCAGAACCTCGCGCCGTTCAATACATTCATAAGTTTGCGGGAAATTCTATCTCACCGAACCGTTCAACAAAGCTTGCATTATATCGTTGCAACAATTCATTGCACCAATGCGCTGGTGGAAACGAAAATTACGGTTTTGCCGTTTTTTTTTACGTTTCCGCCGTGATCCAATGCGGTGGTTTTGGTCGATAGCGCACAGCTGACGCGGCAATCGAAACGTTCTTATAGAACGTTGGAGAAAATGTCTGAATTTTGTATGGAAAATCGTAGCCGTACTCGGAAAGAGGAGACTGAAATGTATGTATTTGGACCGGCGTTTCCTGCGAGCCCCGTGTCAGCAAAGGAAGCGACGATGATGGATGACTCGAAATATCAGAGCAATCGAACTGAAATATTATTTTTAGCGCGGCCCTCTCGCGCCGCGCCCCGCCGCACCGCGCTGCATCCATATTTTACCGACGCGATGCGCCGCATTTATCACCCTATTAAAATTGATTCGCCCTCGCAAATTGCAAACAACTTATTAATTAGTAAAATAAAAAGGATATACCGATTCATGAATCTGTTTAAGTACTTTTTTTCCGAACCGTCTCATTTTTCTCGTCTATAACCGGAGGAAGCAATGGCCTACATTCAACATCGACAGCTATCGAATGGAGTTCAGTGCCCGTGGATCCCTGGCATCCTCAAACTCCTTCGCCTCTTCTGGCAACAGAGTGCTGCACTAAAGAAACACCTAAGGTAAAGGATCCAGTTACTGACACCTGACCAATTACTGTCACCTTAAGCTATTTTAGTTGAAATAACGGATAAACAAACTATAGAATATAATCTATAATATAGAATATAGGTTGAAATACATAATTCTTTTTGTGTATCACTTTACAACGTTTATTTATTCGTTATTTTAAGTAAAATAGCTTAAGGTGTCAGTAACTGGGTCCTTTACCCTACATCAAAATTTTACCTCGCGTCTCCTCGGGGAATCGTTCTGGACCCGCTGACGTCGTAACTTTTAAAGCTTCGCCAAGTATCTATGCAATTCCAAGATAGAGCTTGATGTCAGGAGTTGTCATAAACTCAACTTTATTAACCTCGACTGTGTCCAAAGGACACGCCATCCAGCGATGATATCGATAGCTGTGTAATCTTAGTGCCTTCGGTTTCGCGGGAAATCAAAACTGAGAGAAGCATAGAGAGAGAGAGAGGGAGAGGAAGAGAGATAGCGTTATGGTTGGGGGAAGAATCGGGAGAGTCCCGTATGCGCGGGTCCGTAGACCGGACGAACGGCTGTGTCGGTGAAGAGACTGACAATGATGGATGACTGCGCGTGATGCGTGTGAGTCAAGCCCATACGATGCCGATGCCGATGCCGTGGCTCCGAGCTCATATGTGGCCTCCCGTCTGAACGAGCCGACACCGAACTGTTGCTATCGCTGCATCTGTGCAGAACACCCCGCCGAAACGCAACCCCCGATCAACCATCCCCAAGCCCCTACACCCCTACGGCATCGGCTAATTTCTCCACGCTATTAACTTTTTCCACCATGGAAACGCCGACCTTCCGGCCACCGGAAAAAACTAGAAAACCGGCCAATCGAGCTTTCCACGCTTCTTTCTCAGACCTCTGCTTCTCGTACTCGGACTCTTTAGATCCGGACTCTTTTATCCCTACGCATTCAGTTACAGCTACATCACATCTTATCACGCTGTTTTACAAGACTTTCCATGGTAGGTAGGTACTAACGCGTTAGGAGAAGCTGGGATTCCTGTTTCTGAAGGTGAAAAAATGCTGCCGATGTTTTATGAGACAGTGATAATTTTATCGCGAATCCTGCCACCGCTATCACCACCGCACGGGCTCGCCAACGGCGACGGGGTGGACCACGAGGAGTCAAGGGTTACTAGCCCCGAGTCGTGCAATGTTTGGCCTCCCCGCCCGAACCGTCGCGACCATAAATCTTACGATCGTCAAGGGACGACTCATTCACGCCACTTTGCTTTCCGACCGATATCCGACCAGCAGGAAACTCCTGAATTCCCGTGACTTTCAGCTTGATCGGAGTGGCAGCGAAGATCCCGAGTGTCTTCGATCAGTCTTTTTTTTCCTCCCTCCGCTTCCAAGCGAGAGACTACTGGCTGAAAGATTTCTTCGTGGACGCTGTTTGCGGGTGAAACTTCTTACGAGACAATTTAGTGTAGCGAAACGTTTCCTCCAACTGATACACTTGGAATAAACTGGCGATTTACCTGCAAGTTTCCAGTCCTCCTTTCTCGCGAATATGAATTAGAGAGCCTGCGGCATGGACAGGGCTTTATCGAGGACATTTCCGCGTTCGCTTTGAGCCAGTTTCGAGGGATTTTGGAATACGTGGAGGGAAAGCGAGGCGCAGGAGAATGAGAGAGAAAACGCGGTGGTTCGACGTTTAGCGTCGCGTAATCGCGGCCCGCGCAAAAACGCAAATAACGAGAAACTCATTTTAGAGGTGAAATCTCGCGGTGCAGCGGCGCGGTGATGAAACGCCCGGGATTTCATGTAATGTAGAAAGTTACACTGCAAAAGACATAACGCGGTTCCTGCAAAAAGTTCGTGGCGAATTCTGTGGCTGGAGAATTCATCGCTAAGTCGGGTAAGAGAAATCGTTAACTCGCGGCAATTTGGAGTTTTTGATCCTGGAAAACTATAAAGTGCGTAAACTGTAAACTGCAAACTGTAAACTATTCTCCAGTGGAAACGAAAAAAGGATGAGATTCGTGTACCTACACTTGTCCTGCGATAGAAGTGTACATAGGGTAAGTCCGGGAGAGATGGTCATAGTTTCGTTTAAAGTCTGCTACAGCCAAGCTACTTGAAATAAAGCAACGAAAATGATGTAGAACAAAACTTCAATCCTTTGTCTACGGTAAAGGACCCAATTACTGGCAGCCAACCCAATTACTGTCACCTTAGGCTATTTTACTTAAAATAACGAATAATATAGGGTAATATAGGTTTCTTCTTCATTTTGAGTAATAAAGACGTTAATAAAAATATTAATAATAATAATAATAATAAAAATAAACGTTTAAGTAAAATAGCTTAAGGTGACAGTAATTGGGTTAGCTGCCAGTAATTGGGTCCTTTACCCTACATGTCCGTTAATATCAATAAAGAGAAAATTATTATTTAATATACAAATTTTACAAATAAAAAAAAGTGTCATTGCCCATGTCTCCCTTAATGTCCGGGAAAGATGGTCATATGTACCTTTCAGGCTAACAAGTTGTGGTCCTTAACTGATTGTCTCAGATTCTTTCTAGTTTTCGTCCACCTTCGTTTTTGCCCGCTCAAAACTTCTTTAGGCTCTTGCTGTGAGTTTTCTAATTTGCATGTATGACACACAGTGTGAAACTCTGCAATTTTCATGGGCCCAATGACCTTAGACTTATATCTTGGTCAATCTGTTTTTTTTTTGGTTTCGAAATAATTTTCTCCGAATTTCACCAAAATATTTGAAATTACGTCAAATACAGCTATGGCCATTTCTTCTGGACAACAATCGACCGTCTCTCCCTTAAACCCCCGGTAAGATAGTCATTCCCCTTTCGCTTAGACTAACAAACGTAACCCCGAATACTTTAAGCTTAAAAACTCTGTAAACAATGCACTATCGAAAATACATCTTGAGAATGAAAAATATTCAGCATAAATAACACAAACAAGATGACCAAAATATTGATCAAACATTTAGAAGCACCAGCTTAAATTTCACAATAGATTATCAAACCTTTAAAATCGCTATCTTCCAACACTTTGAACTAAGAAAGTTACATTTCTATAACACTTTGTGCGAGTGATCAGGCCTTTCCTTCTAAAAAATACTGTCACTGCCCATCTCTCCCTGACTCACCCTATAGGTAAAATGTTGAATTCGAGGGCCACGCGAGGGAGACAAAGAAGGAGCGAGGTGGAGAAAAGTAGGAAGGACGGTTCCGGTTTGTTGGATGTCCCGTGAACGCTAGAGAAATGTCGTTAACGCTTAAACGTTAATAAATGTGGAGGGAGCAGGCGAGAAGAGAGGATCCCACGTAGCGAACAGGTAGAGGCTCACCTGAGAGACTAAGCGTAGAAGGTAAGAAGTCGGCGGCTGCTTTTGAGCCCCGGTTTGTCATGGTTCGCATGATAGATGAAGGAAGCGGCCGCGGCAGCAGCCTCCACGCTCTACACGCCTCTACATCCTATATACGAGTGTCGAGTACCTACCCAGACCTATATGATACGTGCGTGTAAGTACATGCCGGTAAGTTTTGCGCTGGGGGGACACCTTGCGACCGGCTTGCGTTCCGTTCCCTCCGTTTCTTCGGTTACTGCAAATAGAATCTTACGCGACACGCGCTACCGTAGCTACTCGGGTCCCAACTTCCAACTTCCAGCGGGATGGCACACGCCAACCAAATTGCAATCGACAGAGTGTCGCCATTCCTCATCCACTGACGTTTCACCGGTGGTTGGCGGGACTTGTTGTCAGCGGATTCCTAGGCGCGAGTGACACGCTCCATTAAAAAGCTTGCAAAAGATTGCGAAAGCTCCGCGCGACAGATATTTGAATAAGGACACTCGGGGACTTAACGAAGAACTCAAGGGTTGCCCGTTCGATTTGACACGTTCCATAAATCTTTATGGGGTAGAGGACGAGAGCGGTCGGACGGGGATCGCCAGAGGGTGGAAGATCCGAAAATCGAGTGGTAAGCGTGCAAAACCATTGGAGGTTCCTTCGTCGACTGGAGAGCTGGCATCCGCTATCGTGCACGTATGTATTTAGATACTTATATCCGCGGCGGACCCACACCGTCCAAGCCGCGTGTACGTGCACACGCGGGATCGTTAGAATGATTAGTTGGCCCGTGTCACGGCAGAATTCGAATATTAGTTGGGCCGCATCTCCAATGCCGGACACTCCCCGATACACTTTATTAATTGTTCCGCATCTGGTTTTCACCAATCATCGGTTCTCGGTAACACACCGGACAAATTGCGATTCATTCGCCAAGGACTTCTCCCTGAAAGTTTAACGCCCCTTCTAGTAGATCTGGGACTTCTAGTAACCTAGTTGGGATGAAATGTAAGAGCCTGCGGAGCATTGCTGGTGCATTTAAAGAGGGTGCAGTGTATAATGGCCCTATAAAATGACTAATGATGTAAGGTGGGTGTAAAGTGAAGCGGCTATTGATTCGTAGACGCGTAAATGACACGTCTATCGGCTACCGAGGCCACCAGTCATGCTGAGGTTTTAACTCTTAGCACGGTGAACCCCCGAACCTCGCTCACCACCAATACACGGACGATGATAAACGGTCCACGGCCACGGCCACGGGAGGCTGCGGCTTACAATTACCCAGCAATATTTTCCGACCGCACCGCATTAAGAATGCCGCTGGTTCGTTGATTTTAGCGTCGCGAAAAAACGTCAGAGGCCACAATGGCGTCCATGTCTGGACACGAGCCACTGTCCGCCATGTTTGGTCTAAATCCTACGAGAGAGAAAGAGGTATACACCGTTTCACTCTTAACCTCTCTTAACAACTCTTACGTTTATGGCAGTATTTTCGTATTTTACTTCTGTTTTTATTAACGTTAGAAGATATTTGTTTTTAGAAATGTATTACAATTAAGATTGGTATAATTGACAGATTTAAAAATCAGCGGGAATAGATGAAAAGTGGCGGGTCAATCAAGTGGCCAAAAGAGGTTATGTTATAAAAGTGTTTATGAATATATATACATTATTTTATTACTCTCCAAATGCACAATTTCAGATAAATAGATATTGCAAACAGTTAGAATAGTATGACAAAAAACGTTTTTAGTATAATTAACGGATTTAAAAATCAGCGGGAATAGACAAAAAATGGCGGACTAATCAAGAAGTGGCCTTCTCGTGTCCAGACTCTTATTATAGTGTCTCTAGGGGACTTTTTATTCTGTCAGTGAGTATAGTATGTTCAGGCTGGGAAAATATTACTTATCGCGGGTGATTCTAAATTTCTGCTTAAAAAATGTGCCACAGGGTCGACGTTAATTTAGAAATTCGACATACAATTCTTTTACTGTAATGTGCTCTACTCACTGAGAGAAAAACAAGTGTGAAAGGAACCACTCTTTTCCTCCACTGTTTGTAACATAGGGTAAAGGACCCAATTACTGACAACCAACCCAATTACTGTTTTACTTAAAATAACGAATAAATAAACGTTTAAGTAAAATAGCTTAAGGTGACAGTAATTGGGTTGACTGCCAGTAATTGGGTCCTTTACCCTAGTTCCTTTATACACTTTTTATCTTTCTAGTCAGTGAAATATGTAGGAATAAAAAAATTGAGCCTGTATTAGAAAGACGAGGTCAATTTTTTTCATAAATCTTCACCACCCTAAGTGTGAAGAATCACCTGAGAAACCCACGACATAATCTATTTGCATCCTCTACCTACAAGCAGGTAAAGTGCACAGCATTCACAGGAAATATCGATACAATTCCAGGCAAGTAGGTTTCGATGAACTTAAGCAAGGCAAGCATCATAAGCAAGGGATTGGGCTTTGATTAAGCCCGAGGTTGGCCCGGTTAGATTTAAATTAAGTTACGTCTGGGCTAGGTTTCGATTAGATTCGCATCAAGTTCGAATTACACCGAGCTGGGTATCGGCCAGACTGGCTTGAGTCTGTGGTGGATGTACCTTGTGTTTATTTCGGAAGGTGGCAAGTCTGAACCGGACAAAACGGAACGAAAGACAACACCAGCATTGTAATTCATCGTTTTATATTTTACACCGTCGTATTTGCCCTCTCTTGAGAGAGTAAGCTTCTTCCTCCCAATGTCTCGAATTGAAAGACGGGTTTTAATTAAACGCCAGTGTTTTTAATTCGCTTGGCAAACTCAATGATTCAAGTGAGAAATTGAAGGAGCTCGAGGTTGCACCTGCACGGCGATATTGAAGTTGGCGTGTATGCGGACGCTGTAATTGCAACCAAAATATATGATTAATCCGGCAAAAGAAGAAAGAGTGGGGCACCCTACGAAGCGACAAGGAAGGTGTTTACTTCTGGCCTGACGTGGAATCCAATCAACGTCTCCATTGCGACTTGACCTTACGAAAATTGGGTCGAGGATCCACGGGGAAGATTAATGCTCGCGCTGATTAGTCTCGGGCTCTTCGAGACGAACGGGTCTTCGACCATTAGCCGTCCTATGATCTTTGTCCATCGGTCGGGTAACATTATATTGTTCATAAGACAAGCATAAAATCATTTTAGCTCGTACCTCTCCACCGACACCTTCGATTCCACGCAGCTGATTGACATTTATTAATTATCCCTGCTTGCCTCTTCAATTTTTCTTCCCGGGACTCGAAGCGTGCATGCAATTTGTATCTTGTACTTTTTCCTCCTTTCTCTTATATGTGCTCTAGTTTAAACGTCTGCTGCGCAGTGAGAATAATTCCAAATACTCCTCTAAATTCTCTTCGTTTAAGAATTGATTTCTATTCCATTCGGTTCTCTTCAAACGTGCTGCTTGCTAGCTCGATCACGTAACATTAACAAGTAGCTGCGCAATTTTTTAGTAACGAAGCGCAATAGCTTGTTGCACGTAGCTTTCCTCGTTTATCAGTTAGGGCGCCCAAGGTTTGTTTATGTATGTTAACATGGCGTCGGCCTGTCTCCCCCATGAGCTCGCTTGATTTATAGGCGGAGCATCTGACAGTAGATGCCACCCCCAAGCTCCAGACAACAGCTGTTCCATTTAGACGTGGAATGCAAGAATGGCCTTCTTCAACCCCATCTAGGGTAGCCGTTGTCAACTACGGTTTAGCTTCGACAGAGCCAGGCAGTTCGATTTTACAACTATTCTTTATGTGTTACCGATAGCCGGACAAACCTGGAGAAATCGTACTTGATGATAAACGAGTTGTCTATTTTATCAACGGGGGGTATATGCATCGATCACTGCAAGAAGGTTACTCTTTTACCGACAACTGATAAAAAGTTTATTCACAGATGTACCAAATTATAGATGCGGTAATATCGATGAAGTATAGGATAGACCTATCACCTTATGGGACCTCATGTCACCACCGAAACTGTTTTACCGACTCATAAATTGAGAACTGAATTTAGCGGCCTCTACTCATGAACAGCGTTCAACTTAGGAACTACTCTGAAATGTGTTGAAATGCTGAAAGGTGTGTATAGTTCCTCTCCGAGATATAGTGACTTAGGTGTGAAGTCCCTCAGCGGCAGTGATGCCAGATCGAGGACGGGTTCCCTCGAAAATTTCCCCCATCTCGCGCACACTACGCCGGAGCAGCGTGTTCGTGAGTTGGACTCCGAAACGCCGAACTCACGGACACGCTGCTCCGGCTTAGTGTGCGCGAGGTGGGGGAAATTCTCGAGGGAACCCTTCCTCGATCTGGCATCACTGCTCAGCGGGGTCTTAACCGAAACCCCGCTGGGTACTGGCCGCTAAACTAGTGATGCGGGATATTGGTCTCAACTATCGATAATGCATATCGATAAATATTTTTTCGTTCATTATCGATACATGAAATATATTACTCAAAAAGTATCGATATTGGTAATATCGATAATTCGATTCAAAGTGTTAAAATGATAACAAGTAATTTAATTTTCTACAATTATAAAGCAAAAAAAGCGCGCGCAATCCTTTACATATCCATTCGGTCGATCTGGGCGTAAGTGGAATTCGCCCATGGAAGGTGCAAAAAAATTATCGATATATGGACCAAAAGTATCGATACGTGTAATTATTGGTGTTTGAAATATCGATAGAAAATATCGATATTCTGACAGGCAAATATCGATATATGCAGTTATCGATAAATATCTGCGACAAGGGTAATTTTCGGCAACCCGGAAATTAAGAAAATTATGAAACTTGGTGTGCAAGTAGAGTAGTTCATCCGTAACGTAACCCTATTTTTTGTTGGTGCCATAAAGCAATTTTGGGGGTGAAATCACCCCATGAAAAAAATGCAGAATTTTCTATTCCGTGGAATATCTCGAGAACAGTGTGTGATATCGAAAAGAAGGTACATCGTTTTCTTATATCTACAAAACCGCGTGAAAATAATTTTCGAAAAATCCATATTTTTCAAGTCACCCCTACCACCAACCCTTAAAATTAAGGTTTTGTATTTTGAAAATATATGCTGAAATACCACTGGATAATTTCTTTTCATACGTATAAATACTTTATGTATTACTTCTTTTTGCAAACAAATAAAACCTCCATTGCCGAACTTGAAGTCTGTTTTAACAGTTTCAAACTTATTAAAACTACTCAATGACGTGCCATGAATCATTATGATAACAGCACATCCGTTACTTAAAGTGTTATCTTAATAGACCACTTTGGAACCCACACAATAAATAAATAATACGTGAAAACTTACAATGACTTTGCAAAATATTGTGCTACAAATAATTCAGCCGTTTCTTTAGCATAGTGACCAAATTTTTCTGTATTAATTTTTGTCCAGACGATATTGCTTGAGGAACGACAGAGAATCTATGTATAATGTTTTCATTAACTCCTGTTATTTGGGCTGTTATGTTAGGATTTTTTAAAAATCTTCGGGCAGTATTTCCATCATTAAACTTTCCAACACCCTGTTTAACCCGGTCTACAAGTAGTTCTAATTTGGAGCAAAATTGCGTTTGAATCAATAACTTCTCATCTGCTTGTAGTTTTTTAAATTCTGGCGTAGAAGCTGACCATTCTTTGAACTCGAGGTTGTATGATAAATGCAGAAGGCACTAAAAAAACAGAGTTTGGCGTGTGAAGAGAACAATCCAAATTTGTAATATTCCTCAATACATCAATTTTTATCGACCTGTTTTAAATCATCCATAATACCTTGGTGTAGCACCGTACCCCTACAGCACATTTTGTTGCAGAAACGTTGCACAAAAGTTGCAGTATATTGCAATGCTGCCGTTTGGTTGCGAGTTGCATTGCAATGTTACTGCAAAATTGTGGAAACATTGCCGTGCAATATTTCAATGACCACCTTTGTGCAATATTTCAAGAATATTGCGCACATATTGCCGTGCAATATTACAATGGCCAAGTTTGTGCAATATTTCGGGAATATTGCGCAAATATTGCCGTGCAATATTGCGCATATATTGAGGTACAATCCACGTGAAACGTTTCAGCAATTAATCCGCAATAAATCCGGAATTTCGCGGAGCGATCCCGAATTGTCGACACGCAGAATACAGTCTAAGATTCCACCGGCTACCACCGAGGGAATATATGCGAACGTGGACATTATCTGACATAAATAATTAATACGATTATTTAATTAACATTATAGAGTTTAAACAAACTCATAAACAATATTCAGCAACAAAAGATTTTTGTAAAAAAGTGTTACACGTGCCAAGTACTGCCAGTGTACCTACCATTACCGTTTAATTGATTATATCTAATTAAAAAGTTCCGAATTGTCGGGGGAAAATATCTAAGTCCGGATTTATTGCGGATTGATTGCTGAAATCTTTCTCATAAGTTGCGGCGCTCGCAAGATATGAGCAAGATATCAGAAATAAATCCGCAATAAATCCGGACTTAGCTATTTTCCCTCGACAATTCGAAGTTTATTCGTGACAACAGTCGCCACGGAGGTCCTTCGAATAACGAATAACGAATAACGACTAAAAATTTAGTCGGCTAAATATTTATTCGTTATTCTCGAATAACTTCATATTATTCGAAATTTTTATTCGAGACCATTCAAATAAAAATTTAGTCGACTAAAAATTCATTCGTTAGTCACGAATACCTTCATTTTATTCGAAACTAGTTTTTTAGCCTGTCTTCGCCAGGCATTACTATCCTATGTGTATAATAGGACGCCTAAGGTAACCAAAATTACCTATATGTACAATGCAGTAGCGGCTTCTACATTGTACATAATACCTGTTTTAGGCCACAGGTACAACCCATTATCGAATTTTCCAAGGTTTTGATTTTTTACGGCATCTTTGGGTTCCGAAGAAACTTCATGCTGAATCTAAATCTTGTAGATCATCGGGAAGTACGAAAAAAAGCCTCCGGACAGATTTTGCTAACAAACGAACATCCACCTTAAGCGTCTTATTATATAGGATTTGTATTCCTAGGTTAGTGGAATAACAATTTAGTCGAATAATGCCCAACTCTGGTTGGGACCCGGCCCACAACCATGGCTGACGGACACGAATGAAATTGTTCGAATATCTGCAGCGCAAGCTTCACTTTAAAATAATAATAGGGATGAGTCTTTGAGAGCACTTAAGAAGATAACCTTGCAGGAAAAGGGCGTGCACGCGCGTGCCTGCCACACTATTACAGTTCCCCCACCCCATTGGTCAGCAAGGTACTTATAGTACGTACAACACAGTGCTTGTACAACACAGTTCGGCGCTCCGTTGCAACCCAAGTCTCAAAATCTAAGGAAGTGTGCATTCGACTGAGCAAGTCTGACTAAGGTAATAAAGTTGTACGACTAAGCTGTGTGCGCGTGATCGCACACTCGATTAATCGTCCTATATAAATACGTGGCACTAAACCTTCAAGACAATTCCGACTCTACTTTGATAGTATCAGAGGCTGTCTATTTGGCGAGTAGAAGTTTGTATATTTTTTTAATATTACTAAAACTCGGAAAAATTCTTCGACTTCCCCAATTTCGAAGGATACAGTTTCCTTCGAGCATAGAACTACTTCAGTGATATTTTAACATGTTTCTTAATTGTTTTCAATCACAACTTGCAGTATTCTCATCTGTTTCCCGCAATGAAATTCCTGACATTTATCTTCGTGGTTATAGCAATGCTTGCTATTGCTTTAAACGGCGTTGTAGATGCACTAGATTGTGTCCGGAAGTATAATGCAGTAAGTTCATTCTTATATTATTAGGACTGAAATTCGCAAAGATGTTAGTGCTGTAGGTATGGTGATTCGAAAAATGTTCAATATTGCATGTTGATTATTTATGTGCCATTTTAGTGTGCAGTGGACAAGGATTGTTGCTCTGGTCTTTGGTGCAACTATAAGAGGTGCATACCCAAAGAAGAGTAGGGCATTCGTGTGAAATTGAGGGCCAAACCTTCATATGCCATCCGCAAACGATGTCCAATAGTACTCATTGTGAGAACAGCAATAATGTTATAATGGAATAAAAGCATATATTCACGCAAGTTGTTCAGTTTGTTGTCATCACCTGCAGGCTACGACAGTATTTTCCATTGCCACTAAAGCAGCGATTCCCAACCTATGGGTCGTGAAGTATTTTCTCGGCGATCGCCACGGTTTTATGTTTTTTTTTTTAATAAATTTAGAATTTTATGCTGAAATATCTGTTTTTAATGTGTTTTTTACCTTATTACTTTTACCCACAAGTTTGAATAATTACCAATTGTTTTAAAATTCGTAATATTCGTAAAAGAAAATTGTTATAAAATATTCGACTCTCGCCTGATAATGTTGGTTTTTAAGGGGTCAAATTTGCAGTTGAGCTTTCACTCAATCCCTTATGATATTTTGTAAATTACCACAGACGAGGTATGGACCTCGTCTGTGAAATTACACAATGATGTCGTAGGAAAGATGGAATTGATGAATTAATTTTAGCTTCTTGAGGTAATATAGAGCCAGCCATGCCGACCGAGTGCTTGTATCAGCAGGCTTCTCCGTGAGGCAGTGAGGGGGCACTGCCAGATCACACGATTCAGGTCTTGCTCCTCTTGAATAGTGTCAGCATAAACCCCCTTGCCTCTGTCTTCACTGCAGAATGCACAGCCCTAGAAATGGCAGTAAACCTAGCCAACGAAGACAAAAGCCTTTCCTATACCATTTGTACAGACTCCTTCAGTGCCATTCAGGCTCTTGCCAGTCTCTCTCCCAACCAACAGGTAAACAATCTCTTATTGAAAATCAAGAACGGCCTCAGGGAATTCAAACAATTATCTCAACCTAACCACGAGATAGTTTTCATATGGATTCCCTCTCATCAAAATGTAGAAGGAAATGAAATAGCTGACTATGCAGCTAAGGAAGCAACTTCCTCTTTACAAACGGAAAACTTTTACATTCCACACACTGATCTATCAGGACAATTGAAGGAGTTACTATGGCAAAACGCGGAAAAATCATGGACGAAAGAAGCAGCCTACAAAGGACGTATCTACTTCGAGAACTACTACGACTCAACAAGAAAGCCCTGGTTCCATAACCGAAACATTCCCAGACATGTCACCTCTTGGGTGTGCAGATACAGAGCAAACCACTACAATCTGGCTTCCTCTCTCGCTAGGGTGGGAATTGTAACAAGTAGTGACTGCTGGTGTGGACATGCAACCCAGGACCTAAACCATATTCTATGGAATTGTCGATTATTCGTGCAATCTCGCAAAATAATGGAGGAAGATCTCAGTAATCACGGATGGACTCCTCCCTACTCAATAGAACCGTTCCTTCAAGAACTTAATTTGACTGCCATTAGAATAATCACTAACTTTTTAGTAACAAACAACCTAAAAATTTAGAAACACGGCAATAGTCTACATCAGGTTTAGATAGTAAGCTAGCCTTTAATAGATTATAATAGTTTTTAATAGGATGAGACCAAAAAGTTCAAAACGGACTGTGATAACTAGATGTAAACTACTTATAAGCATGTATATATTTTCACTACTTTTTTAACCGTTGTAAATATTTAGTCCACATGTACTAACACACTTCTGTATAGCTAGCCTCAAAAGTTTGCTTAAGGACCTGCCAAGGTTCAAAGCTGAAAATAAAAAAAAAAAAAAAAGGTCTTGCTCCTCAACCACTACAATGTGGCTTCCTCTCTCGCTAGGGTGGGAATAGTAATAAGCACAGACGAGGTATTCCATACCTCGTCTGTGGTAATAAGTACTGTGCCCCGATGGATAGAAAATACTTGAGAAACTCTAGGGTCCGAATCAGGGCCCGAATAGTATATCCCTATTGGCTGGCGCGACAACGTCGACGAATACAAAGTAAGCAAACGGGGCACAGGCAGCGGGAGCCAATGCGAGCGAAGAACCCCTCTCGCCCCCCTGACATTTCGAGTATCATCTTTCCATCGGAGCACAGTAGTGACTGCTGGTGCGGACACGCAACCCAGGACCTAGACCACATTCTATGGAATTGTCGACTCTTCATGCAATCTCGCAAAATCATGGAGGATGAACTCAGAAATCACGAATGGACTCCTCCCTACTCAGTAGAACCGTTCCTTCAAGATCTTAATTTGACTGCCATTAGAATAATTTCTAACTTTTTACTAACAAATAACCTAAAAATATAGAAACACTGCAATAGTCTACCGCAGGGTTAGATAGTAAGATAGCTTTTAATAGTTTATAATAGTTTTTAATATGCTGTGACCAAAGTTCAAAACGGACTGTGATATCTAGAAGTAAATTACTTATAAGCATATAAATATTTTTACTACAATAATCTTAAGAGAATAACTTTGTTAAAACCTTGAACTGGCATTCGTACCTTTATACTTGTTAAACCATTGTAAACATCTAGTCCATAAGTACTAACATATTTCTGTATCGCCAACCTCAAAAGTTTGCTTAAGGACCTACCAAAGTTCAAAGTATTTTAATAAAAAAAAGGTCTTGCTCCTCCGCTCCACACTGGCAAGCCGAACTGTCCACCACATGGATTCTATGAAGCGATTTATTTAGGTTGTAATGGTTGGATCGAGCTCTGCAGATCCAAACTGTCAGGTCTCTGGGAGTATGCGTGTAATAAAACCACTAGTGAGTGGAACTGGTGAAATATTGTTGAAAAAAGGCTTGTCCTACTGGAGTGCCTTCGGAGAACGCTTGAACGAAGCGTTAAAGTCAATAATCGCCGGAATCTTCCAGTATGGGTCCGAAGGTTTGTTGGTCGCCTCCTTAGCGAGATGATCGGCTCTCTCATTACCAATCAGCCTTTGTGGGAGGGAACCCACAAGTCGGGTAAAACGAAAGCACACTCCACAGAGATGTGACACTTCCCGCCATCTACCGAAAATAACCAAAAGTGATTTTCTCTATCGGAAAACTCTCCCACTAACTTTCTCATATAAAATGAAATATCTCGTGAAGGTAAAGTATTATATTTCCAGCGATCTTATCTTTTACCTCCTTATTCCTAGAAGAACTCGTAGAATCGAAACAATTAAAAATGGATCGTGGCATACAGTGCTAGAGTTCGTTACACACTGCAAAATTTGTCTTTATAACCTTTTTCTAACTTTGCTTAGAACAGAGCTGTAGCCAAGCAAAGTTACTAGATATGACAGAGAGAAGACCTTAGTAATAATTCTTACAATTAGTAAGAAATTTTATTAAAAGAGAGCGCCACTTTTGTTCACTTTCTCATAGATGGCGCGCAATATCACATCACTGTCGTGCATACATTCTGTTTTAGCCCAAGCAGTTTATATTTTTTAAACACCTTCGTAGATTTCAACTTCTCAATTATAAATATTTTACTTACCAAGGTCTGTTTAAAAATAATGTTTTAATATTTTTAAAATTAGTAATTAATGAGCACATGAATATTAACATTCTCATAACTATAGTTTAGTTGTAGCCTCCTGAATAATTACTTGAAGTTCTAGACATTATTTTTAAATGCTGAAAGAATATCCAGTAAGACTTACAGTGCTATTAATTTAATGTTTGACCGCTCCATCCCTCATACAACGAAATCTTTGCGCACCTAAGGTGCATTCTATAAAAAGTCTTTCGCCTCCAACCCACTCGTATTAAGAGTTCCTACTGAAAAACGAGTCCAACTATCAAACCCTCGACTAATTACCCCTATTGTGCCACCCTTACGCTCCAGCGCCTTTTCAGTCTGAAACTCAAAAATGAAGGTACCATAGTCTGATTTTCATCGCAGACACGGCACTAACAGGATCTCCGCAGCATTTTCATTAAATGGAATTTCTTAATAGAAACTTTAGTCGGGATTGGCAGCATCTGCAAGAGAGTGACGCCAGACCGGAGCTTAGTGGGGTTGAACAGGGGAACCAACGATTCTGTATGTTGACGCCCGAAATGCTGTCCGATCGATCTTCGTCAGACTTGATTTCGCAGCGGTACAATCATCCAACAAATAGAATTGTACGTTACCCTAGCCGTGCGTGCCTACGTTCCCCGAAAAACTTCACAACTGCCGTTCGTTGTCAACAGCCCCTTTTCCAACTTACACCTAAATCCTTCGACTTCTATGCCACCCCTAACTTGCCCCACCAACTCAAAGAATACTTTTCCAAAATTTCAACTCCATTTTGCGATTCAAACTAAATTACGTTCCCAAACTAATTACGGATCAAACTAAGTTCCATTTAAAATTCATGAATCCAAACAAGTTAATTAAAAACGAAAGATCAAGTTTCCTGATTTATTCTCCATTGAAGCACAACAAACGTGTTACTACGTGCGAACGATTAGATAGAGGAAAACCGCGCATACGAGTCGTAACGCAAACAGAAATCTACACCGTGATAATAGTGGAACAGCAATGGCGGTACAAAATTCTGGCGGCACGTAACGAATCGGAGTACCTACATACATATTCGTTTGCAAGCGCAACGCGTTGTTTCTAGTCATACGTTTTATCGCCTGACAATCAGCCGACACGCATAAGTGGCATGATTGATTCTCATTGTCGGACAGCACTCGTTACCATATTTACTAACGACCGCGTTTGTCTTAATTAAAACATTACCGTTCTTACCCTCCGGACAGGAAACGCGGCAAGGGTGCCAGCAGCTCGCGACCTTCCGCATTTTTTCATGCGAGCATCCCCATTCGTGCCTTGATAACGACACGGAACCAGAAGCAGGCAGGAACGTAAAGTATTTCCAACAACAAAAATTGTAGAAAATAATACAAGCAGTTTCTATCTCGAGGGTAGTTTCTTTAAAGTCTTCATGGGACTCTCCTTAAAATACCAACCGATGTCTGCGATTGAGGGATCCTCAGTTACAGTAGAATTCCCAAGTCCAGTGGAATCATTGACACTTCTTTTAATTAATCTCCGGAACCCGGATGCTTAAAAGAAGTGCGGAGTCCCTTCGAGTTGGCCCTCACAGTTTTCCAGAATAAGCTCGGAGGGTATCGAATGAAAAAAACCAGCGGATAGACGGACATACAGGATGGTAAAGGCAAAAGGAAGCGGTGGCAGCGCGAAGAATGTCATAGCTAGTTGTTTCTGGCCGAGGAGGGAGGCTGACACCTTCGTGATGGATGATCGCCGACCGTCCGCTAAAGCTGCCGTTGCTGCTGCTGCTGCTGCCGCTGCCGCCGTCGAAATGGCTATCGCTGTTATTGCTCTTGTTGCTAAAAATACGGAACAAACCACCACGGACAGTTGATTCGCTGATATTATTCCATTTCACTGTTATACTTCGCTCCACCCAATGGATCTCTATTACTATCTAATCAAATTCCGATAGGTTCATTGGAAGCAACCATGGTGCCTAGTATCACAAAGTGAGTATAGAGCAGATTCTTCTTCCTGATAAATGCATGAAGCTTTCTATGGTTCATCCAAAAGCGAAGCGAAGGTCCCAGAGTTGCCTGGAACATTTGCTAACCAACGCAACTCGATGGGTGGGAAACAGTGGTGGAACAGAGCTGAGCAGCCAGAGGAATTGGCCAGGCGGTCTCTCTCCCCCGGAGAAACAAATTTTCCTGCTCGCAAGTAGGTGGAAAGTGCGCGACGGCTGCCGGTAGTAAGCCCGGGAGCATTCAGTGGATCCAGGGTGAGTATGGGCGGCGGTACTCGATGCTGCGCCGCTGGGAGCGTGCTAATGGCTACTGACACACAGTTTTGATGGATCGGGCACCACTCTTCCTCCTGTCCCGCCCCGCCGCGCCCCACGCCGCGGCTGCGAAATATGCGAGTGTGGCGATACCCGGCGCGATCCGCCGAGGAAATGCACGGACAAACAGGAAGACGGGGAGGAAACGTTATTACGTTTGGTCGGCGATTCGCGGCGACTCGGGCGAGTAGCCAAAAATCTGATCGATAACTGAGCTGGCCAGCAAGCATGAGGCGAAGGGACCAAGTGGATTCTTCATTCTCGCGACCTTGAAGCCGCATGGGTTGAAGTTATAGATTCTAATAGATGACTAGGTTTAGGAGAACTTGGGGACCTGGATCATCGATGACGTAGGGAAATAATGAAGGAGGAGAGCGTGGTGATTCTGAAGAGGAGGAAGAAAAAGAGAAGCAAGGGCGAGAGGAGTGTTGGAGACCGCGATAGGTAGATACGCGAGGAAACGGATAGATACTAATTGGGCAAAGGAAAAGAAACGACGAGGCTGGTGAGGCGAGGAGGAGAGGAGAAGAGAAGGGCACGGGTGCGGGAACGACGGCAGACGCGACGGCGACGACGACGGCGACACAGGCATCCGCCCGTTCGCTCGCGTTGTTCGCGGTGACGTATCTGTCCCCAAGGATACACTCCTGATTCCGAGGCCTACAGGACCAGACGTCCACGTAGGATCGTCCAAAAATTCCCATTGACAACCTGTTCACCTCCGCTCGCTCGACGTGCTCCGAGGCACAAAGTATTCGATGCAACCGCCGCGCCTGACACCGATACTCTACCCAGAGGACTTCCTAGCACCAGCTGCAGACTTTGGCCTTGCCTTTTCGTCCTGCATAAACCAGAAACTCTGCAACATAGTATAGCGGGCGCTGATGTGTGTGATCGTTTTCCACGCAATATCTTCGTTGGTGGCACTGGTTTCGTGAAGAGGACAATTGCGTTGTCCATGATCAGGACGCGTTTGAATGTTGAATTAGGGTAGACCGGGGTGAATCGGATCATTTTGTGTTTCATGGTAAGAAGATAATAGTCAAACAGTAAAAAACTAATTTTTTATTATATATTCGTGACCAGCACACCTTTGGCTTGAAGATTAATATATAAAAATTGAAATTAAACGTAAAACTCTTTCATTTATAAACAAAAAACGAGAAAGTGAGATATATCAGATTCGCCCCGAAACTTGGGGCGAATCGGATAACCCAGAAATCTCTGAAGAAACTGAAATTTTTCATATCAAAATCTTTAGAATCACCTTAAACAAATTTAATTTAATGACAGTGAAGTCAAGTGACACTACTTAGAACACAGATCGGAAGCATAGGTATTGCCGTGTTTTGCCGCCTCTATCAATACAATTCTCGTGGCACCACTCTTCTCAAACAATCTTCTGAAAGTGGACGAATTAATTTTTCACCACAGTAAATACAATGCCATCTTCTTAAGACCATTAATTAATTTATTTATTTTCGTCAATTTTTTAGATTTAATTTTTATTACAGCTTCCTCTTTTCCTTTTTGGGACGCCATGATCTCAAATTACTGTTTTTTATATACCTAGGAATCATCCGTATATAAACAATTATAATATTTATAATCATAAAAATACTCAAATGAAAAAAAGAGTGATCCGATTCGCCCCATATACCTCAAAGTACCTCAAGTACCTCAAGTACCTCAAAGTACCTCAAAGGTTGTAGATTACATAAACATATTATGATATAATAGTCTAAAATACATCAAATACAAAACCTGGACACCGTGCAAACTACTAACAATAAACCCATTTGAATATTCAAGCTTAATTACTTTTTATGTTAAATACGAAATTGCAGATTACGTAGGTTAGTTTCGGACCAAAATAATTGTAACGATCGCGCGCATTTGGTCTAAACACACCTTGACTGAAACCGTATGCCAGCTCTAAACAATGACTTAAAATAGTAGGAACGAGGTACCTACTCCGAACGATCCGAATGCTCATTTCTATAGCGATATAAGAAAAATGAACTAAATTCTTATTTTGATCCAATTCGCCCTGTGATCCCATTCGCCCCGATCTACCCTACCTATATAATCACTAATTACTAATAGCAAAAGAATGTTATACCGTTTTTACTCAACGTACCGTAGTTTATTCATCCAAAAATTTTGTTAGCACACGTCCCCAGTGACCTTTGGTGGTCGGCTTGAAAGGACTGCGCGGCGGTTGCATGTTTCAAGGGATTAAACGCGTGACTAGGAATACGAATCCTTGGGGACGTGACAAGAGGTCGCACAAAGTGTGGGATCATGTAGGTACCTCCGTTTCGATCTCCCTCGAGAGTTCCCGTGTACCTGGCTCGACATGCCCACGGAACTCAAGAATTTTCGACAAGACTACAGCATTAAGAATCCATATTTCAAACACGAGAGAGAGCGAGCCTCCTCGGGCGAGGGAAAGGCGACTTTTTATCTTCGAACGCTAAAGCAAAGAAAAATGAAACGCTTCGAATGACATTTTTAAACGACATCGGGCAGGCATGAAACGTGGCTTCCTAACTAATTAGCATGATTTTTAAAAACTATGTACCTAAACAAGAAGCTAAGGATACACGGATGCAAGTAATCTGTAATTTTCTGATCACTATTAAGCCAAAGTAACTCATCGGACTTGAACATCGATAGGCTCCGAAGAACGCCAGGCACGCCACAAAGCGGCCGCCGCGCGATTGCGACGATGACTCTCGAACATCACGAACTTAGATGTTCAAAACCGGATCATTATCTCCTCGGTGGCATGCCCACTTTCTCATGCATCTTCAAGTGGGATTAATTAACAAGCTGGATAAGCATCTGGGAACGAGACCGAGGTCAGTTCGTTGATCAAACCGTCTTTTCGTTCTCTAAACCTCCCTGCTCTCTAAAACTCTCCTTCCCCCTTCTCTCCATCGCTGCAACTTTCTCGCAAACGTGACAAACGTGTAAATATAGCCTTTTGTAATGAGAAAACAACAAATCGCATTCGATATCGTAGATTGTAGAACGATATCAAACGGCTGAATTGAAATTTCTTTAATATCAGAAAGAACATTGTAGCTGTAGCTTTAAAGCAGACGGTATTTAAATTTATCAAAATTCTACGATACTTATCGTTTCTGTCTTGTGTACAAAGAGTCATCGATAATCGCGCTTGAGCTTCGGACTTTATTTTTATGCCGCAGAAATTTCAGCAACGTCAGCGGTAAGATTAAACTTGATTGGAAGATCTGGACAAGAACACAGTCGGAGTGTCCTCGCCGCTTTAATTCCACAATGGGTTGAGTTTTGAGCGACAGAAGTCACCGATTCTCGCGTACCGCGCATCCAAGTCGAGCCTATAAAGAACCTTACTTGCTTACTTAACCTTTAACTCTAAACAGGCCGAGTAGCTCTATCGCAGCTCAAGTTCCTACATCTACTTAGATTCTAGTAGGTATTAAGGGGTCATTCTGGTTAGACATTCTGGTTTGAAATAATTGATTTTTTTTATAACATTTTTCGAAAGTACATAGCGTAAAGGACCCAATTACTGGCAGCCAACCCAATTACTGTCACCTTAAACTATGTTACTTAAACATTTATTTATTCGTTATTTTAACCCTTCGTGGTTACACCTTCTTATAATCACAAATTGGTCACACGGGGTTCGCTGTACCCCAGTGTAATTTTTTGAGTTACCATTTTCGATTTTTTAATCTTTTAACTTTTCAGTGATAATTGTACATTCATAATACTTGTACAGTCATGGTCTAATAGTTTTTTTCTAGAAATGTAAATTTTTATATTATAAAATTTGTAGTTGAAAATGAGGGATTTTCCATGGTTGTGGGAAAAACCCGATTTTTAAATTTTTTTTTTGCGATATATCCCCTTTGGAAGACATAAAGGTGCGACATTTCAAATCGAAAATTGCTCTTAGGGTACAATACACCCCGTGTGACCATGAAGGGTTAAGTAAAATAGCTTAAGGTGACAGTAATTGGGTTGACTGCCAATAATTGGGTCCTTTACCATATTCTCAAGAATGTACTGTCAAATTTTCATTGAAAAATTCCAATTATTTTAGCTACTACATAGGCAATTTGTAGGGAGCGCAGAGATTCGACCACCATAGATAACTGCGTCTTTCTCGAAACGTAATTTTTTCCCATGGTACAGGAAAAATCCCAAAATCTATCGAACCGATTGCTTTATAAATTGAACTGCTTATTCTGCGCATCTATGCCTCTGGCCGGTGCTACAACCAAGTATTTCTGTTGAGTCTAACCTACTTTTAAAATCGAAAACAGCAGTGAAAACACAGCCGAAATACATTGATTTTTGTATTGTGCCCACCATTTGGTTAATTTTAAGGATAAATCATTTATTCTAATACGGGCCATAGCGGCAGTCATACTGATCAAGAATCTGTTTGTATTTTTGGTTTCAAAGAAGTCCAACTGCTGAAATCACCTGCACGAGCGAGGCATGAATTTTTAAAAATGTCATCAAAATCGCCTTGAAAACCGTTTTAAAAGCAATAATTGTATTACTTGTATATTTTTTATTTACTGTAAAAGTACAGTATAATCGATAGAAATTTTTTTTATTACATTACTATAATTCCTGTCTTCGCAATAAATTCCCGAAAATCGCTGAATTTATCGCGCTAACCAGAATGACCCATTAAAAAGGCCCAGCGCGGTTGAAACGGTTCTCGCGCTATTACACCCTTCTGCTTAATTTCCATTCTGGATCTCAGCAAGCATTAGCATGTGAAAGAAGAGGAGGAGGTAGGTATCGGGAGGTCCGAGTGGATCTGACCCAAAGCGTTGTCGCGGGCGCGAGTCACTGTTTTTCTAATTTAATTTTCGTGCGGGGCCGCGGGAATCGGGATCATTGACGGACACGTAGGCGCATATAGATCGAGTTCAGGTATCCCGGCGTTATCTCGGATGCGGGTCTAGCGGTGGTAACGGGTCGGCCGGATGCGTCCCATATCGGCTAGTTAGAAGAAAGGGATCCGTGAAAGAGAAGAAGGGGCTGAATGACACGGTCACCGAAAATGACAGGTACACGGCTTCGAAGAGCCGTGGACGTGGGGCCGATATCGCAACCGCATCTGACACAAACCTTGGTCAGCCAGCCCCTTCTCCTCTCGTCTCTACTCGTCTCTGCTCGTCTCTGCTCGTCTCGTCTCGTCTCCGAGCTCTCTCTTTCCTCTGACTCTCGTGTCTGCCTGCCAATATACCTACCTGTCAACACACGCTGCATTCAATTAACTCGGGGACCAGCGCCACGCCTGTGTAATGACGCGGAAATCTAACTTTACCCACCCCCATACCCCACACCCTCCTCGCGATCCACCCCGACGATCAACGTGCACAAACGGGTCGACCTGATCCTCCTCCTTCTCACGACTCGTCGTTTTGACAAGGTAGAGAGGAACCTTCTCTGTCTCGATTCCCGTGTGAACCGGGACTCCAAATTTTTAGGTCCTGAAAAGTCTGCTTTCGCGGAAATCAGACTGGTTTAGGCACCTCTTTACGCGCAGGATTCTTTTTACTTCACTATTTGAAGATCGAGCAGCCCGCAATCAGTTTACTAGTGGGAAAGTACCGTAAACTGGGGGAACATTGGCAGGACGGGGTTACATTGGCAGGTGCCGCGGTTACATTGGCAGCTATACGAGATATTCCATGTCAAAACGCATGGAGGGAAAATTTAGTTTCACCGATTCTCTTCAAAATTACACCATTTGTCGATAACCTTGCAAAAAAAAGTGTACTGAATTTTAATGGCCTATGTCAAATAGTTTTCGAAATATTTAATGTTAAAGTTTTAAAAATTGAACAAAATCGGCGGAGGTGTCATCATTTAAAATGTAATATCTGGGTAGTTTTTAAAGATAATGCCTCCGTCCTTGGGCTCATTTTGAAGTTGAAGGAATGCTTTCTCAACCCGTATATAGAATATTTTGTTTATTGTTAATAAACAGTGATCGATATCAAAGTTTCAAATCGCGATTTGACGTCGTTCCCAACCACGGTCCGGCTTGAAAAAAATACCATTGGATTCGTAATAAATGCGTTTTTCGAAGAAGTGGAGAAATTTTGGAAACAGTCAACAAAAAAAATAAAACTTACGATAATGCACACCGCTTAGAACTGCAGGAAACAAAACAAACTTTTCGTTCAGTGTTTTCGGTATGTGTAGGGGAGAGTAGCCGATATTGGACCGTCTCCTTAATTGGACCATTCGTGTATCTCGATAAATAAATATATTTGCAGTGGTTCTTTCGGCTACACTGCTTTAGGAAGTGGAGATGGAACGTGTGAGAACAGCGAGACGGTTATTCATTAGTTTGTTGTTCACCGTCGTCGAAATATCGCGATCATTATTTTTCGTGCTATTTCAAGTGAATTTCTTTCAACAACTTGTAACTACCATAATTTTAAACGACACTAGTGTAAAGTGTGCTGTCTTAGCTGTAATTTCATGTCCTTACTTTTCCATATTCGTATAAGTATAACAATGAAAACATATCTTTTCGATGTAACGTACAAGTTGCCTAATATTGGACCACCACTAGTTGCTTAAATTGGACCGGTCCATTCTAGGATACAATCTATTTTCTGGTAGCGAATAGTTAAAAGCATACTAAAAAATTTAAAAAAAAAAAACTAAAATTGGCTTCAAAAAAATAAAATTGCACTAAAAAGTAAAAAATAATATTTTCCCTTATGTAATATAAGACTCTCATTAGGGAAAAATTATTTTTTACTCTTTACTGCAATTTCAATTTTTGAAGTCGGTTTTAATTTTTGAAATTATTTTATAAATTCATTGATTTTTAGGAGCGGTCCAATATAGGAAACCGGTGGTCCAACTTACGAAACCGGTTGCCTGAAATGGACCGAAGTCATTAGTTTAGTTTTCTTGAGATATTATTTTAATCAATTATTTTATTAACACAGTAAATATATGATAAAATCTACATAAAATGCAGATCATTTTCCCGTATTTGTTTCCTTTCTACAATGCGTTATGCCCGTGTAGGAGAGAAAACTAAAAAAGTGGTCCAACCTAGGCAACCTTCCCCTATATCTGATATGAAATATGAATATCTGCTCGCCATATAAAAGATTAGCAATAGTAGGTAGTTTTTAGACCTTTCCCATGTAATGTTGCAAAAAAACATTAATCCGGACACTTTCTATTTACAAAAAAAAAAAAACACTAATCCGGACACTTTCTATTCACTAAACCGTTTAGTAGTAAGTGGCTACTCGCCACTCGACTAAATTACTCGACGTGTTTGAACCGGCCTTTAATGACTTCAGATTAGTAAAACTTAGCCTGTTTATGCTATTTATATGATGTGCCAATGTTACCCCGTAGTGGTTGGCTTTTAATGTGTATTAAAGAAGGAAAAGGACAAAAATGTTATGCATTTTGACAATTGTAATGCATTCACAAAAGATGCAGTGTTATGATAGGGTACTTAAAGCAAATGTAAACATGTTACTTTTTACATTATATAACAAAATGCTTCAAAAACCTGCCAATGTTCTCCCAGTTTACGGTACTCTACATAGTGGGAAATATTGTGAGAGAGCTATCTACTTCAGTACGCTCTGTAATCGGATTAATCGTGTTACAGGACTTGTGTTACACAAGTATTGAAATAGTGCAATAATGTTTTCGCCATTAAATAGTCTTAAAATTTACGAAATCGATCATCGAACAGTCGAAAATCCCAATACTGCCCTGTTACATGTGACAGCTAACCCGATTGAACTGCTTTAATTTTCGACACCAGGTCGCGTAGCGGCAATAAGGAAATCCCAACACCCAGCACATAGGTATGAAGGGTAAGGGGAAAACAGAGAATGCCACAAAACAGCTTTATCGAGAAGATTAAGTTTTAATACTTTAGTCAATCAGTAAAAAAACAAGGTTTACTGAATTTAATTTTCTTCTTAAGTAATTTATTGTTTTACCTGGACGAGAGAAGCTTGAAGCTTATGCTTAGACAAACAGGGGGAATATTCCCTGCTTTTAACCGGTACCTAGGGTAGACCAGGGCGAATCGGAACAAAATAAGAAATTAGTCCATATTTCTTACAAAGCGATAGAAGTGAGCATTCCGATCCTTTTGTAGTACCTCGTCCATCTCCCCCGCACCTACCGCAATTTGTTTTAAGATTGTTTTAAGTCATCGTGTACAGCTGGCACAATTTTCGTCCGAATTTAACCTACGTAATCTGTAGATTCGTATTGAAATTACAAAGTAAGCTTGGAGATTCAAATGTGGTTATTGTTATTAGTTTGCACGGTGTCCAAGTTTAGTATTTGATATACTTTAGATTATTATTGTATTATAATATATGTATTTAATCTACAACCTTTGAAAGCCTTATCGGGCTAATCGGATCACGTCATTTGGGGCGAATCGGATCACTCTTTTTTTCATTTGAGTATCTTTATAATTATGAATATGATAATTGTTTATATACAGGTGGTTCGTACGTATATAAAAAAGATCAATCAGGGGTCATGGTGTCCGAAAAAATAAAGGAAACTGTGATAAAAATAAAATCTAAAGAAATGACGAGAAAAAAAATTAATTAATGGTCGTGAGAAAATGGCATTGTATTTACTGTAATGAAAAATGAATTCGACCAGTTTCAGAAGATTGTCTGAGAAGAGTGCTGTCACGAGAATTGTGCTGATAGAGGCGGCAAAAAACAGCAATATCCTTCCGATTTGTATTCTAAGTCGTGTCACTTGACTTCACTGTCATTAAATTAGATTTGTTTAAGTTGATTCTAAAGATTTTGTGAAGAAAATTGCAAGTTTTGGGGCGAATAAAAAATTTCTCACTTTTTGGTTTTTTGTTTGCAGAAGAAACATTTTTAAGTTTTTATTATATTTCTTATTATGTATGGAATGAAGCCAAAGGTGTACTGGTCACGAATACATAATAAAAAATTAGTTTTTTAATGTTTGACTATTATTTTTTTACCATCAAACAAAAAGTGGTGATCCGATTCGCCCCGGTCTACCCTATACCAAATATTTAACATTATCTTACGGGGGCACTTGAACTTTATAACCCTCTGTGACTCGAAAATTCAATATTCCCAGTTACCATCAACAAAATATGCTCCTAAATCACAAAATCACGAAATATGGACATTCCTCGTTCTCCCCTTATCCTTCATACATATTGTTATTAATCATTACGCGTATGAAGTAAAGGAGGCACGGTGCACATCGGAACCATGACCCTCCAATCCATGCGACCACTGAGAGGAACACGAAATCAGCAGATCGGCCAAGATTACGAGAGGACAGAGATAGCGTTATCTCTTATCTGCAAACACTCCTGGATCTCAGCATCTACTATCGACCCGGGGAATTAAGAAAGCTTAGCTCGCGTAGATTAAATTAAAATCGGCCTTTATCGTGGGCACTGCGCATTTCTCGTTATCTAACCTCTGAGCTGATAATCTGTATTGTATTCTTTACATTTACAAGAATCCGCGAACACCGCAACGGTCACCGGTATTTTAAACGATACCTGCTTAGGTAAAAACAAAAAACGTTTCCTACACAAACCTACTCTACAACTTCAATCTCCTAAGCAGTTTCCAGTAAATATTTCGATTCATGAAACGTGCGATTCCCGACGGACACGACTGCTCCATACCTAAACGTGTTGCCAAGCAAGAAAATTTGAAAGTAAATACATAGGTATAGAATTTCAAATAAATAGAAGAAGATCTAGGATAAAGGACCCAAATACTGGCAGCCAACCCAATTACTGTCACCTTAAGCTATTTTACCTAAAATAACGAATAAATAAACGTTTAAGTAAAACAGCTTAAGGTGACAGTAATTGGGTTGGCTGCCAGTAATTGGGTCCTTTACCCTACCTATTTCGTTTCTCGTATCTAAATCCGAGGTCAAGGAAAAAAGATGCATTAACAAGAGAATCGAAAGATTTGAATAAAACTGTATCAGCATAATTGAAGGAACGAGTGCTTCCTGAGGATTAAAAAGGGGGACCTATGAAAGAGGTGGTCTACATGAGTAGATATATCGTTGATAGATCGAGTAAGAATCGCGGAATCGACCAACAGCCTAGGTACATTCGAAGCTTGTTTACGGGCGAATGAAAATTACACGGCGCGGGCGGTACCAGCCACCCCTTGGTTCGACGCGTCCATTCATTAACACTTCATATACCGTAGCGACGTGCTGGTAACGAGCCTGTCATAATTACCGCGCTAACTTTATTACTGCGGATACACGTTCCTTGCTCGGGCTATGATACTCGTGCGTCATGGGGCAAATCGACCGCGCACCCCCTCATTCGATGGGAAACCTAAACCCTCCGACGTTGGTGAATTCAACAATCTTACAACCGAGTCTTTCTCCTATTAATCGCATCGGCGCAACGTCAAGCAGATCTCACTGTCCGTAAAATTTGAAATATAAACAGAAATACTCAGTAACCTTAGGAAATGGCTCTAAATCGCTTTTAATAGAATTTAAAAAACACCAGGTTCGACCTTACATAAAAGAAAACAACGCAAGAGCACACGAGTATTTTTTTTTCTAATTTAAAGCAACGAAAGCAATTCCCAGAGCGGAACCCAAGCTTCGGCTGAAAAAGCTACTTAGGTACTATCGTCGGATCTGGCAAAAGGGCAATTTACGATCCCAAAGCGTTCGCAGTTCACATCGCCGCACGAACAAAGAAATTATAATCCGATTGAAATCATGCGAGTCGAACATTGGCTACCGTTTGCACGCACCCTTCCGCCGCCGATGGCTAATTACATTTATTCAATATTTACGATGATACGATCAACACGTAGAACGAGCTAGGCGTGAGTCAGGTTGAATGAAACGGCATATCGAGCAGTGCAGAGTCATTCCATGCCGATCGAACAGTTTCGTTGGCCGCCGCTGATTCCGCGCCTCTTTTTCTCGCCTCTCCTTCGACGAGGAGAAACCAGTGAATTACATAATAATATGTAAAGTTTACTAGCCTTGCTATGCAAGAAAAGTGGAAGTTCGATGTATCGATCGGCGCTCGGTACCGCGGCAGCTGCATTTTCTAATTAGATTTTCCATTTAGCCCGTCGAAAGGGGAGGAAGGGAAAACGGATACGCGTGCATTCGCAAGCAAGTCCCCGATGTATTCGTAAATATACTCGATTGCGTTCGCATTGGTGCTTACGGTGGACGAGAGCCCGCACAGTTAGAGCAGCAATCGAGCAACTCTCATACCGAATGATCGATGACTCCATTGTGCGGGCTTTCCCATGTCCCTGGTACGATTCCGTGCGAGCGGCATACAAAAAGCCAGGGCGCCATTTCGAAAATGGCCGGAATTATGGAAAAATTCAGGGTGGAAGATCGATCGGCCGATGCTATTCGTCCCGAGATTTCGCCGCCTGCAATCCGATAGTTGTTGAATTTAGGTCTCTGCGCCGCGGAGAAGCTACGATGACAGGTTCAAAGGTCCTTTTGTAGAGGAACATCTGGATAGCGGCGAGACAAACGCGACATCGGCTGCAGAAATCAGAGCTCCGCATTCGGCGTTTGAGTTTTAATAGCAATCAGAGGAGAACGTTAAACACGTTTCAGGCGGAAAATATGAGGTAAAGAACGGGTCTTTTCGGAAAAGCGAAGCTTGGAAATTCGGGCGGAGCAGGTTTCGATGGGAGAGGAAGCCTGAGGTCTATGTTCCTCGAGGGACTCCCACCTTCTCGTCAAAATTCCGCCCATCGAGCAAGGCTTTCCTCCTATTATTTCACGCGGCTTCCTCACTTCCACGTTTTCCTCGCAGAATAGAGACCATCTTTCAATGGTTGCGAGCTATCTCGCCTTTATGAAGACGGACCTCTCGCATAATGCCAGCGTTCTCTTCTCAATAGACAGCTGTCTGTCCATCGGCCACCACCCGCCGGATTGTTGTGACTGGATGTTTGAATGACAAGCTTAGAACGTGACACTTGGCTGACCCTTCGCAATTATTCTTGAAAGTTCTTTAAATGAAACGTCTCTTTAACCGACGGCTACGTCAGAGTGGAGCTGATTCTCGCCGAAAATTCACTGCTCGCAATCAGCTACAACCGCAAAATGCTCCAACTTTTGTCGATGAATGAAGTTAGAAGGACGTTGGTCACTTCCTCAAAAATGATGGTTTGAAGAATCAAATTTCTCCGGTTATAAGAGTAGAAGGAAGTCGAAAGCTGAAAGTAAGAAGTTTGGTCTACGCAGGAGAAGTTCTCGAGAAGGATGGGACACTTCGAGACGAAGAAGATGGGACGTTGTTGGTCGCAGATAAAAGGGAACTGCGGCAAGGCGACCACGGCTTAGCATGACAATGCAGGTGCCTCATCCCACGTCAAAACCCAGCGTGGCGCCACGACAAGATAGGTACCAGACCGATCGACTGGTTTGTAATTGTTTAAGAGGATTAGCCAGAGCAAAGTTTACGCGTGTCCATGGGGAAGAAAGCCAGCCGCTGATATTTATCCCGACATTAGAATCGGCTAAACTCCAATTTACCCCGCTGATCCCGGAAAATTCCATTAGAACTCTGTGAGAGTGTTTGGACGAGGAATCACACGGCTCATCGAGCAACAATCCCGCGAGCGCCTTTAAACCGCAATCTCGGCCGAGAGCTACGGCACTTTACCCAGCCAAGACAAGATCTGAAGGAAATCCGAATCGATCTTACGCCACGTCCAATCTGTCCCTAGGAACCGAAGATGGATTCTGCAAACTGTCGTCTCGCCCGCTATTTGTTTAATTCCCGCCGAAAGATGATCGCTCTGTGTACCTACTTAAGCAGAGCCAACTTTCCAAGCCTATGCAAAACGGCAGACCGAAGGCACTTGCAATTACCTGAATCACAAATTGCTTCTTATTTATGCGGAGTTATGAGTTGGAAAAATTACATGGAAGCTGGTGCGCGCGTTTGCAAATTGGCCAACGTTACTCGCAGCTGTAGGCACTGTAATCGATGAAGTGTCTTAGCGTGGACCGTTGCGATGTCAATTAAGAGTAAAGTTTATCAGGAGATCCGAGACGCGTGGAAGATACTTTCTTAACGAATATTGACGAATTAAAGGAGCAACGGGACGAATGTAGGCCGGGCCACGATTGCCACGGAGCGTATACGAGCGCAGCGCGTTCAGGTGAAAAGATCAGCCGACAGTGAGAATCGGAATTATGAGACGTGAGGGAAGTTCGATCAAGATGAAGATTTCCTGATCTGATGCTCGAGACAGAACGGATGTCGCGGGTGGCCGCAGGTGGCGCCCTCGATATAAGCTCTTCTGACTGAACTGCTGATACGGGACCGCTCTCCTAAAACTTTCACGGCGGAATGTGTCATCCTGTCACTGAACCCACATGGGGTACCAGACGTCCCACGGGCCCGTCACGCGTCCTTCCACCGAACTCCTCGCCGTCGCGGCGCGCCGGCTCCACCAGATCCAGCCTTCCACCACGATCGTAACTCCCTGCCCCGCCATTACGTAATGTCATAAACTTACGACACCTTACTGATAAACGTCTCCGACTGCTGTGAGGTCTGTATAGACCAACAATATTGGCGTGGCATTCGCAGAAAAGGTGGATCAAGCGTTCAAACTCTGATAGGTTTAGGTACTTTACAAGATCGACCGAGATCGAGGATCGATCTAGAATTCTAGACTTTAAATTTCTCAGTTTTGAGAGTGCGAAGATCGCTATTAAGGCTAACATGCGGTCAGAAGACTGTCGTAAAAAAACAATTCGGAGTGAATGTCCCGGATACTTGTTCAGTTTTCCTGATTAACGATTTTTCGAATCCTGATAACACCTACTCAAGTCGAGTTTAGTTGCTAATCCCCTAAATTGTGGCAAGATTTGGAAACTCCAGATACCATAGACCCGGAATCGTACAAATTAGGTGGCCAGTTTTATCAGCGGCACACTATTACAAGTCACGCGTCTAATCCTGTTAGAATCGGGCAGGTTTAGCAGGATTACGAATGGAGCGACGCAGACCACGCGACTAACTTTCACAGGGTACATCTCGCGTCCCGTAATTAACCCATCAGCCGTCAAGCCTTAATGAAAGTGCAGAGCGTCGTTGTCCAGAGACAGGTGAGACACGCGTGTACACAAAGAGCGACCGGTTGCAAGGAAAAAAGGACTCGGAGGAAAGAGTGCTGGCGAGCTGAGAAGGACGTAGCCGTGGAGCGGAGGTGAGGAGGCGAGGCGGCAAGGAGGCGAGGAGGTGAGGCCTGGGTGTATCCTGGAAGGTGGATACCGAGATATAATACTCGACTACCTACCCGCTACGATAAGTGTCAACTGCAGCGTGCCAGATAAAAAGAAGGAACGAAAAATAAAATTTAGCTCGGTGATCCATCATGAGGCTACGGACGCCGGACGCCGGACGCGCAGGCTCGGTCCGGATTGGCTGGCTCCGCCCAGAAACCTTCACGTGACCAATACCCAGGGCACGCCCAGTTTGGGGAAGGCAGCACCTTCTCCAGCTAGGCGTACGTAGAGCAATGCTTCTGTCACGGTACCGAAGGGGAGAGGAAGAACGCGGCTGAGAGCGACGGAGAAGGAAGAGCTGGACACACCAGACCCCTGCGGCTCGGTCTCACCTGCGTGCAGGCTTCGACCGTGCCGTGCCGCCTTCTGCCTCCTGCCAGCCAAGTCCACCTAGCCAGTCCACTTCAACGACCCTTGTCGACCGGATCGACGCGAGGCGACGCGACGGCTACGCGCCCGCTCTTTCTATCATTTTCGCGAGTAACCGTGTACGTTCCCGCGTCCACTGTCCTGGAGTGTCGCGTAGGTGCCTCGGAACCGCTGGCACCTGAGTCTACAACCCGACACCACAGTAGTTCCTAAGAACCTAATAGGATCCACCGATCGATATCGAGTCCCCGCTGCAGAGACAAGAACTTTGGATATCTAGTGGTATCTGGTTGAACGTGAAACACTGGCATCACTTGGCAGGATTAACATCTGTAGTTTCGTCGGTAAAACTCTACCTATCCCTGGAAGTGCATCGATCTGTGATATCTGTGTTGCGTATCCGCATTACTCTCACAAGTTCCGCGGTCACAGTCGCGTTTTCCGTATCGCGGAGAGGTGCAAAGACACCTGGTGGCAAGTTGTCACGATGTAAGTCTCCTTCCGGGGCGACCCTCTCGGCGGACTACTCCTTCTTGCGTCTCCGTTGGCGGTAGGACAGTGCGCAGTGGCGGCCAACAGCGGGTGGTGAATTGATGTATTCGTCTCACCGCTACGAGGATGATGATGATGGACATGGGCATGTACGGAACTTACGGCAAGCCTGACTCCTACTCGAACTACGTGTGCACGGGTCAAGGGAATCATCACCATCATCATCATCATCAGCCTGTATCCGTCGGCGGACACGTGCCAGTGGCACCCTCGCCGGAACTGGCCCCGGCTCATTATTTCCCGCAGAGCGCCGTGTCGCCTTACTCGTCCTCCTCTTCGGAAAGCTTCCTGGCCGGCGAGTCGGCTACCTCCTCCGGCACACCCCCCCAAGGATTTTACTCCCCGACGGGAGGCGTTCTCCACGAGGACGGTACCACGACCGCGATCATCTCCTCGGAGAATGGCCTGAGCTACACGAACCTGGACTACGCGTCCTCCCCCTCGTCCTCCTACTCCAGCCAGCAGCCGCACGCGAATGGATCTCACGGCTCGGTGGATCCTCATCAAAGTTACCATGTCCAGCAAAACACGTACAGGGACGATCATCATCACCATCATCATCAGCCTTCGGGGAGCAGTCTTCATCAGAGTCCGATGGTCCCGGCCGGGCACTCGAGAACGGAACACGAGCAGCAGTTGCATCATCAGTCTTCTAGTCATCACCACCACCATCACCACCATCACCACGAGCCCGACTATCAGATCCCCGTCGCTGGAACCACAAACTATCTCCATCAGCTACCACCCGCCGAAGATTCTCTTCACTATCACTCACAGATCCGGCAGAACGACTACTCCGCGCACTCTACGCACTCCACCGTTCACTACAAGGAGGAGAATCCAGATTCAGCCAGCTATCACGTGCTCCAGCAAACCGGACATCCGCAGCATCCGCACCAACATGGCCACCATCACCAGCAGCATCCTCACGGGCATCATCCTCCGCCGCAGCAGCAGCAGCAACAGCAACAACCGCACGTACCCACGTACAAGTGGATGCAGGTCAAGAGGAACGTGCCCAAACCCGTCGGTATGTACATCTCCGATGATTTATTCGTAGTTCCGGAACTGTTGACGTGCGCGCACGGTCCAACTACCTACCGTGTAATTAGTATCCCGTCAGGTCGATCCGGTAGCCGCTCGTTAGCTCCTCTTTATCCTTCGACTATTTTAGACCGTACAGGCGACGGAGAATCATGCCTGTCCACTCTTTCGATCGTAATCTTCCAGCAAATTAATGGTTGATCGAGACGTCCTCGATCCCTCTGCGTCAACTGATTGAAGCGTTCGCATCGACGAATCCATTTTCTGTCTCGTCTCTACTGTTGCCTTTTCATCGATCCCCAGGATGGTCATAGCATCCAAAGACTCTCTTTCGCTTTTCCATTTACCAAAACTCTCTAGATGTGCATATGTACCTAGGTACTTGCTCGCTGTGTTCACCTCCAAATGTCCAAAACGTAAAAAGGAAAATCCCAATGTCCATTATCCTAGGAATACACTCGGCAGCGAGCGTACACCTATTGTTTAGAAATTTCTGGTGTCGATTGCCATTAGTTAAGCAGAGTTCTTGGAAGTATCAATTTGTAACGTTTAAGTCGCGACACGACCCAATTGTGGCTCGTTGGCGACACTTTACGCGAGTTTGTACATTGAATGCGGCACAGAGTGGCAGGGCCTCGATCGAAGTTCAGCGGTTTTCACTTGGGTGGTGAATTCAATTAAGATTGACGGACAACTAAAATGTGACGTACTTGTTGGCCGACGACCTAGTGCCTTTGAAACGCAAACTATACCTAACAAGATTAATAAAATGTGACACGTAATTCCGGCTCGTCAGAATCATTAATCTTTCATGTGCTGTTCTACCGATCCCGGGTATCTTTGTCAAACTTGCCGATCCAGAGTTTTCGTTCATCTGCTCTATAAATCATTTCACCAAAATTCTGCCTTCGACTCGGAATATCATAGTAATCGGTATTTCATGAATGCTCGTTATCGGGAAGTACCTATCGATAAGCGGCAATTATCAGCGTCAGGAATCAAAACACGGGACGATGATTTGCAACATCGCGGAAGCACCTGAGACGTATCGTTCTGCGTGCGGAAATAAAAACGCAAGGAGCTCGGTCGCGAGCTACAAACCTGAGAATTACTGAGAACCTTAGGCGTAACAAGATGTTTTTAGGTGTTTGAAGAATATTCGAGTAGAAGGGAGACGCGAGTACGAATCAAGATTCGATACTTTCGGCGATAACAGACCTCTCCTGGGATACAACGAAAATTTATCGGTATTTATACTGTCCCCCGTGAGTTATTCAGCACCTATTTACACCTATGCGACAGTCGTAAACGCGACTGATAAGATTATGCACACGAAACCAGTATAACAGACAACATTCGAGCTTTTACGAGAGTGCCGCATCCCGGCTACCATAAATCAACCGCCTGCGAACTGTTGCTCGTCTATCCTTTGCCCACAAACCACTGGATTATTTCAAGAGGATAGGCATTTCAGGCGGATTTCAATTCCGACAGTTAGATCAGAACACTTTGTTGGAGCGTCGGTCGAAAGAATATATCGTGAAAAAAAACACTGGTCAAAATACTCAAAATAATTAAATAAACATCCGATGGATAAAGTATACAGTGTCTTAAAACTGCAGGGGTTGAAAATAGTTATGATATCGATTTCGGTTATTGAAACAGATATATGAACCGAAATAATATTGAAACAGTTACGAGAACCGATATTAGGTATGTCGGTTATAGGAGAAACCGGGATAAAGTGAGCCGAAAAAGTTTGAAGTCGGATAAAATTATTCCCTTTCAATAAAAATGTGTGGAAATAGATTTATAATATAGTTTAAACATTACTATTGATAAATGACGAATAGCAATACTTAAAATAAACTATAGAGTACCTATATTAAAATTCAACTTGAAGAGAAGAAACGAAATCGACCACTTACCTCATACATGGTGTAATATTAATTTAACGCTTAATTTAAAATATTGCTAACTCTAACAGCAACAACTTTCCTAATATGTTCAAACTTACTACTAATTTAATATTAATTATGAAGATTATTAACTATTTATTTTTTTAACACAAGACAATGTCTCATGAATGAAAATGTCAATTGCTGCGAAATATAATTCTTTTTGTATTAAATTCGAAATACTCGCCATAGGCTCAGGAGTTTAAGTGAGTCTGGCCCATTGGTCTTAAACCTCCCGGCCCAAAGAATCGATCTTCGCGTTTGTTTATAAGATCCTTCATCGCTGAGAAGGATCCTTCTCAATACTTAATTTACAAATACTGCCTCTCATTTCGCTTCTTTCTGCATCGAATGAAGATTTGAAAAAGAGACTCCAAAGATAAAGAGGCTCAGCGATAAAAAAAACTTATAAACAAATAGATTTTCCATTCAAAAAGTGTGACATTGTTCTTAATATTTTGAAACTTACGATACATACCTGATGCGTAACAGATACATTGGTATATTACTCGTATAAAACTGATATCCTATAACCGTTATGGAACCGATATAATATTGGTTCTATAGAACCCTAATCGAAATCAATATAGCCAGAAATTAAAGCTACGATAAAGTTAAAAGCTAGGATGCATAAAAGCTAAAGCATGCATCAAAAGCTATTGTTAAAAGCTACAGTGCATTATGCGTCTTAAGAACCAGAAAACGATATCACATTGTGATAAATAGGTACATTGGGACACGCACTCGACACCACTGATGACTACTTTTACACGATTTGAGTGCATTCTATATCTACCTACCTATAGAAACGGGCTCAACACAGCAACTTCGAAATCGATTCGAAGTTATCCAATCGTGTAAAGATTCGAATCGCTTCGAATCTCATTAGTCATGGTCGCCAAGCAAATCGAATCGCTTCGAATTCTGGACAGAAATTTCGAATCGCTTCGAATCCCGGGCGAAAGTTTGGAATCGCTTCGAAAGTTTCGAATCGCTTCGAATCGTAGACGAAATTTTCGAATCTCTTCGACTATTATTCGCAACAAAAATTTCCTGAAAGTCTTGATAGGTCTTCAAGCTCTTGATAAATCTTGAATGTCTTGATAGGTCTTGAATAGGAGTGTGCCGCCTATCTACCACTAATGTTCATCTAATATTCTAATAGCTCGGGCTTCTCGGAGGCTCCGGATCACTACCAAACCGGTATACCGATCGCTGTTTGGCGATGTCTGTTCCAGAATTTTCGGCATCCGCCAATCGGGATCGGTGACCTATGAAAGCGAGCCTCGAGAAACCCTCGAGAGAGACCCCGAGACAGAATCTGAGTTGAGTTGAGCTAACCACATTCGCACTTCGCAGGTGATTCACGGGTGATGCATAAGCGGGCTATTTAAAAGACTACTGATTTACAATTTTCTAATATCAAATTCATTCGCTTTATTCAATTAGATTATATTTGACGATCTGGAAGATAGGGTAAAGGACCCAATTACTGGCAGTCAACTCAATTACTGCCACCTTAAGCTATTTTACTTAAAATAACGAATAAATAAACGTTTAAGTAAAATAGCTTAAGGTGACAGTAATTGGGTTGGCTGACAGTAATTGGGTCCTTTACCCTACTAATAACCAAATACTGAAATAATATCTTTCATTTCCCTCTCGCTACATAACGGTACAAAGTATTTCATTCCATTCATATGCCGTTTTATAAAAAGTTCAATTCTTCAACACTTTTTTTCTCGCAATTCGTAATTGATGACGTTGCGCTGGTTCGCTGACTGTTTACAAATAATAAGATTGACTCGCGAAAAATATCCGTAGACGCAAACGCAAACGCAAACACGATTTATCACGTACAATCGGATTGAATTGGTAGTTGAACGAAGATATTGGAAAGCCCCGATAAGATTCGCGTTTCAGAACGAAATTCTTGCAGTCCAGTTATCAGATTAGGTATGTCGGGAGATGCCAACCCGATAACCGATAACGCATCTTTGAGCTTTAATTAAAAGGTGAAACACATTCGAGACTTTTGCAAACCTTTCGGAATTGGGCAAAATACTCCGACGAATCCGAGAATACGTACACCGATACTTGCGCTTCAGGTGAAACGTATTTATTTTTTTTATTTATCTATTTATTTTAACATAAACGGGCCAATACCTATTTATACAAAAAGAAGATGAAAAAGACGCAGAGTAGAGACACATCATTTACAACAACATTAACAACATCTAGAATCAGGACAGAAGAAACAATACAAAACTGGAGCAAAAAGCAACTAAATAAAATATAAAAATATAAAAATATAAAAGTATAAAAATATAAAAGTATAAAAATATAAAAATATAAAAGTATAAAAATATAAAAATATAAAAATATAAAAGTATAAAAATATAAAGTACAATACGGGAAAGTATTAAAGAACATCCGTTCAATTGTCCATAAATTTGAAATAACAGACATCGAGAAAAGGGAAAGCAGGTACTGTTGAATATTAGTAGGTACCTAAGAAAGAGTACCTATCATGTTCTTGCGCGAATCACGCAATGTTACGTACCTATCGATTCTAGGTTTATCTGGAATATATCGCAATTGAAATGCACGCCCATAGCCATGAAACCCCAACGACTTATGTAACTAAGATTACATACTCATGAATGGAAAATTGGCAACAAGATTTCACCCGATGGAAAAGGCCGGTCACATAAGTCCTACTTATTGAGTAAACATACCTATTTACAAAATACACAATAGGAAATGAACGTTGGTATATGGGGACAGGTGATAACGACCATGTCACATCTGCGAAAGACTAAGTAGATATATAAGTGAATTGGATAACGAAGGAAATCTCGCAAGCATGGCGACATGCATATTAATAAACAAGTTTCTACTACGTTATTTTCAAATTATTTCCGAGCTATTTAACTCTGTCTGCTTCTCGACAGCTGTATTTGACTCCTTCGACGAATAGGAAAAGTAAGTACGCATAGTAGAGAACATGTATAGCGTATTAAATAAATATGTGGGAAAAGTTACAGGAACCACCAGCAATCGTAATAGGGGATCGTGTTGTACCTTTAACCAGTTTGAAAGTTTTTGAATTTTTCCACTTCAGTTTTGCTAAAAAAAATCGAAAATGGGATCATATCAATTTTCAAGGCTTTTATTAACACATGTTTTTATCAAATTTTAATATATCTTTTATTCTCAATTTACCGCAGTTTAAGAAAGAAAGGAAAATTGGTCAAAGCTACAACAGTCCGTTATTTCTTTGACCAGCGGGTATATAATGATATATAATAAAAAGAAGCAGGCTTAAATGAATACAAATGTTTATTATTGTGTTACAGTAATATATGAAAATAACTTATAGACTATAAAACTATAAAATCTTGCGCTTTGCTTTCTTATTTTTTGTTCTTTTCTTTTCTTCAATCACAAGTTTCTGTGGCGTATTTTTAAGAATGGTAGATTTTTCTTTTGGTCGTCCTCTCCTGGTATTTTTCCGTGCTGCTGCTTTTGGGTGAGTTCTAAACATTCCGAGCGTGACTATCTTCGCAGTTGAAGAGTTGTGCTAGCTAAAATGTTGTACCTTTGACTGGTCAAAAATAGGGCTGGGACTATTTGTCGAATTTTTCGGTACTCGAATATTCGAATACTTCAGTTGCTCAATTATTTGTTGAATATAATTCGAATATCCAAGTATTCGAATACTATTCGAATATTTAAGTATTCGAATACTATTCGAATATTTAAGTATTCGAATACTATTCGAATAGTATGGTGTGAATTATAAATCAAGTTCTTTGGGTTCATTTGTCAGGTGAAATCTTGTAAGCTAATTTTAACCCACTTCTCACCATACTATTCGAATACATCAGTATTCAAATATATCGGTATTCGAATACATCAGTATTCGAATATATCGGTATTCGAATAGTATTCGAATACTGCTCTATTCGAATACAGCGATATTCGAATAGTAATCGAATACTCAAATATTCAAAGTTTATTCGTAACATTCGAATACTTGTAAAATATTCGAATATTAAATTATTCGAATAGTCCCAGCCCTAATCAAAATTACAATGATTACTGGTGGTCAAAGGTACAACACATTGACTTGATTAAGCACATTGCAAACTATAATGTTTAGGCTAGACCGACCGACTTCAAACCTCACATGCTTCTTTGTCAGTCTTATCTACAGCTTTGTATACAAAAACTAAAAAAATATTAACTTGTTAAAATTTTATGAAGTTGTGAAGCAATGGAAAAATAGGTACTTACTTTTTTCTTATGAAATTGAATAATATTTTTCTTTGGTCACATGAACTACGATGTCCTTACAACAAGCCATTAAATTACAAATCTGACGGCTAACAAATGCACTGAAATTTTAATTTTTAACACAGGATGATTAAAGCTACAACTGGTGAAAGGAACAACACATTCCCCTACTGATACCTACATCTAACAATAATCGAATTAAACTGTTCCTAAATCGCTTCCTCGTTAAACGATCGCCCTATTACTCTCAAGGTATCATGTGCATCGAGCGATAAGCCCTTATTAATCATCGAATTGCACGGCCACGAGCGATAGTATCGCGGCACACGCGAGCAGAATGTCGTCGGATTGTCTTTGGCGCAGCGTGAGATTCGGAATAAAAGTAGCGTATCGCGAATCGATGGGAAAGAAGCGGGCGAGGCAAGCGAGCGAGCGAGAAGACAAGCAGACAAGCCTCCCCTAACTCGCCGCTAATTTGCTTAACAGCCACGGGGCTCGAGGCAATCACCCGGTTCCGAGAGTGACTGTAAGCCTAGTCGTTGAATGGAGCTTGTCAGGATTACCAGCGTTTCACTTAATAGCTCATTATAATCAAATTAATAATACCAGCCGGGAAGTTCCAGCGGGTGACGCTTATTACGTCGGAACATGCGAACCAAACTCTACCGCCCTCGCTCAACCCTTTTCCGTCTTCCCACAACTTTCCCTTTACGCCTCTTAATCGCGCGCGTGAACAGAATATCATGAATTCTTTCCTTCCACAATTATTGCGCGTGCATGAAATTCTGCCTCGTATCGGTATGTTGATCGCTATTCAGCGTTTAAAATCTGACAGAAATTAAGAACACAGTTGAGAGAATGGATTCTTGAAAATTAATACATAAACAAGGATGTATCTACTTAATACTTATTAAAATTTGTATCCGAAAAAAAGAGGGGCCCATGACGAAGGTTATATTTTTCTTAATTTCTAGATACAATAATTTAACAAGTTTAATAAATGTTTAATGAAAAGGAGGAACCGCGCAGCACCGCGCAGGCTGATTCAATCGAAATAACAAGATGGGCGGAGCAGAGTAGTGGGGAGTGTTCGGTTGATTTTGGTTGGTTAAGTTTTTTGGTTGGGTAGAATCTCACAATAGTTAGCTCTGCTTTTTCCCTTGGTGCCTCCATAATGTGCTCCGGAGGGTCCAGAATAGAGGGTCTCTATGGGGACGCCCGGTGCGGACCACCCTTCTCGGGCTCAGGGAAAGCGGCAGAAAAGAGAACAGGGAGAGAGGGAAGGGGAGAGGAGAGACAAGCGTCGAGGCGTTGTCAGCTCTCCCGATTTATCATACCGGACTCGATTTCTTCCTTCTGTAATCAATAGCGGGATTGGCGACCCCGGCAGAACAAAAAAGAGCGGAACAAATAAGCAGCCTCTCGCACAAAGCAATCATAATTCCATTCATTCATGATGCTTCTAAAGAAAAATATTCTGTTGTTACGCCGTGTAATATGTATCTACAAATTTTTTCACTGATATGCCGATGGGTTGTTACCAAAAATGCTCCGGTTTAATCATACAGGAGGAATGAGAAGCGGAGATCGGGGGAATTTTGCTTAGATCACTATTTTTTATGAGAAGAAACCTCTATTGATGAATATGTACTCTTTGAAAACCCTTGCTTTTGAACTTTACAATTCCTTTTCACGGGGAGACCAAGGTAGATTGTAACAAAAAAGTTTTCACAGTTTTTTCTTGGAAGTGTTTTCCTCGATCAGGAAATAATTTGCGTGACTTAGGTACTACTTACATGTGTGGTGAACGAATTGAGTGTAAGTACGTGACAAAATCTTGAACACTTAGCATCTAGCTTCATCTTAAACAAATCTGAATCTGTTTTACAATGTGCCCCAGTCCGAGGAAAATTGTAACACATCTGTTTTACTTATTTAAATACAAATACGAACACAAATAAACATTTCTAAAAAATATAAATGAAAACACAGATCATTATTAAACATACATGAATTAAACAATCATTGCATATTCATTCGATTCTATCAAAATCTTCTTCTTCGCTTTCTTTACTTTTGCCTTCATACTTTTTTCTATTTTTTATTCTTGATTGTTGTGTTATTCGTCTAGAGCATCTTTTTTTGGTGTGTCAGTAAATAACATGCTTGCTTTATCACCATTTAGAACGGAGTAAGTATACCGTAACATGTTACAATTTACCCCGAGCTTGAATTTTTGCGTTTTATCTCTCAGTTAACGAGAAACTAAAAATGAAATTACTAAAATGCGTATACATTGTAATAAACCAATGTGTGCTGAAGCAAAAATTCAAACAGTTTCTAATGACGGTTAATTGAAATAAAAGTGCTAAGACAAAATTGAATTATGTGCTCTAAATACTAAAATTCTGGGCTAAGGTAGTTGACCCAGTCATCGATAGGTACCCAGTCGTCGATAATTTGAATTAATATTGAGATTTTATAAGGTTTTTAAACAATATTGTGTAAAAAATAAAATTGCAAGTTAATATTTAAGTCTTTATCTACATATATCATCACAATATTGTTCGCAAACCTTATAAAATCTCAATATTAATTCAAATTATCGACAACTAGGCCTATCTGCCTAACCTATAACCACAAAATGAATACATAACGCTCGTTTGTGTGACTAAAACCGACAGTGCTAATATCGCCAAGCAGCTCTCAAAGGCTGTGGGTTACCAGATTTGTCGTTCAAAAGATTTTACTTATCTTACAATTTACCCCATCTTACAACCTACCCCGGTCTCCCCTACCAAGAAAAGAAATTCTACTTCAAACGCTAAACGCTAGTCACAAGCTTTTCAGTTTGGAATGAAAGATTGAAGTAGCTTCCATGTTATTCAGCCAGGGTTAAGTCTGAATTAAACGGCCCCTAAAAGAGCACCTAAACTGGATTCATATCAATTTCTGAATCAAAATACCTACAGTTCACGGCCCAGTCACGCGTCAACATTTCAGTCTTGTCAGATTCATTAACAACGTCTCTATGTATAGATACTACTTAGTCTTAAATATGATTTAAACTTACAGCAATATAGCCCATTTGATGTGAAATGTACATTAAGGCTAACGCAGAAGCAGCGGACCAGTTACGACGAATTATGCTTCTCGAGCCTCACGGCCGTGCCTAGGTAGGCCATTTCAACAGTTTTACGGCATATTTCGCGTAACGTATGAATAGGTAGAATATAAGCAAGCTTCGTGATTGCACGCTTTCGTTCGGCTACGAGCATCGGTCGTTTGCGTTCAATCGTGTATAATATGCCTACATATCAGCTTTCTTACTTTGGTTAGTGATGGGATTAAGTATATTGGAAGTAGGCTTGAACCTGAGTGGATACTTTAGAACACTTCATGAGTACTTCGGAAAAAAAATAATACTTTTAAGTAGACTCGAACCTCGATGACGTAGGTTAGAACTCTCTGTAAGTAGGTACTTTGAGAAACGTTAGTGGTACTTTCAGGTATAATCGAACGCTGACTAAGTAAGTTCGAAGCTTTTATGAGTACTTTATCCAGGAGTTTCTATTGGGTGCAATTATGTGATTTGTGTTTTTTTTCAGGGTTCGAATACTACTTTTATGATATTCAATTCTTTCAAATTGTCGAAGTAGGGTAGAGGCACCAGTAAATGAACACTTAAGGCTAGTGAATGGACACTTTTATAAAATTATGTTTGCAGCGCGATTGATTCCACGTGTTTCGAAAATTGTTTGGATATGAAGCGAGAAACTAGAAGAAGTCTATAATTAATTAGTTGCTTATTTTAGTAACTTATTTTACTCGTTTTAGTAAAAAATGTTCATTCACTGGTAGTGTCCATTTACTGGTATATTTACCCTACTTACGAGAACATTCTTGAACTCAATAAGGTACTCTTTCTGAGGTTCGAAACCAGCTTCTATGACTCAAGTACTTTGGAAGTACATAGAATGAAATGCCAGCTCTTATAACTAGTATTCGAATCCCATGAAGTGAAACTTTTGTATTGGAATTGACTCGGATTCATGAGTACATGTTGAACTTGATTTCATCTAGTGTTTTTGATTTCTAGATATTTTTCGCATCTCGAGAAATGAGAAATCAGAAATATTATACTTCTCGAGAATGCTCGAGAATTCTCAAGAAATTAAAAATATTGCAAAATTTATATTTTTGGAATAATTTTGATAATATTTATCTAAATTTTTATTCGTGTCCAACTTAGACCAAACTTTTGTAAATGAAAAAAAAAACATATTAACCCTTAACTGGTATACTGTTTTTTTTCAAATGTAGCTGGTATACTGGGATCATGGTAGACCCCAATTAAAAAATGGCACGAAATTTGTAAAGTCGACACTAGAACAACCTCTATGAATACTTTGTTCTTAGGTAATGTATAAAATAATATAAACGTAGAAATTTAAAGTATTATTACAAAGTTAATTAGAAACTCAGTTTACAAACTTAGACAACTAAAAGTTTCGCAGCGAACTCTGCGTGCCTGAGGCCATGAGTGACCCCAGAATTCCAATTAAGAGTTAAATATAATTGATAAATTTATTTATTTAATATAAAATGATTGCAAGGCAAAACATTACTTTTTAGTTTTAAAATAATTTTTTCAAAAACATAATGCTCCTAATGTCGCGTCAGCCAATCTTCTTCTTTTTTTCTTGTGACAAAATCTGTGGTTGTATAAAAATTTCTTCTATTTTGAGTTGGTTTAAATTGTACATATATAGACCATCGGTGATACGAAAAGAAAAGTTTTTAAACAATCGCGCAATTCTTCGTATATATTGCTAACATTTATTACTGATTGCAAATGTGTTCATATGTTCACGGTTAACACACAATTTGAACTGACTGAAAATTCATTCCTGAAAACAAATGGGATTTATAATAATTTTCCTACACTGAAGATTCTCGAGATACACTGTAATTTCTCGAGAAATGAGAAAGAAGAAATTATAAAATTTCTCGAAAAATTCTCGCGAAAGAAGGAACACTAATCCAATTCCTAGTCCTGGTTTCCAAATCACCATTTTTCAGGACACATTCTATTAATTGACTAAAATATTAAAGTAAGATTACCACGGACGGATTTGGGGATTTGGCGCCCCCAAGCGTCTGACGCCTTTTCCATGAAATATCATTAAATATTTTAATAAAAAAGAGTTCAAACAATTTTAAAATTAATTCAGTATAACAACTCACATATGAATTATTTTGCCAATTTGCTACATGAAAGAAAAATGAATTGTCTTTAAAGTTGTCTCAAGCCTCTGTGTCGAAACCTTTTTCAATTTCTTTCTCCCAAAATTTAAAGCTGCAGCCTACTTACAATTAGCCTAGGTACATACAAACTCGCCTCTGAAAATTACAAGCCGAAAACACAACGCAAGACTTCCCTGTGCAAAATTTTGACTCGCCTTTCTCACGTCTATCTTTCTTCACACCCTTTCGAAAGATGCATATCGTTATCGAGGCTGCGTTCAAATATGAGTCGGGGGCAGAAGGAGGGCGGCATAGGCCTACAGCGTGCAAGCCTGAAACGCGAAGCTCACCTTTGCCAATTTCCTCCTGCCACACTTCCCTTTCACAAGCAGTAATAAGTCAGGCATTACTGTAACATCTAGAAGAAATAGAGAGACTGAAAGAACTGAAAGAATTTCCCTGCGGTGTGCAAGAAAACATAGACACGCTCCGAAAAGGACAAACGGTAACGAAAGTGATTAAAATAATTGCGATCCGCCGGTGACTATAGAATTGACAGTTGCAAAACTAAAGGGAATGTGAGAAATCGTGATGTACCGCGGACAGTTGGAAGGAACAAAACCGTATAACTGAACAGAATGTATGCAGAAAAAAAGAAAGACAAGCGAGAAGAGTAGAAGACGGCAAAAGGAAATACCTCGGCGCCGATACGACTGCGATTGAGAAGTTCCTCGTGCGCGAAAAGCGAATATCGGACACCTGCCAGCAACCTAGACGGCTCTGTATGAACTTACAATTAGAACGGACGGATGGAGCGCGATGAACGGAAAAGACGAACGCTACGAACGAGACAAAGGAAGAAAAACAACAATGGAACAGAATGGACAAGGCGAACGAAAACTAGAGTACGTAAAGGAAGATCTCTGCAGAGAGTAAAGAATAAAATGGAGAAGAGGAAGAGACTCTTATCACCTTCGATGAAAATGAGAAGCCACTGACAAAGTCGAAGATGAAATTATCAGAATTATATTCATAATTGTATAAAATGATGTAAAGCTTCAACGATGAAAATGAAAATATGAAGTGAATGGAAAGAGACGGAAAAGGACAAGGAAGACGAGGAGAAACGAAAGCCTAGACTAAAGAGAACCACGCGCAAGGACGGACGCCTGAAAGAAGAGAAAGAAGCAGAAGAGGGAGCGACGAGAAGCGGAGTGAAAATAAGCTCGGGCGAAAAAGACGAATCGAGGAGGAAAAATAAAGAGAACGAAAGAGAAAGAGGTAGATCGGTCGGTTTGCAAGCGTAGGTAGAGCGGAGCAACTGACCAGCTAGCCAGCCCAGCGAGCCAGCCAGTCGGCCAGGCAAAGCAAGCAAGTAAGCAAGCAAGCAAGCAAGCAGGCAAGCAAGCAAGCAAGCAGGCAGGCAGTCAGGCAGGGCAGCGTGTTGCGGCGCGGCTAGGGCCGTCGGCGGACGCGTGAGTGAGTGGCCGATATCTCGCGAGGGGATCAGAGGATCGTTCGCGTGTTTCCACCCGGGCTGCCACCCGCCGAACCTGGCAACCCCGGATCCCGCAACTCCCGCAACAACCCTGCCGCTTGCCTAAGTAACTGACTCTCCCTTACTCCCGTGCTCCCTCGCTCCCTCGCTCCGACCCTCGAGTCCCGACACAGCGGACTCGGCCGACTACCACCGACCACTCGCAACCCCTACCACCCAACGCTCTGACAATCACCAACCCTGTCCACGTGTCTCGCTCACGGTGATTTTCATTTCCGCGGCACTTCACCGACGATATATCGCGCCCATGCCTTTCGAACCATAGCTCGGCCGCTCGGGGCTCAGCCGTTCAAAAAAAAGCTCGCGCCGACCAGCCACCGATACGCGCCGTCACCCACCGCGGCCCTATCCCGATGCCTCAACCTCGCGAACGCTAACACGCTGCTTCCAAGTTGGAAGCCGAAGGGCACATGCCCTCGGAGCGAGTATTTATATCCTATTGTGTGGAAACTGAGAACTGGAGGCACCGAGTCATTCATTCGCCTGCGATAAAGCAGACGACGACGGTGGTCGTTGCCGAACAAATACCATACAAGGCCGATAAACGTGGGATTATTAACGTGCCAAATCAACTGACCTCAAAGCCATAAATAAAGTTGACCGCACGCAATCGTTCGATACGTGGATAGGCAGGTATGTTGGTAGGTAGGTATATCATAGGCAGGAATTCAAATTTAGGCCTTAGTGGTGATCAGACATTTTGTTGTCAGCAGGGAAGGAATGAAAATCAATTTCGCGGCACGGATACATTCCTCCATGGTAATTTATAGCGGGAATTGAATGCGAATATGGACTTGTGTGCACATGTTTACTAGTAGGGTAGGGTGGGGGTAAAAGTCCGACGGGTAGAACGTTCCGAATTCAAAATTTCTATTCGTAAACAATCTATTGAATCTCGCAGTATACTAAGTAAAAGGCGGGAAGAAACGGAGGTGACCACAGAGTCGCCAGTCGCTCCTAGACGTTCGTGAGAATTACACGACGTCTTCGTTATTTTATGTGTCGAAAACTAAAAGAAATTTCGGGGCTTTGTTGTTTTATATGAAGTAAACCACAGTTTATGAGCGAGTCAGCCAAGTACATTAAGATTGTATGTTTCTTTAGTAGGAATATCTATTGATATATAATAAATGATAATGTTTATTGCTGAATGATAATATTTTCTAACGTAGGTGTATCGCAGAAACTATAGAGGTACCACTGGGGCCAAGAGTCCCTCAGACTGAAAATATGTTTTACTAGCCCACCCGTTACCCGGTTTCACCCGGGAATTATATACGATGTTTTCAAAACAAAAAAGCCTAAAAAAATAAATAGCCTATAATCTAATCTAGGACGTATGTAATGAGTGTTCCAAATTTCATTGAAATCTGTTCAGCCGTTTAGGCGTGAAAGAAGGATAAACAAATAAACAACGTTTCACTTTTATTATTAGTAAGGATAATTTTTTTCATAATAAGATGGCCAAACTATACAGAAATAGTACCAAAGTCTTTAAATAGTGTTTTTGTTGTAGTTGAGCGATTTTTTTAGTTTTTAGTTCAAAGTGAGCTTCTGACTTATATTTTTATTTTTTGGTAAGAAAGTCATGCTTTCCTTTAAATATTGTATACCAAAATAAATTGGTTTCATAAATATTTGTTGATTTGAATAGAGTTTTTTACTTACATAGTTTAATATTACACGAAAAGACATTAGGGACTTTCTACCCTATGCAATGGACTTTTTGCCCCGTTGCGTGGGGCAAAAAGTCCATTTTGCATTGACAAACATTTTGTGGTATAACTCAACAGAAAATAACAGTATCAACAAACGAACTTCGTGAATGTAAAGTAGTATAGTTATAGTTTATACAAAATAACACCAGATACCTCTACATTGTTAGTACTAAATTTTACACAAGTTTATACGAAAAACGGGACTTTTAGCCTCACCCTACCCTACTTCTAGTCCTTTACTAAAATTTAGTTTTAATTTTGATAACGTCCTCCTTTTTGTTTCTTTGTAGTACACATTTAGTCCAAAACTGGGTACCCGGTTTTGCCCCAGCATACAATTTTGTAAATATTACGAATTATCAACAATACCATCGCGAAGTAAAAACAAACCTTTTAATTATTTACACTTTAATATGCAACAATTAACATAATTCTCACCAAAAACTATCTACCTGAACACTGTCAAAAGTGTTTGAAGTTTCTTAATGATCGACAATTAAATTAGAGCCTTCAAAAACACACAAGACGATATAACCTTAGTAAGCACGCTTGTAACACGATTATCTTTTGTTGATGAAATAATGGACATTCCTACAATTTGTCGCAGTAACAACGCGGGAAAAATTAAGGCAGTTTAACAAATAAAATCCCGACCCGGTTTTACCCAGGTACCCAGTTTTATCCCAGTTTCCCCTACATACGTCTACCAGTACTGCATTTCGCCTGTCCGAGTAACGAATGAAAATAAGTCAAACGAATTTGTAGAAAAAGTTGCCTGGCAACTCGACGAAGAGAAAGATTGCAGAATTTATCAGCAAAGCCAATGCAAAACGCGGAACGCCTAACTTCAGCAAAAAATGCTTCTACTGTCGCTACAACCCGCACTCTACTCTTTTCACAGCCAATGGGAACCTCCAGCGTTCTCCACGCAGCCCAGGTCCTTAATCATGACTTGTTCTATTTAAAGCTGTCTTTATACAAGTAAATAAAAATAATCGCGATGTAAAGAATAGTAAAAGAAGTACATACTTCATTCTTCCATCGATAATCTCCCGCGATAGTAATTAAATATGTATTACTGTCTCAATGGACAGGCTTGGAATCTTGTTTGAGGAGACCTGCACTTTACAGTTGACTGTGACTCAGGAAATTATCTATCCCGATAGTCGACGAGGCGCGTCGATGACAGGGGGCAAATAGCTGGGAATTAGGTCAGCAAAATTGTTTTGTCACTTCGTAAGTACGACTGCGCGGGCCAATCAATATCCTCAGAAATTCAGGAATAAACAAACCATCCACAGCTACTCGTCTTTCAACTGTCCCCATAAAAGTTTCCTACAGAAGTCACCTTCACTAAAAGCGCGTTCACGATCAAGACAGTAGGAAGAATCTCATCCTCCACATACCTACAAGCACTTCAGCCACCCAATTACATTCCAAGCGACGCTTCCTCCGCAAGGAAGTATCACAGAAAATAAGAAAGATTCAGCAATCCGTTATCTACCAAGAGAAACGAACCCATTAAAGAAACACGAGTTTCCTTATCGTAGAATCGCACGCGGTAATAAAATGCTCGGGCACCTAAATATAGGCGTGCTTGTGTCTATTCGCGACGGAACAGGTTCGATCGGCGCTCGTTAGGTGTTACCGTGACAGAATTTACTGGGAGCGCGCTTCGCGAGAAACGTCAACGGTCGGGCAACTTTATTACGAAGAACGCGCGTAACAGTAAAACACGATAGCGCTATTGATGCCGTTCGAGTAACAATAACGGTTTTATGAGGCTCGTTAAACGTCGCGATATTCCTTATTACCGTTCAGCAGAGCCTGTTAGTCGACAAACGAACGAGTCGCGGTTCTGGAAAGTCCCTCGTGTACAGTGTAAGTACGTGTGTACGCTTGTGCTCGCGCGTCCATATGCACAATTTAATATTCCGCGCTGGCGAAACAGCGGGGACGGCTATCGCAAATCCCTAAAATCGTAAATCGCTCCTTACCAAATAAAAAGTTAACGACTATGTTTCGTGGTATCGTTGTCGGTCACAGTAAGCGCGCGACATTGCGGTACATAAGCACTTGACGACTAACAATAAGTGTAATAAACTGACCGAGTTATTGTGCGATGCTAAACAGTAGCGAACGCGTACGTTTTTATATTAATCTAGCTTGTCCGAGATGGTTCTTAAGTCCCTAATGCCACGTTCATTCATCCCTGGCACGGAGGATTCTGTAATCTACATTTACGACTCAAATATTTATCCAACAAAAGAAGCTATATCCCCGGGCGTTGTACCGTGTAATCGGATGTGGAAATCAGATAGCTTCAAATACAGCTGGATCGTGGCTAGCCGGTAGTTTTTTCTCGCTCAAAGGTATCCTGTTCAGGTAGCTCTAGGAAGTTTGGGATACTAGAGATAACATTAATTTTGTAGGTGTGGTGTGTTGTTAGGCGTTCGCAGCGATGTATTATTATTAATTCTTATTATTAGGGGAGAAGGAATTATTGTACTTAAGGATTTACGGCAGTCAGTAAGGTCAGAAAAGAAAGGATTTTTTGGGAATTTATTTTAGAAAGTACATTGATTTTTTTATGCAAAGGTTTTTGTGTTCAGATGAGAGACACTTTAATAGGTTGTTATATTATGTTTTGGTGTAAAAGTATTTATTTATTGCAAAATTATAATTGATTTGCTGGAACTTGATTTTAGAAATACGTTTCGCGGTGACCAACGTTATTCGGAACTGGGTTATCTAAAATCGAAAAAGGAAGAAGATTTAGGTAGTAGAATAGTTTATCTGGTCTTTAATCGTTTCGTTTTATAAAATATTAATCTGGAATAAAATGGCAGGTGTTAAGTAGAATGATCGATTTTCGTAGAGAAAAAAACATTTTCATCTATCATTTTTATCTATAAAATAAAAACTATGCATTGGAGAAACAAATGCTTCGATTAAAGACTAAATTTGAATGTCTAGATTCAAGAAGAAACCAACAAAGTTTCAGAAAGATTGGTGAAGCAGTTCTTAAGAAAACCGTGGTCACCGCAATCGAAAAAAACAATTTCGGGAAATCAGTTTTTAATTTTGCAAAAAATAAATACTTTCACACCAAAACATAATATAACAACCTGTTAAAGTGTTCCTCATCTGAATACAAAAACCTTTGCATAAAGAAATGCATGTAATTTCTTAAATAAATTCCCAAAGAATCCTTCTTTTTCTGACTTTACTGATTGAGGTAACCCCTTAATGTTTGCAGAAGGGCTTCAGAGCGCTTCGGGGTCGAAAGTTTTCCTCGAGCAGTCGAATGGAATATTTAAGGACTTCTGTTGAAATTTTCTGAAATTAGGGAAATCGGAGGAGGAAAGACCGCGGTGCCCCTATCGAGGACCATCTTTCCCGTAACGTAATACCAGAGGTCCTTGCGGCTGCCCACGCACACATTCAACCCCTGCGTTTCCTTACGTCATCTGCACCATGCCCCCTGGCTTTTAGCCTTTGAATAATATTTGAATTGCGTAATGCTCCTCTAAAAGGGGATCGTTACCGCATAAGGACAGATGATCCTGTGTGATCAACGGATTAGTTTCTTGCGAACGCGCGATTTTATCGGGAGAGATTAAAGAAGCTGACACTCTGCAATTCATTTACTAAATTACTATATAGGGTAAATCCGGGAGAGGCGGTCGACCTCATATAAAATGGCTATTAAAACTCATCTAGAAATTACTCATTTTATCAGAACAAAGCTTATGTTCAAAATTTTATGCTGATTCAGAAAAACTGGTCGATATTTGCTTTAAAACAATATTTACTGTAAATCGGGTTGAAAACTGAAGTGATGATATCTGACCACCTCTCCCAAGGTTCCGGGAGAAATGGTTTTCGTCGTTGGCAGAGACGATTCACACAATTATTCATGGAAAATTAACAAAGGATGAAGCAAAATTATTTATGAATAGCCTGCGGATGTTCATGGAAATGCATATTTTTATAGGCAAAAATAAAGTAATGGGACCTAGACAGAAATTTGTTTTGTCATTAGAGAAATCCAAAATTATACTTTTTATGTTGCATATTATGCATATTGCATATGTTTTGCATAATGCATATTTTGTGCATATTGGATATTCTTTCTATATTATTTGCACATTTCTGGCATATTTCGTGCATATTTCTCATATGTTTTGTGCATACGCGGCTGACTTTGCATTACGTGCTGAATATAGGCACAAAAAAATTGACAAACGTTGATGGCGGAGTCAATAATTTTGTATTATATGTATCCCACGTCACAGAGAACTTCTGATCAGTTAGATCACGAGTGTCGCGTGATTTATATCAATTCATAAGTTATATCATTCGAAATTGAATATGCCTAAATCGAGGACAATTAGCAATTTCCAAGAAATATTTCAGGTTTCAACTTTGAATGACTCACTTTGTATTTTGCATATATGTTGCATAGGTGTTGCATATATCTTATATATATTTTGCATATTACGACATATTATACATGCATAAACATCCGCAGTCTATTTATGAGTGAATGCAACTACAAATTTATTGATATTTAACTTGTTTACGCTAAACAAGTAAAGAACATATCAAGAAAAAAGTGAACTGGTTCAAATCCTTTGACCAAAATCTCTACTATCTTATTATCCCAAACATTAAACGAAAATAAACTTAGAAGTATATTTTAAATACGATTCTGTACACCGCTGTTTGACAAAAGAGGTTAAATATAAACTCAATTTACTTTTTAAAGCCTATAAATCCAGAAGAACACAGAAGGAAGCGAAATGACGCTATTCATTCAACTGTTTGACTCCTAGAGAAGTAATTGGTCTGCACTTTAACGCATTTTTACGTGAAGAGTCTGAAATATAGCGACTCGACCAACTCTCCGGCCCGACCGCGTCTCCCGGATTTACCCTAATACTTATTACCCTGGATCAAAGCGGGGCATTAGCTTCTATATGGTGGAACGTGTGAAAAATAAAGAGACAGTGAAAGTACTGCTAAGTGAAAAGAATAACTAACGAGGCAAACTAGACTAGGGTAGATGTCCCTATTACTGTCAGTGTCCCTATTACTGCCAGTTTATTTATTTTAATTTGTAAAATGTAACGTATAAAGAATAGTGTACAGCAATAATATTAATAATAATCGGAACAGTCCCAATTTAATAATAATATTATTGTTGTGCATTATTCTTTATACGTTACATTTTTATTAAGCAAAATAAATGAAGTGGCAGTAATAGGGACACTGACAGTAATAGGGACATCTACCCTATAACATGCCACAGAATATAAGATTATGCAAATCAATATAATCGACAAAATCCCTTCCCCTTTACATAAATTGTATAAAGTAATCCTCTCGGAATGCGTGTGAAACCTAATTAGAGATGCCCCGGAAAATTCGAAGGGAGCAGATTGTTATCGATCAAAACCAGGTCGTCAAACATCATGGTGAAATAAAAAATTTTCTCAATGACCGAATAAATTAGACTTCTTCTTAAGCGGATCCGCGAGAACCGGATCGAGAGCAGGAACTCTAGTTCTCAGCTAGGGTAGTCTTCTTAATGCTTTCACACTTCCTACACCTCGATCACAACTCCCTCCTCATCTGTTTGCAACCGTCCTCCGCTTCGTCTCCTCTTCGCATTTTCTCTTCTTTTAACCGAGATTACAGAAAATTAATTACTATACGTCCGTGTAGCAGAAATCTTGTTGGCTTGTTCGCGATAAGAAGTGCAAAATAGCGAATTCGCCGGGTCCTCCTATTTTTTTTATAAAATAAGAAACTTGAAAGACTGGAATTTAAAATATATATCTTCAGAGTCCCGCACCACAAAGAAATCGCAAACTATTAAACACGTCACCAATTTTCATAATTCCTATGCACTGAAAATTAAAGCACTTGCTTTCGATTGGTTTCTTTTGTAAAAAAAAATGAAGATTGTTCACGGAGCTGTGTAGCGCTATCTACCAGCCTTTTTCCCTCTCTTTCCAATTACATGCTCCCCTCTCCGTGCCGCTTCCACATGCAGGCGCCGCGTAAAATAATAATATTAAGCCAGGTGAGATTTAATCGGGGGGCCTTTGAACGAAGCCGGACTGGCATGCTACGTGTTACCTGTGGTAGTCCACTCGCGCCCACCGCACACACTCTTCTTTGCATCGGTGCACTCGCGTACGTGCGCGAGAATTACATTCATGTTTGGCAGCAAGTTTAAGCGCATTTGGTCGATCGACGTTGCGTCAACGTGAAATACAATTATTCGTTTTTCTAACAACTTCCGACGTGAAACTCGATGACATTAGCCAGTCACAAACGCCCCTCCCCTGAAAGCATACCTACGTAATGTGAATGCGATCAAAGTGAAAAATTATTGCTTGTTCCTTGAGTAAATTACTGGTTCTATTATTGTAATTCGAACCATTTGTAGTACAACTGTGCGTTGGATTAACGAACTCACTATCGATATAACTGAACTGATCAGTATTTTAAAAGTTTGCAATAATACTCAAAAGCTCACCCCTTCGGAAACTAAATAATGCCGTCGACAACCCACTTAACTGCGCGCTATCGCGGTCTTTAACCTGCCTCGATCTGTCTATTCCTTTATTCCCCGTCGCACCTCTTACCCCTTCCCGCGACGCTTCGTCCTGTTCTCATTTCTTCCCGGGACAAATAATTTCCGGCCCCAAAACGTCCGCGTCGCATCCACCCAGATTCGGGTTTGCGATAAAAAAATTATCTTAGAATTAAAATAACATTGTCTTTAGAACAAATGTTCAAATTTCTTCCCTCTTTTTGTTTTAGGACTAAGTTTGTTAAAATGAGACGAGAGATGAGAAGGGCAGTTTTCTTAAACTAGGGAAATTATTGAATAAAACAAAAAACTGTGTTCAACATTTTATGGCACAACCCTGCGACATTCCGAATTTTTTTTTATCTAATACAAATATAAACAGAAATATCTATCTATGTGCAAAGTTTCTATGCGTTAAAGTTGTTGCACGAGTTGAAGAAAATTATAGTTACTGGTTGAACCAACAAGTCTATCATTCGATCCGACACGATCGTGTAACATTTGCATCGCTAAACGATACCTGTGGTTTTAATTAGTGTTATTAGCGTCCGCCGTAGAAGAAATTCTAATTACCGGAGTAGAGGCGGCGTTTAATCGAAGGTGATTTGTTCATTCCGCGCGAGCAAACGTTTCCTTGGTCGCTCGCCATTCGCGATTTGCCTTTTTAGAATGAAATCAGACGTAACTGATTATATCACGAATGAACAAGTACACGACGTATCGCTAAGTTTCATCGATTATTCAGTGGCAAGACAGTAATGCGGATTGACCGACTTCTGCTTTTATTTCTCCAATTACAAAGCTCCACGCTGCTACCTTTTTTTAAGTTGAAAATAGAGCGCGAAGGAAAAATGTTTCCTGTCGGCTCAAACATTTGAAAACGTTTGAATAGGATCAGTTTCAAGGACTCTACAGACTTTGCTTATCCCGAAGAGAAATAACTGTCGAGAGAAACAACTACATTCTCGTCTGATTTCGAGTATTTTCCACATCCTTGACTGCCGAAGCATCGTCTAACAATAAAATGGCGGTAGCCAAAGCCCGAGGAAAGTTCCATCGGTAACGGTAATGATCCTCGACTCACGGAGACTCGGCTGATTCGTGAGATACAGTGGTATCGTATAGAAAATCAGCAACCCCGTGCTCTGTCCTCCCGTTAAGGTGCTAAATTGATGAATGAGTCGCGAAAACGGAAAACATTTCATGCTATCACGCCGGCCGTGACTACTAATAGAACTTGTCCAACTTGATTATTCGGCTTGAAGATGCGTGAGCTTAATGGCCACGGGCCAACTTCGGAACACGGTGTTTAAGTGACTGATGTTTACGGATCATTCGGAAAATCCGCTAAATAACATTCGCCTTATCCTCGAGAGAAATCGATCGTACCATATTTTATTCTGTCCCGATACTCGCATTATTAGCGCGACACTTTCAGCTTAAAATATAATATATAAAAACTAATATGCTATGAAAGCGTACGCCGCGCCGGGAAACGATACAGGCAATCATGGGTAAAAAAGAAAATGTGGCTCTAAGGCGGTGCCTTGACAGTTTCGTCCACCCTCTGCCATTAAGTAAATTGACTTCCACATACCGGCAGACTAAATAACAATCTAATTTCCATAATGCGTAGACGCCACCTTTTTTTGTCGGGACGCGTGGCTCCTTATAAATTGCTTAACTGCAATTATCTTTGTACAAAGTAAGAACATTCGCGATAAACAAAACAAGCGGAGATAATTTTTCAAAACACTCAGGAATCCGTGTCGTATTTTCGAATTAACCTCGAAACTTACAATCTCCACGTACACAACTTAACGCGAAACGTCGATACGAGACATGTCGTTGAAACTGTTATAATAACTTCAGAAACAGAAATTAGAGTGACCAAGTTAGTCGGTCGATAAATACGGGCGAAGTAATATGACGTAATGATTTATTCTCGATGTTCGGTAACAGCTGATGCAATTCGATCCAATTTTAGGGCTTAACCCTATCGTGAATCCACGGTTCAACGGATTCTGTCCTTAGAACACTGACCAGCTGTGTTGGACAATAAACGGCCATCGGTCGAAAGCCTAAACGTAAGCTTAATCGGCATATATTGCCCCTAACCTCTATCATGGAGACGTCGGGCATTAACGTCCACGTCCAGAACAGAAGGGAATATAAGCCAAAGATGTGTCCCTTTTAGCGAGTATTAGTACCTAACTATCTGCTATGTAATTCATCTCTCAAAGTTTCAATCAGATAGTTTGATTCTACGACCAGAACAGCTTGAGGAATATTTCAGATTTCAAATATTTCGTAGCGAGAACGCATCAATCAGGTTATTAGAATCGTCCAGCCCACGCGGTGGGTAGTTGGAAAACAGAAGTATCGCGTCCCACACGACACAACAAAAATTATATTTAACAAATACTTACTTTTGGATGACCAGCACCTTTTGACAACTCCCAACGCAGCATACAGAGTCCCAAGCAGGAATCGGTCGCACTGAAATCGCGAAAATCATTTAGAGCACTAACTGTTGCACAACTTATGTTCGAATATAAAGAAAACCTAAAATCTGTTGCAGTCGCGAAGACAAACCAGAGTGTGGGAGAATTTGGTGGCAGCACGATCGCGAGTACGAGTGGATCTGCATACACTCATGCGACAAGTGGTCCCGTTAACTGCCTTACCGGCGGCCCCTTGGCCAGTATCGCAGGTGGCTTCAACAATACCGGCCGGACCAACTTCACGAACAAGCAGCTCACGGAACTTGAGAAAGAGTTTCACTTCAACAAGTACCTGACCAGGGCAAGGCGCATCGAAATTGCGTCAGCGTTGCAGCTAAACGAAACGCAGGTAAAAATATGGTTCCAGAACAGGAGGATGAAGCAGAAGAAAAGGATGAAGGAGGGCCTGATACCGGCGGAGAGTGGAACAGTGGCGCCACTCGGCGGTACCAGAAGTAGCAGTAATTCCCCGACCAGCTCCTCGAGCCACGAAGCCGGTGGCCTCGGTTTATCAAATTTTGCCAGCGACAATAGTCGGGAATCACCACCCTCCTCCTCGAAAGATTGACGCGCTCTTTGCTGCAGCAACGAACAAATTTATGGTCTACGACTTAACGACGATTGGTGAAAGTCGAAAGAGAAGGAGAACTTACAATTTGAGCGATTTTACGTGAATCGAATGGTAATTCTCAATTCACTCCTTGCTGCAGCAGTTTACGATCATATCCTTATCGTAATAGTGCAAACAAAAAACCAATTGTAAGAAAATGAAAACCTTTATGGCTGAACTGTTCTTCTAATAATACGCGACACAATTTTCTCGTGGTCTTGCGAATCGATCGTCAAAATTAGTCGAATGTATAGAATTAATAGAAGTTCAACGACGCATGTACCAATTTTGTATTAACTATTTATTTGTTTTCTTTGTAGCTCGTATATACCGTGAATGATAATGTTAATAGAATCGATCCACGTGACTGATTCGTAAAATTATTCCGCAAGGTTACCATATACCTCAGTTTCTGTAAATGGTATAACAATATTTATATATGTAATTATAAATACCAATGATTGAATACAATATATCCTGTAAAAAAATCTGTGAAAATATTGCTTTAGATGCTTGTTAGTTGCATCTAGAGATTAGTCTTCTTTTTGGCGAGGACAATTATTGTTCGATGTTATCATCCCTATCTTGTCTGTCCTTTTTAATGTCTTTTTACGTCCTCTTTTCCCCTGTGTACATATATTTTTAAACGACCTAGTGATTTCGCGACAAAAACATATTTGAAAATCTTTAATCTCTCCAAACTAATAGGAAGATCAACGCGCGTCTCGTGTCTCGTAAAATTGAAGCTTAATAACCCTTCGAGGTCACACCTTATAATCACAAATTGGTCACACGGGGTTCACTGTACCCCAGCGTCATTTTTTGAGTTACCATTTTCGTATTTTTGAATCTTTTAACTTTTCAGTGATAATTGTACATTTGTAATACTTATACAGTCATGGTCTAATAGCCTTTTTCTAGAAATGTAAATTTTGATATGATAAAATTTGTAGTTGAAAATGAGCGATTCTCCATGGTTGTGGGAAAATCAGATTTTTAAATTTTTTTTTTATTTTCTTTTTAGCGATAAATCCCCTTTGGAAGACGTGAAGGGGCGACATTTCAAATCTAAAATTGCTCTTGGGGTACAATACACCCCGTGTGACCATGAAGGGTTATGGGGTCATGCCTAGTTGGCAAACAAAAAAGAACGTCATTTTCGAGAATTTTTTGTGAAAAATGTGATGTATGTTTCTTATAACTACTTCCATATTTTAGAAGTACATATATTCAGCAACCCTCAGGAATTTTGTTATAGGAAAATATTAAATAATGAAGGAATAACAGCCACTCTCGCGGAAGCTGATTTTATAATGGCGCTGCGCGGTGAGCACAATTTCTCCACGTCAGATCATTTTAAATCAGAAAGTGAAGAAGATTCTGTTAATACACGAGTTTATCTGGTTCGTGAACGAAGGATTTTTAAAAAAGTGATTTCAAACAAAATGGCGACCATTTAACGCAAAATCATGATTTTTCGATGTCTGCATTATTCGTTCTTCGTAAATTAAAAATATAGTTTCCATCGAAACCAAAAATCCTTCATTCACGAACTACATAAACTCATACACTAATAGAATCTTCTTCACTTTCCGATTTCAGATGATCCGGCTCGGAGAAATCGTACGCACCGCTAAAAAAATAGCTTCCGGGAGAGTGGCTGTTATTCATTCACTTTTTAATATTTTCCTATAAAAAATTACTAAGACCTGCTGAATATATATATACTTTTAAAATAAGCCAATAGTTGTAAAAAATATACATTAGATTTTCCACGAAAAATTCCTGAAAATCACGTTTTTTGTCGCCTGCCAACTAGGCATAACCCCTTAATAAAGGTTATGTCCGTATGAAAATTCTTTGTAAGTTCTGACAAAAAACGTCCGAAGCGTACGTTGCTGTAATTCTACTGTATGTACGACTAAGGAATAGAAACGATTATCTTCGCATAATTGCGATATTCCAACACTAGATTGTAACCTTTCTTATAACGATAGCATGGTAACACTAGTTGTGCTCCCAATTCGAATGTATTCTGTATGTATATGTACATAAAATCTAATGAAAATCTTGTGTCAGTGACAATGTATGTATGTATGTACCTCATTATACAGTAATAATACATTGCAGAGCGGAACATTAAAATTAGTAGGAAAACATTCCTAATCTTCGATCTAGGTAGTCAACAGATAAGAAACTACTCTGTATACTGAAATGATTTTCGAATGGAAAGATTCGTATTGATTCTATTTAAGTTAATTCAACCACTCGAAAGTTTACAAATTAATATAATCGTATAGCTATATAGATTATATTGTGATCCAATACAGATTCTGTACCTAAAGAAATGCGATTGCGCTGTAGTGTTACGTAGAATTCTGTAGAAAAATAAACTATTATTACATTACTCTGTGAAGAGACCGTATAGAACTCACTCAAACTATCCAAAATAAAACAGCCTTTTTTATAGAATGGCATGTGTACTCTAATACGGGCGAATTTCACTTACGCCCAAATCGCCCGCACCCACGACAGAAGAAATTTTCCGTTTTTGTATTAAATGAATATCATAACCTATATGTTCCTGTTTTTGAGTCGTAATTTATAGTTAAAACCCTGTATTTTCCGATAATGGCTATTTCACAGATTTTCTTCCATATTTCGTTAGATTTTCATAAATTTTGGAATGTTAACGACGGGCGTTGCGGGTGTAAATGGAATTCGCCCTATATTCTTTATAAGGCTGGGAGTATTTGTCGAATTTTTCGGTATTCGAATATTCGAATACTTCAGTTGCTCAATTATTTGGCGAATATAATTCGAATATCCAAGTATTCTAATACTATTTGAATATTTAAGTATTCGAATACTATTTGACTATTTAAGTATTCGAATACTGATGTATTTAAATAGTATGGTGTGAATTATAAATCAAATTCTTTTGGTTCATTTGTAGGGTGAAATCGTGTAAGCTAATTTTGACCCACTTCACATCATACTATTTGAATACATCAGTATTCGAATAGTGTTCGAATAATAACATTCGAATACTCAAATATTCAAAATTTATTCGTAGCATTCGAATACTTATAAAATAATCGAATATTAAATTATTTGAATAGTCCCAGCCCTAATTCTCTATCCTTCATCCAAGAAATTCAATAATAAATTTGAAATTCAGGCTGACCAACGTTATAAAAACCACGTCCAGCGACCGTCCTGAAGTTTGCAGCGTATTACGTTGGCGACTCTTCCTTTCGATAACAAAATCATAACCTTCACAGAATGCGTTACAAGTTTTGAAAACAGGAGATGACTTTTTTCAAGATTTCTCGTTCGACATATCGTGACATTAGATAAAATTTATCGCCATACGTTACACATTTGTTAGCCGTTAGGAACTATTTACGAATAAAGCAATTCTTCGAACCGAAAGCTAGAAATTCGCGAAAAACATTGCGTCCCTTTGTGCAGCATCAAACTAGCATAATAATAACTTCATGAAACGTGCGAAAAAGTTTGAAAGATGGAGGATGACTTGGAAAAACCCCGTGGAAAAATGAATGCCAACGACCTGCTTGCTTTTCAAAGAGACTTAAAGCAGGAAAAGGAGCTTCTCTTAAAAATATTAACAAAAATCGATAACCAAGTGCACAGCCTGCAGGTAAATATAAATCTCATAACGTCCATTCAGCCTTTAGAAGTTCTTTTTATTACGAAATTTTCAAGGTGGAGCAGCTTCATTTGCTAGGATTAATGAACAAGTCGTTGAAAGGTACAGAAGACAAATCATCATACGAATCCGTAGATGAGAATCAAGAACCAGACTCCGCGAACAAATCCTTGGACTTGTCTTCGGCTTTTAAATATTTTCAAGAAGAAAGCGAAGACGAAGATGATATTTAGAGAAATTAAATGAATTGTTAATTTATTTTATCAATATATATCATATTTATGTATATATATCGTTAATGCGTTTATACTAACCGTTTCATTTATCTATTAACAGCCTAATAAGAATACAGAAAGGAACACCATTAAATAAAAAATGAACTATTATTATTTCTTAAAGCAAGAAGTCCAATTGTCTATACAAATCTGAGATACTGGCGATAAGACAGTTGTTTTAACTACTATCGTTTCAAACGATATGAAACGTTTGTACTTAATTAGTTAAGTGTAATTGAAATAAGTCTAGAATATTTGTACACGCTTTACGACGGATAGCCCTGCGACGGTGGTCCGAGGTGCGACGGGTCGTTGGTGAAGGATGGAGGTTTGAATTGTTCCGCGGACATGCGCGTGAAAAATATTCCTACACCTTCTATCAAAGCCAACAACACTCCACCGATAATCGCACTACCAGCCATGGCTGGTAAACCATTTCTCGCTGCTAGTATTCCGCCGGTCGCCGCTCCGCTGATAATAGAGTTCCACGGATCTTCCTTTTTCCTAAGGTGTACCAATGTGCAGTCTATCGTGGAGAACATACCGCCCCACAATGCAAAATTGCCAGCGATAATCGGAGACCGTTGTTTGATAGCCATTAGACTTCCCAGAAATCGCTTATTTATTCCACTTGGTGCATTTCGAAAACCTTTAATACTCTGAAATACAGCACCACCGATGGCACCCATGGTAAACGCGCCACCGCAATCGTCTATTATACGCCAAGGGCATGGTTCTCTCGCGTACTCTTCCATTCCTTAATTGGCTTTCTGCAACGGAAATTCGATTTTAACAAATCTTACGAAATCCTTTAATAGTGGCCGGAGAAACTTACGATAGAAACTTACGGGTATCAAAGGACTATTTAAAGCTAACCTTTAGCATCGGATATATTAAATTTTGAATGAAAAATGCGCTAAATATGAAACTGAAAAATATCCTATCGGTTTTCCTAACTACGTACAACTTTGCCGTATAAATACATCGCGTAGAAACTTATTGTTAGGCGTCTATAAAAATCGTGATAAAAAGATACGTGAAACAAGATTCACGTAAGTGGGGTTATGTATTTAAAATTCGAGTGCGGTCGATCAACATGTGCGTAGCAATTTTAAACAACGTAAAGGGTATTATAAAGATGTTGTATGCAGTAAAATAACAGGAATTCCTTGATGTATTTACCATAAAATTTGTTTAGAATACCTCCAATACCGAGGTACGAGATCCCTCGAGCACGACACTGTGATCAGCGTAACTACGTTAATGAATCTTCTTTCTTAGCTGAAATTCTACAGGATTGAAAGAAAATGAAGCGATACGAGTCAAGCTAATAGAATAAATAAGCTTGTAAATTTAATTTAGACGTTTTTATTCTGTGATAAATAAATTCTCCTTTAACAGTTGTCTTGATTCCTTGCTTGATTCATTCATACGAATCGGAATGAGTGCTTCAACTCCGAACCACGTTACATGATATTCCGAAATATGCATAGCTTTGCGCATGATGCAAGTGCAAGTATATTCTATCGCGTGGATCATGCCACCGGTAATGTTTTCGATGTTTAAGCGAATAGTCAAGCAGAATTTTTTTGGGGAGTATTTATTTTCAAATGCGATACAATGTTCAGTTTCTTGGGCGTTCGACTGGCGCACGTCTACGATAGTTTAAAATAGAATGAGCCGAGAATGTCCAAAAATACATCAGACTTTTAGTTAGTCCTGGATATCCAGTCGTTTTGTGTGAAAGTGAAATTCGTTTTCGGGGGAAACATCGTTGTTAGAGAAGCTTTTCTCTGCTTTCTTGCTTGTTGGTAATTGTACGATTAATTATTGGGCTGGTACTAGGAATAGCGAGGGAAATCTAGAGCACTATTTCGAACCCACACGTAGCTCTATTTGGTTCTCGAGATTCGAAGGCGTCCCTACATTCGCCAAGTGTGAACCGACTTTCTGTCCAAGTATTTGATATTCAAGCTCGCAAGTATTCATCCCGATTGGTTCACAGCTACGAATACAGTGAAACTCGCTCTTCCTCTGTTCCGTTGCGCGTGTAACATGTAAAAATGACACTTCTTGCAGATAAAAATGTCAGACACGCAGGCACTTAAATCAGACGCGGGGCAAAATCCGATTCCGTCTGAAATAACGGAACCGAATCTAGCGATTAATGCAAACGGTGCGAGCCCTGCTGGCACCGAAAATGGAGTTGCCACTGCCGCTGAGAATCCTCAGGTGCAAAATTCGATTGCGCAACCAGCGGAATCTATAGCTGTCCAATGCGCGAAAGATCAAACTGCGGATGTACTCGTGAAAGATATAAACGCGACTGAGATTGTTAATGAAAGTCTGCCTACAAATCCAGTTCCGTTGGAAGCGGCGACTGTTATTGAAGTTGCGAGGGAGGCGGTGGAGGAACCGGGGACTCCCAAGACTTCCCAGAGTGAGAGTCAACAAAGCGGACAATCGGTAATCTAGAAATTTATCAATTTAAATATTGTAAACACGCCAGTTTTAAAATAACTCGACGATTTATATTTGCATAAAAAATTGTATCGTTCTAGGAACTGAAAGCTTGCGAAATTCTACAGACGTCCATAGGCGCTGGAGATACTTGCTCCGTCGGGAAACGTGACAACACCGCCGATTCTCAGAAAGCAGATAAAGAAATTGCCGATGAAACATCGGCGCCGAAGGGGGAATCACCCTTGGCCGAGGACCTTGTAAAGTCGAATGAAGTTATTATCGCGAAACTAAAGGAGGAAGTTGAGGTAGGAAAACACGGAGAAGTTTAGTTTATGCTGTTTTATACATTTTTGTTTGTTTTGTAGAAGAGGAGCGAAGAACGGGATTCCTATCGGAAGAAACTGGAAAGCACCGAGAAGAAGCTGGCTATGTTGCAAATGTCGTACGACACGTTAATGAAGGGCGATGGCGACGAAGTGATGCTTCGACGTATGGTAGACCAATTAAAGGGTAAATTGATCGAGACCTCGTTGCAGTTGGAAGCTAAAATACGTACTGCCGCGAACCAGGAGAAGCAGATTAATGCTTTGAATATACAAGTTAATTCGCTGAAGGAAGTGGAGTCTCTTACTAGGAGCCTTTTGCAAATCCGTAATATGGAAGTTAAGCATCTGCAGGTAGGATATTTAAATCAGAGTCAGCCAACCCACAGTGGTTTGGAGGGGGGCCAAAATTCAATTTCGCAACTTCAACTTTACGATGTAATTTTTTTGTATGAATTGACAAACTTCCAGAGCTTCTAAGTTTGGATATTAGATATAATATTACGAAGACAAAATCATAAAATTTTATGGGAGTCTAATTTTTTTAATTACTCATTATAAAACATCAAAATACGTGTTTGTATTACACAGTTATGTAGGTAAAAAAGTACAATGCCGGATGAAAGAAAGTTTACAACTTTCAGAGTCGCATAACTTTTTAAGAATTGGTCCAAACGACATGAATTTTTTTGAGAATCTAGAAGGATTAGTTTGCTAAGTGACGTGTTTCGTCGTTTTGAAAAAAATGCAATTGGTCGAAATTGCAAAAAAAATAGTAAAAGTTATTTTTTAAACTTTTTTTTAAGCCTGTAATGAAAATTCAAAAAACCTGTTTGTAGATTGAAGTAAGTTGTATACATGCTGAAAATTTCATTAAAATCGGTTAACGTTGTTCTGAACTACAAACCTTTAAAGATCGCAGAATAAAGTCGAAAATCGTTGATTTCGTGAATTTCCGCGATTCTCGACCTTATTTTGCGATCTTTAAAGGTTTGTAGCTCAGAGTAACGTTAACCGATTTTAATGAAATTTTCAGCATGTATACAACCCTAGTAGCATTTCTGGTTGGCCCGCGGTATCCCCAAGTTGGGAATTAGTTGGCCATCAAAATGCCAACAATAAATGCTACTAGGGAACTTACTTCAATCTAGAAACGGGTTTTTTTAAATTTTCATTACAGGCTCCAAAAAAAAATTGTAAACTTTCTTTCGTCCGCCACTGTATATTTCAATTATTTATATGTGCCATAAGCATTGTTTAGTCGATGTACAAAGATTGCAATGTTTATATCAATTTAAACTTTGAGAAGGCTTATAAAAAAATGATTAAGAGTGGTTAACGTCGGACTCTTCTTACATGAAAAGCAGGGAAATTTCAAGTGCAGTCTTCTGCAGTCTTCTCGAGGTATTTGGGCCTCCTAGATGCGTGTAGCTGCATACCCGCTTGAGTAGCGACTTGGAAGAAGCTGATGTTATCACATGTTTTCATTGCGTGTATATCAGAGATGGGCAAAAAATTATTTGAAATAAAAATTTTCTACACAAATTTACATTTCAAATAATTTTTTGCCCATCTCTGGTGTATATGTATAATACTTATTTATTTGTTTAGTTAAGTATAATGTTAGAACTGATTCTTTTTCCTCTTTTCTTCTCTAGTACAGGTGTGCTTTTTACAAAATTATAGTATTTAATTGAATTCTGTGATAAAACAATAATTTCAGCAGAAAAAAATGATATTTCATTTTAGCCACGAAATGTTTTGGTTAATAATAATAGAGTTTTTTATTAATAACCTACGATAAATATTCGAATTATATAATAGAAAATGAATTTGCATTGGAAAAAATCGATATAAAGGTGTTTTTAATTTTGTCTGTAAATTTGAATCCGCCATCTTGAATTTTGCATTTTTGGTATCAAATTCGTTATCAGCGACCTCAGAAATCCTCGATCACTAAGTTTGAGAAAAATTCGGAAAAAAATTCAGAATTTTGGCCGCTAAAATTAGGTATTCAGACCACTGTGGCATTGTTTGCTTAACGATCGAACGAATAGCTGGGTGGAGACACGTATATGCGTGTAACACCAATGAAACAGAACTCCCGGAAGCATTTATAATTCCCTTTCTTGTACCTTGTATGAAACCTGAAATGCTTCTCTTTGTGTGATTGACAATATAGACAGAAGTGGATAGCATGGAAATTCGTATCACCGAGGAACGAGAGCGGTACAACACTATGATAAATAAAATGGATGGAGCTGTGAAATTGAATGCGGATTTAAAGAAAGAATACGAGACGCAGCTTTGTCTCTTCCGAGATTTGCGAGAGAAGTACGAAGAGAAAGTCGCACTGCTGACGAGAGAGAAAGAGGCTCTTGAAAATAGCACGCAAGCTACTCCTAAATAAGTTGCATTGTTGTTCCTCAAACTCAATTGTTTTATAATAAATTCAATTTGTATAAAATAAAGAACGATTAGAAATAGTATATACGCTTTTATTTCTGTACCTATCCATGATCCTTTAAGTCTATAGTATCCTTAAGTCTATATAATAATTAATGGACCAAATAATTAATATAAGAATGTGTGACAAAAATGTAATGCATTATATTCTATATATAAAAGTACTTTAAGAAAGTTTTGTTATCAGTTTCCGTGGTGTAGTGGTTATCACATCCGCCTAACACGCGGAAGGTCCCCAGTTCGATCCCGGGCGGAAACATTTTTTTTTCTTCTCAATAAAAGGAATTAATTTGATACTTATGTAAAATAAAAACATCCTCATTATCATCACTACAGAAATGTAAAAGCCCACTCGGAGAAACCCAAGATACAAGGATATATAGCAGCACAGATAAAAGATAGTAAATTGTCGTAAAACTGATATCCCTGAAGTTCTTAAATATTAATCGTAGCAAGCTATCAAATGAGGAAAATCATACGTTTACTCTTCGTTGTTGACACTCGCGGTGATCCCCCGCACGCATAATACGCATACCCGACAGGTTACGCGTACAAACTGCAAAGTGCGCGACGCACACAGGCGCCGCCAGAGAAAAACCGCCTAAAGGCAAATCGAAGAAATTAATAATAATTAACTCAATTAATAATAATTAACTTTTCTGTTCGTATCACCGCGCTTCGCCAAAATGCGCCACGGCCTTAAAAGATCTAAAAAATATGAGATAAATTTTTTAATTAAAATGAATGGCATGCTATGATGCTACAAAAATGATTTATACAGTCTTCTCCAGATATATTGCCGGTCCAGGGTCGCGGCACTATATCGAGACTGGGACCCCATTCTTCGTTTTATTCGCAAATTTCTTTGAAAATTTTTTTGTTTGAATATAGTCAAACATTAATTGCACAGACAAGAAAAAGACCACGCGCTACTCGCGTTGACAGCTGGCGCCGTACGAGAATTATATACATCGTCATATCTTCTACAATTATTTATTAATCGGTGTGAAAATTGATGAAAATCTTCCTTGTATATTAAGGAAAAACTTTGTCGCTGCAAGTTATATGTACCTCAAAATTGCCTCGATACTTTTTAACGGCGAACGTTGAAAAACATGGATTATATTTAGTATTATTTTTTAATGAAATATTATTACCTTTTTTAACATAAGGGTTTTGTGCATACATTTTACGGCTTCGCTAGAGTTTTCTTAGTTTTATGTTTTAATTATTATAATGATCCGATAATATTTACTCAAGATATCGCAATTTATGTTTCAAAAGATATTGACTTTGGTCGAAGAAGTTTTTTTTGTTTTTAATTTTTATCTCGAATATTAATGATTCGATAATAAAACTGGAAATAAAAAAAATGTGTTTCGTGACGAGCTACTATATGACAACACTATATTTTTTAAAATCCAGTTTAACAAAATTTAGTTTTCAATTTTTCTTAGCATTTTGACAATACTTTTTCGAATTTTCGAAGGCTAGTCGCCTTATTACATCCGAGCCCTAATTTTTTAAAAATTCTGATGTTGAGGGTCTGAACAGTTGATGGTTCTAGCTAAAATATAAACTGGACTTTTCAAATATTTATTCAATGCAATTTTAAATAATTTTTTAATATTGAAAATGGGGCAACTGTAGCAAAATGGTATTAATATTATTATGAGTTTCTATTACAAGAGCTTTCTTACGAAAACTGTGTAAATACTTCGAGAACTCAACATCTTCTTTATCTTAACTTTTAATAAAATATCCGAATATAACGTGAAGAACACGTAGAAATCATAAGCAATCATAAAGAGACATTAACAATAAAAAAAATGGATACAGGAAAACTGATGAATAAACACTCGTAACGCGTGAACGGTGGTTCCCTGCCAGATGCAGCGCAGCCTTGAACTCTCACACAGTACAAACCGTGCAAACCCCCGTCAACATTTTGTATAAATACTGCTGCCGAGTGTCTGGAAGATCAGTTCATCCTGACTTACAGAGCTGAGTACGTGGTAAGAAGTTACTTGTAAAATATTAATTATAAGTACATCTGCGAGCTTCTCTTTCGAGAAGTGTTTCTTCTATTTCTGTTTAATAAGTTAAATTTTTAAAATTAATATAGGGTAAAGAACCCAATTACTGGCAGCCAACCCAATTACTATCACCTTAAGCTATTTTACTTAAAATAACGAATAAATAAACGTTTAAGTAAAATAGCTTAAGGTGGCAGTAATTGGGTTGACTGCCAGTAATTGGAACCTTTACTTATTCCGTTCCCGGGAAAGAAATTTCATATTGCATATAATTGTCTTTCTGTGTCAAATAACGTATTATTTTAATATAGGTGTGAATCTAATTCTGTTATCCGTGTGACATACACACATCGATCATGAAGGCATTTATGATCTTGACAATTTTGGCAGTCATCTGTGCGACGACACTTGGAGACTCCGTAGATGTAAAACCACCTAAACCACTTACACTTCCGGTAACATAAAATTTAAAATATTCTACATATTTGCATATGAATAATAAAATTCAGTTATGAACAAACACCAAATATTTGACCGATTCTTGATAATCAATGAATTAATTATGTATTCATTGTAGCGTGTTCGTCGCGAACCAGCTGATCCCGATCCCAAACCAATATGGTATCCTGCGCCACCACCTTTTAATCCGGCGCCACGACCGATTTATGTTCCTCCCCCACGACCACCTCATCCAGTAAATATATTAAAATTTTCTACTTAGCACGTATTATTAAGTGCAATTATTTAAATACTGTACATTGTTTGTTACAGCGCCTCCGACGCGAAGCTGAAGCTGAACCCGGTTCACGACCTTTTAATCCGGCGCCAAAACCAGTTTATGTTCCTCCACCACGTCCACCTCATCCCGTAAATATATTACAAATTTCTACTTAGTATGTAATATTAAGTCCAATTATTTAAATAATGTAAATTATTTTTACAGCGCCTAAGACGTGAAGCAGAAGCAGAAGCTGAACCCGGTTCACGACCTTTTAATCCGGCGCCACGACCAGTTTATGTTCCTCCCCCACGACCACCTCACCCCGTAAGTATATTAAAAATTAATATTTAACATCTGATATTAAGTTCATTGAATTAAATATTGTAAATTGTTTGTTACAGCGCCTAAGACGCGAAGCAGAAGCAGAAGCTGAACCAGGTTCACGACCTTTTAATCCTGCGCCACGACCAGTTTATGTTCCTCCCCCACGACCACCTCACCCCGTAAGTATATTAAAAATTAATATTTAACATCTGATATTAAGTTCATTGAATTAAATATTGTAAATTGTTTGTTACAGCGCCTAAGACGCGAAGCAGAAGCAGAAGCTGAACCAGGTTCACGACCTTTTAATCCTGCACCACGACCAGTTTATGTTCCTCCACCACGTCCACCTCACCCCGTAAATATATTAAAAATTACTACTTAACATCTGATATTAAGGTCATTGAATTAAATATTGTGAATTTTTTGTTACAGCGCCTAAGACGCGAAGCCGAAGCAGAAGCTGAACCCGGTTCACGCCCATTTAATCCTGCGCCACGACCAGTTTATGTTCCTCCCCCACGTCCACCTCACCCCGTAAATATATTACAAATTTCTATTTATCACCGATATTAAGTTCATTGAATTAAATGTTGTGAATTTTTTGTTACAGCGCCTAAGACGCGAAGCAGAAGCTGAAGCTGAACCCGGTTCACGGCCTTTTAATCCGGCGCCACGACCAGTTTATGTTCCTCCACCACGTCCACCTCACCCCGTAAATATATTACAAATTTCTATTTATCACCGATATTAAGTTCATTGAATTAAATATTGTGAATTGTTTGTTACAGCGCCTAAGACGTGAAGCAGAGCCAGAACCTGAACCCGGTACACGACCAGTTTATATTCCCCAGCCACGACCACCTCATCCAGTAAATATATACAAAATATCTACTTAGTGCGTGATATTAAGTCCAATTATTTAAATATTGTAAATTCTTTTTACAGCGCCTAAGACGCGAAGCAGAAGCAGAAGCTGAACCCGGTTCACGCCCATTTAATCCTGCGCCACGGCCAGTTTATGTTCCTCCGCCACGACCACCTCACCCCGTAAATATATTACAAATTTCTACTTATCACCGATATTAAGTTCATTGAATTAAATATTGTGAATTGTTTGTTACAGCGCCTAAGACGCGAAGCCGAAGCAGAAGCTGAACCTGGTTCACGCCCATTTAATCCTGCACCACGACCAGTTTATGTTCCTCCGCCACGACCACCTCATCCAGTAAATATCTATTACTAATAAACTTCGTTTATTGCCTTCTGTAACGGGCGTCGTGTAAAATACTCAATTTATTTATTTTTTCAGCGACTCTGAGAAGTGAATGAAACGCTTACGCAGAGGTACTACATCTAAATCAAACCATTCCTAAATAGCAGATGATCCATCCATACTTTAAACTTTAAATTATAACTATTAATATAAGTAGTACAAATGTAAAAATTACTCGATACTGTGTTCAATGTAATCTTCTAATAAATGTTACTATTTTTAATTATATCATATAAATATCTGTATAAATTTATTATTTACCCATCCTTATTGATGTCTATTAAATTAACTAATATTTACAAAGAATAACATTTACGTATACGTTTTTGTAGACTGAATTATTCGTATGATTATCTTTATTTAAATTATATACATATACTAAGTTTTATTCCAAAGAAACAACCACTGGCGCTTCATCTTCACTCTCGTCTTGTAAATTAGAAAAGTCCCATGAAAACTTAACGTACAATCGGTCGCGGAATCGTGATGCATAAGACTTCAAGCGGCCATCCAATTCCGTATTGGTTTCGATATTTGCGAAAAGCTTACGCAGATTAAAATAAACGAAGTTAGTATTAACTACAATATCGCAAAGTAAATCTTCCGGCACATGCTTTAATTGAACCTCCAATACTTTCATAAATTCGATATAAATAGTCCGACGTTTCGAAATTGCAGAATCGGCTCCGCAGATAAGGTACACAAGTTTCTTCCAGTGCTCAAAAGCATCCAGACTTTGCCCAACTAGGAAACAAGCGAATGCCAGTTGCGTTTCGCCGATAATCTCAATAGGTCTGAAAAAGATAATAGTTATATAAAGACAACAGCTTTACAGAAATATTGAAAGCGTGACAAATATAAACTACAGAAATTACAGTGCTAATTTATCGAGTAGAGTGTCCAGCGCATAAGTGGTGTCGAGGGAATGCTTAGTAATTTCAGCAGGCGATGCTCCGTCTGGATAGCTTTTATCAGGCAATTTCGATAATCGCAGTTCTGTACCAGGCTTTGGTTTCATATCTGGAAGTAACTCTTCTTCCTTCTCCTCTACGGTCAGCCCACTTCTCCTCTTTCTTTTTGGATTCGATACTCCTCCTCTTGGTCTCGCAGCGTCGCTACAATGTTCCAACTCTAAGGCTGCTCTTACAAACCTGGAATCAAACACTCGTATTTATAATATAAGAGAATATACGTAGATAAGAGAAATCAATAACTTATATTCTTTTACATACCCGCACTCAGGCGAACAACGTTCGATAAGAGACGGACTAATATGATTTGTCAATTCCTGCCATGCTTTCCACACATCGTAAGGATAACATCCTAGACACCGGTCTAGGTTCTTCAAATTATCCTTCAACCTTTGAACCATCTCTTCCGATACGACTTTGTAAAAAAGATTCACCGTTACTAATAAAATACTTCATTGATCCTAGATACTTATATATAATACGTAATACTTATCATACCTTCCGAACTGATATTTTCCTCTTTCGCGTCCCACTGCCTGACTAAAAATTCAGATTTTTTAAATGTATGAAGGAAACCAATTTTAGGCGCAGTTTCTCCAAATTCATCTACAGCGCTTCAACAAAAATACACACACGTAACTATTGCCTAGACAATAGGGAAAGTATTAAATGTTATATATTTACCTGTAATGTACGTAATGAGATCCTGGTGGGATCATTTTGATACCTTTAAAATTATCAGCCGTATTCCATGATTTTAAATCGATTCCGAGTTCGGTACCAATTGGTACATTTAATACGATTAATGTAGCACCTTCGACTAAAAGTCTTTGCGCTACATTTTGATTCATTTCTACTCCTTCGCATGCCATGATTTATCCATAAAGTTTAAACGGCTTGGTAAGTTTCTTTTTTTTTATCGAAGGAGTTAAGTGAAAATTAATTATTAATTTTCACACAATGTTGAGTTCTTTGTATAAATTCATTATCGTACTTCGACGTGATTTGTGTAATATAGTAACTTATAAGTATCATAGGTTACGCTGAACACAGAAAGAACGTTTATAATGATTTTGTAATAATGAGAACTTTTGCTTTAATTTAGTAATGTTTTATTACCGCTTGAGATTGAATAGAAAAAATTCTGTTGTGTCCCAATTCACCTGTTTACATTGGTGCAGGGGATATCCGATTAGAAAGAGGTTAGGTGATCAACAGGAAGGAGTCGGCGGGCTTAAACTACCGCTGATGGAGGGGGAAACACCTACAGAAGCTGTGGTAATGTGTGTGTGACTGACGCAGGCGCAGTTCATGCACACACAACCACCGCTCCTGTATGTGTTTCCACCTCCATTAGCATAGTTAACCCTCCGTTAACAGGGGTGTCTGAGGGACTTCTTATCAGGGGGGTGGAACACCTTTGTTGTGATGATGGTAAAGAAAAATATACCCCTCTTGCTTTTTTAACCCATTTTATAGTTCCAATTTAATTAAAAATTTAAAACCGAAATTTAAAAATATTCCCTTTTTTAGTATAAACTTAATAAAGATCAGTTTTGAGAAGTAAGCGATTTTTTCTCAAAAGCCAGGGGGGGCAACTGTCCCTTTTGCCCTCCCGCACCTGCGGACGCCCATGCCCAGATAGCACAACGTCTGGTAAAGTCTTAAAGACGTCAAAAAGGCGTCTTAAAGACGTCTTAAAGACGTATTGTTATAAATCAGGACGTTCAGACACAACCAAACGTCCAAAAGGCGTCTTAACGACGTCGTAAAGACGTCTTATTACAAATCAAGACGTTCAGACCTAAAATGGACATAAACTAGACGTCTCTAAGACGAGGTGTGCTATCTGGGTTGGTGAGTCCGGGTCCGCGGTGTTTCCCCTTCTAAGTTAGTTTATTTACCCAAACATACTCAGCAATTTATTTACCCAAAATCATATTAACATACTTTTAATATACACTACAGGTGCTACTTGCGCACGGTTGTTGTGAACACACTTCCTTAATTCCGTAAATTACAAAGCCGCGCGCAAAACAATCATACATGCGTACATTCAAACTCAAAACCCCACATTGGATAAAGTAGAGCATTAAAGAGGTGAGTATTCCTATCCGCCATTTTGGGTCCTCTGGAGAGAGAAGATTATTGAGTACCCGCCTTTTTGAGTATTGTCAAATTCGCTTTATAAACCAAATATAAACTTAAATGTAATAAAATACTCTAATAATGTGTCGTGCTAACATGTATCAATATCAGTTATGCGTATTTTGTTTAGAAAGTGAATCTGACAATACATAAAAAGGCGGGTACTCAATAATTTTCTGTCTCCAGAGGATCCAAAATGGCGGATAGGAATACTCACCTCTTTAGTGCTCTAGATAAAGTCAATAGCGCCATCTGATCCCCTTATTGGGTACCATGCATGTATACATACCAATTTTAATGTTTTTACAGCACCAATCGGCAATCATTGAAGATTAACGCTACATATATAAATAATATTATGGTACAAATACAAAAAACTGTATTGCAATGACTAACTACACATAATAATCTTTCCCTGATTCTCAAAGAGGTTCTCAAAGAATTAACGTATTCATTACAAAAGAATGGTTCTATTGACACAAGTTCTGCACTGTGCAAAGAAGGTAACAATGTTAACTAAATTTTTCATTCTATAATTGTAAGAACAATAAAAATATAATTATACTATAATAAATACAGAATTTGCTAACGAAAGTATACTTTAACTACCTGCACAGTTACCAAGGAAATTCAGGCGTCAAGGACTGATAGATAGTCTACGGATTCATGTAAAAGCAGGTTCAGGAGGATCTGGGCTTCCGCGTTACGGTGGCGTAGGCGGAGCAGGAGGAAATATATACGTTCATTCGGAAGAAGGATTAACGCTAAGCAAAGTTAAATCTAAACTACAAACCAGGAAGCTAAAAGCTGGACCTGGAGGTGAAAGTACTTCAAGGGGAATTATCGGCGCACCTGGAGCAGATTTAGATATAAGCGTTCCAGTCGGTATCACTGTTTACGATGAAAGTCAAGTTAAACTTGGTAATACATACGATCCAGATTTACACTGAATTTCCTACATTAAAGAAATGTATTATAATTCACACATATTTATGAAAATGTAGGAGAAGTGAATGCGGAAGGTGAAAAACTACTGGTCGCAAAGGGTGGGATCGGAGGATGCGAGAGTACAGGATATTGCGGACTCAAGGGCGAGAGTCGAGCCATAATACTTGATCTTAAATTAATCGCCGACGTTGGTCTAGTTGGCTTTCCTAATGCAGGGAAAAGCACACTTTTAAGTGCAATTTCAAATTCAAAACCAAAGATTGCTAGTTATCCATGTAAGTTTCACCAGAAAAACATGTTTAAAAAGTATAAAAGTTTAAATAAATAAGTATAAGTACACATCGTTCTCTTGATTAATTTTATGTGTGTATTTTCAGTCACGACCCTAAGGCCACAATTAGGAACAGTAAATTATGAAGATTATAGGCAAATCACGGTTGCAGATTTGCCAGGATTAATCGAAGGTGCACACGCTAATAGAGGAATGGGTCACAGATTTTTAAAACATATAGAAAGAACGAAATTATTATTATTTATTGTAGACATCACAGGATTTCAAATTTCTTCGAAATATAAACACAGGTCCTGCATAGAAACGATACTCCTATTAAACAAAGAGATCGAACTTTACAAACCCGATTTACTAGAAAGACCTGCGATGCTGATAATAAACAAAATGGACAAGGAAAACGCAGATGAAATATATGATGATCTGAAGCCAAAGTTGACTAATTTGTCAGATATCGTTTCCGATTTCGACAAAACTATGCAGCCGGAAAAGGTCTTGCAGTTCGATGATATTTTAACGGCATCTTTGATATCGAAAAATAAAGAAAAAGTACAAGAAATCAAAGTAAAAATACGAAATATTATCGATAAGTATGAGGAGAAAACGCTCTTCCTTGAAAATACTGATTCGCTAGAAAATAATTTACTCGAAAAGTTGAAACGGCAATCGGAACGATATGCACCTACGCTGGTATAATCCTTTTAGATATATTTCATTCTAAGAATGTAAGTTTCTTTTGAAACGATGTATTATACCTTGGTAAACTTCCATAAAAATAAAATGGTAGTAAATGTTTTTAAATAAAAACAACTAATGCGTTTCTATTAAATAGTTTAAAACAGTTTCTTCTTTATTTTTACCCATTCGCATTTCATATTTTCATTTTCTACTTTCTGCGTCCAATCTTCTCCTAACGGAGCTTTACTCTGTACACGCACTTGTTCAATGTCTTCTTGATTTCTGAAGACACCTGTGTCTGTAATCCACCTTTCCATGCCGTTCCATGCGATCATTATTCCATTGTCGGTACACAATTTCGGTGGCGTTCTCATAAATTTATATTCCAATTCTGTACAAACGATGCCCAAGGCTTTGGCTAGGAAATTATTGCACGCAACTCCGCCAGATACGACCTAGTTAATAAAATAGTATCGAGTTGAAGATTCGAATAAAAATTTAGACATCCTTAGAATGTTTAAACGTACCAGCGTTCTCCTATCTCGAGGAAACAACGACAACTTATCGATAAATTCTATCGCTCTTTGAGTTCTCTGGCATATATGCGTTGCAGCAGCTAATTGAACTGCTGCGCATAAATTAAATGCAGAAGGAATTGTCATATCAGCTACTATATTATGTTCTCTTTCTTCCCTTTCGATAAAGTATGTAGTGCTACTTAGAAGTCCTGCGAAGCTAAAGTTACAATCGTAGTATTTTGTCAGTATAGGCTGAAAGGGGAATTGATCGATATCGGTAGCTTTAAGTGCTGCAGTTTCTATCGCGAGTCCTCCGTTTAAAGAGCTGAATTCTGGAATATTTCTCAACTTAAGTCTTCGTGCGATCTACACAAATTCAGAGAAATGATTAGTTTGGATTATGCAAAGTGTAAATGTGTTTGGAAACGATGGAATAGATACACTCCGCGTAAAAATTAAAGAAACACTAATTTCCTAAAAATTTTGGTCATTTTCAAATGGTTATATTTTTGCGAAAAATGGTCGAATAAAATGTTTAAAAAACGCATTTTAACGCTTGAAGTTTCTAGTTTTTGAATCAAGGACACAATTTTATTTTCTCGTTCCTTACGATACTGTTTTATTAAGAATAAAAAAAGGGTTTTGAAGAGAAACATAAAACAGGGGATCGTTCAATTTTTCGAGCCATATCGCATGTTTGACCATCGACACATGGAAAAAAAATCTGATCGGTCCGGCATTTTGCAGTGTTTAAGGGTAGTTTTAACTCGCAAAAAACGTAGACACTTGAATGATTTCATGATTTTCCTTGAGGTGGCATTATGTTTTCTAAAAAATGGTAAATATGCAATTTTTGGGATCATTTTAAAATGGATTCTATACGATTAAAAAAAATCTCATTAAATTGGCAACTAAAGTTTCTTAAAGGAAACTTTCTTACCTTTCCAAAACAATCACGAAAATTAATCTACGATCATGAGTTCGCAAGTTATAGGTGTCCAAACCGAAAAGTACCTTTTTCGCTTTGATCGCGAATAACTCGGTCAATAAAAATCATACAACAAAACCAAAAACACGAAATTAAAGAGAAATGTTTGCTCTATAAAATCTCTTCATTGGATTCACCGGAAAAAATTCTTTTCGCCCGTACATACGTTCAAACTAGGCAAAAATTTCTAAAACTTCGTTCCCTGCGCTTCATCTTGATAAAACAGTATCATAAGGAATAAAAAAAGAAAATCGAGTCCTTGATTCAAAAACTAGAAACTTCAAGCGTTAAAATACGTTTTTTAAATAAACCAATTCAACCATTTCTCGCAAAAATATAGCCATTTAAAAATGACCAAAATTTTCAGGAAATTATAGCGTTCCTTTAATTTTGACTCAGAGTGTATTAATAACAACTCTTTCACCTTGTCAAAGATTTCCCCTGGTGCGTTATTTATAGTACTACCAAGTAAATAAAATTTATCCACATCTTCAACGATTGCAAGTAAACAATGACCTCCGGAAACCAGTAAGACGAGGTATGGAAACTCGACCTATGAACAAAAAATCATCGTTACACTTCTGCCGACAATATCGCATCGAACGATGGTATTATTTAACGAACGTTTTCCACCATTCGCGCCGTCAGAGCATGAGCTTCCATATGATGTATAGGTATGAAAGGTTTCTTCCCAATTTTTGCCAGAGACTTTCCAAATCTTGTTCCAACATCGAGGGACATAGGAAGGCCAGGTTTCACAGTTGTAGCCACCGCGTCGATATCCTTCAACTTCAAGTTCGCTGATATCAACGCGTCCTCGCAAATTCTTGTAATATTATCGGCATGCATCGTCCGAGCGAATGAAGGAATTATTCCTCCGAAACTGAGGATATAAAATAATCGTTACGAAGCTGATAGAAGTATTCTCTTTCCTAAAAATGATATATAGTAACTAGCAACTTAAATTACTTCAAATGAGTAAGATGTTGGGAGCTAATAGCTTCACCTAATATGGTTCCTGTGTTGTCAACAATTCCACAACCTGTGTCATCGCAGCTAGATTCTATTCCTAATATTATAGCTGGCTTATCGTGGAAACATTTTTGGGAAAATTTTACATCTCGCTGCCGCTGGTATGGTAGTGTGCCATTTAAACTGCGTCTCGATAGGCATTTGTGAAATAGACACATGTTCCGAGCCATTGTTTGACGAAATTAGATTTAATTGTTGTCCTTTGGTTTGTATTATTTTAAATGAGCTTCTTAAGTATGGAGTACTGAGTATGGATTTATTTGTGTACATATATATATATTAATATCGTGATTATGTTACGATCGCCTTAATATACACAATTAAATTGTTTTTAGATTCTACTTTGCTGAATCTCAACCCTCAAGTTTCATGATGAAACTTTTATCTATGAATAGGGATACTTAAGGTGAATTCCATTTAAGCCCAAATCGCCTATGAATTTCATTAGGGTAGGTTTCCTTATACGCGACTAAACGCATTGTCAAAATTTCAAAGTCGATTTTCTCGAAAATGAAGCGCAATATCAAAAAATTGTATTCCTTTTTATCGACTTATTTATTTATTAGAAATCGAAAAGAAAGAGTAACTTTTTTTTTATATCGCGCTTCATTTTCGAGGAAATCGACTTTGAAATTCTTGACGATGCGTCCTGTCGCGTGTAGGAAAACATACCTTAATGAAACTCACGGGCGATTTGGGTGTAAATGGAACTCGCCCTAAATCTTAACTCCCAAGTTTCATCTAGGGCGAATTCCACTTACGCCTAAATCGCCTATGAGTTTCATTAGGGTAGGTTTCCTTATATGCGACTAAACGCATCGTCAAAATTTCAAAGTCGATTTTCTCGAAAATGAAGCGCAATATCAAAAAATTGTATTCCTTTTTATCGACTTATTTATTTATTAGAAATCGAAAAGAAAGAGTAACTTTTTTTTATATCGCGCTTCATTTTCGAGAAAATCGACTTTGAAATTCTTGACGATGCGTCCAGTCGCGTATAGGAAAACATACCTTAATGAAACTCACGGGCGATTTGGGTGTAAATGGAACTCACCCTAAATCTTAACTCTCAAGTTTCATCTAGAGCGAATTCCACTGACGCCCAAATCGCCTATGAGTTTCATTAGGATAAGTTTCCTTATACGCGATTGGACGCATCGTCAGAATTTCAAAGTCGATTTTCTCGAAAATGAAGCGCAATATCAAAAAATTGTATTCCTTTTTATCGATTTATTTATTTGTTATAAATCGATAAGAAAGAGAGACTTTTTTTCATATCGCGCTTCATTTTCGAGAAAATCGACTTTGAAATTTTCGATGTTGCGTCCAGTCGCGTACGGGAAAACGTAGTTTAATGAAAATCACGACCGATTTCGGCATAACCCAGATAGCACACCTCGTTTTATAGACGTCTAGTTTATGTCCATTTTAGGTCTGAACGTCTTGATTTGTAACAAGACGTCTTTAAAACGCCTTTTGGACGTTTTTAAGTCTTTACCAGACGTTGTGCTATCTGGGAAGTGGAATTCGCCCTTATCCGCATTTCAGATAGCACACGACGTCTATAAGCCGTCTTTAAGATATCTTTCAAACTTCCAAGAACTCTTAAAGACGGCTTATAGACGTCGTGTACTATATCTATTTAAGATTGTTTGTGTTCGATATTATATTCGATAGTGAATTCGAGAATTCGATATAAGCACAAAGTCGGACGTCGGATATATCGAAAACAGCAATCGATATGACCCACCGCAACTTGCTGTCTCGTAGCTCGTAGCCATCACAGATTGCAGGTTTTCACATAAGCAAGCAAAAGACACATACATAAATCGGGAAGTGCACGTACCATGTCGGAACAGTAAGGAATTTTCTTCTTTCAACATAGAAACTAGCTATTTTTGTATCCTTTTTACATTTACCACAGTTCCATACACCTATTTTACATAATCGCACGTTCCTCACGCCTTTCACAAAAACAAATTTCGATTATTCCACTAAAAATTTAGGTTAGAGTTACCACCGCTTCTGTTAATGACGTATATTGCGTTTTATCAAGCGTCATTCCTTGCATTCCCTTTTCCTTCACCCCAGTTATTCATTACACATTACAATTCCACTGATTTCTCTCTAGAAAATTCATTTCCCGCAAGCACTTAAAGAAATTCGATAAACACGAAAACATTATCGTTTCCGTACATTCTATTTCTTTAACTAACGCGTCCCGTAAACATTTCTCCGAAATAAATCATACATTCTAGTGTATCTTATAAATTTTCTTTAGAAATTAAGATAATAACGCTCGAAATAGAAAATTTCTCCATGTAACATATTTGCAATTTAATTGTATTTACACAAAGAAGTTAAAACATAAAAAAAACATACACGAAACGTGATTACTTCTTAAATAATAAACTGACTTTACATAATCCAAAGGTATAGAAGATAAATTTTCAGCTGCTAAGAGTGAAGTTAACGATATTGTTTACAACTTCGAAATTATCATTTTTTTTTTTAAAGTCTGATAATTTTTTGTTTTGTCCAGCGATGATACTTTATTGGACGAAGATCTCGGGGACGAAGAGTATGATTTGGGCAACGACGAGGAAGAAGCTTTGTTGGCGGACGACTATGAAGTGGAGAGGGTGAGCATATTGTTGGACCATTATTTTGTTATTAAATGAGAATTAGCACATCATTGTATACCATATGGCATATGATATTATACGGTATTACCTTGTGTTACAATTTAGTTTATAAATGTTTTAATGACTTCAGTTCCGATTGCGAGTTCAAAGGTCGTTTAATCCATTTATGGTTTCGAAATTACGAAATTATTCTGGACAATGTTCCTCGCGAAGGATTTAATTAACTAACATAAATGGGTTGAATTCGGTGTAATTTATCTTCGTGTACTATATAAATGATGTATTTCAGCATGCAGGGCGATAATTCTATACTATCCATTTCATTTACCTATTTCTGTCTTTGTTGTGTTGTATGTTGTAGCTATAATAGCTGATCCACAAATTATAACTTCACATTTCATTTCTGTCCCATAGCAATGTTATTAAATTCGAGTAATCTCCCCTCGTACAATAAATAGTCACTTTGCGCGTGACGTTTACGTATTAAAGCGATGACTAAAACATTTCATTCACGATATTAGCAGTGCTAGGGAGAAACGTAGAATTCTAGAATTTCTCGAGACGATACACATATTTTATTATACTCGTAGTCTTACACGTTATACGCTTCTTGTAACAGATAACATAGAAAGTTCGAATTACATGCGTGAAGATTAGTAAACGTCCTCGTGTAGGTGAGAATTCAGTGTTCCGCAGAAGTATCGAATACTTATTTCTATCCTGTAGAATTTATCGTCAGGTTTATTCATTTTATTGTGAAAAGAAAGCATATCGCTAAACTGATATATGAATTATGTAACATAAACAACATATCATACTTGGAAATAGCTTGCGCAGGGAAAAGGAAAGATAATCAATTGTGAACTATTGTTGTTTATTGCTTTGTTATTCTATATAAATTGTATTTTACTCGTACAATGAATATACAGTAGAGCTTCAATTTTCCGAATCTCAATTAGCCGAACCAATGCTGCATCATCGCTGTCCCCACCACTTCTTCGAACCAGTGTAGCAGTACCGATTGATTGATTCACTTGTGCGTAATATAAATTAACGCAGTAGTACTCTTGTATGTAATAAGTAATTTTAGTATTTTTCCTATAGTTATGCTTCATTCTCCGAACAATTCGAATTTCTGAAACACCTCGGTCCCAAGCAATTTGGATAATTGACGCTCTACTGTAATCATAATACTCGATTCATTATCAATTTCATCTGTTCTCGACGACTATTCTGAATTTCTTATTTCTATGGAGAAAGTTTTATAAATGACGGGCTATTAAAAATATTAATTCCAAGAGATTTCTTATTTGATTATGTTAGCTGTATATTTGAAATCAGTTGATTAAATGCATCGATGCATATTTCTTTTCCCCTGTCTTTGCAAAAGACGTTTTAATTATCAAACACTTTAAACAGAAACAATATTGATAGCAGTTAAAACAACTTTGTTAACATGCCATTCGCACCATTTCAACAAATTATAGTTGGACATGTTACTGGATTCTGTTATTGACAATGTATATAACTGAATATAATTGTTCCAAATAATCTGTTCAGGTATAAACATTTTTACGATAAAGAATGTTTTAATGAATGTTCTTGTATGTAAAGGGTATAACTCACAAATTTTTATACATCAAGTTTCAAACGCCTTATAAAACTGTGAAATCAAATTCAATTAAAATTGACTCGGTCCACTCGGACTGTAGATTTTTTCTGTTTCTCTGTTTCGATTAGCTTTTCATGACGTTGAATGCAATTCCAAAGTAATCATTCGATAAAGTCGATAGAAAATTAAGAACAAAACTAAGATATAGTAATTCCAGGATAATATAACTCTGTGTATTACGAATACTTTCATTAAAACGTTCGCGTATCGTATAAAACTATGAATCAAACATACGATTGATTTGTAAGATAAACTGGTACCGTAAGAAGAAATAATATTGTTCGTGTTTACAAAGAGAATTGTACCAATTTTCTTAGCGTTTAAGGATGTGTATCTACTTTTATTTGCATTAAAAAAAAAAGAGACAGCAGTATGGAATATTTCAAAGATTTAGAAACCGAACTTTTTACTAAGAAAATTGTATGCGTGAAAGAAAAGCTGGAATGTTCAAAATTGTAAAAGCTGAACGGAGAATATTTGACTGTTATGTTATATGCCATGCTGCTACGATCCGAAGCTGTAATACATTGTACAATACGTTTATAATGATTGCAAGTATCGTTAAGTATAAGCTCTACTGTCACTTAATGTCACCTAAAACAGTACTTCATTAAGTACACTCTAATTAAGTACCCACCAATGATATTGCATATCGCCTCATAAATTATTAGTTTTTATATATATGTATATGCATACATCCGTGTATTTGACATTGATCTGCATGCCTTACAATCACGTTTAACGGTGAGCATTATCGAGATATTTGCGATGAGATTTCATTAATAGACTTAGCAAATAATGTCCAAGAAATTTGGCAAGGAAGACTCGAAGCGTTCAGAGGTTCGACACGATATTTAGAATCGTGTCTGCCTACCAAAAAGTCGTATAATCCGTTCGCTTTAGTGACTCGCAGAGGAGTAATTTCTCACGCACTCATATACATAGTTATGTTAATTAAGGATAGATTGTAACGACCTCGGCTAAATATCATACTTTCATTACAAATATTTGGCAATTTAATTCCCTGAGCAGCAGAATAGCTATAAGGGAGAAGAGGAGACAGACGATGTACTGGACTTAGGAGTAACCGACGCGCTCGACGACTTAGATGGCGAAGATGAGAATATAGAATGTAGTAGGAGCAAGACCAATAGAAGTAATGAGAATGATTTTTATGAAGATGGGGATCACCTAGATGTCCAATCGAAATATTACGAGCAAGACGAGATTAACGATTACAAACACGAGCAGACGCGTCAGCACGACGAGCACTCCGCAGGCGATAGCGTTAACACATCCAGTAACATCGGGAAGGGCGATTTGCGGGAGAAGTTGCAGAAGAACGCAAAGCTCTACATTGGTAACGGACAAGGGATAGAAGACGATGAGTGCGAAGAGGCCAAGGAGAGGAGGAACCGGTTCCAAAACGAGAGAACCATAGTCTCGCCGAAGATGAACAATAATATACCGGACACTTTGGAGAACGTGGTCACGTCTGAGCCATCCAAGTTGGCGTTCAGCAGAGGCCGCGGAAGAGGTCGAAGCGCAAGAGGAGGAACCCGCGGAGGAAGATTTAATACGCAGAACTCTGGAAACTTTAACCCAAGGTACTTGATACTTAATCCTTCGTAGCGTTCGTTCTAGCTTTCTCTCTCGTAATAATCGCTCCTCCATGGATCTGCTAATATTTATCAAATCTATCGTCATGTGCCAGGTTCAGCAATGCACGCAACTCGAACTTTGATAACCAACCACCGCCGTGCAGGCCGCCACTGCTTGAAACCAGGCCACCGTTTTTACTTGGGGTACCAAACAATGTACAGAACCAGCAGATTATTTATCAGCAACAAAATTCTCAAGTACAACCTTTCCAGCATTATTCTCCGAACGGTTCACTGCAGGGTCCTACACATTTTGTAGATAATAGGCCGCAGTTCAACCCTAACCAATTTCAAGGTCAAATGGGTCCGCGGGTAATCGGCCCACGGTTAGATTACGGGCCTCGAGGTGGCTTGGCAGGCTCGCTAGGCTCGCTCCAAGGACCGTCTTACAATCACCCGTCGAACCAACCGTCGTACGTGCAAATTCAGCCGGGTGGTTTTCAAGGCTCAGGCGTGCTCATACAAGAGAACCAAGCGCGACTGATGCAGAATAACCAAGGCCCCCTGTTGCAAGGGAATCCCGGAGGATCGCTACTAGGGAATTTGAATCCATTAGTACCTGGCGCTCCGGCAGCGCTGCTGCAGGGGAATCAGGCATTGCCGATGCAGGGATTTCCCCGGCAAGGCTCCTCGCAAGGGCCGCCGATCAATCATCCTAACATACAAATATCCAATCAGTCGCCGTTCGAGAATAGACCGCATTTCCAAGAACCTCAGTTCGAAAACCGACCTGTTTACGATTCGAGGTCCGGCTACCCCGAACAAGTATCTACCAGCCAATTTAATACTAATACGCTACCGGTACCGCAACAGTCCGCTTCCAATGTACCCAATGTACCTTTACCTCCAGGGCACAAGATTTTAATCAATCCTCACTTTCGAGGTGCCGTTCAATCAACCACCGATGGTAAGTGCTTGAAATTAATTAGACGATTGTTATTGATCGTCTATTTAACTGCGTATTTTATGATGGTTACTATATACCGACAAATTCTTTTCTTCAAGCAGCACGACTCCTTTGGGATTCCGCTCAGCAACAGACACCTCAAATTCCTGGCGGTCAGTTCTCCCAACCTTATCAGAATCAAAGTTCGTACAATCAAAACCAACAAAGGCCGCCGCAGTACCAGCAAAACTATCAACAGAACAAGAGCGATGTATGTATTGATTAATATTTTATTAGAAGCTTCTTTATAGGTATATACTTTAACTTTTAATGATTCTGCGTAGGATCCGTATGCCTACTTTTCCGATGTGTGGCAAGAGAATAAACAGCAGAAGAGTCAGGCTGCAAGCCCAAATAAACAGCAGTACCCTTCGGGAGGAGCTAATTACTCGCGGGAGAGTAATTACGAATGCGGCTCCAAGTATAAGTCGGATCAGTGGGATCAAAAAGACAATTACCAAGAGGTGAATAGAATTTGAATAGTTGGTGTATAGCTTAGAGCGTTATGTAGAATTATTTTTTACTTATGAATTAATTGCACATTAGGATCACAGAGGAATTCATCAGAATTATCGGGACAGGGATTTACCGTCGAAAAGTCGAAGCGATCACGCTCCGAAAAGTAGGGCACCCTCCTCGAACGCGTATCGTGATAGCCACGAGCAGAATCATACGCAAAAGTCTCTTGGTAACAGACCTGCGAACGCTTCTATAAGAGGCAGATTACCGCAGAAAAGGATCTCCGACCCGATAGATAGACCTTTGCGTGACTTGAGTCCGAAGAGAATGAAACCTAGCAATAGAAATCTTCAACAAGTACAAACCGTGGACGTGTTAAATAACGCGAGTAATGAAAAGAAGGTGTGTCTCAGTTCGATCTTTCTCTTTTACTTCCGATTCTTTCGGCGCTTTATAGAAAATCTTTTAGGACGAAGATAATGATCCGGAAATGCAGGAATACAGAAAAAAGATGGAAGAACAGAAGCGGCTTAGGGAAAAGATTCTACGCGAAAAGGAGAACAGGCGAAAAATGGCTGCAATGGAGAAACAGAGTGAAGAAGTGAAAATCGAAAGTAGTACATGTACGTATAATTTTTGGTGCTTCTTACTATCGGAGAGTAATTGAAATTTTATTAGAATCTAGTCCCAAATAATAATCGAAAATACTATTCCGCATAAATAACTGGGATGTTAGCGGAGTGGAGCATTATTCGACTAACCTTCGAATAAAATAAAGCTATTCGTGACTAACAAATGAATTTTTATTCGGTAAACTCGAATACAAATTTCGAATAAAGTGAAGTTATTCGAAAGTAACGAATCAATTTTTAATCGACTAAATTTTTTTTCGAATAAAATGAGGATATTCGAGAATAACGAATAAATTTTTAGTCGTTATTCGTTATTCGTGTCGCTTAGTCGCCACGGGGGTCCTTCGAATAACGAATACCGACTAAGAATTTAGTCGAATTAAAATTTAGTCGACTGAAAATTTATTCGTTATTTTCGAATAACTTCACTTTATTCGAAATTTTTATTCGAGATCACTCGAATAAAACAGAGGTAAAACAATCATTTTTTTTCGAGATCACTCGAATAAAAATTTTGTCGACTAATAATTTACTCGTCATTCTCGAATAACTTCACTTTATTCGAAATTTTTATTCGAGTTCGTTCGAATAAAAATTTAGTCGAATCAAAATTGATTCGACTAAAGCCGAACTCTAGATGTTACACATCAATGCATTGTATAATGTTTCTCTGTAATATCTACAACAGTAATTAATAATTTTCAACTAATACACATATCTTCTTAACACATGCATAATAATGCGTTACGTGTAATCCATTTCCAGCCAGTGAAACTACACAGGATCCAAAACCCGTATCGGCGCTCATGGGAGTTGTGAAAGATGTTTCCGTGAACAAGGCTCATACCAGTATTGGCAGAGGGCGTGGTCGTCCTATGAATACACAAGTAACAGAGGTACAACAATAAAAATATCGTATTTTTCTAATTAGTAGAGATACGAGAAACGGGAGAAAAGCACAACGCTTTCTTTTTTCAATATGTAACCTACATAGTAAAAAGTTGAGTAAGATGAACGATCTTTATTTCTGAGTGTTTATTTAGAAAAGAAAAAGCAACTCGTGTTTAATACCTGGCACAAATAGTATGCGTAAAGTATACTCATGCCTGTTTAAAGTTTCGTACCGCGATAAAATTTACGTTCATGATTCGAAAATATTGTACATAAATATTTGCACGTCTATAATTGTACGTATTACACTAATCGTGTATAATTGTATACATATAATGATTGGTATAGTCAAAAGTTCAGAATTCATGTTATCAGTTATTACGACGTGCTGTTACATTCTCAGCACATTAACGATAGCAAAATACATCGTTAATGTTTTTAAATGTTCATCATTACCAGACTAGCAATATATACATTGCTACTAACTAACTGAACTAACTATTTGAAATGGAGTATTTCAAATGGAATATGAATTAATCAGAAAAAATATGCACGTCGGTTAGATTTATACTGTACATTTTTTATTTGTGTTTGAATAAAATAAATATTTTAAATACTTTTTGTTCCCTTTCATTTCCTCCAAATTTTTAATTATTCCGACGAAACTGTACTCCGTTGAAATGTTTAATTAACGATAGTTGACTTAATGGAAATATTGAAAGAAAATGCTTTATCTAGCAAAACTAACGTGCATCCTAAGTATCTTAGTTAATAGCTCTAGTGTGCTACAGTAGTAGAGCTCCATAAACTGAAGTGTTTTTGTTGTCATCTTTGTTGTAGGCTGCAGAGAAACCAGCGCTCGTGCGAATTGTCCGGACGATACAGACGACGGTGCAATCGAACGATTCCGTAGATCTCGGGAAAGACTCGGGACACATGGTGGGCCAAAGCAATGATCACGTGAAAGTGTTGAACGCTCAAACTGGGACACGAAGAATCGTGATTCAAAAGTCGTTGTCTAGCACGCAGAAGATTGCCACCACTATACAGAAAACTGTATCGAATTTACAGAAAGGCCAGCTAATAGTGCAGAACAAAGTAGCTATCGCGGCGTCGTGTACGGCTCAGAGAGCTGGACAAAATCAGCTGGATACACTGCAGAAGTTTACTACTAGCGGGCAAAAGATCGCTGGCAATTCGCAAAGAATCGTTAAGCAGAGGTCGCCTGGGAATCTACAGAAAACTGTGATCAATGTACAGGAGGTGGCGAACGCCAATCCGCAAAAGATTGTTCTCAACACGCAGAGCAATCAAAGAGTTCTGCTTCAGAAATCGCCAGTGCAACAGAAAAAGCTACCGGAGATAAAGACGAATATCGTGAAAGTAGAGAACTTAGCGGCAAGCACGTCCGAGGCACAAATTAGACGTATGTGTCAAGGCATCGGAGCAATCGAGGTGAATATCTTTGCATGAAAACATATCAGAATAGTAGTGTTTATTGCATATTCGTAAAGCTTCGATCACACGAGCTTTGCTTCTCTTTTCCAAGTATTTTTTATTTCCCTTCGAAATTGCTGGTTCTAACTTTTTAAGTTTCTTTTATAGAACAAATATATTAATTTCTTTTCTAATTATGCTTTTGATACCTTAAGTTCCACTAAAACTTTCTGACGAAAATTTCAAGAGGAATATGTTTAATCGATGTGTTTGGCTAAAGTTACTCGTTTATTGTTAAAGAATTCGAGGAATTCACAGAAAAGTACCTGCAAGTTTCTTACCAAAGTATATGTATCTAATAATGCAACTTGATCGACACGATTGGCATTAAATCACCCAAATTTACTCGAGTGAAAATATTATTTGAACGATCTCGATTCCGAGGAGGACTTCAAATTACTAAACTATGCACGATAGTTTTACGCACTTTGGAGTTTCTACTTCACTGAATGTTTCCTTTATACTCGACATTTACACATTATTATATTATTTCTCCTTTCTGTACATTTTAATGTACACCGGTGTCAATAAACAGTTGCTGGCAAGTTTATGTTTAAATATATTTTTCTACATCACGTATACAGCAATCCTATTTTGACAATCAGCAGGATACTTTGTATTTTTTTAATAAAAAATGGTATATTAAATAGGTACATTATACATGTATGCGTGTGTGTGTGCGTGTGTGTTGCAGCGTATTATTTACGCTACGCAATAGCATAGAACATGAATGTTTTTAATTTGCACCAGTTGATTTTAATTGTTACAAGTCGCTGTAGAAGAGAGCTGCACTTGTATCATTCACTGTATTGTTACGAATTTATTCGGTCCTTGTAATATATTTATTATACTGGTTTTTTTAAATAAACACTTTATTTCGTAATTTAATAATTATATTGTTGATATTATTCGTGTTATAGAGCATACAAATGGGGGAGCGTAGCGCAACGATTGCGTTTAAGACGCAGTCCGCTGCCACGGTGTTTCACAAGAAATACCAGCGTAAAATGCTAGACCTATCGCTGATAACCGTTCGCCTTGTACCGCAAACGAGCGGAGCTAAGACCACGGCTACGGTTGCGAAACTTTCTTAACGGGAATGCCGAGTGCATCCGATCTAGCATATTTCAGCCACGACAACAAAATGATACATAGCGTAGTCATTATTTCTGTTTCGAACTAACGATAATCCATTTCATTGAAGCAGCCTGTGCACGGTTCGACGTGCATTTCATATTTTACATACTCCTTGCGACTAGTTGGATTCTATCGTAACGCAAAGGCTAGGGAAGAAACATATTTTTGGCTGCGAATGAATTTAATAATCCATACCTTTACGAACGAAGGTAGAATGTCTTGGCGATTTAATTTGTACATATATATCAAATGCAATGTATATTTCATAAAAAGGAAAAAAATACGTAGTAGATCTAATAACATGCTGTGCATTTAAAAGCTACAATTTATCACGTAGCGTACACGCTAAGTCGATGAATTTATAGTTTTAAGCGCAAGAACATAAACGTGTCATTAAATAAAACACAAATCACACTTACGAATTTGTGGTGTATGGTAATTTAACTTGATTATCACCGAACCAGTGGCGTTCCTTGAAGCGTTTAAATGGAATGGTATATTCCATTTGTATATTCGCTAAAGCTTGTTAAACTCTTGGCTATTTATTTAGTCGATCTCCTTTAAGGGAGCCTGGTGTAAATAGCTGAAAACCGAGGGATTTTTCGGGAATTTTTTTTTGAAGGAAGTGTTTAATCGATCTTTCTGAAACTTTCAGGATATTGTATTATCAGATTAAGGTAGATAAAAAAATATGTTTTATTGAAAAAAAACGGTATATAACAGAGTTATAAGGGCTTATACTCAGTCCGTTGGCGACGTAATTGTTCCACTGCGGGCAATGTAGCGTCTACTGTATTCATTTGAAACCAAAAATCGAATAGTTTTTGTTTATTTCATGAGTGCACGCACAAATCTTATGAATTCATAACTTAAAAGATGCGAAATTGAATAAATGGCGGCTTCTTGAAAAAATTCACTTTTTTCAAGGAAATTTTGCCTTAAATGTGTAAAAAAGTTATTTATTTAAACAGTATCATTATACCAATAGCACAAAGTCAAGTCGATCGGTTGAATATTTTTGGAGTTACTTTGCCCGCAAATTGTAAAACTGTTGTTCGAGAAAAACGCATTTAAAGTTTTCTGGTGACCTGGTGCTCCGTAACAAAACCGGCTATATCCGCTTTAATTTTTCGAATTTGGTTTTGCGGCTTTGGGAGAATATTATCGTGATGTTCAACTATTGATTTATGCAAAAAGAAATCGATTTCTTCGATCTGCTACACCAGGCTCCCCCTTTAAGGGGAGGTTCCGGTCTAGATCCCCCAAAAATGGGTGATCTTTAAGAATTAATTAAAAGAAAACTACTATATATAATTTAATGGGACTTTTTGCATTGCATTAAGGATGTCTTAAATTATAGAAATATATTTTTTGTTTTATAATTAATTGTTATAGACGGCACCAGGGAATCGTTAAAGTCGAGGCGTCAAAAAATTCATCCAAATCGGTGGGACCTGTATTTCCAAAAGTTATTATTAGATTCGACTCAAACTTTTTTTACTTTGAAGAATATACTCTTGGCTAGGGGGGAAACCAGAAAAATTACAAAAATTACATTTTTTTAGACAATAACGATACTTGAAGTTTGAAATCACTTTTTCCCTATATCTTTCGTCCTTTCAACACTTTTGAAAATTATAAATTTTCAATTTTTTGTATTTTTTCTGGTTTCCTCCCTAGCCAGAAGTATATTCTTCAAAGTAACAAAGTTTCGGAGATACAGATCCCACGGTTTTGAGAACACTGTTTCGAAAAAAACGCGTTTAAAGTTTTATGCATTTGCCGCTACTCAAATACCTATACCTTCAAGAACTTCATATATTTAAAAAAATCCTTTTAAACCCATATCCCTAAAAGGTTGAACATTCGAAAAAAAAATAAAAAAAAAGAACTTTTAGACCGGAACCTCCCTTAATTGCGTCCAATAGAATATTTTCCCCATTTCTTTTCTCCAAAAAACTATAAATACCTGAAAATAGTATAATTTTTCCTATACAATTTTACTTAAAATTGCCAATACATTCTTTCCCACACAAATTACCAACAAAACCTCATTTTACTTGATACTTTTTGATACCTCACCCGTTTACTTCAAATCCTACCGCGCAAAGAATTCCCTCATTAGTTATCACTCCCGCCGAGTAGTGACGCCCCGAAACATGAAACGAGGGTTCTGGAACTTCGTACTACTTACGCCAACTTACTCATACGCTACGCAAGTTTACACCAGTTTACACTTCGTCAAAGAAAAGGCTTCGATGAGCAAGTGCGTTAATTTCTGACTGAAGCCAAATCGTCTTTGAATTATCGTGATTAAACCAATGATAACATGGCTTCGGCTAAACTTGATTGGGGTACATACGTAGACGAGCAGGAAAAACTATCCCGGAAGGTAATATTCTTATTGTATACAGTGTCACACCGGCCTGCCCCCCCTCCTGCATCTGTTGATACACATTTGTCATTGAAAAGCATCTTTCGCGCGTGTTTTATATTATTCATTTCTCCGCCACCTATATCTATGTAATAATCCAAATGAACTACGAAAATAACTACTCGAATATTGCGTAGGACAATTAAGGAGTACAGAATATTCAACAGCTTAACCCCCTTTTTAATAAATTACCCCGAAAATCGTCAAGCCTGCTTCGTTTATTGAGACATTAATTCCCGTCCTATTATACTGGCTAATATCTTTTGTCGATATTCTTATTAACAATTATTAACAGGTGTCTGGTTTAAATATTGACAAACAACTGAAAGAAAGCACAACAACGACAACAACGACAACGACCGCTCCACAACCAGATTCTAAGAGCGACGATGGATCCGACGAGCATATCTCACCTGCAGACAAATCTTTACTGCAAAAGATCATACGTAAAGGTTTGGTGGAAACCACAACGGACTTAGAAATTCAGAGGAAAGATCCGTCCTCACCTTTGCACAGCGTTAAGTCTTTCGAGGCTCTTCCTCTGTTGGTATTTTTAATTCTTAATCCGCTTGCAGTGCTGGATTTACCTTTAGGCTAAAGAGGCTGAAGCTGGGGGCCCCGATTTTCAACTGTGCTTCCGAAAACTGGTCAAACCCAATTTGACCGAAGTTCTGCAAATAACTTTGTTTTATCTAAAAACAATTTTCGCGAGAAACTTTTTCCGCGACTTGAAAGTTAAGATTCAAATTTTGCGAAAAATGTACTTTTAATTTTATCATTTTAGTGTCGCTCCCTGCAATTTTGAAAACTTCCATCTTTCGATTCGACTGAAATTTAGAAAATAGGTTCTTTTACTCGAAAACAATATTTGCGAGAAGGATTTTGGCGACTTGAAAAGTTAGACGTAAGATTTTACGAAAAAGGTTTTACTCCTGTAATGTCATTTTCTGCATTACCGACACAGCGTAGGATGAGATTATAGCGGGAAGGTTGAACCCAGAGATGGGCGAAATTGTTATTTAAATAAAGTTTTGAATAAAGAATAAAAATTAAAAAAAATTATTCGTCATGTGTTGAATAAAGTTAACTCGGGTTAACGAACGAATGACGAATAATTTTTTAAACTTTTATTCGATACTCGAAATTTTATTTAAATAAAAATTTTGCCCATCTCTGGCTGAACCAAAATTCTTTAGAGCCTTCCAAAGGACTGTTTACATTTATTTATTTACTAAGAGGCAGAACTCAGCGTGTGTGCTTAATTATGAATTACATACCGTTAACTTAGAAATAGTGATCGACTTGAGGTGGTCGGTCATCTTGGGGATGTGTTTATTTTCGTCTCTGGGTAGCACGTGAAAATGTGGTTGAAAAAAATTACTTTTTCCTACTTAGGGAATTAACGTTGGAAATGACACTGAAATAGTAAAACATTTTTATCTAAATTTTGGGTCTTAAGTTTGGAGTCGCAAAGAACTATCTTCAAAATTATAGCTAAATCGGGTTTGACCGGTTTTCGGAAGTTTCGCCCCTCATTCTAAATATTTTCTCCGAAAAATTAGCATTTTTTTTTATATTATCTTTATTAACTTGTATCTTTACTGTTTATTTACGTTAATTTTATGTTCAGTAATAATATTCAATTTTAATTTTGAAATTGAATTTTTATTTAAATTATACGAGTATTATGATAAAAAAAATCAAATCAGCGTCATTTTATTTTTTACACTTAACCGAGGGCCCACCAAGTATTCAGCCTAGGGCCCCTGAAAGGTAAATCCAGCTCTGTCAGCTTGCATTGGTACAATTTTAAAAAAATTCTATTTCATAGTAAACCAGCTTTGTTAAAAGGAGTATATGCAATGGGATTTAATGCTCCGTCAAAGATCCAAGGAACCGCTTTACCCACGTTACTCGCCGACCCGTAAGTCTGTTTTCTCCATGAAGGTATTTTGCCGAACACATCTCTAACGAATATAAAATTTGTTGCCTTGTAGACCTCAGAATATGATTGCTCAGTCACAATCTGGAACTGGTAAAACAGCTGCGTTTGTATTGGCAATGCTCAGCCGTGTAGATGTTACTAAGAATTATCCCCAGGTACTTTGTTTGTCTCCGACTTATGAGTTAGCTATACAAACTGGCGAGGTAGCAGCAAAGATGTCTGCGTTCTGTAATGAAATCAAAATCAAATATGCTGTTAGAGGAGAAGAAAGTAATACATATTATAAATCATCTCTCTTTCATTCCCTCTTTCTCATTCTTATGGATAATTTGCTTCAATATTTTTACTTATTCCAGTAAGTCGTGGGTCAAAAATCACCGAACACATCATTATAGGAACGCCAGGAAAGGTTTTAGACTGGGCTATTAAGTTTAAGTTCTTTAATTTGAACCAAATATCGGTCTTCGTCTTGGATGAAGCGGACGTGATGATTGCGACGCAGGGTCATCAAGATCAGTGTATTCGTATTCACAAGTAATTATTTTTGGGGCATAAAAAGTAGAGCTGTTCGGGTACTGGAATAAAGCGAGCCGGGCCGAGTTTCCGTAAAATCCGGGCGGCCCGAAAAATTTGTTTCGAATTTGTTCCGGCTCTGTCCGAATTTCAAGCTGCTCGAATATATCGAGTACCCGGACAGTTCTAATAAAAACATGAATGAACGTATCGTAATACTTTCTGTGTCTATATTTGTTATACTTCTACATACGCACAGGCAACTCTCACGCACCTGCCAAATGATGTTCTTTTCTGCAACTTATGAGCCGGAAGTAATGGAGTTTGCAGAAATTATAGTCAATAATCCATTAATAATTCGATTATTGAAGAAGGAAGAAAGCCTGGACAACATTAAACAATATTACGTTAAGTGCAAAGACTTGGATGAAAAGTATGCGGCTATTACCAATATCTACGGTGTAATAACAATAGGACAAGCGATTATCTTTTGTCATGTAGGATATCTCAAATGTTTACATCGATATATGCAATTCTGGGCGAATTCCACTTACGCCCAACTCGCCTGTGATTTTCACTAAGCTTCAAAGACGATTTTCTCGAAAATGAAGCGCAATATCAAAAAAAATTTATTCCTTTCTCTCGACTTATTTATTTGTTATAAATCAAAAAGAAAGAGTAACTTTTTTCATATCGCGCTTCATTTTCGAGAAAAACGACTTTGAAATTCTTGATGTTGATTTTCATTAAGCTAGGTTTTCCCGTACGCGACTGGACGCATCGTCAAAAATTTCAAAGCCGATTTTCTCGGAAGTGAAGCGAAATAACAGAAAATTTTATTCCTCCTCCTCGAATTATTTAGTTATTATAAATCGAAAAGAAAGAGTAACTTTTTTCATGTCGCATTTCATTTTCGAGAAAATCGATCACGTACAGGAATACCCAGCTGAATAAAAATCACGGGCGATTTGAGCCTAAATGAAATTCGCCCACTATTGCACGCAATATTTTCTGTAGAAATATAAACGATACATTATATTTATGTATAGACTCGGAGAACAGCTAACTGGTTGTCAGAGAAAATGACGAAAGATGGTCATGCTGTGGCTGTACTATCCGGTGAACTGACCGTAGAACAGAGAATATCTGTTCTGGATCGATTTAGAGCTGGACTCGAAAAAGTTCTAATCACGACCAACGTTTTAGCCAGAGGTAATTACTGAATTTCAAACCCTACACACGTTAGGAACGTGTTTCGTAACGTAATGTTATACTTGTTACATCCTTACGCTCAAACACTTTAACTACTTAAAAATGACTATCACTTCTAGGCATCGACGTTGAACAAGTAACGATAGTTGTAAACTTCGACCTACCAATGGATCAAAATCGGGAAGCAGACTGCGAAACGTACTTACACAGAATTGGACGAACAGGACGATTTGGTAAATCTGGAATTGCCATTAATTTAATAGACTCGTCGCACGCGATGCAACTCTGTAAAAACATAGAGAAACATTTTGGAAAGAAGATACATTACCTCGACGCAGACGATGCGGACGAGATAGAAAAAATTGGAGCCTAGGTTAATACGTAAGGGAAATACAATTATGCTTTTTATCAAATGTACGTAGATATATTGTAATACTTCCAGAAAACAAAAATAGACCTTTGTATTCTTAATATCAATTCTTTGTATATTTCTTTTCCAATAGCACATATTAGTTATTACGTCCCGAAAAATTTCATATCTTTATTTTTGTTTGCCATAATTTTATAGTCCCGATTTTTTCATACCATATTAAAATATGGCAATTGGATCAGGAATATTACAGAATGCAGGGGATATTTAAAAACATAATAAAGGTATATTTTTATATGTTATACGATAAAGTGATCATTTGTGCAAGGAAATGCACTGTCTTGTTGTTAGTTTCTTGGGTTTTCGTAAAAGAGGAACGAACGCTCGCTTCATGATAGGCCGTTGAACTTTCATATTTCTTCAACTTTTACGCTAGCATGATCTGTCCCACATTTAGTTTTATACGAAGGAAACATTGAAACGATGCGTATGTAGTAGTAATACTATTACGATTTATATTTTGTACAATACGAGCAATGACTAATTTTCGAGTTAAGCTCCTGACTAACGAGGCAACTATTCTGTTAAAATCTCTATGTTCATCAATATATTATAAAATCTTCGTTGTACGTGGATCGTGATAAAATATATAATTGTGTTAAATATAGAACAAATATCATATAGCAATTACGTGAAATATTTCATACCATCGTTGGAGAACAATTATTCCTTTCAAATTTTTTTCAAGTGCTGTATGCATGGAATAAAATTTCAGAGAAACATTTTTACTAAGTATAGGTTTGTGGCATTAATTACAAAACAATTTATCTTGATAAAATTTTGCATGAATACAAATCAAGCACTTTATATCGTAATAATTCAAGTTTCTGTTATTCATGTTTCATAGTTTCAAATTTCTTTCCCAAATGAAACTTTTCTACTCATTAAATTTCATAACGAACTTACGATAACATTATCGCAGTGTACGGGAATACCAGTTTCAAAGAAAACAATAACTTAATTTAAACATACATTTATTGAGACTAAAAAATGGAAAATAAATTGTAACATTTAAAAAAAGTACGAGACAACTTGCGGCGTTTTTTATCCTATTGCAATACACACGTTTGTACACATGCATTCTCATTTATCCACATGGATGAAAAATTATATAAAATGCATCAGAGGATATTCTTATTTCGAACTTTCTCATAATTCCTGAACGAACATATATTATTCTGCGCCGACGATTTCTCAATCGAACAAACACAATATCCCACACGAGCGATTTCGTAAATATTCATTCTGCCATAATACAAGTAAATTCTCTCTCTCCCGAAGAAAAGCTATTCGCTGTAAGTACATATTAAATTTTCAAACGTTATTTCGATAATAATCCAAGCATTCACTTACAACCGAACGAATTTCGTTACTTCTAATACATTGCCAAGACGAATACTTGTTAGTTCGATTGAGAAATGAGTCGGCACTAAGAAATACGCGCGGTTCCAGTAGAACGATCAATTTTTACAAATGCAAAACGAGAACGAATGATTATAGAACAAATATTACAACATGTAGGCAACAAAACGCTTTCTTTCTATGTGCCTTTATATCCTCCGCGTTGAAGTACAATTACCCCAAAACGTTCGGCCATTTGGCTACTCGATCGGGCAATTATATTCATATACCTTCCACTCTAATCGCAATTTATAAGGGAAACGTCGGTATCGCGACTGAATTGCAATCGTTGCCAAACCTTAAGTAGAATACGAAATTCAGTCTTTGTACGGGAATTCACTTAATTACATGCCCATGCCTCCCATACCACCCATGCCGCCCATTCCTCCCATGCCGCCGCCCATCGGCATCGGGGGTTCCTCTTTCGGCAACTCTGTGACTACAGCTTCCGCCGTTGTAAGTAGTGATGCCACGCCAGCAGCATCGGTAAGCGCCGTGCGCACTACTTTCGTTGGATCGATGATACCCTTCTCGATCATATCGACGTACTCGTCATTCAAGGCGTCGTAGCCGAAGGTACCTTCACTCACTTTTGCCACTACCAAACTAGCATCTACACCTGCGTTCTGGGCGATTTGCAAGCACGGCATACGCAGCGCGTTTGCCACTATTTTGATCCCGGTTTCTTGGTCGGTGTTCAGGGCTTTTAGATTTCTTAGGGCCGGGATGCATCTGAGAAGCGCGGTGCCACCTATGAAACGAGAACAGTCAGTGAAATAAGAGAAGAAATTGAGGGGGTCACCCTCGCTAGGGGGTCGTCCTTAAATTACGTAAGGCTTCTTAGGGAAGGGAGGGGTCGCGAATTTCTTGCGCTTTCTTACAAGGGGAAGGGAGGAGTCAGGTAGCATATTACGTAATATTTTTTAACCTAATTAATACAATAAATACAAATTCTATCATTACTGTTCCCGAAAAGTTTGTTTAGTTTAAATTTCCCCAAACTGAGTTAAATGAATTATGTAAACAGTGTAAATTAGATTTCGACCGTATTGTTTAATAAGCTATGGTATTGGCGCACTGGTTCGGTCTCTAAACAATTATTTTTTTAAGTTAAATCAAAGTCGCAACCGTTTCTCGGTTGTGACTAATGTGATTTATCAAAACTTTCCTTGACAATGATCAAAATTAATGACTGAAACTTTAGAAATTGATAGTAAAATTCATACTTGCAAAATAGCTTTGATTTAAATTAAAAAAATAATTGTTTAGAGACCAAACCAGTGCGCCGATACCATAGCGAATTATGTAAACCTTTAAAAGAATTTTAATAATTGAAAAAATTCAATGTAAAAAATATTACGTAAGAAGGGGGTTGCAATATCAAATCTTACGAATTCTTATACTGGGGGAGGGAGGGGGTAGGTAAGAAATCGTCGAAGTTACCCTTACGTAATTTAATGGAGGCCCCTGGCCCTAAAACAGGCCTTTTTCAAACGCAAATTGTGAAGTGATAAATGATAATACGGACAACGGGTTTTTCTAGTTTTAATCGTTATTCTACGAGCTTTTACATAAAAAAAGAAAAGTCTAAATATCTGTATGTACGTAAAATTTGTGAGTAAAAACGTAAAGGCGTGTACGGTTTAATGGTGAACATAAAATCTCGAAACCGCTCCACTGATTTGGATGAAAATTTAATGAGAGGTGTAAAACACCATTCTGTACGATGTGTCGGGAGAAGTTTTCGAGAAAAAAAAATATTTTTATGTTGAAAAATACGATTTTACCGATTTCTTATATGAAAAATATTTTTATCTTTTTTTTAAGAATTTATGTCGAAATTCTGCTCCCGACACATCGTAGGGAATAGTTTTCTGCATCTCTCATTAAATTTTGATCCAACTCATTGAAGAGGTTTTCGAGATTATGTTCACCATCAAACGGTGCACCGCGTACAGGCCTCTACGTTTCTACTCACAACTTTTACATGCATAGAGATATTTAAACTTTTCTTTTTTATGTTAAAGCTCATAGAACAACAATTAAAACTAGAAAAAAACATTCTCTCTACTGTTATTCATCACTTTACAATTCACGTTTGAAACAATTCCTGTCTTAGAGCTATCGAGGGTGCCCTACCCCCTTAAACCCTTGAATAAACTTATAAACTGCAATTCAGAGACTACACCGATTATATTTACCTCCAGGAACAATGCCTTCCTCAACAGCAGCACGAGTAGCATTAAGAGCATCGTGCACACGGTCCTTCTTCTCATTCACCTCAACCTCACTGCTTCCACCAACTCTCAAAACCGCGACTCCAGACGCTAGCCTCGCCAGCCGCTCTTGCAGCTTCTCCTTCTCATAATCAGAAGTAGTATTAGCAATCTGATCTCTAATTACTTCTGCCCTATGGTCAATGTCGCTCTTCTTTCCTTTCCCTTTAAGAATAAGCGTATCATCCTTCGTAATTATAACTTCGCCTACTTCGCCCAAATCGCACGACTGTACATTCTCCAACTTGACAAGATTCGCGTCGTCCCCGAATACAATCCCTCCAGTCAGAATAGCCATATCCTGAAGCGTCGCTTTCCTATTGTCCCCGAAACCAGGCGCCTTAACCGCGGCGACTTGCAAGCCGATTTTCAATCTATTAACCACAAGAGTCGACAGAGCCTCGCCATCAACATCTTCAGCAATAATAACAAGCGGCTTTCGCTGCGAATTCGCCAGCTCCAGTGCTGGAATTATAGACTGCACCGACGATATCTTCTTCTCGCTGAAGAGCAACAGCGCATCCTGGAACTCAACTTTCGCTCCTTTACTCGAGTTTATAAAGTAAGGAGATATGTAGCCCCGGTCGAACTTCATTCCTTCTATAACTTCAAGCTCATCGTTCAGCGTTTTGCCGTCCTTCACTGTGATCACGCCTTCTTTCCCAACTTTCTTCATCGCGTCGGATATAAGATTGCCAACGGCTTTGTCTCCGTTAGCTGAGATAGTGGCTACTTGAGCAATTTCTTCCGGGGTTGTAACTGGTTTGCTTAGAGCCTTCAACTCGTCTTTCACCTTATCAACCGCTATCATAACACCTACAATAAGCATATTAATTCATCAGTGCTGTTTTCTAATCAGAGTATATTGCCTTTTATAATCCTCCGCAATATTTCTACTTACCCCTTCTGATTTCCACAGGATTAGCGCCTTTGCTAATCTTCTCGAAACCTTCCTTAGCGATCGCTCTAGCTAAAACCGTAGCCGTAGTCGTTCCGTCGCCTGCTTCTTCATTTGTATTATTTGCTACGTCCTGCACCAACTTCGCTCCGATGTTCTGAAACTTATCCTTCAATTCCACTCCTTTAGCCACCGTCACGCCGTCCTTTGTGATTTTCGGGCTGCCCCAGCTTTGCTCCAAGATAACGTTGCGACCCTTCGGGCCCATCGTTACTGCAACAGCGTCTGCTAGAATATCCACTCCTTGCAACATGAGCGCCCTAACTTCGGCGCCGAATCGCACATCCTTAGCGTATGCACGGGTCTGTAATTGGCGCAGGGCGGCGCCACGCAACACGCTTGGTAATCTGTGCATCTGAAGGAGAAAAGAAGAATAGACTCAATTGCTATTTATTTTTATGTAGCCTTTTTTGAAGCATCACGAATTATTTAAAATTAATATATTTTATTTTTTAACTTGGGCTAAAATAATAATCTACGAATAAATTCGACAATTTTGCATCCATAAAATATTCTCTCTATGTAATATAAACGATATTGAGAGTGTAATAGCTTTTTAAAAGCGAAAATGTGGTTATGTAAACTACCGCGTGGATACGGAGCACGATATCCTCCGATGGAAATTATTTTTCGGAGAATCTACCCAAATTCGTTGCGCCAAATAGCTTGCAATTAACAAATCTAGTATTCTGCTTTTGTTTTCTTTGCGCAATTCTTCTTTCCGTTATCCCGATCTACGAAACGCCATGCTAAACGCACAAATCCCGGCCGGCTTTATCAAGAAAAATAGGTTTAAGGAAGGAAGACCGAGAAATTAGTGCTCGTAAAAGGAGCAGGAAATAATTTAGAGAAACTAAAGTGATCGAAGGGAATTTCTATCGTACATGCAAAACATGCGTGTTTAATAAATTTCTTTGTACCGTGGAGTTTTGGTTATCTCTCTAAAAAGCGTAAAGTTTTCGACTGTATTTAGCACCGTTTTCGTTCATTGAATCGACAAGCTTGAAATAAGTACGACTACGGTGCTGAAAGCGATTCAAAGGCGCAGTGATAAGGGAAATAAAGTGTGAAGCTGATATCAGAGAAATAAATTGCTTTAGGCCGGTTAATATCGTCGAGCATTAACGTGCGCGCTCTAGAAGTATAGAACAATGAAAGGTTTGTGAGAAAAGGCTTGTTTGGTGTTACCTTGATCTAACGTAAGAAGAAAAGTCGTTGGTTAATAGATCGCGGTTGGAAAAGTAATTGAAAATCGTCGCAGCGTGACCGCACGTTGTCTCTCCAGTGGAATGAGATGCGTGTAAAGAGCTCGGCCCTATCCACATGGGATTGCGACTGCGCCCCTCTCTCCCTCCCCTTGCCCCTCTGCTCGATATTCTAACCTAACCCCGCTATATTTGATTAAAAATCTAACAGAATTCTTATTAAACGTGTGTGAAAAAGAATTTAAACGAAATCGAAGTCGTGCAATTAATCGCGGCTTTTTCTAGCGGCATTCGACGCATCGGTTTCGTTCAAGACCGTCGGTCTTATCGGCGCTTTTTTTCTAGGCTAACACAAGTTTCTAGAACGTACGAGAACCAGTGTGATGCAATCGCCCAACCTTCGCCACACTTCGCCAATCACTTTCGTCGATAGACCGGCAATTCATTCTTTGTGGTTTTTCGATCTTCAAATCGTTACTGACCGACCGATAAAAATTTCTTTCCAATTTATCACTTAAAATGCGTAACTTTATACTGTATATTTGCTTGAAAGATCTAATTCTACTCGTACCGCGTACCGCTTACTCGAAGTATTCTAAAAATATCGAAATACGAAATACAAATTACTCATTTGCGTAAAGAAATACGTAAGCTTGAACCGGCGAGTTGATAATACCTACAGTTATTTGTAATCAGTACTTTAACTACAGAAATTAATGGTTTGCTATAATTTAAGTAGTCGAACTGACGCGTTAAGCCGATATGTTATCGACTATTGGAATACAAAGGAGTAATTTTCTTTCAACAACTGCTCTAATATTCTTCTTTCTTTTGTTTCTTAGCAGAAAGAAAAGACTTGTATAGCCATTTTGAATAGCAAATATGTATTCTACTTATTTCAGCGAATAGATTATAATGTTTAATTAAATATACAAGGGCACGAGAATAATCTTATATAGATAATCTTTTGTCGCTTGTATCTCCAATACAATTCCTCATATCTATCGAACAGTTTTCCAGAAGAATATTCCTACGGAATATCTATTTAAGTACGGCATTGCCCACGTTGGTCCACGTGGTGAACGATAGCCGCACGCTATCTCGCGGTAGATTTTCTACCGTGCATAGGTAACACAGGTCCATGCACAGTTACGTAACAGATAGATATATATCTCGGGCTCGCCGTGGACCGCGAATCAATGAACGCATAGTGGGGGGTAAGAACGGTGGAGGGGAGACTGGAAACTTCGAGAAAATCGGCAGGATTTGTTCGGCTGAACCGCATAGGTTACACAACGTGCACGAGCGTGGTTACCGGCTGAAGTGTTCGAACTTATAACTTACAACTTTCAATACACATTACATTAACAATGGTAAGAATCACAATTCCTTAATGTCTCCACTGAGTTGCATGTAATTTAATACACAAAATAGTTTCTTGCCTCGTAAAATCTTCCGTAATTTTCAAGATAACCTTCAAATCAATAATCGAATAAATACATTCTTACAAAAAAGCTTCTCTTGCTTCAGAAGTATATTTTAAAGCGAACGTATAATTTCAAATATTTATAGTACGTTCCTTTTTTGTTTTGCATAGTAATTCGATCATTCCGTTCTTTACCTTCGATGCGTGGCCGGTATCAAATGTTTCCTTTCGAACGTAGAGAAAACGAAGAAATGACTAAATAACTATCGACGAAACAAAAGAATTTTGTTATTTACCTGGGCGAGTTAACGTTGCAAACTTCGTTACGAAGCTGTTGATGAATAATCGCTACGAATTTATAAAATTACACTGAATTTTGGTTAATTATACACATACTCGTAACTTTTGGAAAAATTTAAGTATTTACAGAATTTTAAGCATCAAAAGCTGCCCAAAATTGCACCATGCAAGACCTTAAAGTAGTTAATTTCCATATATTTATATACATATATATATTTGCCACATATTTGTAATTTATAAAAGTTTTTTCTATTCATTTTCTATTTTAATATTTCTAGGCTGCAGCCAGTGCCATCAAAAGACTAGTGCCTCTTTTCGACAGAGTCCTCATCCAAAGGGCCGAAGCTGTGACGAAAACGAAAGGAGGCATTGTTCTACCAGAAAAAGCCCAAGCGAAAGTTCTGCAAGGAACGGTTGTGGCAATAGGACCCGGACAGAGAAACGATGTACATAGAAACTATTCGACGTTTATGAAAACAGCAAACATATCGATAACACAACAACAATAATAATTAACGGTGTTTTTTCTTCTAGCAAGGACAACACATTCCACTGAGCGTCAAAGTCGGCGATGTCGTTTTATTGCCAGAATACGGTGGAACCAAAGTAGAGCTCGAAGACAATAAGGAGTTGCATTTATTCCGCGAGGCTGACATATTAGCGAAATTGGATGTTTAAAGTTTCATTGAACTTTAGGTTTATCGTTTTTCAAATGCTGCAAACTGTTTTCCAAAAGATCAAGGAGCGATGTAACGATGATGTATATGTTAACTTTATGTATAGTTCAGTGTTTCTTGTTGAGTCGCAAAATTACTGAATTCCTTTGCGAGTCTGATGTTAATATAAGTGTCATGATTTCATATATATAAAACGAAATAAAACATTTATTCATTACGTTTGTACAATTCTCGCGTTCTGAATCATTTCTTGTAATCATTCTTTTTTATCCTGGATTATCTGTATCGCACTGACGAAGAGCAGAATAAAGCGTGTTGATGTTATCGAAATGAATACATTCTTATCTCGCATACAAAAGCAGCCATGTATCGTAATAGAAAATAAACTAATTTTACAATTTTGAATGTGAAATTTAATTCTCGTATAATTTTTGCTCCCTATTTTATCTTTATACTTTTCTTCACGGTGGATTTGATTCCAGATATTTCTCCAGCGTAGCGAGTGACTTCTTTCCTCACTTCTCTTACCTAGAAAATAAAAAATGATTAGTTTTACGGTGAAGATACTTCGAAGGTATATTAAATATCAAAATTATACGGATACTTACAGCACCCTTTCTTCGAATCTTGGCTTTGCGATATTTATTCCTATGTTTCACTCTAGGATTCCGTTGCTCCTTTTTACGATGCGGTGTTAAACCCTTATTCTTTGCCATTTGATACGTAATCGCCCTCTTCCCTTTGTTTTCAATTACAGGCTCTGCTGCACCAGCATCTTCTACTTCCTCTTCTTTTTCCATAGATATTTCATTCTCCGAGTCCTTTTCTTCATCCGTCAACTCTATCTTCTCTGATTCAGGTTCTGATTCAGGCAACGCCTGCGTGTCCACAACTTTTTCTTTAGTAGATTTTCTTAAATGCTTCAGTTTCTCCTTCAATCGACTCGTCGCCTTCCTTTTACCCGTGGTTATTTCAGTACCGTCTGCTACGTTATACAACGGCTTCCCCAGCTCTTTAGCTTTTAGTATCTCTTGAATCTCTTCTATCAAACTGCCCTGCCCTGATTCCAGTTGATTCAGTAATTGACGGTACTGTGCCAAACGCTTTACGACTGGATGTGAGTTTACGGGCAATCGTTTGGCTTTTAGCATCAAATAGAAACAAATATTGATGCAATAGTTTAATGAGAGATGGTATTTTGTCTTTACGAAGGAAACGCTGGGAGTGTTAGAGGACGTGCTGTTTTTAACTAGCTTCAAGAAGGGTGCTAGTACATCTCTTGCCTCTGTCATGCGATCTAAAAAAAAAATATGTAAATTGAAAAGTAATTTTAACACTTATAACACAGTACAACAAATTTTGACTATTTTTTTCGGGTTTGTAATATTCAATAGCTGTTTCTTATAGGTTTTCGTGCCTTGAAAGCGAATCCGCAAACCGTTTGCCACCCTCAGCTTTTTTCTAAATCAATTTTCTCAAAAACCAAGGGTGATGGCAACAAACGGTTTGCGGACTCGTTTTCAGGGCACGAAAACCTATAAGAAACGGCTATTGAATGTTACAAGTACAGATGGCTGTTGAACTCTGTAATTGTAACTTTATCAGGAAGCAAGATTTTATAATATTAAAGTAATATCGCAAGCATATACCAAGTACCTTTAAAGTCATTTACAAGGGCCATAAATTCAGGACTTTCTTTAAGAACCATTACTTGTTTTTGTCTTTTGCTGAGCTTGCTCAGATCTGTTTTTACAAACTGCTCGGTACTCTTGGAAACTTCTCGAGTGTCGGTTTTTGTTTGTTGTATAAATTCTAATCCAAAATCAGCGTCGTCTAGTTGTTCCGCTAGCCGTTTTTGGATATTTCTAGCCTCCTCCTCTTCTATTTCAGCCTCGGCTATATCTTTTTGACTAGCGGTAGCGTAATCGGGATCTACGTAATCCGTGGAATAATAAATCTTCTTCTTTTTGCCCCAAGCTTTTTCATTCGGTAAGTCAAATTCTTCATTGAGTCCTTCGATGTCAGACTCCATGGAGTCTGCATGCTCGTCTTCCTCCGTATCATCTCGATCGTCGTCATTCTTGTCATGTAACCCGTAAACCTCGTAATCGCTATCGTAATTCTCGGAGGACTGTCTAGTTCGAACTTTTTGAAGCAATTTACGCTCATTTTCTGAATATTCTTCCTCCGAATCTGTGACCTCATTCATATCTACATCCTCCAATTCCTCCGGTTGTTTGTTCATTTCGGGTCTTTTCGTTCTATCAAAAATATGTTTATAAAAATAAAAAATGTACAGATATAATAACGAAAGATTGAATATATTTTATTCGGAATCAAAATTAGAAATTAATAATTTCATTAATTAGAGTGATAGCCTTTAAACTCTTTTGACACTTCTTGCTTTTAGATTTTCGAAATAAATTTGAATTTTATTAGTTTTTATACCGCGATGTTATTTAGAAATGCTTCCTTTACCTTTTCTTGTTCTTCATATTGAAAGTTTATTTGTGAGCTGTGTGGGAATTATAATAAAATACGTTTGTCCACTGTAGAATGTTTGACACGTGACCACACGTGATTATACAAATGCACCTAACCTCAAAAATTTATTCCACTGTTGTTTGGAATAATTATTTTTCCACATAAAGCAAGGGTATACGAATGGTCAGAATTATCTACGAATCATCTAAAATGTGACATATCAGTATTTAAAAGTAATCCTATTGATTTTTTTTTAAGAGGAGATTTCGGTCTAAAAGTCGATTTTTTTTATTTCATTTTTCGAATGTTCAAGCTTTTAGGAATACGCGCTTAAAAGGATTTTTTGAAATTCGTAAAATTCTCAAAGTTATAGGCATTAAAACGGTGGGACTTGTATCTCCAAGAGTTATTATCCAATTCGAGTGAAATATTTTTTAATTTGAAGAATATGTTTTAATTCTAGCTAGAGGGGAAACCAGATAAAATTACAAAAAATTGAAAATTTATAATACTGAAAAGCGTTGAAAGGACGAAAAATATGGGGAAAAAGTGATTTCAAACTTCAAGTGTTGTTATTTTTTAAAAAAATGTGATTTTTGTAATTTGTTCTGATTTCCTTCCTAGCCAGAAGTATATTTTTCAAAATAAAAAAGTTTCACTCGAATCGGATTATATCTTTTGGAGATACAGGTCCCACCGATTTGGATGAATTTTTTGACGACTTTAACGACTCCCCAGTGCCGTCTGCAATGATTAATTATAAAACAAAAAATATATTTCTATAACTTAAGACATCCTTAATACAATGCAAAAAGACTCATTAAATTATATACAGTAGTTTTCCTTTAATTAATTCCTAAAGATCGCCGATTTTTGGGGGCTTCAGACCAGAACCTTCTCTTAATACACACGTGAACCTTTTAAACCAACCGCCAAAAATGTTATCATATATAGGGTGCGTTCCGATTTACCGCAGTGAGTGCATGAAATTGGTGGAATCTTATTGGTGGCATCGTGTGATTCCCTAGAATTTCTCTCACTTTCCACCAATACAATGCCAGCGAGCGTGCAGCAAACGCAGAAATTTCAGAGGTGAAGCAGTCACTGTGCAGTGCGCATGCGTGTTTATTTACAATCTTTGATTATTTGAATTTCTCTATTTCCAATCATCTTCATTTTCGCTTTCATCAGTATTATTTAATAATATCGAGGTTATTGTAAACAACGTTTTTTTCTCCATAGTAGTATTTTCAAATTTCAAGAACGCATGAACAGCAGTAACCAAACGGAACGATATGAATACGCGCAACGACTACGCTGGGATCTCTGCACTCACTGCGTGAATCGGAACGCACCCATAGTAATATAGCTTAATTCTTCGTATGCGTGTAAACACATTCATACACCCAGATAGCACACCTCGTAGGTCTCAAACTGTCTCGAACACTCCGTGCAGAAACTGCTGAACCGTCGCAGCAAACAGGTGGAACACAGAGCAAGGAATTCAAAGTGATTGTACCACGTGATTGTACCAAAAAGTTGACGAAGAATTGTAGCATCTTCCAAACAACAAGAAGAGATGTAATTATGAACAATTATAATTTTAAATTATCTTCAGTTTTGTCGCGCGAGCATTTCTATCGAGTAATAGTAATAAAAGAATAAAACGCAGGGGATAACGATTAAAATGTTATATTCTTTCAATAAACTATAACGATGCGTCGTCGTCGTCAACGCGATACATTCATGAATGCTTCTCGGCATCACAGTCGTTCAAAGCCTGTTTTGTTCAGGCCACGACGTAGTTCTCGAAAAGACTTGGTTTCCCAGATAGCACAACGTCTGATAAAGTCTTAAAGACGTCCAAAAGGGGTCTTAAAGACGACTTAAAGACGTCTTGTTACAAATCAAGACGTTTAGACCTAAAATGGACATAAACTAGACGTCTCTAAGACGAGGTGTGCTATCTGGGTTATAACACCGTCAAGTGTCGATTTTTCAATGCAAAAGTTGAACGACCGTTTGGGAACTCGATCGTTTGTATGAGACCTAAAAGGGTGTCCCGTAATTTCTATCCTATTTTGTTGAAAATTGTATCAATGACGGTCGGTACAATGCAGTACCGGCGGTCCGTTCATGTAAACGAAATATATTTTGCGTCGTGACCCTTGTCGTCCGAGACCTGTTTCTTCATAATGTATTTCTACACGTTCTTCAGTCGGCTACAGCATGTTGTAAGCCGTGTGTTGATAAACATTGAAGTCGTAATCATTGATGGATTTAAGGAAAATGGTACAAGTGGCCAACGTTATGAGAGGCGAAATTTTTATTTGAACAACATTTCAAATAACGAATAAAAGTTAACAAAATTATTCGTCATGTGTTTTATAAAGATTACCTGGATTAACTTTATTCGACGCACAACGAATCATGTTTTCCTGATGAAATTGGCCCCCAAAACGACACAATTCAGGCGATAATTAAGGAAATTACGTGAAAAATTGATTTGCATAATTTAAAATTAGCTTCGTTAAGTAGTCCGATTTGCTTTACAACACTATATTCTTTAAGATTCAGTTTAATAACATTTAGTTTTCCAATCTTTCTTAGCGTTTGGACAATAATTTTTCGAATTTTCGAGCGCTAGTCCCCTTATTGCATCCGTCCCTTCAATTTTCAGACTTTGTAAATCCGGATGTTCCGCGGAGACGGAAGACAAATCGACGCCAAAGTCAATCAGCGTTGCCGGGAAATACATTATCGAGACTGGTTGGCACGGTTGAGTGCGTTAGCGCTCCACAGGCACAGAACCACCGTCTTATAGAAATCTCCATAGAATCGCGCAACAAAATTGGTGACACCGGTGGGATATTCAATAGATATTTCAATAAAATCATAGACGCGTTTAAAAGTGTGGGCTGGAATTGTTTTCGGACATTTGACTTTGCCGGTTCACGAGTGCACTTCCAAATAAACTATAGTCTATTGTCAATATATTGTGTTTGAACGCGGAATTTTCCAATTGTGTGTGAAAAGACGCTTAGTTTAAATTAGACGCTGAGAACTCTGTGATCATAATTCGTTTCGCAATAACGGAACTGTTGGCAAATAAGGAAATACCACCTCGCACTCCCTGGTTTTGACACGGTTTTCCTGGGAGCGAAAGGGTGAATACCAGAGACGGGTGTTTTCAGTGGCCGTGCTTGCTACCCTGAAAAACACAGGTACTGATCCTCGTTGCCGCGTTGCTGGATTCAACTAGTTCCTGTTGGAGAATCAACTGGACTTGGATTTCGTGGACCGTTCTTCGCAACAGCCTGTACTAGAGCACTAAAGAGGTGAGTATTCGCATCCGCCATTTTGGGTCCTCTGGAGAGAGAAAATTATTGAGTACCCGCCTTTCTGTGTATTGTCAGATTCACTTTATAAACAAAATATGCATTACTGATATTGATACATGTTAGCACGACATATTATTAAGGTATTTTATTACATTTAAGTTTATATTTGGTTTATAAAGCGAATTTGACAATACTCAAAAAGGCGGGTACACAATAATCTTCTCTCTCCAGAGGACCCATGGAGGGACTAGAGTTCGTTGGGCTATATGAGACAAGATCTCGAAATGCCGCTTTGGCATAGGATACATGTGATATTATAATGTAACTATTCCAAGCAAAAATAAACATAACCTAATATAACCTCCAGAAGACCCAAAATGGCGGATGCGAATACTCACCTCTTTAGACGGCCGTGTGGTTGGCCGTGGCGTCACTACCTCGGCGCTGGCGTCGGCTCGTCTCCAATCGGGGCTTCCCACGCACACATACCACCACTCTGTAGGACTTCCCCCTTCGTGAAACATCCGGCTCCGCAACACGTTGTCCGGAAACCCCGGCTGCAGTCTGCTGAATTTTGAGGGAATTCAGCGCGTGCGTGACGCGTTTCCCCTTAAAGTTTACAAATAATACTCATACGAGGTAATTTCTTTTACATCAATTCGGTATAAAGTCCAAACCTATTCCAATTTTCAGTTCGGCTAAACAAGTAGGAAACTCTTTGATACGTAATATAATCTATCTCCGCTACGTTGTAGGGATGAAACGGCATAAATCCAGGAATTCGCATCGCGATGCAAAACCTGAACCCCCGCGTAATGAAGATAGCGGCGCGGTTCTACGCGGAAGAACGGAAGAGGAGAGGCAACGGCGTAGACGCGACTGGATGATCGAACAGGAAAAAATGGACAGGCATAATAGACTGAAAAGAAAAATGACTATGGAGTATGAGATACGACGCGCTCGTAATATGAGCTTAGCACTTCTCAAAGGAAGATGTAACAGACCTTGTAGGAGTAGAAGCGAATCTCCACCTAGTCGGTGTAGAAGAACTTCTATGCTTCGTACACCTGAAGATACTGTGCTTTCTAAAAAGTAAGTATAAAGTGTCTTTAATTATTAACTGTTGGAGTAGACACAGCATCCCATTCTCTGTCTTATTTTTTAACGAATACATTTAAATTAAATATGCTTTTGGCTATATCCAGAAAATTACACTGATGAAGTTTTAAATTAAAGTCACAAATTTAGTTGATATAATTTTTCAACACAGTTGTATACTATATAAAACAATATGCTTCAAGAAACGATGAAAATATTAAATTCTAATAAGTTTTAACTACAAATCATTAAATCATACATACAAATAATATTATTCTGCACTTTAGGTTTCAAACACCGAGTGGTAGAACGCCCTTATTTAAAGGATCCGAAGGCACAAAAATTAATCCAATAGAACTTCGCAAAATCAAAGTAGATATTCGTAGAAACATTCCTGGAAGAGTAGCTACCAATGAACTCAAGCGGGATATACCCAACAAGGAAGACTTGGTGCTTAAAAGAAAAGCGGGTAACGTGTTGTTTCTTTACCGTAATTTCTTAAGAATTCTCAGTCATTCAGCGAACGAGTACCGCAAAGGAAAATGAGCTCAATGCGGAAGATGATTCTTAGGTTTTCTAGAAATCACGATCAGAAAATTGAAGTTTGAAAGCATTCTAATGTAAAAATGTCTCTTTTCTGTGAGACATTACTCTCCACTTTTTAGAATTCATTCAGTTTTTGTTTAAATGTATTATCGAAGTCTAGATAAATATTTCCACGTTTTCACTTTGCCAAGTGCTATGTTCGAAGAATGAAAGATTCTGGACTTTACTGCGTCCCCTGTAATGTTCAAGAATCTTCTCAACTTTGGTCATCAAATTAATAATGTGCTTTTCATTCGCCCAGGATATAGCAAATTTGGAATACAACGTTGGATCACAGTATTGATCGCATAATGTGCAATATGTAAGCACAATTTTTTTTACTTTGACTGTTTTAAGATTGCTATGCTTAACGTATCTCTTGCTTGTTGCTTTGTGTACAGTATTATTTTTCTTACGAGCTTGCACAAAGAATTATGCTTCAGCTATATTAACTGCTATGATGAATATAATATATTTTAGTAGAAATTAATTTTTCCCCAAAAACGTAGTTCAAACACGTTTTGTGCATTCTCCTTGTGTCCTGGTTTTGGGAATGTGTGCATGTCCAAATGTGTGGATTTTTTGAAGAGCAGACCAACTGGAAGATATTCGCGTCTTGGAAAATGTTTTAAATATTAACATTCGACAACTGAAGAGGCATGGTGAAACATTAAACGTTGGGCTCCAACACTGGAAGAAACGAAATTAGAAATGAAATTTTAGAATTCTTCAAAAATTTTGCATAGTGTGGTATTTCTTATTCTTATTCATCTTTTATTTTATTGCATTAAATAAATAACTACAATTGGGAAGTGGGTACTTCCTTTTTAAAGTATGAATACTCGTAGACTTGGTTTAGTTGGTTTGACAAATATGTGTTTTAAAGCATTGTATATAGAGTGAATATCGTGGGAGCTTGAAATTGCGATTCAACGAAGTGGAAGATTACTGAATCGTCCTGGAAAATATGAACCATCTCGGAAGATTTTATTGTGGAATCATGAATCCTTTACACAGAAATTCAACTACTTTATTTGAATTATATTGCGAGATATATCGATGTGTTTATATTTTTGTAATCAATTCGTAATAGACGATGACTAACATTCCAAGAATTTAGCTACATTATTCATTTGTAAAATTATTTAATACGATTTGCATGCGCTATGCAAAAAAGAAAAGAAAATATCACATTATAAATTGAAAATTTTTCAATTGCTACAGAATATTAAGAGTTAGAGTTTTATTAAAATAATGTCATCAAAATAATTAAAATTATAGTAAATAAATTTCTCTTAATATATCTGGCACTCAAGAAAGTTGTACCACAGCTGAAAGTATTGCTTAAATGCAATTCCCCGATTTTTATATACGATTGCTTTTCTATTATTAAATTTACTAAACTTAACTACAGGAGAGGGATCCAAGCCAATATTTGATAGAGAAGAAATAAAGAGAGCTATGAGTGAAACAGAAGAAGTTGAGGAACATCATTCTGTCGTAACTGTGAATTTGGAAAATTCAGGTATGTTTATTATTTGAAATTGCTAAGATTTATTACAACTTCTGTTTCGCTAATATGGACACTTCAATTTTTAGAAATCAAGTTGGAAAGGAATTCGGCGTCCTTGAGTCGTACAAGATCCCGAAGTCACAGTCCTAGGCGCACGTGGTCCCGTCATCCCAGGTTCGTGCCTGGATTTTATACCGAATATTGCAATATAAACATAATTTACACATAAGTGTAAATCATGTACAAAGAACTTACTATTTTAAATGTGTTAATGTATAATCTGAAATTGTTTAGAAAATTAATTTTTTGCTAATTAGTTTATCCTCTTTCAGGTATGACGATTCTAAGCAGGAAGATAAAGGAAGTTACAGAAGTGATAGGTAAAAGCTATTATTACACTTTCATGTGTCTGTGTTCATTATATTTTTTTCAATTGTATTTCACCAGACTATTACATTATTTACATAGGGAGAAAGATCATAGTAAAGAGCGGAAAGATGGTGAGAGATCTTACCGAGATCATCGAGAGCGGCCCCAAGATCATTGTCGAGACAGGAGGCAAACAGATAGATCCAGAGGAAGAGATAGGCCTAGAGAACAAATGGTTCAACCAATTCCTATTCCTATTTATTATGGAGTAGGTACTTTATTTACATAAAAATGCGTTAATTTAGTCATGATATAAAACTTATTTATTCTTTGCTCAGAATTTTCAACCAACACCATTAATGGTTCAACCGTGGGGTCCAATTCGAGGACTACTTGGAGGCAATATACATCCTCCTATGATGAGACCTTTAGGAACATTTCCATCACAATCAATAGGAATACCTCCAGATATACATTTTAGACTGTAATGGCACTGCATGTTTAGTTCGTTTAATTCCTACATTGTTTTGCTGCATGTTTGAAATTGAAAAATCTGAAAAAAATTCAAGACAATAGTAACAATGATGCAGACTTACAATAAATATATAATTATAATATCAAGACTGTTTCGATACAAAACCGGCATTTTTCAGCATTTTTTGGGGTTTCTTATTTTTCACAGCTTGGTTTTTCAATTTAAAAAGCTAACACGATTCCCTAACATGTGCACCGATAACAGACATGTCTCTGAATTTTATCAAAATTTTTCATCCGCTGGTATAGGAGAAATTCGGCAAAAACCTGATTTTCTATTTTTACCCTTTACTACCCCGCGGGTCGAGATACAAAGTTGAAACTTGGCAGAAATCGTTCTTTTTTTATAAGCTTTCGAATGACTCATCGCGATTTGAATTCGGTTCAGGGGCACATTTGACCATCTTAACCAGCTATACCCGTTATGAGAGATGCAGAAAACCATTCCCTAAGATGTGTCGGGAGCAGAATTTCGAGAAAAATAACAATAATACAATTTTTATGTTGGAAAATACGATTTTATCGATTTCTTGTATGAAAAATATTTTTTTTTTTTTTAAGAATTTATCTCGAAATTCTGCTCCCGACACATCTTAGGGAGTGATTTTCTGCATCTCTCATTAATTTTTCATCCAAACTAAATCATTGGTGGTTCACACGGTGGGTGCATAGACTGCATAACCTGATTGGAGAATTCGAATTCAAAATACAGAAGGGTACGTAAAGGGAGAACTACGCATGCGTGAATTATGTGCATTGGCTGCCCCATGATGTAAGGACATAAGGGGCGGTATTCTCAGTCGTTGCTTATTCTTAAGCAAATGCTTAAGCATTCGGCATCCTTTACTAGCTAGTAGGTTAGTAGAGGATGCCGCATGCTTAAGCATTTGCTTAAGAATAAGTAGCGACTGAGAATACCGCCCAAGGTGTGCTCGTGCGCAGCCTTCCAGATTAGCCAATGACGTGCCCTTCCCAAGATCGTCCATATTGGATTGTCAACCAATACGACGTCCTATTACATTCGTGTAGTCTTGTTCAAACTTCGCGCCTCTAGAGTTTACGCTACACGAAGTTAGGTAGTACACTCGGCTCAAACGATTGTGGCCGATCGAGATTCGATTGCATTCGAGCTTACTAAGGCTGACTTTTTTGTATCGCTAACCTTCTACAGTATTTCATGAATATGGTGAGACGGGAACCTGTAGCTTGGCAGTGCTCTCACCATAGTAAGCTCGTCCGCATCAGCCCTAGTAAGCTCGTATGCAATCGAAACTCGATCGGCCACAATCGTTTGAGCCGAGTGTACATCATAAACCCCATAATGTAACTAGGCGGCCATATTTTAACATGGCGGAAAGTGGGAAGGCGCAGTAGAAGACGAAGATGAGCTGCCGGCCGAGCACACCTTATGTCTTTACATCATGGTCTCTAGTATGTACAGGCCACCACCTAGCCAAAATGGCAACGCTGTCATCAGTCCTTTCTGAAGCCTTTCGTCCAACCACGGCAGTCTGGTACCAGTCGGAACATAGACATCGGACTGATGGTTATTGTTCGAAATGCGGTGTTGCAACATCGTAAGTGGTGGCCTGTATTACAGACGGCCGTGGTGCAGTCAAAGGTTTTTTATGTCATAATGCGAACATGACTATAGATATAGGTTTTTATTTTCTTTTAGTTTAGTTTCTTGTAATCCTAACAAAATGTCCTTAGATACTAGGAGCCAATCGGAGAATTATTAATAAGATAAATTTCTATTCATCGTTACATTTCCTCTTGGATATCGATTTCTTACTTATAAAGTGCTTAACACCTTTGCGCTGGCTTTACACATTTAGGAGAAGGGATAAAAGTGGAGTTCAAATGTTCAAACATCTGATTCCAAGGATATATTGATTAATTTATAATCTTGTAATATCAAACTCCTTGGAGTTGTGCTAACATTACATTTGCTTCCATTTCCTATTACATTTGTATGGTCTGATTCAAATTTCGCACTTCTGGAGTTTACGCTACACGCCGCTAGGGATTCACGATCTCTTTGGTTGCGATACGATCTTCGAATCGATCCCTGTCTTGAGAATCGATTTAAAAAATCGAAAATCGTGACAAAAATTATCGATCTTTGAAAGATCGATTTTAAATCGACATCCCTATAGTAAGTTGTAGTAAGTGGTGGCCTGTATTACAGACGGCTGTGGTCTGGCTCGTTCGTTCGTGATTTTCGCGCGTAATTCAATTCAAGCGCTAAAGGCAGAATTTCCTATCGGCATCAAACGCGTGCTTTTAGACGTTGCTTTCGGCTTCGGTCGAGGTCGTTTTTAGCGCAAGTGGAACGCACCCACGAAGAAGTGTCTCAACAGCCTCGTTCTTTTTCGGCTACTAGAGGTGAGTCACCGAGGCTGCCGTAAATTCTGACATTTCTGACGCAACTCATCCAGAGACATTGCAGAGATATCCAGAGACACTGAGAATAAGAATGAGTAAGCTTGTTCTTTATATGATGAATATATTGATATGGAAATTAAATAAATTTGATACTGTAAGAAAACTCTACACCGTTGTCCAATCCTTGAGACACTTTGCCTACGATAACTACATTCAATACAGATATGTAACACAAACTAAAAATCTCTGCTCATTTTTAAAATACACCTGAATCCACAGTATCTGTATGGAAAATCAATCCGTTTGTCTATTCACTCAAAATGGCTATTTCTTAAATATATTGTGTTAATTGAAAATAATAATTGTGCGATAGGGTAAAGGACCCAATTACTGGCAGTCAACCCAATTACTGTCACCTTAAGCTATTTTACTTAAAATAACGAATAAATAAACGCGTAAGTAAAATAGCTTAAGGTGACAGTAATTGGGTTGGCTGCCAGTAATTGAGTCCTTTACCCTAGTTGATTTCCACATACAACCAGATATCAATTGACTAATAATGAACTGTCAAGTATAAAACGTTCTAATCAAGTTGTTTGAAATGCGTATATGTATTATTTTCTTCTGACAATTGAACCTTTAATAAATGCATCATATTTATTGTTAGGTAATAATACAAGAACCACAAGTAGTGTTGACATTGATAGCTTTCGAAGCAATCGACAATTTGTGGGCCTTCATTCGTCCTCCATACTTGAGTCATTCGTAGAACAACTTTGTACAATGTTCCAAATGAATACAGGTCACAGGAACAGATTGTATTCTGGTAATTTATCTACATTTCTGAAAGAGATTAAGTTTCACATGTTGCTTCTAATATTACATTCTGTTTTCTTTGTGAAATAAACTTGTGATATAAAGTGAATTAATTTTGGCATGGAAATACATTGATTTTCTTATTTTATGTAATCACACAATCGGATTTTACGTTCAGCAAAATACATTTAAGACTTCAATGTCTTCCATTCTAAAGAATTATTTTAAAATTTATTACTTTCCTAATACTGAATAGGGTAAAAGACCCAATTATTGTCACCCTAAGCTATTTTACGTAAAATTACGAATAAATTTTATAAAATGATGCATAAAAAAATTTAGCATACAATTGAAACTGTTATTTATACGATACAAAAAACAGTACTTAATTTTTATTTCGTTAATTCGAATAAAACGATAACAAATTTTAAGCGGATATTAGGAGAATGGAAACGATGACTTTCTTACTAGCGAAACAGAAAACAAGGCGTTCAAGAAAATTCTGTAATTGTAATATTTAAGCTATTAACATAACAAAATATGATATTTTAAATAATATAAGCATCATAGAAAGTAATAAAAATCCGAATTCCACGATTCATTAAGTCTTTTTACTTATTAATAGGGTGACATTAATTGGTACAAGCGTTTCAAGCATTTTGGTATTACTGTCATAGCAGTAGTTCCCCATTTATATGACAAGACATAACCTTAAAATGATAGATAAACAGTATTAGGTTAGGTGGCAGTAATTGGGGTGTCAGTAATTCAGTCACATACATTTAAAGGGTGTCAGTAATAGATCCCCAAATATATTTTTGAAATTGATGAATTTATACATAAAAATCGAAATTTTAAGATCCACCAAATATTTTTCATCAAGTAAACATATTAAACAATAATAAATAACAAGAGCAACATATACTTTTATTCTATAAGTACAAACCTATAAGATATTGTCAGCGTCAACGCTTAATGTGCAGTAATTGGGTCATTTACCCTAATGTTAGTTTCTCTTCCTTCAAATTTTGAGTATTGGAAATAAAATTACTTTTCATTTCCATTCCAAATTATGTAACTTCTTCAATGTTCATGAATGAATTTTCATAACATCCATTTCTAGCAATCTGGGATAAATTTCGTGAACCGGACTTAATTGACAGTTCCGGCAATCAGAGGGAATTCATAGTTACAATTACATTTGTATCAAATATGTTGGTGGATGCGCTAAAAGTTCCTGAGTATATAATATTTAAAATAAATTATAGGAACAAATATTGTATATATCTAAACAAAGATATAATCCTAGTCTATTTATTTTGCATAGGTTATTAGTGCCAAATGGGTCCCGGTTTTACCAAGAGTTTCAGGAAATAAGTTTAATTGGTAATGGAGGATTTGGTGACGTTTTCAAAGCTTCGTACAGTCTTGATGGTATCAATTATGCAGTGAAGAAAATAGTAGTACGCTCTCCCACAGTTAGAAGCATTATGGAACATCTCACAGAAGTTAGAACTCTGGCCTCATTAAATCATCCCAACATAGTTTCATATAAAAGAGCATGGATTGAAATGAAAGTACCACGCAATTTTATACCAAGCCTACCATTTCCCAGCGATGCTCAGAGTACACCAAGTTCCATAGACCACAGCAGATCGTACACGAATGAAGACTTTAGCATACAGAGTCAGTCAAGTTCTAGTAATAGTTGGAGCAGTCAAAGTCGAAAAGAAAATGCAGATAATAGTGAAAAGACAAATTCTAGGTCTGGTATGTATATCCATGGAATTAATGATATTATTAACGAAAAATTTGGCGAACTTAACACTTCGACTAACGTTATAGAACAGCGAATAGTAGAAGAGAATATTGCCAGTGAAAATACAGAGGAAAGCAATTCAAATAGTATATCTTTCAGAAACGATAGTGAGTATCAGGTTCACAAAACGGAAAATAGTACAAATTCTACCGATGATACTAATAAGCCGGTAATTATACCATATGGACCTTGTCCATACACACCCGAAGTGGTTCATATGAATTTTTCATCTAAGCTCTCCAGCTACGTAAAACAGGCCTGGGATTTAAGTGAACGCAGCGGCCGATTTTCAGAGGCAACGCCACTTTTCTCCCGCCGCGCGTCTTGGCCCCCCCGGCGGCCCAGCAGCTAAGAGCGTCTCAGGCCCGTACCACGTGAACCGCGCGTGGCGTATTAGGGTGACATTGTATCAATAGGTTTCCACATCGTTCCAAAGAGCACGATTGTCGATGCGTTTTTGTTTTGTCAACGCGCCACGCGCGGTTCATATGGTACGGGCCTGAGGCGCTCCAAGCTCCTGGGCCGCCGCGGGGGCCAAGACGCGCGGCGGGAGAAAGGAGGCGTGGCCTCTGAAAATCGGCCGCTGCGTTCACTTAAATCCCAGGTCCGATGTAAAATTTAAGTACAATTAAGCATAATCTTTTTTGCAGTATGAAAACTATGTAACGTTGTATATCCAAATGGCACTTTGCGAGAAGACACTTGAACAATGGCTCGAAGAAAGGATTGAGCTGCCTTCGCAAACACTAATCAGTGGAATATTCATTCAAATTCTTCGTGGCTTGAACTACATACACTCTCGCAGAATTGTGCATCATGATATAAAGGTAGGAAAAAAAACAACGGATCTGTGCTTAAAGCGAAGCATCATACTGGCAAAACATCTGCTCTAGTGCTAGCCGAACTACACAGATTTTCTATTTCATTTTAGCCGAGCAACATATTCATTTCTACGTCAAGTGATCTACAAATAAGACTAGGAGATTTTGGATTGGCTTGTCGATTGCAACGGGAAAATTATCCTCACGGAGGTGGTACACGCATGTACGCTGCGCCAGAACAACTGCAGGGAAAGTGTGATCCTAAAGTACTGTTTTATTACTCGAATCCTGCGTCAATTTTAACGACTGTTTTAAGTTAATTTATGCTGTTTCAGAGCGATATATATAGTCTAGGAATAGTCCTTTTACAATTGTTATTATCTACTAAAACTTACATGGAGCATACTGAAATAATTAGCAATTTGAGAAAAGGCCAAATACCACCGGCATTAACTGCCAACAACTGGGTATGTTCTTAAAACAAAAGCTAATAGTGTCAATTGGAAGATAAAAGTAATTCATACTCCTACAGGCACATATGGTGAGTCTATTAGTGCAAGTAGATCCTGAGACGCGCCCGTCAACGAGTCAACTATTACACGAATTAAATGAACACAAAAATGTGACAGAAATAGTTCAATTGTTACAAGAGAGAATATTAAAGACGTCCGAAAGGCGTCTTGTTAAGCGCCGTGTCTGAAATGGAGATAAACTTGACATCTCGAAGTAGGCCCGGATTAAGATTTTTGGGGCTCGGGGCTATCAAACCTTCGAGCCCCCCTCCCCTCCCCCCGTGGTTCAGTAACGAGGGGGGGGGGGGGTAGTAAACTAATCGCTTTGAACGGGGCCCCCACCGGGAAGTAGCCCTAGCCCCCCTTTAATCCGGGCCTGTCTCTAAGACGAGGTGTGCTATCTGGGAATGTGATTTAACATAAGCGAAATGCTTGAAACGCCATCCTGTTTAACAGGAAAACAATAAAACATAACATAACTAATAAACTATACTATATAATATAAATTATATATATAAAGAAAATAATACAAATTTAAGTTTATTTAAGCCACAAATGCTTGGTACGTAAAATCACACGAAATGTCCTTCTCTGCTATGATGAAATTAACAAAACGCTATCGCTATCGTAAGTTACAGAACAAATGCCTATCAATAGATTATAGTTACCGATATTTTTAAATTCGCGGCATTAATTGATATACTTAAGAAATTTAAGTAGTACATATATATAAGTAATACTATTGTCACTTAATTCGAATGATTTATCAAATTTGAAACGTTAAATTTTTACAGGGAAACGAGAAATACAAGCTAACAAATTATTCCTTATTATTCAACAGAATATTTTTAATCCATGTACTTCGCTATACCATTTTTTATTTATAAAAGTTTTAAAGGTAATAAAAAACGCATTTCAAATATGTATAATACAGTTTAATTTTAATACAAGTAATAATATTACAAATTAAATTTGGGATTCTGAATTTTAGCTGATATTGTTTTTTAATTGACTAGCCCAGGCCTTCTCAAGTAGGGGAAGACCACTCCTGAAACACATGTTTCGATTCTCCCTCCAACGCCACTAGGAAGCATGTTGGGATGCCTTAGGGTGACTTAACACATTTGGTACTTTCACCCTAAAGCGCCCCAACATGCTTCCTAGCGGCGTTACTGTCTCCTCGGAGAGAGGGTAGTAGGAGTCGTCCCACCTTAGCTGAAGGTGCAGCGTTGGACGGAGAATCGAAACATATGTTTCAAGAGTGGTTTTCCCCTACTTGGGAAGGCCTGGACTAACCTTCGATTTTCAATACCGATAATTATCGATAGTGAAAATAAACCATCGATAGTTTTCGATAGTGAGAACCATCGATAACTATCGATAGTACCATCGATAGTTCTCCACCACTACTTCAAATAACCTCAAATCAATTATTATTCTTCGCCCGGTTAAAATTGACCGAAGTAAAAGGAACGAATTTTCTTAATTAACTTTTCCACAGTTACTTAGAAAACATGGTATTTTTAAGTTTGCAATTATTCATGAGATCTCGAGGTCCCGACGAATTTTGGCGAAAGCGACAAATATTCAAATTAGCTGCGGTTAGTAAATGTATTCTACATAGTCTTCGAAATCATGAATTAGAATAATTTGTATTTTCAATAAAACTTTCAGCATTATTACGGAAGGAGAAGAAATTGTTATAGTCTAGCTATTAGAAGTGTTCATAGAGCATTGTTAAGTGCTACAAGAGGGAGACAACTTAAAAAAGAAGATATGAAAGAGGTAAGGAATAACATCCCCTCTACTTTTATAGCTCTAGAATTATTTAATAAATTACATTGTATCATAGCTTTGGGAAACTAGGATAAACGCCGCCACAAGTGAACATGGTATTACTATGAAGACATTATTCGAAGGATTAAGTAGATGTAATATCTTTCTTAACCGTAAGTCCCTAGCTAATTTAGCTGTATTTGAACCACGAACTTTCAAATGTTTGTCTGACATCGCCTGCGCGAAAACAAAATTGGGAGGAATCAAAGACGTCGCCGATACTCCCATGCCTAAAAGCATCATGGTTCACGAATTAGTTGATAAATAAAATAAAAGGATTATTGCCAAATAAACATTTACAGTTTAGTGCGATATTTATTGTGTCATTAACGATCCATTCCTAATTACCATAGGATAACTTGTCATTCCAGTAACATGATCTCGATATTTTTCTATACAACGAACACGAACGAATATATAAGTTAAATCTTTAAATTGCTTAAAATATACATGTCTATAGCATGTACGAATTAATTTTGTGCCATTCCAGAATATTTCATTTCACTGTTTGGCATTAACAATTTGTACAAAGTCAGGTTTCAAAGACGCTCCTCCAACTAAGAATCCATCGATGTCTTTTTCTTTCGCTAAGTCTTTTGCGTTTCCTGCCGTCACTGACCCTCCATAAATAATTCTAAGAGTTTCCGCGACGGCTGGAGTGGCATTCTTAGAGAACCAGTCTCTTAGCTTGTCGTGGACTTCTTGAGCCTGCTGAGGTGTGGCAGTCTTGCCCGTTCCAATCGCCCATACAGGCTCGTAAGCAAGGACTACGTTGTCCCAGGATTTTATTTTACTCGCAATAGCTTTGGTCTGCCTGAACACCACTTCCTCCGTTTGTCCAGCTTCGCGCTCTTCCAGTTTCTCCCCGATACATGCGATTACCTTTATTTCAAATGGAGGTATTCATCAATTTGTAGCAAAACACGCAAAATGTATCTATTATTCTCTATGCAAAAGTTGTGACTACCTTTACTCCGGCGTCCAAAGCATGAGCTACTTTGTCCGCAACTAATTCATCGCTTTCGCCAAACACGTTTCTACGTTCGGAATGACCAAGAATCACCCATGGAATTCCATTGTCGACGAGCATAGCAGGGCTAATTTCGCCAGTGAAGGCTCCGCTTGGAACCTTGTACGTGTTTTGTGCGCTGATGTCAACATTGGGGGGTAATATGCTCTTGGCGTATGTTAAATATATCGATGGCACTCCAACAACCACCTCTGATATAGTTGTGGTGTTAAAAGTATTATGAAAATATAAATTGATTAATATCTTGTATATTATTATATTGTATCGAGAGTCGAACTGTTATGTAACATATTTATCGATGTCACTTAAAAATCGGAAGGCAGAAATTCTAAAGTATAATACATAAGAGAAACGTACCCACATTTGGATCGAGCGGCCCGGCTTTTAAAAAAGCAACGATCTTGTCTATTTCACTTTTATTACCGTTCATCTTCCAATTACCACCGACAAAAAATTTCCGACCCATGGTTTTAGAGTGTATTGGCTTGGTTGGAGTGTAGATAGAAACGAAATTTCACTTTGTTTAAGAAGCTGGAAGAAATTTCGAAAATACTGTGCTTCTGACCTTCAACAGAGCGGAAGGTGAATTTGTCACGTTCTTCTCAACCTCATTTCACGTTACCCCCACTATTCTCGCGAGCTATTGGTTGCTTCCCAGCTTCCCACCTGGCTCTCGCGGTTCAAGCGGAGAATTCGAACGGAATTGTTTTATTCGGTAACTTAATCAGCCGTTTTTCTATTGCTCTGTAAGTCTATACGAGCGAATTCCGTAGTTATTTTATTTTCACACGCTTACACAGATTCCATTAAAATATGTTTCATATTTATAAGAATTATAAGCTCGGATTTAATATTGGTATTCTGAGAATTGAGTTTAATAATTTTGCATTGTAATATTCAATTTAAAGACTATCATTTATTATTTAAGATTTTGTAATATCATCAATTGAGAAGCACGCGCGTTTACACGTAAGTACTTATTGCTAGTAATGAGTAACATTCCTATTTCAAATTAGGAATAAAATCTAATGGTAAACATGATTCCGGACAGGCGAATTACCTAAAACACAAGGTGAAGGCATTTTTATCATCTGTAAGACAGTCCCCATCTTGTGCAGGAAGCAAAATTTTGATAAACAAATTGATACAATTTTTATATCGATGTTTCTGATTTTATACTTTTTTGTACGAAAAATATTTATCTTTTTCTTAAGAATTTATATTGAATATATACTTCCAATACATGAAGAGGGATAGTTTCCTGCAGCTCCCTATAAATTTTCATTCAAATCGTTAGAGCGGTTTTCAAGATTTTATGTTCACCGTTCTGGAAAACGTAATTTCTGGGAAATTGCGTTTAAAGTTAGACATCGTTATCCGATCTCATGAACAGGCTCGTACATTTTTTACTGTAATTCTTTCAATTTTTGGAATTTCGGGGCTCGGTTACGATTAAAATACGTAGAAAAGATGTAGCTAGCGGAATATGCAAACATCCTAAAAACAAATGTGGGATCAGGAACCCCCATACAGTTAAGAGAGGACAACGGAGTAACGAAGTCCGGGGAGTCGGCTGTAGCCGTGGTGGTTAAGGCGGCTGGCCAGCGCCGCAACGGATCTGACGATCGCGGGTTCGAGTCCCCCCCGTACTCTCGAGGCTCTCTCCTTTCCATTTTTCCGTTATTCTATAATTGGTGTCAGAAGTGGGATATGGGGGGTGGGGGGGTACCGATCGCCACACGAAGAAAGCTTTTGTCCCTTTAAGGTCGTTGGTCTGCGACGCGAAAAATAAATAGACTCACGGTCGTCTGTCTGCGACGTGATAAATAATAGACCCACGGTCGTCGTTTGTCTGCGACGCGATAAATAATAGACCCACGTCGTTGTCCGCGACTCGAAAAATAAAGTGACACAAGGCGACGATTTTGGTTCTTCGGTCGTCGCCAGGATTGGCGAGTATCATCGTGGGATCAGGAAAGAAAAACCCCCCTCCCATACACCTGTTAAATGACAACAACAACGTAGAGTAACGAAGTCAAGGGGGGGAGGAAGTCGGCGGCGGTAGCGGGGGGTTTAATAACGGCGGGGCTGGCCAAGCGCACAACGGATCTGAAGAAAATCGCGGGTTCGAGTCCCGCGCCGCGAGACTCCCTTTTTGCGTGATCCTACACCAATTCTCGAAAATTAACCTACCCCCTAGGTTTTCCTGTATGCGACTAAACGCAACGTCAAGAATTTCAAAGTCGATTTTCTCAAAAATGAAGCGCGATATGAATAAAAGTTACTCTTTCTTTCGATTTATAACAAGTAAATAAGTCGAGAAAAGGGAATACAATTTTTTGTTATTGCGCTTCGTTTTCAAGAAAATCGACTTTAAAACCTAGCTTAATGAAAATCACGGGCGATTTGGGCGTAAGTGGAATTCGGCAATAAGTAATTGAAATATACTTCTTTACCTATACAACTGTATAATACAAACACGTATTTTGATGTTTTATAATGAGTAATTAAAACAATTAGGATCACATACATGATTTTGTCTTCGTAATGTTATATCTAATCAAAAAATCCTCTGAAAAAGGGAAAGGTACGCAGACGTAGAAGCTCCTGGAAGGTTGTCAATTCGTACAAAAAATTACATTGTAAAGTTGAAGTTGAGAAATTGAATTTTGGCCACCTTCCGACCAGTGTGCAACGTTTCGATCAGGTTCGATCCAGGGGTGTCTGGACTTTTTTCCAGGGTAGGGAGGGGGGTAACTTTGAGATGATGATAAAGAAAATATACCCCTCTTGCTTGTTTTAACCGATTTTATAGTGCCAATTCAATTAAAAATTTAAAAATACTCCCTTTTTTAGTATAAACTTAATAAAGATCAGTTTTGAAAAATAAACGATTTTTTCTCAAATGCCAGAGGGGGCAACTGCCCCTTTTACCCCCCCTTGCGGACTCCCAAGGTTCGATCTATCGATTCTGAGTAGTATCGAAGATTCTATATTCATAATAATCCACAATAATCATAATATTATGCGTATGCACAGGTAAGGCGGGGTAAGGCCGAATATTACATACAACTACTCACATAAATAGTTTACAAACGGTTTATAAGAATGTTATCCAAAATATATTTTCGAAACTATTAGCGTTAGAGGTTAGGAAATGATTTACTATCAACATCTTACAATTATAATTACTAACTGTACCCGGCGACGCGTTGCTGTGGCTCAGTCTAGTTAAATTAAAAAGAAAGAAAAAAGAAAGCGCTTAATTTATAAAATATAAAAATAATAAAAAAATATATAAAAACGCGCGTTTTCGAATGCAACGTTGCGTCAAAATTTCAAAGCAATCGGTGAAGAACATTCAGAGATTTAAGATTATTGACGAAAACGTATCGTATATATACAATATAGATACAATTGACAAACTCATTATGCACAGCGTTCTTCTAAATTAAATTAAAAAGGTCATCGCAAATGTAACGAATAATTGGTACGTCACTCTTTAAAGTACATTTCAACAACAAAGTATAAATGATTCAAAAGTATATTGAACCCTATACTGTTATGAAGTTGGACGAGAAAACAATTGCAAAGTCTCGTTCACACAATACGTTGTCAACTTTTTCATAACAAGTAAATTACTATTTTTTAATGCTTTTCTATGCGCGTCACTTTAAAACGTTCGCACGCTTAATATCCATTCTGTGCGACAAGGTATACAACATTCTGATGCAGTGATTTGAAATATGTTTGAAGGACCAATGTTCGACGTAGATAAATTTCTACACGCATTCGTTCAGAGTTTAGGTTTAAGGATAAAATCTCCCGCTTGTAAAAATTTTAGCAAGATCAATTTCATACCGCACATAGACAGAGCCCATAGGATCGAGCAGCAATTACTTTACACCTTAGAGAAAGTCAGAGACATTAATATGCAGCAGAACTTGGATTTCTCCAACCAAGAGAACATACGCTACTTCATAGAAAAACATGCTAGCTTCTTCGATAAATTTAATTCTTTGAGCAATACGAGGATATTGACGTCTCATTTAAAGAACATTAATACAAAGATTCTCCAGAAAGTTAGAGCGAGGAGGAAAAGTATGGAAAGTATTAAAAAGATGGAGCCTAAAATATCGAGTAAGAACCTAACTCGCAGAAGGAATCTGAGAACAAATTTAGGGAATAAGTTGAACGAGTCAAAGAAAAGTTTATCGTCCACGATGTTCAGAGAAAAGCATACTACTTTACATAATTATAATAAAAATAAATGTAAAAAAGCTTCTACGCTTGAAGCTTGTAAATTATCTTGCCACGATGTGCGTACGCTTAACAGTTGCAAGGATGATGTCTTAAACACGAAGGACTGCAATGAAAAAGCTTCGGGCGAGCCTAATTTGCCGAGTAATATAACAAGCATCGTTGCTAAGGAGGTAGAAATATCTAAAAAGATTTTACGCTTGTGTACGGAGCGCGTAAAATGTATAAAGAGGAACGTTGAAATTACTCTTCATATAGCAAAGGTCATACAACAGCATTATCTTTATTCTGTCGAGATGTTCGAATACATTTTCATGTTCACTTAATACTTATTATGCAGAAAGAATGTTATAACAATGGTACGAAAGATCAAATAAACTACAACGAAATTCTCTGTCGTCATGCAATCTTATGTCTGATCGAGCCGAGCGAAAGGGCTTACGTCTTGTTCGAGGATAGTTTACCGATCGTTATTGAAAGATATGTATCGCAAGGATATAAGTATCAGTTTGAATTCCAGAGGTATTTTATTAAAAGAGAAAATAATACATATATACATATATGTATAAGTGAATGCAAGTCTCAGTAGATTAAACATTCTTTTTAGAGATTCGCAGGACTGCTATACCGCTTTGCTCGTTTTGAGTCCATGGGCCAAAGTTTTTGTGAAACATATCGATACAACCATGATGCGTACGATCTGTGGTATATTGGGATGTGATGTAGGAAAGATACTAGTTTTGTATAGTCCAGAGGAGAATTTATCGTAAATCATTTAATCGTAACTTAATGTAACTTTGTAATAAAGACAGTTTTTTTCGGTGTATCCGTATCGTAACAAATTGGGCGTGAATCTTTTTAAACGATAGTTTTATTATACAATACGATTAACTGATGTAGAGTTGATCTTAATAAATGTTAATGATTATTCGTATTAATTAAACTGCTCTCATATATCGCGCTGACATCGATTACTAGCTTTATATAAAACACTTACAACTTCTAGTTATAGGTAAAATGGAAAAATGGTGAGCGAGGAAGTGATCGAATTTAACAAGAAGCCGCAACCAGTTTTTAAGAATTCAATTTTCCAACAGAAATTTCGACCTACTAGTACGACCGGAAAGAAACGAACGTGGCGATCTCTGAAGCAAGTCTTGGCTCAGGAACGTACTCTACCATGGCCTGGGGAAGTAGTGCATTGTAAGAATGATCGTTCTTAAGTCGGGAATCCACCGGGAAGCTAATCTATAGGATGCTATTTTTTTTAAAAAAAAATTAGCTTCGGTATATTCTTACGGAAGCGTTTCCACCAAAAGCTACATTAAAACATCGTGTCGCATAGCTTAGCTTCCCGGCTTTACCCTCTAACAGATCTCAAATCATTCGAATGATTAGAAGTGTAATAAAAACTGGCTATCTTAAAAAACACCAACAATTAAGGGAACAAACACAGTTAACTGTTCTATTAAAATATCAAATTATCGAGCACGCGACGCATAATGTTTCGTAAATGTATGTGGCGAGTGTTAATCCATGATGAATATTATTGCCAATTTATAAAAATTCCAGACAGTTCGATTAATGCACCGCCAAGCTTTAGACCAGCAAAGAAATATTCCGATATCTCTGGGCTGCCCGTAAGTGATAATCTCCAGCGTCATTGTACAAGCGGTTACATCGTTAATATCGTAAATAGATATATAAATTACATTTATTTTACAGGCACGATATACAGATCCACAGACTAAATTATATTATGCAACAGCCGAAGAATTTGCAACAGTCCGAAGTCTACCAATGGATATAACTGCTGGGTATCTAGCGTTACGCGGCGCTTCCAGTATCGTTGGATAAATGAACCGATAATTTTTCTCCTTATCAATTTCTTATATTCGGATAAACAACACGAATTCTTTTGCCCACGTTCCACTTATTCGCTCCTCTCAAATAAACCAGTATGTACCGTCTCGACCCTACGAATTATGTACGATGTATCGTGTAAATATAAACGAGAATATACTAAGTTCGTAACGAGACAAGGTGAAAATTGCTTCGCTTTAACATTGCCGATGTAAATTCACTCATACATGTTTCACCTTTAAAAATTTGTTTAGCGGGAGTTTCCTGAAATAAATTCCACAGATAATTTAGTTGATTTTCATTATTTTATCACCTTTGTATTTTACACAATCATTATTAAAAAAAAAAAAGAGCTTGTCCATTATAACTTAGTATATGAGCTACCGACTAAAGATGGATTAGAGAACCTTTAGAAAGTGTTTCTGTTCGTTATGTCGACCACTGTACTCTTGTTTTATATCGACAGCTTCTCGCGCACCGTTACTCGCCTGTTTGCTACTGCAACCTGGGCCTTTAGTATATTTTTGCAAATGTTATTTGCAACTGAAAATACAAATAGCATGGCCTACTGAAAAATCGCCTGGTGGTGTACTATACTTAGGTCGCCATTTGTTTTTTTATTTTTTATTCTCTTAATGAAGATTATTTTAAAGTAGCAAAGTCACTATTTCGGTCGTACAGCACAGGTAAATCATCGTCGTCGCTGTCCATCCCGTCGCCTTCGTCTTCGTCTTCATCATCCATGTTTAAATCGGGGAAGTCTGGCTTGCTGTCTACCGAACCTCCTAAGCCACCCATCTGTCTCATCATCTGCAAGCGTTAGTAGAAAACAGTCAGGTACAAATCGAGTGAGTTAGAATTGATATTAGTGCTGTGTAGTCAGAGTCGAAGGAAAATCGCTACAATATTTACGGCGAACTAATCGACCGCTGATTATTATAATTGTATATCTTCTCCCTATTGAACAAAAAATATATCGTTACCTCTTCCAATTCTTTACCATCCTTCATGTTACTATCATCGTCGCTATAAACTTCATCCTTCCACTTATTGAAATCAGTTTTCAACCAATGAGCTTTCATTTTCTCTTTTGTTAATCTCGGCCAATACGGGGCTTCAGTTTCTTTGGGGAGAACTAACTCGATAGTCCTTCCCCTTAAGCTTTGAACTATTTTGTTTGGAACAATTTTGTTATACAAGTTAATCGTAATTTCGTGCATCTTTTGTTCTGTTCCACCTACTCCTTTAAAATATATCATTTCTGGCTCGGTCTTAATAACTGGATCTTTGCAATCTTCTAGACAGATGGTAACGAATAAAACATCTCTCCTTTGGGCCCACATAACAGGCGGGGGAGGCAATCTAAACAATTTCAATGAATTAATGTTTTTAAATGAGATAAGAAAGCATATTTTTTATTTAATTATTCAGAATGGAATTACAATAGTCACGAATCTTTATTTAAATATAGCTAGGTCGGAAAAAAGACCGAGAATTTAATTTTATTATAAAAATAATAATATTATTCATCCATCGTGGTTATTATAAAAAAATATATTTGAAGATTAATGAACACGACGAATCCATAAAATAAGGCTATAGTCTGCGGGTCATCGCGATAGTTAATTTTCGTATAATTTGGGCGTTGTTAGTCGCGTAAATAACGTTTATTCCAAATACTGCGAAATATACGCGCCTCGTGCACGTGTGTTCATAATGCGTTGTACGGATGTGCGTAAACACATGCATATATGTGAATCACACGGCTACAGGTTCTGTGGCGACACGCGAGTATATAGATTACATATCAGAGTCTCGTTTCCTCCGTAATTAATATTAAAACATGTGGAATGATGATTTTATTTGAATTAGGTGAACGTAATCTAACGCGTCGTTGACTATTATAATCCGAGCAATAGTTAGTTGTAGAAATACAAGAACACCGTAATTATGAAACGTAGCTAAAGGTTAGGAAGGAAACTGTATGGGTTCCGACAAAAATTGCTAGTCACTACAGCAAAACTGAGGCATCGTTAATAGCAAAGGATCGAGGAAAGTGGAGGCATATAATTTTACATTATTTTGCGCGTTTCGATAAAACGTGTAGAGAACAAAGGTGTATTATTCTTCTAAAATATATCGATACATGGTTGGAGATAGGAGCTATTAAAAGGAAGTGCATCGATGCTCTCGGTTATTCAATATTTGCCGATTCAAGAAATAGGATAGGGAAATCTGTGAATTTTTCGTCGACTAAGTAGCCGGCTATCAGAAACGGATGGGCGGAGTATCGCGATTTGGAGAAAGAGCCGAGCACGAGAGAATTTCTCGCGATTCTTTTCTAGAAAATTCGAGAATCAATAAAGCCGTCTTACAACATGGCGGTGTTTCGAAAGCCACGGGGCGGCATTCGAGTTCTTTTCACAGTCGTCTGCTGCTCTTCTCATAGTAATACCGGACGGATGCGCTTTGAGAATCGAGGAATATATTCGAAGGGAGTTTTATGTGAATTCAAATATACTTACTGGCCTTCGTGAGTCATATTTCGAGAGCTCCGTTCCGCAAGAAGCAAACAAACACAGGGCACTTACGTATCGCGCCGTAGACCTCTGATTCGAGAGTGTTTCGAGATTCAACTATCGACCAAACAAGATGGCGATTGGTTGCCGACATCGATGTCGACTTCTCTTGTTTCCGGAATCGAACTTTTGAAAATTATATTCGCACGTTTTGCTAGTTACTATTTCGAACGTTTAAACTAAAATCGATGCTATCACTTTGGACATTTGAAACAGTAGAAACCACGCGTGTATATTCGCTAAATTCAAAATACACTTTTGCCTGCATTAAGTAACTAGTTTAAATATAAATAATAGAATTAATCTCCGTGGATGATTCGACTTCGAGATGTGTTTCACATATTTTTAATCGACTTCAAAAAGGAGGAGGTTATAAATTCGACCCGTATGTATTTTTTTTTGTTATGTTTGTTTCCTTGTAACTTCTCAGCATATGGACCGATTTTGATGCTCTTTGTTTTATTCGAAAGGGGGCGATGCCCCGGTGGTCGCATCCAGGGCCGGCGGAACCGATTATGCAAGTAATGTGCCGCATAAGGGCGCCAGCCGAAGAGGGCGCTAAAAACTATATCGCAGACTTAATAATAAAGGAACCCAACTCCCATATAAACAAAATGTAAATGTATTTTTTTAATTCTACCTCGTAAAGGCAAAACGTATTAAATAGAAAACAGGTGCAAAAATTTGGGGGCGATAAAATTTTTCTTGCATAAGGGCGCCAAAAATTATCTTGCATAAGGGCGTCAACCATCCCCTCGCCGGCCCTGGTCCCATCCTACACTAAATCAACATTGACCCAATATTTTTCCAGTTCTGGTTAATAATAACCACTATTGTCATCTAATTATTATTATTGTATGTACCTGCACGCATATCTCCTAGGTATGTATATATGTAAAACTAAAAAATTGAAAATAAAAAAAATTTAAAAAAATTAAAACCGACTTGAAAAAAGTAAAATTGATCTACGACTCTCATATTTTTTAGGTCGGTGCCTCATCATTTGCACTGTGTAAATCTGGCACCGATTTAAAAAATATGCGAGTCGTAGATTAAATAAGGGAAAAAATTATTTTTTACTTTTTAGTGCAATTTTATTTTTTTGAAGTCATTTTAATTTTTTTAAATTTTTTGTATACTTTATTCCATATTTAAAGATTTTATAATGACATAATACATTAAAACTCACATTCAATGACCAAGTTTCGAGAATTGAAAAATAGAAGGAAGCGTTTGCGTGACATACACATACAAGGTAATTCTTATAAAATGAACAACAGAGCCATTTCTAGTTCGGAACCTTGTTTATACCCGTTGGAAAATGTCCGATTCAATGGGTTTCAAGATCGTGTAATCCGAGGCGTCCGCAGACTTTTTCCAAGGGGAGGGGGGCTTTGGGATGATGGTAAAGGAAAATATACCTCTTTTGCTTTTTAACCCATTCTATAGTGCCAATTTAATTAAAAAGTTAAACCCGAAATTAAAAATATTCCCTTTTTTAGTATAAACTTAATAAAGATAAATTTTGAAAAATAAGCGATGTTTTCTCAAAAGCCAGGGAGGGGGCGACCGCCCCCTTTGCCCCACCCCTGCGGACGCCCATGCGTGTAATATCATCGTAACGGAGTTTACACTTGAATTTAACATAGCTCCATATGTAGATAGAAACATGGAATGAAACGAGACGAGTTTATCCATACTATAATATTATCAATAAGGTTGAAAAGTAAATGACGTTTAAAAGACGGGGGGCACTAACCTACAGGCCAGACGCTCTCCATCTTTCAAGCATGTTCTCCTTTCTGCATTACAGCGACACTCGCGACATGGCATTTAAAGGAAAACAAAACTGACCTTGAGGTGACATCGACGTTTCCACCTTAAAATAACGATTGGCGACGTAAAATATCCCTTTTCCGAACCTCTCGCTTTTTACCTATTCAATCTATTAAAATCTTACAATTAGACTCAATCGTTCGGATTACTTTATATAAGAATCAGATGGCTGGAATCCTTGAGACGACATTCGCTTGAGCAACAAAGAGTGTGGTAGATGGTACCAGCGAGTTGTAAAATACACGAGCAAAATTATAGCGTATAAATGAAAAGAGAGAAAGAAAGAGAGGGGAAGAGAGATAGTTGGAGGGGGGAAAGAGAGCGAAAAGAGAGAGCCTTTGCGTTAGATTGTAGGTCAGCGTGGTGTATCGGTAGAGGGGAGGACTCTACCTTTCTTGCCGTAACCGTGGCCATAAACTAACAGGACATACACACGGTGTATCAGTCTCTTTCTTTCGCAGCGTGCGTCGATCCGTTCCGTTCCGTTCCACCCCGTCCCGTCCCCTCCTGTTTTGTCCCTTCCTGTTTCGTATCGTATCGTATCGTATTGCATCGTTTCATCCGAATCCGTCACGATCGTGCCAATCGGCTCTGCTCCGCTCGCCAGCCATGCACTTGGCTCTTTCCGCGTAGATCTAAGCTTCAATACGCTGTCAACACTCGGATCACCGAGAATTACCGACTCCTCTTCTGGGCCAGTGTGGTTTTTTGCGTTTACCGCGGCAAGTTACCCAAGTGCTCGTGCGCGCGCGTGTGCGTGCCGTGTGCGTCGCGCTCGCTTCTGCGTCTGCGTCCACGTGTGTGTCCCACAGTCAATGGATATCGCGGAAAGTTGCAATCGGAACAACGAGGAACAGCGATGAAGCCGTGAGCTGAACGCGGTTTCTGCAACTTGTTGCTATTGGATTAACGAGATGTCGACCAGTTCGCTTTTTTACAAGGACAAGTACGCGGTGAGTACTAACTGCACACCAACCTTACTTCGACCTTTCTGGATTCGTGCATTTCGGAAAGCAACGTCTGCCTCTCGCGCCTTCTTCTGTCAATCGACTCTCCGCTTCCTTGGTATTTTTTATTTTAACACCTTTATTTTTTATTCCTTCATTTTTATTTTAATACCTTTATTTTTTATTCCATTTTTTTATTTTGACACCTTTATTTTTATTCCTTCTTTTTTTATTTTAACACCTTTATTTTGTATTCCTTCTTTTTTCCATTCCGATCTTATACGTAATAAATTGTTGTACAATATTTTGTTGAGAGGGGGATTTTGTACTCAGTCACACGAGTCACGAAACAAATTTCTCTTACCGTCAATTAAATTAATGATAGGAATTAATAATACTTTATAATATAGCGCGATGGTACAGGAAGTATATAACGGAGACTTTTAATGGAGTCTCGTAGTGACATTATTTTAATCGCGTGCATACAACGCAGCACGCGTACCTATCTGTTTATCACGGATGTTAGCTTTTTATTCTTCACGAGATATCGGAAGCTCGACCCAGTTTCGTAAAAATCACCACGTACGCGTATCTACACATAGATATTTAGTGGCTTTATACGCTTCTCCGGTTCAATTGTTTGAAGCGATTGGATTTTGTGTAGAATTTCCTTGCGTATCTTTCTTAAGGATGTATAGGACGGACAATATTAGACAAAAATATATGACATTTGAAATATTTAAAGACTAAATTTAGATGTAAGGAACTCGAACGACAGTTGGAGTCTTATTTTTTACTCCTAGAAAGGTATTCCTCTCTTTACAAATGCATTTTCAAGCATTAGGGTAAAGGACCCATTTACTAGCAGCCAACCCAATTACTGTCACCTTAAGCTATTTTACTTAAACATTTATTTATTCGTTATTTTAAGTCAAATAGCTTAGGGTGACAGTAATTGAGTTGGCTGCCAGTAATTGGGTCCTTTACCCTATTTGCTAAACTTTTGGCAGTAAAAATGCCATGAATTCACAATTTTCTCAAGTTATAATTTATTTCTGTAAAACGATGCAGTGAAAACAATTGAAACTCGGTAGATATTTTCATTTATCCATATGCTACATGTACAAAAAAATAATTTTTTGTGATTTATTTTATAATATTTTTTTCCGTCCTTGACTTTTCATGTACTTGACGTAATTTTTTTTAAGTTTTTATGGGGTACTATATGTACAAAAAAAAATAAAAACATTGGTACCATTTCTTCAATATTTTTTTAACTGTTTTATCCGTCATGATTCTCTCTTTCCATAAGAGTACGTATAAAATCCATGAAAATTAAAATTGTTATAACTCAGCAACCGTTCAGTGAATTCGTTTTAATTTTCGCAGCACATCAGAAATATTAAAAAGAATATTCTCACAAATTTTTATCAACTTGGTACCATTTTGAAGATAATTCCGATACATCCTTAAATTGGGATTAGTAGTGTTACTATTTCAAAGAAACACGCCTTTACGCGGCTTGCATCTGCTTCGTCGTGACGAGATTCCGAGAAAAACCATTTAAAGTTTCACATATTCTAACCGTAATTAAAGCTTCTCGCACGATTCGTGAAGCATAAAAACGCAGCGCACGCGAGATTTCCGTCGATGATGCGTTTTTCTCTCGTCACGGCATACCTAATTGACCTGGAATGACGCTATAGTTATTGATGAACAATGACTGTGGGACGTTTGTTCCAACCTAACGCGAGTCGACAATCGCGATGTTCGGGAGGCGCAAAAAGTGGAGAGCAAAGTATAAAAGGAAATTCGTTACAAGGTTGTTTTCGCGTCTGTCTCATCGATGAGTTTTTCTCCTTCTCTCGAAGACTCTTTATGAAATTTCTACTCCCACCCCGTTCGAATTTACCCGTGAACGCGCACAACCGAGACTGATCTTCGTTTAACGGTAACGCGCGATTCCCCGCAAACGTCTTTCTCACTCTAAAATCATCCAAGTGTATGGTCGATGGCTATCTGGCCGTTTAAAAACAAATAAACCACGTCGAATCGGATTACAAGTTTCTCTTTTTTCCCCTACTCCTCTCTTAGAATCTCCATTAATTCCGTTGGACGTTTTACGTTAATCTCTTCTACCTGAGCAGATTAGCATTTGGAAAACTTAACTCGACGTTGCAGTCTTGTTCGGGCTTGAAAGATCGTTTGGAGGTTACGAGACTTACAAGCTGGCTTGCGAAGAGCTAACGAAACCCAGCGAAGACGATCGTCGAACGACATTGGCGCTTGTTTACCGAGTGAACGTTAAAACGCATTGTTCGTGTTATCCTTAGCCTTGATTTTATACACTACGTAAATCTTATCGTACACACTGATAGGTAGGTTCTCACTGAAAAAGTCATTTACAGCCTTATCTAGTACAAGGTGATCGTTTAAAAGTGAACAATACATATACTCTAGTTAGTTGGAAATGTGGATAATGGCGAAGATTCTTCATAAAGACTAATATGTAGGCTTGGGCGGTAGGGGACGTTGGTATGGTTTTCGGCGGTGAAGGAAGGGATATCGGAAGATTGACGAGGTAACCTCAACGGTACTCGACTTCGGTGTTGTATCGCCCACGGATCTTGGTGCAAACTTTTGTATTCCGTTACGTAATTATCGATGGAGTCTGAGAGAGAAATGGAAGATGCAAAGGAATAAGGAAGAGAGAGAGAGAAAGATAGTGGGATGGTGGAGTAGGAGAAGGAAGCTGTAGGAGGAGGAGGAAGAGTGGTGGTGAAAGAGGGATAAGTTGAGAGTGGCGGCGGTTTGGTTGGTGCCCGTGTCGTGTGTACAGGTATAATATAATAATGCGTTTAGGTTTGAAGAGGGACGTGGCGAATGGTTTGGCCGAGCGGCAGAGGGACCCTCGGGGGTGAAAGTCTTACGTCAGAGACATGCATCTTATTATGCTGGACAACCGTGCGACTCACGCAACGACGAAACGGGTTCTACACCCACGGGAAGTGTAAGAACGAGTGCACTTTGCTCTCGGGTTATACATATGTACTCCTATTATTCCTCGTTCCGTTCCGTTCAGTCCCGTTCTGTTCCGTTCCGTTCCGTTTCGCTTCTCTCTGACACCTGTCAGAATGTTTAACCTGTTACCGAGTTCTTTGAACAATGCATTCACGATCGACGCGAAGAGTTCGCTCGTTGTTAACGTTACGCGGTTTGCAAGCGGTTTTCCTTTCGTTTCTACAACCGCTGGGGTCACGCTTGCACGCCGCTATTCATCAAAAAACGATATTGCTCGACAATAAAGGTTGTATTACGAGACTAGATTCGAAATGGAATCTTCGAGTACTCGCGCCTACCGCGTACATACCTACATGTATAGGGCGGCCATCTGTAAAATCACAAACCACGGACAGAGAGCATTAAAATCCCGGACATTTGCGTTTGAAACCCGGACACTTTTAACTATTTCTTATATGTATTTATTAAGTGCGATATCCCAAGACAACAATTTCTGTAAAATATAGACTGTAATCAAGAAATATAGATAAAATATAGTTGTACGAAGTAGGAATTTATTTATGACTTTTTTATACACTTAACTTATAACTAAAAGAACATATAAAATACGCAAATTTAATTTACAACTAAAATAAAATTAAAAAATTAAAACCAATCGATTATGCTAAACGTAGAAAAACGAAAATAATCTTACAAACTATGAACGAGCAGCATCGAAAATCCCGGATCACTACAGAACCCCCCCCCCCGGACGCCCTAAAAAAAGAGGACAAATACGAGGAAACCCAGACGGATGGCAGCCCTATACATGCATATGTAGGTAGGGTAAACCAACCAGTAATTGATTGCATACCAGTGAATGACCATTAGGCAAAGAAATGCCAATTATTAATTTCAAAATATTATGTTTATAAATGCAGTGTAATAGCACTTTTAATATCCCATTTCTTCAGTTACGCATACGGCGTATTAAGCAAACAGTAATAAGTATAATTCTTATTAAAAGTATGCGGTCATTTACTGAGCTTCAACACGTTTTGCATTTTATAATCGTTTTCTTTTTAAATTACAATAAGAATAAGTACTTATTTTTATAGAAATTTCAAGAAAAATAAATTTAATTGCAATTTCAACAGTTTTGTTGTTATACATAAATATATTCGAGTATTAATCTCAAAGGTCCATAAATTCAACAATTCAGTCATTCAGTGGTTGGTTTGCCCTACTTACTCTCCTCGTTTCCATTAGGCAACTCCATTTTCGTCTTGCTTCTATGGAACGATAATAATATACTTTTCGAACCGTAATACCGCTTTGGAAAGTTGTGCATATGCCGCATTGTTCCCTCGAAGGTAACGTTCGTTGAAATTCATTCCTCGATTCTGTTGCTTTATGTAAAAATTCCAAGGTACCTCTTAAAGTGCGGATAGAAAAGCAATTATTTCGGATGACTGTGCTTGCACTAGTCCTTGTGCGCAGGAAAATTGGTTAGGGCCGCGTTATGTTGCGATTTCCGATGCTCGTAGCCTGAGTGTGTCGTGGACGAACCTCGTTCCGGTTGACGAGTCGTTTCCGGTTGACTCTCGTCGCCATGCCGCGGTCGTATCATTACGAGTCCGTTCAACGCTACATATACTTACCTACGTTGAACCCGTATCGATTCTTACACGAATCGCGTATCACTGCTGATTCTGATTATGTATATTCCAACCGTAGGTACCATATACGGTTCACGATGTTACGGGATGTGCTCGTCGCACGTTGCGCGTCGCGTCTCTTTTTTTCGTCTTTTCAATCGACTTCAAAAAGGAGGTTATAGATTCGACCCGTATTTATTTTTTTTTATATGTTTGTCCCTGCATAACTCCTCAGCATATGGACCGATTTTTATGATCTTTTTTTTATTCGAAAGAGGGTGATGACTCGGTGGTTCCCATCCTACACTGCATCAACATTGGCCCAATATTTTGCCAGTTCTGGTTTATAATAAAGACTATTGTCACTTAATTATTATTATTTTATGTACGTACGCACATATCTCCTCAGCATATTGTGTCAATAATCAATATATATATATATATACAACTAAAAAGTTAAAAATAAAAAATTTAAAAAAAATTAAAATCGATTTCGAAAAATAAAAATGCACTAAAAATTAAAAAAGAATTTTTTCCTTTATTTAATCTACGACTCTCATATTTCTGAAGTCGGCGCCAGATTTACACAGTTATGAATATAAAGTACAAATCGAAGTCACACAAGCATAGAACAAGCAATTACGAAGTACAAATAAACAATAACTAAATAAAAAAAAGCAAAGAAGTAAGCGCAAAAAACCGCTTAAAAAGTTATTTCCGATTCAGCCTGGTCGCGACGCAGAACTGTTTAATAAATCTGTGCAAATAGCCACGACCGATCAGTTCATAAATGATTACTGATATCGATGAAATTACACCGCATTCCGCATTCTAAATTACAATATTAAGTATTTAGAAACAAGTCACCCTTTTTATAACAACAATATTTTCGTACCCGCACACTCGCTTGTAATTCGACAAACTAATATTAATGTTAGAAGCGGAATATTCAAGCAGAAGGAGTCACGTATGATGCAAGAAGTAAACGAAGACTTGTTCTCGAAAGTATTCAGAGGCGGCATTCTGCGACACACCCATAGAAAAATATTACGCGTAACTTGTAACGTATATTTACGTATACACGCAAAGTTTGCAACGTATCATTAGACGAAATGGCCAATCTTCTCTGGTTCCGTACAATCTTTCGAAATCGGAGCAACAATAACGGCGGGAAAAACAAAAGAAGAAAAAAAGATCGTAACCTTTCTACCTCCGTTTAAGGTAGTTCCTAACCAACTATGCTAATCAAATTAGAGTTGGATAATAAACGATAAATATAAAGTAGTATGATACTATGGAAATAATAATAATTTTTAACATCATGTATATATATTTTAAAAAGTTGTAATACGAAAATGGAATATTAAATTGGTTAGCGTAGTGAATTGGAGCAGCAGATCTGACAACGTCGCATTCATTCGGAGCGTCTTTTATAACCAAAATGTCAGAAAAAATGTTCATATGAATCTGAATCTTCCTTCGCTATTTAAATGTTTAAATATATCGATTTTGCGACGTTGCCACGTTCACTGCTCTACGTAGTTTCAAGAAAATTTGCGCGTAAACCTATTTTTTATGGGCATTTACGAAGAAACTATGTGGTCAGTTTTGCAGAAATTAATAAATTCATTTTCTGACATTTCGATGTACTTTTGTGCCAATTTTGGTACATTTGTTAAATGCGGTAAATCGATTTTAAACTTTGTACACGGGTTTCTTGTATTCCAAATTAATTTTGTACGAAATTTGAAAGAATTCTATAATTCAGTAGATTATTCAGGAAGTACCTTAACCCTCCAGTGGACGCTCCTTTATGCCGCATTTTTATGTGTTTCGAGATTTCATTTATATTCTTTGTTGTATGCCAGTGTCCATCGAGATATGTTTGCCTGACTATTATAAGAAACATATAACACCAAAGTCGTAGCTATTGAAGTACTGTATTAGATGTAACTGAATTATTCAAGTGGAAGGCACTAAATTCGCTTGTCTTCATGTTTTATTTCTTTTTCTGTATGTTCAAGTAATAAAGACGAATAATAATAATAAAAAAAAATAAATAAATTGCGATACAGTAAAGTCTCGTGTGAGTGAACGGAGCCCTAATTCCGAGTGTGAGTTTCTCGCTTCTTTCTGGCCGAAGGTGGGAGCGAGATGGACCGCTTTGCATGCGCACGCCAGTTACGGAGTGTCAGGCGTCTGAAACACGGAGCGAGAAAAAATATCAACGCGTCGTCTGTCTCGTACTGTCCTCGCTCCCTTTCAGTACCTTCGCTCTCTCTCGTTCCTTCTCGCTTTCGCCTTCGACGGACAAGAGTGAGACAGAAGTGGTGGGGATAGCGAAAAGTCCGTATCGTGTACACCAAACCGAGCCCGTAACGAGACTTTACTGTATTCTGTTGTGCATCGCGTCTGGTCATTTCATGTAGAAAACTCTTATTAGAAGTAAGCTGTATTTGTAGCGATGAATCATTTATCGTGCTCCATGGTCCGTTACATAGCAAATTATCTTCAGTTCGGTCGATTCCCTGTATTTATTTACCGCCCCTCGGTGCTGGAGCCTCAAAGATTACCGCCGATCAATTATTTAGTTTACAAGCGCACTATACAAAGTCTGTGTTGATCGAAGATAAATATTTGTGACCGAGCATCATCTTATTGTTAGTCGGAGAGTCCTTTGGACTTCCCTTTATTCTGGTATCGCGTAGAGTCGGACAGTTCGGGAATGAGTGAGAGGAACCGAAATGGCGGCAAATCGTACAAAACGTTCGGCGCTACAAAGCGACACGAAGGCGACGAAATATAATATCTTCGCTCACTTTGTCAGTGCTTCTCTGCCGGCACTGTAAGTCAGTATCAGCGTTCAGGGAATGGGTTCCTGCAAACTATTCGTAGTGGAGATGGAACACCTACTCTATACTATTGGTTTTTATTGTTCTTTTCTAGTTTTTTTTTGTTAATTTGGACGAACTCCTTGAAACTTTACTGTTTTTGTCATTTATGCAATAAATTTTGCTATTATTGAACTATATTGGTGTCTTTCTGCTTGCGGCAGAAAGGGCCGTGGCGCGCCCGCTCGTGTGATTCGACAAAGCCAAATTTGTAGCGTCGCACAGTGGGGTATTTGACCAGAAAAGCTGGCCAAAATTCTAGATATTTTAGAATTTGTTCAAACTTGGTATATAAGGGTTTTTGGGGTCGCTGATTTTGAATCTGATGTCAAAATTTCAAAATTCAAAATGGCAGCTCCAATATGACGTCAATAATTGCAAAAAATTGGCCAAAATTATTTTTTGTTGTTTAATGAAAAATAGAAATACTTTATTGATCTCAAAAAATATATTTATGCCACAATAAAATAATTCGAGGTCAATCAGATGATGATGTCCACGGCTCCTCGTCGGAAGAAACAGCTATGTCCTCTTTATCATGGGAACATGAATCTTGTGTGTCCAAGGACCATTTCTATGGTTTCTTTGAGGACGGGATTACTTGTTTTTATTACTCTCGATTGTCATTTCTAGCTAAATTATCTATAAAACTTCCCGCCGGACGCAGCCGGAACCAATTTTTATGGCATTGTGATCACAAAGCTTTATCAAATGTAATGACACCACGAAAAGTATCCGAGCGCACCCGGAAGTATAACAAAATCGTTAACCGGTTAACTGGCACGGCCTTTTTTATTATTCGTGCCCAAACTGGCAACATCGAAAAATTAAGTGAATCACAAAGTTATTCCATTTGATCATATATGATACAGAATTGGCAGATTTGGCAGAATTGGCCAGATGTTTTTTGATCATATATGATACATTGACAGAATTGGTCAGATTTTTGTTTGATCATATATGATACATTGACAGTTAACCGGTTAATGAAATCTTATAATCGTAGAGAAAATTTACTGAATTCTCGATGATCTTCAAATGTTAATAACTATGCAAATATATATGATGAAAAAGTAAAACCTTCTGGAAAGTGTAATATATACCTACCTGAAAAGCTTCCATAATGGAACAATTCACATACTTCCCTTACAACATGTAAAAATCACTAATAAGCTAACGATGTTTCACCGGATAGTTAAAAAAGAAATGCGTCGTCTAAAATCTCCCAACTTTCGACGAAGCCCGTTGCTTTATCAGCGCACAAATGAAAAACTAATATTGCTACCTTGTTCCTCACATATTCAACTGCCACGAGCAGCAAAAATTTTACGACTTACGCGAAATTTTTGAAATCGATGTTTAGCCAGCTTTTGTTGTCAAATACTAAAATCTACCATTACGTACCATTTAAAGAAATTCGTCGTTTACCATTACCACTCTTCAACGATTCTCCAGCTATTTGCAGCCATCTCTGCGCATTTCTTTGCAGCAACTAAAAGAGAAAGCAATAGGTAATTGGTAATTAACTTTGTTAGCGAAACAACGGTGCGAGCATCGTTTTAACAGCACTTGTAGTCCGCTTTCAATTTCCATTCAATCGAGAGCACATGCAAGGAAATTCTCCAAGCGCGCGCGAGTCTTACGAAATGTGCTGGACAAATTTCAGATACTTCGCCGGCACTGTTTGCGGTGCTAAAGGTTCCGCGCGTGGACAAACTAAAAGTAAAGATAAAAAGATATCGAGACCACACGAGTATGTACTTTGGAACAACGGTCGGTATAATACAGACTTGCATAGCCAAACAAGACACTTACTTACAATTAGCAACGTGTTTCCGGTCTTTCACACCCATTAATAATACACGTATCTCTACGCGAATGTGTCATAGAGATTTGCCCAAGATATTCTGTCTCAAGATCCAATCGATTTACAATATTTTGCAATTTCGCTTTGGGAAAACGTCAGATCGGATATGCCAGAATGGATCATCCGATAAGGGGACATGCTTTTGCGATGAATGTCTGCTTTATTATCAGTTGTAGATATTTCGTTTCAACTCTTTCCCGCGGACGCGTTTCAGTACTCTGCTGTATCTCTTGCGACATTCGTTAAGCGCTTTGAGACTTTTTTGCGCCTCGATACACTTACCCCGAGATAAACGGCGCGAACAGATGTTTACGGTGGGCGAGAAATTGTTGTAAAACGACGATGTGTGACGCGCGATTTAAACGCTGAAGTTCGACAAAAGTGTAAGCGCGGTGGAAGAAAAGGAGAAAAAGGTGATCTGTAGGATGGGTGCCAAATGTCGCTGCCGTCATTGGTTTTCTGGTCGCGTTCGCGTTCGGCCAAAGAGCGCGGGCGCGAGCGTTCGAGATGTTGTAAGTACGATATAAGTACACTGGCGGACAAAAAAGTTATCACTTTTTTTATTTGTTCTATTTTTGTAATTTTTTAGCATATATTTGTGACTATATGCATATTCTGCATATTCTGATGGAGAATTTAAAGCTGTATGGCACTCAATTAAAGTTGAATTTATTTAACTGACAAACAAAAGTGTTAGGGTAAACGCCCCAATTACTGGCAGCTAATCCAATTACTGTCACCTTAATCTATTTTATTTAAACTTTTATTTATTCGTTATTTTAAGTAAAATACCTTAACGCCAGACTGACTGCCAGTAATTGGGTCCTTTACCCTATCATGTTTTTTTTTAAATTAATTATTATTTTAAAACATACTCGCAGCGTTTTTTTTTTTAATTAAATAATTTGTTTGTTACCGGAGTTATGACCATGTGAACTTGCCCCTATTTTTCGGGCTCCTAGAAGTGATGCCCTAATTAATGTGAGGAGTGTATTAGGCACATACTGCAGTTTTGAGTTGATATTGGAAGGAATAGAAGTAGGGTGGTTTGCAAAAGTGGTAACTTTCTTGTCCGCTACTGTACGTAAGCGGATATCGCCTTCTCCTCGGCAAGAACTGTATCTTCTCTCGCCACCCAGGACCTGCCGGATATGAAACACGTGCTCGAATTCTCTGCGTCATCGATAGTCGCTTCATAATCAGCCTTCTCATCTCTGACTAATCCTCAGTCAGTTCGCGTTAAATTTTCACGCACTTGATGCGATTTATAATAAAATATGAGAAAGAATAAATAGTAGGATTTTTAGCAGATTCTTTGAACTCGATGTAGAGCTTCCCCATTGCAAGCCGATAAGCATAATGAAATCTCTGAAATTTAGAATAAAGAAAAATGTAGAATATAAAATACCTTTTGCTGTTAACCTTTCTTCTTGGAATGTTTGCCGAATTGTTATCAAATGATTCCTCAAATAATCGAGTAATTAACCTTTCTTCTTTGGATGTTTGCCGACTTGTTATCAAACGATTCCTCGAATAATCGAGTAATCGAGATATTAGGTAACACGCGGTAGGTAGGTAGTAGCGTTACCGGTTTTGCATTCACGCAGGTGACTTTTTTTATCAATTCTTTTATGGAATATTTTTTTAGTCTTTACCTATATTATGTAAACATTATCTGGTGTAGGATCGAAATAGCCATTGTCGGATTAACGTGGAACGTTTCAAGTGTAAATGCTAAAAAAAATATGTTTAAGTTAAACGATTTTATTTAAAATGCACTAAAAACAGAAAAATAATTCTTTTTTTCTACTACAATTTCGATGGTGCTTTTTCACTTGAAATAAAATTGTGGAGCAGGATATGTACCTTCAGTGGCTCACAGCCATAATCGTACACACTTTAAAATCGCATAACATTTTTAAGATTGGTCCAAACGACTTTAAACGAATTTAAAAATGTTATGCGATTTTAAAGAGTGTGATTATGGCTGTGAGCCACTGTATGTATGTCACACCAATTTATTTCGACGCTTGATTTTGTATTAAATTAATTTATATTCTGTTGTGACATATCCTGCTCCACGATTTTATTTAAAGTGAAAAAACACCATCGAAATTGTAGTACAAGAAAAGAATTAGTTTTTAGTTTGTAGTGCATTTTAAATAAAATCGCTTAATATGTTTTTATGTATTTTTCTTATTATTTACTTTTTACTGTCTTAATTAAACATTTTTTTATATATTTTTCTTATTATTTACTTTTTAGTATCTTCATTAAACATTTTTCATATATTTTTTATTATTTACTTTATAGTGTCTAAGTTTTGATTTGTGATTATATGCTGATTTCAAGTCAGTTGGATTTGTGGTTATAAATTATATTTATACATGACTGGGTAATGTTTTAAACCCCTCGGTTTTTTTATAATTACGTATTGTCATCTAAACTACATACGCCTACAAAGTTTGAAGTCTATTGGATAGTTGGAAGTGGCTTAACATTGAGTTTCTATATAGATTTGATCGAAGCTGAATAAGCCAATAAATTTGTTTTTTAAAAACAAGCTTTACCTGAAAGAGGCATGAAAATATTGTATTATCATCGGAACTACGTATGTATGCAAAATTTCAAGTCAATCGGACATGTCGAAGTTTGTCAAAATTAGCTTACAAGATTTCATCCTCATAAACTAATGAACAAACTCCCAAGTGAAACTAAAAAGCTTGTAATAATAAAATCGTTTAAAAATAGAAAGAACGGTGTTTTCTATAACGGGTAGTGGGTCAAAGAGGCCATGAATATCTTGAAGCGAGCTTCGATACCGGATAAGCGTACATTTACTTCCGTCGACTCGACTTCCTTTTCTCATCCTTCCTCCCATCCTCCATTCTTATCTTTTTTCAAGTAGTTGAGCTTCACCATTTTTCATCCGTTGGTACTTACTCCTACACCCGAGTAGAACCATACTTCTCCTGCAACAAATCTATACCTATGCGTAATCCCTGCGGTTTGCACGCCCAATGCACCGCTTCCTTTCCTATTCATTTCTTTGATCATTGGTTTTCCAAGCGAGAACAAGTTTCACGTCGGGGTTTTTGCTTTTACTAGATTGTTGGGTTTTAGTTTAATTACAGAACGTTAGCAGCCAGCGATATCGGCGTATCCCGCAGCCGCTGAATTTGCAAACGGTTGCGGGTATTGAGAAATGGTGCTTTCCATTTCCAGTCGATTGCTCGTTGTGTCACCGCGCTGCACGCGTATCTCGACACACGCGGAACTAGACGAATACGTAATATTTTCTTCCGAGTAATTCGATAGTTTCGCTTCACCGTGATTCACGCCCATTGCGTATTTTATTACCTAGTGTAATAATAATAATAATAAATATTATTATAATAATAAATATTATTATTATTACATTAAGTAATAAAATACGCAATGGGCGTGAATCATGGTAAAGTAATAATAATAATAAATAATAATAATAATTATTATCATTATCATTATCATTATCATTATCATTATCATTATCATTATCATTATCATTATCATTATCATTATCATTATCATTATCATTATCATTATCATTATCATTATCATTATCATTATCATTATCATTATCATTATCATTATCATTATCATTATCATTATCATTATCATTATCATTATCATTATCATTATCATTATCATTATCATTATCATTATCATTATCATTATCATTATCATTATCATTATCATTATCATTATCATTATCATTATTATTATTATTTAAACGGGAAACACCCTTTAGTGTACAAAGTATAACAGATTCATACATTAAATAACAGAGAATAAAGAAAATAAGATAGCATAACATAACAAAACAAAAATACGTTAAAAATAAAAATAATAGTCTGCCTGTAATAAGAAGGGCCAGCTCGAAATTACGCTTCTCTCGCTAAACGATAAGGAGGCTGGCACATAAAACGTCCTTATCGCTAGACGATTGTATTTCACATTGCAAACATGGCAAAAGCAAACAATTCGAAAATTTACGATCCCCAAATTGTACGTTTGTCGAAAAACGAGGAATATATAAAGCCATCATTGCGTCGTAACACCAAAAAAAGGAGTCACTGTTTGTTCTTTGTAGTCTGAGATTGACGCGCGACGGGTCGTGCACGGTCCTATCGGATGAAATTGCTCGACGCTCGATACACAGCTGTGAACGTTTACTGTTTCGATAATATCAACGTACTCGAGAAAGTCAGGGAAATTTCGTTCTAAGAACTAGATGGTCGAGTAAAAAAAATTGAATTATTCGAGAAAGTAGATGCACAGTGTACACGATTCAACTTGGCATAGAATTTTATTGCTGAATGTCTGTCTGTTCGTTTATGATCTTCGCTAAACGGCCGATCGTTTGGCAACTCTGCAGTGTAAGTCTAGAGCAGGGATTGAAAATGTTCTGGAACTCTTATTTTTAAAAAAATTCTGTTTGAATTTGTATGTTTGGTTTAAGAAAGTATCTGTTCCTGGGGAATTTTTATTGAAAGAAGTGATACTCTTAGGAACTTCTTTAGAAAATGTTCTTGTGGGACAGATATTTTCGAACTTCCCTACTAATATATAAAAGTGAAACGTTGTCTGTTTGTTTGTAATTCTTACGTGTCTAAACGACTGAACGGATTTCAATGAAATTTTTAATATATATTTTATACGTTCTAGATTAGATGATACGCTATTTATTTTTTCCTTTAGGCTTTTTTATTTCTGCATAAATAATTCCTGGGTGAAACTGGGAAACGGGTGGGATAGTATATAATAAAAGTTCCATGAAAACAATTATATTAAAACAGCACAGCGCCTGAATAGCGTCGCAATTAATTATTTCCTGACAACACTTTGTAAACTTTTTTATATAAAAGGAGTCATCCGTATAATAAAATAAAATAAAATAAAAATAAAATTAGTCATGTTTATTGAATAAAAATCATGAAAATCATAACATATATAATTAATAGATTCATAAGAATTATTGAACAGAAAAGAGAACTGGTCAAGAATAATACCTAAGTAAATAACATTTTTTTATAACTTTCATGAACCAAAATACATACAAATTCTATAATATCTCCGTAGATATGGTCTACGTAAGTAAATGTTACAAATAAATAACACATTCAGAATATCAATTTAACTGTAATAATTATTTATTATTGTTATAGTACTATGCATAGAATAATATTGAGTATTTATTACAACAATTGAGAACATTTAAAATTTGCTGAACAAAATATCTGTTCCTGTTGCAGATAAATTTGTATATTTATATTTTATAATTTCCATTCCAACTAGAACTTTTATTTTCAAGAACCTTTACTTTATCAGTTCTCACGAAAATTTATGTGAGAACATTTTTAAAAAAAGTTCCATGGTACATGTTTCAAATAGGGTGAAAGCACTAATAGTCGACCACTTAAAGCTAAACTCGAACAAAAAGTTTTAAATAAAAATAAACTTTGTTGATGCTTTTTCAGTGAAATAGCATCATTTTGCAGTAAAAAAAATGTACAAAACTGAATTACATTTGTCGTTTCTATTCAAAGCGTATTTATGCTTCTCGACTTGGAAAACAGCAATGGCACATGTAGAATCAAATCTAATTTACAAATAATTTTAAAAGCATTTATTTTTTTACCTATGAAGAACACTTTTTATCATATTTTAAAGTTAGAAATTCAATATATAATATAAAACTGTCATTTAATAAATGCTTTATTCCAGCACTTATTCCTTTAAACCAAACAATAAAAGTGCTTTCACCCTAGAATCTATTAAAAAGTTCAAGACCTTTTTCGACCCCTGGTCTAGAGTCTAGAAACAAGACGCGAGAAACCGTGGATCAATTAATTGCAATAATTAATAATTGACGACGGTTAGTTGAAACGGCGCCGGCCGGCAGGATCGCACACGCTCGAGTAAGAATCGCCGTTGCATTACGCGCGAGCCGCACGTGTACAGCATGTTTCAGTAAAACGCGAGTGTCGCGCGCGGAAGGAAGCTAAATATAATCCCGAAAGAAACCGAATAACCTCCCGCCTAGAAGCACGTTACTCGCTTAAACTATCTAGTCGCGGTCGCATTCGTTTAGTTTCGTAGCGCGCAACGTTACGCTCCAACGTGCATTACGTATCTGTCCGCGAGCAGTGCAACTCGTAGCGCAACTGGTAGCCGTGGTGCGTTCCCTCCCGACGCGCTCTTCTTCTCTCTGCCCGAGTGTCTCCGCGCAGCAGTGCGCGTTGTTGCGAACAGTCGCGTTAATCGTAATATCCTCTCTCGAGAACCAATTTTCACTTCGATGTCGCGTCGATTTTCCCAGTGAATCTCCCACATTTTATCCACCAAAACATCTCTCCAATACTCGCATAATTGTGATCAGTAGTTGAGCGCGAGTCCGGCGAACCGGCTGAACCGTGAATCAAATACTTTTGCGTGGCATTCAAGCGTTTCACGGAAACGTAGGTACGGCAACGGTCAGGTAAAAAATAACGCTTCGCTCGTTTATGCAAGCGACCACGTGACTCAACCTGTCAACATTTCTCATGAATCACACGGCTTCTATCTTTCACGACCGTTCGAAGTGCAGAACGATCGATCGTTGTTCCGTCGAAGACGTGGATCGAGTTACCGCGGAGTCACAGGGAAAGAAAAACAAACTTCAGGAGCGGTGGAAATAATTAATTCTCCTATCGAGCTTTAGTAACTTTCCTGTCCTGCGTTGATTAATTATTTATCTCGGGAGTAGCTATCGCTTTCACCGAAATAATGTCTCCGGTTACGAGTTTCAAGGTATAGGTAGCACTGGCTATACTTCTTTCAGACTTCACAAAAAAAAAAAAAAAAAAAAAAAAAAAAAAAAACAGGTAATTTCAGATAAGCGCCGGTTTCGCAGGAAAGATCCATTAGATTTACAAGCTACTGTTAGACCGAACGGTACCATTGAACGTTGAAATTTTCACGCGGCGCGTTGGTGTGTTATTTTCGTGGAGACACGGTGGAGTACGGTACGGTGCACCGTTTGCCCGGTTGTGCAATATGTGTGTACGCAACATAATACGGATATAATTGTTTGACGCTGTTGTATAATACGGCTTCCAGCGTGAATCCAGTCACGACCGGAACGTCGTCGCGCGAGCATCGCGATCGCCGGGAATCGTACGTACTTTCGGCTGCCGAATGGTGCATCGCGGGGCTACATAGTTAGATAATTAACCTTGGAATACGAACGCGTATCCGTTTGCAATTCGCCTGCTACCGCGTCGCGTGACTTTACATTTGCTTTTCTGTGTTTACCGATCACAACCACCGGACTAATAATTCGTGAATATATGCCGGTGACAGAGCCGGTGTGTCTATATTTAGTCTATTAGCGGAGAGCAGGTCGTTCGTCACGTGCTCGTTGCCTTACCTCGCGTATCTTGCCTGAACGCAGGAATCTAATCAGTATCGAATGGACTTCGCGAATAAGTGTAATTCTGACATTTCAAGCTTGACATGGTTGAATTTTCTGCTATTAAGCGGGCTAATTTGAAATTGTAAAATTAGAGGAGGTTGACTACGGTGTGCGAAACAAGTAAAGTGACCGCGCAGAGCAATTCTATGTTCCATAAAATATATAAGATGTAGGAATCGCACGGTGCAATTCCATTACGCGGTTCGCCGGAGGCGTGTGTGTTCTACTTGCTTGAATCCAACTGCTGGGGCGAAGAAGCGAATAGAAGGGGAGACGCGGAGAAGGATAAACGGTGGAAAGGCGATAATTGCCGATATTGGGACACACAAGTTCAACGCTGGCAGCCGGTGGATTGTTTACGTAAGAGTGCGACCGCTCCCGAAACGGCCCACAGTGGGGCGAAGTGATGGAGTTTGTGTAATAATCAAAGAACTTTTGGTAGAAATGAGATAGGGTAGGTGTTCCAATTACTGCCACTTTATTTATTTTATGTAATAAAAATGTAAAGTATAAAAAAATGTACAAAATATGTTATTATTAAACGGGGATTCTGATTTACATAAAAATAAAAAAAAATAAATCATACGGACAACACGATTTTTGAGGTGACAGTTATAGGTCCACTAAGATCGCTCGCGAATTTTAATTAATTACTAATAAATTCCTCATATTTAATTCATAAAACTATTTTTTTTTTTAATAAAAGAGATGTTAAATAATATTATGTTTCAAACTGAGACGATTTTTAGGTTAAACAACACGTGAAATGATTAAATGAGGTTCAGTTATAATCTTAAGGTGGCAGTAATTGAGACATCTACCCTAGAGCGATGATTTTTTTTTTAAATTAAAGCTGAGATATTGCAGATTAAGGGAAAATTAAAGAGATTACGGTACGAACGTTTTTAACTTTGAAAATCTGTGTTAAACTTGAAATCGATTTTTTACAAAATCCAGACGTAGTAGACAAATTTTGCGAACGGATTTGAAATCAGCGTGACAGAATCTACAGGAAGTGATGCACATGTAAAAAAAAATCTAATCGTATATGGTATTGGAAAAATCACAATTTTATTGTCAAATTTCAAATTTAACACAGATTTTCAAAGTTAAAAAACGCCCCAATTAATATCTCTCTAATTTTCCCTTAATCTTCAATATTTCAGTTTTAATTTAAAAAAAAATCATCGCTCTATCTCATTTCTATAAAAAATTCTTCGATTTTTACACAAACTTCATCACCTCGCCCCACTGCGCGGCCTCTCGGTCCCATCCGCCTAGTCACACGCCTCGATTCCCGTGCGTGTAGTCGCAATGTATCGCGTTGATCCGTCTAACGGCGTCCAATCGAATTTTCGCGTCGATTCATCAAACGTACACATCGGCGTCACCCGACACCTCGGAATTCGAAACGAGCGAGCGTGCACCTTGCGTCGCTCGGTGAATTTAGCCGAGACTCGCTAGTCTCCACCGCGAAGAGTATACTTTCCAACTGTAGCGTGTTTTCTGGGAATTTGCCAGGGAATCTTGAGGGATCGAGTCGATTGCAGATCGAACGCTGTAAATCACGGAGCCGTTGAAAATGTGCTGCGATTCACACGAAGAAACTCTGATCGATATTGAAGGAGGATCGTGTCGTTGATTCAGTAGACGTCTCATCAACAAATATTTACAAGAAGGTGGGAATGTCATCGAAAGTTTCCTACGAAACGCGTTTGTGTCCAATCCAAATGGATTTCCAGTGTAAAGGGAAGCATGCCTGGATCGACTGTTTCCAAACCCGCTGCTAGCTCTAATTAAAGCAGCAGGATGGCCCGCGGAGGTGCGTTTTGAGTGTACAGTGAAATATGGAAGAAGTGAGACACGCGTGGGCTTCTCTAAAGTCGGTCAGAAAATTATCATCGTCGAACGGTAGCAACGACAGTCCTACGACTATCTGGTACGACGTTCCCGTGCCGGTGATAATACACTGTCACGCATTCGCCGACGTAATCGAGGCTGACATGCTCAAGGTGACCGCCGAACGATCCAGCGACGCGATGGTAGACGCCTCTGCCTCCACAAACGAGGAGCAATTGTATCAGAACAACGAGGAGATGCTGAAGTGCCTGTCGAACGATAACACGAGCTCGGAGAAGAGCGAAGATAGCGCGCGGGAAAAACGACACAAGAGCACCCTGGAACTGACCGCGGTCACGTCTGTGAAAACCGGCGAGGACGGGCTGCCGACTATCAGCTTTAGTTTCTTGCGCGCGGACGAGAAACTCGTGGCCGGCGCGGAGGACGTGGCGACGGACGGACAACAGGCGGCCTCGCAGAATCAGCTGTACGACTTTCCCAGAAATTCGTACGTCCCCGGCGAAACCGAAATCGAAACCGAAACCGAGAAAGTCGTAGAAAGTCGAGGCGACGCGGAGGCCGACGGTAACGAAATTCACGGCACGATCGAGACGGAATTCGACGTGGTAGCTGCAGCTGTTCGGGAAGAAGAGGAGTTAGTGGACGAGGCCGTAGGTGAGCAGTTGAAAAAACCATGCGACATGGATGACGAAGAAATTGTGGGAGAGAAAGCGGAGGAATCGACGGTGATGAAAATCGATGTATTATCGGCTGAAAGAAAGGCGCGGTACGATCGAGCGAAGCGATCCTCGAGGTCACTGAAATCGGGGAGGAAGAGTTATAATACGTCGGAGCGCGACGAACCCAGCGCGATGTCGGGGTCCTATTCGGACCCGGAGTGCTCGAATGATACTGGCTTCGGCGTCTCTCGTCACAGCGGATTTCCGAAGGTATAGACACTTGTACCTGTGCACGCCAGACTAGGGTGGCTTTTTTAAGATTTTCTTTGAGGCACACTCCAGAATAGTTCCAAATAATTAAAAAAAATTGTGTAAAGTTTGAGCGCGATCGGATAACGGGAAAGGGTGACCCTGGGGCCTTAAATATTTAAATCATTATTTGACAGCTTGTGGAGTTGATTTTATATAATACCCTCCAAGTTATTGATTGAATAAGAAAATATGTCAAACAAAAGTTGTTGATCCCGACAAGAAGCATCTTTTATGTTCTATTACTTTTTCTTGTGCGACAAACGGTTTTCGAAAAAATCCAAAAAATAATTTTTTTTTTTCAAATTTTGAATGTTTAAATGCTTTTAGATACTTTTTATTTATGAAGATGAACAAACAAAATGGAATTTTTATTTTTAAGGACTATTTTTAAACATTTAAGGGGGGCATAAACCGAAATATGCGAAAAAAATTTTTTTTTTTTTACTTATTTTCAGTGTTTGATATGTCATGAATGTTTCTTGAAAATTTGGGACCGAAATTTGAGTCTATATCTTTGATATTTTTGAGAATTTTGGTCCCAAATTTGCAGGAAACATTCATACACATCAAATACTAAAAATAAGTAAAAAAACTTTTATCTTTTTCGCATATTTCGGTATATGGCCCCCTCCCCTAAATGTTTAAATAATAGTCCTTCAATTTTTTTCAAAAATTCAATTTTTTGTTCACCTTCATAAATATTCTAGAAGCATTTAAACTTTCAAAATTTGAAAAAGTTTCTTTTTTTAATTTTTTGAATTTTTTCGAAAACCGTTTGTCGCACGACAAAAAGTAATACAACAAAAAAGATGCTCCTTGTCCGGATCTACAACTCTTGTTTGATATATTTTTTTATTTAATCAATAACTTGGAAGATGTTATACAAAATCGACTTCGCGAGCTGTTAAATAATGATTTAAATGTTTAAGGACCCAGAGGCACCCTTTCCCGTTATCCGATCTAGCTGAAACTTTACAGGGATATTTTTTTAATTATTTGAAACTATTCTGGAGGGCGCCCCGAAGAAAATTCGAAAATCGAAAATAAGAGCCACCCTAACGCCACACAGTGGAAAAACTGCTCCTTTTTGTGTAAAAATTGTAGAACTTTTGATAGGAATAAGATAGAGAGATGAATCTTTTTCGAGGATAAAGCTAAGATATTGCAGAAAAGGAGAAAAATGTTAAGAATGCATGACAAACAAATTTTGCCTTTGAAAACCTACGTCAAAGTTGTCATTTTCTAAGAAAATTTAATTTACCCTTAAACCGTATTTTTCTTCGAATCCTGAAGGGCTAGCCCCATTCTGCAAACAGACTTAAATTCATCGTATCAAAATCTGTAGGAAATGATGTATAACAAGTCAAGGAAGAACTTCAACCACACTTTATACCAGAAAACCCGAAATTTTCTTCGAAAATGTCAACTTTGACGTAGATTTTCAAATTCAAAACTAGTTTCTCCCACATCCTCAACATTTTCCCCCTTTTCTGCAATATCTTACCTCTATCCTCGAAAAAGATTCACCCCTCTATCTCATTCCTATCAAAAGTTCTACCACCTTCACACAAAATTCGCAGTTTGTCCCACTGTGCGCCAATCCTCGCGACGCAAAACGCGTTGGAATCAGACCTGGCGATAGCGATAAGACGCTTCTGATTGCCCAACTAGCTCGAGGATTTCAGTCTCCTTGAAACTTACAGAATAGAAGAAAGGAAGCGAAGGTTTATCGCCAGGTCTGATCGCCGATTGGCCTGGCGTTTTCTTCTTCGATCCACCGGGAGATCGCGGGTCTATGGCTGTCTGAAAAGTTGCAGAAACATCGGCTGGGGAAAGCATGGGAGAAAATGCGGTGCTGGCTGCGCGACGAAACCTCCCGGATCAACGAGGTTGTAAACAAACACGCTAGGTTGCAGGCTGTCGGGGCCATTTCCGGCGAGGCTCAGCTCGCGAAGATCTCCAAGAGTCAGAGCGCCTCGTACGACCTCACTAAAGCGAGGACGCAGGAGCGGGGGTCTATCACCAGGGTGGAGGAGTTCGGGCTGGCCTCTGTGTCGGAGGAGAACGTCACCTCCTCGCCTGAGACTCTCGGGATTTTCGTGAGGAACGCCGCGGATGATGCGAACGGCGACCAGACCGATTTCAGAATGATAGTTGGCAGCTCGGATAATATTTTCGACAAGCACAGCGAGAAGAGAAGAGGGGCTCCGGTCTCTTTCAGCATGGACAAGCTGTGCTCCGACACGGAGAACGAGGAGCCGGACAATGCCACTGGCGAGATCGAGATCAAGGATCATGCTCGAAAAGCTGGACTGATTAAGAGGAGAATGCTAGGGTCAATCAGAGGGTTAATGGCCTCCACTCATCTGCTGAATGTTCACGAGACTGAAGAGGTATATCGTTCTATTTTATTCGTCGCGAACGGTGCTTTTGTTATGTAAGACAGTAATTGCAGTGGACGTCTGAAATGACAACGATTCGTTGTTTGGTGTTGTTATATTCGTCGTTGGATAGAGATTCTTTTAATTTGAATCGATCTGTTCGCTGGAAAATTTTATAATGCTATATTAGGGTGTTTCAATTTTTTAAAGGTGCTATTTTCATGTAACTTTGCTCGCCCCCTTGGTTTTGTTCATCTAACAAGGGAGCATCCCGACCCCAAAATTCAAAAAATTCTGAAACTTTGTGGATGTGTAGGGGATTTCCTTCTAATTACAACGCATTTTTTTTGCTGCACAAAATCACTCTATGGGGGTGAAATTAACCCCTGAAAATCTACTGTGAAATAATTTTTTTATCAAATTATAGATCTAATTAAAAGAAGTAACTTTTGGCCTGAAACTTTTTTTCTATCTCTTACAGTTCGCGAGTTATAACAGAAAATTGAAAAATATGCGAAACTTCAGGGGTTAATTTCACCCCCTTAGACTCCTTAGAGTGATTTAGGGCAGCAAAAAAATTGTGTTGTAATCGGAAGGAAATTCCCTACATATACACAAAATTTCAGAATTTTTTAAATTTTCAGTGCCGGCTAATGCGGAATACAGCGTACACGTGTTTGTGTCTTTAAGAACAATAACTTCTTCACAAATTAACATGAAAGCAAGTTTCATATGTTGTTTTATCTGTATTTTGCATGAATCTATTGTTATTACAGTTTACCACTTTCAACAGTTCAGAAACGACTGGAATAATCAAAACATTGACTGATTTCCAGTCGAACCACTTACTGGATCCAGCGACTGGACTAATGTAAACCCAGCTTATACATTCACTCGATTTTGGCCAAGAGTGCCGAGACACTTTATCAATTTCCTTTCCCAGATTACACTTGCTTTCGCACCAATTTCCTATTATGTATTTCTTAATGCATCTCACAGCTGTTACGCCAGCAAAGTACGCACGCACAAGTATATACAAGAACGACGCGACGCGATACAATCGATTCCGATTCCAATCGACCGTTAAGGTCGCAAGCGGCCTTTGGCACTCTTCTTATACACTCTTAGTAGGTATATGAATACTTATCTCTGGATAACTATTCGAGCAAAGTACCATAGATGCCACAAACCTAGACAGTAAATATAAATAGTAAATATACTGTTCGGAGCAGGGATCAAAGCGTGGAAAGTGTGGGAAAGCTGGGCGGAGAAAATAACCGACTTTGTTTCGCGTACACACTCGTCCAATCGTACTTGTTCCTTTCTGCGCACTTGCATCAAACGTACGTCAACGTTTGGCAATAGAGGAGACACGCGTAAGCCCACGATACCTACGTGCCGCGGGAAATGCCGATGAATTTCTCGCGGGCAGATGTTATCGACACGTAAAGGTGTGTTTCGCCTCTCATTTTATTAAATATTCAATAGTGGGACGATCCTCCGTTAAAAAAAAAAACAAGTTGATAAACACGTTCCGAGCGCAGAAAACAAAATAGCCTCGAGATTCCTACCACCCGTTTTGAAAATAATTTTGCCACGCGGTTTCGTTCATCTCTCCACTCGCTCTTATTCTGAACTGTTTAGGAATCCATGCCAGCGCACAGTTGATACATGGATAAAAATTGAAAAGTCATATATTTTGCAGGGTGATATTTATCATATAATATTTACATCGAGGTGTTCAGGAATCGAGTTCAGTTATGGTTGTTAAGTTATCCGTAGTTGTTTACAATGTTATTTACCATCTTAACCTGGAATCTAAGGACTTCAAGCGTACTCGAAATTCATACGCGGTAGAGTTACTTTCTTTTTTTTTTTTTTTTTTTTTTTAGACCTTAAGAATATTTATTATTCTTGGTTCATTTTATTAACCATGGATTCTACTATTATGGGTATGTGTGCTTCAAAATTATTGTTTAGGCTTATTGCCTTACTGATCATTCGAAAACATCTTAGTTCCGAGAATGAAAATTTTATTTCTACCGACTTTTTAAAAAATTCGTAAAAAAACGTATCCGTGATTTTTTTATATTTGGTTCCCCTAACTTTATACTTTATGAAAATAACCTCCTTAGCTGCTACTGCCTGCAATTATTTGAGAAATAAATTTTTTTAGAAAGGAGTTTGCGGATTTAATATCTTTAAAAAGAACAAAGCAAAAAAATTGATGGAATTTATGACCACATTTTGGTACTTTTAAATATAAAAGAGTGTCCGGAAATGATTGACGACGATTTGAGGAAAGATTATTATATATTTAACATATATTTCAATGAAAAAATTCTAACTTTAAATGCTTGTGATAAAAATAATTTGATAAAAAAATGTTTCGAACAAAAGTTATTCAGTATTCAGTTGACAACAAATTGCAGAAGTAAATATTGATAAAAAACTTTTTATTCGATAAAAAATCAAGATCACCTAAATGTTTTTAATGAAACTGTATATTTTATTATATGCCAATCGATGCATCTTTATATTCTCTTTAAAAAAGTACTAGAGTATTTCGGTTGAAAGGTGATTATTTCAGAAATTATGAGTTTCGTCCCGAACGCCCATATACTTCGACGCACTGTGCAGCGATGGGATTAATTCCACCTTCGCACAGTGGTTCAAGTATACTACACGCTAGCTGGACAAAATTATTTTTTCGCGGGTTTGAGTTTCTATGGAATTCAAATTATTAGAAAACAAACCTGATTCATATTGCTGTTTATTATTTCACAAAAAGTATCAATAAAATAAAAATATGACCAATTCAATAAAGGAAAAATAAGAAAACGACAGTATTATACTTTAACTATAATTATCAGTTATAACATTACATTTATTCCTGTAATTTCTGAGTTTTTAAGTTTAAAACCTGGTTTTTTAAATCAGTGTTAAATAGTGTTTTACTATATGTTCCACGTCGTTCCACGCGACAAGGGTTGAATGTACGAAAACTAGAGATTTTCTATTTTTTTTAATCAAACAATCGATTTGCAAAAATTTGCAAAACAATGTTTTGTGAATTGTTTCCGAGTGCGACCCTCTGAGAGATTTTTAGTGACACAATAAATTGTGATATGAATCAGGTTTGTTTTCTAACAATTTCAACCCCATATAAACCCAAACCCGCTAAAAATAATTTTGTCCAGCTAGCATGTAGTATACTCGAACCACTGTGCTTCGTGTACAACACATACACGTCCCGCGAGCTTAGTAGTCTGTCATTGAAAAACCGTCGTATCTGCTGAATCACTTTGTAGAATATTCTTACCCGAGGAAGGGATGTTGCGATGATATAACGATATGCTTTCATTATGTTAGAACGAAACGACTTCCTACCGGTTTGTCGCCAGTAGCATAATACGACGGGTTTCCTAGCCAGACAGACGTCTTCCACGTGATCGTCACATTTTGTCCCACTTACAGAAACGATTGCTACCCAAACAAAATCCTATTAAGCTAAAGGACCCAATTACTGGCAGCCAACCCAATTACTGTCACCTTAAGCTATTTTACTTAAACGTTTATTTATTCGTTATTTTAAGTAAAATACCTTAACCGGTTAACTGGCACGGTCCTTTTCATTATTCGGGCCCAAACTGGTAACATCGAAAAATTAAGTGAATCACACAAAATTTGGTATACAGGGGTTTTTTGAGTCGCTGAACCGATTCCAGGGGTAATTTTTTTCGTCTGACACCCCCAACCCCTAGAAAATAGAATTTAGGGGTGAGTTTGCCAATTCTTTACTAAACCTTTTTTTATTTACAATTTTTTTATTTGTGAAGTTTTCTTGTCTATAATTCGATTGCAGCAGTTACATTTTTCAATGCCACCCCCAACCCCAACCCTGTATTCCAACAATTCGGTAGTCATTTTGGTTCGGCTATAGTGAGTCTGGCATATTGAAATTTAAAATTCCAATGCCAAATTCAGATTCAGCGACCCCAAAAACCCCTATATACAATTTTTCTATATCCCGATAGTATTTTAATGTTTGTCAGCCAATTTGGTTCGGCCATTTTGAGTCTGCCATATTGAAATTTAAAATTCCAATGCCAAATTCAGATTCAGCGACCCCAAAAACCCCTATATACAATTTTTCTATATCCCGATAGTATTTTAATGTTTGTCAGCCAATTTGGTTCGGCCATTTTGAGTCTGCCATATTGAAATTTAAAATTCCAATGCCAAATTCAGATTCAGCGACCCCAAAAACCCCTATATACATTTTTCTATATCTCGATAGTATTTTAATGTTTGTCAGCCAATTTGGTTCGGCCATTTTGAGTCTGCCATATTGAATTTTACAATTCCAATGCCAAATTCAGATTCAACGACTCCAAAAACCCCTATATACAATTTTTCTATATCCCGATAGTATTTTAATGTTTGTCAGCCAATTTGGTTCGGCCATTTTGAGTCTGCCATATTGAAATTTAAAATTCCGATGCCAAATTCAGATTTAGCGACCCCAAAAACCCCTATATACAATTTTTCTATATCCCGATAGTATTTTAATGTTTGTCAGCCAATTTGGTTCGGCCATTTTGAGTCTGCCATATTGAAATTTAAAATTCCAATGCCAAATTCAGATTCAGCGACCCCAAAAACCCCTATATACAATTTTTCTATATCCCGATAGTATTTTAATGTTTGTCAGCCAATTTGGTTCGGCCATTTTGAGTCTGCCATATTGAATTTTACAATTCCGATGCCAAATTCAGATTCAGCGACCCCAAAAACCATTACATACCAAGTTTCATTAAAATCTTTTGAAAATCAAAAAGTTATTCCATTTGATCATATACGATACATTGATAGAATTGGCCAGATTTTTGTTTGATCATATAGGGTAGATGCACCATTTGTGGCCACTTTAAGATATTGTACCAGTTTTGGCCACTTCTTAAAAAATATAATATTTTTCCGTGTAAACAATAAATGTAACCTTATATTTCGGGTGGTATACTAAACAAACTATTTATGATGTGAAATTCTCCACAGAATAATGATCTGCAAGTAATTTAAAAATAAGATAATTATGCACATGGCCAAAAATAGTACAATGGCCACAAACGGTACATACATACATTGACAGTTAACCGGTTAAGGTGACAGTAATTGGGTTGTCTGCCAGTAATTGGGTCCTTCACCCTATCTCCTGATTAAACTGTCCATTGCAAACGAAACTATATAATAGAAAAGCAAAATACGCGATGCTTTCTATCGACACGAGAGAGTTGGATACTTTTTCCGACGCTTTTATACATATAATTACACATAGCACCGTACGCGAGAACTTCGTTCCCATCGCTAATCTGCGAAGAAGCATCGAATTCATGCGGTGTCATTGCCATTTGTTTTCTCCAACGCGACGCGTATCAGGACTCGTGTGCGCGCGAAACATGCCAGATACCCAGTCGTAGAAATTGCAGGAGCGCGTGGAAAATTGAGCGTGCCGAGGAAAGCGAAGGAAAGCGAAGGAAAGCAGAGGCAAGGATGCCTCTTCTCGTGGAGAATTTACGTGCGTGCGAGCGTCGAGAGCTTGTGCACGTATGTGCAGAGTCTCTGCGGCGGGAACGATAGTATCTGCGACCTCCGCGATTTCACCGTGCCACGTGAACCTGAGTCAAGGAAGTCGCGAAGGTAAAAGGGAAAGGAACCGCATACACCACCAGCGATCTCTAATCGTTTGAGATTTTCATTGCAAGCAACCTCGGATGAGCGACAGAATTTACTTTCTTCTGCTTTGCTTAGAGCACTGACGGTTTCTTCGACCACGGAAAACCTCAGTCCTTGATAAAGTAAATGTCCCAATACCTGGACATTTAAGGTACGGCGGGCACACGTTTGACAATTTTTCAGTTATGCAAATCGAATTTTATAAAAACGATTTTTCAATTATATGGGGCTTTTCATTAAAAAAAAAAAACAATATGTAAGATTGAATAATTTTGTAAAATATTGAAAATTCATAGTCCTTAGAATGGCCCAATACCTGGACAGCTTAAATAGTATGTCCTGGTGTCCTGAATTTTTTCTAGAGAACTTAAATAAAAAAACAACACAATAGTTTTGTTCTTTTGGCATATTTCTTCTGTATAAGTAATTTATTCAAATCAGTTAACAAAGTTAAGTAAAAAGAATCTATTAGTGAATGGACTAATTTTAAGGTTACGTGTATTCGTGTGTAACACACAAATTTTCACATGAATGAAATATTATCATTAAAACAAGATACAAAGAATATAAAGTGTTTGCAGGGTGCAAATTATTGTTAAGGTGTTAAATAATTATTTTATTATTGTGTCAACAATAACGCGTACTTATTTCACAGTTTGTACACGCGGTCAGGTTTAGGGACGTTCCGGGATTTCACTGTACCAGAAGATAGACACGCGAATAAAAAACTATTACGAACTTTAATTTTAATTTTCCAATAAAAAAATAATACTACAAGGTATCATCTTTCTAAAACTGTATTAGGTCTAGCAATATACTAAACATTATTAATAATATTCGCTTAAGAAAAAGTAGAGACTGTTTAGGAAATCAGACAAGAGCAATATTAAATTGGTGTAAACTGGAGAGATCAAGAAAATTTATTTTTATTACGATTATTTGAGTAATTGAATAAAATAATTCTTTTATGGATAAAGCAAATATTAAACGTAATAATCAGCCTTATTTGCATTAGTGTCCAGGTATTGGGACATTTACCTTATCGTTTTTACTAATTCTAGTGATATTTATTTAACGCGTTCTACTAGTCTTCGTTAGAGATGGGGAGAAAATGATTTGAAATAAAAATTGATTTCGAATAAAAGATAATAATTTTATTCGAGACTCATCAAATAAAAATAACCCAGAGTTATTTTACTTGAATAAATTCACGTCGAACAAAAATAATTATTTGTGACGTTTCCAGTGAAAGTAGCTCTGGGTTATTTTTATTTGATGACAAATAAAGATAAAGCCTCTTTTATTTGAAACGTTATTTAAATAATTTTTTATTTAAATCATGCCCATCTCTGGTCTCCGGTGACTGTACAGTTTTCTTGCGATGTCGAGTGTATCACTCTGCATCGGTAAGGTAATACAGCTTGAAGTTTGAAAACGACCAAATACCTGATTTCTTGCCGGTTATCGGTTTGCTTTTTTTGTGGGCAGTAGTTGAAAATCCGGGCATTTCAAACTAGCTTGCCTCAGCGGTGACCTTAAAAGTTGGAGCACGAGTTGAATATTTTCAAAACTACGCATTCTTGCATTCCTGTCGTTAAAATGGAAAGATCAAGTTTAGATCGCGAGCTTGTAGCAGTGGTTCCCAAAGTTTTCAATAATTCTTAGTTCCGTCGTACTTTAAAGGAGTATTCCACTTTGAAGGGTCGAAAAATTAAGCTGTTTTTAATAATTTTTTCCTCAGTAAATACAGCTTATAGTGAAATAAACCTTTTTGGTATTTATTAAGCTACTCATATATTATTAAAAAAAATTAAAAAGAATATTTTTAATTTGTGTTATTTGTTTTTTTTTTTAGAGAATCATTATGGTAGCTAAATAAAAATGGTATGTTCGTGGTGCAAGTGATTCCCCGGCTTAGGCTTATCAGATACGAAAAATTCGAAAAGATTCTTAATCTGTATGAGTGTCACTATCGCTCGTACCTAAATTAATAATTTTTGTTGAAAAATAACCGAAATTTTTCTCGGGGAACATTCGAGAAAATACCATTTTGGAGAACTTTTTCTTTCAAACCTTGTTATTTTGTTATTTCCCAACAAAAATTATTAATTGAGCCACGGGCGATAGCGACACTCATTTAGATTAAGAATCTTTTCGGATTTTTTATTCCAGATAAGCCTAAGCCGGGGAATCACCTGCACCACGAACATACTGTTTTTGTTTAGGCGCCATATAGACACTGTAAAAAAATATAAAACAAATGATAAATATTCTTTTTAATTTTTTGGTATTAATATAAGAGTAGCTTAATAAATACCAAAATAATTTATTCCATTATATGGTAAAGGACCCAATTACCGACACCTGACCAATTACTGCCACCTTAAGCTATTTTCCTTAAAATAACAAATAAATAAACGTTGTAAAGTGATACACAAAAAAAATTAGGTTAGTTTGTTTATTCGTTATTTTAATTAAAATAGCTTAAGGTGACAGTAATTAGTCAGGTGTCAGTAATTGGGTCCTTTACCCTACGTGTATTTACTAAGAAAAAAATCATTAAAAATAGCTTAATTTTTCAACTGTTCAAATTGAAATACCCCCTAAATATACTTTATAACTACACTACATCGCCGTAACGAGAAAAAAAAATCTCTTCGATTTATCCCCGTTAAAAAACTTGCGCTCTGGATGCACGTTGCACGTGTTCCTGTATGTTTTAAAAGGTATCGACTGTCGACGCAGCGACGCGACAATAACTAGGAAGCTCTACTATATCACCGTTCACCACCTGTTGCACACTAGCTGCTAGCCCATTTGTTCTGCGACCGTGGTATTATAATATCCAAGCTGACGTATCAATTAACCTTTTACTTCCAAAGGTTTCGACATCCACGCAACGTTAATATGTTTTAGTCCAAGCGTTCGGTATAGTGGAACGCGAATAAATTTCCTTCGATGCAAGTTTCATACGAGACGATTCCACTTTTATCGGGGAGCGCTTAAGTATTCGATGCCTGGGTCTAAACGAATGGAGATGGATCGTAAGAAAGTCGATCTTTCTCTCGCGATAGCAGACACGCGATGTATTTAGTAGGTATATCGTGGAAAACGCAGAGAAATGTTCGGGCTACTTTTACGATCGAATATTCAGTGCGAAGATAAAAAGCATATTTACATCTTCGTTTTGTCGATTAAATTTTTCTCTGAATCACACGAACGATAATATTTGTTGGGAAGAAGTAATGATGCAGGTCCATGTAAGACTTAATGGGTTATTCTACTTTGATCAGCTGATAAATTAAGCTGTTTGTAAAGATTTTTTTTCTCAGTAAATGCAACATATGAGTAGTTGTTTTTGAAAGTGATATAAGTCTATTTATTTATAGGTACATTGAGATATTTAAGAGCTTGTGTTTGAATCAACTTAAAAATATTCGCATTGTTAATCAATTCGGGTAATGTTTATAAAACTATGAACCTTGTTAAATTTTATTATGGAATAATAATCAATGAAAATGTTACAAAAATAAACGATTTTTTAGCTACAAATGGACTTATACTACTTTCAATAATAATGTAATATGAAAGATATCACCAATAGCAATTTTAAATTTATATTTTAATTGAAGTTGGCTTTTGGGACATGTATTTTTTAATGTAAAAATAATAATTAAAACGAAGACATACTAACTTATTAACTTCATTGATTACAAGTAAACGAATAGGCGAGTTTATTAAGAAATAATTTCAGTTATATTATAATGAATTTATAAGTAAACTAGTATGAAAAGTAAATTTCTTTGTTAAGGTTACTAATAATAACAAACTTATTCATATTTCAAACTTATTTCTCCTTTACACTTCGTATAGTCTAGTACTTTTTCCAAAAGTGGACTTATACCACATTCAAAAACAACGGCTCATATAATGAAATAAATTTTTTTGGTATTTATTAAGCTACTCTTATATTATAGAAAAAAAATGAAAAATAATTTGTTTAGCTTGTTTTAATGTTTTTATTTACAGCGTCAATATGGCACCTAAAAAAGAAATATGTTCATGGTGTACGCGATTCCCCGGCTCAGGCTTATCCGAAACGAAAACTTCCAAAAGATTCTTAATCTGTACGAGTGTCGCTAAAGTCCCTAGCACAATTCACAATTTTTGTCGAGAAATAACCGAGATTTTTCTCATGGAAGACTCGAGAATACATCTTTTGGTTGTTTCGTCAAACTTTTTTTTTCAAATCAGTTTCATTTCATTACTTTTCAACAAAAATTCTTAATTCAGCTAGGGGCTAAAGCGACACTCATACAGATTAAGAATCTTTTGAAATTTTTTATTTCCAATAAGCCTGAGCCGGGAAATCACCTGCGCCATGAACATAACTCTTTTTCATGTGCCATATTGACACTGTAAAGAAACAATTAAAACAAATTGCAAAAATTCTTTTCAATTTTTTTTGTATAATATAAAATTACCTTAATAAATACCAAAAAGATTTACTTCATTACATCCGTTGCATTTACTCAGAAAAATATTTTTAAAAACAGCTTAATTTTTCTGCGGTTCGAAGTAGAATGATCCCTTAATTACTCTGGCTGTATTTCTCCTCACTCCCTGTTAGCCTACGACCCACAATATGACAATTATTAATTTAATCCTTCTACTCGGCCCAGGAGAGTAAACGAGCATTATCGCGTTACGTCCTGGATGAAAATTGCAAGGCTGCCGACATAAAATTTAAATGAACGCGTCTAACGGGTAAAAGACGCGGACTAAAATTTAGCTCGGCCGCTGGCAGCAAATGAGAACGTTGGAAAAATAATTTTACACGTCGCATAGAAAGCCGTCGAGCCAGAACTTTACGAAAGCTACTCGGAAGGTTGATTCAGGCGTAACACCAGAATACAGCCGTAAATGATATTTTCGATAATTTTTTTCCTTCGATCCGGTTATTATCGGGGAAAAAGATTTAAGAAACAAGACGGCGCGTAACGCACAGGAAAATCCAGATCTGGTATATCCGGCAAGATATAAAATTGAAAAATTTCGCGCCTACCGGGTGGCCGGCTTATTTACCAAGAAAACCGGTTTCGATTTTCGTCTTACGTATTTACGATTAACATTTCGATCAACGAATGTCTGTTTAGAATGTCACGGAGATATTTCTTCACTCGATTTCCTTTAAGCAAAGAAATACTATAATATTCGACTTTCTGTATACCTACAGTAGCGAATAAAATAATTACCACTGTTTTGATTTGCTTTATTTTTGTTATTTTTTAACATCAACATGGAACTGTTGTGTGTGTTTAATATATATATTTTGAATGATAATTTAAAGCTGAATAAAACCCAATTAAAATTTAATTTTTGTACTTATAATAACTAACAAAAAAAATTTATGGAGCCGAAAAAGGAGTTACAACTTTTGGTATTCTTTTAGGCCGTCTTAAAAACAGCAGGTGCCCTCACGAAATATAAGATTTTTATTACTTTTCAAAAGTGGTAACTTATTGACAGCTTTAAAAGGGTACTAGGGTAAAGGACCCAATTACTGGCTCCCAACCCAATTACTGTCACCTTAAGCTATTTTACTTAAAATAACGAATAAATAAACGTGTAAGTAAAATAGCTTAAGGTGACAGTAATTGGGTTGGGAGCCAGGAATTGGGTCCTTTACCCTATTGTATTTAATGTTATGTAAGGATTTTGTTTATTAGGTAAATAAATTCAACTTTAACTGGGTTTTATACAATTTGCAATTCTTTATCAGAACAATATTGGTCACATGCTGCAGTTTTTAATTGACGTTTAAAAAAATAATAGAGTTCGATTGGATAAAAAAAGTGCTAACTATTTTGTACGCTACTGTATATTCTACTAGAAATCTCACGATTACGAACTTAAAAATTCCGCTTAAACAGCATCTCCATACACCTACACAATAATTGCACGGTAGCCGGTGAAAGATTTTTAAGGATACTTTCTAATATTAATAACCTCCGGTACTTCACTGCATCGACTATGCGATCTCTCGCCAGAGGCATCACAGAGAACAATTACCATTATCACAACTTTATTGCAGCTACTTGCTTATTGCAGATTTATCTACATACGTACCTATGTATTTTGCGCTTCAATCAAACCGAGTGAAAATCTTTAGCAGCTCTCTGGAATTCAGAAAAGAACTGCTTGTGTCTTTCACTATAATTTCAAGCCACATTAGGTGCTCGTTAGTGTAACTGAAGCACACTGACAATATTCTCACGTAGTAGCTTTGGTATCGAAGTGAGAAAATCTCGTGTACAGGCACACAAATACTACTTGTCTAATACGCGATAAAATCGATATCTAATGCAGGTTGTAGGTGGAAATTTAAAAGCATAGGGAACACATTTTTAAGAATTTTTCAGGAATAATTTACAGTTTTCATAGAAAAGTATTATTACCTATCTTTAGTACGCTGTCTTAACACTAACAAGGAGAGTATTTTAGGTGTCCGCCTCCGATCATTTTGATTTTTGAATATGTTATAGAGGACCGAAAAATAAGAAATACGTGTTTTTTTATTTTTCCCCGTTTTCATATTTGAAAAATCATTTTTGTGGAATATCTCGAGAACTATTAGAGATAGGGGAATAGTGTCAATGGACGAATTTTGTGTCTTTGAATGCGAAATATGACTGATTTACCAGATTTTCAAAATCTCGAGATATTCCACAAAAATGATTTTTCAAATATGAAAACGGGGAAAAATAAAAAAAAACGTATTTCTTATTTTTCGGTCCTCTATAACATATCCAAAAATCAAAATGATCGGAGGCGGACACCTAAAATACTCTCCTTGTAAGATGACCGTTTTTCAAATAAACGTTATATTTTTTCCCAATTGATTATAAATAATACAGAATTTAGCAGGAGCAATAAAACACAAAATAATTGACATGTATTAATTAGAAAACATTTATGATTAAAGTCTCAAAAGCGGTCGTTTGACCGCTCTGGTAGGTTTAGTGTTAAGAGATTATACAAAAATAAATAGAAAAACATCCATAAATTTTAATGTATTAATTAATCTTCTAGACCTCTTCATGCGAGTTGGTCGAATGTGTAACTATGGAACAGCAGGTCCGAAATAAAATTTCATTTTTTTATAAATAAATTATATGAGTGTAGTTTCCGTTGTGCGTACGGATTTTTTGATTAAAAACAATTTTTGTTAAATACACTCGAAAAACTGTCCATCTTATTCGCGGATTTTCGAAACTTTTCTTTTAAAGCGCACCATTTTTATAAGAATAATTTGTTTAAGAAATCGGTACGCACAACGGAAACTCCACTCATATAGATTATAAAAAAAATGAAATTTGATTTCAGCCAGCTCGGGTGGGGGGTCTCGAAGATTAATTAATATATTAAAATTTATGGATGTTTTTCTATTTATTTATTTTTTGTATACTCTTTTAAGACAGCGTGCTAAAGGTGGGTAATAAAAATTGTCTATGAAAACTGTAAATTATTCCCGAAATTTTTTTTTAAAAATGACTAACTTTTCTGGCCGTCACAGTAGTCTTCCCACTTAAGCCAGGATACAACTTCTGACTGCGATTTTACAGGCATTTTTCATGATTTTTTTGCATACAAAGAATGCCCAGAAACAAAATCGGTTTTAGTCACTTATTAATATAACTTGAATCTGTAATTACACATTTTTTGAAACTGAAAAAGTAAAAAATAATCTCCTGTAGGTGGCGCCAAAATACATTCCTCTGGAGGAAAGCCACCGTTAGACAGCGTGTCAAATTCCGCTCCGTACGTGGCTCCTAAAAAAAATCAAAGAATGTTCCTATTAACAACAATATTTTTTAATGCTGTACGTAGGGATTTTACGAAATTTCAATTTTTAAGAAAATGGCAGTCATTTTAGCAAATAGGTCAATTTTTAGGGTAAAAAAGTTTATAAAATTATCCACCAAAAAAAAAATAACAATGTTAGAGCAAAAGTCCTACGTACATCATTAGATTATACCACGGGGAAGAATTGTGCAAAGTTTCAAGTCAATCCAATGAAACTTGTAATCTGACACGCCGATTTGAAAAACATCTGTATTTTGTCGCCACCTACAAGAGATTATTTTTCACTTTTTCATTTTCAAAAAATGTGTAATTACAGATTAAACTTACATTAATAAATTCCCAAAACCGATTTTGTTTCTGCGCATTCTTTGTATGCAAAAAAAATTCATGCCAAACACCTCCAAAATAACGATATGTTGGTTTCTCCAATGTTCATTATTCATCGACATTACTGTGTTACTAGTTACCGATAGGCAAGCTCGCGAACATTGAATCGGCAACTCAGCTATGCTTTCTTGCAACTTTCGAGGCTACGGAAGGAAATAAATCGCGCTCGAGAAAGTGTGTCGTTCGTTAAAGAATCGGTTGCACGCATAGGAAGATTCGCATTATCCTTAGAAATTGATTCCGTTAACTCGTTTAGTGGTTTCGGTAGGATGAAGAATGGATCAATCCATTCGAGCTTACACCACAATATACTTAAGTACACAGTGAGTCACTTCTGGTATTTATTTCAACTGTTTATATCGCGTTGTTGAATGCTAAATGTTCGGAAGCCGAAGCGTTTCCGTTCGGGCCATTAGAATCGAGGAGATTAATAGGATGTCGATGTCATTGATGCCTTTCCTTTTGCCAGCGCGCGCGTACATTCGAAAGATTGACTTCTCTTTTCCCAGCGCGAGGATCGGCAATGCTATAAATCGATTCGGCGCTCATAAATCGTTGCCGGAGTCGGTGAAACAAAGCGGGGAGATATCGAAAAGTGCAGAAGTGAAACGGAAGCGTGTCCACCGTAAATTTCTTTTTTCCCCGTCAGTCCGGAAGCTGAAGCCAGCGGGAACGCGCTGGTTAAAGAAATCGTCATAATTCACTGGCGGGACATTAGAAATGTTGCATCTCGTGAGCTACGATGCGTGGTTACCGCTAGTTTCTGCGTTCCCCTTAAGTACCGGGATTATTCAACCGTAGAACGAGATACCTCCGTCATTTTCCTGTCCAAAGTAGTGGAGGAAGAATTAATATATGGTACTTTCCGCTTGCAGGGAGGACAAGGCGGATTCGAAGATGTCCGGAGATACGTGAAGCAGGGCGGGGATTTCTGCAAGGAGTTAGCGTCGATCATCCACGAAAGGTATTCCCTTCGTGTGAATATTAAATGCTGTTGGTTCTAGTCGTAATTTGGAACAGGGATGGAAAAGGTTCTGGGACTCTTATTTTTTAAAAAAAATTGTGTTAGAAGTTATGCTTTGTTTATGAAAATATCTGTTCGTGTGGAATTTTTATTGAAAGAAATGTTAGACTTCGGAACTCATGGGAAGGATATTTTAGAATCTGTAGAATAAATGTTCCATGGAAACAGTTATATTAGAATGTGTATTAAAAAAGGTTCCATGAGATTAAGAAAAGTACTAAACTATTAGGTACTATTTAGTTTTATTTAACAGTATAATATTATATTTTTTTGTGTTTGGTTAATAAAAGGTATGGAAATCATAATATACAGTACAGAATAATTTTTTTTTATAATTTACATGAACTAAATTCATAAAAATTCTATAATATCTCCGTAGACATGATCTACGTAGGTAAATATTACAAATAAATAACACATTTAGAATATCAATTTAACTGAAATACAGTCGTATCGGAAAGTAAGTTGACACTCTTTAAAATCGCATAACTGTTTTAAAATTGGTCCAAATGACTTAGGTTTTTTTTTTAGAAGGTAGCGGAATTAGTTTTCTACGTGACGTGTTTGGTCGTTTTGAAAAAATATACTTAATCCGAATGGCAAAAGAAAATAGTAAAGGGTTTTTAAACTTTTTTTGTCAGCCTGTAATGAAAATTCAAAAAACCCATTTGTAGATTGAAATAAGTTACATACACACCTAAAATTTCATCAAAATTGGTTATTGTTATTCTGAGTTACAAACGCTTAAAGATCGCAGAATAAGGGCGAAAATCGGGAAATTCCCGAAATCTGCTTCACTCTACAAACAGGTTTTTGAATTTTCATTTCAGGCTCACAAAAAAAAAAAAACACCTTTACTAATCTTTTTTGCTATTCCGACCAAGTGCATTTTTTCAAAACGGCAAAACACGTCACCTAGAAAACAAATTCCGCCTAGCTTCTAAAAAAAACTCAAGTCGTTTGGACCAATTTTAAAAAAGTTATGCGATTTTAAAGACTGTCAACTTACTTTCCGATGCGACTGTAACTATTTACTATTCTTGTAGTACTATTCATTAAATAGTATTCAGTATTTTTTACAATGATTAAGATTTTTTTTTAATATTGATGAAGAAAATATCTGTTCCTGCTATAAAGAAATTTTTATTATTATATTTTATAAGTTCCATTCCAAGTAGAACTTTTATTCTCAACAACATTTACTTTATCAGTTCTCGTGGAAACTTATAACGTGAGAACATTTTTAAAAAAGTTCCACGGTCCATGTTTCAAATAGAACCTATTGAAAAATTCCAGAACTCTTTCAATCTCTGAATTATAAACTGCTGTAAAGATACATATCATGTTCTCCTTTATTTCAGAGCGGAGCTGGAAGCAACTTATGCCAAAGGGCTCAGTAAACTGAGCAATAAATTGACGAAGGCGTGCGCGAAAGACCAAGGTATCTCGGCAGTTATTAATGTATTTCTCTCTACTATTACAATGTTGTTAGCAGAGAAAATTTCTAATATCCGATTTAATAAGCAAAGCACATGTTTCGCAATACAGGTGGCAATAGTAACGGAGGTGTAAACGAGGCATGGAGATGCGTCGGCGAGGAAATGGAGGCTGCCGCGGAAGCCCACAGAGTATGGGGTATAACGCTTGGCGAACAACTCGCGAAACCGCTTAGAGTAAGTTGCATTCGTTCCGATTCTCTGTTGATAATCTAGCACGAGTTTATTTATACAGGTCTAGACGCTGTTGCCTGCTATTTATCGTTAATTGCCTACTACCGCTGATTAGCATTATCATATACATGAGTGTACAGATAGGTGTAACGCGCGGGATACGCATAAAGGAAAAATTAAAACCGAGTACAAAACAGTAAAAATACACTAAAAAGTAAAAACATTTTTTTTCCCTTATTTAATCTAAGATTATTAATATTTTTATGTCGGCGCCTCATCATTTGCACTGTGAAAATCTGGCGCCGACTTAAAAATATTGAGAGTCGTAGATGAAATACCTAAGGAAAAAACTTGTTTTACTTTTCGGTGCATTTTTACTTTTTTATAGTCGGTTTTAATATTTTTAAATTTTTTTATTTTTTCGTTTTAGTTGTTTAAGTTATATAACCACATTTATTAAAAAAATATGGGTAGACCTACAAAAAGAGCTGTTAATAATAATAACAATGAAGTTGATTAGTGAATCAGATTTCTTATTTTTTGTGTAACTTCAAAACCGCTGTACCGATTTTGATAATTCTTTCTCCATGGCCCAAGTTGATCGAAACTAAACCAAATGCAATAAATTTCACGAAAATCGGTCCAGTAGTTACGGAGAAATTCGCGGTCAAACATAATACATATTTACATACAAACACATCGAACTGAGAACCTCTTTCTTTTTGAATTCCGTTAAAAAGAAAATACCGCGACGCGTTAAATACCTTTAATCTATTTCACTATACCCGCCATTCGAAGCGGTAACTGACAATGAGAGGCGTTAAAACAGTTAATGAAAGAGGCGTTCGCCTGTCCGCAGATAGGAGTAGCAGAGGCTCAAGGACGTTCGAGAAAATCCATCGAGAATTCCGTTGACAAAGCTGGAAAGTCTCTTCACGAGTGGCGTAACATCGCGATGAAAAGTAAAAAGCAAAGTTTCTCTAGCGCGCGAGAGAACGAGAGGCTGCAGGACCTGGCGAGGTTACAATCGATCAGCCAGAGCCAGCAGAGCAATAACAAATCGTCGAGCCATCATATGACGGAGAAGGAGGCGAGCAAGCTCGAGGCGAGGAGGAGAAAGGCCGAGGACTCGTCCCGTAGGGCGGACACGGAGTTTTACACGGTGAGCGTGAGAGCCGAGAGAGCCAGGCTCGAGTACGAGAGCACCGTGAGGAAAGGGGCCAAGCAGATGGAGCTTCTCGAAGAGGAACGACTAAGCGCCCTGAAGGATCTCGCCAACGTTTACTTGGCGCATTTGCAAGCGCTTGCTCCTCGCCTTCAGCAGGTAACGCGCTTTTCCAAGGAGTAACAATGAAGCCGGGAATCCAGTAGGAAACTAAGCTAAATTAAGCTATGCGATGCTATGGTTTAGCTTAAACCGGGAATCCACCGGGAAGCTAAGCAAAGCTATGCTTTGCGATGCTATGGTTTAGCTCGGCTTTTGGTGGAAACGGTTCCATAAAAATGTATTGAAGCTATTTTTTTTAAAGCCTAGCATGGCATAGCATAGCTTAGCTTCCCGGGGGATCCCCGGCTTTAGCTTTCGGTGAAAACAGTTCCATAAGAACGTATTGAAGCTATTTTTTTAAAACGTAGCATGGCATAACATAGCTTAGCTTCCCAGTGAATTCCCTCCATAATCCCGCTAACAATAAATCGTTTCCTTTTCCAGAGCGCGGACCGCTTGGCAGCGCCCGTGCGCAACTGCAACGTGTCCCAAGACATCGAGATCTTAAAGAATCTTATACGCAGAGTAGAGAGCAACGACGGCTGCAACGCGGAGCAACTGCTGCCAGACTTCTACGCCGAGCACGTTACTCTGGCGATGAACAGGGAGCGTCGGAAACAATCGTTGGTCAGAGTTCTTCATCTGATCAGGCAAGACCTGGAGCGCGAGAGACGCGGCAGAGAGGGTCTGGAGACGCTTCACAGGGCTTTCGTAGCGACGCCAGCGTTTGCGGCCGACGAGAGCACGCAGAATGTGACGGAAAAATTGCACCATGTAGGCTCGATCACTTTCTCTATTCGCCGCGCTGAGTGGTATTGCTAATACAATACTTTTATTTCCTCCAGATGCGCTCCATGCTGTTGTACTTAGAAGCAGCGAGGTATAAGGTCGGCGGGACGCTGGCGGAAGTAGAAGGCAGCAAACGTGGCAAGCATCCGTTGGCGGAACATATCTTGGTCTCCAGGGACAAGCAAGGCTTGCAGCAAAGTGTTCTTAAGGTACCAGCCTGGAAATATATATATAATGTAATTTCGAAAATGATTTGTATACCAGGTAAATAGATATTATTTATCACCTTTCCTCCAGATTCCTTCTTGGGCAAAGAACGAATCGTTTGAGTTTCAAGACGACGAGGATGAAATAGAGGTGCATCTCACGAAGGATCACGAGACCGAGAGTCGTCACTGGGCTGATCGAACAGCCGGCGATGGAAACTCGGAGAATCCACCCGACGAAGATGACTTCAGCGATTTCGATGAGTTCAGCAGTCATTCCGAAGATAATAACAATCAAGACGTTGATGCTGCCGATACAGCCAGCAAGCCCGATGGCACGGAACAGTGCAGGGCGATCTATCAGTATTCGGCGAATCTAAACGACGAACTTAGTCTAAGCCCGGGAGACTTAATAACGGTGCACCAGAAGCAGCCGGACGGCTGGTGGATAGGGGAGTGTAGGGGGCGAACTGGAATATTTCCAGCCACTTACGTACAAGTCATTCTTTGATTCCTTAAATGTGCTTGTTGCTTTTATCTTCAGTACATATACCTAAGTACTTTTTTATTCAAATGAAAGACAGAAATGATGAGACTTATGATTGAAACTCAAAGCCATAGGATTTGTAATTGGAATGTGGAAATTGAATGACCATCGAGGATTATGATTAAGGGGAGGCCTACCTAAAACGGTCGAGACAATATGCTTCTTCTGGAATTTTTTCTAGAAAAAAGATGATCTTTTAGTATTTAGCATTAGTCTGTTGGAAAGAGTATATCTTACGGATAATTTAGTATTTTTGGTGGTACAAAGTGTTGCAAGCTTTGTGAGTTATAGGCGCTTTGCGCTGACAATCGTAGCTCGGTGCGGGATTATTTAAAATTGATAATTCGATTCTTTTTAGATAATATATGAAATTATCTATGCGCTATCGGGGCCGATTTTCGGGAAAATTATTTAAAGACTAAATAACGGCTGTGCAAAGTTGAAGCATCGATATTTTGCAAAAATCGCTCGTTTTTCGAGTGTAAAAAAATCTAGGTAAAGAAAAAAGAAAAGCTCTCGATAGCGCTTAGATTTTTAATCTGAAAATAAGCCTGCAAAACCTCGAGTAAATCGGTTCATTAACTTTTGAATTGTGTGTGCCACAGTCTTTGAAAATATGATTTTGCGGAAAACGCGTTTAGAGCACGTGTTTACTTACACGCGTATAATTTTGTCAATTTTGGCCGGATTAACTTCACACTCCCAGGGAATATTTTCAAAATGTTGTACTTCTAGTAGAAAATATAAAAATTGAAAAATCGATTTTTCCAAAATTTCTAAGCAGGCCTCCCCTTCAAGTCGGTCTAGCACCTACCGTCCACCGTACCTATCACACTTGAATCTCGATCGCGAGATGTTTTTAAATATTAACTTTCTTAGGCATTTGCACAAGTTTAATCGTTTTCTTGACAAGGCAGCCAGTAAACGGGTATTCGTTTATCTCGTTAAAGTGCCAATAATAGCATACGTAAAAATTATGCAGAACGCACAGCCACAGCATATTAACACAGGTATAAGTGAAAGTTCATGTACTCGATACAGCGGTGAATAATAATTAATAATCCGAAATATATTAATACAACGAACTGTTGTTTCCTGTTTCTTCTAGAGATCTACGTCTTCTAATTTATATCTAATTTATAATAGAGGTACAAGTTAGAATACTGCGATATCATATATCACTAGCTTCTTTATTCTTAGGGACAATTGCATCGAAGTCACTACGATATTACTGAAGAATATGGAACGGTTAACTGGAAACAAAAAGAGTATGAAATTGTATAAAATTGAATATTACGAAATGTACATAACTCGCTTAACCGTCGAAATCGAATTGTACATAGCGTTTTAAGAATAGCGAATAATTTAAGTATCGCGTGTAATTGCAATCTAAAGTAAAGAGCATTTATTTATAAACCAATAATACATGTCCTATTAATTCATCGATATCGTCTCAATCGTTAAGTGCGCTCGCGTGATCTATTTCCAACTGAGTGATTACTTCGTCGACAATGCGCGTGTTGTTAACTGAAAGGGAAAAGATCAATGATACTGTAAGAATACATTCCACAGCAGCCGCGGCTTTAATAATTCTTTTTAGCGATAACAAGGTCAGCGATAGTTAAACATACAGTTGGGGAAACTTTTAAAATCGTATAAAAAATTGTTCAAAATTGGTCCAAAGAACTTGAATTTTTTTGAGAAGCTAGAAGGATTAGTTTGCTAAGTGACGTGTTTCGTCATTTTGAAAAAGTTACAATTGGTAATAATAGCAAAAAAATAGGACAGACCATTTTTTTTAACTTTTTTGTCTGTGCTCGTAATTAAAATTTGAAAAATGCCTTTTGTATATTGAAGTATGTGGTATACACGCCTAAAATTTCATCAAAATCGATTAACGTTGCTCTGAGCTATAAACGTTTAAAGATCGGAGAATAAAGTCGAAAATCGCGAAATTCCCGAAATTAGCGATCTTTAAGCGTTTATAGCTCAAAGCAACGCTAACCGATTTTAATGAAATTTTAGGCATGTAAATATAACTTGACTTCAATCTACAAAAGGCATTTTTTAAATTTTCATTACGAGCACAGACAAAAGTTGAAAAATAATATTTCCTATTTTTTTTTGGTATTCCCACCAATTGTAACTTTTTTCAAAACTTAGCAAACTAATCCTTCTAGCTTCTCGAAAAAAACTCAAGTCGTTCGGATTAATTTTAAAAAAATTATGCGATTTTAAAACTGTCCACATATTTTTGTCCCCCACTGTAGATCGAAACGTAGAATCTTTATCTAAATCTTAATAACTTACTACAAAATGGTGCAATGTTGGAGGTAGCAACGAAAAATGTTCCACGCTGAGGATGCTTTATCGCATTTATGCCCATTTCGGTACAAATACTTTTATTGCAAGGCTCCGCTTCTATTTGTATTAAATTACGATACGATAAATCCCAGTGGTGTGCCCAAAATGTGCAATTACGTTTAACATCAGATATCAAAGACTCCGTCAAATAAATATACGAACGTCCGTGACTGCATATAGACTTATTAATTGCTGAAAGCGAATTGTTGTACCGTCAAAAAAGGAAATTATAATGATAAATTTACGACTGAGACTTGGCACATACCAACCTCGAATGGGAATTGGTAAATATTCGAAATACGAAGAATCTATTCCTACGCAACCTGGTTGGAGTCTGCCGCCGTTGGGATAGAAGTCAACGTGACCTGAGAGAAGGAATACTCTTAAGAAAAGAGCCCTATTTATGACGCTAGAAATAAGGTGATTCTTGGGAATTTTTTTCTAAGAAACTGTTAAGCGGATGTTTTCCAAACTTTCAGGGTATTTCAGTTCACATTCAAACAATAAAAATTAATTTTTACGTTACAGCCGTCTAAAATCGAGAGACTTTCGGATATATATCCACAACTTCCGAAAAACAATAGTTTCTTAACTGAAACTTTTTTTAAGTAATTCAAAATACTATGTAAAGATAGTAAAAAAGGGAAATCTGCATCAAACCATTGTCTTCTAAAAAAATCCACAAAATGTACATTTTCCAAGAGTTCAAACGGGTATACTCCCTTAAAGTCACATAAAAGAAACACGAACTGCAGACGAAGCATAACTCACCTATAGGCTCTGGTAAACCTAATCCAATTTCAGAAAGCAATCTCCCATTAGTATGAATTATATCAACAAACAATGCATCAGTCTTATGAAGCTTCATATTAGAATCCGCATTCTTGAAGCACGGTTGCGCAGGATCCAATCCTGTTATTCGTTCAACCCTCCATTTACTCTGTCTTCTTCTCAACTCCTTCGCAGCAAACCCACATATATGCGCTCCGAGGCTGTGACCCACTAAATGCAAAGATCCACAACTATCGAGATCAGACGAGTTTACCGCACTCGTTGCATTCTCTATATGCTCTAAAAGTCTTCACAAAAGAATAAATTCCGTGAAATATTTATACGCCCACGCGTATAAATGTGAAGCGATAGAAAGTAAACCTTGCAATTTGATATCCCACCACTTTCGTGTTCACTGCTGCTTTGTAGTAATTCCAAGTATTGCCGCCAGTACCCCAGTCCACAATCACAATATTAACATCCTTCTGAAAATTAAAAGAGCACAGTTTATTCACTGACTACTACAAAAGAATTACAGGAAAAGAAACTTCGACCAACCCATTGCAGAAACGATTTTTCCATGTCGCTAATCCAGGCTTCTTGACCGTGCGATAAAAATCCATGGACTATTATGATCGTCTTGCGATCAATTTGGAAGTCGGTCCACTCCAAGCCGAACTGTTTCCCAAGCACAACATGCACACGTCGCGGCTGTTTTCTCGAAGACAGCAAAAATCGAACGTCCAAAGCATCTGTTCCATTCGGTTTGCTCATGAAAAACCACTCCAAAGTCGCGGCTAGTGTCTTTCCTAAGCCGAAACAGTCGACTTGCGTTGATCTTGGCTTGGTGCGATAGTCCACGAAGCTCGAAGAATTTGAAAGTGTGAAGATAAAGTCCGTCAAATTGCTGCTGCACTTAGGCAGTGAATTTTCACCAGCATGGATTAAACTTCTGTTTATAGTTGCACTATTTTTACGAGCACAATCGTGTGCAGTCGAAAGTAAAGTGAAGTTAATTAATATCAATACATAAGATGTCATGTTTCTGTTCTCTGAATTTCTGGTTAGTGTTAGAAACAACTTTACGCGTGACCTTCGAATAATGCAAACGTGTCAATAACAAAAAAAGTTGAAGCTATGAGACAGCGATAATATACAGATTACATCACCAATTTCAAGCGAAACTATAATTTAATCTACCTATTTTAAACGATATTCATAGGGTATTTAATTTATTCATTTCAAACTGGTGGAATACGAATACGAGAAATATATTAAATATCAAAGAATGATGTAACTTTATTTGAATGTATAAATATATATTATGCGAATATATAGTAACGAAATATACTAGATTTCTATAGATATACTAACAAAATATTTGTAATTCACACTCAAGTAACTAATTTATTTATCTCTAAAGTATTATCTAACAATGAATTATCCAAGTGTTTTAATTTCGTTACGTCATTTGTATATGATACAAATGCAAAAGGAAATACATAAAAAGTATTTATTACTTCCGTCTGTATAGTATACAACTGTAAGTTGCTTTTATATAGATGTTATAGACCTGCAATTCGAGTTTCTTGCAATTTATATGTTCAATTTTGGCTTCTTCTTTTTCCGTTTCTTCTCCTTTCGCTTTTCCTGCAAATGAAACAAAATTGTACGCTAGTATCTATATTGGTTGCTTGTTAAGGGAGTCGTCTTATGTGACGGCCGGTTTTTTTTTCGCTTCTTTGGGGAATTTTTTTGACGAACCGTGAAAACACAATAGCTTGAAATTTTTACTACATATTTATTAACATTTGAACAGTTATTCAGAATGTTTTGAAGTTAAAATATGGAGTGGAATTGACTTTGCACAGGTCATTTCGAAACAGGTGCGAATAAAAAGTTGGTCGACGGCTGACATGATTCCGGCTGTGCTCATCTGAAATCAAAAATCAAACGGCATATTAATTTGTAGACTAAGTCAAAATATTGGAAATTTAATGTTTGGCACAGTTTTGAAAATAATGTTACGATTTTCGTTATTGACGAAATCGTAAAAAACTGTGGCAAACATTAAATTTCCAATATTTTGACTTAATCTACAAATTAATGTGCCGTTTGATTTTTTATTTCAGATGAGCAGGACAACCGGAATCATGCCAGCTGGGGACCAACTTTTTATTCGCACCTGTCTCGAACTGACCTGTGTAAAGTCAATTCCACTCCATATTTTAACTTCAAAACATTTTGAATAACTGTTGAAATGTTAATAAATATGTAGTAAAAATTCCAAGGTATTGTGTTTTCATGGTTCGTCAAAAAAATTCCCCAAAGAAGTCGTCACATAAGACGACCCCCTTAAACACGTGAAATGAAACGCGAATATGTAGTTTGTTACCATTGTCTGTTCGAAGTTTACTTGGTTCGGCATTCTTTTACTACCGCCTTGAAAACTACTGAAGTCTACTGCTTTGTAATCAAACGCTTCCGATGGCATCAAACCCTTCTTTGATAGCTCGTTAATTGCACGTTTTCTTTCTCCTCTTTTCCTTGACCTAGAATCGAATTTTAAACATTTTATGTGATAGTCTGCTATTAATTACTCTTCCTTTCATCGAATTTGCTTTGTATATTATTTTTAGTACTCTCACCGCATTGATTGGAGATTGTTATCCGAAGCTGGCTCTTGTATTCTTGCGTCTTGTGTCTTCTGTTCGTATATTAAACATTCCGGTTCGTCCGAATCTTTCTTTACACCTGGGGATGTTTTAATGTCTAACAGTGGGACTGGTGATAGGAAACTGTCACTCTTTCGTTCCCGTGCGTCATTTTGTTTGCTGATATTCGAATCTCGTTTCCGTTTTCGTCCCTGCATTTGACCCAATGGTACTTGCGATGGTTTCTTTTGTGGACTTTCTGAAGAGGCTTGAAAAGAACAATTTTACCGTAAGGACAAAGAATTAAATAATCGATTAGCTCGAAAATTAAGCAATACAGTACATGTAATTCTACATGAAAGAATAAATCGACAATATTGAATAAAATTTTTCGATATCGCGCTTTGTTTTCGGGAAAATTCATTTTGAACCAGTTAAAATTCAGTTTGGGACCAGAACTTGAAAACTGTTATAATATCGATTTCGGTTCTCCAAATGGTTACGAAGAACCTTTATTCCGAATAACTGTTATGAAGAACTGAAATTTTCAACTATTATCTGTTTCAGTTGCGGTTCCTATTTCGCTCCCCATATCGGTTCAATAACAGTTATTTTTTAGATTCTATATCGGTTCCGAAAGGGTTCTAGAATCAATTCTTGTATCGACTTTTCCCTAATTGATATCATTAATTATTATTGTAGCTGCAGATTATTGTATACATTTTTACAAAATCCTTATAGAAAAAGGAGAAACATTTATACATATCAATGAATTCTAATAAAGCGTTGAAATAAATAAATCAGCTACATATTTTTTACACTCACACACTATATTATTCAGAATAGGAAGTTAAAAGTGTCTCTTGTTTCTATAAAAATTTTGTAACAATTATGCACATATACAGTAATCTGCAGCTACAATAATTAATTAAATCAATTAGGGAAAAGTCGATACAAGAATTGATTGTGAAACTGTTTCAGAACAGAAAATATATCGGTTATGGAACCGATGTGAGGAGGAACCGAAACAGATAATAATTGAAAATTTCGGTTCTTTATAACAGTTATTTGGAATAATGGTTCTCTATAACTGTTTTAATCAGAAACTTTATATAACATTTTTAAACAGTTAATTTCGGAAAGCCTCTTACCCTTTTTCCTCTTCTTCGGAGTCACCACAACTCCTCCTCCTGGTACCTCAGCGACTTTTTTGAAATGTTCGAAAACTCGATTTTTACTTTGAGTTATTTCATCTTCTCCTTCTCCTTCTTTTTCTTCTTCTTTCTTGAGTTTATTTAGACGATCTTCTTCCTGCCTTTGCCTCTCTCTCTCTTGCGCCTCTTCCTCTGCTACCATGGGTATAACGCGCTTGTATCGTTCAAATGGACTGACGAAGACAAACTTCTTCTTTCTAACATTTTTCTGCTCGTTCCCGGCCGCTTCGTCGTCCTGCGATAAAATATAAATTATAGGTTTAACTATTACAATTCTATCCACAAATGTGAAAAATAGTATGATCAGTATAATGCAGAATTGGGCATTATTCGACTAACATTCGAATAAAAATTTCGAATAAAATGAAGCTATTCGTGACTAATGAGTGAATTTTTAGTCGACTAAGTTTTTATTCGATGAACTCGAATATAAATCGCGAATAAAGTGAAGTTATTCGAGAATAACGAATCAATTTTGAGTTGACTGAATTTTTAGTCGTTATTCGTTATTATTCGACTAGGAATCTAGTCGAATAAAAATGTAATCGAATAAAAATTGATTCGACTAGGAATTTCGTTGAATAAAAATGTAATCGAATAAAAATATAATCCAATAAAAATTGATTTGACTAGGAATTTAGTCGAATAAAAATTGATTCGACTAGGAATTTAGTCGAATAAAAATATAATCGACTAAAAATTTATTCGACTAGGAATTTAGTCGAATAAAAATGTAATCAACTAAAAATTTATTCGTTATTCTCCAATAACTTTATTCGAATTTTTTATTCGAGATCACTCAAATAAAAAATAGTCGACTAATAATTTATTTCTTATTCTCGAATAACTACACTTCATTCAAAATTTTTATTCCAATTCGTTCGAATAAAAATTTATTTGATTACATTTTTATTCGACTAATGCCCAACTCTGGTATAATGTAACATAATATACTTGACCCTTCACCTCGGACGTAGCCGGGCTATCGAACACCGTCACCGTATGATTTACAGCGCTACTCAAGATTGGCGTTTTTAACGCACCAGCCTTATCCAACAAACACGGTAAATCAGCTCTCGCTTCCGTGCCGCTCGGAATATCATGAGGAGAATACATCCACGCCTCCGAGTTCGTAATATTATTACGCTGAGTCAATCTCTGCCTGATATCTTCGAGAACTGGTTTGATAAGCGGTTGCTCCCTAGCTTTCAGTACTATTTTATGCAGCTTTAATAAATTTTGCCTGACCAAGGGCGGTATCGGGTTACAGCACGCCAGAATTCCCTGCATTTCGCGAGGCAGCGTTTCCGCAATATTCAAGAGCATGTGATTCGGCAGGACGTAAGACGTACTATCGTCCTCCTGCCTAGCAGTCGCATCCCTCCACTTGTGCAACTCTCTCAGAGCATAGAGCTGCTTATTATTAAACATCTTCTGACTCTTTCTGTAGATGCTCATGCAGCTCTCCTCTGTCCACACTGGCTTTACGTAGATTTTCCTACATATCTCCATACTTCTATCATAAACAGCCTTCAAGATATTAGTCTGTCCGTTAGCAACGTCTATCAAAGCATTCCTTAAAACATCCTTTATATGCAATAAATAATGCGTGTCCTCCCTAGCGTATTTCTGAAGTTCCTCCGGCAAAGGCCTTATTCGCCAATCCGCCAATTGGAAGTGTTTGTTCGGATCTATGTTACAATACTGTTTCAACAAGAAGGCCAAACTCAGATACGGTAGATTCAGTTGTTTCGCGGCCTGGTGAGTGTCAAACATGTTTACTATGTATAAAGATAAATCTCTTTGGAGCCACTGAATATCTAAGTCAGCTCCATGAAACACTTTTAAAATCGTGCGCTTCGTGAAGATCTCGTTTAATTCATGCAGTTCGGACCGCAGAGACAAGGTATCTATCAAATAATCTGTGTCTCCCGTTGAGATTTGCATTAAGCAAGTTATGCCTTGAAAACTTCTATAGGAATGATGCTCCAAATCTATAGCAATTTCCTTGTAGTTCTTCAAGTCTTCTAACAGCGATTTCAAGTCCGATGGACTTTCAATCATTACTAACGGCGTTTCTTCTAAAGATTTATACTTCGTGGGTTCTGATTTCTTTAATTGCTCCTCGGGGAGCACGAACATATCCAACTCGTATTCGTAAGGGTGATTAAACATCTCCCCGTTCTCGCCCTCTTCTAAATAAATAGCCAACGGCTTCAAGGAATTCGGTTTGTCCTTAATCCTCGGGCACCAAGGCTTCGAGCCATTCTCAATTTTGTCCTTAAAAGAGAGCTGCGGCCTGTGAACATTTCTGCCGGCGAGTAAACGCACGGATTGAGTGGCGCGAGAAGCTTCGGCTGGCTGAGGAGTCTGCTTGTTCCAACTACCATTAATCGCTTGCTTCTTCGCGTGCGTTACGATCAATTCTACCTCTGAACCTTTAGTGATACCAGATTCTTCGTCCATTAGAGCGTTCTGTGGCAAAGAATATCTTACGTTTATTTGAATAAAAATTTATATACAGAATTTTTGTGTGAAGAATTTTTAAGGAAACTTACAGCACGGTCCAAAAGTATGTCGTTTGTTTCTAATAAGAGGTCAAATTTCTCTTCGATATCGCGGTTTTTAATCTTATTTTTAATTCCTGCTGTACCTAATACATTCTGCATATTGTTTAGTAGCATGTTTATGTTTGCATCCTTGGCGGCGAGGAAACTGGGGAAACAGGAATAGTAGTTGTGATTGGATCCGATGGGCAGGTTGTTGGAAGCCTTAATCCCGGTTCTTACAGCGTTGAATACTCTCTAGAATAAAGAATTATTTAACACTTACAGATAGCGTTTGAACTAACCATGGGTGTCCGCAGGGGAAGGAGGCAAAAGGGATAGTTGTCCCTCTGGATTTTTAGAAAAATCGCTTGCTTTTCAAAACTGATTTTTATTAAGTTTATACTAAAAATATTGTATCGCGTTATTACGAAGCAACGGTGACGCGAAATTTGTTTCCTTTTAATCGAGTAGGTATCTTCGATAAAATTTTTTTTAGTGCCATTAATTAAAAATTTAAATAAAACCCGAAATTTAAAATTTTTTTTAGTGAAAATGTAAGTTAATACTAAAAAAATTTTAAATTTCGGTTTTTATTTAAATCAAAATTTTTTAGTATAAACTTAAGTTAATACTAAAAAAATGTTAAATTTAAATAAAAACCGAAATTTAAATTGTTAACTAAATTGGCACTATAAAATGTGTTAAAAAACCGAGAGGGGCATATTTTTTCTACCATCTCGAAAAAAGTCTGCGGACGCCCCTGAGACTAATATAGGCTTTTAGACACTTATCGTTACGTTAATTTAATTGTACCTGAACGTAATCGTCGAAATTATCAAACCCTGGTATGATTTGGTTATCTTCCTGGACTTGGTTTTCCAGGATTTCGACGTCTGACGACGGCTGGCAATTGCCACTCCAATCTTCCGCGGGATCCATGTCGCTAATCAAGGATCCTCGATCCTAGTGTTGCTTTCGTTAATAATCACACAATAGTGCAAAACAAACGATGGAAATTACATTCCACTGGGTTCCTCGGCGAACGTAACCTATACTCTCCACGCTGTGTACTACTACCTAAATACGTACTACCTCGTACTATGTGCTCATATGCTACTCCCAGGGCCGCCTTTACCAGGGGGCTAAATGGGCTATAGCCCAGGGGCGTCCGTGTACAAAGAAACCAAATATGTTGAAATGCTTTTTTTCTCTTCAATTTTGGAGAGAAAAATTTCGTTCGCGGGCATTGTTTTTGTTCGTGTTTGCCTCGGTGCAGACCCGGGTTTGTGATGTACTAGCTTGCACCTATTGCGGAGAAATTGCACCCTTGGGGGCTAGGACGCCAAATTTATTTAGCAGAGGGCCCTCAAATTTGTTAAGACGGCCCTGGTTGCTACACTTGTATTTATATGAGTGATATAAAAAAACACGAATCGAACACGAACACGGATTCGACGGACGACGTGTTTAAGGCAGAGATGGGCAAAAAATTTTTTAAATAAAAATTTGTGTACGAAATTTTTATTTCAAATAATTTTTTGAACATCTTTGGTTTAAGGATAAACAATAGGCCTGACCAAACTATGGATAAATTCTATTGCAGCTCATACTTTCGCAAGTGATTAATGTTAAACGTCTTTCTCGAACTTTTCATTCTCGTAGCATTGTTTTTTAATTAGATATTCTTATTGGTCCGTTAATCGAATACAGTTGCTTCCATTTAAATAAAGGTAAGAAACTGCGTCGGTATGTGTGGACTAAAATCAAATTCGTGTAATAATGATGAAACGTAATTAGCAATAACGGAAAAGTGGGTGATAGCTAATTAAGGTGAATTCCACTTACGCCCAAATCAATTTTCATTAAAATAGGTTTTGGACGCATCGTCAAGAACTTCCAAGTCGATTTTCTCGAAAATGAAGCGCAATATCAAAAATTTGTATTCCTTTTTCTCGACTTATTTACTTAATATAAGCAGAAAAGAAAGAATAACTTTTTTTCATATCGCGCTTAATTTTCGAGAAAATCCAGTTTACACCTCTTAACATTCCTCCCAGTCGCGTATAGTGGAATTCGCCCTAAGAAATTCAAGCGCGATCAGGTGAAAATGGGATTGAAAGGCCGGGGAGATGTGCGACCCGCGATCCACTGGCGTATAAAGTGACGTCGAGAGGTGTCGCTAGAGTCGGTATAATCTATCCGTTCCCCGTTCTCAGCGTTCAAGTCCAAAATTAGTAAATAAAGATGGTGGCAGCGCGTGAGCCGTGTGCCGTATCGTCACGCGAAAAATGTCTGGTAAAATGAAGTGGAAACGGAGAAGGTTCGCGATCTTTCAGAAAAATTCGAAAGCTGCAGAGACTTAGTGACCGGCTCGACCGTAGAGACGCTAATCGCAGTGTAAATAGTGCTTTTTTCCCCCCTATATATACCGAGGAGCGGATAGCAGCCGCAAAAAGAGGATAATTTGGCTCCAGAGTTCACTGTAAGGTACAAATTCTCGCTATTTTTAGACCCTACCCGAGTGTCGATTCTCATTCAGAGCGTCCGTTCGTTCCATCGGCGGCTGCTCGTGCCTCGCCAGCCGAGAACGGACGGTCCACCCTTTAATAAAAGATCGTCGTCGATTTTCTTTCGTGGGCGTTTTCGATTACCCAATAATGCGCGAGAAACGGCCCCTGCTGCTCGTCTGTGTCGTCGTCATCGTCGTCCCCGTCCACGTCGTCGTCGCTTCGGAAATTATCGCGTTATTACGAAGCAACGCCGACGCGAGAAACTTGTTTCCTTTTAATCGACTAGCTATCTTAAACCAGACCGTTCGAGAGACAATTAGCGGATGTTCCGAAAGATCCCTTCGAAATATCAGAATGCTATTTTTACCATCAGGAACCTACATACCGCGGTACGCGTTTCAGTTGCATACGGTGCACCGATACGTGCACGCACATTCTGACACACATTTTATTTAACCCAATTGATAGCAGGATCAAAAGGTTCAGAGCGGGACAAAAGATTCCGCGCGTAATCAGCAAACGAATCCATCGATTTCGCAATCAAGCGTTTCCTCCGTCCCGATCCCCCGAGCCCCTCGATTTTACCGCCAATATTTACGTCGAGTTTCATCCTGCTCGGTTCACTCGCGAACAATCAAACCTCGAACATCGATACACCGATTACTTCGGACGGTTCATCTTGCACCTTACGCTCCCGCTGTTCTCCAATCAAACCCTGCGATCTCGTAATAGCAACGATAACCATAACTGTTCTATAACTAATTTTCTTCATTTATATTACCGTGATCGATTATTATTACTCGTCGTCGATATCATTAGCGTCTCGGCGTGGCTCGCAGCATAGACTCGCTCGGCACATGGATCGTGTATGGTAACACTTTCTACGTTTCGCGTACTCGCCGAGTATTTCCCTAAGGAATTTTTGGACCCGTGACGAGGCGGCTGTTGGACGAATCCTGTGACAGACTGTCACCTGTGACGCGTTTATGGGATCGACGAAGTAGCTTAGATGGCCGGATGCGAGAGAAGGAAATTCGCCGAGCGTAGTCGGTCTATTAATTCCTCGTGACTCAAACTTTTGTCGCGAGAAATTGCGATCCACGCGTACAATCACCCGCAATCACGGTATAGCGTTCATTCATACGTGCAAGGCGAGTCGTACAGAGGGATAAGATGGCTTTTAATAATAATACGTGAATCACTGGATACCGTAAAAGCTGTCGGTGACGTCACGGTCCCGTCCAACATGGACATCAACCTAACCAGCCCGATAAACGTTCAACGCTTCGGACAAGCTCAGCAGCGAGAAAACGCACTTTCGCGCTGCTTTCTCGAGCGTTCGCGGGCGAAACTGTTTTTTAATTGAAACGGAAGGGAAGAGGGAAGGTTGGGAAGCTAGTAGGGGTGCTCAACGCTTTCAGAACGCATTTATTTTTTGTGTCTCCTTATTTACTAAAGAGATAGGCAAAATTTTTATTTAAATAAGGTTTCGAATACCGAATAAATGTTAAAAAAAATTATTCGTCATGTGTTGAATAAAGTTAATTCGGGGTGACGAATGAATGACGAATAATTTTTTTACACTTTTATTCGATACTCGACATTTTATTTAGACAAAAATTTTGCCTATTTCTGCTACGAGCGAGGTAGAAATTTAAATCTCGCTCGATCGCCTATTTAGGTATAAATGTAACGTGGAATGAAACATCGTCGGTTTCAACGCGATTGACTTCAGTTCCGTTCGACCAACTCCGGCGCGGAAGCTCTACAAGAGAATTAGAAGGACGCGTTAGCCGTCGATCGTTAATAATTCAAGGGCGCAAAAGTAAATCTGTCCTGGCAGATTTTTGGAAGCAGATCGTTGCCAAAGGCGGCGCGGCGGCGCCTTCATCCATTGACCCAATAGCTTTGCGCGCACTTACTTCCTCCTTCTCTGTTGGAACCTGCACATCTCCTGAATCGTCAGCGATTAGAGAATCCGGCGGAAAGCAATGCGCTCGCGAATTTATAATTAGTGCGGTGCAATTGAACTGCGTAACCGGCCCGCATGATCGTGCCTTTATTTCTAATTGGCCAGTCGAATTTATCCCGCCTTCTTTCACACTTGTTCGCGTTGACAGTAGTATTTTCGACTCGGTCTAAAAATACCGAGTAAAAATTACCGTGACCTGGCTACTTCGTAGTTCGTACCTAGAGGCATTTGCATCGAAATTGTTTAGCGAGCAAGTTACGTTCGAGAGACGTAGCTGCATTGCCTCGAACTGGATCACTTAAAGATTCTTCCAATTTGGGCTGATTCCTCCGCGAGAATTATTCCACTAGCAAGTAATCAAAGCTTTTACTTTCCCGTTGCGATCGCTCGTGAACGATGTCAATTCTACGCGAGTTTTAGTTTTCATCTCGACCGCAAAAACCGCACGGTCACTTCAAGGACGAGGGAAGCCACGTCCGATTGAAGGGGCTAGAAATGCGCGAGGAAATGGAAGTCATTAGGGCATCAGCCCTGAAGCTGGTCTGCCCACGCGGCGCGTAGTAGAACGGGTCTACGCGCCCGCTAAAAATACCGGGACGCACCGATCGAGTATCGAAAGCGAGAACGGGAACGAGACAGTATGCACAGTGGCGCACGTGTTCCGCTTGATAGTCGTCCTGGCAATCGGCGCGACGCCGACGATGACAAAAACGCTCGAGAAATCCTCGCTGCTTTCGCCGCTCGACTTTCCCCTCGCGATCGAGTCGACGCGCGATTAGTCAGTCGGCTCTCCGATGTTAACAGGCAGCCAAACGAGAACTCTTGCCAACGAGCTCCTCCGACAAACGAACAAACCCCGTCCTTGATTGAGTCGGGGAGATGTTGCGGTTGAACAGACATAGAATACGTATACGTATACCGAGACTCGTTCGGCGCCGGCGATGCGACGTTTCACGGTTCAGGTTTCACTTCGTCGTGATCGAGGTGGTCGTTATCGCGATCGAAATCAGCGGGCTTCCAGGGAAGTCGTGAAATTCGTGGGATTCGTAAACGGGACCGAGCGGAATCGATTTAGGTGAACGAGGTGGCGGGAAAGGAATAAAGGCACTCCTAACGCGACTGGATTACCCTTCCCTGTGCAACGCGATACCAAACCGAGAATCGCGTCGTCGTCGTCGTCTTATACGGCAGCGGATTCTTAATGCGAATCGCGGTATATGCGCGACTGTTGGTAACACACAGTCGTCAAAATCTACCGAGTACCGACGATACGAATTATCGACACATTCGGGGCGATACAAAAAGCAGTTAAACCTCATGCCAAGGTACCTACTATTAATAGGTGAATGAATGTAAGCGAGCAAGTGAAATTAAGTGTGCTACGCGAAAATCTCGTGACGCCTGACATTTGGCAATATTTAGAGTATAAGCCTGTTGCATTCGCGCCACGTTGCAAGTTGCGAGTGTAACTTTAAATCGGACTGTATAACATTCTGGCATGGGCGATGGAATTCACTTGGGAAAGTATTATAAAATCGTCGGCGTGAAATAAGCCATTCGCGTTCGAGAAACTGGGAGCCGAATTGTTGGCATCGGGGTCTGAACTGGGGGGATGTAGGCAGGGAAACTGCCTGATGCGGCAAAATTGGCAGAAAGAGAAAATTAAAGTCAATGAAAATTAATAAAGGAGTGCAGCTTTTTTAAAAAGACGGTGAAATAGTAGGTAATTCATGTTTGAATTTAGCGGGGATCGAAAAAGTTCTCGAACACTCGTTTTTAAAAAAATTCTGGTAGAACTTATATGTTTCGTTTAAGAAAATATCTGTTCCTGTGGAATTTTTATTGAAAAAATGTTACCTTTAGGAACTTCTTTAAAAAGTGTTCTTATGGAACAGATATTTTAGAACGTATATAATAAAAGTTCCATGGAAGCAAGTTACATTATGAGATTTATTAAAAAAGTACTAAACTATTGGGTACTAGTTTCATTTAACAATATAATATCATATTCTTCGTATATTTATTTTATAAAAGGTATGAAAATAATTAGATCACTTAATTCCCAAGCCTGATATAAGTTTTAAAAATATGTTTATTACTTTTCTTTATCTTCTGAAAACTTTTTTAATAAACGTTCTAATATAACTTGTTTCAATGGAATTTCTATTATACAGATTCTAAAATATCTACGTAGGTAAGTATTAATAAAATAAATAATGCATACAGAATATCAATTTAATTGTAAGAATTGTTTAATATTATTGTAGCACTGTCCATTCAATAGTATTCAGTATTTGTTATAACGATTGAGAACTTTTTTAATATTGGTGAACAAAATATCTGTTCCTGTTATGAAAATTTTTTTATTTCTTTATTTCAACTGGAACCTTTATTTTCAAGAACGTTTATTTAATCGGTTCTCCTGGGAATTTATAATGTGAGAACATTTTTAAAAACGTTCCGCGATTCATGTTTCAAATGGAATCTATTGAAAAGTCCAGAACATTTCGATCCCTGGAATTTAGTATGAAACTTTATAGTTAAATATATGCGGCAAAAATTATTTTTGCCCATAGAGGCGGAAGAGCTATTAGATTTTGTTCTGGTTGGCAAATACCAATATGTAGATAGGTACATGCACTGCGGTAAAGGCCCTGAGAGCGCAATTCCTGCGTTAGTTAATTAGTGTTCCTGATTTTCCGATATTTTTCCTTTCTCGAGAAATCAGAGATTAGAGCTTGAGAATTTTCGAGAAATTGAAAAAATATTACGAAATTTATATTTTTGGAATAATGTTGACAATATTTATTACAAACGCAAGAAAACTTTAACTAATTGTTCATTCCTGTCTAATTTGCATAAAACTTGTATAAATGAAAAAAGCAGATATTAAATATAATTGATAAATTTATTTATTTATTGTGCAAAGCGAAACATTACTCTCTTGTTTTAAAATAGTTTTTTAATCTATTTCTTTTCTTTCTTTTTTGTGATAAAATCTGTAGCATTAGAAATTTTTTTCGTTTTGAGTAGATGTTGTTTTGATCGTACGTAGCACATCCAAAATTTATAGTAAATTGGGTGTCCTTCTTTCAGTGGACTGAAAAATACGAAATTCCTTTGTTAAAGTCCGGAATTTATCTTCTTGGCTGATGCTAAATTCTTGGAGGCTCTCTGCGATTGCTAACTCTAATTTGTTTCTTTAATGATAATTTTTCATTCTGAGGATCCGTAAGTTTGTATATTCAGGAGAATCATGGCTACTGTTATAATTTTCGAAAAGTCTAGCTATATAAATAGAATTTATTTTCCCGTTTTATACATATCTGTCTTGGATATTTAATGAAAAAACGCGTCTTTTGAATCTTTTTCAAGAGATTCTGAATTACCTGTGCAAAATTTTTATAAAGGCTAGTATAGTTTTGCCGCTTCTTTTCGATATTTCTTCTTTAATAACCACAAGAAACTTATTACTTATTTCAGTAGGCATACAATTTTTCTATATTATTAAATAAGAATTTAAGAGCACCTTCACCAGTCAATAATGTCGAACCTTCTCTTCTAAGATTTTCTATTGTAATTCATATAGCTTCTAATGCTACTAATAAGATTTATTACAAATTGTAGATGCATTTATACGTTCGCGAGTTCCGAGAGACTCAAGTTTCTCGAGAATAACAGTACTTCTCAAGAAATAAGAAATGAGCAATTATAAAATTTCTCAAGAAAGAACACTATATAGTTAGGATTTAGGCAAAGCGTTTGCGCGCGTGTAAACCAGCACTGCTGCTGGTGTCTGATGGCGAGCGAGAGCTGCCCCGCTCGGTCGTCGCGTAGAGCAAAGCGGAGGCGGACGGCTACATCGAGTCGAGGCAGAAAGTCGCCCCCGAAAGCTCAAAAGGAACAGCCAACCAGCCGTTATCCATATTGCGAGGCATTAATAGCCGCCTCCGACGAGCTATCGCCTCCCGTACTACACCCTCAACACCGCCATAGTCATACATCGTGTCCGCTCCGTTACAATTATATACAGACATACATATTTCTTTCGCTGGACCTTGGACCAACTCGATGCCGCGAGCCAACCATTTCTTTATCTATTTCTACCTTTACGCCTTCGGATCTGCCTTCTTTCCAATCCCTCGAGTCTCGCGATTCGCACATTCATCCAGAGTAAAGCTTAACTTCACCCACACCAATCTCTCTCTCTTTCTCTCTCTCATATCCCGATTCGAACGAATCCCTCGAATCTGAAACTGTCCCTTTAATAGCCTTCCACCATCAAAAAGGCAAACTGAATTATCGCTCTAAAATAAAACACAGATTCTACGATCTTTTAACGGTACGTCGAAAATATGTTTCCGCGATAAAGAAAAAGAGGCCCATACTGTTGAAAGGTTAAAGAAATAGTCGAAGGACACGGTCACTTGTAAGATATATTTGTAAACACAACGGCTGCGCTGCTTCGAGGAAGGGAATGATGTAATAGCTCCAGCAAATTTGTCCAGTACAGATTACTACCATTGCGAGCAACAACCGGTTTCCGTAAAACCTCGAAGTCGCCGTGCTTTCCACCACCAGCGATAAATAAATTTCTTGGCCCAAGACAACGTTCCCTAAACATCGCAGCGCCAGGCTTATCGGTAACGTAACGCTCCTCGCGTTTTGTAACAGACAATTAACCATTCGGAGATTCCTTCTGCGAGCAATTGCAAATTCTTCTGCAGGAGCCATTTCAGATTCGATCTGTGCTGTTTACACGCGTGTCCCAGGCATATTGTATCGCGTATTATGGTAATGGTGCAGGTTGAATCGGCTCAGTTCCGCGGAGCATTTCGTCGAGGAGGCGAGCGACACGGGGACGAGACGTCCATCGGCGGGAGCGACGCACACCGGCGCGGCGTCTCGACACCCAAAATAAACTTACCGCATCTCGCCTCTCTGTCCTTCCTTCTTCGCCCGACCATAAGCCCAATAACCCTCGCATCCCGTCGTCACTATTATCCTCGATCACGAGCACCACCTCCAACACGAATCGACGATCCAACGCATCGAATTTCTACCTTGGGGGTCGACCGGCCACTTTCGGAAAAACAATCACACCGCCACCTCCCGCGCCTTGGCATTTCCTTCCCACACTTTCAGCCTCTTTGCGATCCTTCCTTCATCTCCCTCTCTACGCGTTCTTCTTCCTACGAATACTTGGAATTCCTACCCACGCTTCCATCGCGATTAAACGCGACAACTGTTCGAGCTTCGAACTGAAATTTCGTCGCAAAGAAAATGTTTCTCTTCGCGTGCAGTCCTTTACAATTTCCCTTCGAAAGCAATTATCCTCGGGGCTGGATTAAAACAGCCGTCTAGACGGAACGTTGAACCATCTGGCTTTTTCTACATTTCCACGCGATTCGTATTCGCCGTCTACGTATGTATTCGCGCGCTACACTAGAACGTTTACGTTTCAGCTAAAATTAAGAAAAATGGTGGTCGGCGAGGCGAGCATACACAATATAATGGGCGGCATGGAGAGCACCGGCGGGGTGCGTCTTCACAATCACAAGCGGAAATTGAAGCAGAGGTACGTCTGGGCAAAGATGGTCTGTTTTAAATAATTGTAGATAAGTGGAAGACAAGCGCAGGAGATTATCGTGGCCCGAGTACTTTTCTCATTCAGGTTCGACATCATCAAGAAGCTCGGACAAGGTACTTACGGGAAAGTTCAGCTGGGAATAAACAAGGAGACCGGTCAGGAAGTGGCGATCAAAACGATAAAGAAATGTAAAATAGAGACCGAGGCGGATTTAATTAGGATACGAAGGGAGATTCAAATAATGTCGAGCGTTCAGCACCCGAACATTATCCATATTTACGAAGGTAGAGTGGGGGAGAGCGGATGGAGGAATGGAACGGGGAAAAGAAGGACGATTCGATGCGATTGTATTTTTTGCAGTGTTCGAAAACAGAGAGAAGATGGTGCTGGTGATGGAGTACGCGGCTGGCGGTGAACTCTACGACTACTTGAGCGAGCGTAAAGTTTTGACGGAGCAGGAGGCGCGCAGAATATTCCGGCAGATAGCCACCGCGGTGTTCTACTGTCACAAGCACAAAATTTGCCACAGAGACTTGAAGCTCGAGAACATTTTGCTGGATCAAGTCGGCAACGCCAAGATAGCGGACTTCGGACTGTCGAACGTGTTCGACGAGCAGAGGCTGTTGAACACGTTCTGCGGCAGTCCTTTGTACGCCAGTCCTGAGATCGTGCTGGGTACCCCTTACCACGGACCCGAGGTCGACTGCTGGAGCTTGGGCGTGCTTCTCTACACGTTGGTCTACGGTGCCATGCCCTTCGACGGGTCTAACTTTAAGCGACTAGTCAAACAGATCCTGCAGTCCGACTACTTTGAGCCGAAGAAGTCCTCGCGTGAGTTTTTCTTTATACAATACTTGTAGATATTGGTGTAGGTAGGGGAGACTGGGACAAAAGCGGGACGTTAAGGATAAAAGCTCGTAACTTTGATATTATTAATGTGAAAAAGAAATTGTAATACAAGGAAATACAAAAGAGATATATAAACTGAAATATATTACCTTCTATGTAGCGCAGGTTTTTCTCAAAATTCGAATTATTTTGGAAATTGTAGTAAGGTAAAAGACCCAATACGTGGACTCGTCCCAGTAGCTGGACACTGGTGCAAAAATACTGATTAGTCCATTTAATATCCGCTTTATCCAAAAAAGAACTATTTTATTAAATTATTCAAATATTTAGTAAAATATATTCATATATATATATTTGACTAAATATTTGAATAATTGAATAAAATAATTCTTTTGCACCAGTGTCCAGCTACTGGGACGTGTCCACGTATTGGGTCTTTTACCTTAGTTTGAAGAATTAACTTTAATTTTTACCTAAAAATTTGCACTGAAATGCTTGTAAAAAGTCGAATAATTGAAATATCAGTAAAATCCTACGCTACATTGGGGAGAATAGTGTTTTAAACTTAAAAAAAAAAGAATAATTAAATTGGATGAAATGTTTCGGAGATATAGTGTGGGTCAGGTTGAAAAATGTTGTGTTGAGAAAAACGCAGTTTAAAAAATAAAAGCACGTCCCGGATTTACCAAGATCCCCGGTTTGCCGGAGTTTCCCCTACTTACACAAATAGGTATATCAATCTAACGTGTATCGTTAACGCGAGATGCTTCCGTTGCAGCCGCTTCCCCCCTGATAAAAGATATGTTGACCGTGTGCCCGGGAAAGCGCGCCGACATCGAGAAGATTTGCACCCATTGGTGGGTGAACGAGGGTTACGATCAGAATTGTCTGGATATCGCGGAGGACTTAGCCGCCCAGACACCTGTGCGTCTGGATTTATTGCTCTCTTTAGTACCCCAGTCCGCCAGCGCGGAGAAGTTAGTCGTGGGTGATCAGCAGCCTGTCGGGGATGTACCGAATAACATGTCCTCCGAGACTCTGGTCCCCACCAGGTGTCACTCTGTCGGTAGCTTAATGGAATTGGATCAAAATAATTCCGACAGGAGGATAAGGGAACTACTACTGGAGGAGGAGCCGAGAGCCGCGGCCAGCGGTGACGCCAAGAGGAAATTGGAGACGACGCCGTCGATGGACGAGACGGCCGCTGCCGGTGTCAAAAGAAAAGAGCGGTCGAGGAAGAAGGAGAGGGGCCAGGACGAGAGGGAACCCAGACCGTACAGATCCACGTCCAGGTAAATGACTCTTACTCTTCTCCATTCTCGTTTCATCGCTCTAAAACGTCGAACGTTCCGTGATTACGTACTAGGGTAAGGAGGCTAGTAGCTGGACGGGGCCCAGTAGATGGACGACTCGTTGGTTAATCGTTAATATTGAAAGAAGTAGAGAATTTTTTATCAGTTCATAAAATAAATCGTTCTTTAAAGTTTTTGCGAATAAATAATTGTTTGAAATAATTACTAACATGAAAATTGATAATTCAAAAAAATATGTGTTGTCTGTGAAAGCAGTTAGTATTGTTAGTTTTTGTGAAAATAAATGTGTAAGGTAGCTCACTTGAAGGAAGCCTCTGTTGAACGCCATCTTTTATTGTTCGAACTAAGAGATCACCATCGACGCCACAGTCGATTTCTTTACTGGTTGTTGCGGTATTAAAGGTTATTTTCATACATTTTGTTTATAATAGTTTACTTTGCAATGTAGCGAAAGAATTTTAGTATTATATGTATCATTTTGCTTTAAAAGTCAGTGATCATTATTTAGTTCCACTTTTTTCTTGTGGAACTAATTTTTGATCACCTGAATGAAAATTAGGTTAGGATATTATAAAATTATAAAAAAATTAAATTTATATGGTATAATAGTGAAAATAAGTTTATTTGGTACTTTTTTTTAATTAGTATTAGTTCCTTACCTGATAAGAAATTAGTTCTCATGTATTTTTAGATGATCAAAAACTAGTTCCTAGTCCCTTATTATTCCGTACCTTAGAAATAATTAAATTATACTTATTTTCAACTTTTTAAAATTTTTCCTTAAAGTGTAAACATTAATTCATCTTTTAGTATAAAAAAAGTCTATGATTGAAAGTTTTATTAGGTTAAAAATAAATATTAAAGCGGGAAGCCCACTAAACTGATCAGAAACTAGTTCCTTAACGGTATTGTTTTTTATTTTGTAAAAAAAACGTTTGTTGTTTTATAAAACATTAACATATTTATCGAAAACAAATTTTTGTATCCGAAAAATGTATTTGTATGTGCGATTTTACATCGTATAATCACTTCATGCGTGGACATTTGGCCACTTTAGGTTAGAGATAACCTCACTTTATTTGCGGCTTGGGCCCATAACCTGTTGCACTGTTTTCTGACAATGAAGACTCCATCGTTTTTAGTTTGGAGGAAATTAACTATATTTTAACAAAAATTAACTTAATCTAGGTAGCTAATATAGCTAATAAGTCTTTTATTCGTCTAGCCAGACACCCGTCCATCTATTGGGAAATACTGTGAGAGCGCCACCTACTAAAGTAAGCTCTGTAATCGGGTCTAGGGTAAAGGACCCAATTACTGGCAGCCAACCCAATTACTGTCACCTTAAGGTATTTTACTTAAAATAACGAATAAGTAAACGTTTAAGTAAAATAACTTAATGTGACAGTAATTGGGTTGGCTGCCAGTAATTGGGTCCTATACCCTATCACGATACAGGACTGGTGTCACACAAGTATTGAAATAGTACAATAATGTTTTTGTCATTAAATAGTCTGTTAAATTTTACAAAATCGATCATGAAACGGTTGAAATTCACAATACTCCCAATTACATCTGACAACTAACCCGATTTGAGTGCTTTAATTTTCCCCACCAGATTGTGTAGCAGAAATAAAAAAATATCAATTGATTTTGAACTGTCCATCTGCTAGCCCTATCGTCCATCTACTGGTGACACGTGCAATGACTAGAATTTTCATTTTATCCTTAAATACATTAATTCTTTTACTTGCAGTTATTTTTTTCTTTAAATTAGTACATTTTTAGGTGCAAGCTTTCTATTTTTTCTTAATACCACAAATATTTCTAAGTAACACCTTGGTGTAAACTTCGGAATGACCTAAACTGTCCATCTACTGGCCTGCATACCATATCGCTTAACAATTTCTAATTTCTTAATTCATCCAGGCACCACTCGGCACCGATTCCAAACTCGATTACGGAGGAAGCTATGGAAGTAGATCCTATCGTAACAGTTCCTACCAGTAAGACTGTTGATTTGAACACAATTGAATCCACGGCGGCTTGCTTAGAGCTGATTCAGGAGTGCAGCGAAAGATCGCCCAGCAAGGAGCGGAGTAAAACGCCGATAATTACGGGACAGGAACCTCCACCCGTAGACACAACCATGGAGAGCGTTAAAAGGGACTATACCGTTGAGGATCGGGACGAGAGTAAGGAAAACCGTTTGCGGGATGAGCGGGCGAAATCGTTTGACAGCAGAGGCTTCCACGAGGATTCGTTAAAATCCTCCGAGAGCACAAAGACCGCCAACAACCTAACAAACGATGGATCAACCGGTGATCGAACGCAAGCTCCTACCGCAAAGTCTGAAACCTCAAACCAAGCTGAAGCTAACAGTAGAATCGGCAACGAGATGTCTGCGAGTCAGGATGCGATTAATCTCGAGGCCACTAACCGCGAGTTTAAGAAGCTCAAAGAGAAGGCGCTTTCCCTCGACTCCGATCTGTGTAACGATGCCAGAGATGTACCCGCGAAAACGTTCGAGAGGAGGCGCTCAAAGATATTCGAGACCGCGGAGAAATTCAATCAAATGGCGTCGAACGTGGAGAACGAGAAGCCTAAGAAGATCTTTATTCCCGGGGTGAATGTAGACGGAGCGAAGCGCGTGTTCGAGAGGAAAGCTAGCCTGTCCTCCATCGTCACACCCCCGCCCGCGAAGCCTAGCGCGTCCAAAGTGATCATCGACGTGCCCGCGGACAAAAAGGCTGAGAAATCGATCGACAAGTCGAAAGCGAGTCAGCATGCGGAGGAGGATAAGGAAGGGAATGAAGTGGGTGAGGAGACGAAGCGGGACGAGGCTAAGAAGCGAGCTGTTGATATAATAACCGGGGCGATTGGAAAGCCGCCTGTGCAGAGGAGGGCGAATGGATCTCCGCCTATGTCGCCGCCAGGTCAAGAGCCCAAGAGGCTTCCGTTGAAGATACCGGTCGGGACGAATGATTTGCGGACCGCCACGGTATCCGTTTCCACGCCCGTCGACACGAACTTCTCGTTTGATGGGAAGTCTATGGACGCTGACGCGAAACGTCAGGCAACGGTAAGGGTAATCTTATTTTTTTAATATTAACGCGTTGTTCAATTATTTATGGCTTATGCTTTTAGGTCTCGACGTCCGAGGTGACGAACGACGACGACGACGACGACTTGCCACTGGAAGAGCCGAAGATGTCCAGCAAAATGGAGATTACTCTGAAGAGTGCGACCTTACCTAGACCGCGAAAGACAAGCAAAGCGGAGATATCGCTGGCGGAGATCAAGTCCCCAGAAACCGTGGCATTTAGGTCCGAAGTAGCGGCCAAGATCGACGCGTTCCAACCGCAGAAGCTGCGAACCCAAAGGTCCGAAGTAGCATTCCCCGTCGCAGCTGTTGTGCCCCACGCGAATCGCAGCTCGAGCTTGGAGCCGGATTGCAGACCCAAGGGTGTCACGCCGAAGGAGAGGATAATACCGATTCAGGTAAATTAGAAATATTCAAGTCGATCGTTTCGGTAGCTTTCGCGGGAACCCATACTAAATCAATTCCATTTTAATGTAATTTCACTAACAATCGTAATCTTCTTTATGTAGAAACTTATCGAACCTTTTATGGCAAACATAATTGTATCGACGACAAATTTATCACGACCAACTTGATTTTTTCTCTGACTCAATAGATAAGATTTCTTATTTACTCTTAGTAATTTTTTTTTCAAAATTTTCTTTGGGTCACCCCCCAGAATAGTTCCAAATAATTAAAAAAAAAAGTTTGAGCTCGGTCGGATAACGGGAAAGGGTGCCTCTGGGCCCCGAAACATTTAAATCATTATTTAACAGCTCGCGAAGTCGATTTTATATAATATCTTCCAAGTTATTGATTAAATAAAAAAATGTCCAACAAAAGTTGTAGATCAGGACAAGGAGCATCTTTTATGTTGTATTACTTTTTTTCGTACGACAAACGGTTTTTCGGAAAAAGTCTAAAAAAGTAAAAAAAAACTTTTCTTCCTCAAATTTTGAAAGTTTAAATACTTCTAGAAGATTTTTTATTTATGGAGGCGAACAAAAAAATGGAAGTTTTATTTTCGAGGACTACTTTTTAAAAATTAAAGGGGGATCATATACCGATATATGCGTAAAATATAAAAATAAATGTCATGAATATTTCCTGAAAATTTGGTACCGAAATTCTAAAAAATATCGATAATACAGAGTCTATATCTTCGATATTTTTGCGAATTTCAGTCCCAAATTTTCAGGAAATATTCATGACATTTTTTATTTTTATATTTTTCGCATATTTCAAAATTTGAGGGAAAAAAGTTTTTTTTTAGTTTTTCGGACTTTTTTCAAAAACCGTTTGTCACAGGAGAAAAAATAATACAACATAAAAAATGCTTCTTGTCCGGACCTACAAATTTTGTTTGACATACTTTTCGATTTAATCAATAACTTTGAGGATATCATATAATATCCTTTCCTGTTATCCTTCGCATTTTTTTTTAATTATTTGGAACTATTCTGGAGGGTGCCCCGAAGAAAATTCAAAAGTCGAAAATTAGAGCCACCCTAATATTCATGCTTCCCTTTTTTCCTTTTCTCCTTCTTCCTTTCTCTCTTTGTCTTTATTTCTTAATATGCGTCTCTTTCTCTACCTCATTTTCACAATTAATTCTACCAACGGGTCGTCTAACCCGTCTATTACAATTAAACTAAAAAAAAAATTAACTCAATTGAACATGTCCGCGGTTACGATTGCAGGTAGAAGGAGAGAGCCAGCAGTCCATGTTCTCAACGACGCCGCCGCCGAAGCCACCGATGGCTCAGAGATCGGTCTCTCAACGCTCAGGATCGCTGTCTCGCCAGTCGACCGCGGACTCCGACACCGACAGTGCTCTGGGCTCGACGGTCGGGCCGGAACCGATCAGGAAAAGCCCCAGGGAATACATAATCCCGATCGCCGTGGAGGGCGGCGGTTACGTTACTCCGAGATCGGGTAGCGTAGAGCCCGAGACCAAAACCAGCACACCAACCAGCACGAACGCTCCAAGGTCGAGGTTCGGCAGGCCTCGAAGGATGAGCTCTCTTCTATCGGACGCCAGCGAGGACGAATCTCCGTTCTCTTCGTTGCACAGGTACCTTACCTACTCATATCGTCCCTCATCCCGCTTACAGATTACCAAAGACACCTCCACTAATTGAAAATCGGCGTCCCATTTGCCCCCGCGTTTCAGGGACAGCGAGGACCTATTGCAAAGACACATGCATCGACTGAGAAGCTCTCGGCCGTCGAGGCAGCCGCCGGAACACGCGGACAGCTTGTCCTCCGGCGAGGATGACGACGACGACGGCTTTGAATTACTCACCGCCGAGAATCTCTTCTCCACACTACTCTCCAGGGTCCGAAGCTTGACGCAAAGGCTGAACGTCGACGACAACCGGGGCGCCGGCTTCCCGAGCTCCCGGCTCTTCGGAAGATTAGGATCATCCAATTCGTCCCAAGCTTTCTGGGGCCTCAATAAACCATTAACGAGGTAATTCGTTAAAGCCCCGTTCTTTACGCGAACTCCCAAGCTTCTCGTTCACCGCGCCCGTTCCTCTCTCTCTCTTCAAGTAAGAACTCGCAACTACCTATCTCTCCTCCCTTATCCTCCGCTTACCTCCTTCGAACAAGCTTTGGGATCTAATGAGAACGGTTCGACGCTTGTTTGTGCAAGCTACCAGACATATGTCGAAACGAGGACCGTGACTACGTGAGTCCAATTGTTACAACAACTTTAGAACAATGTAGTGTATGCCGATTATTTTAGAAGGTAGTGCAAAAATGCCACAAGTAATCTTTCGAACTTATTCACTTTCTTTAAAACCGATCGCGCACACTTCACGCATCCGATGTGTCTCAAAAAAGCATTCTTTACTGTCTGAAACGACCGACAGCCGAACGAGCAACGAGATCGGTTTATTAAAAATAACCTGGCTGAAAGTAGATAGTTGTAGTGTCTATCTTCTGGCTAGTATCGATTCGGACTCACCTCTTCGTGCACGGTCGGCTCTTTGAGATGGAATGATCGTGAGCATCGTCAGGTTGCTCCGACTCTCTAAAAGCCCATCGCACTTGCAAGACAGATAACGTGGAGTGCGTGGGTGTAACGTTTACCGCGCGATCACGAGAATGACGATGGTTTTGTTTGTGTGCGAACCTAGGCGGTTGACGGAGTCTCCGTTCAGGCATTCTCTCAGCCGAGAAGGAGACATATTCGCGAGAAAAGATTCGGTGAACTCGTCGAATCCCGGCACTCCCAACAGCCCAGGATCGCACAGCGCCAGCACGCCGTCGAGGGAGACCGTGTTCGATATCGGCAGCAACACATTACCAAGAGGTAAGGGAGTGCTCAACGATTCTTCTACGAATTCACCGTGAAACCGTGTCAAACTACAAAACGAACCACCGATATTCAGTGGAATGTTAGCCCTTTGCGTTCTGCACTCTCTTCCACTCGCGTCTATCAACTGTTCAAAGAAATACAGTCTTTCGTGTAGTTAATATTGATAACGTGAGACTATCCAGAATAGAGTGACATAGAGCGCAAAGGGTTAACGCTCGGAATTCGATCCAGTGGCAAAATTTTCTTCCATGTCTCGCTGAAACGAGCTGCCGACTGCTTACAGCAGGCAGAGGCAGCCATACACCGCGAACAGTACAATCGAAGACGTGGTTAATCTTTCATCTCTCATGTTTCATGGTTCACGTTGTACACGATTAATGCGCGTCTTCGCAGAAGTTGGGATCCCCTGAGATTTCATCGAGATCCGTTGGAACTGTTACTGTTGCGAAATATTGCGAAACGCAAAGGCGATCGATTCGCTAGAGGCCGTTTGGTCGGTTTATAAAAAACTTAAAAAAAAAGGAAAAATCAACTTCAAAGGCGCGATAAAAAAATAAAAAATCATTTTTTCTTTTATTTAATCTACGTCGGCGCCAGATTTACACGGTGTAAATGATTAGGCGTCGACTTAAAAAATATGAGACTCGTAGATTAAATAAAAAAAATTGATTTTTTCATTTTTAGCGCGCCTTTGAAGTCGTTTTTGTATTTTTTTTTACAAGTTTTGTATTTTTTAATTTTATTACTTTCGTTTGAAATCGGTTAAAAAAACATTTATCATGGTATCAATTGGGGAAGATACTCCATATAACGAAAAAATCATCCAAATCGGTCCACGCGTCACAAAGTTAGACGCGAATATACATTAAAACTGGAATTCTAGATAATTCTAGAATATTTAAATAACATAGTAGCACCGGCTCTTCACACTCTTTCAAATAAAAAAAAATAATCGAAATCGGTGCACCTATGCGGAAGTTATGCGTAAACATACAACGAATTATTCGTGACGAATTGAGTACATACATAACCTCCTCTTTTTGAAGTCGGTTAAAAAGAGGACGGCGATCAACGGCCTCTTACCGATCGAAGCGAGCTTCTGCCAAGACGCGCTGGGTCACGATCATTACCACATATTTTGTCACTGGTTGAAATCGCAAGCCATGCGAGAAAATGCTGGATGGTATTCAGTATGCATCTCCTAGTACCTACTAGCTGTTGTCGAGTCGTTGATAGACAGAGCACATCTTTTTTCTTTACTTTTACCTACCGTCTATATTTCTCTCTCTCTCTCTTCTCCCTCTCTCCTACAAGTTATTTCTTCCGATTTTATTTTTTATTGCCTGACGATGGTTTTTGCAACTTTTGCGTACTAACACTTAGAAGAAATATACGGTTCATGTTTGGCACAGGTGGGTAAACGTTCCAAAGATTCTCAACGAAACGAACGTAATGGGAGAATGAAGTTTGGAAAAATGATTTACATCGCGGTATCGCGTCGTGGCAACGCCGCACCAACAACGAGCACAACGCGTTGCTTTTTCGTTTCCGATTTCTTTTTCCGCGTCTATTGTTACATTTTTGGATATATACTTTTCTAAGCGCATGTCTGCACGATGCTCCTCGCGAAAAGTACCTGCCTGTTGTTCGCGACCTCGCGAATCGGGAGACACGACCGGTAGCATTCGCAATTTAATATCTCCGGGTGATTAATCGTACTATTTGTTTCGGGACGAGAAGCGCACAGGTGTTTGGGCATTACTCACAGACATGACTCACACTTTGCCTGACATAGAACCTCGTAATACGCAGTAGCAGCAAGTTGCAATGTTGTTGTTGACTTGTATACTATCCTATTAACACGAGTAGCCGTAATTCATTTTTCTTCATTAATTTATTAAGTGTATACTAAAGTTTACAGCATGACCGCACACGTATATCCATACACACGACACACACACGAGGTAATTCAGTTGTACGCTATCCAAGACAGAATCCATCTTTAATAAAAATTCATGCATCTACTTCACGTCTATCGTCGACTCTTCAATCAGCGATCAAACGAGTAATTGATTCTTTGCCACTGCTGACCGATAATATTCGAGAGGTTATACTTACCGTAGCCAAGACTCGTCCGCTCGAGACTTCCGCTTGTTTCGCTCGTTCGCCGCGGACACAGTCGGTAATGTCGTGACGTCGGTAGATACGTATCTGTGTACCGATGTAACTTTCTTCGATTCTACAGAAGGGAAAGTAAGGGAAAGTAATACGTATGCTTGAACAAACTTTTCTGATAGAAGTAACGGTAAATACGATCGAGTCAGTAATTTATTTCAATCAGATGCTAACGAATACGAACAAGGTTTGCTAAATAGTTTGACACGTCGTTATGTCCAAGCTGAAAAGAAAGAGAAGACACGTTTCGATCGAAAGAAAGATGCCAGAAGCTATTCACCGCTATATTACATGCTTCTTTATAAAAAATTCAAGTTATAAAAATTTTATTTCTATTAATTAATATCTCTGAATAGCGAGTACATAAATATCGATCGCCTCCGCGCACTGTCTAGATTCTCTAGAACCGTAAGTGGTTTCCAGCGAATGCCAAGCGCGAGTTTCTTATCTGTTCTTTTCTACCGGTTCCGGTGTTGCGAGGGAAATGGCATGGCATCGTTCTTGTCGCGCTCGACAGCAGAGCAGATCGGTGCGCAAAGCACGACGATCGAAAATCTAGTCTGAAAGCTCGCATTGGTTTTGTGCCACGTGTAATTGACGGTCTTTTCTGACGGTTGTTGCAGCGACCGTACGAGTGACTCTACGTAGGCGGGCAGACGGTAACCCCCAGTAGGCAAAACGCAAATCAAGTTAGGTACTATGCTACACTTTCTATCTAGCGAACAGTCAGCTCGTGGACGAAGCCTCGAAACCCATCTGCCTCCGTTAATCGCGCTTTAATCGTCCGCACTCACGCTTGCTGGAATTCGGCCGATTCGCAGCGATCGCAGGCACCTGCGAAATGTTTCGCGGCGCACGGAGCGGAGCTCGCCAATCCCCGTCGTCCAGCTGACACGACCTACAACGCGCGTGAACGACGACAACATGACATCATGACAACATACACTCGACCACTCTCGGTTACCGATCGTCGGAGGCAAATCGGCAATATCACCTCTTCTACCTACCTTCCCTTTAACGCGATCAATTTATTTTCTTTTCTTTCCCATTCGTGGATAATCTTTTCTATATCCAAAGTTTACCAACCACATTATTATTATTTATTTATAAATCCATCAGGTTTTGTTTGTAGTATGAAATAAAAGCGAATAAAGAAACACGTTAGCGCAATGGTTTGCACTTTCTGTTCTTTTCTTTTCATTTCTCTTATTTTATTTTTTTACTCGATATTGTATGCATGTGCGTCGGCTACGATTCTTTCCGAGATAAAGACAAGGATCTGGAGTTAGATTCGAAGGGGTTAAAGCGATTTCGAGCCATCGAATCGATTGGAACACACCCGATATATAGTTTTACAAGGCGCGTTACGATATCCAACCTTCCCGAGGCATTTATTATTACCGCGCGCGTGACTTCCAGCGCGTTCTTTCGACGATCGTCCGGGAAACACTCCAACAAGAACACGGCAAAGAAGAGCAGGGATTTCAAGGCGAACGTAGAAAAAGACGATCGTATGACGCGCGAGAAATTAGGGAAACCCTTGCATAGTAAATGCGAGCTGTCGAGATCGTTGGACGGATCAGGTTACCCCAATACGATTTTATCCATCTGTCCGCGTTCTTCCGAACACCGGTCCGCGAGCGTGCTTCTTCCTGTTAGTTCTGTTCCATTGGAAGCGGCGCGCGCGGCCAAGGTCGCGAGACGAAGTAGAAAAAAAACGACGAGCACAGGCACAGCGATCTGTCGCTGCGAAATGTGATACGATATACATATGTAGGTACATAATACTCATCGGAACGAGTCGCGCTCGGCCCCCGATATGTATCAACGAAACGAAACGAAAGCAAAACACACCGGCGAGCACGCCACTTGTTGTCGCGTTTCCTTTAACAAAAGATTTAAACCCGTTGCACAAGAGAAGAGATTTTTACACTGTTGAGATAAGGTACCTCGAGAAGTCGTATACTACAAGGCGAACGAACTAACCCTTGTTTGAGATGGCTGATATTTGTTGTGTTTTTAAGAGTTTAAATAACAGCGTTTCATTACTTTACATTGTCTCGGCATGCTTTGATAATGCTACTATACTGTATTTAATGTTGTACAATGCATCTATCTCGACTTACGTTTACACAGCTGGCGTGTTGTGATTTAGACGCCTAATTGTAAGACGATTAAGGTATTTATTTCGATGTTACGCAGCCACGAGGGCGAACTTTTCAGACCCGGTCGAGTTGAGAATTCTTTACGAAGCGCAGGCGAGCTCTTTTATTATTATTATTATTATTATTATTATCAATGGAGAAACCCTTTAGTATACAGAAGTTTGAACAGAATAGTACAGTAAGTAAAATAAAGTAAAATAAAATAAAACAAAACGGTCTTCTCAAAACTTTTTACGAACGCGAGCAACACGGGATTGGAAAGTGAGCCTTTGCGTCTCGCAAATACCGTATTCTTCTTCGTTCAGATCCGCAATGAAGCTATAACAACTTGTCGTACGCATACGCATATAGCAAGCCTCTCTTATCTGCATGTAACCGTTCGAGGAGTATATCGATTTACAATTAATCATTTCTTGCATTAATACCTGCAGATATAGATGTGTACGTGTGTATGTGTGTACGATGGATGTGTCATGTGTCGTTGATTTTCCGTCGATGTTTGTATATTTTTCAAGCAACAGCGTCGCGTTTACGTGACGATAGGGTAAAGGACCCAATTACTGGCAGCCAAGCCAATTACTGTCACCTTAAGCTATTTTACTTAAACGTTTATTTATTCGTTATTTTAAGTAAAATAGCTTAAGGTGACAGTAATTGGGTTGGCTGCCAGTAATTGGGTCCTTCACCCTAGCTTTTTGTCCCTCAAAGTGCCAGAATCGGTGGGGCTACCGACATTTTTGCCTGCTCCGTAGCGTTCGAATGAAAATTATCCGAAGCGTGAAGCAGATCCTGGGTAAAAAAATGAACACGAAAGATTGCAGAAGATAGCGTCGGCTAGTTGAATGTTGAATGTCGTACTTACAATTAGGGCTGAGAATGTCGCCGACGCGTTTGCCGCGCATTGGCTCTTCGCACTCGTCGCGCTACTTTCGGCTGTTCGAGTTAATAACAGTGCAGTTGGCGAGAGTTTTTAATTGTTAATCCCTATTCCTATCTCCGTTCGTTTCTTTTTTCGATCGACGATCACGTAGAAAAGTGCGAAGAGCCAAGCTTCGGGTTACCTTCCGAGCGACATTCGGGCAATCGCGTAGACGATTCTTTTTCCTTGCGGAACGAAACTTTATGCCAAAGGGTCGACGGAATAGATTAACCGTTAGGTCGGAGGAAACATTGATCGGCGAAATCGCGGAGGCGAATAAGGGGAGGTTCCGGTTTGGAGACCAAAAAAATAGGTGATCTTTAGGAATTAATTAAAGGAAAACTATTGTGTAGAATTTAATGGGAGTTTTTGCATTGAATTAAGGGTGTCTTAAATTATAGAAATATATTTTTGGTTTTATAATTTGGTTATATAAGATGGCACTGGGGAGTCGTTAAAGTCGAGGTGTCACAAATTTCATCCAAATCGGTAGGACCTGTATCTCGAAAAGTTATTATCCGATTCGACTGAAACTCTTTTTATTTTGAAAAATATACTTCTGGCTAGGTGGGAAACCAGAAAAAATACAAAAATTACATATTTTAGAAATAACGACAGTTGATGTTTGAAATCACTTTTTCCCTATATTTTTCGCCTTTTCAACGCCTTTGAAAATTATAAATTTTTAATTTTTTGTATTTTTTTCTGGTTTTCTCCCTAGCTAGAAGTATATTCTTCAAAATGAAAAACGTTTCAGTCGAATAGAATAATAACTTTTGGAGAGACAGGTCCCACCAGCGTGAGGAGCAATTGTGCTTAACAATGGAGGGGGGAACATCGACAGGGGGTATTGGTAATGTGTGCGTGAACTGACGCCAGCACCAAGCCAGCCGAGTGGCCCCAACGCGAAGCCAACCACGGCCAACCAGCGTCACCGGGAAACAGATTGTCGACGCTGATTGGCCCTGTTTGGCTTCGCGTTGGGGCCACTGGGTTGGCTTGGCGCTGGCGTCAGTTCACGCACACACATTACCAACACCCCCTATCGCTGTTTCCCCCTCCATTGTTAAGCATAATTGCTTCTCACGCTGGGTCCCACCGTTTTGAGAACACTGTTTCGAGAAACCAGCGTTTAAAATTTTTACGTGAGCACCGAGTGGCCGCTACTGAAATGCCTATAACTTCGTGAATTTTACTAATTTCAACAAATCCTTTTACACACGTATTCCTAAAAGATTGACCACTCAAAAACTAAAATAAAAAAAATCGACTTTCAGACCGCAACCTCCCCTTAAACCAAAAAATATTCATCCTGCAGTATAGTCGTACCATACCGCGCGAGCTATGTTTCTTTCGCCGAGTCTTTCGACTAGATTAATTTATTAATTCCCCTGAAATTTTATATACCAGAAGCAACACGTTTCATGTATGTAGAAATAAAGGAGTGTAAATACCGAGGAGTCCAGACTATTTTGTCCGCTTGCACCCCGTAACGTCCAACCGTCGCGGTTGTTTTTCAAAAATTCCCCTAGACATTATCTCGCTGTTTTTTTCAGATAAAGTAGAACGCGAAGACATAGAGGCGGAGCCGGCGCAAGTGACGAAAGAGACCCAGGAATCATTAGAACAAAGCTTTACGCCGAGCTTGGCTAGACGACTAAGCAGAACGTTCATCGAGCAAACCAGACAATCCTTGCCGTACGAGACACGGTACCGGTCGCCGAGTCGTGAGACGGTCAGCTTGCTGGACACGTCCGAGGCCGGAGATCGGTCCGTGTCCACCATCTCCGATCAAACAGAGTACAAGCAACGACCAGCCAACAGGTCGATCCGAAGGACCAACAGTCTCCTGGAGACGACCAGCAGAGACAGGGACAGAGACAGGTCGCGCAGGTCACCTAGACGAAGCGTGAGCCTGTTCGACGACGACTACGACGCCAACGAAGGTCATCGACACAACGAAGAGAACGACGACGACGCGGACGTCGACGAGAGCAACAGCTACGACAGATCACTGCCGCCGTTTCCCGGGCAGGTGATGACCCTCGGCAGAAAGTACAAGGATGCTTCAGGCAAATCAGCTACAGGCAAGCTTCGACGAGAGAACTTCCACCCCTACAGAACGGAGAAGATCCAAGAAGAGACAACCGACGCGGACAACCTGGAGAACAACGTGACGGACAATGGGTCCATCTCAGAGTGCACCTCTGTCTCTGTCTGCACCTCGAACACGAACCTTCAGGACGCGACGTCTAGTTTATCAGCCAAGTCCTACGAAACCTCGCCCACCGAGTCTTCCTCCAATCCCATCGACTACAAGTCCATCTATGCCAGGTCCGACCATCTCTCCAGGAACTTTGAAAACAGGCTACTAGCCGCGGAGAATCTCATCAAGGAGTCCAAGCTGAAGAACCTAGGACCGAGCAAGTTTAATCCTAATTTGAGCTCTAGCTACCGGGATACAGATAAATGCGAGAAACAGTCGTTGATCTCGATCGCCGAGGCGACTGGCTCCTCAGGGGTGTCAAAGCGGCGCACCTGCATCCCCAGCCTGCGACTGCGTTCTGGATCGCTGACGAGAGAACCTAGCTTGCTCAGCGATCGACGAAAGTCGTTCGCGGACTCGCAGGATAGGAGCTTAGGCTCCCGAGCCGCTAGCCCTGAGAAGTCACTGCTGAGCAAGCTGTTCAAGGCCAGCGGCAACCGGGAGAGTGACTCGAGGGACAAGGAGAAGGAGAAGGAGAAGCCGCAGAAGTCTAAGCAACACCGGATATCGCGATTTCTGCGACCAGACTTCTTTGATACTCCCAGGGAGGAGAGCCGGTATGTGAAGGAGAAGGAGGAGCAAAAGGCGGCGGAAAACGAGCGGCGCAAGTCGAGGTTTATAAAGAGGAAGAACGAGAAGAAGTCGCAGGACAATGTAGCTGATTGTGAGCTGGAGCAGCGGGACAAGGAGCTGAAGAACGAGATCAACTCTTTGAGGAAGGATCGTTGTGAGGAGGATCGGTCGGAGGAGAAGTCCAGAGGAGACTCACCAGAGGAAGCTCGGGATGTGAGAGTCGAGCGGCAAGAGGCTCGAAAGAGCTTCCTCCATTCGTTGGAGAAGAAGCTGGAGAAGCTTGGATCGGGTGAAGACACTGTTGTGAAACCCGTGGCTAATGGTGCGGTGACGAATGAGGCTGTGCGTGAGCACTCGGCGCCTCCTGCCGCGGTTCCTTCCCCCGGCGAGTCCACCGGGACTATTAAGAAGGCCAGCAGCGTGGAGGATCTATCCTCGAAGAAGCCACGGGCGTCCGAGCGTCAGAGTTCAGCCAAGAGCCGAGTGTCCTCAGTGTTAGGTTTGTTCAGGAACGCGGACGCGAAACAGGCCACAGGGACGCGGACGCAAAACGCGTTTCTGAGCAGGTTGAAGAAGAGCCCGCCGAAGAACACCCGAGCGGACGCGTCCTCCGTGGATGAGGCACCCTCCACCAGCAGCAAGATACCCACCAAGTTCGCTAAGATAGATTCCAAGTCGACGAAGAAGCTCGTGGAGGCGAGGAAGCAACCTTCTACCGTGGAGAAGCTGGGACGAGAATCCCCGAAGCGATCTCCGTCGAAGGAGAAGCCGAAGCTGGAGAAATCTGCGATCAGCGCGAAGGAGAGGAGACCTTCGAATGAGAAGGACTCTAAAGAGACAAAGAGGGTGTCGACAGACTCGCGCGAGGTATTGAATGAGGGAAGAGATACTTTGGAAGAATCTGCGGGGAAGCAAAGTGAGGGATTGTCAGGCGACGCTGCTATGGATAAGAAGCAGTTAAAAACGAAAAGGAACCGGTCGCTGGCGGAGAGTAGTTCAAGCACGGATGCGGCTAGACGCGATGAGCCGGAGAAACTGAGTGTTCCGAAGAAATCGGTGAAGCCAATAGAGACTGCGGAGGGTGGCGAGGCTGATGGAGCGAAGAAGAAGAAGAAGAAGATAGTGAGAGTAGTGAAGAAGGTGGTGAAGAAGTCTTCCGACAGCTCCGAGAGCAAGACAGAGGAGAAAGGGAAATCCGGGAAAGCTCTGGTGACTAAGAGGAGTCCTGAACCAGCCGGTTCCAGCCTCGTGGCTAAGAACGGCTCGCAGCCGCTGGCAGGACGGTCTTCATCCTCAGCGCGCTCTGGCTACACAGAGACTAAGCTTGCCGAGGTGGAGCAAAACGCAAGACCCGCCGCGAAAGCCCTCGGCAACTGCTTGCCGAAGAAGCTGAGTCCAGGGAGATCCTTAGAGGAACCATCCTCTACGGATACAAAGAACCATCCTGAGTCGCAGCGCGCCAACCGAAGCAACTTGAAGCTAGACCTCTCCAAGATACCCCACCACTCCTTCAGGAACAACGCGGCCAAGAAGGACTCTCCAAAATCCGAATCTGAAGGATCCAAGTCGGCCGTGGAATCTCCAAAAGCGGTTGCCAAGGAGGAGGTTCCTGACAAGCTGATGGAGTGCCTGTCGAAAGTAACGCACCGCGCCAGCATCACTGGGAACAAGATCATCATTGACAAACCCTTGCGCGCTAAGGACGTGGCTGAGCTCAAGAGAGAGGTCACCGAGTGCGCTCGGATGATCGAGAGCCACGCGGAGTCCGCGAACAATGCGATGCGGGAGGCGGAGGAAGAGAAGGTGGAGGAACTACCACCTCTACCGCCTCCGCCGGTTGACAGAGCCAGCTCCACTGAGACCACAGCTAAAAGCTCAAAAGGATCCCCGGTTGATTACACAAACGAGCCTTTCTCGCCTGTCGATGAGCCGAACAGCTTCGACTCGTGGTCAGTGAGCTCGGCGGAGTTGAACCATGCGCGACCCGACCTGCACTCGCCCACGTCCCCGTCTCATGCTCTCTTCGCTAGGTCTGACAACTCAGACTCCGTCATCGACCGAATCCGCCGAAGGAGTTTCTACTCCAGGTTCAATGACAGGAGGCGACCGTCGTTGACGGCTCCTCCACCAGGTCTTGGGCTAACCGCCAGCACCACACTGCCAAGGAAATATAGTTTCAGTGGACATCGAGAGAACCGTGATCGTAGCAAGTACGGCGCCGGCTATGGCCTGGCAGCCGCCTCTAAGACCAGTCATGGAGATAGAGGCTATAACTTGTACGGCGATGAGAACGTAAGGATCAGCCGCAACAGGTCCCTCGAGAGACCTAATTGCAAGCTGTACTCCGACGCGACCACCTCCGCACCGTACGTGAGTGACTTAAAGTCTCCAACTGAGCATCTACCTCCACTCTCCGCATCGTACGATCCGCTGAGGAGGTACCTCAGGTCCCCCACGTTCGACCTCTCCGCGTCCAGGGCGAAGTATCACAGCGCAGACTTTAGCGTGGACAGTGATCTAGGGAGCTACGGAAGCTACAGGACTCCTCTCTCCAGCTTGCTGAATGATACCGCGGTCGAGAGCCACGCTACCGCATTTCCCTCGTCCACGTTGCCCAGAAAATACGGGAGTACTACCGTATCGGAGCCCAAGACTGTTGAATACTACGAGGAGCTGCTGGCTCCGACCTGCTCGGACTACTTGCCGGTTAGGAGATCGCCTATTTCCAGCGAGTATCTCAACAGGAGCGAGAATGGATATTATAACGGGAATGTGGCGGATCTACATTTTAGTGGGAGCAAGCGCAAAGCTTACGCGGAGAGCAGTGCAAGCTCCGAGCTCACTGAGCAGTCCGATCAACATGGATCTGGGTCCAGCGAACAGAGAAGGTAAAGCGGGATTTACCACAGTGGGGAAATTTGGCGATTTTATGGCATGAAAATAAAATGCATGAAAATAAATTTTTGAAAAAGTTAATGCAAATGTAATTTGAAGAACTATATCCATTTTCGTGGTCAAAATATGAAAACTTATTTTTAATATATAAAATTCTACACTTTCACGTTCTAATATACGAGAAAATAAATTATCCAAAAATAGCACTTATAAAAATTATGAACGGTAAAGATTTTTTTATTATTTATATTTATACACTTAAACCTATGAAATTAAATTCCCCTTAAAATTAATACTCCAGCGGGGCATAGAAGAAGGGTTATCGCTTCCCACACAGAACCATAACATTGCAGCAACGTCTCTGCAATGTTGTGGTGCAGGCACCATAATATTGCAGAGACGTTGCAGGTTCAGTCCTATGTCCACCTTCGCAATATTGCGCATGTGTATATTTGCAATGTTGCGGCAACATTACACATATGTAGTCCTGCAACGTTCCGGCAATGATTTTGCAACGAAATGGCAAAATTCTGGCAATGATCCTGCAACATTGCAAAGAAGTTGCAGGTTCACTCCTATGTCCACCTTCGCAATATTGCGGATGTGTATTTTTGCAATGTTGCGGCAACATTACAAGTATGTAGTATGTAATTTAAAAATATGCAACTTTGCTGGGGCGTTGCCACTGGAACATTGCGCGTCGATGTGCGCGTAATATTGCAGGAATATTGTAGGATCGTTGCCAATGGAACATTGCACGGCAATGAACTTGCAATATTGCAGGATCGTTGCCACTCCAATAATGCACAACAATATTGCAACAACGTTCCTGCAATATTGCAATGCAACCTGCAACAACGCAATATTGCAGCAACGTTCCTGCAATACTGCTGTAAGGAAGTGTGCTATATGGGTTTAGATAACAAGCTTTTTAATTTCTTATCGGGAAGTTTTCTTAGATTACTAATTAATGGATCTGACGATAATAGAAGCCAATTGAAAACATCCTCCATATTTTTTTCCCTTGATCATTTTCGAGATAAATTTTGTCGGTACTTTTTAATATCCTTATTCCGTGCTTCTTGAGCTTCCTCAGAAAGCTGACCAATTGGAAGGACAGCATTTTCGATTATGTGAGGACCATGAATTAAAATGTTGTGTACAGTAGTACGCATCGTGTGTCAAGAATATAATGCAACAAATAATTTTGCCGCTTTTACAGCAAACCTACATTTAAAATTGTTTAACATCTACTGCGTAACCACTTGATATTCCTTGTAAAATAACACGAAACCTATTAATACAAACAATCAAACAGAGGATCGAAGCTGAATAAAATCGTTTAAAAAAAGAATAAAAGAATAAAAACACTGGGTCGTGTTTAAAAAAAATTCATACAATTACAAGATTAGCAACTACTAGCAATTAATAATTACATTTATAGAATAAAAATAGTGCAACGTATAATAGGAATAAAAATCATTGCAGGATATTATGGGATTTATAAATAGTTTATGTAATAAAAATTGATTCTTATATGAAAAGATTGTTTCTAAAACACTACTTTAAAAATTGTATAAATTGCGTATTAAAAACCGAAGCATAATTATTTTGAGGATAAAAAGATATCTTACGCACTACCAGGAATTGAATCCAACCCTCCAAATTATTTTCGGAACTTTGGATAATTCAATATAAATCTTTGAAGTAACTCGAAAATCTAGATTAATTCTTTGCAATCGTTCTAACCTCACATGAACATAAATATTTGTGAGTCTACACGAGCTTTGCATTAAAACATTTAACAGTAAAATTTGAGGCATTTGATGCTCATATTAGTTCTTCAATTGACATTTGCATTTATTTTGTCAAATTCAAAAATTTATTTTTGTAGTTTTAGCCATAAAATCCCCAAATTTCCCTACTCTGCGCCCTTCCAACTTACACCAGTCCGCCATTTTCTCCTCCAACATAATTTATCTTCAACTTTCAGGAGCAACAGCGAGAGTAAACACCTGCCATCGACTTCCGCGGAAGCGACCTGCCCCGGCGCCGCCGATTATAGTTAAGTCGGCCGCAAACTTCATCGCGGCCAGATAGCTACTTCTCCGCATGAAGGCCGCTTCTTCGTCCGTTGATCCGGGCCACTTCGACTCGCGTGCAATTAGCGTCGAACCAATCGAGCCAGAAAATAAAACGTCGATCCACCATTGATGCCAGAGATGGGCAAAAACTTATTTAAAACAAAAACTTGTACGAAATTTTTATAATAATTTTTCCCCATCTCTGATTGATGAGAACTGCAACGATACTCGGGACGAGTCGATTATTTATTTTCCGCGTCGCCCGACGCGCAACGAGACTACCGAATTCGACTCCGTGCCGCCTTAGAATAAAGAAACTTACGAATATAAAATCTACAATGAAAAATGTTGGTCTTTAAACAATTACGCCGACTTTATTCTAGTCCGTTAATTTAGTCGATACCAGCAGTGGTCGCGTCGACGTCGTCGATAACGTCGCAACTGTAACTTTACCAAAGATTTTATACCGCGCCTAGTTCGCCAGTGTTGTACCGTCTGTTACCAGCGACATTCTTCAGAGAGCGACTGTAAATGAATTCCTAACGGTGGACGCATCGAGCAAACAGCCTAAACGACTTCACCGCCTTTCCTCGACATTCACGAGACATGCGTCTATTAATTACCGCTTGCCGTTAAAATCTACTAAATAAGTAGATTCGCAGGAATGATTGTTGTCGTCGTTAAACTATCGTTTACCGTTGCAGAGTTTTTTTTCATAAATCCAACAACTACGCGATTGCAGTTGTTGTTTTTTATCATTACTGCTACTATCATTATCGTTATCATTACTATTATTATTATTACTACTATTATTACTGTTATCATTACTACTACTATTATTAATATTATTATTCCTGTGTTACGTAGAAGTGTGTCTTGTAAAAGTAGCCACTTAAATTGTTCTTTTTGAGGAACCGCTGTTTCGAGAAGGTGTCTACTTGTGGTTTAGCGCGAGCCACATTCGCTGGATGTATGTACTTCCGAACCGAACCGATCCTCCGTGCGCGCATATTTGCGTATGCGTGCAGTCGCGAGCCCACCGTGTGTCCGTTTTTCTCTCTCCTCCGACCGTGAAACGCGCAAATGTTCGTAGAGTGATCTTGGCTCCAGTATTTATAGAGATATAAGTAAAAGTATCGCAGCAGATTACGCTGGCCGCTGGATGTTTACAAAGTGTGATGTCTAGTGGTGGGTGTAACGAGCAGGCCAAGTCGTAGGCGCTACCGGCTATTGTGCTCTGCGGACGAGGATGCTGATAGAGGATTGCCACTTCCGAAATCATCGAGCACCGCGTTTACAGCGCGCACTAGAAACTGAAAGGGAAATGTGAAGGCTATTTCGATTCCTCGCCGCGTTGATTGATGCGTCCAGTAGGTACCTACTCGCAAACGAACATCCGACCTTTCGTCTTATTTTCGAATCGCTGGAGATGTTGCAGCTATGGGATACCAATGACTGATCAGCCACGGTCTTCCGCTTGTTATCATGTTATGTATGCGTTTTCTATTCATATACGTATTTTAAAATAAATCATCGATACTCAAGTGGGGTTGTTACAGTCTTTCAATCTTTATCCTTTGTATCGGGTTCAGTGGCGGATTTAAGAAAAAAGGCCCAGGTGGCAAACGGCTTGAGGGGCCCATTTTTCGGGAAAATGAGGAAGTAGTTTACTGAAAGGAGGGGGGGGGGGGGGAGTGTACAGAAAAGTATAGAAAAAATAGTGCTTGGATAAAATTATAATTTTGTTTTGAAGACAGGGCCCCTAGGGCCCTTTTTGGTGGGAAATTAAAGCGGTAGTTTACCGAAAACGGGCTCAGTGTAATAATACAGAAAAAAATATAGGTAGTTTCGATAAAATCATAATTTTTTTTAAAGACGGGGCCTCAAGGAGGTCTTCTGGGTAGGGGCCCAGGTGGCAACTGCTCTTCGGCCGCCCTGTTAAATCCGCCACTGATCGGGTTTGCTGGGACATGGTCGATTCGAGTTGGAAGTTTCCTGTGTACTACTAAATTAGTAAATATCGAGAAAGTTCTGGAATTTTTTAATAGGTTCCATTTAGAATTTTAAAACATGGACCGCGGATTTTTTTTAAAAAAGTTCTCAGGTTTTGAGTTCCCTGGAGAACCGGTAAAATAAAAGTTCTTGAAAATAAAGGTTCTAGTTGGAATGGAACTTGTAAAATGTAAAAAATTTTAAAAAAATTAAAACCGACTTCAAAAAAATGAAATTGCACTAAAAAGTAAAAAATAATTTTTTCCCTTATTTAATCTACTACTCTCATATTTTTTAAGTCGGTGTCTCATCATTTGCACTGTGTAAATTTGGCACCGACTTAAAAAATATGAGAGTAGTAGATTAAATAAGGGAAAAAATTATTTTTTACTTTTTAGTGCAATTTTATTTTTTTGAAGTCGGTTTTAATTTTTTTTAATTTTTTTATTTTCAACTTTTCAGTTTTTAACTATAACTGGTATAAATATAAATAATAAAACAAAGATCATCAAAATCGGTCCATATGCTGAGGAGTTATGAGGAGACAAACATAAAAAAAAAATAAAAAACACTTCTTTTCATTCGAATTTTTAACAATATCTTTAAAATACCATTTTGAAGAGAAATACGTACGGGATTTTCGATAAGTTAATTTAAACATTACTTATTAACAAATGATTGCCCTGTCTTTATAGAAAATTGAACGTCTTTTATTCAAATACTCACTAATCACACAAAAATCAATATTTTTAAAATCCCCTACGTATTTCTCTAGCTATAAACATGTAGATTTAAGTGATATTTTAGTCTTTTTTCCAAATTCAAATTTGCACCAGCTACACTGCGCGCCGCAGAGCACTAAAATTTCAACATACCTCACGAGAATGGCTTCAATGCCGCCATTTCTTAATACTTTTCAATAACCTTTTTTTTAATAACAAATATATGCTTAATAACTTCCTCCAGTATTGTTGTTCTATTACCTTTCCTTCTATCCAAGAAAAATTACCACAAAAACGCTTTTTACAAGCTGTTACAGTGGTGTTACCCCTTAAAAAGCAAGAGGGGTATATTTTTCTTTACCACCATTCCAAAGTTGCCCCCTAAAAAAAGTCTCCAGACGACCCTGACCTTTTAAAGAAGTTCCAAAAGGTGCCATTTTTATCAATAAAAATTCCACAGTAACAGCTATTTTCTTAAACAAAACACAAGTTCTAACAGAATTATTTACGAGGATTATTACGAATTATTTTAAAATATTAAAACGAGGGTTCCAGAACTTTTTCAATCTCCCTGCTACCAATTACCATTCCGTGGCACTGTCGCTCACCGCGTCTCAAACTTTCACGATCACTCCACTCGACATTCTTCTTTTCGTTTCTCTCGAAATTCTCCCGTATCAGCAAACAATCCCCGCTTCTTTCCGCGGCTAGCAAAAATCCCAGCGACACGTTCGAAATTACAGTTCACTCGCACCTCCTCTATCAACTCATTCACAAAAACCATACCGACACCATGAATCCTATAAAGCTACGATTTTACACCGAGCTATACGAGAAAGAAAACAGGCACATAAAGCTGCAAGAAACCTTCGTGCCCATCGCGCGAACAGTACCAATAACCGGTAAGTTTTACGCGAAGCACGAGGTGATCCCCCTGTCCGAAGTTCGCCAGGACTACGTCGATTTAATCGCAAGGCGGACGATCTTGCGGCCCACGGACATTTACACCTTCAGGCCACCTACGGTTAACATGGAGTACGACCACTAGCGAGCATAGTTGGTAACTACGCTCGACCACGCAACGCCTTCCATTTCTAACAAAGGTTCACGCTCTTCATCGCTAGATACGGCTGGTTCTCAGAGCCCCTGATACCTCGAACAAAAGATCCCAGGCTCAGTTTCCCCAGGACGCAGGCGGACTTCATCGCGGCTGAGCTTCGAATCCGTCACGTTAACAGAGGTCTACCAACGGAGACGTTCACCGGACTGCCTTTCAAGCTTTAAACCAACCCTGTCACGCTTCACCGTCAAGCCATCCAAACTATATAACCAAGGCTCCCCGGAAAGAAGAAAGTGGAAAGCGGACAGCGACTGCGCGCGCGATCTCCCTCCTCCGAAGCACACTGAAGCGATCGTCGCACCTGCCTCGGTGAAATTCAATATCGATGTTGTGCCACTCCCGTTCCCTGGCAACGAGCGCAACTGTGGTCCCACTTCAAGATGGCATAGGCTCGCAAACCGCGCGTCCACGTTCATCCGAGGAGAGCTTTTCGAAGAGGGATCCTTCAGCAGAGTGGCGCGACTCTACCGGAGAAATTAAAGAGTCGGTTATTTGTTCTGCTGTTCGGTTGGTTGTGCCCAGCGAGGGTTTAATAAATGGGTGAGACTAAGAGAATGTTACCGCCGAGAAGATAGTGCGGCGTGCTGTGGCAACTGGCGGAGGTCGTCATGGCAGGACGAGGCTTCTGCGTGAAGGTGCAACTGGACCTGCACGCTGTATGTGTGCAACTGATGATCCTCGGTGGATCGATGATCTGTGGCAGTCAGAGCAAGAACGGACTAACCCACATTTTTTTCGAAATTGAATTAGTAGCAAGGGGTCGTTCTTAAATTACGTAAGGCTTTTTGGGGAGGGAGGGGGTCACGAATTTCTTATGTTTTCTTACAAGGGGGAGGGAGGAGTTAGGTAGCGTTTTACGTAGTATTTTTTAACAAATTAATACAATAAATGCAAATTTTATCATTAATGTTAAAAAAAAGTTGTTTTAGTTTAAATTTCCCCAAACTGAGTTAAATGAATTCTGTAAATGTTTAAAAGAATTTTAATAACTGAAAAATTTAATGTAAAAAATATTACGTAAGAAGGGGGTTGCAGTATCAAATCTTACGAATTCTTATACTGTGGGAGGGAGGGGGTAAGAAATCGTGAAAATTACCCTTACGTAATTTAAGAACGGCCCCCAATAACGTATTCCAATAGGCTCTACTAACTATATAATATAGGGAAAAAAAAATTTTTTTAATGTGGGTTGGTTCGTTCTTGCTCTGACTGCCTCATCTAGCTTCTTAGATTGAACCGTGTTTCAGATAACGTGTCCCGGGGTATGGCTGTGTCCTAACGGAAAAGTAGCGCTGCGAATGACCAGCCTCGGCTCCACCCTAGAATCTCACAGAGTATCACCGATTTTTCCACTATTATTTCACAACCAGTTTACCTTTAAGAAAACGTTCACACGGCTGGCTGGTGGTTTGACAGAGTTGCAACGCAGTTTGGAGCAAGAGTTTCTCTACGCGGAGTTGATACAGTGGCTGAGCCCTTGCAACAGGGCTGTGGTGTTGGGTTCGTTTGAGACTAACTTGGCGGACGTGCTGTACCCGGTGACTAATTACAAAGGTTTATTGGCCGGAGTGGATGTGGATCTGCTTATGGACCCTAGCAAATATTTTCCTGTTAGTATCTACGGTGACTTTAATTAATATTCGGACACCTTTTTAACATCGCATAACTTTTTTAGAATTGGAATTAGTTTGCGAACTGATGTGTTACGTCGTTTTTAAAAATTGCAATTGGTCGGAATAGCGAAAAAAATAGTGAAGGTCTTTTTTTTAATTTTTTAAAAAAAAATAGTAAAGGTCGTTTTTTATATTTTTTGAAAAAAAAAATAGTAAAGGTCGTTTTTTTTTTAAATAGTAAAGGTCGTTTTTTATTTTTCTTTAATAGTAAAGGTCGTTTTTTTTTTAATTTTTTTAAGAAAATTAAAAAAAATTAAAAAAAAAATTTTTTTAAAAAATGTTAAAAACGAACTTTACTATTTTTTTGCTATTCCGACCAATTGCATTTTTTTTTAAAAACGACGTAACACATCAGTTCGCAAACTAATCCTTCTAGCTTTTAAGAAAAAACTCAAGTCGTTTGGACCAATTCTAAAAAAGTTATGCGATTTTAAAAAGTGTCCGAATATTAATGCGAGTCACTGTATGTTGATGTGTGACCTTGTTTTTTTGATAATTGACTGGTAATTGGATAATCGTTTCAGGGGATTATAGCGCCTAAAATTGAGATCTCTACCAAAACGGTGATAGAGGAGGTAGTGGGCGTTTTTAAGGAGAAAGTTGGTGGGGCGTATGTGGTCAATCCGAAGACAATCAACTCTCAGGTAAGAGAGTTGGGATTAGAGTAGGGAATGACTATTAGAGGGTAAGCGATGATTTTTTTCTAGCGGACGCCCTGTGCTCTTAGGAGGCGACCTGCTCAGGGTATCATCAGGCAGAGAAGAGTTTGCCATAGTCGAGCGAAGCCTCGAGGTCAAATCTGTCGACCGTAAGTAAAGGTGGTGGCGTGCAGAGATGGGCAGTATTTAAATAAGAAATTATTTGAATAACATATTAAATAAAGGAGACTTTATTTTTATTAGTTGTTAAATAGAAATAACTTTGGGTTATTTTTATTTGAAGCGTCTCAAATTAATTTTTTATTCGACGGGATTTCATTCGACGGTAACATATGATTTTTTTATTCGACGGGAATTCATTTTAAGCTTGGAATGATTTTCTCAGTTTCATTCGTAGTTTTATTCGAAAGTTATTCGAAGTTCGAATAACTTTGGGCGATTTAAATAAAATATTTATTTAGAATAAAAGACATTTTATTCGAAGCGCCTCAAATCATTTTTTATTCAACGGCCACATATGATTTTTTTTATTCGAGGGGAATTCATTTTAATCTTCGAATGATTTTCTCATTTTCATTCGTAGTTTTATTCGAAAGTTATTCGAAGCTCGAATAACTTTGGGCGAGCCTTTGATCCAGAAATGGGCAAAAAATTATTTCAAATAAAAATTCATGTACGAAATTTTTATTTCAAATAATTTTTTGCCCATCTCTGCTTTGATCGAAGCCGCCGGCTTCTCAAGCCGAGCGACATTGTATCGTTCACCCGTATAAACTGCAGCGCGGAGTTGCTCAGCGATGTGTCATCGATTATGCACAAACGGAATTTCTTTATTTCTCGTCATATCAATGTGAAAGTGATGCTAATGAATTCCTTCCGATTAAATTGACAAAAAATTGAAATTGTTGGAAATATTACAGAAACGGTCGCTTAAACGCCAATCGAATGCGTGACTAAGGTTTGTCAGTTTTTAAAAACCAGGTTTAAAAACCGGTTTTTATTTATGAATATGTAAAATTCGAAAACCGGTTTTACAATTTAAAAAACCGGTTTTATATACTACTTAGAATTAATATGCAACAATTAATTATTTATTTAATTATTGTAGTATACTGTAGTAGGTAACAGTTTAGTTATTACTTTACGAGTTCATATTTTCCGAAGAAAAATACTGAATGGACTAAAGATTTATAATTTCGTACCATTGTAAAAGATTTATATTTTGTGCGGATTTTAGTTTAGCCTTTTTTTCATTTGGTTTTATACTCAGTCTATGTAATTGTGTTATATTTTTGTACATCCATAAATATTAAATAAACTCAAAAATTGTACGGATTTTAGTTAATTTAATTTTTATTTATTTATTTGGTTTTGTATAGATAGAGTATATTTTATTTTATTATATTTTTGCAATCCCATAAATATTAAGGAAACTGAACATTATTAAAGTGAGTACAAATATTTATTTACTATTTTAATTATATATTCTCTGTGACAATTCGAAAACCGGTTTAACCAGTTTTCTGGGAATAGTGGAATTCGAAACAGTTTTTTTTCAAAAGTCGATTTTTTGTATAAACCCTACTCGTGACTGTCCTGCTTAGCCATCCAGGGTACCCCCTTCACCCTGGACCCAGTGTCTTTGATGATCACAATAATTGCCAGATGGCCCAGTCATATCTCTTCGGCTATCGCGAGGCCTTCCTCACGTAGGCCGCCGTACCGCGACCAACATGAGACGTGGTCCGTCAATCCTACATTTCCTACAAAATGAATTCCTGTCAAATAAAAAAATCATGCCTGGCCGTCGAATGAATTCCCGTCGAATAAAAAAATTATTTGAGGCGCTTCGAATAAAAATAAGCCAATGTCATTTTTATTTTATGAGTCTCGAATAAAATTTTTGTCTTTTATTCTAAATCAATATTTTATTTAAATCGCCCAAAGTTATTCGAACTTCGAATAACTTTCAAATAAAAACACGAATGAAACTGAGAAAACCATTTGAAGCTTAAAATGAATTCTCGTCGAATAAAAAAATGATTTGCGGCGCTTCGAATAAAAATAAGCCAAAGTTACTTTTATTTGATGAGTCTCGAATAAAATTTTTGTCTTTTATTCTAAATCAATATTTCATTTAAATCGCCCAAAGTTAATCGAACTACGAATAACTTTCAAATAAAAATACGAATGAAACTGAGAAAACTATTTGAAGCTTAAAATGAATTCCCGTCGAATAAAAAAATGATTTGAGGCGCATCGAACAAAAATAACCCAAAGTTATTTTTATTTGATGAGTCTCGAATAAAATTTTTATCTTTTATTCGAAATCAATTTTTTATTTAAAGCAATTTTTGCCCATCTTTGGTGACATGCGGGAATGCCAGGACCAATTATCTGCATTTTCAGCCCGAGATATCGGTGCAACGTAGAAAACTCGTCTCCAGACCAACACTCTCGCCTTGACGTCTGCTATCATCCGTCGAAACCGAGGCCAAAGTGTCTACGCGACATTAACGCAAAACAAGATCACTACTCAATACCATCCACTTGCCAGGACACGCATATCTTTGACAGCTGCCCCGTTTGCTCCAAATACAAATGCTACTTTTCCTGCGAATGCAGTCTATTAAATAACGAGCGACCATTCGATCGCAACTTCAATCACCGCGACGAGTACTTAGAATCCACAGAACCCGGACACTTGCTGGACAACTGTCGCTGTTGCACCTGTGCCACGTAAGTTCAACGCAGAATCTTCATCACCCCTCAAACCTTATCCATCAACTCGCCTTTACACTTCCACAGAATGCAAGAAGATTCCCGATACCTCCGGCAAAAATTCTATTGCACGGACAAACACTGCAAATCCAAGGCGTATGTCCTGTAATAGAGTCTGTGAACTGTTGGTAAATCGAAGGAGAGCAGTTGAAACGTTTAAACCGAAACTTTAGTGTTTCAGGGTGCGATACTCTTCGCGCGCGAGGTGAAACCGAAGCGGAGCAAGGCTTCTACAAGAATCTCCAACGATTCTACAAACGAATGTACAAACAGGCGAAACTTCGAGCTGAAGAAGCATATGATTAATACCGTAATCGTAGAAATATTCCGTGAGTGATTGTCGTAACGTAAATTGTCTAAAAATCCTCGAAATAAATACATCTCGACGTTTTCACGTTTTCAACATCCATTACAGATGAATCAAGCTTGTCGATTTCTTTTGCAGAGACAAATCTACTTGTTACATACGTAGAAAAGTTTGAGTGTGCTTTATTTAACGTAGACTTGGTAGCCCAACGTGTACAACGGAGTTCCTTGCAGTTTGAAGCCACGAAGAGCTACCGACTTCTTCAGCAACGCCGGAGTCCTTAGATATATGCCGCGTCCCTGGGGCGTCCAAGCCCTCAGGGTAACCGTCTGCTGCTCGTGAGGAGTGATCGCGATCCAACCTATGGAATTAAATACACGTATATAGACGCGCAATTTGACTCTTCGTCTCCAGCGAAATTACTACGAAATTTACCAATGCTAGACAGCACGACGTCAGCGGCGGATTCGTTCCTATCAACGCCGGTCACCGTCACTTCCTTCGACTCCAGTCTCGGCCACAATTTTAATCGTTCCGGATCATTGGCCGGCACAACGAACGCTTCGGTATTTAGCAGCTGTCTGTAAAGATCGTCCGCGTCGGCGGTGTGACACATCGTGATTGGTAGCTCCTTGCTTGTAAACAGCGTGCACCTATTTGAAAATAAGAGGAAATTGTTGGACAGAGAATGTTTAATGGTAAAAAAAATCGGGGTTACGCTGCTAAGGATATTTCGTACGGAAATTGAATGTGAACTCGGAACTCTTAGAAGTTGAAGCGAAGAAACGGCGAGTTTTCAAGTGAGTTTTGGATAGTATTGTTGTTTCGAAACGTTTAGGAAACGGGCTGGTTCGGTAAGACGAATGAAATACCGGATGTAAAGGTCTCCTCCTTCCACAAAGTCCAATCTGCCCATGCCAGCCACGAACACGGTTTCTGATTGTCTGAGAATAAATGTTCTTGGGGATATTATTCCTTCCGGTAGAGTTACCATTAGCTCGTCGGTTGTTAATAAATCTAGAATTTGATCCTGCTGGAGGGTGCCCGGAGTGTCGTAACACCAACGACTCTCTTGATACTCTGGGCGAGTTTCATCCAGACCGACTTTTCTCATCATGGAAGTGTGCGAAATTTCTGAGAATGGATCGGTGTCAACGTCCTCGTCAGATCTACCGGTAAACGTTCGACCGACGGAGCCTGTAAAAATATATGCGTAAGAAACTTTGCATTTAGAAAATATGTAGGTATGGATGTGCATTAGGGTGGCTATTATTTTCGAGTTTTGAATTTTCTTCGGGGCATTATCTGGTTAATAATAGTTCCAAGTAATTAAAAAAAAATCTGTGGAAAGTTTGAGCCCGATCGGATGACGGATACTTTACGGAAAAAAGTTGAAAAACTGAAAATAAAAACTTTTTCTCAAATTTTGAAATTTTAAATGCTTCTCGAACACTTTTTATTTCTGAATTTTTATTTTCGAGGACTATTTTCTAAGCATTTAAGAGGGAGGCATATACCAAAATATGCCAAAAAGAATTTTTTTTCCTTATTTTTGGGACCGAAATTCGCAAAAATACTGAAGATATAGACATCAGAAGTGAGGTATTCAAATCACGATTACACAAAAACTATTCAACCGATTTACGTCAAATTTTGCATTGCTATAGGATACACTATTATTCAGGTTTTGACAGCGCGGATTTTTTATTTGATTCATAGTTTGTTTTTTATTGCCTAAAAAGTGCAAGATTTCATGTCCCATTTTTTGTTAAAAATTTGGAATATTAAAATGTATGTATCTCGAAAATTTCTTATTTATGAAGACTAAAAGAAATCTGTATTTTTTATTTTCAACCCTAAAGGTTAATACTGCTACATCTCTGTCACTAATGAGTATATGTACTTTACTTCTAATGTCTGTAGCTTCGATATTTTTGCGAATTCCAATCCCAAATTGTCAGGAAACATTCATGACATATCAAACACTGAAAATAAGGAACAAAAAATTATCTTTTTGGAATATTTCGGTACATGCCTCCCCTTTAAATGTTTAAAAAACAGTCCCCGAAAATAAAAATTCCTTTTTTTTGTTCGCTTTCATAAATAAAAAGTGTTCGAGAAGCTTTCAAAATTTCAAAATTTGAGAGAAAAATACTTTTTTTTTTCAGTTTTTCGGCCTTTTTTCGAAAACTGTTAGCCCCACAAGAGAAAGCAATATAACATAAAAGATGCTCCTTGTTCAGATCTACAACTTTAGTTTGACACATTTTTCGATATAATCAATAACTAGGAGGATATTATATAAAATCGACTTTTTGAACTATTAAATAATTATTTAAACGCTCAAGGACCCAGGGGCACCTTTTCTCGTTATCCGATCGAGCTTAAACTTCACACAGATTTTTCTCAATTATTTTGAACTATTCTGGAAGGTGCCCCGCAGAAAATCTTGAAAAAATATTTACCAAGAATAAATAAGACCCACTCTAATGTACATTTACTTATTTAACTCTCTACCACCTTCTAGAATCGCGTACTTCATATTCTTCGTCACTTTAAGCTGGTAATCTCTGTACTGTGATTCCGACATTTTACCATGTTGTTCTTTCTTCAACCTTTCCATCCTCAACGTCCGTTTCTTCATGTTTGGATTTAAAATAGGGAATTTCAGTAAATTTAACGTCGTCCCTGGCCAAGAAGATATCGTTGCGCGAGGCACCAGATCAACGGCTTGCACTTTACAATAATCAGATTGTAACAACGCATTAAACATGGATGACTTTCCAACATTTGTACATCCGATTAAATAAACGTCCCCTGAAATTTCAATAACTTGTTAATTATTAATGATTTAAGAAACTTTCACATAACGATTCAAAGCAGAATTCATAAATTCTAAACGATACACAACAGAAACATCAATCATTAAAAAATTATGCGCTCTCACCATTCGTAACTAAATTCTTCAATTTAGTTAAGGGAGTAGTGGACTATTTCAGCTTCAGAAAATCGATTTTTTACTGATTTTAAAAGTCTCATTCTTTAAGAAAATTTTAAACAAAATTTCATGAAGAAATTCAAATAATTGCCGAAGTTACAGCAACGAACTTAATCGAGTGCACAATAAATATTTTCACTTAAAATTTTAACTGGAGCTCTAGAATTCCATTCTCTATCATGTAGAAATTCCGCATCAACATTGAATTTTTGCAAAACATTTTATAATTAATTAAAGACGATTTTTCCCGTAAAAATGTGGAAAAAAAATTGATTTCTGTGTAACTTCCACAATTTTTCTTCAAATTCAGCAAGTTTCCACACTGTACATATTTGTGTACAGAATAATCACCTCAAAGCATTTTGCTTTCAGATATTCAACGATTAATAACTTCGACAATTTTATACATTCCAACAATTTCTTTTTTTGCAAAAACTCGCAAACGTGCCCACAATAGATAGTAAAAAGCATGACTATACCAATTGTTTGGTATCAAAGTAATTTACCATCAAAGAAACTAACGATTTTCCATATCCAATAGTCCACTACCCCTAGAAACAACAATTCTCACTTGTTAAAGAGCTGAGAAACATTTATATTAAAGCTACTTTATAGAAGCATAATTTGTATACCATTATATCCCCATTTAAATTGCAATTTATTTATCAGTTCCTCAATTCCATATCCAGTTTTCGCAGACGTAAGCGCAACATGCGTAACGTTCTCTCTCTTTATCCCCGTAACATCCACAACAGTATCCACCAATTGCTTCTTAATATTATCAAAGAAATGAGGACAATCCCTGGGCAGCAAGTCGACCTTATTCCCAACCAGGAAAACCGGCGTAAAAGGATGCATAATACTCTTCAAATTCGGCCAAATACTACAAGGAAAATCAGTCAAATCAACCAGCAAAAGAATCGCGCATTTCCTTCTCTTTATCACGCTCAACAGCTCTGGATAATCTTCCACCGATACTTTGACTTCCAGCGAGGCATTGTAAACTTTCAGAAAGTGGCACCTCTGGCAAGTAAGAAACTTCAATTCCTCGCTGTTCCCTTTTAAAAACAGTTCCGACGGAACATATCCACCAACCCTCGGGTCTTTGCAATGCAACAAAGCTCCGCACCCTCCGCACGGAACGGAACTAATCCTCGACAGAGGGTCCGGCGTTCCGTAGCAATCGTAATTCTCCGATTCCATTAAAGCATCGTCGTATTGCTCAAAATCCGACATCCAATTTGGCGGAACCTTCCACCACTCCGCTTTCGCTACTGAATTGCTCGAATTAACTTCCAAGAAATCTTCAAATGAAAGTCGACCTGTGCCTCCAGATACGCTTTTCTTCGCCTCCAAGTATTTTTCATACAACTGTTTATACTTTTCGTTTAGCAAAGGCGAAGCACTATCTTTCTCATCGTTGGTAGTTTCGTACGAATCTACCCTCGCGTAGGGCATGTATATAGACTTCCCATTTTCTGCGCTCGACTTCTCGGATTCTCCCTTGTTTCCCTGAAACAATATATCTCGCTTTTCAGCGGCATTATCTAAAAGAACGCTGAGCGCTTTGTCGCCCACTTGCTTCTTCTTCATCATCATTTCTTTATACCGAAGATGTTGCATTTGCTGATATCGCCGCTTCGTGCCAATCAGCTTTAGCTGTTCGAAATCCAAATAATCGCAGTACAGTATTTTATTTCGCAGCGCGACGACTTTTGGGTCCGTCTTAAAATGCATGCTTCCGCGTAAAACATTTTGCGTGGAGAAGTGCGATTCCAAGCTGCGATTTATATTCTGGATAGCGAGTTGCAGCAAGCGGAATCTGAATCTTGATGTTTGCATTGCGAATCATATAATCGCAAGGTGCAGAGACGCTTAATAATATCTTTACGAGCGTACTTTTATCTGCGGTGCATTATCGTGTAATTCGAAGAAAATATGCGTGTTATTTCAATGACATGGCTTTGAAATGGAAAAAAATTACGTAGTCTGTCGCGGGGAATTCGTGTAGGTATGAGTCACGCGTGAAATAAACAGTGGGGACTTAAAAATATCGTTTCAGTGTACAGTTAACCTATAAATAATTGTTAAATAACCTATACGCTCTTGTTAAAAGTACACACGTGACGTTGTCGAGGATTACGAGTCGAAACTATCGATACAGAAGTTTGTTGACTATTGACACACGTTCTAAAATTAGTTGGAGACTGTTATTCGAAAGAAATGTGTTTGCTGTGTGGTTAAGTGTAAATGACGCATTTACGCCATTTATCATTATGATACATTATATCATTTGAAGTTGAAAAAATTCAATGACACTTCTTTTGACTCGCTAGGTCGATCAACACGTTCGTCGTTCTGGCGGTCGCTATATCGATAAGTGGTCACATGTTTAGCTTCGATATAGTAAGTAAAAGTGGACGAGGAATCGATGCGGTATGGTAGGTGCAGTTAAGGCTCGAATATTTTCTAAATGCATTTATTTTTTGTGTTCGATAATCGGCAGTTATCTGCATATAATTTGTAAATTAAAAAAGGAACGTAATTAGGAGAGGAATGTCCTGCGTGAAAGGAAATATATGTTCTTTTATTTTCCCTTCTCTGTGCATATATCTATGCATGCATGTATTTCCGAATGCCTCCCTGCGTCGCAGTCGCCGAGCGGCCAAAAGCCTCCCTCATTCCGGCTCCGCCGCAGTCCCCGGAAAGGCCTAATTTATCACAGCCCTAAGTGTCGATCGCTTTCTCTTTCCGAGCCTCGCGTTGACAACGGCTAAATAAGTAAGCAACCTTTGAGAAACACTTGGAGGAACGGGCGAAGTCTCGTTTTCTGATAGGTTATTTACTATTTGCTGTTTCCAATGAGAATTGTATCTCGTTGGTGTAAATAAAAAATTGAAAACCTGATTGAACGAAGTAGTGAGAAAATAAGGGAGCGCTAGAGGAAGGATGGGGCAGGAACATAGTAGAATCCGTATCGGTCGAAGACACGAAAGTCGGTCAGGGCTGAATATGTATGTATGTAAGTACATAGATAGTATGTACCTGAACGACGGCACGTACGCCGTGCCGCGTCGCGCGCCGCCGTGCCGCGACGGAGCATGCCACACCACGTCAGCCCACAGCACACCACATCACACCATGCCATACCACGCCACACCACGCCATGCAACGTGACGCAACACACTGCCAGATGCCGCCTCCCCGATGCCGTCGTTTTTATTCTCGACAGTCTTGTTTTGAAGGCTCCTCGAACAATTAACTTGTGCTACGTGACTGGGTGCATGTTTGTCTCGCCATGCAACAACATTGGAATAAGTCAGAAAATTTCAAGCAGATACTATACGTATATAAAAATATATGTGCATATGCACGCGGCTGACATCAGCTTGCCCTGTAAGCTGTTTTAGCCGACTGCTAATAATAAATTCACTTATCGAAACTAGCACGAACTTTTTATTCCTCTATTCCTACATGCATACGTAAAATTCATTGGAATATTCAGAACGTGCAAAGGCGTTCGTGGATTTTTTTCTAGGTGCGGGCAACTTGTGGGTGATGAAGAAAAATATAGTAATGAAAAACCGAGTGAGTAGGGTAAAGGGCCCAATTACTGACACCTGACCAATTACTGTCACATTAAGCTATTTTACTTAAAGTAACGAATAAATAAACGTTGTAAAGTGATACACAAAAAAAATTTTGTATTTCAACCTCTATCTATACTATAGATTATATTCTATAGTTTGTTTATTCGTTATTTTAACTAAAATAGCTTAAGGTGACAGTAATTGGTCAGGTGTCAGTAATTAGGTCCTCTACCCTATTCCGTTTGCTTTTTTTTAACTCATTTTGTAGTGCTAATTTAATTAAAAATTTAAATCAGAAATTTAGAAATTTTCACTTTTTTAGTAGATATAAAATTAATAAAGATCAGTTTTTAAAAAAAAAAACGATTTTTCTCAAAAACCAGGGAGGGGCAACTGCCCATTTTATCCCCCCCCCCCCCTCCCGCCGCGGACGCCCATGAGAACGGGTATAGTTTACGGAGCCTATTTAAATTTAAATTAGCTTGGTTTTGACTGAAGAAAGAGTTTCCATCGTTCACATTAATTTATCGTTTAAATAACGCACAAAGATCGCACTAAAAAATAATGAAACTAGGATTACGAACGCTCTGTTTTACGGCAAAATAATTCGAGCTGCATACACGTAGATAAAGCATAGAAGTAGTTATCAACAAAGTGTACGTGATTAGCGGCGTATATGTACAATGTACATACACTATACATGCCTGCATGTAATCCCAACGAGCTTAACTGATGTCAGCTGCGTGCGATTTATTTTATGCCTACATGCGCTTCCCCGCTGTTGATTGAATAGGAGAGAAAAAAAAACAGGATAATATAAGGTCACGTTCCCCTTCAAACGAATCATTCGCATTCACTCCACTATCGCGAATTCACGACCAAAGAATTAACCGCAGCGCAGGGCATGAGGTCGTTGAAACATATTTTCATATTTTCCGTACACGATCTTCCTTTTCCAACGCGCGAGCATATTTATAGAACGCGTTTCCTTGAAACTTGAAAGACATGCATGCAACCGATACGAATCGCGTGTACATATCTGTGATTCTTCTTTGTACGCTACGTAGACTTTCCAATCGAATTCTTAATGCAACGTGGCAGTCATTCCGCTGCTATTCGCCTCGTAGAAGCGAGTAGAACGACACACTACATATTTAAAACAATTCATTGTCGCTGAAATTACACCGGCCGGTTCTTTGTTCTTTTACTATGTTACCATCGATCGATGTTCTACACTCTATGCGGTAGGTAGATGGTAGACCAAGCGCACCACGGTATTATACGCTCCAGTGTCCGGTCTCTTTCCGAATTATAATTTAACCTTAATTGCGTCGAAGTAGTAACTACTTGGATGACTGTAATATACGGTATAAATTTTTAAATACTGCACGCTTTATGACTGCTTACACTCGCGAGCGCGTGAATAGATGGAGGAGAGAATTGAGATGACAGAAAGCGAGTATGCGAGAGCGGATCGAGACATCGCGCAGCGCAACGCGGCGCGGCTCGGCGCGGTCGTTTCCACATGCCAAAGCACACGCATCTGCATGTGTTGACTGTTGGACGCATCGCGTAGGTACGTATACATGCATTGACAGTGGCTAGTTGGGAGGTAAGTGGTTGTACTCATACATAGATAAGCTGCACGGTACGTGCTGTTGTTATTCCAAGCAGAGTACAATATGAGGAGTGGTCTAGGAGGGTAATAGGGGTGTGGGGTGAGGAGGGTGGAGGAGTTGGGAGTGGAGGTGGAGAGCGTGGAGAATCGCACGTCAACCGAGAAAATATTGAGGATGGTCAGAAGACTGTCGTTAGTTGCCAACTACCGACAAACCGCTCACGTCAATTAAATCCTTATACTTATGTACGGATGAACCGTGACTTTACTGAATTCTTCAATGACAATTTTTTCCAACAGAGATCGAAGGAAACTGTTAACTTTTGTAAATAAAACTTATTTACTCGACTTTTTACTTTCGAATAGGTTCTTCCCTGTTTTAAGATAACTGTGCACGTTAACACTTTAACTCTGTTGTAAGAGTTTTAACTTTCATAGATATTTTAAAGTAAAATATGAAAAGTTATAATTATTTGTTAACACATTTTTTGTTGACTTTGAGAGAAGTATTATCCTTACAAATATTTGTACGTACATATAGGAATTGTAAATAGAACTTGGCCGAACGGTTCAAGGTTGCAACTTCAAAGTTCAAACCTACATACCACGGAAAATCTGTTTGCAACAACTTTCACTTTTTTCAAGCAAGATAAATGTCCATATTCATCCTGCAACTTTTTGCTACCTTCAAGAATATAAGATTTTCCTATTTATGCAAAGATGTGTGGAATAAAAGTTTGAGTGAATACACTTCTATTGTAGATATATCTGTTTTCTGATTTTGAGTTTCGAACCCGTGAAAATTTAACGGTAGCATCGAAATGACAAGGCTTCGAATTCGAATTTCGAATGCTTCCAGTCATTGGCATTTCTCAAGAGTATTAAGTTGGTAAAAAAAGTATTTGCGATATTTTTTAAAATCGCATAATTTTTTTAGAATTGGTCCAAACGACATGAGTTTTTTTTTAGAAGTTAGAAAGATTTGTTTGATAAGTGGCGTGTTTCGTCGTTTTGAAAAAAATGGAATTGGTCGGAATAGCAAAAAAAATAGTAAACGTGGTTTTCAATTTTTTTTTGTAAATCTTTAATGAAAATTCGAAAAACCCGTTTGTAGATTTAACCCTTCGTGATCACACCTTCTTATAATCACAAATTGGTGACACGGGATTCACTGAACTCCAGCGTCATTTTTTGAGTTACCATTTTCATATTTTTGAATTTTTTAACTTTTCAGTGATAGTCTATCTTTTCAAAGATGGTCTAATAGTCTTTTGCTAGAAATCTAAATTTTGATATGATAATATTTGTAGTTGAAAATGCGCGATTTTCCATAATTGTGGGAAAAACCGATTTTTTTTTAAAGGATATTCTTCCGAATGGCCCTCGTGGCCGATCGAGATGAGGTTTAGAGGGAGGAGTGAGGAAGGGGTGTGGACCCTAATCTAAAATTGTAACTTCGGGTATTTATTAGTTTCCAAAATATTAATAAAAAATTATTGATTTTTTTTAAAATTTTTTTGGACGTAGGTGCGGGCACCCCAACCCGGCGCCCCTCCCGTCCCCCAAACTGTTTTACAAACTGCTGGACGCGTTCCCCTTACCTCCGCGTGCTCCTGAGGCGTCGGAAAGGCACGCGTATTTAGCTGAAATTCAAAGTCAATTTTCTTGAAAACGGAGCGCGATATTAAAAAATTGTATTCTATATTTTCGTCTTATTTTGGCCTCTAGAATCACCCCCTAGAATATTGACTATCAGTAGAATAACACCCTATGTAGTAGGCTGGGTTACATTCGCAAGTTGCTGGTTCAAATCTCTAAACTCACATTGGTTCGCTACTATGCTATCGCTACCGCGAGCGGGCGCGCACCCCCCGGACTGATCTAGCCCCAACCAATACTAATATTCGGAACAAGTGGGAAAGTGGAATGCGTTGTGTCAGAATAAGTCAACAGAAATACTAAAAGCTTTTTTTATTAATATCTCGGAAACTATTAAATTCCCGAAGCAACAATTTTAGATTTGGGGTCCACACCCCCTTCCCACCCGCCCTTTAAACCTGGTGTCGATCGGCCACTGAGGCCATTCGGAAGTATTTGCAGCCTTTTTAAATTTTGTTATTATTTTTTTTTTGCAATAAAACTTCTTTGGAAGATGTAAAGGTGCGACATTTCAAATCGAAAATTGCTCTTGGGGTGCAATACACCCCGTGTGACCACGAAGGTTTAAGGAAGTTGTATACATGCCTAAAATTTCATCTTACTATTTTTTTTTTGTACTATTCCAACCAATTGCATTTTTTTCAAAAATACGAATCACGCCATGTAGCAAACTAATTTCTTAAAAAAATTCATGTCGTTTGGACCAATTCTAAAAAAGTTATGCGATTTTAAAAAGTGCCCAAATAGTTTTTTTTGTAGGCGCACATATCTCTACAATCATGACTGCAGAGCTTGAAAAATCCTTGACGTAAATCTAAAGTTTTGCCTTTTAATTATTCGGCTGGCGTTAAGATAAACAACAAACAAATCACGTTCGACAACGGGTCAGGTATTTATCCATCTCGGGTATTTCGAAGAAAACCTCAGATCGTTAGGAACTCGTAAACCGACTTAACCGACTTGAAGATATGTAATCGCGAGCCGGGATTAGCATGCGTCAGCGTTCGTCGTATAAAAGCGACGAATTGCGCGAAACTCGATTCCCGCGGTAGAACCGTTTCGCTTGCACACTACACTAAAAACAGTAAAAGCGAATAAACAACGAAACGAGCAGCGAAGATGTATGTACTTTGTTTTTCTCACACCTCACGGTCTCCAAGGCTTCGAAGTTATTAAATGATTTGCGCGACGTGCATAGTACCTATATATACGACACTGTTAATCGTTTGAAAACTTACGACCGTCATTGAAATTTACAAGTGCCTAGGAACGACACATTTGTCGAGCATGCCGGGGTCAGCTGGACCTCGGAATAATTCACAAGGGAAAGCAACAAAAGAAAAGCCCTTGAGAATTTGAAAAGCGCGACGAGTGGCAGAAACGTGTTCATAGAGAACGTTACCCGTGAGGGGACGGTTGTCCAACTCGAAATGACTCGAAATGAGTCGAAAAAGGTCGGCTTGTAAACCTAGCCAGGTCTGGCGAACACGTGTCCCTTGTAGCCTGTACGTTTAAAAAGTTGGAAAACCATGGTCTGACTTTCCTACATAACTATGATACATAAAGGCAGAAGCACATTCGGAAGGAATTCAGCAAGCAGCTTCGTGTGTGGATCTAGCGACGCAGGCAAATGTTTCCTATTCGCTGATTATTTATCAAATGTTTGCGCGAGATTCTGTAAGTACTGTGTACGCCGAATGCCGAAACGGTCTACCTATAGTCAGCAGTCAACAGTCAACGCGGAGCTCGCAACGAAAACAAGTTACCGAGTTCCACGGAGCAAAGAAATCTTGTCGACTAAATATTTTTTAGAAGCATTTAAAAGATCGATCTAATACTCAATACACAGATCTGTTTCGAATGAAAAGGACACGCGTTTCTTCGCGATCGGTAAGTATCGCTTGTTTTTCGTAGAAACGTGGTTGAATGAAATCCTGAATGCAAAGCAAAGCGAAGAATGCATCGACGCGATGACTCGCGTGACTCCCGAGGACGTGAGCAGCGTGGAACAATCGAACGAACGTTCGCTCGTTCGCTCATGCTGATCGCGGGAGGGGGAAGCAGTAGCTTGGGGGCAACGCAATGCGTTGCACGTTGAACGGAATCTGTAATCGAGCCAATCCTTGCATCGTGCGTTTAGCAGTTTAGCAGTTTAGCTGTTCACGTTGGCCTCCACGCCAGACGGTTCTTCTGCTTGAAGAAGACCGTAGAGTATACTCTACAAGCTGATCATGGCCGAGTTACAATCAGTGCCTCCGCTGATAACCTAATGCTGCGTATGCCGGAAAGAGAAATATACATATATGTCCAGTATCTGATCTGGAAAGAGATTCTTCCCGTTTGAAAGAAACTGCGTATGCATATGTATGTTGGGGTGGCTATTATTTTCGACTTGAATTTTCTTCGGGGCATCTTTCGAAATACTTCCAAGTAATTAAAAAAAAATCTGTGGGAAGTTTGAGCCCGATCGGGTAACGGGAAAAGGTACCCCTGGGCCCTTAAATATTTAAATCGTTATTTAACAGCTCACAAAGTCGATTTTATATAATATCCTCCAAGTTATTGATTGAATAAAAAAATATGTCAAATAAAAGTTGTAGATCCGGACAAGGAGCATCTTTTATGTTGTATTACTTTTTCTCGTGGGACAAACGGTTTTCGAAAAAAGTCCGAAAAATAAAAAATAGGTTCATTTCTTCTCTAATTTTGAAAGTTGAAATGCTTCTCGAACACTTTTTATTTATAAAGGCGTACAAAAAAAATGGAATTTTTATTTTCGAGGGCTATTTTTAAACATTTAAAGGGGGGGCTTTTCCCGTTATCCGATCGAGCTCAAACTTTACACAATTTTTTTTTAATTATTTTGAACTATTATGAAGGGTGCTCCGAGGAGAATCTTGAAAAAATTTTACCAAGAGTAAATAAAAGCCACTCTAATGTATACATATACTATATACCAACGACAATTGCCTCACTAAAATATTAGCGAGGCGATCGCTTGATTGAGCGTTCAGTCTATCATTCAGTCGATCGATACGCGGACCCGATCACGTCATTCACCGAGCCAACAACCTTCCAAGGAAATCGTCCAACTTCCAAAGAATTCCAACCATTCGTTACACTTTTCAACTCGGAGTTTCCAGTTCGTTTCCAGTTCGCAGTTGACCGGTCAACTTTGCCAAATCAAAAACGTTTCAACGTTTTTGTAGAATCACGTCGGTTCATATCCCTAAGCATGGTAAATCCGTCAATTTCCAAACTCCTCGATGCCAGTGGAATTTTTTCGTCCTATATCGCACATACGTGCATCGACGTAGGAAAAAGGGGCAACGTTCCGCTGTATGTACTTCGCTCGCCGTACGTTTCGCTAATTAGGTCGAGAGCGAAGTAAAGGCGTGGATGGCGAGCTCTCTCAGACGTAATTTCGAGCGGTTATATGCGTGCGTTATATACTATAGTATATGCCTACCTTTGTACATACATATCTACATATATACGTAAACACTTATAGACGGACGGAAGGACGGAGGGACAAAACCGGTAGCCGCCTAGCCGGCTGGCACGTTCGCCTTTAGTAAACACATAGCTATCCACGAAGCATAAATTATACATCCTGCCGCGTTTACGATATTATGCGCGCGGATAACGAAGCGTTTCTACAGCCACAAATGCAGATACCTACATCTACAGCAAGATCGTACAAGCCATAACTGCGTCAAGCGCCTATCCACAGGTACAAGAACACCGGCAAACATTCTCCAACGCGTCGTCTCGTTGTCGAGAATGTCGCGTCGTAAGCCTCGATTCTGGCTTGGACTCGCGACCGAGTTGGACCCTTGAGAGTCGAGAGTTGCGGTACCGTTTACTCTCTCCGAGTCGCATTATTCCATTGGCATCGCCATCGGTGTTCGGCGCTTCCACGCCCCCCCACTGTGGTCTTTTATCTTCAACAGGACTACCTATGTTTCTTTCCCCGCGAATAGAGACAGAAAAGCGTCGAATTCGAGTCTCGAAATAACTATCCAAATGCGTTTATGGCCCCAGGCGTGCTACGACGGATTTGAAGTAACGTGGCGTGATCGAGCGATCGGCCTATTGTTCGTTGAAACTGCTTCTTGCCTCCGACCTTATCACGCAACCCTTTTCCTTTTGAATAGTTGAGGTTTTTTACGTGGTCCAGTTCTCCTCGAGTCGATAAATTATTGTAGGTGCTGTACGATAATTTACCGTACTGATTTGTTTAATTTGTTCACCCCACATAAGCAAAGTTCTAAAATTTTAACCTCAAATTCTGATTTCTGACCACCCCCATTTTAGATTCCACCGAATTTTATCAATTTGTTCACCCCACATAAACAAATTTCTAAAATTTTAACATCAAAGTCTGACCACCCCCATTTTAGATTCCACCTAATTTTACCAATTTCTTCACCCCACATAAACAAATTTCTAAAATTTTAACCTCAAATTCTGACCACCCCCATTTTAGATTCCACCTAATTTTACCAATTTCTTCACCCCACATAAACAAATTTCTAAAATTTTAACTTGAAATTCTGACTACCCCATTTTAGATTTCACCTAATTTTATAAATTTGTCCACCCCACATAAACAAAGTTCTAAAATTTTAACCTCAAATTCTGATCACCCCCATTTTAGATTCCACCTAATTTTATCAATTTGTTCACCCCACATGAACAAATTTCTAAAATTTTAACCTCAAAGTCTGACCACCCCCATTTTATATAGATTCCACCTAATTTTATCAATTTTTTCACCCCACATAAACAAAGTTCTAAAACTTTAACCTCAAACTTTTTAATTTTATTAATAATTTTGTATCCTAGACCAAGAATGGTAAATAGGTAGGTATGTAAACTGAAATCAGAAAGCGCTGTCGTTCGTCAAGTACCTAATTACGACCGAGATTGATGCACCTCGTGTCAGTAAAGATTAATAAAAACTGAGAGAACTGCGGTAAAAAACAAAAACGTCTGGCAACAATTAAAAATAGTCTTTCTACGATCAGAAAATAGAAAGATTTTTATAAGAGGGTGCGGTAAATTGTCATTTTCGTTCGCGAAATGGATCCAAATCGCTCTTTTGCGCCTGGCACGAATCCAGCATTTAACGTATCGTTATAAATATCTTGCACCTTAGCTCTCGTTCTCGTCACGAATTTTCGGCGCGATATAATACCTATGAGATGTTGCACCGGACGAACAGTCTTGTCGTTCCTTCGATACGATTCACAGAAGCATGTAGTTACGCACGCACGTGTGCGTAGGTGTAAGCGTGTCAACGAACGTCTACGAAGCTCGAGCATGCGGCGAGGAATAACGCAAAACGCGAAACGCAAACAACGGGGACGATCGATTCCTCGTTAGCTGGTGCGAACGAACCGTGATGAAATGACGTTTCGAATATCAAGATTATTCGGCAAGTACATGCACGCTGCATAGACGTAGGACGTAGGTAGGGTAAGGCAGGTAATATGGAACGGCATGCAATATGGAACTTCGTAAAATTTCGATAAAGAAATAACGAACTCTTCAAGTAATCGTGAGGAGAAAGTGTAGGGTAGATTGTAACACGGGTTAAATTGTAACATAAGTAAAGTCTTTTGAACGACAAATCTGTCAACCCACAGCATGCGAGAGCTGCTTGACGATATTAGTGTCACCGTCGGTTTGAGTGATACAAACGAGCGTTATGTATTCATTTTGTGGTTATATCCCAGAATCTTAGTATTTAGAGCGCGTAAATAATCTCCAAAATTGAAGACAAAAAAGCATTTCAACATATTTGATTCTTAAACGCCTCTTGGATCACAGGCGCCCCTGGGCTATAGCCCATTTAGCCCATTGGCAAAGATGGCTCTACCTGAAAATTTGGCTATTTTCCGATTTTGTGTTACAACTCGCGAACTCTAATAGACAGAAAAAAGTTTCACGCCAAAAGTTGCTTCTTTTAATTAGATTTATCATTTGGCAAAAAAAATTATTTTACAGTTCACGGGTTACAACACAAAATCGGAAAATAACCGAATTTCCAAGAGTCAATCACACCCCCTTAGAGTGATTTTGAACAGCAATAAAAAACTGCATTGTAATCAGCAGAAAAATCCCTACATATTCACAAAGTTTCATAATTTTTTGAATTTCCGGGTTGGAGATGTTCCTTTGTTAGTTGTCCGCGCGCGCGACCGAGCGTCACGTGAAATGTCATTGTACAGAATACAGATAGGATTGCTCCTGCTCCTACTTGGCTTGGTCGGAACACGCGCAATTACCATCAACAACTATTTTAAATATTTATTTCGATCGATGGCAGGCTTGAGGCTGTTCTTTCAGAGTTTCAAAACGTTTCCACGTTCCGTCCTGTTGGGTGTACGAACTACGAAGCGACCGAACCAGCCACGACCTTAGCCGTATTCCCGTGTTCCCTCGTTAGGCGCTTTACTCGGCAGGACTTTAAACCGCATGTGTAATTCGTCATGGTCCGATAGGTTGCGCGCGCAGCGTGCAGTCGTAGCCGGCACGTATCGCAACGACCTACAGCGGGGACGACCGAGAAATTGCATGCTTATTTCTTCGCAGCAATTTAATAGCCGTGAGAATCAACTTTCGATAACGATCGTCCGGATAGTATGTTTAATAACGCGATTTGCGTTACGATCCCGATGATCATCCTGATGAAACGAATCGTGAACCGTCGCGAACTCTCCGCACATTATGAGCAAAACATTAAGAACCAATACATATGTATGCAGTTGTGCGGAAATGAAAGCGATGTAAAACGAATATAGAGTATAATGGTGAGTGTAACGTTTCTTGCGGCGAAACACGGCTAATGGATTCGAACGGTTTCCCTGACCACTTCTTCGACAGCACCGAATCCACGGCTTCGTTAGCGTCACGTTGCATTGTGGGCAGGATTCACTTATTTGGGTCTTCTTTTTAAGATATCGGAATGAAATTGATGTCAAAAAATAGGATAAAATTATTTCTTTCTAATGATGGATAATTGAATATTTTTTACATTTATTTATTTTTCAATTTTATTAATTTAATTGTGGTAAAAAAAATTGAAAACTGAAACTTCATTTGGTACTTCATTTAATATGCTTTTCAGTGGTTTAAATCGAATGTTTGGGAAATTTTTCGTTTGCAAGTTATAAGGAAAAGTTGAAAAATAAAGGAATGCTGCGAAATATTGTTTTATTTCAATTGTAGGTCAATATTTTGCGCTGAACATTATCTTCTATTAGTAATTAATGTAAATAATCTACTAAAAAATACTTCTTAAGACAGTCAGGAGACTTGCGACATTTTTTAAAATTGACAAGGAATATCTTTCAAGTCCAAACGAGTTCCGCATTTTAACAGAATGGAATCTATTCGGTGCACCTTCCTCTATACAATCATACAAGAATCACTGATTCCCATTTCGTCCCATTTCTCAAAATATTACTGTTTGAAGTCATCAGCGTTGCGTCATTTTCCTCGTTAACCGGTCTTGTTAACTAAAACGACGATAATGTTTACCTTTGAAAATCGAAATGTGTATTTTTTTGCGTATTACCTACTGGCTAATTTGTGCCATGGCGCATGTCAGAAATTAGCATACCTGTGTATTTTCTCGAACGCGAACGTAATTCATGTTCGCTTGCTAAAGGGTCCGTTATTTCTTTGTGTTGGATGAAAAAGATCAACAATTTAATTAATTGTTAATAAATTCTTCATATTTAATTCATAAAACTATTTTTTTTAATGGAAGAGATGTGAAATTATATTATGTTTCAAACTGAGACGATTTTTAGGTGAAACCAACACGTGAAATGATTAAATGAAGTTCAGTTATAATCTTAAGGTGGCAGTAATTGGGACATCAGCCCTATGGATAAATGAAAATATCTACCGAGTTTCAGTTATTTTCACTAAACCGTTTTAAAGACATAAATTATAATTTGAGAAAATTATGAATTAATGGCATTTTCACTGCCAAAAGTTTAGCAAATAATGCTTGACAAAGCATTTGTAAAGTGAAAAATACCTTTTTAGGAGTAAGAATAAGACTCCAACTGTCACTCGAGCGTCTTACATTTAGATCTACTGTGCATAAGCCGTAGATATTCAAGTATTTCAAATTTCATATACTTTTGTCTAATATTGTATCATCCCATACATCCATAATCCCATTGGAGTGTCGTTTGGAGAGAACGACCTCACCACCCAAGACTTGCTTCGTCGTCGTCACTGCGTCACCCTTGCCGTTATTTCTGACCACCAGACCACCCTCGCAGCCATAAGGCAGAACTTTCACTTTTCGGTTTCTGGTATAGATTCATTTATCGTACAACTCTAAATTTCACTATAACAGCTTGTGTAAGAATACTTACTTTATACATAACTAGCTTTAATACTTGGCTTCGCCCGAAATTTAGATTCTGATTTTATAAATAAGGTAAAAGACCCAATACGTGGACACGTCCCAGTAGCTGGACACTGGTGCAAAAATACTGATTAGTACATTTAATATCCACTTTATCAAAAAAAGAACTATTTTATTCAATTATTCAAATATTTAGTAAAATATATTCATATATATATATTTTATTAAATATTTTTAATAATTGAATAAAATAGTTCTTTTGCACCAGTGTCCAGCTACTGGGACGTGTCCACGTATTGGGTCTTTTACCTTAAATTTTTTTTATCTTTTTTTTGTGAAAATAGTCACATTCAACTGAATTAGTCAAGTATAATGAACTGAGGCACATTTCGTGATCCCAGAATTTATCGTTCGAAAGTTTTTAGAGGACAGACAAACACACAAACATATTAGAAGCTTTCTACTTTATATATTAAGATAAATTCTTCGCGAAAACTACTTTCAATTAGACGATCGAATATTATTATTATTATTTCAACTTTATTACCCTTTGACGTGACAGAGAAAGAAATATATGGTACAGATTAGGGTAAAGGCGAGGCCGCAGTGTAAACTGTTAATAAGCCTAACCATAATATAAACTAAAAATTACTTAATACTATGCATACTAATTCTAAATTTCCTTAAAACTAAATAGTAGTAGATATAATAGAAGATAAAAATTTTTAGACACCAAAGAACAAATAGATGGTAACACGCGGGAACGGCATAAAATGGGCTATAGAGGGAGGTGAAAACATAATAAGACAGCCCACACTAAAAGTGCTGGAGGATATGAAGCCGGGCTGCCTCTTTAAAGGCAGGAAAAGAATCAAGCTGTCGGACAGAAGCAGGAAGGGAGTTGTAATAATGCGCCGCTATATATGAGAAAGAGGATTCAAATTTGGATGTAGAGTGTAAAGGGATAGAGAGATGTGATTGTGAACGAATATTCGCGAATAGACCGCGATAATTTGAAAGCCACTCCCAGTGGCATCCCGGCATCCCCATCGTCCTATTCCCAACGTCGCTTTGGAGTTATACGACGATGGTGAACAGTCCCAAGCGCACTGTACCATCGATTTCATCTTATCTCACGACCCGGAAGATGAAAAATGTTTACCATTTTTATACCATATGGAGCGAGTTCGTCTCGACAGCGGATCCTAAGTAGTACACATGTAGAGCCCGCGTCACATGTACACGTTGCGAGTAGGGCTGGGACTAGTGTTCCTGATTTCTCGATATTTTTCACATCTCGAGAAATGAGAAATCAGATTATATTTCTCGAGAATTCTCAGGAAATTAAAAAAATTTTGCAAAATTTATATTTTTGGAATAATGTTGATAATATTTATCTAAATTTTTATTCGTGTCCAACTTAGACAAAACTTGTGTAAATGAAAAATAGATACTAAATATAATTGATTTTATTTATTTAATGTAAAATGTGAGCAAGGCGAAACATTACTTTTTTGTTTTAAAATAATTTTTTCAAAAGCACAATGCGTCTAATGTCGCGTCAGCCAATCTACTTCTTCTTTTTTTTGTGACAAAATCTGCGGCTGCAGAAAAATTTCTTTCATTTTGAGTGGATGTTGGTTTAATTGTATATAGATTGTAGAGCATCGGCGATACGAAGAGAAATATTTTGTAAACAATCGCGCAATTCTTCGTATATATTGCTAACATTTATCACTGATTGTACCATGTGTTTACGATTAACACACAATTTGAACTAACTGAAAATTCATGTCTGAAAACAAATGGGATTTATAATAATTTTCCTACACTGAAGATTCTCGAGAAACACTGTAGTTTCGAGAACCAAGGTGTACCAATGTGTTGTCAAGATCATCTTACAGAGTAAATCTGATAACGGTTAGATATCCGTGGTAGAGATACAGCGGTCATAAATTCGGCAGTTATATAACTGATAGCACTGATCGGAACAGAAAGACCCACAGCCTTAGTCGTATCCATATCCATAACATTCCATTTTCAGGGTGCACTGTAGCCTGAAATGAGATTTTGTACCCGTAATTAAATCAAAGTAGTGCAGAAGGCACTGAAGAAATTATTGTAAGGCAAGATGTTACATCGGCTACGAATAATACATTGGCCTCTGAACATGATCACGAAAATTGTGAACTGTTAAATAGTTTGAAGCATGCTTTTGCTGCTGCACCAACACAGGCTGAGAAAGTAAAAATTATAGCATTACTAGCCCACCCGTTACCCGGTTTCACCTGGGAATTATTTATGATGAAATAAAAAAGCCTAAAAGAAAAAATAAATAGCCTATTATCTAATCTAGCACGTGTATAATATATATTCAAAATTTCATTGAAATCCGTTCAGCCGTTTAGACGTGAAAGATGGACAAACAAACAGACAACGTTTCACTTTTATATATTTTAGTAGGGATACCACCAAATTGGACCTTCGCGAAAATCGCATCAGAATTTTTGAGCACCTGTTAATTAGTAAGAAGGGCTAAAGAATTAGCCAGTAATAAATTGATTTTTTCAAAGATTGCTGATAAAAGGGGACAGATATTACCAGAAGAAACAACGGAATTAGTAAAAAAGTTGTATAATTCTGATGATTATAGTCGCGTCATGCAGAGAAAGAAAGATTTTGTGGCTGTACGACACAAGGGTACTAAAGAACAAATACAAAAAAGACTAGTCCTTTGCAATTTAAAAGAATTATATGCTAGTTCTAAAGAAAAGTACCCAGAGATAAAAGTGGGATTCTCCAAATTTGCAGAACTTACAAGAGAAGATCCCGAACCCGAAAATTCAAAAAATTCTGAAACTTTGTGGATATGTAGGAGATTTCCTTCTGATTACAACGCAATTTCTTTTGCTGCCCAAAATCACTCTAAGGGGGTGAAATTAACCCCTGAAGATTCGGCTATTTTTCGATATTGTGTTATAAAAATACTGTATAAGCAATAAGTGTAATAAAACCAAGATATAAGATGCAATTTTTCGTGAAAATGTTTTTTTTTATAAACTTAAACTATCAACCTATACCTAGGATACGAAAATAATTAATTTTATATTGATTTATTCAATAAAATTACAAAAAAACAACAAGTATGTGTTTGTCCCTTATCGTCCACACCTACGTGTAACAGCGGTCACGTTGCGGGCAATTGCGGTCTAAGGGCTGCTAAATTTTTCACAAATGTATTCATCCGCCGAGCCCCATCCACAGCATTCAGAATGGGCCCAGAGGCCACAAGAGATGCATCAAAACCATCATTGCCCGCATACGTGTTCATTGATAAGATTGAAGATTACATATTTAAATTAAATATATTTATATTAAATTTCATTCTAATCCTTTGCCTTGATAGTATATCTATATTTATGTAATCTCGAAATGTAAAAAAAGCTTCAGAATTATTACTTACCTCTTATGTTGTGCACACGAAATATTAAAAATAATTGTAATGTAAATAACGAAATATTGTAATGGGCTTGTCCCGTAAATAAATATTATTATTATTATTATTATTATTATTATTTTTTTTTTTTTTTTTATTATTATTACATCGACGACGTTGAAAACACAAAAAGCCTAGTTTTTCTTGGTTGCTTAGCAACGACGAAGGCGAGATCATTCGACAATACATATAGCGAATGATTTCGTGGAACATACGGAAAAGAAATTGCACATTTCGGACACGCAGTTTTATAATAACAATACTGACCATCATTGCCAACTGACCGCGACTGCTTCATTCTGCCCTAATACTTGAATATATTTATGTATAACAACAAAACAACTATTAAAATTGCATTTCAATTTATTTTTCGTGAAATTTCTATAAAATTAATTACTTAATCTAGCCGTAGTTTTCAAAAATACGATTATAAAATACAAATACAACGTGTAGAAGCCCAATAAATGACGGCACACACGGGATACATTTTTTTAAATACTTTTAATAAGAATTGCGTAACTAAAAATATGGGATATTAAAAGTGCAACTACACATTTATAAACATATAATAATTTTAAATTTATAATTGACATTTCTTTCCCTAATAGTCATTCACTGGTATGCAGTCAATTACTGATTGGTTTACCCAACATTATTTTTGCAAGGTTATCGACAAATGCTGTAATTTTAAACAGAATCGGTGAAACTAAATTTTTCACCTATCCGTTTTGACGTGAATAGCTCGTATGCGTCAATGTGTTTTTCAGGGGAGCCTCGTACTATTCTGCCACCGAGAGTTTTATGGCAGGGACTTGAGCTACGCTAGTGCCGTAAGGTCTTGAGAGAGGGTGAGTGAGACTAAACAGCCCCAGCAGCGGGCGATGGCCGATGACCGTGTTGGGTCAGCCAGCTATCAGGTATACGCCGAAGAATTGCTTCTTTGAATTTCAATGAAGAGAGAGTTTCGAGATGGCAAGCGGCCCGAAGCCGTGCCGTATTGGTAAAGAATAGGGACTCTGTTCCTGTAAGTATGATCTGGTATGGAAAAGGCGAGGGTGAAGTGAACAATTGTATGTGTGTTAGCGTCACCAAATTTAAGTGAGAGGTTGAAGGCGGATGGCCCATGCTGCCTTGCCTTCTAGGATTTCATGGCAGGGACTTAGCCTGCGTGCGATATTGATAGAGGGTCCGCGAGACTAAACAGACCTGGCGACGGACGATGGCTGTTGACCACGTTGGGTGATCGTCCTACCCATCGCGTATCGAAGGATTGGTTGTTTAGAGTAAGATAGAGATTATGGGAATGGCAATCGGCCCGACGAAGCATTGCTGAACAATGGGGACTCTGTTCCTGGAGGTTCTGGCCACGGAGTGGGGAAGGTATCGCCTTCTGGTCAGGGCCGGCGCGAGGATTGTTGGCGCCCTTATGAAAGATAATTTTTGGCGCCCTTATGCAAGAAAATTTTTGGCGCCCCCAAATTTTTGCACCAGTTTTCTATTTAATACGTTTTGCCTTTACGAGGTAGAATTAAAAAAAGATTTACATTTACATTTTGTTTATATGGGAGTTGGGTTCCTTTATTATTAAGTCTGTGATATAGTTTTTAGCGCCTCCTTCGGCTGCCGCCCTTATACGGTGCATTACTTGCATAATAGGTTCCGCGGTCCTGCTTTTGGTAAAGGTAAAGTTAAACATGTGCAACAGCGCGCATTGCGAGTCGAAGACTCAAAATTTCCTACGCTACGAGGTCCTACGTTGCGCGTTGAACCATAAAAATCGACCCTTGTAATGGTGTTTTGTAGCGCGCATTGCATATGTTTAACCGTGCCTTACGAAGATTGTAATGAACCACACGGCACTTATCTCAGAACTGTCGTGGAGCGCACTTCTTTAGTTTCTTTTCCACCCGTGCAGGGTAATTTTCTAATATGTATATGTACCTATCTATACATACATCGTATGATCCTAAGCGAGACCTGATAACTTATCTTTCCATACATACCTACTATCTGTATCTTTCAAGTTGTTCGATTTATGATTAGGTGGATACAGTAGCGGACAAAAAGTTACCACTTTTTCACACCACCATACTTCTATTACTTTTCAGTATCAACTCAAAACTGCAGTATGTGCCTAATATACATATTCCGAAAGCGAATTAAAAGCTGTATAAAACCCAGGGTCACCTATACCAATGGACTAAATGGACCATAGCCCAGGGGCGCCCGTGGCCCAAGGGCGCTTAAAAATCAAATATGTTGAAATGCTTTCTTCTCTTTAATTTTAGAGACAAAAATTTTGTTCGCGGGCATTGTTTTTGTTTGTGTTTGTCTTGGTGGAGACCCGGGGTTGTGATGTACTGTCTTGCACCGATTGCGAAAAAATTGCACCCTTGGGGGCTGGGGCGCCAGAATTTTTTAGCCCAGGGCGCTCAAATTTGTTAAGTCGGCCCTGATAAAACCAAGTTACAGTTGAATTTATTTAACTAACGAACAAAAATCTTACATAACATTAAATAAGACAACACACTTTTAAAGCCAACAAAAAGTTATCACTATTGAACATTTCATACAGCTTTAAATTCTCCATCAGAATATTCATATTAAATATACCAAAAATTACCAAAATAGAACAAATTGAAAAAGTAGTATCTTTTTTGTCCGTTAGTGTACACATATGTGCCCCTAATTATGAAAGTGGTCTAAGTAAAAATTTAAAAAAGATTAGTTTATCAGTTATTTCACACCACATTAGTTTAAACTAAATTAATTCAATGTAATTTTTGCGATATCGTAAAAAATGAACCATTAGATAGTGGTTGTAATTTCAACAGTATATGGGATTCATTTAGTGTTAATTATGAAAGTGGCCTAAGTACTCTAAGTAAAAAATTTAAAGTAATTATATGAACATAACCTTAAAATGGCACGTGGCCCTCTTTGACGCGTTTTTGAACTACACAATAAGCCGACAAATGACAGTCAAACGATAACAGAAACGACAATACAAAATTCCACGTTTTGCATCTTTCATCTAAAAGAGGAAGACCAAAAATATACGGAAATATTAAATTACTTCCATCAAATACCACCACTACACCAATAACGGAAGAAAAACAAAGATATTATGTGTTTACTACCATACATCCCTCCAGTTTTTCAGAAACATTTTAAGAATCGTAAAAACTCATAATGATAAAAGCCTAAAATGATAAAAATGGATTACTTTTTAAAAATAATTAATAAATGTTCATGAATTATTTCATGAAAATTATTGTTTCTAATAAAACTGGTATTTTTTTATTGCTTTAAGCCATTTATAGGACATTCAGTTAATTTTGAAAATGGTCTAATTCAATTCAAACTTTAAAAACAACATTTTCGTACGAAATTCACACAAAATTTCATATTCATAATAAGTTTCCATTAATCAAGACTAATAAAATTCTAAATTAAAATGTTGCATAATGTAAAAATATTTTATAATTTATTCAAATGCAATTCATTAAATATCTCAAAACAAGAAATATATAACTTAGATCACTTTCATAATTATGGGCACATATACAGTTATGGCTGATTGATTTTACTACTTCGTTATAATCCATATCTCTTCCATTCACTATTTCTGTTGAGTAGTTCATATGTCTTCCGCGAGAATCTAACTCTCCAAAAGAAAGATTAACGACGTGGTGCTCGGTGCCAATTCGGTACACTTATTTCAAGCAGTTGAGCAAAATGCAGCGAGGAACGTTGAAGTGAGGCGAAGTTGGATGATCTAAAGAATTGGGCGGAAAGTGGGAAGCAGTTCAAAGTGGTCGATGCGCCACCCTTGCTCTCGGGTGACGGGTCAAGCAAGTTCGTTGGCTCTTTTCCGCAGGATGGCCTGGTCTGCTCGCGAACGCGCTCCGTTACAATCTGCGTCACCGTTCCAGCCCAACTCCAGCAATTAGAACTGCGAATCTTCAGACTCTAGACTCTAGAGCAAGTTCACGGGTGTCCCTGTCCATCCGCGACAGTTTCACTTTTGCGTCACGCGACACCCGCGTGACCGCTATTGCGCGACAGCGCTCAACTCTAAGAATTATTACCTACCTCAGAAATCTTTCCAACTCAACCCCGGCTCTAAATATATGTAGACTGCATCCGTGCACGTAATCCGACCGAAAGCAAAAGCTCCAAGAACGCTCGTGCTCGTCGTCTCATTTTTTATAAGCTTTAAGAAGAACCTGTTACGCGGCCGAGCAACAAATCGTCAAGCCGCGCGAAATATGCCAAATACTCTTTCTGCTAACCCTCTACATTCTACAAGCATGAATCATCATCACCTGCCTTAGACACACCGAGCAATCAGGAATATTAGCGAAGCGCACGTTACGCGAAAACAACACACTTTTTATTTTTCTAGTTGGCGTAATTTATTGCCCGTGAGGTAGAAACACACGCGCCGCGGTGAGTCATAAAAACTTGTTAGGTATATGTATGTATATAGTAAGCGCCACGTTGCGCAACCAAGCGATCCCTTTTCTCCGGACGGCGTCGATTTTTTTTTCAGTCATTCCTCGTGTATTGTCGGAGCCCGAAATGAATTGGTGGGAATATGTATGGCTGGCCCGTTTCAGCAAGCACACCACACACCACGCGTGTTAGTGTTCTTGGAAGAAAGCAGATTCGGAGGAATGTGATTACCTATATGAATCCATAATGCCGTGAATGGGTTCGTCGAGCGCAATCCTCGATAAATCGTTTCTCTAGACTTGCCGTGGATTCACAAAGCTTCAGTTGCCCTTGATATAACCCGAAACTGAATCCCTTTCTCTCTCCCTTTCTTTCTGTCTTTCTCTCTGCGCCGAGCAAGCTCATCGGGAAGTCGCGTTAACGACATCCAGAAATAAGTGTGGTGGACAAATTCTGGAGAGGTCGGTGTACGTCGGTCGATGACCTCCACGGATTCACGCCCTGTCGTCGCCGCTTGAATTTCTAATTAATTCCTCGGACGAACGTAGTTTACGTCGCGAGACGAAAACAAAGTTATCTGCCCGTCTTAGCGACAAATAAAAGGGATCTGTCCGAGCGATAGTAAACGTTAGAAACTGTGATAAGAACGTGTTTTCAAGCGGTGGCAATCTCGCGTTTGTCGTACGACACCATGTGACGCAAACTTATCGAAGGCTTTCTCCTTTTTACAAAATTCCTATGTCTGCGGTTTTATAGGCGTGTGCGTTATCTCTGTTCCTCTACCGACGTGATACGCATGTGTGTTTAAATACTGTTGTATGTATGTTGTTGTTACGATGCCGGATGATACATTCCCTTCCACCTCTCCTCGTCTGTTTGCTCCTTTGTAAACGGCGAATTACGTACCGCTTCGGGCTGTTTTTAACGCGGCCTTACTATGTATGCAAACTGTGGTAATTAGTAATTAAAAGTACTACACAACCGACAGGGCAGATACGGTTAAATATGGTCGGAAAAACACGGCATGTTTAGAATTTACATGTGTATAGTTGTCTTCGTATTATAATAGCGCCAAGTTTCAGAGGTCAATCTCAGGGCTGAAAATATCGTGGAGCATGTATGTATACTAGGGTGGCTCTTATTTTTGACTTTGGAATTTTTTTCGGGGCACCTTTCGGAATAGTTCCAAATAATTAAAAAAATTTGTGTAAAGTTTGAGCCTGATTTGGATAACGGGAAAAGTTGCTCCTGGGCTCTTGAATATTTAAATAATTATTCAATAGTGCAAAAAGTCGATTTTATATAATATCCTCCAAGTTATTGATTATATAAAAAATATGTCAAACAAAAGTTGTAGATCTGGACTAGGAGCATCCTTTATGTTGTATTACTTTTTCTCGCGCGACAAACGGTTTTCGAAAAAAGTCCGAAAAATTGAAAAAAAAAAAAAAAATTTCTCTCAAATTTTGGAAGTTTAAATGCTTCTCGAACACTTTTTATTTATGAAGGCGAACGAAAGAAATGGAATTTTTATTTTCGAGGACTATTTTTTAAACATTTAAGGGGCGGGGGGCAAATACTGAAATATGCCAAAAAGATAACAATTTTTTTTCCTTATTTTCAGTGTTTGATATGTCATGAATGTTTCCTGAAAAATTGGGACCTACAACTTTTGTTTGACATATTTTTTTATATAAGCATTAACTTGAAGGATATTAAATAAAATCGACTTTTTGAGCTGTTAAATAATTATTTAAATGTTCAAAGGCCCAGGGGCATCTTTTCCTCAAACTTTGCACAGATTTTTTTTAATTATTTGGAACTATTCTGGAAGGTGCTCCGAAGAAAATCTTGAAAAATTTGTTTACCAACCGTAAATAAGAGCCACCCTAATGTACACTACATAAATGGTCCGTTTTATCTTCAATTGAAATTGGAACGAAGTTTCGAAAAATCGTAGAATTAAATTTTTAGTTGTTTGACGGTACCATATATTTTTTATTATTTAAATGCGTGGAGTTATACCACGTATTCGATATGATAAATTAATATATATGTTGGAAAACGTTTCTTTCTTACGCTCTAATTTATTTGGTTATTATTTTTGGGTTAAAGTTATTTTCCCAACTGAATTTAAATTAATCAAAAATATTAATTCTATTCTACATTTTCAAAATATCTGTCCAATCAGACTCATTAACTAGATTTTATAGATTAGTGTATCTCAATATTTATTCAGATTGTGGTTGATAAGAAAATATGAAAAATATAATACTGCAAAAATTTACCTTAATTCTTTGTAACGATATTCAATATGCTTTCCTCCAGATCAATTTAGTAAAATAAATAATGATACAAATCTTGAAAATAGAGTAAGGTAGAGTAAGTAGTTACGTTAAAAATATCAAACGCCATATAAAAGTCATTTAAACGCGCAGCATCGAGGTCAATGACCTTTTATACCCTACATAAGTTCCGCCTATGCCCTTTTTTGTCATTTTTTTTGCCGATTTTTGGACGTAGAGCCTATCACGCATGGGCGACATCGGCGGCGGTGGTCTTGGACGAAACTCACGCACGCTAAAAGAGAAGATTTGGTCGAAGCTAAGCACCATGCGGAAGACCTTGGAGCAAGGAGAAACTTTTGCGCATCCTATTCTTTGACCTTGAAGCGTGGATCCACGTGCGCGATTCGACGATCGGACGAAACTCTCGTTTCTTTTATCTTCGGTAGCCGTGAAAACGGACTCGTGAAGAAATTTATTTCTTCGATTTCAGTCCGAAAATATCGCGGTTTTATCTCCCAATGAGAAGAAGCTCGTGCTGCCGCAAGAATGCCGCGAACCAGAAAATCCGCTCGACTTTTTATGCCTGGCTGTTAAACAAACGAGAATAACCCCAGGCTTGATTTCTATTTCCGCACAGAACCTATCGTTTCCGCTTAAATAGCAGATAAGTATTTATCATCGTACCTAACTTTGAGTACGACCTCGGAAATTTGTTCGCCGTGTAATAGGGAAATCTGGAGAAATATCAAATAAATATTAAAGTAGGTAGTGCCTACATAAGAGCATCCGCCTTTATGATTTTTTCTAGATAAATGTATGCACTGTATGGATCTAAAACTTTTTGCACTTTATTCCGCTACAAATGTAGAGTATAAAACAATTTTTTCATTTCATTTTTGCTCACTCATGCCTCTGATATAAATTGCGTGCTGCATCGTTGTAAAAAAAACTGGCCTGCACTGGCGCCACGATAACTTTAGACAGGATCATCCAAAATCCAAAAACCAAAGATATTTCTTAATTATACATGTGTCTTCATCGTGCTACCCTCGGCCAGTGTTAAAAAACAACTGGGCGATGATTGCCAAATGTTTAAACAATAGAGTCTCGGAAACATGTTTTTTTCACACAAAAATGTTTCGAAAAAAAATTGAGTGTATGAAAATTCGCGATAGAGGGTTGCGCGGAAGTTAGTGTAATTACGAGTAGAATCCCGTTTGAATTTTTAGATTCGGTCAAGAATGGCATTTTTTATCGTGGCGACAGTGCGTGAAAAATTGTTTCGAAAAAAACCTAATTAAAATTGGACGCCGAGCGCGTTTGTCTATAATGACAGGGACTTGCCCGTGATCGCCCAATTTTCCATGCGTTTATTCGATTAAGAAAAATTGATTCTTTTTAGATCAATAAGTGTATTATTTATTAAAAGAAAAATCACATTTCTGTCTATTATACCTGATTCACAATATATTTAAAAAAACACCTATTTAAAGGCCATCAAACTGGGGATCCCCCTAAACCGACTATAAAATTTGTACGCTTAAGAATTTCGATCAAAAATTTTAACTGAACATTTTTTAGATGTTGAAAGAAAATATGCAAAAAAAATTTTTCTGATTTTTTGACCGGCGAATGCCCTTAATACTTTAAGTTTACCAAATATCAGACAGCATTCTTACTTCTTCCTCTGGTGCATCACCGAACAGTATGTATCTACATAACGAATACATTTAAGGAATCATGACACCGAAAGACACCGTTAGAGTGCATTTACCTCCAACTGGTGCTCGATACTTAGTTGCTTAGCTGACTTAGCTCTCGATAAATAAACTGTATCTACATACGTAAAAAGAGCGAGTTAGTGTTAAAAAAAGATTGGAGAATAAAAGGAGAACCGAACAAGAGATGCTTGCTAAGCGGTAAAAGGTAATCGATTCGAGGAGTTACGTAAGAACGCAGCGCGGCGTGGCGCGATAGTTCTCTTTTAATTTCATCCAACTTTTCCACCATACGGAAGTCCCTCCTTTCTCGGAAATCCGGACTTAGTAATTGCGAGTTATTAATTCTATTTATTTGTCACGTACACCATCGCAAAGGATGCTCGCTCAAAGTGGTCCCTGTTTTCATGATAAGCGAGCTCGCGACAAAAATTTACGCAACGCGAGTTCTCGTATGTATATACTATGACCAATGTAGAGTACAGCTATACACTGCAAGTTTACGGAACAGCTACAGATCGAGTAAGGCGATAATAGCGATCGAGTGAGTCACTGGTAACTGGAGAACGACAAAGCTCGTTAAAATTAATGAATTCGACGCTTTTGTCTGGCTCGCATACAAGTTATCCCAATTAGCCAGACGTATTTTTACGTCGCGCTTCTCCGAGCCCGTGCTCTTTTGAATTTCGTGAATAATAACACTAACGCTCTTCTATTTTCCTTCACTACGTTGATATTATTCTGCGCGAAAACGAAACGGGATAGAGGACGATTAAGCAAAGAAGTGCGATTGAAAAACGGCAGATCGCATCGGCGCTCGAGCGGTGTAACGTTTAGATTCTTCAAACGATACCTACCCGAATGGTGGTCAAATGATTCCCAGTTTGTCCCGGTCGAACAGCGGACGACGCGAAAAAGATGTAGACATATGTAAGTATGTAGTCGTATAGGAATAGATAACGAATGTCTCGAAAGAACCACGCCCCCCGTAAGTCCAAACAGACGCCCCACGTGTTACGATATTTTGCGCAGCAAAACTACTAGGTTCCCTCACTTCTTTAACTCCCAACAGTTCCAACCACCTTCCCCGGGCGCCCTTCCATCGATAACCGACATCCTAAACTACGCGTCCCTCTTGTCGCCACAGGTGTATCGCCAGCACCGGCCACGTTCTACGAATTGCCACGAAAACGCTACACCGCAATTACCTTTTTCTCTTTTCGTCTTTTTGTAGCGAGTATGTATAGGTATAGATACATAGTAGGCGCGCGTGCACCTTTCCCATCGGTTTCCATCTCGCATTTTGGGGCAACTTCCCAACTATCTGTCCCATTTACGTACTACCTACTATATTGTTTCAAGTTGGCTGCGTTATAACCTCGGTTATTTCTAATAATATCTGCCTTTAATATGTTGCATCGTTCTCGTGATAAGGCGCAGGAATAGGCGAGAGGGGAATGTCTCGAAAGCGTAAGAAGGTTACGTGAGTCGGTGGTACTGTAAATAGGCGGGTGTTGGTTTCGCCGGTACGATCGTCCAGCCGCTGCCACGTGTAGAAACCGGTTCCTGCTGTTATTTTACGCGACCGAGCACTGTCCTCTAAATTTTCTGTTCCACCAACAAACCTCTACAGTAGCTCTCACGGTAAGAACGTTGATCCGATCGATCAATTTGGGCCAAAACTGATTCGAATCAATCCTCAAAGTGTCGATTTATTACCCAGATTAAATTGGGTAAAGGACCCAATTACTGATACCTAACCAATTACTGTCACCTTAAGCTATTTTACTTACAATAACGAATAAATAAACGTTGTATAGTGATACACAAAAAGAATTATGTATTTTAACCTATAATCTATACCGTAGATTATATTCTATAGTTTGTTTATTCGTTATTTTAACTAAAATAGCTTAAGGTGACAGTAATTGGTTAGGTGTCAGTAATTAGGTCCTTTCCCTATTCTCCGATTATTTAAACGTTTAGGGCGACAGTTCCTAATACATCAACCCTGGAGTCAATCTTTCCGAGAGCAAAGTAATAAGTTGCTGTTGTAAAAACACTGAACCGCCCAAAAACGCTTGATAAGCAAAGAATTTAGCACCGTCAATTTAGTACCGTTAATTCGAGACGTTATTGTAATCGGCGAAGTGCATGCACGCTCGCGCGCGCGCGAGCGATTATCGCATTACTGATGCAACAGCGGATGGCAGTGTCACGAACAATTTCGTCCTCTACGCAGTCGAGACTACGTAGCGTACGAAAATGAAAAACATGATTGCAAAAGAAACGAGGGAAGAAAAGTGAAATTTCATCTAATGTATTTGCGGTTGGTAAAGCTCAGAGCCGAAATACGACATAATTTTGACGAGATGTTGTTGAAACGGGACGCTGATCTATATCGTAGAACAAATAGGAAGGTACTCGTGGAACGTGTAGGTAAACAAACGACCGTATAACCTTACGTAATAATAATACGGCTGATAAACTTACGACGCAATACCGTAGCGATTATACGGGCAACAAGTTCACGCGATGTCGAGCGATTGAAAACAAACCACGATGGCCGACTCACGCCTGCGCGTAGTGTACGAACTGTACGAATATTCTACATGTACATACACACACATACGTGTGTGCACGTACTGTATACGTGTAATAGGTTCTCCTCGCGCGATCACGCTACAGAAGCTCGAGTGATGCCACCCGCCCCTTTTCGTTTCTCTCGCTCTCTCTCCTTTTCTCTTCCCCCTGCATACGTGCTTTGTCCGCTCACATTCAATACACTCAATACAGAGCATTATTCTCGGGTTCAGGCTCAGGGATGCGGGCGTGGGTACGAGCACACACACAAACCCATACACAGAGATCAGGAGCGGTTCTCGCGCTCGATCCTTCCTTCTTGCCTACATCGCGCGATGTTGTATACGTGGCGGTGTGACCACCGTGCGCGCGCATCCATTCCCAAAACAACGCACGGCACGCTACCGGCGTCATTTCCCGTATATTTATCTGGCTCTGTCCTCGCTAACGCGGAGTATAAATGATGCCAGTTGTAAACAACTCGAGTACCTAGACCGAAGACCGAGCCGGCGAACACGTCTCGGTCAAGTTTCGCGAAAACGTTGATGAGAAACGTCCGCATAGAATGGCGTTATTACTGGCAAGCCAGTTCCAAACGCACGGGAACGAGCAGTGACTCTCACGCTGCGGTGGAGCACTGTGGAAATATATTGCGGACCGTGAATTTCGGGATCGAGGTAGCTAGAAAGTTCGTAGAAAATAAAGTAATACACGGAAAAAGAGGCGGAAAGTCCGAAACGATAGCCTAGGGGTTAACGTGTTTCGTATCGGTCATTCGGTACATCTTGTTTTGGTCTGGGTCAGATTTTGCAACGGACTTTGTTCGATGACGCAAAGTTACGGAGTATCTCCTGGCTATATTACTGCCGCGAATCGATCCGAAGTAGGCAGATACTCGCAAGGGGCGAAAAGGTTGCATCACACGGGACGGGTTTGGTGAAGGACCGGGCGCCGCAGTGGTGCACGATTCTCTGTGCGCGTCTCCTCGCGAAGAGAGCCCCTGATAGGGAGCTACGTGACGCGGCGCGGCGCTGTCTCAGAGGGCGTCAACGAAGTCGTCCGATCCAACGTGGAAGCAACGGAAAGGCGGCTGGGGAGCTGGGCGGTGGGGGATATACGTGGACGGGCTAGCGTAGAACGTGCCGCGGCGGTAGGGATGTTGGTAAGCGGAGCGGCGAGCGGCCATCTTGCGAGTTCAGTCGGAAACCAACTGCCGAGCAGTGAGGGAAGGTGAACGAAGTGACCTGATGTGTTAGCCGAAGGATTTTTAATGCGCTTCCAAGCCCGGTTACCGCTACGTGCGAGAGGCTGTGCGATAGCGTCGACGGAGCAGCATCCATCGCGGGATCTTCGCATACGGAGAAGCCCCGGTTTATCCGGCGAAAAGTCTCAGAGTAGGAAAGGAGGAGGAGGAGGAAGAGGAGTTGGCGGTGGAGGAGGAGGGAAGTCGAAGGAGCGAAGGTAGAGGCGGCAGAGTTTTTCTCGGCGTGTCGAGACGAGTCGGGAAAATTGGTTTCTGGCGTTGCCTCGCGATTCAAGAGCAGGCTGCGGCTTATCCACTGGGGAACGTCGTCGGATTCAACACCAAGGCAGTGGAAACTGAAGAACTTTGTAGCGCGACCACGTACGCGTATGACCGCTCCGCCAAGTCGAAAGTGGAAATCTAAAACTATGAGCGGATAAGCACGCAAGCTAGCGAAACAGAAGGAACAAAAGAAGAAGCGCAGTGTCAAAGTCTGTGATAGTATTTATTGAAAGAAAAGATCGAAATTTACGACACGTACCATCGACAACAGCAGCGGCAGCAGCAGCATCTTTTGTCGTTCTGTTCCGGAGAGATCGCGGGAGCCAGGGGAGCAAAACGAGTAGAATATAGCCTTTATATATTTATTTATATCTGTGATACCGACACTGATATACATCGATCTATCCCGAGGGAGTGAAGTCGGTAGAGGGAGAATAAAAAGAAGAAAGACATGCGTACCGTAGAAGAGGTAACGTAACGTAGCGTACGTTGTGCGTATACCGAAGAGCGACGATATTAAGAGCAAGTGGGAAGGAAGATTATATCAGTATCTTAGTGGATATAGGTGTTTTTGTATATACGACTGACTCTTTTTTTACAATTATTGATATCGGGTTAAGTAAGCGAGTGTTCCGTTATTGCTGGTTGGTCGAGACGAAAAGAGGGACAAGAAAGAAAAGCAACTAGGCGAGAGCAGAAGAGCCTGCGTATCGAAAAAGACAACTTTCTTTTTCACTCTTTTTCTGAACGCTACCACAAGTGACATTGTCGCGAGCGAAAATGGTGGAGAAAATTCTGGAAGAACGGGAGGACGGGTGCCAGGAGGCGGGAAGAGGTAAGAAAATATTAGTATTATACGTTTCTGTAGTTTCTTCGATCTAATGCCACGGCAATATGGAATAAAGGACCCAATTACTGGCAGCCAACCCAATTACTGTCACCTTAAGCTATTTTACTTAAAATAACGAATAAATAAACGTTTAAGTAAAATAGCTTAAGGTGCCAGTAATTGAATGGTTGCCAGTAATTGGGTCCTTCACTCTATCGTTTCTCTTCGAAGAAACCGATGTTGGACAGCGGCACGCGAAGTAGTATGGTATTTGCGATACATAATATGTATATATATGCGCCACTAGAGCTTCAAGCACTTCCGAGAATATTCACAGCCATTTTTATGTTTACGCTTCGCGGCCGGCACGGTTGTTGGTTCAAAACAATTCGGTGGCCGCTCGTTTCTTTCGAGCTAACCTTTTGCTCTTAATGTTCACGCGTTGTAGATCGAGCAGGCTTGACGCGCGCGTACGTTAGATACATGTAGTTTCGAGCAACCGCGAAATCTGCTACTGTTCTCAAGACTTGCCGCGATGGAAGGCCAGAGAACGATCGAAGCTGCCTGACAGAACTTTCTCGAAACCGGTACCTACACCCATTCCGCTGCCAACGTTCCTCGCTCCGCGTTTCGCTGTTTAACCGTTTAACCGCTTTCGCCTTGAAATTGATTTACAAATCATACCTCTCGATGTAGTAGTTTCTTTTGAATATGTACTTGGATCACTTCGAATTCACAAACTATCGAAAGCAATGTTTTCTTATTCTCAGCGACGAATATTATACTAAATACTCTTCTTTCGCGGAAAATGATCGAAATATGTATATAACGCGATAGCCATTACAGCGTTTTACCCTCTGAACTTCGTCGAAAATAAATTCGCGCCTTTCTTCTATTTCATACAAATTTCACTCCATATACTTGTGGATTTTTCGAATTCACTGGCTGATTCGAACGATTGTAGTTGCACAAAGAGGATAATAATTAAAGGAAAAATATATTAAAATTGTTTTTCAGGTTTCGAGCGAAATTCATTGGTTGTCTGTGAAAATTCATTAATATTTCGATTAAAAATCGTTGTTTTAACCGTTGTGGCGGGTTTGGAAACGCGAATAGACGCGAATACGCTGAATAGAGAGACGACGCGACGCTACGCGCATCGTTGAATTATTTTCGAGGGTCTAAGTGGGTTAGTCGGCTTGTCGAGTTGGACGCGTATCGCGAAGGGCGTCAGTAAGGGCAACCCAAACAAAGAACACGTCCCGTGGATGGCGGAGTGGGGAGCCCTTGCGCATGTCTGATTCGTGGCTCCCCTTAGTTTAAAGGGAAGGGTTCGTTTCGAAGGGCAATGGGATTCCTGCGTTTTATGTAGCACATCGAAACTTACTCGTGGAAAGCGTGGTACGATCTGAAGCAAGGCAATTCTCATTCTAGAAAAAAGAAGAGTTCTCTGTTTTCAAACTGCTTGATTTCAAAAATCTACCGAATAGCTTCGCGCTTCTTCGACTCGTAATTTCAAATTTACACCTTGATAGAGAAAATAAGCATGAAAATTATGAAACTAGTAGAAGTAAAATCGTCAAAATCTAATCTCTGTAATGTTTATACGTTCTAACACCGCGCAATATTGAACGCTGTGATTGTGTTCCGTGGATTTGAACTCGATTTCCCCAAAATTAATGCCCGAGGCCTGGCGATTCAATGATCATTAATACACATGCATGTTGTACGTTTTTTTTTTTGCAAAATTAATTGCAAAGCAGCAAGTAACAATAGACGAGAAAACTAGTATAAATCGTAAGCTATTATCAACTTGTGCACTGTAGATATGTGCTTCTACATTGTCGTCGTTGGTTTGGCGGATGCAACGACAGTATCGTACGTGCATATCTCGCGTAAGATGGCGGCGTTCCTTTTCCGTGCCAGTCATTGAACTCTGGGTGGTCGGTGGCGTCTGTGGCGTCGACTGTGCACTTTGTTGCATTTCATCCGGCCTTGCAAACAACAATCTACCTACTCGCTACAAGCTAAATTACACTCGTGTTTAGATTAATATTGCCCGACCATTTCTTTTGCGACGAGGACGCTTTTTTGCTCGGTTGTCATTATAAAAATGAACTCTTCTCCATAACACACTCGTGCGTGCCAATTAAATCTTGTCTCGAGGAAGTAATTTATGTTAATCCGGGGTTTTTGAACGAAGTTCAAAGATCGCTTTCTGTAACGCAGTTTTTGCACACCAGAAATGTATATTATATCGCTCGAGCTGGGAATCTCTCGGCTCATGTTTTTTTTATTTTCCTTAAAAAATTTATCTTCACGACACTCTCAATCTCGGTTGCGCTGCCAAAGGTTTTCGAAACGCGTTGCAACAAAGACAGCGATGGAAATACTTGCTCGTTATACTTTCATGATTGCCTGCTGTCGTCCCATCGACTCCGCTGGTTTCTCCTCGACCCACGCGAACTCGTACACTTTCGACTGGAAGGAGTGGCAGTGCGGCACTCGCATAATTCCTAATACTTGGCTGCGCGATTTATTTTACCTCCGTTACCTACCTTAACAATTTACCGTTCCAATAATTGCTTCACAGGTTTCAATATTTTTTTTATTGATTTAATAGCATTCCCGATCGCTTAAATTAAATTGCGTTTGTAACTTTTGCGGAAGATGAGCTGGCGTCGAGCGTAACGACAAGTATATTTCTTGGTCGAGCGGCTAACTAACGGACACCTAAAGTAGTCGCATTGTCGTTGACAGAAGCAACGGGAGCGACTCGGTTTTTCCGCCACTGTAGATGCACTTTATCGCGCATCAGCCTCGGGAATAATTGGACAGTAATTGAACAGTAATTCCCGAGTCGCTGTGCATACAACAAATAATAAGAATTCAAATCGCCAGCGAAATTGCGCAACCATTGACAGTTACAGGGACGAATTATACGCGTAAATATACCTGTCAGGACCACCGATAATGTAAATATTATTAATAAGTTTGAAGCGAACGATGACTAATGACCTTGCCTTCGCCGCGCTCGAATCGTTGGAGATAAACTCGCTTGGCAATAAATAGTACCCATCATAAGTATAACGATGATAACAAAAGTGGCGTGGCGTGACGGGTGTGTCGCGCACATGCACGTTATCTGCTGCTGCTACTGCCAGCCGCGACTGAGCGCACGATGGATTCCCGAGAACTCACATTTTTTAAATAAGCAGACGTTACGTAATTTTGTTCTCGTCGTCGGCGTCGCGACGCGTCGTCCGGGCTACGGTCAATCCTCCAGAGGTTTCAATCTAATTTCGTATTCGCAGCTGACCCCGGAACGATCTAACGTTCGAGTAGGAAATTTATTGTATTTGTTGAATTTAAAAATACTTAATCGAGAAGAGCGTTAAATTCATCGAGGCGAAAAAAGAGCGTTTCTGTTTTTTTTTCTGGCGAAGAAATGCGTTTATAGTTTACAGGAAGGATAAGTTTCCTTTCCTTAAATTCTTTTGCGCGCAGTGCTTATTAAACGAATGCGCGGTTGCAATGTTTGTTTCAGAGGATGCAGGTTGCAGAGAGACGGTGAATACTACGGGAGAATCGATGAGCGCGGTGCAAGCTCGACAAGAAGAAGCCAGGCGTAAAAGGCGCAGGAAGAAACGTTCTGGCTCGTCCTTGATGTCTTCTTGCTTCCAAGGTAAAAATTCTAAATCCATGGGATAATTCATGAGAGTATGAACTGCGAGAATAAAGCCGAACGCGCCTTGTCGCTGTAAATTGATGGATAATTTTATTGGAATTCTTGGACTCGTATTAAATTACCGTGTTTATGTTGCTGGAAATTGTGGAGAGATGGGTGTACCGTTCGGTGTTAAACGAATGAAATGTAACGCTGCGGACGATAAGCCACGCATTTCTCGCTTTCTCTGTGCTCTCTTTCTTGTTTGGTTGGAAGACGACCTGGAAGTTGCAAGGGCAGGGCCGTCTTAACACGTTGGTCGCCACGTCACCCATGGCTGAGTGGCGACTGTGTTTTCGCGGGGCTCCGTCACCTATTTATGGTGATAAAATGACTAATTAATAGTAGTTTTTAATTATTAAAATGACTAATTTATAGTAATTTATAATTAATAAAAGTACTAATTTATAGTAATTTTTAACTAGTAATATTACTAATTATAGTAATTTTTAATTAGTAAAAGTACTAATTCGTAGTAATTTTTAATCAGAAAAGTACTATCTTATAGTAATTTTTAATCCGTAAAAGTACTAATTTATAGTAATTTTTAATTCGTAAAAGTACTAATTTATAGTAATTTTTAATTGGTAAAGTTACTAATTTATAGTAATTTTTAATTGGTAAAGTTACTAATTTATAGTAATTTTGAATTAGTAAAGCTACTAATATATAGTAATTTTGAATTAGTAAATCTGCTAATTTATAGTAATTTTGAATTAGGAAAGTGACTAATTTATAGTATTTTTGAATTAGTAAAGTTACTAATTTATAGTAATTTTTAATTAGTAAAATTACTAATTCATAGTGTAACATTGCTGTTCCAATTTATCGCGCTGTCTACATTCCGAGTTCGGATTTGGTCCCCGGGAGAAACTCCACCGATTCACGCTGGGCGATCAACGTGTTAACAAATTTGAGCGCCCTGGGCTAAAAAAATTTGGCGCCCTAGTCCCCAAGGGTGGAATTTATTCGCGATCGTTGCAGGGCAATAGATCACAACCCAATGTCTCCACCAGGGCAAACACGAAGAAAAAAAAATAGAAATTTTTGTCTCCAAAATCGAAGAGAAAAGAGCTTATAACATATTTGATTCTAAAGCGCCCTTGGATCAGGGGCGCCCCTGGACTATACTGCTCTCCTTACAAGGGAACACCGGGAACTCGGACTCACCGATTGGAACGCAATCTGTGTTTCAGTTGAGCCCTATCGCCCTTTAAGGGGGTGATACCTAACCTCAAAGTCAAAATGGCACTTCCAGTTTTTCGCGTATAACTCTCAAATTACAACAGACAGAAAAAATCTTTCAAACAAAAGTTTAATGGTGCAATAAGCGCTACAAACTTGCGTTAACATAATTTTGAAAAGAGTTTAAAAAAAATTTCTGAACGAAAAATACTTATTTCAAAATTTTGTTAACGCAAGTTTGCAGCGCTTATTGCGCCATTAAACTTTTGTTCGAAAAAAAATTTTCTGTCTCTTGTACTTTGAGAGTTATACGCGAAAAAGTGGAAGTGCCAATTTGACTTTGAGGTTAGGTTTCACCCCCTTAAAGGGCGATAGGGCACAAATGAAACACACCGTTGTTCTTGTTTCGAGTCACTCTAAAAACCCACAAAGTTGCGTTCCAATCGATGAGTCCGGGTTCGCGGTGTTCCCTTGACAGTTAAACTGTCTTATCTAGCATTTTTTAATTTTTTGAGATATGTTGAAATATTTGAAGTTCCACGCGTCTTTTATCATTTAAGTAATTAAAGTTAGAAAACTCTATGTGCTTCGTAAATATTTATGAACAGTCTAATGTATTTAACCTAACTTTTTTCCAAATAGTTCAAATATCCTATCTAAAACAATTACCTAATTGGTACGTTAATAATACATTACCTATCGGTACACCTATTACAAAAAATTGCATTAGGCTGTTCCGAAATAATGACATGTTTTAATTTAAATGAAGGGAAATAAGGACGGTACAAAGTAAATGATAAAACTTCAATTTTCTCGGTTGTTTCAAAATGCTAGACAGAACATTTTAACTAAGGAGTCGTTCTTAAATTACGTAAAGGTATTTTTGGCGATTTCTCATCCCCTCCCTCCCCCAGTATAAGAATTCCTAAGATTTGATATTGCAACCCCCTTCTTACGTAATATTGCGTACATTGATTTTTTCAGTTATTAAAATTCATTTAAAGGTGTGTATATAATTCATTTAACTCGGTTTCGAAAAATTTAAATTAAAACAATTTTTTTGGAACATTAATGATAGAATGTGCATATATTAAAAATTAGGTTAAACAATATTACGTATGACGCTACCTGACTTCCCCCTCCCCCTGTAAGAAAACGTAAGAAATTCACGACCCCCCCCCCTCAAAAAAAAAACCCTTACATAATTTAAGGACGACCCCTAACGAGGGCCGTATAGCCCATTTAGCCTATTGGTAAAGGCGGCCCTGTGCAAGGGGCACCTTCTTCGCCGCGAATAATGCAATCTCCCCGAACGAAGCATCGGAACTTGCTATATCTAAACAATAACTAATTAGCGCCAAATATAGCCACTACGTGTATACTTGCATAGCAGCAGACAATTTCAAAGAGTTCGATACCACTATCACTCGTTTATAGACTTTCTGGCTAAAGAGTAATAAGTATAAATACACATAAAAAATGGGATTATGCCTCAAGTACATTTTTACTTGCCACTGCGGACTCGTCGTAGTCACGATGCGCTCTGTCATTGAAGCTAGGTGTCTGACCTTGCACAAGTTCAGAACGTTTGAGAAACTCATGCACGACGGCACGAGAATCGATCGCGTGCGCAAACTCAACTTTTGCTTTCGTCACAATGATCGACGAGTTTGCAGGATGCGTGTGTGAATTGGAACTTTTAAGGATTCCGATTGACGAAGCGCTCCCATTTCGCGTCACCCGTCGATCACATTCTTGCATCGCTCTAGATTAAATTAAAATAGAAATATTAAAGACTCAAGGACATTAATCGAGGCGCATTCTCTCGTTGATAAATGTAGAGGACAGGGTAGCGAGTTTCCCAAAAACATTAAGCGAGTTCACTGCCTCGGCCGGTTACATCACCGCGCGCGGATCGATCGGTAAAGCAAGAGTTTCGCATTCGAGAAGCTTCCACGGGGCGCACTCGCGTATATATACACATACATATATTCTAGCGCTGGGTAACCTAGGCACGAGAGCGCGCCCGTATACACTAAAATCTGGGGCACGGGTGACGCGTCGTATACCTACACTCGCGTGCGCGAATGTGTGTGTCCCTAAGATTTTCATTCGCGACGTTCGAGAACTCTGCATCGGTAAAAAATACCGGTTTCTTATTATAGAAACACAGAGTTTCTTATCGTCTGTTTTTTTTTCGTGGCGCAGCTTGCCCGCAGTATCTGCACGAACCATCTGAAATTCTTCTCGTGTAACTCGATCTAAATCGAGTGTATGTAGGTAATGCTCGCTGCCAAGTGACCTAAGGACGAACGATTTTCGCGTTTATGCCTCCGAGCGTAATAAGCGAAACTCGAGGCGAGGCTCTCAATCTTCCTTCGAGTCCAATAAAACACTCGCTGCTTAGTTTTCAACGTCCATCGTATTGACATTTCGAGGATAGATAAATATAACGGCTTGAGTTTAATTGCAAATTAACCTGGAACTCGCTAGAAACTTGACCATGGAACAATGGCCCGAGTCATTGTGTATGCTAATATCTGAAAACGACCGTCGTTGAAGAGCAAATTGGAGTGAAGGCGCACATGAATGATATAAATATATTATAATCAGCGAGCGTAAATGGCGCTTCGTGGAATCGTATATGCACATAATATATTACAGTGACACGGCCGTTAAAAATAACAACGCGAATGTTACGTATCGAGTGTGATGATTCACGTTTATCGCACCCAGCAAATCGTAGTGTGCGATCATGATTACCGGGCAAGTCACATCCATTAGTCATTGGCGACAAGGGACGTGTAGGGATCTTTGGATTCTAATTTTCGATGATAGTTTGTCTTCGAGTTGATTGATGCAATCGGTCGTTACGATTTAAAGAACGTAGGAAGCGCGTAAAAGTAGGAGCAGATATTATCCAGCTTCGGGTTGCTAGGTATTCCGGCGGTGTTGCCAAGTTGAAATCGTATCTTCGGCGGAGACAAAGTGTCAGGGCGGTGGTGGGAGAGTTAAAAGGGGGAGTAAACGAGGGGTTAGGAAACAGAAGGGACGGTAAAAAGAGAATTGATAGCAGCGTCGCAATAGTTGCAACGTTGGACGAGGGAACGAACGAAAGCAGTGGATAGAGTGGAACAGAATGAAACGGAACGGAACGGAAGTTGTCGCGTTGCGGTGTAGTGGGGGTAGAGCAAGAGGGAATGAGAAGTTAAAGACCTAGTAAAGCGAGCGAGATAGGGTGGCGGTCGAGGAAGGAGAGGGAGCAGTGGGAGAGAGAGAGAGTGAGAGAGCGGGAGCGCCAACGTTTTGTGCGCAGTAGTTTGAGAATGCTTTCGACGCGTTACCCCTTTGACCTTCACATTGATCGCGGTGGACGCAGAACGCGCTGAGTGATGTAAATTTCACCTAGCGTAATAGATATTTGTTTTCAGACACGATAGTCTGTGTAATATCGGTGCGGAGATATCGCCGAGTATGGATAATAGAAAAAATACATACATATTCGCGCGCGTGACCTGCGACGATATGACTATTCCTTTGGGTTTAAAGTCCTCCTCGCGTTCGTTTACAGTATTCATAAATGATTAGTTGGTAGGTTTTTTAATTCAGATAAATCAAAATGTATTGCCAGTTGATGTGATGGACGTTGCCTGCTGGTTGCGAATTTAGGGCTGACATCCGTCCGGGTTTGCCGGCTGCCATTGTCCTCTTGTTTTTTTAGGGCGTCCGGGGACGTCTGGGGATGGGGGGCATTTTCTGTGGTGATCCGGGTTTTTCGATGCTGCTCGGTCAAAGAGTAATATATATTTTTAACCGACTTCAAGAAGGAGGAGTTTATAGATTCGACCCGTTTGTATTTTTTTTATGTTTGTCCCCGTACCTAGGGCAGAGGACCTAATTACTGACACCTAACCAATTACTGTCACTTTAAGATATTTTACTTAAAATAACGAATAAATAAACTATAGTATAGATTATGAGAGTCGTAGATTAAATAAGGGAAAAAATTATTTTTTACTTTTTAGTGCAATATTATTTTTTTGAAGTCGGTTTTAATTTTTTATCTTTATTTCTTGATTACGGTTTATAATTTACAGGAATTTTTATCTTGGGATATCGTACCTAATATGAGGCAGGGTGAGCGACAACGGAACAACCCACATTGATTTTTTTTCATATTTTATATGATTAGTAGTGCCTATTGGAATACATTATTGCTACTAACCCAATTTCGAAAAAAAGTGGATTAGTCCGGTATTGCTCTCACTGTTCCACAAAAAATATTTGAAAATACCTGTGTTTTAAGTGGAAATATCCAGGGTTTTAATCCTCTCCGTCCTAGATTAATAATTTTACGTATGGCACCCCTACTCGCGATGTATCTTAAAAAATAAAAATCATTCTCGTTTGTTTCAGAATTGTACAGATTGACTGGCGAAGTTCTTGGAGAGGGTGCTTACGCCTCGGTTCAGACTTGTAGGTCGCTTTACACGGACCTGGAGTACGCCGTTAAAATAATCGACAAGATTCCTGGTCACGCGCGTGCCCGAGTATTCAAGGAAGTCGAGACGTTCCACCATTGTCAGGGACATCCAAATATCATTCAGTTGATTGAGTTCTTCGAAGACGAAGAGAAATTTTATCTCGTATTCGAGAAGGTTAACGGTGGCCAGCTACTCAGCCGAATCCAAGAACGGATCCACTTCAGCGAAAGGGAGGCGAGTCAGATAGTCAGGGAGATCGCGAGCGCATTAAATTTTCTTCACAAGAAAGGTAAACTGTCTTTTAACCGAATATACCGATGAACGGAGTACATTGATGATAGATTTTAATAGGGTCAACGCACCAATAAATGGACACTTAAGGCCAATGAATGAACACTTTTATCAAATTATGTTTGCATCGCGATTGATTCCACGTGTTGCAAAAATTGTTTGGATATGAAGCCAGAAACTAGAAAAAGTCTCTAATTAATTAGTTGCTTATTTTAACCGGTTAACTGGCATGGCTTTTTTTTACTATTCGTGCCCAAACTGGTAACGTCGAAAAATTAACCCTTCGTGGTCACGCGGGGTGTATTATTGAACAAGAGGAATTTTCGATTTGAAATGTCGCACTTTTATGTCTTCCAAAGGGGATTTATCGCAAAAAAAAAATAAAAAAAATAAAAACATCGGGTTTTCCCACAATCATGAAAAATCACTCGTTTTCAACTACAAATTTTATCATATCAAAAGTTGAATTTCTAGAAAAAGACTATTAGATCATGACTATATAAATATTACGAATGTACAATTATCACTGAAAAGTTAAAAAATTCAAAAATACGAAAATGGTAACGTAAAATATGACGCTGGGGTACAGTGAACCCCGTGTGACCAATTTGTGATTATAAGAAGGAATGACCACGAAGGGTTAAGTGAATCGCACAAAATTTGGAATAGGGGGGACCGGGGCAAAGTGAACCTCGGGGTAAAATGAGCTTTCTTAATTTATTCTTTATCAATAGAATATATTTATATATTTTGGTGACGTAATAAATGTGTGTAATACCACAATGATAATTATGCACAGTTATTACGTCACCAAAACTTGTAAATATATTCTGTTGTAAAAGAATAAATTAAGAAAGCTCATTTTACCTCGAGATTCACTTAGCCCCGGTCTCCCCTACAGGGTTTTTTTGAGTAGCTGAATCGATTCAGCAGGTTATTTTTTCATATGACACCCCAACTCCTAAAAATAGGATTTAGGAATGAGGTTTTTCAATTCTTTACTAAACCTTTTTTTATTTAAAATTTTTTATTTGTGAAGTTTTCTCGTCTATAATTCGATTGCAGTATTGCAGTCTATAATTGAATACAGTACGAATAATTTATACAAATCTCAACAATTCGCTAGTCATTTTGGTTCGGCTATATTGAGTCTGGCACATTGAAATTTAAAATTCCAATGCCAATTTGAGATTCAGGCACCCCAAAAACCATTACATACCAAGTTTCATTCAAATCGTTTGAAAATAAAAAAGTTATTTATTCCCAGTTAACCGGTGAATAACTTACTTTACTCATTTTAATAAAAAATGTCCATTCACTGGTACGTGTTCACTTAGCCTTTTTTTGGATGAGGGAGTTGCGAATTTCTTACGTTTTCTTACAAGGGGGAGGGAGGAGTCAGTTAGCGTCTTACGTAATATTTTTAAACCTAATATTCAATAAATAAAAATTCTCTCATTAATGTTCCAAAAAAGTTGTTTTAGTTTAAATTTCCCGAAACCGAGTTAAATGAATTACATAAACCTTTAAAAGAATTTTAATAACTGAAGAAACTCAATATAAAAAATATTACGTAAGATGGGGGTTGCAATATCAAATCTCACGAATTCTTATACTAGGGGAAGGATTTAAGAAATCGCCAAAATTACCCTTACGTAATTTAAGGACGGCCCCTTACTGGTACACCCACCCTAGTTACGGTCAAAATTAACACGCGTGCATTTTCTGTCCCACCAGGAATCGCCCACAGGGACCTGAAGCCCGAGAACATCTTGTGCGTGTATCCCGACAAGTTGATCCCGATCAAAGTCTGCGACTTCGATCTCGGCTCGGGCATCAAGTTCAACAACTCACTGTCCAGCCCCGTAGCGACGCCGCAGCTTCTCACGCCAGTGGGAAGCGCCGATTTCATGGCCCCAGAAGTAGTGGAGGCTTTCATCGGCGAAGCCAATTACTACGACAAACGGTGCGACCTATGGAGCCTGGGCGTGATCATGTACATTCTTCTATGCGGATATCCGCCTTTCTACGGGAATTGCGGCACCGACTGCGGCTGGGAGAGGGGCGAGAACTGTCAGGCTTGCCAGGAGCTTTTGTTCACCAGTATTCAAGAGGGCAGGTACGAGTTCCCAGACAACGAATGGAGGTGCATTTCGGAGGATGCGAAGGACTTGATCAGAGGCCTGCTGGTCAAGGAGGCCCACCGAAGGCTCAGCGCCGAGGGAATCCTGAAACACCAGTGGATCAATCCAGGCCCGAGTTCGGTGGAGAACACCGACAAATCTCTCACCACTCCACACATTATCAGGTTCGTTTCAGCCCTCATATCGGCCAGCTCTCCGGCCCCAAGATCCTCGCGGCAGTCGTTAAACCTCCTCTTCCTATTCTAGGAAGAACAATTCCGCGAGGGAACTCTCGGCGTTCGCCGAGTCCGCAATGGCTGTGAATCGCGTAGTACTTCAACACTTCTCCGTCAACCTGGACGAGTTGACGGACAACAGAGAGGCGAGATTATCGACTTCGTCCACCGACGAGGACAATCATCCGTACGGGCACATGTCCGATTCGAGCAGCGAGCTCTCCGAGCATAGTAAGCTTTGCGCCACTCATTCCTCCAGCGAGTTCGACACGAGCTCCAACTCACGCCCGAAGTCCTGCTCGGTGCGCTCGAGCATCGATCTCTCCGACTCGAAGGCGATCGGGAAGAACCATCTGCTCGGAAAGGACTCGTCGCTGCATCAGCTGTTCGGCCTGTCGCCGCCTAGCGAGAGCCGCTTGATGCAGCGGCGTTTAAAGGCGCGTTCGGATCTGCTCGAACGTCAAACCAACAAAGCAGTCATTGCGTCCCCGAGTGGCTGAAGCTGGCCTCCTCGTATATCTTTCCTCGCGTCAAATCTCCTTTCTTGGTGTTAGCCTATCATTCGTATTTACACGTCTGCATATAGGGATACGAAATCGTAAAAACTGGCGTGTACAGCAATATTATCTATCGACCGGGCGGCTTGACAGAGGGTAACGACGGCGATTCGAGCGATTTCATAATTGCGTTGCAAACAACCGAGTTTAACGGACACGTCGCGACAATCACGATCACACAGTGCACACTACTAAATAGTAACCGTTAAGCAGCAACGCGTAGACTCTATCGTACTCTTACAGTACCCACTCACTCTTATCCCGAAGCATCGCAAATTTCAAAACATTTATTTGTTCCTTTCGTCAACATTCACGACAATCTGGCCAGCCCTTCGTTACCCATGGTCGTTTCACCGTGCAGTCTTTGAACCGCATTAATACACATTTCGGCAGATACATAAAAATACACGCGTTGAAGTTGAGATCGATAAGTTGTCTTTAGTTTCGGGCGTAACAGCCTTCATCGCGAGTTTCGCCGTAATTTAAAAGTAAGTAGCTCAACGTAAAGACGGCGCGAGCAACGATAGATAATCTTTCTGTACTTCTACTATCATAGTGCGTAGCAAGTATGTATATGCTCGTCCGTATCGATTTGCTGAGACCGATGTACGGGCGGATACGAAAGGAAGAGAAGCAACTCGTTTTCGAAATTTCGTTTACGACTTTAGGAAGGATTAACGTACTCAACCATCAACACTTTGTTCCAACGGTATCTTCCGGTATGATTTAGAGCGTGTCACGGTCAAAACGGTTTCTCTTCTTTTTCTCCCGCATGTCGCCGAGGTGTGGCGAACGGCGGCGCGGCGCGTTCTCGAGTCAGAAAAACTAGCGAGTAGCGCCGATGAGTAAGAGCGCGTTCTGGTGCATGTTACGCGGATAGTTTGCTCAGTAGGTGTTTAAGGACGTAGTAGGGTGTAAGTTCGAAAAATGTCGCGAATAACATATATCCAAGAAAGGAACCACGGGGTGAGGGGAGGACGGATGTGAACGTCAACAAAGGAAGAAGCGACAATTACGGCCATTTCTTTTTTCTTTTTGTAAATGTCTCTTAAGTATCTTTGTAGAGAGTTAGCATGTAAGCAAGATAAAAAAAATTAGTTTACAAAGAAAAAGAAGAAAAACAAAAAAAAAAGTTTACAGAAAAAAAATTGTACCTGCGTCGTAAGTGAATATAAGTGTAAAAAGCGAAAGAGAGAGAGAGAGACAGAGGAAGAGAGGGGAAGGAAGTACATAGAGATCGAGATATGAATTAAAGGCAAGAAGCGCGTTAGCGGGAAAACTTTCTCGACCAACCTAGAGTACACGGAATTATCTATTAATTACTGTTACGTATTTTTGTAGAGTTTTATCGACGAAACGACGCTTTTTATCATCTGCCCGCCCACAGTCGCAGCACCGTTATGCGATCGGTTTATCCATTCATTTCTGTCCGTGCAGTGACCTTGCTCTTCGTAAATAATCCTATAATAGTACGATCGTTTCGACGGTACAGCGCGAACGAGTTTCCCAACACTTGGCTCTGCCTTCTATTCCGTTGGTATTCTTAGAAATCTTAACGAAATAGAAGCTAACGAGCTTGAAAGCTGCGCCGAAATCCTCCGTTCGAAGGACGCCGGGCTCTTTGTTCGCGTTCTGGCTGTCTGTTTCGTGACTTTCCTGTCGCCTACGACTGACGTGAATGGCGAACTGGCGCGGCAAAGGCCAGGGAGATGAATAAAGTCGCGCGCGCCTAGGCGGAAATAGATCATTCCTGTTTACTCGGCGAACGTGCGCTCTCTGTTTCTTGTTTTTCGTTCGCGTTTCGAACTGTGCGGTGCGGCGGGAAAGGTTTTTTACTCAGGGCAGTTACACAACAGACTGCGCAAGTTTCTTACGAATTGCAAGCTATCGCATTTAAAGGAAGTCGGGGAGAGAGAGCTGATAGGTATAATGTCTGTTCGACGGTTAGAGTTCAGGGTTAAGGTCACGCGTCTTTAATCGTTCTTCCTTCCTACAGCGTAACCCTGGAGAAGAGTTTCGTTTAACGATTTGTGCGATAGGCTGCATACCTAATTACTAATACATCCGAGGGGGTAGTGGCGCGAGATTCCTCACAGTCGTTTCTTCAAGACTTTTGTCACGCTTTCTTTCTTTTTTTTTCTCTTCTTTTTTTGTAATTGACTGATACCATCTGGCAGAGGCGAGACAATGTAATCGATCTTTCATAGTTTCGAGTGTTCATAGTTTCCAAGGGATTGTTAAAAATTGTAAGAGGAAAAGAGGGGCGAAGCACGAGACAGTTCCCTGGAAAATTTGAACACTCGAAAATGAAAAGAACGCTGGAGATTTATCGTGTCGAAAAGCCTGCAAGCTTACGGCGTAGAGACGAAAAAAGCATTATACTATATCCACGCGTGGACCTTTCATTACGAAAGGCGTTGAAACGCGGCTACCGCGATTGCTGGTCTCTGTTTCGTAGGACCAAAGATACGATTATCACGACTATGATTACGATTACGATGACGACCGACGACGACGACGACAATATTTAAGTGTCCTTTCCGTCGCTGTATCTTTAGACGTTTTCTCCGTTACAATGTTGCACTTTATCAAAATTTCTCTTACTCCTTTTTTCTCTGCCTGCTATTTTATCTGTTAGATTTCCAACACCTAACTAGTTATTTTGCATTACGCTGCAAAATGTGGCGCCGATAGTTTCGTAAGGAAACTTCGAATGCACTCTCGATCGATATACATTAATACATACATACATACATACATACACGCTCTGCAAATTAAATTTCGCAGAGTCTCATTAAACTCGCATCGTCACGATTCCGGCCGAATGTAACTTTCGAGCGGAGGCATCTCATTGAACCGTAATCGATATCGATCAAGGGTGTATTGCACGACGAATAATGCGTTAACGACTCGAGTGCAGATAAGTGCTTTCTCGAGAGAATCTTGAACAGAGACGATTGGTAAAGCGAAGAGCAAGCACTAAGAGAAGGATTAGAGAATACGTGAAGGAACAATCTACGGCCATAATATAGATGTATAGTGTGGCGCGCGTGTGTGTGATGTGTGCCTGCGAGAGAGAGAGAGAGAGAGAAAGAAAGAGAGATATGGGGTGCGCGAGTACGCGCGGCGTGTGCTCGAACGAGGAAAACAATACTAGCGTTTAAGCGGAAAGATTGAAGAAAAGAGTAAATACCTACGTATAGGTTTCTAAGATTTCGTGCTATGGTACCGCTACGCTACACCGACAAAACTTCCTACATCATCTACGAATCATTTCATCTCTTTGCTTCACTATGTACACGCGAATGCAAATAATTTATTTTCATTTGTTCTCCGTCGAAGATCGTAAAGGGTGTGCGAGAAATGGTACGCGCGCGAGATCCACTCGTGTCGACGAGCTCTAATGCTAATCAATACAAAATTACACATCAATCGGCGAGCATCTCTCGAACTGGATTCGAAAATACCGAGAGGGTGTTAGTGGTACGCGCAAAATACACCGTGCGAACTTGCGCCGTTGAATCGTAGTCTCGTTCCGCGCAGAGCGTTATTCTTGCGTTTCCGTCCTCGAATCCGAAGGAGACGATAACGAGTCGTTCGCGGCGGAGGAAAAAAGCGGAGCGGAAACAATCGAGAACGTGTTGCGCACCCCGGAAAGCAGCATTTTCGTTAACGTTTTTTTTTTTTATAAACGAAAAGGATCTATGAGAAAGACAAAGAGAAAGGTATATTTGAAAAGGAGTACAAAAAAATAGAAAAGGAAATGTCATGAATATCTTTTAACCGAAAGCAATGTTCTTTTCTCTTTGCTTTTTCACTCACTATTCGGGATCGGAGGCGTGCGAGTCAAGAATTTATATTATCTTACCTATGTATATCGTGAACGTTCACGGCAAAGTCCGTCGTTACTTCATCGATTTTCGGATGATCTAACGGGGGCGACATCAGGTCGAGTTTCACCGATCGATTACCAACGAGAACGATGCCCATTCATTTTTTTCCGTGAAAAACAGACGTAAATCTATAGAGACATCCTCTTTCGTGTGAAGAGCAAGCGAGCGAGAGACAAACTGGGAGAGAGAAGAGTGCGGCGCATAAGATTGTTACCGAGAGCTCTGCCTATGGCCTGGCGTTAACGTAGATGTTGACGGTAACTTTGCTGCGCGCGGCTTTTCGATCGTACCAATAGAAGAACGATCGATATCGAAGTGTGTATGTATACGTGCCTCTCGCGAGGTGCCTCTGGTTTCCATCCGGAATGTAGAAACGAAAGAGAGACATTTTCGGATCAAGAATTCATCCGAGAGTCGTAAACGGCATCGTTTTTTTTCGTGTAAAAGTCAGCGAGTCTTACGAAAACTTTGTAAGCTTCCTAATAAAATAGCATTTAATCGAAACTATTCGAAGCAGGAGAGTTGTTATGTACTTGCATCCTGTCGCTCTTGATGATGCAACGGTTCTAAAACACGTTTATCCGTGAAGTGCGATGATAATACAGTACGCACTCGTTATAAGCCCGTTTGCTTGGAATCCTTCCGACGAGAGTGAGGGAACCCGAGAACTACCGAAGACGTTCGCTCTTGGGTTTTCTCTCTCGCGCCATTGATAGCGCGAAATACTGTCCACAACGCGTTATAAGCCCACTTCCAGCCCCGTCCGGCGTGCTTATAACGAGTGCGTACTGTAGTTATCGGTGGCTTCGTAATACAGAATTCCGGAACGCCCACGATAACTTTTAACACTTTACGTGGAGCCGCGGTGCAAAAGTATTATCGCGTTGCTTCGAGGGTCCATCCATAACCTAACAAACTCTAATGCATAGAATTTTTCCATGCCCCGATCTCCTTCGTGTTCGCGCGAACTAAAAAAATTCCATATACCTACCGGAGCGATCTCGATCTCGATTTACAGTTCTCGCATTTTCGCGGGGTTACATTTGAGGGACGTCTAAAGGAGAAAAATGTAATGGCTACCAGTTTCGGATAGCGTTCACATGTTCTCGGTGAATCACTCATTCTCAGCTAACTACCCATTTGCCAAGTTATTTTATTGTTGCATTTCCCCGCTCTCCTTATACATACGCTTCTCTCATTCGAGGTTGTCTGCTCATGAAGACTCTTGGTTTTGTCGTTGTAACCGATCCTTGAAAAAAGTAAAGGCTGCGAAGCTTGGATTACCACGACCTGTATTCCTTTGATTCTGTGAAATCATATTGCATAGGGTAAAGGACCCAATTACTGGCAGTCAACCTAATTACTGTCACCTTAAGCTATTTTACTTAAACGTTTATTTATTAGTTATTTTAAGTAAAATAGCTTAAGGTGACAGTAATTGGGTTGGCTGCCAGTAATTGGGTCCTTTACCCTACATACTTACGACGCGCTAGCCTAAAGATGGCGCGTTGCAACGTTTCCTCAAGGAAATAACATTAAACATCTTTGATCTTCAAAGATTAAGTATTGAGACACGCGTGTCACCCTTTCATTCATACGCGTGAAACGTGCGAGTCTAGCAACGCGAGCGTACAGAACGGTGGAGAATTGTTTGTGACTGAGACAATTACATCGGGTGAAAGTTGAGAAACCGTGATCGTTTGTATCATAGTCAGCCCGAGGATCGAATGCGCGACCGTTCTTACGCGTAACAAACTTATAGCGTACGCGGACTCGACACGTTCTGTGTTTTTTTTAATCATCGATCAAATATTAAAATTATTTTCCAACAGAAACAAGAAGCACTAACGTGTCTTATTTCCTGGCATGCGTCCTCTCTCGACCGGTAGAATCACTCGCGATCTTTCTAACCTGTACATCACTACTTAGTATTTCCTCAAAAAACTCTATATCTAACAAGGGAACATCCCGAATCGGAAATTCAAAAAATTCTGAAACTGCGAATATGAAGGGAATTTCCACCCGATTACAAGTTAATTTTTGTTTGCTCAAATTCACACTAAGGGGGTGTAATTGACCTCTAAAAATCCGGTTATATTCTAATTTTGTGTTATAACTCGTGAACTGTAAAATATTTTTTTACCAAATGATAGATCTAATTAAAAGAAGTAACTTTTGTCTTGAAACATTTTTTCTATCTCTTACAATTCGCGAGTTATAATACGAAATCGGAAAATATCTGAATTTTCAAGGGTTAATTTCACCCCCTTAGAGTGAATTTGGGCAGAAAACAAAAATTGCGTTGTAATCAGGAGAAAATCCCCAACAGATTCACAAAGTTTCAGAATTTTTTGAATTTTCGGGTTCGGGATCTTCCTTTGTAAGTAGAGAGTTAAAGTTTCCGTCTAAACGGCCATGGTAGCGTAGAATACATACATACACACACATACATAGGTCTGCAGCGTTTCGTTCGGATCAAAGGAAAGTGGAGGACGAAAGGGGGTGGGGGTCGAGACACGTTCCACGCACGGAGAGATGTCCTTTGTGTTTGTATTTATTTCTAGAATGCTCGGACAGTATCGATCAAATATGTTGGTATGCCATCCCCGTGGAGAGTGTCTCCCCGTTGAGACGCGTTATCGTGTAAGTAGGTAATCGGGAGGAAGCGTACGCAGAACGTTAGCCGACCCTCCCGTCGCATCATTGTTGATGAACAGCAAGCAGTAAAGTTATCAAGTAGGTACCTTATGGATCGAACGAGTTCTCGCGATTCAAGATCACCCACCACGAAAAGAACCGAGCAGAAGCCACCGTTCAAGCTTTGCTTCTCCAAGGATCGACTACCCGGCAAATCGAACGTTTGCGCCCCGAAAACTGAGGGTAGGTACATAAGCAGTTACCCGTACTTACTTACGCCTCTCTTCTTCTTTGACTTCCCTTACCCATGGTCGCCGCGCCTGTGCGACGATTCAATGCAGTCTCGATCCTATCGCAGATGATCCGATCACGCCGAAATTCTACTCGAAAGAATATGCGGACACGAGCTATCTGAGTCATCTGAGTGCAAGCGAGACGCTCGAGCAAGTTCCGAGCAATTCGAACCAAGAGAGAAACATCGCCGAAGATGTTCGTCGTTGGCCTTTGCTCACCAGTCGCTCGTAATCTCCATCTCTATTCTTCTTCTGTGCTAGAGTATTTTTTCTGCTATTTCTTTAGCAAATGCGAGTACGTAACAGCTTAGTTTTTCCGAGGTACAGGAGTCCCGAGTTATTTAGGATCGCCGGCATAGGTATAGGTATGTACTTACCTATGTATATTGCTCAAAATCAGTACGACGAGCAACGCAGCGACGCAGCGCACGCGTCTAAATTGGTATAAATACATAAACTTGTGACACGTCTATCGCTGTATCTTTAAAGCTAAGCGGTCACGAACTATTTTTTCTTCGTTCATGGGCGTCCGTAGTGGAGGGGGGGGGGGCAGTCCCCCACCCTGGATTTTGAGAAAAAAATCGCTTATTTTTCAAAACTGATCTTTATTAAGTTAAAAAAGCGGAATATTTTTAATTTTCGGGTTTAACCCTTCGTGGTCACACCTTCTTATAATCACAAATTGGTCACACGGGGTTCACTGTACCCCAGCGTCATTTTTTGAGTTACCATTTTCGTATTTTTGAATTTTTTAACTTTTCAGTGATAATTGTACATTCGTAATATTTATACAGTCATGATCTAATAATCTTTTTATAGAAATGTAAATTTTGATATGATAAAATTTATAGTTGTAATTGAGCGATTTTCCATGGTTGCGGGAAAAAAATAATTTTTTAAAATTTTTTTATTTTTTGCGATAAATACTTATACAGTAGTCTTTCTAGAAATGCAAATTTCGATATGATAAAATTTGTAGTTGAAAATGAGCAATTTTTCATGGTTATGGGAAGGAAAACGATTTTTTAAATTTTTTTTATTATTTTTTGCCATAAATCCCCTTTGGAAAACGTAAAGGTGCGACATTTCAAATCGAAAATTGCTCTTGGGGTGCAATACACCCCATGTGACCACGAAGGGTTAAATTTTTAATTAAATTGGCACTATAAAATGGGTTAAAAAAAGCAAGAGGGGTATATTTTTCTTTACCCTCATCCCAAAGTTACCCCCCCACTGGAAAAAATCTTCGCACGCCCCTGTCTTCGTTTCGACAGCTCTCGATATTTGTGAGGTAAAAGTGAAGACAAAAACATTCCGCACACGGTCCCTTAACGTACGCGATAACCTTTTCTTTTATAGCTACGGTTGGTGGCACGAACGGGGAATACAGCCGAAAGAGTCTCTCTTCAACTTTCGCAAAAAAACTTCAGATTTGGTGAATGTCCAATTGAAGATATACGTGGAAGATCAGAGGCTTAAAGGCCGGAAGCATTAAGAATCTCCATAAACGCGTAAAAGTCTTTGCGGATCAACTCGGACGAATAAGGAAATATTACATAAAACCAAGAAGCATCGAAGAGCGTTGTTCTATACATATACCTACGCTTTACCTCTAAGAGGTATCAGGGCGTGTGTAGAGAAAGAACCACTTTCAATAAACAAAGGAAGCCAATGAAACTTACATACTTGTATATGTTTCGCCTAGAATCAATTTCTCGTTTCCGCGTAGAGATTCAACAGAACACAATGCGCACCCTTCTGGGAAGTGGGAAAGTATACCTGAACCGATCGGAGGTTTTAAGTTTCAGGCGGTTTCAGGCAGGTACCTAAAGTCCGTATCAGATATATTGGCTGATGAGTTTCGTGAGGGGTATTCCCCCACTACACCTCGTTTGCCTGCCTCGGTGCTCCTTTTCTCAACGTTTTCTGACTCACTCTCGCCTTCGCAGAACAAGAGTGAGCCGGAAGTGGTGGGGATAGTGCCAAGCTTCTAGCGTGTAGGCCAAACCGAGCTGTCAGCGTAGAAATTAGAGATGTACCGACTAGGGTTTTGGCCGACTAGCCGAATAATTGGCCCCCAAGAAGGCGACTAGTCGCCGACTACAAAAGTGGCCGGATAGTCGGCTTAACCGACTAGTCGACCACTAGTCAATACATTTCTACTAGAAAAATTATAAAACTTGTTAGAAAAAAGAGAGAAAAATGATTAAATATTCACAAAAAGGGAGCCGATCAATCGGCCTTTTTGCCGATTAGTCGCCGACTACAAAAATGGCCGGATAGCCGGCTTAACCGACTAGTCGACCACTAGTCAATACATTTCTAGTGAAAAACATGATAAAACTTGTTAGAAAAAAGAGAGAAAAATGGTTAAATATTCACAAAAAGGGAGCCGATCAATCGGCCTTTTTGCCGATTAGTCGCAGACTTCAAAAATGGCCGGATAGTCGGCTTAACCGACTAGTCGACCACTAGTCAATACATCTCTAGTAGAAATACATCAGAATAGGTGTGCGTCAGCTCCGAAAAAATTCAGAAGCTTTATTGGTCAGAACATTAATTCTTTCTCGATAGTTTCATCTCGTATTGGTCTACGCATAGCTTCGTAACGCACACAACTATTAAGCCGGGAATCCACCGGGAAGCTAAGCTATGCTAAGCGATGCTATGTTATGCCATGCTGCTTTAAAAAAATTAGCTTCAATACATTCTTATGGAACTGTTTCCACCGAAAGCTATGCTAAAACATAGCATCGCATGGCATAGCTTAGCTTAGCTTCTCGGTGGATTCCCAGCCTAACGCTAAGAATAAATAACAGCCAAACGGCTAGGTTAAGATACCCCACCATACCCTACAAGGTCCCAACAACTCCAACTAACAAATCCACGATCGTTAAATAGCGGAGGCTGATTTCTCCTCGATCCCTGTACCCGAAAACGAACTCACCGACCAACATATCTAATACCGACTTTTCTAGCCGGTGACTGGCGCCTAATACTTTACTGCCACTCGCCACTCGCTAGCCTCTATCACCACTACTTACACCGGCGTCGAGCGTAGTTGCCGCTACGCGCGATCTATTTCCCCGTTTCCCGCCATTTCGAAAGCCCCCGACTTCCGACCAATCACAAGCGAGCCTAAGGGAATGGCTCGAATGATCGCGCCTCGCGAGCGCCCCGAGCAATTGGAACGCGCCACTAGCGATTGTTTTCCAGCCGTACACACGACCAGTGGCGATTGAAAAAAAGGGTACTGTGACAGTATTCCGCCAAAAATGAATTCCGGCGTGGCGGAGCATACGAGCCTCGGCGAGGATTGCCTAGAGAATACCCAGGAATTCTCGCCGCCCGAAAGGTGAGTCGGTTCCTAGGGTGCCTCCCTCTTTTAGAAGAACCTCCCAAGTTTTGGTAATCGTCCCGTGCAATTCTCTTACCTGTTGCTCCGGCTGATGCAGGTGCATATTCTCGCGCGCTCAGGTAAGGTTAAGAACCTTTGCCAGTGCACTATCGTCGATCGTCGATTCCTATACCAGCGTACTTATATCGGTTCATCTTCTCCTCTGTGTTTCCTATCGTTTTCTACGTCTATCGGACAAAAATCTACAAGAATTCTCAGTGATAAATCTTCTAGTACGGCGGAACGAAAGCCAAGCGATCGGCAAAAGCGTTCTCCGAGGGCTTGATCGATTTATTACGATACGCTCCGAAAGGAAAGCGAAGAAAAAGCAATTTTCCTTGTCTATAAAGAATTAATATCGAGAGATTTAAAAAACTATTTTACTCCTTACCCTCGATAATTTTTTTCGGGAATTTAACCGAGAAGCCCAACCTACGCTTTTAAATTTACTCCACCGTTTTACCAATACTCATAATAAACAATTAAGTTACGATCATTTTTCTTATAAATTATAGTTATACATTTATCTCGACTCCATAGTTATCCTTAATATTACTCAAATTTTTATCAAAACTTCGTAAATCGAAATAAAAAATCGGAGCATTTACATCAAACTTAACAATGTTTACGTTTATTTACATAAATTGAATTATTTCTATTATTCTCTCTCCTAAGAGAAGTGTCCTCTATCTCAGTCCTTCGGAACTATAAATTCGCTTAAGTACGCTTGGCAATGACCTTCGTCGTGTAAACAAAACCGTTTTCGATCAGTTTCCAACTTCCGAGTGGTCCACGTATAAATTCTTAGCCTTTAACGAGGCAGAGCTTCTCGCTTTACGGTCGAACTTTGGAACTACTATGTCCATGGAATCACCCTCTTCACCCTGGTGGAACAGGTTGTTCTTGATACTCAAACTCCCGATATTAGCGAATTCCCAAACCCGCATATCTTGTATCTCATACTCGTCCGTTTACTTCTGTTCCACAGTAAGCGCCTACGTTTGGACGACAGCTGCAATAACAATTTAAACAGTACCCTGAACAGCGTGTCGAAGAGCAGCGGGAAATGGTCGTGCTCCGGCGATGGGAATCTCGTGGAGCCGGAGATTTTGGAAGACATGGGCGTTAGCATGTTAGAGGACCAAGTGCTGTGCGGAAGTAGTCGAAAGTCTCAATGCCAGGAGCTGGCGACTTCTCCGCTTAGTCTAGACAGCAAGAGGCAGTGTAAAACAGTTAGCAGCTTCGAGAGCCAGGAAAGCGTTTACAGAAGCTCCAGCTTCGAGACTGTGAATATCGATAGGTACGTTGCGCTTGGCGGTGGTTTGCTTTAATCAATTTTCTAATCTTTTAATATGTTTCTAGACTGGAGCCAGATCCGTACGAGCTGGAGGAGCCAGCTGCTTATTCCACGGTTGGCAACGAATCTGGGTATTCGTCTAGGATGGAGATAGACAATTTTATCGATACGAAAGAGAGCTTTTGTAAAGATGTGCCGAATGCTTCCCCTGAAGAAAATAGTCTCGATCAATTCTACCTCTATAGAAGGAAAAGAAAACCTTCGATCATGGGCGAGGACAAGTTTAATAAGCTATCCGATGAGATGATTTTAATGATACTGAAGTGGCTTCCTAAGAAATGTTTGGTAAGATTATCGGTGGAAAGAAGAAGTTTTAAATAATCGTTATTAATGGAGAAGCGTAAAGAGGAAAAAAGCAGAAAGATTGGGCCAGTTAGTTGGGAAAATATTGTAGTCATACCGTTTAGTAATAACATCTTAAATGATATAAAAAGATTGTTTAGGAAAGTAGGAATTTATACTAAACACTTGTTTCCTCCAATTAAAGATAAAATTCCCTTGTTAAAAGATTCTAACATCGTTTACTCAGCGTAACTTACTAGCGTGTTAAATGTATAAAAGCAAACGCAGTATTTTTCTTTCGAACTTTCCTTGAAAATGGTCGCGACTAAAGACCGAAACGTTGGAACTTGTAATTATTAAGATTGCACGATAGCTTTTATTTATATGTTTAATTGACCGAACTAGTGCGCCGATATCACTTTCGTTTATTGGAACTAGTTTATTTTAAATGGTGCATTATAAATGTTAATTTTTGCAGGTACGGTCTATGTTAGTTTGTAAAAGATGGTGCCAGATAGCGCGAGATGAAGCGTTGTGGAGCAGGTTGGACCTGAGCGGTAAGGTATTAAACGAAGGCACGTTGGGGCACATATTGCCGCGGGGGGTTCAAATACTCCGACTTGCTCAAGCAGAAATTGCGGATCCAGTGTTTCTGGAAAACAGCCAAGTTCTTATAGACGGCTATGTTAGTAAATTACAATACTTCGATCTATCGATGGCGGTGATTTCTCCGGATGGATTGGCCATGTTGTTGTCCAAATGTAAATACCTGAAGAAGTTGTCTCTAGAGAAATGCGTGGTGAACAGATCATGTTGCAAGGCTATCAGTGAGAATGGCGATCTAGAAGTTTTGAATTTAACGATGTGCGAGGGTATGGATGTCGAGTGTATCAAGGATTTAATGAAACTTAAGACGTAAGAGAAGTAGATTTATTAATGCTGGGGTTGCCACCCGTACTTTAAAATAAAGTAGGTGAAAATAATTTATTTCACAATTAATGATATTACGTGAAATGTAACGCGATATTATTATCTTCTACCTGTTTCCTCCACTTCGGTATTTACTGAGAGAGTTTTCTCTGTCGTGAATGTGAAGTGGCGGGATGAAAGAAACAAGGTCTCTCTCGATCTAATAAAAAACGAATTATTTATATATTTCAATATGAATATTGAGTGCAATGATGCCATTGAGATATTTCAAAATAATAAAAAATTACTTTGTAATGCTAAAAGCAATAGAAAATGTGTTTTGGAGGAAATGAAAAGTAATAAGATTAAAATGTACTTTTAATTCGTTGAGCGTACTTTTTTGTATTCCCCGCGGAAGCAAATGTACGTTATTTTTGTGTAAAAAAGGTGGCAACCTTAATTAATGAGCTATATAATAATAATTGACCTATACAAATAAATCGATCGATTCTTATGTTATTTATTTATTTTTTTCAGCTTGAATGCCGTGAATATGGCTTGGTGCGGTTTGAATGTCGAGTCGATGACGTTACTTTGCAAATCTCTGCCTTCGTCTGTTGCGCGTTTAAACATTGCTGGTTGTAGGAAAACAATGACAGATGACAGTAAGTGCAATGATGCTTGATAGATGATAAATTTATGATCGATTGTCGATTACACGTTTCAATTAGGGCTGGGATTATTTGTCGAATTTGTCGGTATTCGAATACTTTAGTTGCTCAATTATTTGGCGAATATAATTCGAATATTTAAATATTTTATTGAATATTTTAAGTAATCGAATAGTATGGTGTGAATTATTATTATTATTATTCGTCTTTATTACTTGGAATATCAAAGAACAGTGATAGAAAGAATAACGAAGTAAAAGCCGAGGCTGCAGTACGATACTGTTAGAAGTCTAACAGTAATTAAATGACTAAAAATAAAAATAAAACTGTAGGAGGAAAGTAAAAACAGAAAAATTACAAGACGAGGCAAGGAAAAGAAGGAATATAGTGGTGACTTAGGAATAGTGTAGAAATATATATTTTATATTGTCGAGCTTTACATTTAAAATCAGGAAACGAATTTAGCCCTCGAATATCAAGTGGAAGGGAATTATAATAGTGAGCCGCGATATAAGAAAAGGAAGATTTGAATTTAGAGGTACGATGTGCAGGAATAGGGAGAAGAGATAAATCAAGATTATAAATCAAGTTCTTTGGGTTCATTTTTTTACGAGGTTTTATTTAGTTTCAGTTGTGAGTTCGTTAGTTTGTCAGGGTGAAATCTTGTAAGCTAATAACATGATTTATAATTCACACCATACTATTCGAATACTGAAATATTCGAACACTCGAATACTGAAATATTCGAAGTGTATTCGTAGCATTCGAATACTTGTAAAATATTTGAAGTGTATTCGTACTTCGTAGCATTCGAATACTTGTAAAATATTCGAAGTGTATTCGAACACTCAAATACTCAAATATTCGAAGTGTAATCTTAGCATTCGAATACTTGTAAAATATTCGAATATTAAATTATTAAACTATTCAGTCCCAGCCCTAGTTTAAATCACCTATCATCGTCACTAACGCACTTTTCCTTCTCTTTCAATTCCAGATGTCAAGGATTTAGTGAAATGCTGTCCAGATATGATAGAACTAGACCTGAGCGATTGCACGATGCTCACAATGAACACCGTTCGTAACTTACTAGATTTCTCGAAATTAGAACACCTGTCGCTGAGTCGTTGTTACGGAATACCTCCGTCGACGTACTTAACGCTGACATACATGCCCTCTCTACTCTATTTAGACGTCTTTGGCTTGATGTCCGAACCAATACTGAAGACTTTACAAGTTACCTGTGGTGAAACTCAGCTTAATAAGTTCCTATATAGTTCCGTCGCCCGACCGACGGTCGGCGTCCGAAGGACTAGTATCTGGGGGCTTCGCGTTAGAGATTGAGATACGCGCGGCAATGTACTTTCGTAGAAATTAGAATGCTGAAGATCGAGTGGAAACCAAAGCGAAACTGGAATTGTACGTAATATATTGCGCTTTTTCACAAAGTGCCTTCTTATCGAGAGACTGATTTTACGGTGCTGTTGAAATAAAACTAAATGAACGGATGAATTGTACCATTTGCACGCTATTCTTTCTTTTTATCGTTAGTCGTTTTTAATCAAAGGGCATTTAAATCATTCGCAATAAGCAGTAAGTAGTTGCTTGCTGAAATGTATAACCGGTCAGAAGCACCGGCATTTTCGCTCTAATGAAGCCATCAGATTCGGATCGTTAATGGGGGATATTTAAGACGCTAGGAATAAGGCGATTCTCGGGAATTTTTTTCTAAGAAACTGTCAAGCGGATCTTTTCCAAACTTTCAGGGTATTTTAGCTCACATTCAAACAATAAAAATTAATTTTTACGTTGCAAAGTGTTCGGTAGAAATGAAGTTGGGACTCGCGCGCCGGAGTTGCAAATTGGCGATTGCAATGGTAGCCCCATTTCTTCTCAGAAATAAAAAAACCAAGAATTTTCTTATTTCTAGTATAATTACATTGTCGACGAACCTAAGATATTGATAAAGAAATTGAGTTGAACAATTCTTTTTCTATAAATAATCCGAAATATCTTGGGGCAGAATCGTAACTTTTTCTTCCAAGTCCCACCAATTTGCCAACTATTAACTTTTTCTTCATTTGTTAGGTTCATCGACAATGTAATTATACTAGAAATAAGAAACTCCTTGGTTTTTTTATTTCAGGGAAGAATTAAGGCCACCATTACAATCCCCAATTTGCAACTCCGGCGCGCGAGTCCTAACGAACGTGTTCATATATCTCCGTTTCTACCGAACACTTTGCAACGTAAAAATTAATTTTAATTCCTTGAATGTGAACTAAAATACCCTCAAAGTTTAGAAAACATCCGCTTAACGATTCCTTAGAAAAAAATTCCCAAGAATCACCTTATTCCTAACCGTCCTAAATAGAGTTCTCCCCCAATTTGCGTGCTTAATCGTTCATTGCGATTCAATTCCATGAAATTATAACTCAGAAACCTCCAACAGTTTATCGAATCTCCTGTAAATCCGCGAGAAAAGATTGCAAGAATGTACCTTTACGGCAGAATACTCTACGAGTACACGATTCATCTACCTGACGGGGCTGTGTGAACTGTGAACAATGTTTTCCATTTTATGCATTACATTATAATGTATTATAATAAGCGATAGATAGATACATACGTATTACGCTTCTATGAAATTTTTCGTCCAAGATCTATTTGTATTCCTCTCAAAACCACCGATATCGGTTGCAAAGAAGATTCGTTATTTCTCACCTTCGTAAATCGAACCAATCAGCACGAAGAGTGATTATAATTAAATATACACATTGTATAAAATGATAAAGACTTTAGCACTGTTAGTTATTAACATCTCGATGGTATCTAGCTACTGATCCGTTTATCATTTAGCTATTAACTAGGCAATAAATTCGAATTGTTTAATAAATAACAATAACAAAATTTACATATTTATTAAATCATTTGAGTACAATAAAAAAGTATTTGAAATATGTTTATAGAATTATTGTGGTTCCCGTGGATGTGGGATTGAGGAACATTTTGAAAAACAGGAAATAGAAGGATGTTGAGTGTTAAAAGAAGGCAAATAGATACAGAATTGGCTGGGAATCATAACTCGTTCCTCAGATACTTTACATGTGACACTTTACTATCGATTTACAATCTGTTACTCATTATCCCTGAGCGTTTTACTGCTACTACGTGTAACCCGGGAGTCTCTGTAACATTCATCAAGGCAGTAGAATACAGAGCTACAATTTTTGGTACACCGTGCATTAGTTTCCGCGTCGAAACTTGCCGATCAAACGCGAAGATAAACGGAAGAGCGATAGACATTTAAAACCTCGCGAGTCTCTTATATTCTTTACAGTTCACATCTTCCCGCTTGGAATTTTAACCGAAAACTCCTACAGGCTTGTATTTAATTTGAATTTCAACCATGCTAGGAATTGATATTTCTAATAAATGCACTATTAGTTTACAATACATATTTATACACGAGCGCTTTACTTAGAAAACAAGAGCTGTACATTAAATTCGTCCTCTTAACAACGTCATTTGTACCATTTTCATTTCCACTTAGCACTAATTCGTTTATTATTATTATTCGTTTTCCCCGGTAAAATGTGGCTCGTAGCATTTAACGCGACTACGCTTGTTGACTAAGCCGCTGCAATTGTCGGGGCTGGGGCTGGGTCACTCGCAGCTTTCGGTTTTGTCGGTGTTACATCGACGTCTTCGGTGGCGTAGATGGATTTCGCGTCCTGCTTCTCTTGCTCGCTTTGCCATTGAACCTGCGAAAGAAAAACCGCAAAATGAAAATTAAAAATCTCATCAATGCGAGCGCTTAACGAATCGCTATTGTTTGATAAACGGTTCATCACCTTCTGCTTGTGTTGCTTGATAGCCTCGTTACACCTGGCAATAACCATTTGTTCGGTCAACACTCCGTCTTCGGACGCGTAAGCCGCCGCCTGCCACGCGACTCCCAACTTAGACAACTCTCTCCCGGACATTCCCTCGGTCATTTCAGCCATTCTAGTGCAAAGAGCGCTGTAATCGAATTGCGCGATCTTCAATCTCTTATTCCCCTCGATCGCCGGCTGCAGGACAAATTTATCAAAATAAAGGCGAACTAATCGCTCGCGTTCTTCTCGTCCTGGCAGACGGAACTCCACCATCTCGTCTAATCTGTCGTTCACGGCCCAATCGAATTGCTCCGGTGTATTCGAGGCGAGAACCAACATGAATTTGTTACTCTGCTCACCCGTCCTGTACAGAAAGGCGTTCAACATCGCTCTCAGATCTTCCGAGATATGCTCGCTGGATCGTTTCCTTAGGAACGCGTCCGCCTCGTCGATGAAAAGCAACAGACCTTTCCTGGAGGTCGTCGCCCAGTCGAAGACTTTATGAATGGCAGTGACGCCGTCCCGGCCCAAGGGTGCTAAATCTCCGCCGGTCACGATCGCGTAGTCCATACCGGAGTGCTCCGCCAGTTTCTTGGCGAACATAGTCTTACCGGTTCCGGGCGGACCGTGCATTAAAATGTTTCTGTACATTCCACGATTCTGCTTTGTATTTTTCGTAGCGATCGCGACGTCGCGCAATCTCTCCTCGAGTTTCGGGGCGAGAACGACACCGGATAGTGCGTCGGTGTGCTTGTCTTTTAGCTTCTTAACTGCTTGAATAGGATGCCGCACCGTGTCTAAGACAGTAAATCGAGAAGTCTCGCGAACCAGCGATGGTTTGCCTAAACGCGACTCGATGTACCGCGCCGCGACGCCTGTCGTTCCTTTTGCGGTGTATACTCCGAAAGCTAGTAGAGACAAGCCTCCAGCAGCGGCTATAATTTTGTCCCAGTCCTGCAGAAGGGCCGTCGCGCCGGAGCCCAACACCGAACCCGCGGTTCTGAAACATTCCATAGATATATTTCGATACTTATGACCGAGGTTTATTGATTTATAGGCTGCAAAGTGTTTCATCTCAAAATACTCTAACTTACTTTATAGACTCCAGAACCGTGATCCTTTTTTCAGAAGCTTTCAGTCGGATTTTCTCTAAATTCAGGTCCTGATTCTCTCTATCGATCTTCGCCTTAGCTTTCAACTCCGCGTCCAGCTTCTTCATCTCGTTTTTGTGCCTCAGCTCCATCTCGTGCTCTATCGTAGCCTTCCTCATCGCTTCCTGCTTCGCCACAGACTCCTCTTGTCTCTTTAAATTCTCATCGTTCATTCTCTGCTGTTGTATTAATTGATCGTCGTATCGCTTTCTCGCTAATTGATCCTGATACTGCGCTCTCATCTGATGCTGCTTGGTCTCTTCTTGTAGAGTTTTCCTCCTCTCGTCGCCCTCGATGCGCTTTTGCTCTGTCTTCATTTGCTCTATGCTGGCCTCGTATTTTTTTAATTCGGTTTGCATTTCCACTTGTTTGGTTCCCTCCTGCAGCTTGGAGAGTTCCAATGCTTCTTTGGCATGTTCTGTGGAAAAAATGAAGAGATTAGAATTTTTTTTCGTAAATATTAAGGAGTAATTATTTTATGTTTTGGGGATAGGTGATGGGATTTTCTGCTTAATTACTAAATTACTGTGAGATCGAGTTAAGGGGGTAGGTCACCCTCGATAGCCCTGAAACAGGCCTTTTTCAAACGCAAATTGTAAAGTGATGAATAACAATGCAGAGAAGGTTTTAGTCTAGTTTTAATCGTTGTTCTATGAGCTTTAATACAAAAAAGAAAAGTCTAAATATCTTTATTTACATAAAAATTGTGAGTAAAAACATAAAGGTGTGCACCGTTTGATGGTGTATATAAAATCTCAAAAACCGCTCCAAAAATTAGGATGAAAATTTAATGAGAGATGATGAAAAATATTCCCTAAGAAGTGCCGGGAGCAAATTTTCGAAAAAAAATTATGTTGAAAAATACGATTTTTCGATTTCTTATATGAAAAATATTTTTATCATTTTTTAAGTATTCATTTCGAAATTCTGCTCTTGACAAATATTAGGGAATGGTTTTCAGCATTTCTCATTAAATTTTCATCGAAATCGTTGGAGCAGTTTTCGAGATTTTATGTACACCATCAAACGGTGCACTGTGTACAGGCCTTCACGTTTTTACTCACAACTTTTATCTACATAGAGATATTTGAATTTTTCTTTTTTTATGTTAAAGTTCATAGAATAACGATTAAAACTAGACAAAAACGTTCTCTTTATCGTTATTCATCACTTTACAATTTGCGTTTGAAAAAAGACCAGTTTTAGGGTTATCAACGTTGACCTACCCTCTTAACAGTTTCAATTTTTACCGTTTCATCGTTAATTTCGTTCGCGAAGCCAATTTTTGCAAAAGGGGAAGCAACAATGGACTGTTGCATCATTACGATGTTAGAGAGCAACGTGACACGAAGGGAACACGAGGCTCTTAACCTCTTAACGCACTCGGCCGAGTTAAGTCGAGTTTAAGAAAACGATTTTTTCCGCGGTCCGAGTTAACTCGCGAGAGTAACATAGAGCCTAAAAAAAATTGATGGAAAAACGACCACTTTTGACTTGTTAATCGGTGCATTAAGGGGTTAACCCAAAAAATCATTTTCCGCTTACGTAACCTGGCGTTAAGGTTCTATCGAGGAAATAGAATTTAATGAAAATGTTGAAGCGTACGCGATCTTTCGAGGTCCTTGGCAGCTGCGGCCGCTCTCTCGAGGGCACTCGAATCGAATCGGTAAGCATCCATTTGAGACTTTGTAGTCGGCGTGCGAGGAACATCTCCGTCGCCACCCGCGTTGCCCGATGCCGGTGGTTGTACGAACTGGGAAAAGTCTTGCGGTTGTGCGTTACGGTATCCAAAAAGCCACGACATGGTGCTGTCTTGTCTTAAATTAATGTAACCGGCAGACAGAACGCGCGTCTCTTCGAGCTTCTCCTCACTTTTACTCTTGCTTACTCGGACTCTTACCGCCGCGAGAAACTCTCGCGTCGCTCACGTCTCAACGCTCACGTGCGCCAACGCCAACGCGGGCCAATGCTATGAAAATCGAAACGACTGGAATAAGGACCGGACCGGGTAGCTTCTTTCTTGAACAACGGAACATCAGCACTTGTGGCCAGTGCTTGCACATATGCCTAGATAGCATATGTTGTCTATAAGCCGTCTTTAAGACGTCTTGAAAGTCTGAAAGGCGTCTTAAAGACGGCTTCTATACGACGTGTGCTTCCTGGGTAAATGCACGCCATGTAACATATGAGGCAGTGAGAGCAAGAACGGACTAACCCACATTTTTTCGAAATTGAATTAGTAGCAATAACGTATTTTAATAGGCTCTACTAACCATATACAGTAGTTCCCCGTTATGAGCCCGTTTTTCTCCCCCATTGACAGCCCGACGATTATCCCCACCATTTCTTAGAAGCCTGCGGACGAGAGTGAGAGAACCGGACAAAGAACGAGAGGAAACGAAAGAGTCAAACACGAAATAGCCGTCGGGTACGAAAGAGAGAATCATGTCCACAACCCACTATGAGCCCGCTGCCAGCCCCGTTCGTCGGGCTCATAACGGGGGATTACTGTAAAATAGGAAAAAAAAAATTTTTTAATGTGGGTTGGTCCGTTCTTGCTCTGACTGCCCCATATGTACCCAGATAGCAGGTCTGGTAAAGTCTTAAAAACGTCCAAAAGGCGTCTTAAAGACGTCGTTTTGCATATCAAGGCATTCAGACCTAAAATGGACATAAACTAGATGTCTCTAAGACGAGGTGTGCTATCTCGGTGAAAATCACGGGCGATTTGGGCGTAAGTGGAATTCGCCCATAGACATATTCTTCATATGTTTATTTAATGAAATGTATGGAAATCATAACATAAGTAATTAATAATTTCATAAGAAGTATTAAACAGAAAAGAGAACTTGTCATTTTGTCAAGAATAATACCTAAATAATATTTTTTTATAATTTACAGAAACCGAAATACATACAAATTCTATAATATCTACGTAGAAATTATCTACGTAGGTAAATATTACAAATAAATAAAGCAGAATAATTCAGAATATCAATTTAAATGTAATAATTATCTAATGTTATTGTAGTACTATCATAGAGAATATAGCTCTATGAGTACTATACATCGAATAGTATTGAGTATTTTTTACAAAGATTGAGAATTTTTTAATATTGATGAACAAAATATATATCTGTTCCTGTTATAGAAAATTTTTTATTTTTGTATTTCATAAATTCCATTCCAACAATTTCCAACTAAAACTTTTATTTTCAAGAACTTTTCCTTATCGGTTCTCATGGGAACTTATATTGTGAGAACATTTTTTAAAAAAATTCCACAGTTCAGTATTTTAAATAAAACCTATTGAAAAGTTTTAGAACTCTTTCGATCCCTGTATTTAGGTACATACTACTCAAGTACATATTTATATGTACATAAATGTATCTACCACGAAATTCGTGCAGTACCCTGGTAAATGGAACAAACCTTTGGTTCCTAAATAATTTCGTAAAGTAATTCCTACTCCACGTTGCCCATTCACTTATCAAGCGTTTCAAAATCCGAATAAAAACTCCAAGTGCCGATTCGAATATACAGAGCAATTAAAAAAAAGAAACTTATGCTCTACGACAACGATTCAGTGATTAATCGAAATTTCATTTACAAATATAATAATAAGTTTTCCCATTCTCTCAAATCTTTATGGCATTATATAGGATTTGAATTTAAAAAATCACGTAACAAAAGAATAGTTGAAGCGCCGAAACAACAGATGGCGCTCCAGACGTTTTAATTCGCGCCTCGGCACGTCAGGGTTGCCAATTTGACTTTTTTTGGCTTTTGGGGTTTTTTGGAGTTTTTTGGCTTTTTCACAATCTTTTTCCCTATTATTTTTTTTTTAAATAATTTCAAACGGAGCAGTTTTGGATTGGTATATGTCAGTATCAGGATTTAAGGAGCTTACTACATTTATCCTTACTTGCCTACTAACTCTTGTATGCAATGCTGTAGTTGAGAGGATTTTTTCTCTTGGAACCTCCGTTAAAACAAAGGCAAGACACAGAATGCAGCTGAAGCTTCTGCTTCTTGATGCCATCCCAGATAGCACACCTCGTCTTAGAGACATCTAGTTTATATCCATTTTAGGTCTGAATGTCTTGATTTGTAACAAGACGTCTTTAACACGCCTTTTGGACTTTACCAGACGTTGTGCTACCTGGGATTATAGAATTAAAGCAGAATTAGTGCTCTCAAACAAATGTTGCAATGATTTTAATATATCTCAACAAATGCTTCAAAATTTAGTAACGAAAAATGTTTATGATTCCAGCCAAGTGAATCTGGATCTCGAACTTTTATTGTAATTTAATTACCCCAGATAGCACAACGTCTGGTAAAGTCTTAAAGACGTCCAAAAGTTGTCTTAAAGACGTCTTATTACAAATCAAGATGTTCAGACCTAAAATGGACATAAACTAGACGTCCCTAACGACCGATTTCTTCACCTTCAGTGTGTGCTATCTGGGACTATGAATAATTTTCAAACATATTTGTTTTTTTCTGTCTTTTTTTTAAGTCTTATTTGGCAATATAAGATTTCAAGTTGGCAACCCTGCGCAGGAATTGGCACCAATGTAAAGCGTGGTAATAGATCGACTCGAGTGACCGCCATTATCCACATCCATTCAGTTCCATTTTGGTTCGATTCAATGCTGTGAACGCCGTTCCACAGCGGCGGAACGGTAAATCGCGTTGAAGTTCGCAAAAAATTTCGCGGGAATTCATCGCACATCCTATAATTACCGTCAAAATGTAGAATCCCAACTGAAACATTTCGAGGGTAATTTTAAAAAACCGTTCCCAACTCTAAAGACAATCCTAGTACCACAAACTCGCACGTAGTAGTTGCTACGTCGATAATGTCGTTGCTCTCAGCGCAGCAAGGTTCCGGCGATTCCGTGAGTGTGCTCTTTTCAAACATGGAGAGGTTATTTGTTTGAAATAATATGTGGGATTTAGGACACCGGGCTGTTGTCGCGTTAGTAAGTGTGCTGAGTGGGTGTGTGTTCCTTTACAACGTTTGGGGAACGATTCTCATTCTTACGATCTCTCTGTTCCTCACTATTTACGCGTGCTATTCATTAATCGTCAACGACAGCCTATTGTCGCCGCACGCGTTCGATCTACTCCACTACTGCAAGCACGCCTCTATTAAGCTCCGCCTGAGCCTAGAGCGCGTTGTTGACAACGTTTATCGATACACTCGCGTGGCTTGGGAGTCAGCGCATCGCCGTTATCGCGAAATATTAACCCAAACCACGATGGACAATCACCGCGGGTCGCGTTACCAGCTTAGCGCCAACCCGTATTCGCCTCGAAAGAATTCGTCGAGATTCTCTTCGATCGCGCACCTCAGCCCAATTCCAGACACCGCGCAGAGGCTCGACGCCAACGACGTCAAGTCTGAGAATAAATTCTACCAGAGGTCCAATCACTCTTTATACGATCGCAGCCCTTTCAATAAGCATACTTCTACGCCGATGGTTCAATGGAACAAAGACGACCTTGAGAACCAACCAGGCAAATTATTAACGTCCGATCGAACTCCCAAGGGGATTTCCCCTAGTTATGTTAAAAGTCATACGTTGACGAGAGGCGAGAACACTACGTATTTCTCGGGAGAAGGATCGCCCTGGGGCACTAGCATAAGTCCCAAAGGGCATCCGAGAATGGGCGAGGCGAAGGCTGCGCAGAATGTTAGCGGACCGTTGACGTCGAATCGATGTAACATCGATCAGAGGTGTATTTTTGAGAGTTTTACTAGTTTGCTTTGTAATAAGCTGTATTATTTTTCCTCGAGTTTAACTGTTTTTGATTTTATTGCAGAGTGTACAACGACGTTACTTCTCCGGGACTTACCGGACGATTAACGAAATACGCGACGGAGGCCAGCAACAAGTTAGCTCATCAATCTCAGTATCGTGTAGGCCAATTTCCGAAAGTTAATCTTCAAGCTAGTCCAGTTCCGTTGATAAACGCGAAGTCTGCGAGGTCGAGAACACCGGTCACTGTTAGAGTGGCTCCGCCGGAGATGCAGAAGTTTTTGTTGGATTTGTATAATGTGGAAGGCGCGTCTGGTTCGCCTCTGGTTGCTCTAGATTCTAGAGAGTTGTCGTTGAAGAGACACGCGTCGAGGGAGGATGTTACTGCTGAGTTGGCGAAGAAGCAGAGGACGGAGAGTATTGTTAATAAGGAACTCGAGGCGCAGGATGAAACGAAGCAGAAGAGGAGCAGGGAGTCTTCGAAATCGGAGGAAGATATATCGCCGCAGAATAAGACTGCTAGACCGATGAAACGGACCAAGACACCGTCTTGCTATGATATATTGAATTCGCTTAGTTCGAGCAAACATGTGGTATCTGGCGTTAAGCGGAAAGCTAGTGAGTATGGGCGTGGGTGGATAAGTATGAGCACAGTGGAACGATGTAGGGATAATGATTGGAGATTGCAATTATTTCTAAGTGGTTTGGAGTTTTGTTGTAAAAATTTGGACATTTTTAATTTGTGTTGAGTAGAATAACTGAGATTTGGGAGAAAAAGATTGCGAGTCTTCTGGGCTTTTTACGAATAACGAGGGAAGATCGCGAAGCTGGAAATTAAAAAAAAAATCTGAAAGTTTGTGAGTATGTAGGCAATTTCTTCCTTATTATAACGCAATTTTTGTTTGCTAAATTTAAATTCACTCTAAGGGCGAGTAATTCACCCCTGAAAATCTGGCTATTTTCAAATTTTGTGTTGTAACTTGAGAACTGTAAAATGATTTTTTTATCAAATGATAGATCTAATTAAAAGAAGTAATTTTGGTTTGCTACCCAAATTCATTCCAAGGGCGTGTAATTCACCCTTGAAAATTCGGTTATTTCCCGATTTTGTATTCTAACTCGTGAATTCTAAAATATTTTTTTACCGAATGATAGATCTAATTAAAAGAAGTAACTTTTGTCTTGAAACTTTTTTCTATCTCTTACAGTTCGCGAATTATAACACAAAATCGGAAAATAGCCGAATTTTAAAAAATTGCAAACAAAAATTGCAATGTAATCAGGAGGAAATCCCCTATATATTTACAAATTCAGAATTCTTTGAATTTTCGGTTTTGGGATCTTAGCTCGTACCAAAATTATTAGGCACAACTTATAGTGACAACTCATTATTAAATATAAAAATTTTATTACAAATATGAACAGAAGAAATAGTTTTAAAAATTAATTATGTGTTAATGTTCATTAGAGTTTCCTCTTCTTCTACATTTACATCAATATCTGTTTAAACTGAAATGTTTACATTAGATTTATTATATTAATCGCAGCTAGTAGCAGTTAACATTTCTACTTTTTAACACCTTACCATTAAAGGATTAAATTCAGGTATTTTAGACCTTGAGCGTCTTTAAGCAAAACTTGAAATCGCTAGTTGAATTATTATAGTATCGAATGCAACGTATTTTTATTTTATACAGTTGTTTAGCGACGAAATTCAAGTTAATTCAGAATGCTTTTTGTACAAAATCATTAATAATAATATACTCAGTAACATGTCAAATACTGAGAACTTATGCAGTAATAGAATTTATGCAATAATTGTTTAAAGTGGTGCAATTGAAAAACAAAAGGACTGAAATTTTCATAAAGGTCAGATTCATATACAATTAGATTAAATTTAATGCGAATATAAAGTTTATTTCTTTGTGTTTTCCAATACTACGAACACTTAAAGATTTAATGAAGCTATAGAACAGAATTTCGACGCTTCAAATATTAGCCGTTGTCTAAATAAATGAGATTCTCATCCCACTGTGCACCGCGTCACTTTTCACGTTACATCTTCAATAATTTCTCACGTACTTTCCTCAGGAGATTTTTCACGAAGCGGAACACCAGATTTTGAGAAGCACTTCAAGTCCCTGGAGTGCGTGCAAAGTACCAGGTTACAAACATCGCCAGAAACGCGGAACATAACTGCGAAATATTGGAGTCCCGATGTGATGGAAAAGAGCAACTCGGTTGTGCGCAACTCTCCTGATGTAGCACAGCAACAGTCACCGTTAAAGGGAATTTTGAAGACGAGCAACAAGAGCCCAGAGAGTAGCCCGCGGGAGGACAATGAGGTCCACGCCAAGTTTACGGACGCGTGCAACGGGAACGATCAATCTACGGAGTCTGTCGCGTCCACTGCCGACGAATCAGCGAAATTAACGAATAAACTATTTATGAGAGCTGAACCGGAAAGAAACCAGAAGCTGCGGATGCTGGTTGAAGAGCAGGGTAACATTAGAGCGAAATTCACTACGGACGACGTGGATGAGATTAAGAAAGAAGACATTGCGGATATGAGGCAGACCAGCATGAAGGCGAGGCTCCAGAGTATGTTCGACGCTATATCTGGGAGAGGTAAGTACGACAGGCGTCAGCCCAGGCCTCTAATCAGAGTTGGGCATTAGTCGAATTAATTTTTATTCGACTAATCACTTTATTCGAAAAAAAATCGAATAAAGTGAAGTTATTCGAGAATAACGAATAAATTTTTATTCGACTAAATTTTTAGTCGTTATTCGTTATTCGAAGAACAAAAATAAGTGGGGGTCAAAACCCGAGCCGCTCCGGCTCGGGTCCCCCGGCCCTCGGCTTCGAGGAACTCGAGCCGAAGCGGCTTCTTCGTGACGCTTAGTAGCCACGGAGGTCCTTCGAATAACGAAGAACGAATAACGACTAAACATTTATTCGAGTTCATCGAATAAAAACTTAGTCGACTAAAAATTTATTCGTTAGTCACGAATAACTTCATTTTATTAGAAATTATTATTCGGAGGTTAGTCGCAGAACAATTTAGTCGAATAATGCCCAACTCTGCCTCTAATCAGGGCTTGAAACGATTCCGAAAATAATTATTTAAAATTCTTATATAAAGGTTCTGATTAAAACGGTTATGGAGAACCTTTATTCGAAATAACTGTTATGAAGAACCGAAATTTTCAACTATTATCTATTTTTGTTGCGGTTTCTATTTTCGTTCTCATATTAATTCCATAACCGTTATTTTTTCGGTTCTATATCGGTTCCGAAACGATTCTAGAACCAATTCTTGTATCGAATTTTCCCTAATTGATATCATTAATTATTATTGTAGCTGCAGATTGGTGTATATGTTCATATTTTTTTGCAAAATCTTTACAGAAATAGGAGAAACTAGTGTTCCTTCTCGAGGATTTCTCGAGAAATTTCATAATTTCTTATTTCTCATTTTTCGAGAAGTTAAATACAGTGTTTCTCGAGAATCTTCAGGATAGGAAAATTATTATAAATCCCGTTTGTTTTCAGAAATGAATTTTCAGTTAGTTCAAATTGTGTGTTACTAGTTAATTGTGAATATATAAACACATTTTTAATCAGTAATAAATGTTAGCAATATATACGTATAATTGCGCGATTGTTTATAAACTTTTCTTTTCGTATCGCCGATGCTCTATATACAATTAAACCAATATACAATTAAATCCACTCAAAATGAAAGAAATTTTCTACAGCCGCGGATTTTGTCACAAAAAAAGAAGTAGATTGGCTGATGCGACATTAGACGCATTGTGCTTTTGAAAAAACTGTTTTAAAACGAAAAAATAATGTTTCCCTTTGCTCACATTTTATATTAAATAAATAAATTTATCGATTATATTTAATATGTTATTTTTTCATTTACACAAGTTTTGTCTAAGTTGGACACGAATAAAAATTTAGATAAATATTATCAACATTATTCCAGAATTATAAATTTTGCAATATTTTTTTAATTTCTGGCTCAGTTTTGTTAAATGGAAAAGAAAGAAAAGAGAAAGCGCTTGGTTTATAAAAAATAAAAATATTAAAAAAGTATATAAAAACGCGCGCGTATTCGAATGCAACGTTGTGTCAAAATTTTAATGCAATCAGTGAAGGACTTTCGGAGATTTAAGATTTTGAACATACGAACATTTACATTTTTATTTATATAGATAGATAGATAGATAAAAGATAGAAGATCAATGATATGTATAAATATTTCCACTTTTTCTGTAAGGATTTTGTAAAAAATATGCACATACACAATAATCCGCAGCTACAATAATAATTAATAATATCAATTAGGGAAAATTCGATACAAAAATTGACTCTAGAATCATTTCGGAACCCATATAGAACCGAAAAAATAACGGTTATGGAACCAATATGAGGAGGGAAATAGAAAGCATAACCGAAACAGATAATAATTGGAAATTTCGGTTCTTCATAACAGTTATTCAGAATAAAGGTTCTTCTAAACCGTTTGGAGAACCGAAATCGATATAATAAAAGTTTTCAAGCCCTGCCTCCAATACATAGTACCTACACTACAATTTCTAACTAAAAACTATAACTGTTTGCAGCAGCCAGCAAAATTAATCCAGACGTCGTGATCCAAGCAGAAGAACTAAACGCGGTGAAATCTGTTTCGTCTCCCGCCACATGCGTCACCCTTAACTCTTCAACAATCACGACGAACGCCAATACCACCCCTATTTCCACCTCAGCCGTGGCGCCTAGTCCCACCGGCACCACCAAACCCGACACAAAATCTCCGAAACACGTAGCCTTCACTTTACCGGCCAAAGAGATTCCAACAAATTCAAACGTTTCTGGGACAAGAACCGAAGCCCCTTCTGTCCCCAAACCAGATTCCACAACCATCAAATCAGCAATTACATTCACAACTGCATCTGTAATCGCCCCCGTTCCATCAGCACCAAACCCAGTTAGCACAAGCTCGATTTTAAACGTACCAAGCGTCGACTTTGGCAAGGCAGCTTCAACTACAGTGACAAACGCTTCGTCAAGTGAAACGTTCGCCTTCCGTGCCGCATCATCCAACGAGAAAGCTACCACGTCCACAACTCCTCAGCTTACTACATCCACGAGCACCGATCTCTTTGGGGGCGTCGCCGGTTCGATATCAAAAACCTCGCCCGGTCTAATCACTCCTGGTCTGATCGATGTAAAGAGCGAAGTTAATCGAAACAACTCGCCAATACCATTACTACCAGCTGGAACTGTCTCCTCGAGTCCAAGCCTCGGAAGTTTTGGAGGCGGGAACGTGACAGTCTCTTCGGCGAACGTAAACGTAAAGCCGACCATAACGTCTGTCGTAGAAATTACAGGACAGTATACTGGAATTGCGTCCGTTAATAACAACTCGACTGCCAGCACGACTGCGAGTCCGATCCCTAGCGCGATACCTTTCAAGAGCATCGCAAGCGCCGGCTCCTCCGGTTTCTCGACAATTACACCTGCTAACACATCGGCGGCTCCTTTATTCTCATTTGGAAACAAAAGCAGCAGCTCGCAAGCTCCTAAACCCGAACCGTTTCCATTTGCTTCGTCAGGAAACGCTTCGCAAAACACCAATGCGTTTGAGAGTTTAACGAATGCCCAGGCGTCGACGACTAGCAACGCGATAGCAAATAAGAATGCTACATTCTCGCAGAATACTACGCCGAATACCGCGATTGGCAGCGCGTTCGCGTCGAACGCGAAACCCACGGCGTCGCCGTTTGGATCGCCCGCAACCTCCTTCAACTTCGGCACATCTACTCACACCGCATCCCCTAATAGTAGACCAGGATTCTCCTTCGGTACCACACCCAGCACGACGAACCCACTAACAGGAACCTCCAACACAACCGTGTTCGGTGGCGAGAAGAATCAGCCAAGCTCGACGTTCGTAACATCGCCGGATAACACCGCTGCGCAGTTTCGGCCAGCTGCTACTTCGATATTCGGCAACGCGTCATCCGGCCCGTCGATTTTCGGAACGGCAAACAGTCAGCCAGCTGTTGGTGCTCCTCCGGCCGCGAGCACGACCGCTGCCACCTTCGTTGGTGTTCCTCCGAAGAGCGTAGTCGCGCCGGGCTTCGGCTCGAACGCTGCTACAACTTTCGCGGGACCGAAGTCCACGAGCTCAGCGACGGTTTTCTCGAATACCAGCGGTGGAGCATCTTTGGGGATATCTGCGACGACCTCTACGCCGATATTCGGCTCTATACCGATCACGTCTACTCCTGGGGCGATCGGAGCCAGCGGCAATTTATTCTCAAACGCAAACTCAACCACCCAGGTAGCTTCCACAACCTCGGCCTCCAGCTTTCGACCAGCAGGCAGCATTTTCGGGCAAGCGAAGTCACCAACTACAAATTTCAAACCCGCCACGGAAGTATTTGGAAACAACCCTGGATCGTTATTCGGATCCCCAGCGACAGCGACGACGACCGCACCTGTCTTCGGCGGTACAAACGTTTCTAACAACGCCACGACCTCTTTCGGGTCCACGAATCCTTCTAGCAACGTGACCGTTCCCACATTTGGACCGACGAGTACGGCGCCCGCTGCCTTTGGACCGCAAACTAGCACAGCTTTTGGTGGTACCACTTCCATGTTCGGCGCCGAGAATCTCTCTACTCCCGTGTTTGGCACCTCCACTGGCAACGGCCCTTTCAATCCTCCCGTATCGAGCTCCACCTTCGGCGGACAAAACGCGACAAGTCTCAACTTCGGCGCCCCGAAGAATCTACCCGCATTCGGCGACAATAAGTCCTCACCCTTTGCGCCTCAGGCTTCTGCGTTTGGAACGCCTGCCGCGCCTGCTCCTAGCTTTGGTACCACCAGTGCCACCCCTGCTCCTAGCTTTGGTACCACCAGTGCCACCCCTGCTCCTAGCTTTGGTACCACCAGTGCCAACCCCGCTCCTACCTTTGGTACCACCAGTGCTGCCACCGCAACCAACAATACCAGCAACATATTCACCTTCGGAGCGAACCAGAAGCCGCCGCAGCCAAATACCACGACGTTCTCCTTCGGCAGCAGTTCCAGTACAAGTAATAACAACAACACCGGCAACAACACAAATAACAACAATAATAATAATAATAACAATGCCAACAACAACGCGGCTGGTTCCACCTCCACACCCTTTCCGTTCGGCGCAACATCTCCGAGACCAGGTTACGATTTCTAATTCTATTTTACGTATATTACCATTCTGTTATTTAAGGATCTTGTATAATGACCAGGGTTATTAACGGTAGATAATTAATTTATATGCAGCTACTACAGGATTCAACTTCACCACCCCAACGACCACCCCATCCATCAACTTCGGAACAACGAGCGCGCCTCCGTTTAACGCAGCGGCGCCTCCGTTTAACGCAGCGGCGCCTGGCATGTTCAACATCGGAAGCGGCTCCACCGCGCCTCGATCCAGAAACGTTCGGACCAGGAAACCAAGATGATGGAGAATGTAAATATCGCTAGCTTCCTATGGATCGTTCTCCGTTCAAGAATACACGATTCGTGGGACACTCGATTCGATAGTCAGGTCGTGAGCAACGATCGGCTAGCATTCGTAACGACTCTGACGCGTGATTCCGAAGACGAGAGGCGATGCCACGAGCGTGAGATTTTTCAAACCGACGCGCCTACTCGACCGAGGATAGGTTGTCGTTTTAAAAATACATTTCTCGACATTGTTAAATGTATCCACCTTGTACATACATATAAAAACGTTAAGGCAGATTTTTTATCTACTACTATTTTAAAGTCTGCTTAAGTTACATTGTCATAGGGATGTATGACAGGAAAAGGAGCCATGAGACGCGTGACCGTTTTACCGATAAGGATACGGATAACTTAGTAAAGGTGTCCGTTTGCGGAGGATTTGAGTTTTAACGTTCTGTTCGATATCGCTGAGAGTCAACATTAATGTTTATATTTGTTAATAAAATTCTTTTTTCCGTGGAGACGGATCGGGAAATGCTGAAATTTATCATTTCCGTTTAGAGAGATTAAGAGGGTCTAGTATTATTTGATGGAGCGATGTAGACACGGTAAATTTGTGTTTATAATTGTTCGTTAGCGCTTTGATTAGACGTACGGAGAAGTAGATGCTGCCCCTTTCTGATGATTCTCGGCTGTTCGAAAAGTAGCATACCGGTAGTTGAGGCAATGTTGGTTCGAGGAGCAACGATCGCGATCAGCTCGGACAATGCGCTTCCTTTATATAACTAAAATTAATGCCAGCAAAAGTCTCGGGTTTTCTATTTTCCGAATCGTACAGTGGTTTTAGATTTAAAAAATAAAAAACTTTCCGCTACATTTACGAAACCGCGTGCAATTTACGTACGAGTACTCGTTTCGTCCTGCCAGACAAAAAGAGGCGCCGAAATTCCTCGCGGGGGCCGAGGTTGAGAACGTAGATGGGCAAAGAATTATTTGAAATAAAAATTTCGTATACAAATTTTTATTTCAAATAATTCTTTGCCTATCTCTGGCTGAGAGTAGGGGTAGTGAGATTCTAAAAAAAGCGTACGTAATCGTGGTTTTGGTCGAGAGAGACCAGAGGCGCGTCGAGATTAAAGCGAACGAACGGGCGATCAATGCGATTGATCTTATTACAAATCATACGCACTTCTCTTTTTATTTTTCAACGAGACACATGTATTCCCAAAGTACAATCGTAAAATTTAAGACATGCCATTAGAAGCATCACATTCAACATTCTTCCACTCCCAATCGATGTGTGCGACATTTTTATTCATTTATTTTCTTGGTCACTGCAGTTCACTTCCGCAAATTACTTTAGAGCCTTCGCGTCGAAATAATTGAGTAGACGTGGATATTTATTAAAGCTTGTGCGTGTGTATAAATTTTGTTTCATGCATTCCAAGCAGTTGGACCAATTCTAATCGATACATCGTTTTTTATTGTCCGCTATTAGATCGGTTACGCTACACGTTGCTGATATTCACCTCTCGGTATGTAACGTTAAGACGCGAAATACTATGTAGTCGATTAAAGTCGCTGGCGTCTGTGTATCGCGAATGTCGAAGCCTTATTTACGATACACATTTAACAAAACGGTACGATAATTGTGGTAAATTTGGAAAGAAATAAATCATATTTTCGAACTACGAGTTCGTGTCCTATTTTAGCATCCCAGAAATAAATGGAAACGGAATTGGATGGAACTATAGCGGCTGGGGCAGCGGAACCATTACGTAAGTTACCTAAGGGCGCCGGCCGAAGGGGGCGCTGGGAAATTATATCGCACGGTGAATAAAGGAATCCAACTCCCACACAAAAAAAAATGTAAATGGAATTTTTTTGTGCACCGTAAAGGAAAAACATATTAATAGAAAAGAGATGCGACAACTTGAGACCCCAACCATCCTCGCATTTGCCCTGTATTATCCTGTATGTACAGTTTCAAATATAAAAATCGCGGATTGTTCGTTCGCAAATATTACGTTTTTTGTCCTCATATAAGGACAAAAAACGTAATTTCCTAAACCCATGTTTCGGGCCAGATTGTGTCGGTATGCAGCGCGCTGCATTACCCATGTCACGTGGCGTGTTTACCTCCTTAAGTATTTTTAGGTCACTAAAAGAGTTTTGTGACTCAAACGGTGAGCAGAGTGCTCCGCATTGAACCTTCCTCTTTCGAGTGAGACCTCGCACAGCCCAAAATCTGCTCATATAAGGACGAAAAACGAAAAATTCCAAACCCATGTTTCAGGTTAGATTGTCGGTATTACAGCGCGGTGCATCGCCCGTGTCACGTGACGTGTCTACTCCCTTAATGGGTGGTTCCGGTCTAAAGCTCATAAAAATAGGTGATCTTCAGGAATTAATTAAAGGAAAACTACTATATATAATTTAATGGGACTTTTTGCATTGTATTAAGGATGTCATAAACTATAGAAATATAAGTATTTTTTGTTTTAGAATTCATCATTGCAGACGGCACTGAAGAGTCGTTAAAGTCGAGTCATCAAAAAATTCATCCAAAACAGTGGGATCTGCATCTCCAAAAGCTCTTATCAGATTCGACTGCAACTTTTCTAATTTTGAAGAATACACTTCTAGCTAGCGGGAACCAGAGAAAATTATAAAATCGATATTTTTTTTAGAAAATAACGACACTTGAAGTTTGAAGTCACTTTCCCTAAATTTTTCATCCTTTCAACGGCTTTAAAAATGATAAATTTTTTGTAATTTTTTACAATTTTACAATTTTTTACCCCTTGGCTAGAAGTATATTCTTCAGAATAAAACAAGTTTCAGTCGAACTCAGATACTAACTTTTGGAGATACAGGTCCCACCGATTTTGAGAACACTGTTTCGAGAAAAACGCGTTTAAAATTTTACGTGAGCACTGAGTGGCCGGTTGTTACCCATGCATTTGTCGCTACTCAAATGCCTATAACTTCGGAAATTTTACGAATTTCGACAAATCCTTTTAAGCACGTATTCCTAAAAGGTTGAACATTCGAAAAAAAAATAAAAAAAAATCGCGTTTTAGACCGGAACTTCCCCTTAAACGGACTAAGCGTTTCTTCCCATTCGTATTTCGTATGATAGCAATTTTATTAGATACTAGCAAAATTCCCGCGCTTCGCTTCGGGCCTACGAGATATTAAGCACCCCATGAAAACACAGTATACCCCCTTTCACCCCCTTAGGGGTTGATTGGTGCCAAATCCTGAAATTGATTTTTAGGGATTTGTGTGGGTAATCTTTGTATGTAAAAATCAAGTTTATATTTAATCGAGCCTCAAAAATATTGAGAATTCCGAGAAAATCCAATTTCCCATTTTCACCCCCTTGAGAATGGAATTTCCAAAAATCCTTTCTCAGTGTGCGCCTACGTCATAAAATCAGTGTACCTTCCAAATTTCACGATCCTATGTCAAACGGTTTGAGCTAAGTGTTCATAAATCAGTCAGTCAGGACTTCTTTTATATATATAGATGAACGAAGGCAGGTATTAATTTAGATTTTAGAACAGGATACGGGTTTGTGTAAACAATTAAACGAAATGGTAAAGAGAAAGGCGTGAACAGGCGTATATATATATACTTCTCTGGAGAACATAAGATACACGAGATGAACAAAAAATAACCAAGTACATAAGTACATACTAATAATACGATACGATACATGCTTTATAAAGAAATTGTACAAATCTTAATAATTCTTGTTCCTAGCTTGCATTTGAAGTTCAAAGCGCCGATTTGTTCTTACGCCTTTTATAATCGCCCTAGTCTCTTCCTGTTGTCTATCCCTACAAGTGATTACGGAGAAGAGAAACGTTAACACATCATTCTGAATTTCCAAATTTCCCAACATATTTCTTACTTTACCTTATCGAACGTACGTTGTTGCTTCTCATGATACAATTAATAGCATCGTTTTTTCTAATTTTAAATCCAAATCGCGTATAAGAACCACTGCCAGTCGGCTCCTTAGGTAACCGATTCCCATCTTTCGAGCTAATCTTGGTAATTGATTTGTTCATCTTCGACGCGGCTGAAAAATAAGTAGTGATCGACAATAAAACTTGGTGGAACAAAATAAACAATTTCGAGCAATCAGCGTTAGTAATAACGTCGCAATAATGCTTACTCAGCGTCGTGTGCCTTTCCTCTAATCGCTTTTTCGCATCTATAACAGATTCTGATTTGGCGAACATTCGCCTATGAATTTTCATAAAATTCGGAATTTTCTTTGCCGATGAATACTTCGGATCTGAAAATTTAAATTACCCTCGCATTAATCTTTCCGATATTATGCACACCAGTAGGCTTGGATCATAATAGGGAGTACCTGGCTGTTTAACACAAGGGACGAACGGAAGACGCGGCGAAGACATGTTTGCATTCGCAAGAGTTTTAGTCTTAACTCGTTTTTGAGAAGAGGTGGCAGTGGGACGTCGCAGAACGATGGTAGGGCTGGTTGGTCCCCTGCTTCCAAAGTTCAATCGCGTGCGAAAACCACTGGCTGGTGATTTTAATATATTCTTTGTAGGAGTCATTCTATTCATAACGCTACTAGAATCGTTCATCGCCTCTTTCTTACTACCAGATACATCTAACCGAGAACCAAAGGAGGAATCTGTAATTCTATCCGGCGAAATGCTCGCGAAACGTACTTTCAATTTCTCTTTAGGCAGCTTCTTCTCGGTCGAATTCGTTTTTTCAGGACTTTGCTGATTTTGGAGTTTCTTTCGCAAATTCGGAGTTTTCGGCTCCGCGAGTTCGTAGGTTCCATCTTTATTTTTTAATTCCTCCTCCCCGCTTTCTCCATTTAGAGTTATTTCTTCTCCAGTGTTTGGGGAGCACACTTTCAGTTTACTCGATTCCAGATCAGTGTCGAACGTCCGAGACGCTTCAACCACTTCTCCTTTCTCATTGCTATCGCTCTGCCTTTTTTTGTCCCTCGGCGTAGAAGCCATTAAAGGATTCGTGATCGTTATAAGTGGTACGTATTTTCTTGTAGAACTGACTGCCGTTTTAATAATTCCTTGCAATTTCACCGGTGTTGCAAGAGTATTTATATCGTCCTGTTTAGCCCCAAGGTGCTTTGTTTCGTTAGACTTCGATAATCTCGGCGAACGATTTTCCGTAGAGTCGACCGTTTTCTCAGAGGCATTTTTATTGCTAGCGTTTAATTGACTATTGATGCGTGTCTCTATCAAGGACGCCGACAGTGGCGATGAGGAAGAAACAAATGGCATAATGTGCGAAAGTCTCTGCAGCACGACTACCGGTTCTTTTAACGTCTGCAAAGCTACATTCGTCGCGGTGATAGTGGAAACGTTTTGCGTAACAGAACGTTTTTTAGATGCAATTTTTTGTCTTTCTTTCGACTGTGCCGCAGCTTCACTGCTGCTATCGCTAGAAGATTTGCTACCTCCGGTTTTCTCAAATTTCACCGGACTCGACTTTTTCGATTTTTTTGATTTTGCCAGCTTCAAAACGATCTTTGGGGACTTAGAAAATCTTCTCAAGCCCGGCTTCATACTCAGAGACGAGTTTTTACTCTTCTTCTTGGTCTCTGAAGACGAAGGCACTTTCAAACGTGTCGGTATATCGTGTTTCGATAAGCTAATCCTGCTTTCGTTAAACGATACATCCTTCTGTTGTGATTCTGTCGGAGAGTCTATTAGCGAATTCCATTTTATTGGTGCTCTCAACAATTTCGGAGGGCTGACTGAACGTATCTTTGGGGTAAACAAATTCTCCGACGATGTTTCAGGGGATTTGATCGATTTACGCGGCGTACGGTGACGCACTCTTGGAATAGGAGTGTCTATAAACTTGGGAGAATAGGAATTGTTTTTCTTCTGCTTTGGGGTTTGTATTTTGTCCAATGTTTTATTCGAGTCTATTTGGTCGAACGAAGAATCGATCTCTTCGTCGTGATCCTTTATACTCCTGTTACGAAGGGTATACGATTTATGCTCTGTAGGGCGTGCTTCGTCTAACTTTTTAACTCGTTTAACAGTGTTCGTATTGTCATCTTTAATAAAACTAGTTTCGTCCATATGCCCGGTAGCTATCAACGAAATATTTTTCTTCCTTCTCTTTGTAGTTAAATGATCATTTTCCATGATAGAGCTTGGTCTCTTTTTTTCGGCTCTGGAGTTGATTGATGAACGTGTTTTGTATTCTAGAAATTAAATATTCACACGTGCGAGTAATAATGATTAAATAATAACGGAGAAAAAGTGGACATGTGAAGTATGAAGTGGTAAGGGAGACAGATGGGGATTCCTTAGTCTACTTGAATGAATCTTTCGTGATTTTTCGGTTTGATTAAATGAAAAGAAAGGGATGAGATGATTCGGTATGGTATATGGAAACAAGAAGTCTGTTGATTATAGTTTTTTAATATTATGTGATAGGTGTATGCGATAGAATTTGAATTTTAGTTGAACATACCTCGCCGCACATGGTTCGGCGACATCCTTCTGTTAACAATGTCAAAGGAAAGCGTAGACCAAAGGTGTTGCGACGGTGGTAAATGTATTAGAAGTTAGAAGTTATAGGTGATTTGATGTATGGCGTACAGGAGCATACTTAATATTTGGCGGTCAATGGCGGATAGCGGATGGCGGTTAATGCCGGTTAGCAGAAATTCAGTGTGTAAACGGTATCGATATTATTGACAAGTTGCAGTCCTGCCACTGGCGTTATTTAGAATTAAAAACCCTAGGTAGTGTTAGGGTGGTATTTTCATAGCGAATGCGGCAGGTACGCACTGGCACGGTATTGGTGCCAGAAAATAAGTTGGATTGGTTGATTCTTGTAGAGCTTCTTCGTTTTTTTCAGAAACAACCCAAATAGCACAATGTCTGTTAAAGTCTAAAAAGACGTACAAAAGGCGTCTTAAAGGCGTCTTAAAGACGTCTTGTTACAAATCAAGACATTCAGACCTAAAATGGACATAAACTAGACGTCTCTAAGACGAGGTGTGCTATCTGGGAACCAAGTCAAGTTATGGTTGTGTTCCAATTCACGCATACTGCGCATGAAATTGATGGCATCTTATTGGTGGCATCGTACGATTCCCTAGAATTTCTCTCACTTGCCACCAATGCGATGCCACTTCCGGTGCAGTGAGCGTGCAGCAATCGCAGAAAATCAGAGGAGAAGCAGTCACTGCACCGCTCGCTGCACCGGAAGTGACATCGTATTGGTGGCAAGTGAGAGAAATTCTTGGGAATCGTACGATGCCACCAATAGGATGCCATCAATTTCATGCGCAGTATGCGTGAATTGAAACACAACCTATGTTTTGGCACCAGTGCACTGCCAGTGCGTGCCTGCCGAATTCGCTATTATTCCCCAGATAGCACAATGTCTGGTAAAGTCTTAAAGACGTCCAAAAGACGTCTCAAAGACGTCTCGTTACAAATCGATACCTAAAATGGACATAATACGTCTCTAAGACGAGGTATGCTATCTGGGTCGAGATTCGATTGTGGTTTTCGTCGCTAACATTCTGCAGTATTTCATGAACATGCTTTAGGATGTTGCGATCATATGATTGTTATAAATTATGACTCATAAATATTTATATAAAATTTAAATTTTTGCGGTCTGCTCGGTTCGAGATGCTGTAGCGTAAATGTTGCTACGATTCAATGTAAAATAATTTTTATTGCAATCAACTTCAAGAAAAATCATAATAACTTTATGCTTCTCGCTAATATCACTCATCAAATTTCCGTAGATGCAAAATCGCGTATGAGTAGTTTGTAAATACCGCGGATCTGCAAATGTACCAAAATTGAGATTTTGCGTCCATGGTTGCCAAGCGCTGTTTTTAAAAGTCACGCTATTGATGTTAATATTTATTACAAGGAGTGCTAAAACTGCCCCAAAAAAGTTCAGCCAAAGAAATTCCTTAAAATGGCTAAAATATTAAGTTTTTTCTTCCTCCGGTAAAATCGGTAAAATGCAGATCCGCGGTATTTACAAACTGTTCATACGGTGTTTTGCACTATTCACCGACGATATCTTGTTCATACATACATACATACGGTGGTGACTTTTTTTGAAATGAAAATGAAAACGATGAATCACAAACGATAAACTTGCAATGTCCAAAGTAAATAAATCAACGGATTTATAATGGTAGACACAAATAAATAAAGCGGGAAGGTAGAGTAGGGATAGTAAAGAAAAATTTACCCCTCTTACCTTTTTTAACCCATTTTATAGTGCCAATTTAATTAAAAATTTAAAACCGAAATTTAAAAATATTCCCTTTTTTAGAATAAACTTAATAATAAAGATCAGTTTTGAAAAATAAGCGATTTTTCTCAAAAGCCAGGGGGGGGGGGCAAACTGCCCCTTTTGGCAAACTGCCCCAATCTTACTTAAGTCGTCTTGTATTTTATTTGTAGCAGTTTTCATAGATTAAAATATAAGACGCTCATTGTTAGTGGAAATCTGTAGGTAAAAAAAATACGCATTTATTTCAAAATCTACTAAACCATGCTCATGAAATACAGTAGAATATTAGCGACGAAAAAAAGCCAACAATGGTACGCTATACCATGATGTAAGGACAATAGGTGTGCTGGATCGGCAGCTCATTTTCATATTTTACTGCGCATTCCCAATTCCCGCCATATTAAAATATATATGTATATGAATGTATATGCAAATGTACAGACGCATATCGAAATGTTGACAAATTCATTCTACCCTATTGGTTGACAATCCAATATGAACGATCTTGAGAAGAGCACGCTATTGGCTAATTTGAAAAGAGTGCGCAAGAGCACACCTATTGTCCTTCCATCATCAGCTATATATACCACAATCGAATCTCGATCGGCGACAATCGTTCGAGCCGAGGAGGGGATTACACTTGGTCGTTGGGAGAGGGTAAATGGCCCGCGATAAAATTTGCTCAAACCCACGAAATCTGGCATCACTGGACCCAGATACTCGCGATCTATCCAAATCTATCTGACTTATTCCATAAACCCAACAGTCCTTCCATGAAAATCATAAAGTATTGACAATAAAACAGCAACTACACCTGCAGCCTCGGATCGCCGTTTGAACTACCGCCTTAAGCCGCGGGAAACGAAACGGGGGACGTTCCCGATACGAATTCTCCTGGCATTATTTCAATTGTTAAAAATTAGCAACTAAAGCGCATACAAAAATAACACAGACAAATCTTTCACGGGCGATGAAATGGAGATTTACTTTGCCGCGAGATCAAGAGAAAAACGAGAATACGCAACCGTATTCGGACGAGAAGCGAGAAGTCGCGCGGCCGAGCGAGGAAACGAACGAGCGCTCGAGCAAGAAAGCGAGGAAGTAACGCGCGAATTACGTCACGTTTGTTCCGTGAAACTCTGGGCGGGATTGGCCGAGCGGACGGACTGTTTCGATGGGCGACCAATCGCCGGGCTCGTTAGACGGGAAGAATGTTTGCACGGTCGCCTGGAGGCGCAGCCATGTTGGGAACATTAGAAGGGAACCAACACCACGACCAGAAAGACGGGAACATCTAGGTTCGGCAGCGGCGTGTCTTAACACCTTAACACCACCACCATGGCTGACCCGGAAAAACAGCCCGAACAACCAAAGGCTGTACAGCAGAAGCTGGTCATCGGTGAGCGAACCCTTCTAGCCTATTTACTCGTCGATATAGCCTCGCCGCGTGCAACTCGGCCGCGAAAAAATAGAGCAGAAAGAGAGAGCGAGCGAGCGAGCGAGCGAACTCGCCTCTGCGGGATCGTCCGCGAGTAATGGCGTCTACGGGCAGCAGACGTACGGCCATGTGGCATGAGGCCGGCGTGTCGGCGTGTCGGCATGTCGGCGTGCCACACGATCGAACCGCCTACAAACTCTACAAAGTGTACAAAGTGCGTAACCTATGAAGCGTGCCTGTCCGGCCGCATCCCGCTATCGCTGTCAATTTCTCCCATCTCGGAGCCCGATTTCTGTGTTTCCAATCTCTTCTCTTCTCCAGCCTATATTCCGTTCGCTTCTATTCTCTTACTGTTTTCGAGCGCGCTTCACCTCGGCTAATTGTAAGTAAATCGAGAGCCGACCGAGTCGCGACGAAAGCCGCGGCCGCTTCTCCAATCTAAACCCCTCGATGTTTCTCTCTTTATTTCCTCCGTCCCCGATTAAAATGCGTCGCTAATGTGAAATCGAACGGAAGCTATAATCTCAAGCGTTCGGTTTACATCGTTAAATAACGCGTGCGCGTGGTTTCTTCAAATTTATTGCATGCTCGCTTTCAACGTTCCCCGTCGCGTTTTTGCATGACCGCGTTACGTAAGTTTTCGGCTTTTCGAGAACCGCAACACAGACCGCTCCAGATTTACTCCGTTTGTTGCGTTATATTTTCGAAGGTTTAGGATCAAGATTTCTTGGAAAATATTAAACGATCGTAATAACTCAATCGAAGGAAAACAATTGTCTAGCTCTCTGACTTTCTTTGCTTTTCTTCTCTACTTCTGAAATTCGGAGTTCTAGACATTTCATTGTTGTCCGCGGGTACTCGCGTTTCTTCCCATTTTCTGACGACGAATTCTCAAGCAAGATCGTTTGTTTGAAGCGTGCAGAGAGGAATTATGGCACTTGCCGTTAAGGAAGAATCATTTGAAAAAGCGTTAACGACTGTGGAGCTTTCGCAATTGCCGCGTTTATGTTACCTTGCGAATGTCGTTTGGTGTATCCACGAGCGGCAAGTAAACACACGTCGTCGACCTTAATTGTTCGTTCGGTCTTAATTATGGACGCAGAGATTCGTAAATACGGAACCGTTTCGAACGGCTGCTGGTCGTAAACATTATGTTTCGAAACTAAATACGTTCTATATAACATGGTCTTGATTTTCAGTGAATTTACTACGGCAGGCAATCTTTCGAAAATATTCTCAGAGAAATATGTTCCTAACGCTCTTACGAAAGAAAATTACATTTTATTAATGATCGCGTGACCATCAGTCCAAGCATCGATACATTGAATTTCACGATCTCACAATACATAAGAATTTTCTATCGTTCCTCTCTGCTGGATTCTCCGAACCGGGTTCGCCACTAATTTACCATACAATGTATCGCAGCGTTGTAAGGTAAATAACATATCTAATTAGAGTTGTTCCGCTTTTGTTGGGTTTCAGCTAACAAAGTGACCGGGACTGTGAAGTGGTTCAACGTAAAGAGTGGATACGGATTTATTAACAGGTTAGTAAGAACGATTTTTGGCGGTTACTCGACGGCCTCTGCGCTGTTACATTTACTGTCTCCGAGCGTGTCGGTTGCCGTCGCTGGCGCTATCACCACCATATGTATCGCGGTATACAAATAAAGTACCGCGTTATCATTTTCGCCAAAATTCTCTTTTTTCCTCGAAGTTTCTTCGAAGTTTCGAGATACCGGCGTATTTATTACAACTAAACGTTGCGATCTATAGTCATATTTATCGCCATTGCCATCGTCACCATTACGTTACTGTTGCAAACCGGCCAAGTAATTTTAAACACACCAGCAATATAGATTACATTATACAGATAAAAAAATAAGAACGTTGAGTTACGGTGCGTTACTATCGCAGACATTCTATTCGATAGAGGCTACAACATCGGACGGGAATTGAAAAAAATGTATGCGCGATAAACGAAGCTCAATGTTTGAAGTTCGTGCGGAGGATCTAGTCGTCGTGGTTGGTCGTTGATGAAATAGAATCTCCGGTAAACCATCCAATCTACATCGCGTAGAATTCGTTCTTCGTCTCCTGGTTCTTGGCTATTTCTAGATCTCTCCATCTACGCGTTTGGCTACTTGCCAAAGCATTTGTTTCGAACGATCACGATTCTCGTTGCATCGCATCGTTTATGTAGCTTATCCCGATCGAAGCAAAACACTTGTTCGCGTTAACGCAAAACCTCGGCGATCTCTAGCATTTCAAAGGCAGTAAACATAATTTAATCGTGATATTCGGAAGGATTCAGTCCGCGGTCGAAACCATAGAGATTGCTGCTGAAAGTAGGCGAGGCGTGTCGAGTCGTGGCGAGGTGAGGCAGGGTTCAGCGCGGCTAGGCAAGGCGAGAAGCCTTACACGCTGGCGTAGGACAAGATATAATACATCGCGTCTACTCATAGGGTAAAGGACCCAATTACTGGCAGCCGACCCAATTACTGTCACCTTAAGCTATTTTACTTAAACGTTTATTTATTCGTTAGTTTAACTAAAATAGTTTAAGGTGACAGTAATTGGGTCCTTTACCCTATTACTGTCACCTTAAGCTATTTTACTTAAACCTTTATTTATTCGTTATTTTAACTAAAATAGCTTAAGGTGACGGTAATTGGATTGACTGCCAGTAATTGGGTCCTTTACCCTAGGTCTTGATTTTCAATCTACTTTTTTCTACAAAATTCCACCATACATTCGCATCGTTGTTTCGCGCGATCTCTGCGCATGCGACGTAATCAAATTAACGGTGGTAGATCAAAGCCTCGTCTGGACACCCATTGGATCGTGATTTCGATGTATTCTCCGAACGATCCATGTTCCGAGACGAACAAATCTCTCGCGATGCTTTCTGTTCGCGGGACATAGTCGCAGTAGCGCGGGACCGCGCTCGGACTGAACAAGAGCCCTCGGGGCAGGGATGGCAAAGGGAGGTGGTGGATGGTCGGACTCGGGGGCGGGCGGATGCGTTTAGCGCACAGGCGGTTCTCTCCTCCCGCGGCAGACGACTAGGGTTCGACGCCCTTTCAACTCCCATTCTTTCCTCCGCGGCTTTGCGATTTCTGCTCGCGCTCCGTGTATCTACGACTCCATCGGACCGTGCGCGCGCGCGCTTTCGTTTGTCCTGCGGCGATCCGTGGCGAGGGGAAGGGAAGCTTGACGGGGTGGGGGGTGGAGGATTCAAGTGTATTAGAGCTTTGGGAATATTTTAATTGCTGTTTAGTGAAATTGTTTATCATCAATTCACTTCGTTTGTTTCAGAAATGACACCAAGGAGGATGTGTTTGTCCACCAAGTAAGTATATTTACAATTGGTCCGTTTATTTTGAAAGTGGTGTAAGTCCATTTTTGAAAAAAATGAGATATCACGTAATTCATGCTTAATTTAATGTAAATTTTTTATGTATATAATTTTCTCGAAACAAGAGATAATGGACTTACACCACTTTCAAAATAAACGGTCCAATTGTTTGTATTTAATATTTCCCTGGATTAAAAATGAAAAGATTCCTGATGGTAATTTGTGCGTTTTTAGTCTGCTATTGTGAAGAACAACCCAAGGAAGGCCGTTCGCAGCGTCGGCGATGGGGAGGTGGTCGAGTTCGACGTGGTAATAGGCGAGAAGGGTCACGAAGCGGCCAACGTAACCGGTCCTTCCGGGGAAGCGGTAAAGGGTTCGCCTTATGCTGCCGATAAGCGACGCGGGTATCGCGGAGTTCACTGGTACAACAATCAGAGACGCGGAAACGCTCGGACTCAGCGCAGACCTCGAGAAGGTCAAGAGGGTTACGAAGCCGGTTTGTAAAAGAATCTTATACGCCCCATTTCTTAGAATTGTCATCATTGATTTCACCGATAGAAACTGATTTTACAGGGGAGGGCAAGTCCGGTGACGAAGCGACCATCGGCGACGGTGGCGGTCCACAGCGGCGTTACAGAGTCCGGCGACAGTACGAGGGCTACTATCGTGGATCACGGCGGTCCGGTCTGTCGGCGCAACAGCAGGGCGACAACTCCGGGGAAGGTGGCGAGCAGGGAGGCGAGGGTGCCGGTGTCGAGGGCGGCGTCGGTGTCGGCGTCGGCGGTGTGCCGCGCGGCGGCGGACGCGGCCGCGGCGGACCCTCGCGCCGATTCCTACGGCGCAATTTCCGTGGAGGAAGAGGCGGCGGACCACCGCGTCGTCCTCGCAGCCAGGACGGCCAAGTAAAAGTCCGTAACGTTTTGCCTTCTCTTGTCGTTTACGCTTCTCTTCTCCGTGTATGCTACTCTCACGTCCACGGCACCGTTCGACCACCTATACTTCTCTCTTCTCATCCCTCCCTCACGTTTTCTACCAAAATCTCTTCATTCCATCCACTCGACTGGTCCGCGCGGTAGCGTTTCTCACCTTCGCGGATCCTGGCAAACTTAGGTCACCGACGAGGAAGGAGATGGCGGCGGTGCATCGATGGTCGACGGTCTGCAAAGACCGCCGCGACCAAGGTACAAGCGGCGAGTGCTGAGGCAACCTCGGCCGACCAGTAGCCAGCAGATGATCAACAGACCTAATCAACGATACGCGACCAACAAACCTAGTCCCGTTCCTGCTTCTCCACGTCCACGAGTCCCGGTCGCCAAGACGTTCCCTGAAGCTTCCGATTTAATTGTCAAGGTAGTCCCATCGTATTTACACGTTCCTGTCCTGATAATCGATTACTTCCTGACGGCGATGACGATGGTAACAAAATTTGCGCGTTGTTTGGAGTTCTTTTATCATCCACTTTTTGAATCCTTGGTTCCCCTTGTACAATATACTTGTAAATACTTGTCCCTTCGTCAACGGATCGCACGCGGGACCCGGTTCTTCTTCCAAATCGTCCTCATACGCGTTAATTCTTTAATGTTTGGTCTTGAAATTAACCTTTAGCTGGTATTCTGGGGTCAGTCTTGACCACAAGCACGCAAAGTTAGCTGTGAAATTGTTGTCTAAGTTTCTAAACTGAATTTCTAATTAATTTTATAATAATAGTTTAACCCTCTACGTTTCCATTATTTTCAAAATATTTATAGAAGTTGATCTAGTGTCGATTTTATAAATTTCTGTGTCCTTTTATTTGGCGTCTGCCACGACTTCGAGATACCAGTTACGTTTGTAAAATACAGTATAGCAGTTAAGGGTTAAATCGACCGGAGAGTCGCGAGTGTCCGGTCCGTTGACGAACTATCTATAAAGTGGCGTAGCGCTTGGCACACTATTGCACGTATCTTTTTGTACTCTTTTCAGTCGGAGCAGAAGTCGGATGCACCTAAAGATAAGGATGCACCTGCCGCTGCCCCTGCTCCACAGGTAACGTGGCTTTTATTTTTTCTTCGTTTCCTTCTCTCCCCCTCAACGAGTATTTTTATCGAAATCTTATTGGTCGTCTCTATTTGGTCTACTTTACGCTTTGGTAATAGTTTTCCTCCTATGTATCTATATTTAGTCTGTTCCTTCACGTATTCCATTTATTCTCACGCGAGTCCTTGCTTTCACACGTGTCCTAATCACGAGCTACGCCCCCTAAGCTAAACGTCCTAGTATATTCCCTGGTCGCTTTAGTTTACAAACCCCGGGCTTGCATTTCGAACGCGCAGTCGAGTGCCGTTCATGTAGACACTTGTACTATAAACATATATATTTTATATATATCTGGACCCCGGAACCAGAGTGCACTAAATTTGTGTAAACATTTGATCGACGTGCGCTACGAAAAGTAGCACGTTTCATTTCTCTTAAAGTGCGTTTAAACCAAACGAATAAATGCTCGTTCGCCCCCCACTTCAGATGCGTTTAACCCTTTGTTGACACACCTCTTTTTTTCGATTAACTTTGACACACCTGGGTGGCTCACAATTTTTGAACGAGTGCCATTCTCATCCAAAGAACCCCTTTATTATGAAAAAAAACATGGGTCAATGTCAAGGTCTCTAGAATGTATTTCAATAATTTTTTGATTGAAATTTTGTCACAGCTTTTGTAAAATAATTTTAGATTATCACATGTCGAGAAAAAGTAAAGAAAGTCTTTAAAAAATTGTAACTTTTACAAATTTCAATATTAGAAGCTAAAAATCTACAGAGTTGATGTTCGGATATAATATTTGCAGTGAAAAAATAGTTTGTAAGTCGGTTTTGAAAAAAGGGTATTTATTTTGTATATAGAAGATTCAGAGCGTCAAAATCAGCTTATGGGTGACTCACACCCAGAGAGTCAACGAAGGGTTAAAGGTGCGTTTAAACCAAAAGAACGAATGCTCGTTCGCCTCCCACTTGGACAAAATTCAAGTAATGATATAATGAAAAGTTGCAATTGAAGATTGCCGTTTACACTAAATGAGCACGAATTTTGTCGAAATGGGGGGCGATCGAGCAATCGTTTGTTTGGTCTAAACGCACCTTTACGAAAAACAGCACGTTTCAGTTTGCCACGTAGAGAAGCACATTCTATCGTTTCTGACGAATGTTAGCACGTTTGGTCCTCCGCCGCGAAAACTAATTTATTTGACTGCTTAACCACGAAGAATTTCGTATCCATTTCGTACTTCGCGACGAAGAATAACACGTTTTGGGTTCCACTGCAGAAACTATCACGTTTCAGCGCGTGATTAGTTTAAATTGTTGAAGTACATTTTGCATCGAACAATTCAACTATTGAAAATATTGTTTAATAAATAATAACTCCATCTAATTTTCAGAAGGAAACGCGTATGAAAATTTTAATATATAATAGTAATAATTATAAAAAATTTTAATGTTCATAATTTAAGTACGGCATTTTAATGTTCAATAAATTACCGTCCAAAAAAAAACGCTCAAACTTGCTAGTTTTCGCAGCAAAAACCGAAACGTGATAGTTTTCTTAATAACAAAAACAAACTTGCTGTTTCTCGTAAGAAAATTCAACCGTGCTACTTTTCGTAACGCACCTCTTGACATGGGAAACATAAACCGTCATTTTTTCTTATAAAAAGAGGACCAAATACACTCTGTCTCCGGGGTCCATTCGATTCTATCGAAAGTGAAACATTACTAAATTAAAGTTACAAACCTTTTAACGCTATCGACGTTTTTGCAGGAGAGTCAGCCGGTCGAGAATACCACCACCGAAAGCACCGCTTAACCAAAAGTATCGGTACCACTACGACAAAACCACTCCTTTTACTATATAACACCAACACCCGTTATACACGAAGCAGCAACAGCAGCAACGGCAAGGACAGCAACAGCAGCAGCAGCAACAACAAAGCAACAACAATATAACATAACAATTGAAAAACCAAAAAAAAAAAAAGAAGAAATCAACAAACACCACTGCACACTCTCCCCAAGAAGAGAGGAAAATCGTCTCGGAGAGGAAACACTTCGGAAGGTCTTATCGCGAGGAGGAAGGAGAGCGGCCAGCGCTGGAACGAGCAACAAGCGCGCGATCCCACCGACAAGCTTCCGTAGCTCGACGTAATCGGAGTATCGCGCGTTGTACAAAAGTCTCGGCGTAGGCCCGGTTCGTATGGATCGCAAGGTTCGATGTGATTCGCGAAGGGACATCTTGTTAGCGCGTCTCGTTCGATTCTGCGATTCGGGGCGAAACGGCTGCGAGCCCGGAGCATCCTACTATCATAGAATGAAGATCGACGAATGGAAGGAAACACGAAAGTCGCGAAGGGAAGGAAGAACAGACACGGTGATGGGATACGATACGAATTCGAATTCGAATAGGCGAGAGTGGTATTTTTGTTCCTGTTTTTTTTTTCCGTATTCATTGTTTCATATGTTTTGATTTTTCTTCGAGGAGGCGCATTCGATCGTTTTACGTGTAGACGTCTTTAAGTTTAGTCCGATAACCGTGGAGTTTTTCTCTTGTCCGGGCGCGTGAAACATTCGAGTTACATTCGTTCCACTTTCTCTCGAAATTCGTCCGTTTCCGTGAACACGAACTTCCGTTCCATTGGACTCGACTGATTTCGCTTCGTTTCTTTTCGCGAATCACAGATCGTATTATCTTTCCGAGCCGCGTGTCGACGACTCGGCGGCAACAGCGAGGCTTTCGACCCACGGACGGTCCAGTTAAATTCTCGATCGTTCCAGCGGCGCACCGTTCCTGGGACACTTCGATCGATCGTAGCGATACCGTAACCGGTGCCCCTGGCGGGTCCGACGCTTCTATCGAACGGTACGAATTAATCGACGGCTACTTAACCGTGAATCGGTTTGATCTCTCTGCGGTTCCCGAATCATCCACGTCCGACGGTTACACAGGAATACGAACGTTTGCGTCGGTCGTGTCGATTTTTCGAAGCCGCAGGCTTCCTTGTACGGCTCGATTGGCAATTTAAACCTGCAGTTTGTCAGTGGAGTGAGAGAGAGAGAGAAAGAGAGAGAGAGAGAGAGAGAGAGAGAAACAAGAGAGAGATTAGGGGGAGAGAAGTTTATATGATTTTGCATGGAAACGAAACTACTTTTTTAAATTTTAGTTTGTAGTCTAATCGTCGGAAAATAAAGTATACAAATTTCTTTCCAACTGTTTCAAAATTCACGCGCAGCTTGTTGCAGCAAGTTGCGTTTTTTGTTTTTGTTTTTTTTTTATTGTTGAGAGCGTATAAAGTCTCTACTGTATTTTTTATCTTTTCCTTTTTTGTTTTCTTCGTCGCCGTCGTATTGGTCGCTGTCACCGTGGTCGTCCCTCGCTACTATCGTCTCAAATAATCGTCTTCTTAGAGATACTTTGCGGTCCATGATACGAAAAAGAATTGCGTTTTGGCCGCGATTTGGCCTCTCGCGGTGGGAATCTAAACGCTGGAAAGTACAGGAGGAAATGGTGGAAGAGGAAGAAGAGGCAGAGGGGAAGAGAGAGAGAGAATGAGAGAGAGAGAGAGAGGGGGGGAAATGGGGCTCGCGAGCGCAGTGCCAAGTGGGAAAATGTGGCGCACGATCACGTTTCTCCGTGGTCGATTGATCACAGAAGTTTACATATTTAAAAAAACAAATTGTCTATAATACACGTTTGTTGAACTGGACAGACGTAAATCCGCCGCCTCTCGGCTGTAATTTTCCGGTGAATTTTCTCGAGCGTGATCGTGCGCTCACAGCAAGTACAAAATAGACGGACCGGGGAAAGAGATTTAAGAGATTAAGGAATAAGCGTGAAACCGAGCGAGAGCGTGAGTGTAGGGGGGGAGGGCGGGAGGAGGGGGGGGAGAGTAATGCCTGGGAGGGAAACGATGTAATTGAATGCGAAAAAAGAACAATGCATATGTTGAAAGTGAATATCGGAGTTTAAGCAAACAGAAGCGTAAAAGAAATTGTACGAGCCTGAAGAAAAATCGAGTGGACTAACGTACGCGCGCAATACATGTAACGCGGTATTCGAGATCGCCTCGGATCAATTACGGCCATGGTTCGCGGTCGCACGTCGACCTTGCTCGCGCGCTCCTCGATCGTCGATCTCGGAGCGCGCCAAGCACGACCGCGATCGCAGACTGAGGCGCGTTCGTCGCGACGAGGAGACCGTCGGCGGTCGGGCCTCCGCGAAAGTTCGCCGAAGCGACACTTTTCGGAGCTTGCACTCGCGGTACGCTCGCTATTCGCTGGTGAATCGTTGGAGAGCGATCGTATTCCGCTCCGAATATTCTGCTGGCGAATCGCGAGCTCCGGAGGACGCGCGCGAAACGCGATGGCGGCGCGACGAGACGCGACGCAACGCGCCGACGTCTTTTCGACAGTGTGTTAGTTGGAATTCTGTTATTTGCGAGAAGGATCTCGATAGCTTAGCCCGCTCTGGGTTACTACGGGTCGGGTCCGGCTGGAAGAAGCTAAAAGGAAGAGGGGAGAAAAAATAGAGAGCCGAGGAGATGCTGATTCCTCGGAGAGAGATCTCGGCGGCCGCGAGCTGGACGCGACGCGATAGATGCGTTGCGTCGCGTAGCGTCTTGTGACGCCCACTCTCGGAAACACCACACCAACACCACCTTCACCTTGTCCCGTCCTATTTCCCTGTTCCCTTTCCTCAACCCCACTCTTCACCCTCGCCTAACCCCTTAACCCAGTGAATTTTGTACCGAAACGCGAAACTTCGAAAAGCTAATTTCATATACGGAATTTAATTTTTTCACGAAACATGTGCATTATAAAAAATAAATGCCAAAAAAATCGCAAAAGTCACGAACCGAACTGCGACTACCTTTCGTTTCCACCCACCATCCGAATTGTTTATTCTCAATCTTGGGCGAAAGTGCCGAGGAATGGGCAATAATTAAGAAATAAGTAGAATACGTTGCGATTGGCGTGAAAGCTTAAGCATTCGAAATTATAATTATAAGTAGCTTTTATTATCGACCAAGTAACATTTTCATACACCGGAATTACTTAAATATCTTATCAAACCCGCTATGCGAGCAAATCACGCGATGGAAATCGCGTGGAGGAAACGCAGCGGGAAATGATTCGCGCGAAGGGAGAGGCGATCTGGAGGAGCTGGAAGTTTTCGCGTGGAAACGATAACACGGCGCGGCTAGGCGTTAGACGCGCGTGGTTGCTCGAACTCGCAAGTTGGTTGTGAGACGCGTGGCGGTAGATCGACTGTTTAAATTGCTTCTGGTGACCGCGCAGCGGAGAAAACGAAAGCGGATGCTCGCGGACCAGAGACTAAGTGCGTGCCGGAGGTAGGTAAGCGCCTTCGCTTCAGCGTTGCTTTGAAACGAGCCGTTAGACATAAGTACATATCCTTAAGCAAAAGAAATGCCTAAGCAGAAAATTGCGGAGAGTGATAGGAGCGTGAAATAAAAATTGCGAGGCGGTGGACCGGAGTCAAAGAGGACTCTGCGATTTCCATGTGTTGCCAGCGTCAGCCATGCACGCGCTAGCCGCGATTTCGGCCAAGTGCGTGTCCTTGTGCGGCGGCACCGCGATTCTGTGAAACGTTTTCGCTGCTTCGACGAAGGCTTCCAAGGCTTTTATTGGTTGCTCCTCGTCCATCGCCGCGAATCCATCAGCGTACAGCTGCTCGGATTTCCGCAGCAGGTTCATCGGTCCTCGTAAATTCACCTTGCGCCGACAATTGGAGCACTCGATGGGCCTGCTTGTGTCAGTTTCCCGTGGTCGTCGATGAAGCTTGTCGCATCCCTCTGTCGGACACCTACGACAAGCCACTATGAATGCTGCGACAGCTAATTTTCTTGAGTTTGTTGGGTCTGTTGGGGCTTCTTCTTTCTCCGCGTACAATGGTTATTCGCATAGATTCCTAATCGTATCTGTACGTAGGCGAACGAAAGGTCGTACGGGGTCGTCGCATTTCCTCGCAATTTCCGTGCGCCGCGCAAAATACCAGGCCACCAAGGACAACCGATAAATCTTGTCCCCTTCCACGGTAGAACTACTGTAGATCCGACGCTGTGCCATCCCGCGCTTATCGCGGGAATTCATTACTCTACGTATGGGGGGCTGAGAATCGTAGCGGTATAAGTCACTCGAGCGGTGTGGCGCGTAAAGTAATGCGTTGCGTTTTTTGTGGTGTAGAAAGTTTTGCGTGTATATTGCAGCTGTGGGAACAGGTCTACGGGATGGATATAGTAATATTATGAATAGGTGTATATTTGAAAAGAAGTTTTGTATAATTTTGGAGGAAATTGTACAGGATTATGTTTAGGAGAATTTAGTTTGTGGAGTTAATGAATATGGTTTTATGAAAGTAAGATTAATAACGAGGGCAGAGCTGGAGAAATTCAAGGAAAAATTCTGAAAGTTTGTGAGTATGTAGGGGATTTACTTCTGATTACAACGCAATTTTTGTTTGCTGCCTAAATTTAATGGAAGGAGGGGAAATTAAATTTTGAAAAATCGGCTATTTTCCGATTTTGTGTTATAACTCGCGAAGTGTAAGTGATAGAAACGAAGTTTCGAGGCAAAAGTCACTTCTTTTAGGGTGAAGCAACCAGTGAATGACCGAATCGTTGAATTTATGGACCCTTGAGATTAGTACTTGAATATATTTATGTGTAACAACAAAACAACCGTTGAAATTGCATTTAAATTTAATTTTCTTGAAATTTCTATAAAAATAATTACTGATTCTTATCGTAATTAAAAAAAAACGATTATAAATTGCAAAACGTGTAGAAGCCTAGTAAATGACCGCATACTTTTAATAAGAATTGTACATATTAATGTCTGCTTAATCCGTGTAACAAAAATTATGGGATATTAATAGTGCAGCTACTTCATTTATAAACATATAATATTTTTAAATTTATAATTGACATTTCTTTGCCTAATGGTCATTCATTGGTTTACCCTAATTAGATCTATCATTTGGTAAAAAAAATTATTTTACAGTTCACGAGTTATAACACAAAATCGGAAAATAACCGGATTTTCAGGAATCAATTACACCTCCTTAGAGTAATTTTGGGCAGCAAACAAAAATTGTGTTGCAATCAGGAAGAAATTCCCTACATATTCACGAAGTTTCAGAATTTTTTGAATTTTCGGGTTCGGCATATTCCTTTGTAAGTGTATAGTTAAAATGTTGAATAATATGTACCATAATATGTTCCCCATTCGTCATTTTGTCAAAATGGATCGTGATCTTCTAGTTCATTGGAGGTTCTAATACCAGTGAAAAGGGAAGGATGAATTGGTAAGATATATTCAATAGGTGTAACATATCTCTTTTTTTAAAAATAATTTACTGCGCGTGGTCCATTCAAAGCCGGATTTACCTTTCAGGGGCCCTAGGCTGAATATTTGGTGGGCCCTCGGTTAAATGTAAAAAATAAAATGACGCCGATTTGTTTTTTTTTAGTATAATACTCGTATAATCTAAATAAGAGTTTAATTTCAAAATTAACGTTGAATATCAAAACTAAACATAACATTTTTTTTCGAAGAAAATATAAACATAATTTTTCGAAGAATATATTTCGAACGAGGGGCCTCCAGCTAAACGGAGCCCTAGGCTTCAGCCTTATTAGCCTGACGGTAAATCCAGCACTGGTTCCATTGTAGAGCTTCTTTTGTACAATTTTATCCAAACGCTTTGGTCGACTCTCCTTATGAGGCTATTAAGACCTCCAATGAAATAGATCCCGGTCCATTTTGAGAAAATAACGCCAGGGGGAACATATTATAGTACATATTGTACAAGAGAATACATATAGTTTTAAGGGTGTATCGGAATTATATTCAAAATGGTACCAACTTGATGAAAATTTGTGAGATTGTTTTTTTAATTTTCCTCAGGTGTTCCAAAAATTTTAAACAAATTCACTAAACGGTTGCTGAATTATAACGATGTTAATTTTTCACTGATTTTACACCAACTCTTACAAAAAGAGACGATCTTGACAGATAAAACAACTGAAACAATGTTCAAGAAATGAATATTGTTCGAATTTTTTCGAATGTTTTCAATTTTTTGTACATGCAGTATATGGATAGATGAAAATATCTGCCAAGTTTCAATTGTTTTTACTACACCGTTTTCAAGAAATAAATTATAACTTGAGAAAATTGTGTATTCAGGGCATTTTCACTGCCAAAAGTTTAGGCTTGTAAATGAAGGAAACCACAAATAATGCTTAAAAAAGCGTTTGTAATGTGAAAAATACCTTTTTAAGAGTAAAAATTGGATTCCAACTATTGTTCGAGTTCCTTATATCTAGATTTATTATGCGTAAGACACAGATATTCAAGTATTTTAAATTTCATATACTTTTGTCTAATATTGTACTTCCGATACATCCTTAACTACTTACAAGGGAACACCGCAAACCTGCACTCATCAATTGGAACGCAACTTTGTGGGTTTATAGAGTGACTCAAGACAAGAACAACAGTGTGTTTGATTCGGGCCTTATCGCCCTTCAAGGAGTTGAAAATTAACCTCAAAGTCAAATAGGCGCTTCCACTTTTTTCCCGTATAACTCTCAAACTACAACAGACGGAAAAAATGTTTTTAACAAAAGTTTAATAGCGTAATATGCACTACAAACTTGCGTTAACAAAATTTTGAAAAGGGTTTAAAAAAAGTACCTGATCAAAAAAAGCTTTTTTCAAAATTTTGTTAACGCAAGTTTGCAGTGCTCATTTCACCATTAACCTTTTATTTGAAACATATTTTTCTGTCTATTGTATTTGTGAGTTATACGCGAAAAAGTGGAAGTGCCTAATTTCACTTTGAGGTTGGGTTTCACCCCATTAAGGGGAAGTTCCGGTCTAGAGCCCAAGAAATAGGTGATCTTTAGGAATTAATTAAAGGAAAACTATTCTCCATAATTTAATAGGACTTTTTGCATTGTATGAAGGATGCCTTAAGTTATAGAAATATATTTTTTGTTTTATAATTAATCATCGTCGTTAAAGTCAAAAGCGTGAAAAAATTCCTCCAAATCGGTGGGACCTGAATTTCCAAAACTTATTATCCGAAGTTACAACTTAATTCACTATAAAAGTAAACAGAAGTAGCCTTGAAAACTTAAAAACTTTTATTAACTCAAATTATCAAAATTTGGACTTATACCATTATTATTATTATTATTATTATTATTATAAATTATTTGTTTCTACCTGTTATATTATGTACTCTAAAGGGTTTTTCCGGTTTATAATAATAATAATAATGATAATAATTATTTCATCTCTATTACTCTTTAAACAAAAACAGACAAAATAACAAAAAATAAAGATACATTACATGAGGAGAAAGTAAAGACGAGTAAAAGCGAGGCCGCAGTATAAACTGTTAATAAGCCTAACCATAATTACTAACTATTAATAAGCCCAACATAATTAATACTACAATTCTCAGCCGCCCATATGTTTCGAAGCGAAACACATCTCACGCATCGCGTGGCGTCGGGGATTCCAGGGAATATCTTAATACACTCCAATACGCGAATGCAACTGAATCGACTCGAGTGAAAACGGAACAACGGATATCGGAAATTCCACGGAAAAAGCGCATAAAGCTGCACGCGAGCTTCTCTTCCCGTAGCATAGTCGCAATCACCACTGGCCTTTAAAAAACGCGTCCGATAACCTCTGGCAGCCTCCGTTTTACTATCGCATGCTACTACTACGCTGCGCTTTCTTTCCTGCGGGACAGAGGGCTGCGCGCTCTCGTCACCCTACAATCATTAACACTAAATCGCTTACACCAGCAGCTTTAGCCGTGATGAAAGCATCGGTTCGCGCTAGATCACCGAAGTTTAAACATCACGGGCGGGGTACTGGGGAAGGATGGGTGACCGGGGACGACGACCAACACCAACAACACCTTTCTCCCGGTCCGCCGCTGCTGCTTGGGACCTGAGAGAGGGGAGGGACACTTCCGGCTTGATCATTAACGAGTACGCACGTGAAGTTTAGTGGTGAAAACATAACTAAGATATAAATATAAAAAAAAATACCAAAAAAGAATAAAATACTGTGGTATCAGCGAAAGCTAAATCCACACAAAAACCATTATCTATCTATCTAAATCGCTCACCGTAGGCGAACGGCGTCGTTGTTTAGAGTGTCGAAGTGGGGCCAGTCTTCGCGGCAGGCCGTGCACTCGCACCGAAACCAATACCTGCCGCCGAGACTTCTGCGACGCTCCTCCAACTTCCTCTTCGTGAATATCGGCCCGTAATTCTCGGCGACCACGTCGCCCACTCGCAGGTTGCGAATCGCTCTAATCACGATGCATCGGCCGACGAAGTACCTGCGCAAAGGAACCAGGTTTTCCCCAACAGTAACAGTCCGCAGCGAAGGGTGCTTAACTGCTTACCTGGTTACCGCCGGGTAACAGTCGTGGTTGAAGCGTGCGACCGTCGGGTAAATCGCTACGCCGAGGTAAACGGGCCTTGTACCGCGAAACCGGTGGTCCGTTCCGAGCCGAGTCTCGAAAAATTCGTGAGCGTTGAATTGCAGCAATTGTAAGTGTTTTAGAAGAAGACCGCCCACGGCGAGTTCTTCTTCTTTGGGTGGTTCTGAAAGGGAGAAAAAAGGAGTGAGTGTTTTTGTAAAGCACAGGGACTAGCGTGATTTGTTGGTCGATGTGAAAGTTAGTTTCGTGGAGGGATAATTATGTAAGTAGATATGTAGTTTCATACCATCGTCCTTCGAGGGGTTCTCGAAGAAATCGACTCTCTGCAAGCACTTGAGGAGAAACGCCGCCATCAGAGACCTCTCGAAGAAATCCTTGGCTGTTCTTCTTTTCTCGTGTGTAACTAAATCGTAAGCTCTCATGTCGATTGAGTCGTCGTGATCCTTGGGTTTGATTTTTACCTCCTCTTTGTCGGGGGTGGATGTGTCGGACTTCTCGCGGTATTTTAATTCGAGCAACTTCTTCCTCGTGCGGCGTTTTGCTGACTTGCTCAGTTTTGTTTGCGGGAGCGGCTCTGGGGCTGTGTTAGTTAGGTCTGTGGATAATTTCGCTGTGGTTCCGTTCGTTTCGACTTTGGTTGCGGCATTTTGTTGGCGCTGACTCAACTCCTCAGAAACCTTTTGACATTTTCTCCAGCCGATCTGCGTGACCATTCGCAAGGCGAGCATGCTTAAAACGCTCATCCCCGAGCCTGCCAATGGGATGTACATAGTGTTTTTAAAGTTCTCTCTCTCTTTCTCTCTCCCTTTGTGAACCCTTAACCCTTCGTTGACTCTCTGGGTGTGAGTTACTCATAAGCTGATTTTGACGCTCTGAACCTTCTAGGGTAAAGGACCCAATTACTGGCAGCCAACCCTAGAAATCATGGGTCAATTTTAAGGTCTCTACAACGTACTCCAATATTTTTTTTATTGAAATTTTGTCACAGCTTTTGTAAAAAAATTCTAGATTACCACATGTCGAGAAAAAGCAAAAAATCTTAAAAAAATTGTAACTCTTACAAATTTCAATATTAGATGCTAAAAATCTACAGAGTTGATGCTCGGATATAATATTTTCCGTGAAAAAATAGTTTGAAAGACGGTTTTGAAAATAAGGTATTTATTTTGCATATAGGGTAAAGGACCCAATTACTGGCAGCCAACCCAATTACTGTCACCTTAAGGTATTTTACTTAAAATAACGAATAAATAAACATTTGAGTAAAATAGCTTAAGGTGACAGTAATTGGCTTGGCTGCCAGTAATTGGGTCCTTTACCCTATATGCAAAATAAATACCTTCTTTTCAAAACCGTCTTAAAAACTATTTTTTCACGGAAAATATTATATCTGAGCATCAACTCTGTAGATTTTTAGCTTCTAATATTGAAATTTGTAAAAATTACAATTTTTTTTAAGATTTTTGCTTTTTCTCGACATGTGGTAATCTAGAATTTTTTACAAAAGCTGTGACAAAATTTCAATTAAAAAAATATTGGAATACGTTGTAGGGACCTTAAAATTGACCCATGATTTTTTCATAATAATTGGATTCTTTGGATAAGAATGGCACTCGTTCAAAAATTGATCGAAAGTTGATCGAAAAAAGAGGTGTGTCAACGAAGGGTTAATGCCGCGTTTACACCCAGGCGAACACGAACAAAAACATTATTCGCGAACGTTTTGGTTTGTTCTTGCCGTGTCCACACCGCCACAAACATGAACAAAATTCAGTGTACGAATGGTATGTGAACGTTTTGTTCTATTTGTGGCGGTGTGGACACTGCAAGAACAGACGAAACCGTTCGCGAACAATGTTTTTGTTCGTGTTCGCTTTGGTGTGAACGCGGCAGAACGCTCAAAGGATTTCGAAATAGAAACGTTCTCCGCGTTACCTATCAGCAGCGCCAGGATCTTGCACTCGTACTTGTGGTAGCTCGCCATCGCCGCGTCTCTGCAGGTTCTGCCGCAGAACGCCACGCTGCTGCAATCCGGGCATCCGATCGGGCCCCTGAATCTGAAACAGTTCGTGTGTTGTGCCTGTACCGATCTTCAGAAAGAGAGAGAGAGAGAGAGAGGGGGGAGGGAAGAGAGAGAGAGAGAGAGCACAGGGAAATTAGGATTTGTCTTCGGAATAAATCCCAGCAAGCTAAATTTTGGGCCCTTAATTGGTAGTTTTAAACAATATGTCAAAAGTCCCCATCGATCCGATCGCCGCTAAAAATTTTACAGAGTGTTAAAAAGACTGTTTTTTCGTTAATATCTCGTTATCTAGCAGTTTTACGATATAAGTAGTTATTATGACATTTATAGCTTAGGAAATTCTCTGCAAAAAAGGTCCCATGAGTTGTTTTGGTAGGAGTAACCATTTTCATGTATGTCGGGTTACAAAGTTTCAACCCCCATACCTTTGACAAGGGAAGATCCCGAACCCGTAAATTAAAAAAATTATAAAACTCTGTAAATATGTAGGGGATGTACTCCTGAGTACAACGCAATTTTGATTGCTGCCCAAATTCTCTGTGAGGGGGTGAAATTGACCCCTGAAAATACATATTTTTGTCGATTTTGTGTTATAACTCGCGAACCGTAAGAGCTCTAAGAACTATAATTTACCAAATGATAGTCCTAATTAAAAGAAGTAACTTTTTCCTGTACACTTTCTTCCTAGCTCCTATATTTCGCGAGTAATAATACAAAGTAGAACAAATTTCGGGGGTAATTTGCACCCTCTTGAAGTGAATATGGGCAGCAAACAAAATTGCATTGTAGTCAGGGGGACCTCTCCCACATATTTACAAAGTTCCATAATTTTTTGAATTTCCAGGTTCGGAATTTTCCTTTGCCAAAAGCATAGGGGTTGAAACCTGGTAACCCGCAACAAATGAAAATGATTAATCCTACGAAAAAAACTCATAGAACATTTTTTATAGAGAATTTCCCAAACTACAAATTTCATAATTACTATTTTTATCTCAAAACTGCTAGCTAACGAGATATTCGGGAAAAACAGTTATTTGTTATTTTTTCCATCCTTTATAAAATTTTTAGCTGCTTAAAACGACCAAATAAATGCCCATACCAAAATTTAGCTTGCTGCGATTTATTCCGCAGATTTCCGTCTAATTTCCCTGGACCAGAGCGAGACACACCCACCTGGAGAAGCAGTGTTGACAGTGTGTGCCGAAATATTCTGGCAGAAGGCAGGCGGCGAGGGGCGGCTCCACCACCAGAATGTCACCAGCTTCGATTTCCTGTCTCGCGATCGCTCGTTTCCCCGCAGCTGCAGTCTCTTCGATTTCCAACAGAGCCGACGCGCCCGGCAACAAGGGGTTTTCCCCTCCGCTCAACAGAGCAGGCAACGCTGCCAGCCAAACGCATCGCGTCGCGTCGCGTGACAAACATCCCCAAAAACCAACAAACGAAATTAAACCAACAAGTCGTCACGAGTCAAGTCACAAACAGTCGAGGAGAAACGTACGTTTATTTTCAGAGGGGGGCGACCCTTTCCCGCGCTCAATAGAATTCTTAACAGGAACGATACTCATCTCGTTTGCTCGCAGAAATGTTTCACACTCTTCCTTCTTCGAATCGAGTTCCATTCTGAAAGAGAACCACTTGCTTTATCCGCGTGGTGGGTATGGCTTCTTTGGGGGGAGGGGGTCGCGAATTTCTTAAGTTTTCTTACAAGGGGGAGGGGGAGCCAAGTAGCGTATCACGTAATTTTTTTCAACCTAATTTTCATTAAATACAAATTCTATCATTAATGTTCCAAAAAGTTGTTTTAGTTCAAATTTCCCGAACCGAGTTAAATGAATTATATAAATCTTTAAAAGAATTTTAATAACTGACAAAATTCAATGTAAAAAATATTACGTAAGAAGGGGTTGCAATATCAAATCTTACGAATTGTTATACTGCCTCCTTTAGTTAAAATGTCCTATCTAGCATTTTGAAACAACCGAGAAAACTGAAGTATTATCAGTTACTTTGTACCGCCCTTACTTCCCTTCATTCAAATTAAAATATGTTGTCAGTATTTGGTAACAGCCTAATATAATTTTTTGTAATAGTTATACCGGTAGGTAATGCATTATTAACGTGCCAATTAATTAATTGTTTTAGATAGGATATTTTAACCAATTGGAAAAAAGTTGGGTTAAGGGGGTATACCCGTTTGAATCCTCGGAAAATGTGTACATTTTGTGGATTTTTTTGCAAGTCAACGGTTTGATGCAGATTTCCCGTTTTTTTACTATATTTACATAGTATTATGAACTACTCAAAAAAAAAGTTTCAGTTAAAAAACTATTGTTTTTGGGAAGTTATGCATACACATCCGAAAGTCTTTCGATTTTAGACGGCTAAATGGTGGCCCTGAAAACAACTGTATGTCGTGTCTGAAATAAAAAACAATACAATTTTCTTATGAAGTATGTCAATAGCTATCGTCCAACGAAGCCGATTTTGAAAATTTTGAAAAATAAAGAAATGGTGAGAGATCAAAGGTAAAGTTAGATTTTTCTAAGAGAAAAATCCACCTTTTTTCTTTATAAATAATAAACGGGGAATCGGAATAAAAGAAGCCTTCGTTGGACGATGTGGAGTCTTATTATAATTCTGCATGCAAAATTAGAAGGGAATTGGTTGCACGTAGCGCGAGTTTTTAGGGCCACCGTAATGAAAAATATAGTTTCGCTGCGATCGGCTGAGCCGCCGCGTCGCGCCGCCCCCTGCTACCTGGGATGTTTCACTCAAATGCCTATAACTTCGTCAATTTTCCGAATTTTTACATCAGACCTGTTTTATACTATTTCTAAAACATCAATCTATGAAAATATGTAAAACAGGCCATCGTAATGAAAAATGTAGTTCCGCTGCGATCGGTCGAGTTGCCGTGCAACGCTGTCCGGTGCTACCTGCATGGTTCCACTCAAATGCTTGTAACTTTGTCAGTCTTCCGAATTTTTACATCGGACTTGATTTATAATATTCCTTAAACATCAATCTATGAAAATATGTAAAAAGAAAAAATCCGATTTTTGACACTTTCAAACGGTTATACCCCCTTAAATACATTACAGTGTTTATAAATCGTTACGAAGCACGTAGAGTTTTCTAACTTTACTTAAAAGGTAGAAGACGCGTGAAACTTCAAATATTTCAACATATCTCAAAAAATGAAAAAATGCTAGATAGGACGGTTTAACTAAGGAGGGCAGTATACTGGGGGAGGGAGGGGGCAAGAAATTGCCAAAATTACCCTTACGTAATTTAAGGACGGCCCCTATTCGCGGGAGGTGTCAGGAGGAGGAGGAAGGGGATGACACCTACTCGAAATTACGAAACTTGCCTCAATTGATCCGGAAGATCCAACTCCGCAGCTAAATTCAAGTCTTCCAGGGCGATCGAATGCTCGTTCGAGGCGACGAACACCCCGGCTCTTCCAAGCAACGCGAGCGCCAGTGAAAATCCTCGATCGACCGCCTCGCATTTTCCTGCAATTCGAGCGGAGAGTAAGTTTGGAAATCTCGCTGGAGGATAGCGAGGACGGTAGGGAAAAGGGGTAATCGCGGTCACTTAAGCTATAATTGTAATAAAACTAAGGTATAAGGTGAAATATTTCTTGAAAATTATTTTTTTATAAAATTAAACTATCAATCTATTTGTAGGATACGAAAATAATTAGTATTACATTGATTTATTCAGTTAAATTACGAAAGACACAAAAGATGTGTTTGACCGCTACCTATTTTCCACGCCTTTGGGTAATAGCGGTCGCGTTGCGAGGCAATCGCGGTCTAGAGGCCGTTATATTTTTCGCACGTGTAACCATCGGCTGAGTCCCATCCACGAAATTCAGAATGGGCCCAGAGCAGAGTTGGGCAAAATGTAATTTAATTACAAATTACAAATTGCGATTAAAATGTAATTGTGTAATTGATTACACACTAAATTAAGGGTTACAGAAAATAATGTGTCATCAATTACATAATTACATTTTAATCGTAATTTGTAATTTGTAATTAGATTACATTTTTTACATTTTAGATGACAGAAGAGATGGTTCGAAGCCACATTTCATTATCATGGTCAAACTGATAGCAAATAATACACTTGTACACTGCTATTTTCAAGAGTTTCGGGAGCCCAATTGGCTTTTCCAGTTGCTCTAGGTCCTAGGACGTACTTTTGCCATCTAAAGAATAAAATTGTTGTAATGAAGAAAGTTACGTTTATTCTACACTGGGAAATAATGGTAATCACGTTACGGTCACTAACGATCAAGCCACCATCATTACTCACACAGGTTTTCATTAATAAAATTGGAGATTACATATTAGAGCGGAGCGAAACTATATGGACGAAAAATTAAATTTGAATTTTGAGTTGTCTGGGTGCGAGATAGTTGTATTTTGATTAACCAAACACAACAGTAAAAAATTTTGGAATAATATTCATGTCTGCGGGTTCCTTTTTCTCTTAAAAATGTAAAAATAACATTATGAATCTTTTTTTTTTTGCATTTTTAAGAGAAAAAGGAACCTGTGGACATGAATATTTTTCCAAATTTTTTTACAGTTGTGTTTGGTTAATCAAAAGACAACTATCTCGCACCCAAGCCGACTCAAAATTCAAATTTAAATTTTTGCCTATATTGTTTCGCTCCACCCTATTACACATCTAAATTAAATATATTTATATCCAATCTGATTTTTGCCCTTACAGTATATCTGTATTTACGTAAAGTTGAAACGTAAAAAAAGCGCCATTAGTGTTTATCTCTTACGTTGTGCACACAAAATATAACACCAACGACATTTAATACACAAAAAGTCTTATTATCCTTGATTACTTACAAGGAAACATATCGAACCCAAAAATTCTGATTTTAATGGAACTCCGTACGATTGTAGAGCATGTCGGAGTATGCAACAAATGATTTTTTTTCTGCGGAAAAACACTCTGAGGGGGTGAAATTAACCCCTGAAAATCCGGTTATTAACCCGATTTTGTGTTATAACTCGCGAATTGTAAGAGATAGAAGAAAAGTTTCAAGACAAAAGTTACTTCTTTTAATTAAATCTATCATTTGGTAAAAAAATTATTTTACAGTTCACGAATTATAACACAAAATCGGGTTAATAACCGGATTTTCAGGGGTTAATTTCACCCCCTCAGAGTGTTTTCCGCAGAAAAAAAAAAATCGTTTCTTACATACTCCGACATGCTCTACAATCGTACGGAGTTTCATTAAAATTTAAAATCAGAATTTTCGGGTTCGATATGTTTCCTTGTTAGCCACGATTAAGACGCGGTCGTTCGACAATATAGGGTAGATGTCCCAATTACCGTGCTTAGTACCTATTAAAAGTATTAAAATATGTTTTCAGCGCACAGTTTCGGTCAGTGAAATTTCACTGACCGAAACTGTGCGCCGAAAACATATTTTAATACTTTTAAAAATCTTACGGTCGAAATTATAATTCTTTACTTAGTACCTATTACCGTGCCTTTACATTTAAAGAAGCTTTAATTGTTTAAAAATGCAACCTACTCATTTGTAACAGATACATTAATAGTATAACTTAATTAAAAAAATTCCTTTCCTTAGTTATGTGTGCGAGTTTTTTTATATGGCTTCTTTAAGTATAAAGGCACGGTAATAGGTACAGGGCACGGTAATTGGGACATCTACCCTAGTAAATAGTCTCATGGAACGTAAAAAAATGAATCGCACATTTCGGCCACGCCGTTTTACAATAACAATACTGACCATCATTGCCCGCTGACCGCGATTGCCCCATTCTCCCCTAAACGTAATTGGAGAACGCGTGGCGTTTATAGGGAAAGGGAAGTAACCCGCCTGGGGCTGGTGCCCGGAGAACAGCTTGGCTGAAGAGCAACAGAGCTCTCTCCCGTTCGCCAGCGGTGGCGGCCTCGAAACCCTCGAGTCTCTTGGCTCTGGACGCGCCCGCGTCCTTGTCCCTGTACAGCGGCTTCACTCTGCTCAACGTTTCCATCACCGCGGCCTTTGTCTTGCCGTCCGTGAAGAGCGTCCGAATCCGATCCTCGTCGTTGCTCAGCCGCCCGAACACTTTCGCGATCCATTGCTCGCCGGCGATTTCCGTCACGCACTCGCTCAAGTCTCGGAAGAATCCCTTCTTCCCGGATCGCAGCGTCTCCAACGAGCACAGGGTTCTGTAAAATTCCTCCGAACGTTCCATCGCGGTCTGCGCGACTTTAAATTGTTGATAAGCACGCGGTCGATCCTCGCGAAGAGTGAAAGCAACGGAAACGGGGCGGAATTTAATTCGCCTAGAGTAATTAATTGGCGGAGTTTAAGCGATCAGGACGCCAAGGGAATAGAAACGATAAGACGCGTCCGCGGTCCGTCTGCGACGATCACCTCCGACCGTTCCTAGCCGGTCAAATAATTTTAGACGAAACTCGCCGTTCTATTTTCGTCTGGACTCCTTGCTCCTGTTACTCCTGTAAAGTAAAGCCGCGCGTCCACGATGCGTGATCCGCTCGTACGTCCGCGTTCCAGCTATTCCATATTTTTTTTCGCAAGTGCCTATATAGGGGAGACCGGGGTTAGTTGACTAATTTTTTACAATTTTATTTTTATAAATAGACCATTGGTATTTTGTTGACTTGATGTGTACTAAAAGTTTACAATTTTATTAGGTATGCAGGCTTAATTTTGAAAATTGTTTTAGGTGAGTCTAGGTTGTAGTTTTTATTGTGTTTAGAGTTGTGAGACGAATAAGTCGATAAACTCGGTATGCACTTTGGGGGGTGGTTTCACCCCCTAAATATGAAACCGGACCACTATAAAAAAACATGTATTTCTTATTTTTCGGTGATCTAAAACATATCCAAAAACTAATGCAATCGGAGGCAGGCGTCAACTACCCTTATCTTTGGGGGGTGGTTTTACACTCTAAATATACAAACGGAAAGACACGCATATCTTATTTTTCAGTTCTTTAAAACATATCCAAAATTCAAAGCAATCGGAGGCGGGCACCAAATATTCTTATGAAATTTGGGGGGTGGTTTCACCCCTTAAACATTCAAGCGGGCCAAAATAAAAACACGTATTTCTTATTTTTCGGTCCTCTAAAACATATCCAAAAACCAAAGCAATCGGTGATGAACATTTGAAAATCTTACTTATAATTTTTGGGGTTGGTTTCACCCCCTAAATATGAAAACGGGTCCCTATAGAAAAACGCGTGTATCTTATTTTTCGGTCCTGTAAAACATATCCAAAAACCAAAGCAATCAGAGTCGGACACCTGGGAACCTTTCCTTGTTAGTGGACAAAAATTCAAAAATAGTCGAAACAAAAATATTTACTTCCCGCCGACCTTTTTAGATTTTTCATTCTTACTGATAGAACACGCAAGCTTTTGTCACGGCGACGCATTAAATGGCAAGCTGGTCATTCATATGCTTCAATATCGCGAATTGCAGCATAATTTATTCCATAATACAACAATTAATGGGAATTAGTTAACTAATTAAGCTTTTTAGTTAGTCAACTAGTCCCGGTCTCTCTTATTTTTCTAATTGCCTCCCATCTTCATATATAAAGCACAAAGCTTTTATACCATGGGTTTTCCCCGTATAATTATGAAATAAATAAATAAATAAATAAATATACGTTTGTGTGTTTATCTGTCGCCTAAAAACTTTCGAACGATGAACTCTGGGATCACGAAATGTGCTTCAGCTCATTTTGCCTGACTAATCCAGTTGAATGTGACCATTTCCACAAAATGAAACTAAAAAAATTTTATTCTATAAAATCAAAATCTAAAGAGTGACCCAAGAAATAGCCTCTTTTTGGTGCCACGATTTTGGAACTGAATTTTGTGTCAAATAATAGCTTATGATGAGACATAAATCACAACAAATTTTCAAGTTGAGCTGACAATTAGTTTTTGAGATATGGGAGGTGACAGAAGTGAAAATGCATTAATAAAAATTCAGTCCATACACTTCGATATAGACTTTTATGTCATTCGGATAATTTAAACAATTATTTGCAGGGGTTTTGCTGACTGCTAACAACGAATTTGAACTTAGATTTTCAAAATTCACGAAAAAAAAAACAAAATTAAGGAACATAAATGTCTATGTAATGGGTGTTTTTTTTTAATATATAGTCCACCATATAGATTCGGCCATTGTGAGCTTTGTTGAGTGCCAACAACGAATTTGAACTCAGATTTTCAAAATTCACAATGGCTAATTCAACATAGTGGACGATATATTAAAAAATGTTGATTTATATTTTTTCTCGTGAATTTTGAAAATCTAAGTTCAAATTCGTTGTTAGCAGTCAGCAAAACCCCTGCAAATAATTGTTTAAATTATCCGAATGACATAAAAGTTCATACATCAAAGCGTAACCATTGACATGTTAATGAATTTTCACTTCTTTCACCTCCCATATCTCAGAATCTAATTATCACCTCAATTTGAAAATTTGTTGTGATTGCTGTCTCATAATCAGCTCGTGGGACCAAAACAATACTAAAAAAGGCCTCATTTTTGGGTCACTCTTTTTCTAACAAAGCCGGGTAGTAAAGCTAGTCGTCTATAAAACCAACAGCTAATCATTCATCTTTTATTTCGCAATCAACCGATCGATAGACTCAACATCCAAGTATAGAGGCAAAAAATACACCAAGCTTTCCAAGAATTCGTAAAGTTTGTTGTTCCCTGATTACAGGAACATTACATTATCATTCTATCACCTAGAAAAAATTTGAAAAATAACAAGGTGCCAAAGTTGGCCAAATAATCTTTTGCCCAACTTTGGCACCTTGTTATTTTTTCAATTTTTTTTCTAGGTGCTAGAATGATAATTGAATGACAATCGACAATTAACTGAAAATGTGAATAGTAAAGTTTGTTGTTCCCTGATTACAGGAACATTACATTATCATTCTAGCACCTAGAAAAAATTTGAAAAATAACACGGTGCCAAAGCTGGCCAAAAAATTATTTGAAATTAAAATTTGTGTAAGTAATTTTTATTTGAAATAATTTTTTGAAATAAAAATTACTTACACAAATTTTAATTTCAAATAATTTCTACCCATCTCTGCAAGGCGCCAGTGGCTTCGCTGGCACCCAAGTGTCTCCTAGTTACGTCGCCACTGACGTCGCGTTATACACACGCGACCGGCACCGTCGTCACCGGCGTCGGCGTCGGCGTGACGCGTAGTAGTGGATCAGCGCGTGACACGGGCACGGTCCGTTTCGCTTGCCCGATCAGCCGCAATCTTCTCAGTTCTGCGTGAGAGATCGCGGGCAGTGTGTAGTGCGCACCTTTTGCGGGCGACGATTTCCCGACGCGACGCGACGCGACGCGCCACCGTGTCCGCGTTCGCGTTCGCGGTCATCCACATCAAAGGTTTTGCTCGTCGTTCCCGGTGAATCTCGATTAAAAAGGGAAGGTCATAGGAATAAAGCAGAGGAGAATTACGGCCGTAAATACCGCGGCACTATCGCGCAGGACTACTTGCTCGATAAATCGTGGGAACCGTGATAACGACAAAAAAAAAGAGGAGTACGCTGAAGCGCGGTTGCAGTCGAGTATCTTCGAGTGACGTAAGTCCATGCCACGAGCCGCGGTATCGCCGTCCCCTCGCTAGCCAATGGAAAT